>OX375826.1:7864048-10364048 GCA_947359405.1 Antitype chi
TGGGCTTCGATGTGTTTTATATGGAATTTTTCACTTTTGGTATGGAAAATATGAAAAATTATTACCTACATGTCGAGTTTTAGAGGTTTTTATAAACGGGTTTTTCTAAATTATCATTATTTTTACGATAAGACACACCATTTTCGAGATATAAGCAAAAGAAAATAATAAAAAAAGATACAGCACTGTTTTTGCACCTGAAATCGAGGTGTTGGTGTGAATTTTGGTTCTTGACAACTAATTTTATTCCACACCTTATTAATCGCGATTAAAAATAGTCAGATTTAAGTTAGACAATCAAAATTTTAGGTTGAATAGAATAATGAAATTGACAACAACAGAATAGCAAAATTGCCATTTTCACTAAATTAATAACTCAGTGCAATCTTAGTGCTGTCAAACTAAATTATGGTTAAGTTGTGTCACTTTAGTAAATTTCAGAATGGGAAATCGTCGTATTACAGAAATAAACAACATTTAGGTGAATTTTAGTCTAGTTTAGAGAGATTTGTGACAAGAGAATCGGCACCATTGTTTTGTTAAAAACACTAAATGATTTTTTTTTTTTTTGACGTAAACCTAAATGGGCACTTATGAAACGTCAAGCTACGAGTAGGTTCCAATGGGTCGTTTCCTATGGTGAAGAGCCGGCAAGTAACTCCACGGTTACTCTTTTATAAATAATTGGCTTTTATAATGTTTTCAAATTACAGTGTTTATACGTATTGGAGAACAGTGTTCCTAGAACTTCCGTTTGTTATTTGATATGAATAGGTTTCGTGTACTTTTACGTGCAATTGTAGTATTTTATTTAGTTCTGCATGTTTGCCTGAGGGAAATGTTTGTACGTGTAATATTGCAGTAAAATAATTTGTAGGTTTGTTGTAGCAGACATTATTTATGTAGTCGTTATTTTTCTTGAAT
This sequence comes from Antitype chi, assembly GCA_947359405.1. Taxonomy (NCBI): domain Eukaryota; kingdom Metazoa; phylum Arthropoda; class Insecta; order Lepidoptera; family Noctuidae; genus Antitype; species Antitype chi. The sequence goes on from OX375826.1 coordinate 7,864,973, forward strand.
TTCGACACTCTGTGATCATAAATAATATGTTCTAGTCTGTTTGACCTTTTTTTAATGACAAAATGCAAATATTGATGTTATAAATATTTTACGATTCTCAGCATGAACTTGAACAATGTAGCTTGGCTATTATATTACCATCGGATTTTATCAATGTTTCCATTGCCAAAAATACTATAATACTATAATATATTTTAATATCTAAGTCAACGAAACGTATGTATTTAAAAAAATACTTTAATTAAAAATAAACTTTGCAAAACTTAGTTGTACCATTTTCATTTAAACTATGCAATTATGTTAAAATAATCACATAAATTTTACTTTGCATTAAGTATTTTAAAGTAACTTTTAAACAAAGCGGTTAAATGCAAAGGTCACTGTAATGTGGGCGCGGGCGTTAAATTAATTCTACTTTATATAAAACTGCTACATAGATAAATGTACGTACATTCACCTCTTTTTGAGGAAAGTTCAACCACCTATCAAAAGATACATTGTAATGGTTTTAAGTAAGAAGTTCTGAGCGTATCAGTCTTTTCCCTCAGTTGTTTTGATGTCCTCCCATCAGTTTTTTTGACAATAATTAGGGCATTTGCATTACAACATTTTCCAGAAAGGAACATCCATCTGGCCACACATTAATAGTATTTGGAATTCCATTAAAAACACATCAAATGCTGCTTTAGGCATATCAATTGTATTATATTGGCAGAAACAGTGATTTATTATTAACCCTTTATTTTCAACTAGCTTTTTTTTGGCAGTGGCTTCACCCGCGTGGATGTCGAAAACTACATCCGGGATAAAAAATATCCTATGTGTTATTCCAGGTTATAAACTATCTGTGTGCCCAATTTCATCTAAATCCGTTCAGCCATTTTTGCGTGATTGAGTAACAAAAATCTAAACATCCAAAAATACAAACTTTAACACTTATTATATTAGTAAGATCTGATTGCGCTTGAATGCTACAAATACATCGAAATCGATTGCTAACTCGTGGTAAAGGTCTCAGAAAGCCGTCTCTAAATTAAAAATTATCCCAACACTACAATACACTTAGATCGATCGATGTGCACTAGCCATTGAGATGACCTCTTCCTCCACAGAATCGAAAAGCATGTACCGTGACGTATCGTAGATCAAATTATAGGATCATGAGCTCGAATCTGTCTAGATCAAACGTGATGAACGATGCAGCTCATGAACTTAGTTTGGCAATTATGGACGTTATGGCTGCTTAGGTTGACTACATTGCTTGGACTTTGATAGATTAAGTAAATCAATGTAAAGTGTAGTATTTGTTGCTTTTTGGGGTATTGAGAACGCACAGTTATTGTTAGTTTAATAAATCATCTATGGTTCTCTATATTCTCTTTTGTTGTAAGCGTGTGCAACAAAAGAATAAAATTGGATTATCATATATTTTGATATTTTTTTCAAACAAAAAATATCAACTGTGCTGTGTCGGGTACTCGATTTTAAGACGATCATAAGAAATATTAAAGATATAAAGATGAAGATATAGCAAAATTTAGTTTTTCAAAAAACAGGTGCGCTTATTTTCCATAAACATAATTACAGCCGAAAGACGGCCATTGTGCGATATAGCCATCCCCCAAGTACCGCCACTTCAACCGGTTCTGTCCTTCTCACATAGAGCGGATGCAAAAAAAAAAAAATACAGTAGATGACTGTCACAGACTGTCAAAGATTTAAATAGTATACATCCTATGGATTCAAAGATTGGTCGCGTTTCTGCTTCGTTTTGACACCTCTGACACACACATGCTAAGGCTTGAGTTGACTGTCATAGAAACGCCATTATTATGTGTAAGCTTGCTGTTATCATTAAGGACACTAAGTATAATGTGGTTTTTGGGCAACTTAGTACGGTGAGGTTAAATTTAACGACTTATATCTTTGGTACACATAGTAGTGTCCGAAAACCGACCACGCACAGAGCCAAGCAAGTCTAACTAAAGCTCAAAGTTGCTAGAATCAAAGTATACACATTCATAATACGTGTGTGCTTGTGTCATATACGCCTTCAATTTTACCAGCTAATAAATGGCAGAAAATGGTATGAGTAGATAGTAACTCTTTCATAATCGTAATACTGATGACTTAATGTGTCCATGTGCATACCTGCCTATATGTTTTTTATTTGCTGGCTATTTCTTTTATGGTCTAATAAAGGTGTTATTGCAGCTTAAAACCTGGCCACATTAGCTTTATCTATATCGCCCATAAACACTTTTATAGAACCCACTTTTAATGGTAGGTGGTATAATATAGTATTTTTCTTACACGCCTTTTATTTAGCTTAGCTTTATTTACACCGGCCCGTTATTTTAATAATAGTCCTGAATCTTGCTTCGTGTCAAAATTTTACTATACCAAATAACTAATATTGCATTATACGTCACACATACACAGAATGGTTAAAAAACCTGCTCACCTAATCATCTTGCCCTCTTACTAATAAACACGGGATAACATTATACCAGGAATAACAAAGGAATAACCATACATTTTCATGGGTTTAAACTTGGAATAACTTTATTCTGTGTTTATTACCAAGAGGGTAAAAATCTCTTATAACTTGATCCAAACCACATCTTTCTAGTTCAAACCATACATTTTCTTTCATTCAATCGCCTTGGCTAAACAATATGGCGCTGAATTGAAACTCAGCTGCTGTGAAACGTGATCCAGAAAATGGAAAGATTGAACGTCTTTTATCGATATTATTTTATTGCTTGGATACAAAGTTATCCTATTTGATGGAGCATGGTTTTATAATGTATTGAGAAAACTATATGAACGTATGCTGGATTTTGGCCTGAATATGAATAGCAGAAACAAAGTCTTACAATTCTGGTATCGGTAATCTAAAATAAAATCATGTCAAAAAAGCTAGTATCACAAATCTGAAAGAAAAGCGCATACAATATTATTCAAATAGGAAAACAAACAATCAAAACGCTGCAGATCAATCAGATTTCGGTCACTTTCACTATAAGGAACTTTTGTGCAAAATTTGATGCATCTAGCCCCCGCGGTTTTGCCTGTGCGTCGTCTTGTCTGTGAGTGAATTTTTTATTTTTTTTAAAGAAGATGAGATAGGCTACTTACATTTACAGGAGTGCAAAACGCTGCTGTAACAACTTTTAGGCACCTGTCCCACCACTAACAAGGAACTACACACTATCTATTTTATCGCTCAAGAAACGGACAGTAGATGTAGGTATCGTGTCAGTAAAAGAGAAGTGGAAGTGAAGAAACGTATAATAGATATAAGTCTAGTGTCAGTAAATAAAAGAGATGTCGAAGTGGCAAAGTTTAGGGCCAACAGAGTTTGAACTTCCACAGCATTATGTCGCATGACATTTTACTGTGGGGTCGGGCTGCTGACATTGAATCCATCTATAATTCGGAAAATACGAATTTATAATCTACGTCGCCACGAATCTGTTATGGAGCAATGTTTCCATCTCATAATTAATTTATCTGTCATTGCTTCATTTTTAATTATTTTTAATCAGAGTAAATTTACTTTTAAAAGAGTAAACGATGGAGTTTCTTGCCTATTCTTCGCCATACGAAACTACCTTTTGGAAAGGGCAACTAGAAGCTATTTGTATAAGTGACAATTTGAAAGAAATGTTTTGTCTTTGAACAGTCTTACCGACGACTTGAAGAAGAAGAAGAAGAACTTGATTGCTGACTGTTCACACTGCCGGAGAGAACTCCCTATTTTTGAGCGAGAAAATAGTTGATAGCTAGTTAGCTTCCTCATCGGTGCCGTACAGAAGCGTTCACTAGTCGTGATACTTAATTACATCCGGCGCAACCCAGCTGGTCAGTCCTTCCAGGTGCCGGACAGGCTAATCTATTTACCTTGCCATGAGATAATTCTTGCATAATTTATGCTGAAATGAGGGTATAAGACGTAGATAACTAGGTACGCAGTGTTTAAGCAAGCCATTATTATTTTGTAGCAAAAAGGGATGATGATAAATGTATACGTCCTGTAGAGGATGACTTTGAAAATAAAAGAAAAAGTTAACAAAGGAGTTTTCTACCACTCAACATGAAGTACTTTTAATATGGGATCAATTTCGAACTAGCAAAAAAAAATTGGGTGTTTTACGTTTTTATGGGAAAGTAGTTTTTTTTTCAAAGTCAGCCAGTATAGCTCCATCTCTTTTTGCACTGTAACTTGACGGCAATAACAGCTCATATTCCGCTTTTAATATCCCTGACAGTTAAATTCATTTACCATGTCATAAGTCATTTTTGTATAGCTCATACTAAAAACGGTATCAATTTTAAATATTCAAACCAGAAAAAATGGAATTTAAACCAGTATTTCTGTACAAAGAGAGCTAAAACTGAAATACGTTATACCTATGCACAAATCCAGCTGTCATTTTGACGGATGGTACAGGGTGTCCTACGAATGGCAAGCGCCATGATTGATGCGCTCAAAGTTCAAACAGCTTCTGCAGTGCTGATTCGGTGAAATTATTTTAGTGGGGGCATGTCGATTGTGACCTGTGAATGATCGAACGTTCAATGTGCATGAGAAATGAAAGATTTTTGCTTCGTACGGTTTAAAATGGGTTTGTTCATTCCTTTGTTTTTTTTTATTTGGAGCCGTTGTGAATTGAATACTTTGAAATCAGGTTCCGCCTTCTATTTATAACGATAATTTTCGACGATTAAGTACCTGTCTTAGAATTTTATAAAGATTTTATAGGTATTGAAAACATTTAGATCACATTATATTTATAATGCCGTATAGGGATTTTCCTGATCTTAAATGGGAGAATTAATTAATAGTGCTAGAATTTAAATTACCTACTACAAAAATAATATGCTATTGTATGTTGTAAACATGACAATAAAACCACGCAAGAAATAATGTGAACCCAAAAGTCAAAATGTTGTTTTTCCCAAAACGAATTCATTTGTAAATTTTGGCTCCGTTTCTTGCAACAATCTAATTAATTAAATAAAAGAAGTCTTCACGCTCACGGCTAATAGGACAAGTGAAATGGAACACAGCACAATATGAGCTTTATGTGCTAAATTATGTATGAGTTGGCGACCGCAATCTCATTTATTATTACGTAGTCGCGTTCATTTTAGGCCCAAAAGTTTTTGCCAGGTGAAAAATCTAGTCTTTAGGTAAAATGGGATCTCCTATATTCATAAATTATGCCGGAAAAGCGGCTGAGTTTTTTATATAAAAAAAGAACAGACACAATCTATCTATCTGGTAAGCGAAACACTATTTAAGAGCGTTCATCCCGGGTGGGCTGGCAACGTCGTATTTATAGTGGTTTTTCGTGATTATTTCATTAAATATGAATCAAACTAAGTTGTTTTTGTCAACCAAGCAATAAAAAAATTTAATCTTAATAAGTATTGCAAAAAGAAAATAATTCACGGTTTGTCGGTTTTTATAAGTAAATACCAAAATAACTGTAAAAAAAAATGCATACTTACAAACTTTTATATATGAACGATCTAGTGCTTGGCTGAAAAAAAAAATTGTATTTTGGTTTTAAATTAATAAGATAATCACATAAAACCATTTGAAATGCCACATTGCCAGCCCGCTTCACATGAATGCTAATACCTATTATAAGAAACATCAACATTAACACAACAACTACAAATTCCAAATCCACGTTTATCAGTATTTCACTAATCCTGGATATTTGCAACATGCCACACACATTTCAAAAATGTCCGAGCTGCCTACCTTCCTGTATGTTGCTACTACATTTATCGCCACTGGGCAAATCTAGCCGGGCAAAATATTAGGTCTTTACCTATGAAATTGCCGTTTTGCAGTACTGGCCATTTCAAATCAAAATAATTTTTGTTTGGGTAAGAATTCTAATTTCAAATTAATTTTATTTTAAAAACATGGATTTTTTTTTTCCAAAAGTAGTCATTTGTTTATTGATTAGTGTTACATTTTCATCGCATTTCAATCTTTTTCGTCATCATGGATACGTTAAAAATTCTAGTAATTATGGAATATGAGTACCGTCGTGGCAGCAACGCGGCACAAGCGGCACGCAACATCAACGACGTTTACGGAGCTAACACTACAAACCAACGCACCACCTGTTATTGGTTTGCTCGCTTCCGTTCTGTAAATTTCGACCTGAAAAATGAACCTCGCGGTCGTCCGAAGACTTTGGTCGACAATGACGAATTAAAGGCGATTGTGGAAGCTGATGATACATAATCTACGGCTGAATTAGCAGCAGCTTTCGACGTTAGCGTCAAAACAATATTGGTCCATTTGCGTCAAATTGGCAAGGTAAAAAAGCTTGACAAATGGGTGCCCCACGAACTCAATGATCGTCAGCGCGAAGTACGCGTTGAGACGTGCCTTGCACTGCTCAACAGACACACAAATGAAGGAATTTTGAACCGCATTGTTACCTGCGATGAAAAATGGATTCTGTTTGATAACCGCAAGCGCTCAACAAGTTGGTTGGATCCTGGTTCAGCACCTAAACAATGCCCTAAACGAAAACTTACCCCTAGAAAAGTGATGGTCACTGTTTGGTGATCTAGCGCCGGTGTGATTCATCACAGCTTCTTACCAAACGGGGTGAGCATTACTGCAGATGTGTACTGTGAAGAACTGAACACAATCATGGAGAAGCTGGCACATCTCCAACCAGCATTGGTCAATCGCTCGTCTCCGCTGCTCCTGCACGACAACGCGCGACCTCATACTGCACAGCAGACGGTCTCCAAGTTGCAAGAACTGGGGTTGGAAGCTCTCCGTCATCCGCCCTACTCACCAGACCTTGCGCCTACAGACTACTACTTTTTCCAGAATTTGGATAACTTCTTGGCGGGAAAAAAATTAAATACCCGAGAGGCAGTACAAAATGCCTTTGAAGAATTTGTTGCCTCCCGTCCAGCTGATTTCTTTAAGAAGGGCATCAATAAACTGCCACTGCGATGGCAAAGATGCATTGATTGCATGGGTGATTACTTCGATTAATACAAATAAAAAATACATGAAAAAAATTCGTTTAAATTTTTTCATACAAAACGGCAATTTCATAGGTAAAGACCTATTATTTCATAAAATTTTCGTGGTCGGTACTCGACTATTCGAGCACAAATTTCGGGGAAGTTATTCAAACATGAGTAATTTAATTAACACAGATAAGGAACAAATGTATTGTTGCATCGCCACTTTTGTATGTGCTGCATTCAAGCAGTGAACATTAAAATATCTGATTGCGCTTTTCCATTATTTGAATAATCTTAAATTATTTGTACTTTGATAATACTGACATTTTAATATTATATGTACACTATAATTTTCTAAAATATTTACATCATACTCTTATTACTTTAACCACATTTTTTTCTTAGTAATTGCCCCTCCCACTTATCGCATCCAAAAGATATCACTGAATACCTACTTCTATGGAATAAAACGAGCACGAAGCATCTTCGGATTTGACTCTCTTGCAGCTTAAAACCAAAGATGCCCAATTATATTGACTTTTGTGGGTACAAACCGTATCCAGTCAATTTAGGAACGCTTGAAGGCGGCCTATGGGACCCATGTTGGGATGTTTTTTGCAGAAATAATGATAATGCTGAATTGACTCTTTAACTACGTCCTGATTGTGACACAAACACGACATAACAACACTCTTTGTTTCCTCGAATGGTAGAGCAGGGGTGTTCTTATAGTACACCCAAATATCGCCAGATATATTTGGCGAAATTTGGGGTCTATTGCCATCAACCCCGCACACAAATCCAGACTCCGGCCGTTTTTATACAGTTTGTTAAACCATCGTTAGTAATAAATAGTTTAGCATTTACTATGCTCGATTCTAGTTTTGATAGAGCTAACTTTATATCTAAGTCTCATAATTCACAATTTTTTATTGACTAATTCATGAGGCTACCTGAACGTAAATAATAATAGCATTTTACTATGCTACATTCTACTATTAATACAGCTATTGGTTGATTGCATTTCTATAGTATGATGACGAAAATTTGTAATTTGGACGGCACGGTTGGCGCAGTGGTTAAGCGATCGACTGCTGCGCTGCGTGTCGCGGGTTCGATTCCCGCACTGAACTAATATTTGTATGATCTGCAAGTAGTTGTTCTGGGCCTGGCTGTTTGTGTATGTGAGTTTAAATGTTTGTAAACGCACCCACGATACAGGAGAAATTCCTAGTGTGGGGCAACAAAAAAAAAAAAAACAAAATGCCATATTACCGTTTTCCTACAAGTGCAAACATTTTCATTATTCTCCGACAATTATCACCACTTTCCATGCTAATAGGCTGTACTAAATCAGAAAACAATAACCATACATTATTCTAAGCTTATTATCAAAACGTAATCAATGACCAACACATGATTTACGGCTTCCTGTGAAAATTAACCGAGGGCTTAACGGAAAACGAAGTTTTATTTGTAATTTGTTTATAGGAAAAGGGAAGGTGTCTACTTTGTAATATATATTCTATTATAGCATGGGAAACAGTAATTAAGAAATAATTAGGAGCCCGGGCGATTAATGCCTTAGGACCAAGTAATTTGGAGACATTATCCCTGTAATTTAAAAAATATACCAAATTCTACACATCGTAAAAATAAGTTGCTTTCGTGTCTCTCGCACGTTGTTCTTCGAAACTACACAACGGATTGTGATGTAGTTTTTGTCATCACTTAGAGAATGAATTCCGGATTGTTACCGATTGACAATTAAGCTTGGCAACTGCTATTTCAGTTAAGCTTTAGCTCTTACCAAGCACACAAGGTAGGCACGCAGTCTTGTTTTATAAATAAAATAAATAAATTATAAATACATAAATAAATACATACATAAATCACATTTTTCATGTTCATTTCCTATTTATTAATACTTAATACCCGTCAGGACCACTATTCAAAGGAAATTTCAATTTCCGTTGCCTTGGTTCTTGTTTATTTATTTTCTATCTCTTAGTACACAAAAATAAAAGCTTTTCCCGGTAAACGTATTAGAAGCAAAAGCTCTTTGGTGGGAAATGTTTACTCAAGTTTGTCGTAAACCTAAAGATTAAGAGTAGTTAGTAGGTACTTGGCAAACTGCGTGAAAATAGGTAGAAAATTACAGTTGCTTTGATAGCCTAAAAGCTACAGCGTGATTTTTGAGTAAAAAAGAACGAAAATTTGTATTCGGTATAACGTAAAGCAAAGATTAAACAAAAAAAAAATTGGGGGGATATAATAATGCTAAGACCCTATGTGCACCAGAGCCAAACCAATTGTTTTAAGCGAAACTATTTTTAACCGACTTCAAAAAAAAAGGTTCTCAGTTTGACCTGTATGTTTGCCCGTGATTATCTGGCGTTTGGTTGAAACGATTTTTTTTAGATTTGTTTCCCAAAACTATCCATTATATTTAACTGTTTCTGTTAGCTCGCATCACCCCACTACTGGGCAAAGCCCCCTCCCCATAACTTCCCCACTTTTTCGATACAAGGCTACAGAGGACAATGACAAAACAAAAAAAAGAAATTGCCAATTTTCAGTCTTCTCAATAACAGACTAACCTACATGTTTCTTCTAAATAAAGCTACATAATGATTAACTACACCTCATAAGTTTGTGCAGCCACCCATCAGCACCACACGAGTTATGAGCGTCCTGTGGAAATTAATCGAGCACTTTGTGAACTTCAAAACTAATTATAATTAATTAGCTTAGTATGTTCTGCTGATAGGACACGTAGCAGCCCCCTAGTTAGAAATAACTTATGTACTAGCACGGGGGTGTTTTGAAACAAAATATCTAAACATAACATCATGCCTGTAATCGCGGAAGGATCAGGCATAGGTGTCGTGAGTGTAGTTGAAATAAGTCATGCAGTAATTAGGAGGATTAATTTTTTTGGATGAGAAACCATCAAATTACTTCTCCCGCTCTGGGTGGAGCACGAGGGCGTGTCTGATTTTTACTGACTAAAACCCACCCGTGTTCCCTCCTTTGCCTGTGTGCCAGAGGCCGCGGTAGATCTTTCGAACAACCCGCATCCCTGGCAAGCAACGGCTCTTTCGAGACCACACCAGTTGGTGCTGACATCTTTTTGAGGCGCGCGTGGAACACAACGCGCCGTCGACCCGAGCTTGGTCCTTACCGGACAGCGAGCTACCCATTACTCGCCATCCGTAAGCCCGTGCCTACGGTAGCCGGGAATCAGCCTGGGATTCCCGACGCCCAGGGCGTCTCCTGCGGTGACTAAGGCCGTGAGAGCACATATACTACCTCTCCCTCACTTGCGCCGCCTCCCTCTTCAAGAGCATTACTGCTTCGCAGAAGGAGGTGACGGCTACCCATGCACTCTTGCTCCGTACCATGGCCTGGACCAGGGACGGCAGTCGCGCCATTGTAAAGTAATAATTTATTTCGCTGCTGGGGTCTGCTTTCAGGATTACCAGATTACAATCCTGAAAGCCAAACCCAACAGGTTATGAATTAAGGCTCAAAATTACAATGATCTTACACCAAATTTTTATGAAAAACATTTCCAGACTATATACCAAAGTGATCAAATTCTTACTCATAAAATGCTGCTTTATTAAGTTAATAAGGGTGAATTTGTGTATGTTCCCATTTATTTTCTGCCAGTGTGCAAATTAGCTAAGCTATAAGCAAAGTTAAGCAACTAATTAGCGCTGTGTACGGGTGATCATTATGTAGAAATACCATGTCGTGTTGCAATATGAGCCGATATATCTAGGATTCCCGAAAAAAGAGTCATGGGAAAAGTGAGTTCTTGTGCTGTTTTAGGCAGATTGATAGAATATTTGTAAAGAATACATGCAGACAAACCACTGACGACTCATGCTAAGTGATATTTTTGCAAGTTCCATCAAAGTCTGACCAATGTGTGGAAACACGGCACAGTCATTTTCCGCATGACTGACAATTATTCAAAGTCAGAAATTACATGACAAGGAAAAATACCCAGCACTCATGTAAATGCGAAAAAACTCGTCAGAAAAGGACAAACTTTGTAACATAACAAGTGGAAAAGGAATCTCACTCCAGCTGAAATAGGCATCAATAAAAAGAAACTCGATAAAAGAAAAGTTACCAGTGACAGATACGGGACAGTCCCACTTCAAACACGATTGGGGACACCGTACTCAAAGTAAACTTCTAAATGTATACAGTAAAGCTGTTTAAAACTAAGATGGCGGGTTCGAACGACACTTTTAGTTTATTGGTACCAAAAGTTCCTTAAAGTTTCCAAATCAATTACCGTTTGGTACTTATGATTTATGAATCGCAAGTTGCTGGTATGACGTCTTTTGAAGTTGGTTGCTCATAAACTTAGGGGATACGAAAAATACTCTCTCTAAACGATGGATTTTACAAGTCATTTGTGAGTGTGACGGGCGTAAATCGTTCATTTGAATCCTACTGAAAATCTTTTTCGAAAAGTTTGATTGATACCGACCTTTGGTAAAGGATAGCCTACAGACACAACACTCGCCTGCTCGGAGGATCCTACTTTTTTAAAAGACTGCACACCAAAGTACCTCATGCCTCTATTCTAATTGTGAAATAAGCCTATTTAATGATAATCAATCCGCACAGCGGTTAAGTGAAAATTCAATGTTCCATTCAAGGACCAAACATATTGATGTCAGACATCACTTTATAAGAGATATAGTAGTTACGAATTTAATAAAGATAAGATATCTTCCAACAGATAAAATGATTGCTGACATAAGAATAGAGGCATGAGGAAAAGGGTGAAGAGTCTTTTAAAAAAGGAGGATCCTCCGAGCAGGCGAGTGTTGTGTCTGTAATGTCGAGACGTGGTAAACGCGCGGTAAACTCTGCTTGCGCGGTGCAGGATTTTGCGTAACGTCAGGCAATGCGAAGTTCGTATCTACACGTAGCTTAGTGGATGCCGCTACAGGACTTTTATAAAATTAAAGCCTGAGATTTTCAAATTCACTGACAAACCTTCATTTTATGATAGCCTTGAACATAATCTGTTATCGTATCATAACATGTCAAATGGTTCGATTAGCTGTTGCTATTACCGCTAACCAATCTCAGCACCTGAAATTGACAGCCAATTTACCAATAAGAGACTCCAGAAACCGTAGGATGGTTACATTTGAGATATGTTCCCCATAAATCCTATTTCATATTTCCTCCTACCCAACATAATTCGAGATTGGTTCCTTAATGTTCCCGCAGGGTTTTATTACGAGATCTCTACTGAACACGCATCGTTCCGAATAGCACCTACTATCAGCTCGTAATCGCCATTTTCGGAAATCGATTGATCGTAAACTGCTGTAAAGTATGTGATGGTTTTATGGGGGTAGTCGAGAGTGGATATGAAAATACGTATTATGTAGGCTAACTCAAAAACTACCCAAGCAAAGGTGGAAATAACTTGGAATAATACTCTTCCGAACAAAAATGAAAATTAATGAAAACAAGTTACAATTGGAGAAGATTTCGCTGAACGTAAACACTTATACACAGTATATTTGAGAAACTCCTCTTTTCGGAATTTGGTAACAAAATAGGCCTTAATAGATTAAGAAGTGGGAGTAAGAGTATAATTAAGGCGTTATTTAAGAGAAAGTTTGTGCATGATTATTTTTGCGTCCATTAAAATCAAGTATACTATTTGTCAGTACATCACAATATGCGCGTGATTGACAAGGAAGGCGCGGGATGTCGAGGTACCAAACTAGGGGTCCAATCTCTTAGTCCGTCAGCGAAGATATAGGCCCATCCGAAAGTACTTGATCCGTCAAAACTAGTCGCAAATTAAATTTTTCGAACGGGCATAAACATATCGGGAGTAGGAATAGTAACTTCGGTCGAAACTACGAATTGCTTAGGAAGTTAATACCCTAGAACGACACGGCTGCTGCGCGCCCTCCACACTAATCAGCTCACAAAGGCGCTTCACAACGCCCATTTCCTTGTACTGTCTTCTACGTTGTTCGTAGAATCTATGGCATAACACCTATTATTTTAATACAGTCCACTACTTTTTCATTATAAAGTCCGATTGAGCCCAATCACTATTTAAAAACTACACAGATATAATAAATGTCCATACAATTTCAAAACATGGAGTGTGTACTCAGTACCGTCCCGCGTTTCCTCACTTTCCGCTTGGAATGAGGCACATAAATAACATTTTTATGAACATACTAAAATATAGTTCATTCAAGTTATTCTAAAAATTTGCTTAGAATCATGTTATTCAATACAGAAACTTGTATAGGAGCAAAACATTATTATACTTTATGAGAAATATTGGAAACATCCATCTTGAGCCGCCTTAACAAAATTCGGTCAAACATAATTTACTTTTATGAAAAGGATATTGGATAGGTCATATAAAAGCAGTACCTATGTTATAATAAGAATACGAAATAAAAAAACTACCATTTTCCGAACAAAATGTCATAGTTTTTCTGAAATTCTGTTTATTTCGTTTGTCAACATTGAAGCCTGTGTTTATAGTTTAGAGACTTTAGACATTTTGGGAGTTATCAGAAGGTTGAAAAAAATACTTGTTGATGTATGAATGTGAATAAAATTATCATACATTTTATAAAATAACGCGACTTATATACTATTTACAATATGTGACCTAACCATAAAAAATAAAAACATAATATACATGTAATTTAAAAATAATCTTACAAGAATATAACAAATTAGCTTTTGCCGGTAGCTCCACCCGCGTGGGTGTAGGTTATCGCGTAAAAAAGTAGCCTATGTCCTTCTCCATATCTCAGGCTATATCTCTGCCAAATTTCAAGACGATCGGTTCAGCGGTTTAGGCGTGAAAGCGTAACAGACAGACAGACAGAGTTATTTTCGCATTAATTTATAATATTACTAGCTGACCCGACAGACGTTGTCCTGTCCATACAAAATTCCCATAGAAAATGTAATTTAAGTTTTCCCGATTTTTTGGCAGTTTCCTAATGCACAAAAAAAAAAATAGATGTTGGCCGATTCTCAGACCTACCCGATAAGCACACGAAATTTTATCAAAATCGGTCAAGCCGTTTCGGAGGAGTATGGCAACGAAAACTGTGACACGAGAATTTTATATATTAGATTAGTAGGGATAAGGTGATTAGCATTCTTTTTATTAGTGGCTGAAGGTAAGTGTCTAGTAATCCGCGCACCCATACCCAAGACTACCACCACACGAGCGACGTACACACAATACAAGTCGTCACGAGCGACGTACACACAATACAAGTCGTTCAACACACGCTACTCCGCCCCGCGCCTTGGGACGCCACTGGCTAGACCTGGTTGCGTTGCTGGTAACGGGAAAAGCACCCACTGTAGGCGAGCGCTAAACAAAACCGACGCCCTTGTTGCTCGATCGGCTTTTGCCGGGCCTTTCCTAGGGAATTAGCCCCCGGCAGGGGCCTGGTCGCACAGGCACCGAAAAGCATTTAGGGCGCTCCTACAGTCACACCCCAAAAACACACTATAGGAACGCCAAAGGGGGGCAAACCCCTAGATGACAAGGTGTGCGAACAGCACTCCCACCACCTCCCACGGGAGAGGGAGGGAAAATCCCAAGACGGGTCCTCAATTTTGGGGACCGTGAGAAAAAGGCCTCGGTGCGTATTATTCTCGCGCTAGTTGTCCAAACTGCTGTACTTCCATTTCGAAGCGGCCACCGTCGTGTGAACATGTGAGTAGTGAACTTGTTGGCGCGGCGATAGAAGACGTGAGGCGCCGCGAACCTAAGCTGGACCACCCTGGTGTTCCTGGAGAACACGATGATGACGTGTGAGCTCTGCGGTCCTGATACTCCTGTTTCTTTAACTACATGTCAAAACGTCGTGTCAGTTCTTTTCTGGACTGTTTGCTTCCGTATTTCTTTTAGATATGTCAAAAACTTGGTAATGTACTGTGATGAATGGTGGCTTCAATAGCAATAAAAATGAATTCAATTCCTACTTGAATTGGTGGACTTTGTACGTTCCTATTTTTAGGTCAAAGGTGCTGATGTATTGCCATCCAACATGGCAACGCTGCCACCCTTTGGAGCACTTTTCCCACTGACAGCGATAAGGACGAAATCTTTGATGCCCAATGAGCTCATTCCCTTTTTTTTTCTTTGTCTAGGTGTACATATACTGATGGGATCAATACCTATTTACAAATATAATGTGATTGACTAGATGGTATTTTTTTATATATTTATTGAATTATTTATTTTAGTTAAAAAAATATCTATTCGTCAGTTTTCGTGCTCTTTTGATTTCTTCCCTATAAAGAGATAGGTAGGATTATATTCTATTCTTCGTAGACAGAATTAGCAGGTCAGAAACGAATTCAAAAGAGCAGAATGCCTTCGAATTCGAATACCAGAATCAATAATAACAATAACCAACAGGCTAAAAAAACAATTGTTTCAAACCCTCGATTTGAAATAAATGAAAAATACTGCGTTTCATTTATGTTCTGAACATTTCATATTTCTCGACGTCCCGAGCACTTTGTGGCGCTCACGGGTGCATGGACTTAAGAGCCAAGCCTTTAATACTAGGAAGGCTTTTCTTTGATTTTGAAAACCATCTGTGTAAATAATTTTGAACGCTGGAAACTAATTAAATTTTATCTTTTGTGGCAAGTGGGTTTATTTATATGAAGCAAGCTAAACGAATAATGGAAACAAATTAAATTATAGATAGCGTTCTGCGTTTATTTTACTAAAGACTTCCGAAAAGAGAGTTTGAAATAGAACACAAAAATAAATTCGTATTGCGTTAAAAAGTCTAGGAAGCCAGGGGTACGGGTTGTTTGAAATAGATACCGCGGCCCCTGGCACACAGGCAACTTAGGGAACACGAGTGGGCTTTAGTCAGTAAAAGTCTGACACGCCCTCCTGCTCCACAAAGAGCGGGAGAACTTAGTTGATGATTTGCCACACAAAAAAAAATGCCTAGGAAACGTCAGAATTGATTTGAAAACATACATAACCTCACGCGTTTTTCCCACGGGGGTAAGCAGAAATTACGAAACGCCACCTGTCTTTACATACTTACTCCTTTTGCCTCATTTACGTTCATACATTTGGTCATACACGCACGCCGGTTGCGAGTACTACGCACCTGACCTTTCTAAAGAGCCTCACCCATAAGGTCCTCCTAGAGCGGACCCTTGCAGCGGCGTTTACACTCACATCTGCCTTGTAAATACCTTTTTTACCCGACCTTCATTAGGACCAAGCCCGGGTCGACGGCGCGTTGTGATCCACGCGCGCCTCAAAGAGATGTCAGCACCAACTGGTGGGGTCCGCAAGGGCAGATGCCTGCCAGGGGTACGGGTTGTTCGAAAGAAATACCGCGGCCCCTGGCATACAGGCAACTGAGCGAACACGGGTGGGTTTTAGCCAGTCAAAGTCTGATACGCCCTCCTACTCCACCCAGAGCGGGAGAAGTTGTTTGAAAAAAAAAAACACCCGTCCTTCATTCATCCTCTCATCGTCACCAAACCATCTAAGCATACCTACTCTTGTTAAATTTTTGTCACTACATCTTTTAACCGCCCCGTTGCTCACCTTGTCACATAATTCCTTGACGAAATATACCGAAATCGAACAAGGAACTATTTCGGGAACAATTATTTACATTATGCTAGTGGATTCATATTCATTAACATTTGAACGGTGCGATGATGGAGGGCGATTGAAGTGGGTTGACTATGGGATTCTGATTGTTCTACCATGGTGTTTAATTGGCGTTATGAATAATTACATAACATGGATAATGTGTATTTAGAAAATTGGTGTCGATTCAGGAAGATTTGCCATCTTCGAGGCTTTCTTACAGAACTATACATTTATTTACTCCGATTATTATTTGCCTTAACTCTTATCTTATTGACTTGTGTTCACGTTCGTGAGCGTTGAACTTAGCACCGCGATTATTCCCTTGTCTTTAATGAAATATAATTTTGATTATTACTTTGCAATTGTGAAAACCAAAATAATGAAGTCCATGAAAGAGTTATTTACCTACGGTCTTTGTTAAATTCATCTTAATTCTACAAAGCACTTTGCGGAATCCAATCATATCTATGATTGGATTTTCTCTATGCAATAAACATGCAATAAACTCCTCAAATAAATTGAGTTCTCCGGCCTTTCATTTCAAATTATCCGTACACCAAACAGCAAACAGCCATTTATAAAATCCGTACCTGCAAGTTCCAAACAAATCGAACCTGTCAGCTGCCATTACTCTATAGAAATTGGTTCGAACCGGACCGAATTTCAGGCTTATAAACGAGGTGCCAATTGGGTGAACCGATCCCTTGCTAATGAGCAAAAAAACCATGAAAATATGAATAGTTTTGTTTGCGCAGTTAAAACGCTGAGGAAATTCTAGGATCGGGATTTTTTTCTACTGAACAAGTTTTCGGGCCATTGGGCGCAAAAGGCTCGAATTTTATTGCTTCCCAGTTAGGTATCGCTTTTGAACTGTTAAAGGAAAGGAACACAAGTAGAGAGAAACGGTAATGGATAACGGTTGAAAAGCTTTTACTCACATTGTTCAGCTTCATACATAGTTCCTGGAAAGTCATGTAGGTAGGTTACTCTACCATCTGAGCATCGCATACCGTAGTTTTTAATCTAGTACCAAAAATATGTAAGGTACTAGAACATCAAAATATCACAATATCAGAAGAAATGTCATTGAAAAACTGTGGCTCACGTCTCAGTGACGACACCTAGCATAATATAGCCAAATCACATAACAGACAAGTTTGAGACGATAAACTTTTACCAACAGTAAAAACGATAACTATTTAATTTATCATAATAATCGAAAATAAACCGCAGTTAAGTCTAATCATTTTATCAGCATCACGATTCGGCATAATATTTTCTTCAAAAATATCTTTCTTTTGCATACAATGTGACCTGTCGTGGGGCGTATGACACGAGGTATACTCGTAGAACTAGGAACTGAGCAACGTGAGACCCCGTACAGTAGCAACAATCTCCGTAATCGTCTTAAAAGGCTTAATGCCTTATAGGAATCTAATAGAGATTTGACTACGATCACTAATATTACGACATCATCTTATAAGACTATTTGCGATGCATACCATACGATTTTAGTACTCGTTTCATAAACGTTTACATGATTTATACTTTACCGGACTGTAACAGAACGACTATAGGGCGTGATAATCCTATAAACTCACCCAAATGCGATTCTAGAAACGTTTATAGGATTTTTTAGGACTTAAAAAATATACTTCTTTCTAGTATACTACTAACAGGACTGGATTTTGCTATTTGGGTTGGCACTACCATTCTGTTGTTCACTTTGTCCTGTCGTCTGTGAATCATCCGAACTCACCAGGGTGAAGTTTGATGGCTAATATTTTTAACCGACTTCAAAAAGGAGGAGGTTCTCAATTCGTCGGAACCTTTTTTTATGTATGTTCCCCGATTACTCGAAGATGGCTGGACCGATTTGGTTTTTTTTTATAAAAAACAGTTCACTAGTTTTTTTCGACAACATTATTCTGCATAAGTGCACAGCTTTTCAATTGCAAAATTAAGCTTATCTGAACTCTTCTCTTGCATTTAAAATTGCTCTTTCTTAGAATAATCCAAGCATTTTTCTACAGAACGTCCTTTCGCCCCATTGGGTATCCACTCCGAAGCAAGTGATAGGAAGTGTTTGCGCATCGATTTATTGCTCTCTAGGCGTGCTTCCATTATGCACAGTGTGCATAAAAGTGGAAAAATGTTAGGCAAGTTTAAACATAGAACCATTATGTAAAGATGAGTAACCACTATGAGTGCTGCCATATTTTTGCTAGTAAAATTGCATCAATAAATTCATAACATAATCCCTCGTTTGATTTTACTATAAACATACATTTTCTTGTGAAAATATATTTTATTTTGTGTTATGTTTCAGTGTCTTGAAAATTCAGGTCACGTCAAAAGTCTTGGCGTTTACTACCGTATACTTTTAAGCTGTTACTTTTGTTTAAGACTACAAACTTTGCCTGCAAAGGTAATAAACATCAAGATTTCGATTTATGTATTAGAAACTCTCGCTAAGTCTTAATACTAGAATTAAATCAATAACATACATATACAAGATGTAACAGAATAAACGCAAAACCTGAAAGAAATTTGTTTAGTAAGTCAACTTTCTGCAAAAATTATATATTTTGTCATACCACCAATTGAGCCAAAGAATATTCAATTTCAATTTCGCTTATTCTTTAATGCAATGTTATGCTAACCCTCAACACGATTTCTATAATAAAAAAGTTAGGTTTTAAAAATAGTTATGGTCAATATTTTATGCTTTTAACTCAATGGGGTGTTTGAGGTCTGATGTTAATTATGTTAAATGTTTTGTATACAGGGTGTTAAAGAAATTGAGTGCCATAGCTTAGGGGTAGGTTCAGTTCAAAAAATATTAAAAAAATAGCAATAATTTAGTTTTCAGTAGCAAATAATGCGCCGGCCCTGACGCGAGAAGTGAAGGACAAAATGACATGCGAATAAATGAATGCGTTCGATTGTAGGTAAGTAAATAAAGCATTTAAACAAATAAAATAATTTACTAATAATATTATGGTACTAAATTAGGTTGATCTTGCAATATTTTTTTAATGTTTTTATTTCGTTTTTTTTTTTACTTTATTTTTAATTTTTCCTGGGTTACTTTATCGATACTGAACCCACCCCTAAGCTATGGCACGCAATTTCTTTAACATCCTGTATAATAATTATATAAACTCACGTATTCTTCACATTGAGTTAGACAAACTACAGAACACCACCAGCTATACGCGATACGCCTTACATACTCCTTTTACTTCGTTGACATTCATACAATTACTGTTCATACAGTCATGCACGGCAGTTCCAAGAAAATGACAATGGGACATATTTTTCGGGGTAAACAAAAACCTTTAAAAGCAACCATTTCAAAATTGATGTAGCAAAAACGAAAAGAAATATAAAATATAAACACAAAAATACGGAAACCGTATGCAAACCACATTTTAAAAGCCTTACGTAACAGGCTTTTATCCTCGAGCAATTCTATTGTTCGATACATATACGTACAAACAAACATAAATACGTGTATATATGGAGAGCAAACAAACACAATATCATGCTTTAAAAGCGGACGTAGCGTGGGGTAGAAAAAGTTCAAAGATATTCGAAGTAAAATACAATTTTACATAAAATCTCCATTTCCGGAACGAAGACATTTTTTCTGCAGCACAGGAACGAAAGAATTGGCTTTCATTTTATATGAAAAACAATGAGTTTATTTATTTTCTTTAGAAAACCAACAGCGAGAAAACCACCCAATTTTAATTGTATGTTAATTAAAATTGTGATATTATTTAAACTAATTAGTATAACATACTTGCATAGAATAATCAGCTTATAATGTTCCCACTGCTGGGACACAAGCCTCCTTTTGTGAGTGGGCCGTATAAAACCATGGTTAGACCTGCTGTCTTGTTTGGGTCAGAATGTTGGGCCACAAAAGGGATGACTGAAAAGCAATTGCATTAACCTGAGATGAGAATGTATTTAGAGGGATGTGTGGTATTACACGAATGAATAGAATAAGAAATGAGTACTTATGAGGAAGCCTGATAGTGGCACCTATAATAAAGTCGAGAGGAAAGTTTTGAGTATGAATGTCGATGGCCAAATGAGTAGGGGGAGACCAAAGAAACGATGGATGGACTGTGTGAATGATGATATGGTTAGAAAAGGTGTGACAACAGAGACGATGAATAATAGAGAAGTGTGGTAGATAACGACATGTTGCGCCGACCCCAAATAAATCGCCATAGAAGCTGGAGGCAAAAGTCCTCGCGCACACTTGGGAGTGGCGCAAGGAGGCAAAACGCCAGGGCGTAACTCCGCTGCCGCAAGAAATCGCGGCACAGCGGACAGAGCTCAGGCGGGATCTCATGGCGACATAGAGAATGAGATTGTCGCAACCCAAAGCTGTCCCCTCTTTGACGAGTGGATTGAGAGGTGCCACGGCGTCCTCACCTTTTGCCTGACGCAGGTCCTCTCTGGATGCGGTTGTTTCGGGAGGTTTCGGTTTCGGATAAGTCGGGAGGAAACGTCCGGGTGTTTCCACTACGTAGATCACTCTCGAGGACATGGTGGAGCAGACGGTGGAGAAAACGCCCTGGGCGCCGGGAATCCCAGGCTGATTCCCGGCCACCGTAGGCGCGGGCTTACGGATGGCGATTAATGGGTAGCCCGCTGTCCGGTAAGGACCAAACCCGGGTCGACGGCACCTTGTGATCCACGCGCGCCTCAATGAGATGTTAGCATAAAGTGGTGGGGTCCACAAGAGCCGATGCCTGCCAGGGGTGGCGGGTTGTTCGAAAGAGATATCGTGGCCCCTGGCATACAGGCAACTGAAGGAACACGGGTGGGTTTTAGTCAGTAAAAGTCTGACACGCCCTCCTACTACACCAAGAGCAGGAGAAGTTATATGATGAAATCCCACCCGAAAAATAAAACCCCAAATAAATTGGGCAGGAGAATAATGATGAATGAATTGTGTACATACATATGTGTTACGGTCGTGACTCATATTTTGTTCAACATACAGCCTGAAGTTTTTAATTTCGCGGAACACTCTGGCGCTTTTCTCTTAAATAGAAGAAAAAGTTGAATATGATTACACCACATTCTCTACAAAAATATCTCTCATTTGGAAATTCCAATATCTGGAAACAACCGAGTCTGCTACAAAATCTGGTTGAACTATAAAGTAGCGACATTTTTTTACGATGTCCAATAAAAAGTGATGGTTTTAGTAATACACCTCTGCTTCAACTCAACACAATTGGATTTTTATCGTCCAATCAGAATACAGCAGTATGATACAAGTAGTAGGTACCATTACTCATAAACGTTTATTGCAAATTGTGTTTTTGGTATATTTTTATGATTGAGTATCGTTACGTCTTAATAGCATGTCTTAATTTACTTGCTACTTTAAAAAAATGTATCTTGTGTGTTTGTACCACAGAACATGTTTGTACCGGGTACCATTTTCATCAACTAGACTATAATATACATATGGTTTTTAATTTTAAAGAATTCTTTAATTTTTCTCTTAGATTCAATCATTGTAATCTTATCAACCCTTTGCCCTTACCTCCATTAAGTTTTAGTCGGTAAAGCAAGGTCCTCTTCGTCAAAACATCACCCCGTTTTCTAGCGATTCATCTATAACATGTACAATTACCACCAACGCGGAAAATAATCGATCAGAGATCGATCTAGATTTTATGCGCCAAATCGATCTATCGATCTCTACCAATAATCCCTTATTTTAGGTGCAAATAAAGTTATTTTCTTTACAAAGAACATAATTCGTTTATCCTCTATCTGCTATTTTCCTATCTACAAGGAAGTCTATGTCCTGGAAAGAATACGTCACACCACACTATATCAGACTCATACATTCATACTCAACACGTTTCTCATATTTCCCATAATCATCTGCATCTAATTTTAATCTAATAATTATTATTGAAATATTAGGTTCGTTAATTCCTAGGAATTTGAGATTTTCTAATTAATTAGCAATTTCAGGTTAGAATGTAATTTGATTAATTTTAACGCCAGTTCACGTGACGTTATTAATTAGTTCAAGTTATAATATATGAAATATTAACTGATTAAAATGTTGACTGATTTATACAACGTGTAACGGAAAGGGTATATACATACCAAGGGCACGGCTTCTTTGGATGATATCAAACGATATTGGAAGAATTTTTTAATCCTATCTCTACAATTCTACATGTTCGGAAGTTATGAGAATTTTTAATACACTAATACCAGAAAAAAAACAACAAAAACATCACTCGGAAGAGATTTATCGTGATATTGGCAAGTAACGTGGAAAGTTATTGACCTACGTAGTGCGGTGACACGTTTGTTACGATTTGAATTTAAGAAACATATGAAACCGAAAATTTGGTATCAATTCTTAGAGTTTTTTATTTTGAGCTGAAACTATGTCTCGTAATTCCATACCAGCTGTTATCTTTAGTGCTTAAGGATATCAATAGGGTTTTTGTTACACCCTGTATTATTTATCAAACTAAACTTTATGTGAGTAGATCAGTGATGGCCCAGTGGTATTGGCCGCGACATCCGAGCTTTACGTAGGTCGTTGTTTTGAACCCAGACACTTCACTTTGTGTAAATTATTTCATCACCACTGCTCCCATAACGGTGAAAGAAAATATAGTGAGGAAACCATGTCTTAGAACCTGGAGAAAAAGTACCTAGAGAAGAGTTTCCCAGCAGTGGGAATATATTGCTACAGTTTTGCTCATGGTGATTTAAGTGTGATACTCGTGGGTAGCTGTAGAGATCGAGACCTATAAAATTTTCGTACCGCTCATCAAAATGAAATCTATTTAAGGTATTTTTTTTATACTGAACACCAATTTTCTTAAAATGATAACCGTTTTGGAGAACAGCAACAAAGTGTGCTCAAAATGTTATGAAGCTCTCAATTCAAGTTGTTATTAAATTTAATATAGCGTATAACGTTAATTAAAGTACGTTTTCATGATTTTCTACGGAAATACTTTGCGGTAACTTGCGTTTATAGTTCATGAGTTGATGAAACTTTCTGTTCAAAATGGATGATACAACTTACATTGTAAAGAGATGTGAGAGTCTACGAGAAAGCCTTAGGAATCTCGTACTAACATAAACTATCGAAAAAAATAGAGCAATCGCGATATGGTAGATCAGTATTTTCACCACTATGTTGATACTGTTTGGCAGCTGCCTTTCTCAACCCAGTTACTGGGTAACACAACACCCCTTGGTATGACTGTTTGTCCGACTTTTGGGCTTCTAATAACCGTAACGACTGTCAAAGATCTATGAATGACATCTGGGAACAGTGGCTTAGCATGCTTTCTGAGCCATGAAGGGGCCTCGATATGCCTATGTTCGAACCGAAAGCGGCAAACTTAGCTTATGTTTCGATCGACTCGTACGGCTGTTAGTAGCAGTCGCTCTGTGGTAGGTAAAAGTTAGATAATTATCTAACTTTTAAACAGGTAGTTTGTCCATCATAATGGACAAACCACCTGTGTCTATATTTGTATAACCTACTGGTAAATATTTCTGTCTGTCATCGTTACGAAATTGGTATTCCATTTCGTACTTAAGCGCGCGTAGCAAATTGTCCCTTAGATGCAAATTGCGTATCTACTCCGCGGTCATATGACTTTTGCGTGCTAGCACACGCTAAGGCCCATCACATCCATAGGATGCATAAGAAAGGTCACGGTAGCCCCCTTCTAAACGAGAATATCCATCTGGATCTCAGAATGCTCACTCACCAGCAGTTCGTGAAACGCCTCTCAAAGCGTCCCGTTCAATGGCCGTCCCGTCCTTTGCTCGAGCCAGCCCGCG
Organism: Antitype chi; assembly: GCA_947359405.1. Lineage (NCBI taxonomy): Eukaryota > Metazoa > Arthropoda > Insecta > Lepidoptera > Noctuidae > Antitype > Antitype chi. Next base: position 7,889,550 of record OX375826.1, read on the forward strand.
CCGCTGAGACTGTAGTATTAAGTACGTCCTTTAATAATAATCAGTCCGATTCAGTTTGTCCCTTGCTGCCTTCTACCAGCGATGCCCTAAGCCGAGGTCCGTACCCCACAGGGGTGCCCTTAGCGAGCAGTCGCTCTAGTATTAAGTTTTTTTTAAGCCCTGGCTGGTGATCTTAATTAATAATTATTTTCACAGGCGAGTCCGGTGAAGCAGACAACAACCTCATAGGTTTTTTTTTGAGGGTGGGAAATCATCAACTTCTGCCGCTCTAGAGTGGAGCAAAAGGGCGTGTCAGACTTTTACTGACTACAACCTACCTGTGTTCCCTCACTTGCCTGTGTGTCAGGCCACCATTTGGTGCTGATATCTCTTTGAGGAACACAACGGGCCGTCGACCCGGGCTTGGTCCTTACCGGACAGCGAGCTACCCATTACTCGCCATCCGCAAGCTCGCGCCTACGGTGGCCGGGAATGAACCTGGAATTCCCAACGGCCAGGGCGTTTCCTTCGGCGACTAAGGTCTTCAGGGCGCATATACTGCCTCTCCCTCAGGAGCGCCGCCTCCTTCTTCGCGAGCATTACAGCTTCGCAGCAGGAGGTGACGGCTACCCATGCACTGTCGCTTCGTACCGTGGCCTGGACCAGGGCCGGACATGAGAGATCTCCGTCGGCGATCGCCTCCACAAGGACACGGCGGTGCTCCGCCCAAGCCGGGCAGACCTCCACCGTATGCTCCACCGTGTCCTCAGGGCGATCTACGCAGGAGAAACACCCGGGCGTTTCCCCGCATTATGCGAAACAGGAACCTCCCGAAACACCCGTGTCCGGTGAGGACCTGCGTCAGGCGGAAGGTGAAGATGCCGTGGCTCCTCTCAATCCACTCCTCAAAGAGGGTACTTACCGCCGCAATCGTAGCGTGCCCAAACCTCATAGGTAACACCGCGAGATGTCGTTCCCAAAAAAAAAAAACCACATAGGCACTAAAAATGTTTTGGCAACGAATAAGCCGACCCCAGCTTTAAGTCAAATCGAAAACCCTTTAGCGGCACAAATTAAAAAGTATGAATACATTCGCAGAATTGTATCACTATCAACACTGCCCAAGACATAGATAAACCTTCGTATAGGTGCGGATACTGTTACAACAAAAATAGAATAAGTCCATCTTTCATAAAAAACTGACATTTATCTTATATTCTGAAACAAAATGCGACAAAAGCCGTTATTATGTCAGTTCTGCGAAACGTCCCTAGATAAAGGTGAACAACTAAATTACACGTGAAATAAAATCTTTTTGTATTTACGCAACGAGATGTTCCTGTAGAGAATAGAAGAGTGTCAATTAAAAAACTTCTAGCAACATGCCCATTCTTTGCGCTTGTGCAATGGTAACATGTCCAAACATGGCGGTTTCTGAGTAATTTATTATACCTACACGATTTTTTTGGGATTCAGTTTTTATTTTGTGACATGGCGTCTACTTAATGACCTGTACCAAATAACCTTTTTTTCTTTTCTTTTACCTACTTACCCCTTCCAGAAAAATTGCTTCAAGTCTAAATAATGGGAATAACTGCATTAAAATGTATTAGTATTACTAGCTACTAGCTTTGGCCAGCTGTTTAACCGCGCGGAACTTTCATCCCCTATTTAACTCCCTTAGGGGATGAATTTCGAAAAATCCTTCCTTATTCCTTGTCTACATTATAAAGGGAACCTCTGTGCAAAATTTCAGCTTTCTAGGTCCAAGGGTTTGAGCTGGGCGTTGATGAGTCAGTCAGTCAGTCAGGACTTTTCTTTTTATTTGTATAGATTAGTAGTAACATTATTAAATCTTTACGATTTAGAAGACAACTGGGTCGACATACAAGACTTCTATATTTTAATTATTATACTATGCCAAGGTTTAATTAATAATATTACAATCATGTATTGAGTAAAATTTCAGTTAATTAGAAAACTACAATACCTACATGTGAAAGTTACAACTTCTTCGTCGTATCGATGATTCCATTTCTTTGATTTAAATAAGCGTTGACAAGAAATCGATTACTTCGTAGCTTTTGTCAGTATTTATTAAAAATGTCGCTCATATTTGCTTCCGCCCCTTGCAACGTGTATTGGCGCTGGAGATCAAGCGTTGCCAGTTCCAACAGCTTTATTGATCGTAAAAAGTGGAAAATACTTTTATTTACTGCACTTTTCCATATAAACTTCGCGAAAGTGGATTAATGAACTGTAGGGGTGGTAATATATAGTGCTTTCGTTTATATACACTTAAGTTTATGTGCGTTATAGTTTATTTAAAACGTGCATTGTAATGCTGTGGTTGGTTACACTGATCACTAAAAGTAAAGTTAAGGGTAAAGTGCACTATCAGACTCTTAATTTTATCCACGATAATTGCTTTCTACGCAAAGCCATGAAGACAGATTGATTTCGGAATGTTTAAAAACCCTATCGAAAACTTATGCGGTCTTATTGCTAATCTATAAACCCTATCGAAAACTTATGCGGTCTTATTGCTAATCATGTTTTTCTTATTATTTATTACTACTAGCCATTAATGTCCCTCTGCTAGGCGAAGGCCTCCAGACTCTCTTTCATCCCTCTCTTTCCGTAGTTGCAGACCAATCTTTATTAAAGGAGTACAATTTCATCCCGCCATCTCTGGTCACGCCACGATAGCGGCGGTAAGTCCCCTCTTTGAGGAGTGGCTTGAGAGGCGGCATGGAAATACAAGAATAAGTTCCAAATACAAGAACTGGCTCGGAGGTTTAATTAACTCGGACTTAAGTTAGATGTCACTTCAATATAAGACGGATGGGCTCTCATAGTCCAGGACTCCAGGCTTGGAATCAGATTAACCATAAAACAACCTATTTCACATTTCAGAACACCTGTGAAGAGCTTGATAATTATGTTATTTCAGTTTACAACAACATTTTCAATTTTAGTTGAAACAGTAAAGTAAATACGAAACCAATTAATGTGGGCAAACTAAAATTTTAGGTAATTATCAACAACCAACCAAGCAAATATTAACTAACAAACCAGACATACAGTTGATAGTTACATATTTGTAATACACCACGAGATAAACATAATAATGATTGTCTACAGGTTAATTAAACGACACTAAAACAAGAAATCAACTTTCAGTTATGAAAAATTTAAAGGTAACATAACCATTATTTATGTGATAAAAGTGTAAATGGGTAGGTAGACCAAAGAAAAAATGAAAGTAAACATTGAAAAGTGTGTCCGAGATATGTATGGAACAAGAACTGCTAATGGGCGCCAAGAATGGGATGCAAGAGGGTTCATTTGCAGGTGAACCAGGAGCTCGCTGGCTTCAAAATAAAATACAGGTGTAAAAACATTCAAAACTAAAAAACTATCCGAATACGCTTCATATAGTAATAGAGAACTCTACCTATTCGACGCGAGACACTATCATTCTCGAGCTCGCTTCGCTCGCTCTTGCATTCTGTAATCTTTCGGTTCTAAAGGTTTTATGCCAATGTACTATGATTTTTGGAAATAAGAGTTCGGTACTTTGTTGTCCAATGACCACATTTCCGAAAATCGAATCGACTCTAGGCGGGCTGCTAACATCATCTTAATTCTTAAGCTTTCATAAAGAAATTGAGAATGTTGGTCCTCTTTCTGTATGCTTGGACAAAATAAAACCTATTCCATTCATTCGAGGCGAGATACAAATCTTATCGATCTCGCTTTGCTCCCTCTTGGATTCTACATTCTCTTAATTGCTAAGCTTTTCTGCATAGGTGGATAAATGTACTCCTTGTATGAATGGACAAATGATAATGTGTCCGAGGTGAAGTGTACCATTGAACAAGCTCGCTGTTTGGAGCTGAATATGCACCAATAAACTTGCGCCCATGGACGTTCTGCACCTTCTTTACAAAAAAGGGTAAGGGCAAGAGAACGATGATAATAATCAACGATATCATTATTCAAACTGGATTGTCCATAGTAGGTTCATCTTTAGAAGATAAATTACATTACATTACAATTACAGACAACTTTACAATGACATAAATATAAGATTTAATATTTACCCTATGACTAAAAGTCTGCTGAAGAGAAAATTGACTGACTGGCTTAAATCTTTGTCTTATCAAGAAACTGAGCAACTTATGGTATCTTAAACACGGTAATCAAAAACCCAAAAACACACAAACACACACACATACACACACACAGATACACACACATACACACACTCACTTCACCCCACCTCCACTCTACACTTATACTGCAAAGTAACCTATACCTAGTTTTTTCTGTATTTAAAAAAAAATGTAATTCCTCAATAAATTATTAATTAACTTTCTTTTTTTGTCTTGTCTGGAACACTGTCTTTGTATACATTTTCTTTTTAGACTGGGCGTTGATAGCTGCGCCACAGTATTTTACTTTTGTGGCTATCTTCGTTTTTCTTTGTAAATTATTGTAAACTTAAGTGGTTCCAAATAAACTTTTATTATTATTTATTATCTATTACATCATTCAGTTATGGTAGAATTGAGAAAGCTAACTGGAGTGTCTGCAGTAGCTAACAATCCAGCTTAACGTGAACCTACAAGTTTACAAGAAGAAAGTATTAATATACCAACTGATGATTAAAACAAAAATAACGAAAAGGTAAAAGATTAGTCTATAAAATCAGACAGAACAAAAGATTCCTGAATGTGTAATCTTGCCGTTAATAGAAAACTCAGATAGAAATTAGGTATTACTAAAGCCAAACTCAAACATTCAAAAATAATATAAAGACTGCCAGTCTTCCCAATTTCTTTTTACCAACAGATATATATAATGGCCTACAGTTGTATCCAAATTGCCCAATTGCCTTTATATTTGTGGGGCATCTTTTTCAACTAGCTTCATTATAGAAATAGTTCTGTATTTACACCAGGGACTCACTATTAACGTAGTTTGCTATTCCCAAAAGTGTTTTTGTACAAGAAAATGGAATAATATTATCTGGAGAATGGCCTATAAATGTCTTTATTGACTAGTGCATGAAGAGCATGAGACTGATATGCAGGCTACACGCAAGGATGCCAACTGAGAGTAATTGAAATGTAAGAGGGAAAGCATACCGTTGGGGATATTTTCACGTCTTAGGGGGCAGGGTAGTACCATTTTTCATAAAAACCTTATATAGTTCTTAATAAACCATTTTATATGTAAGTATACATTTTTCATATGAATATGCGTTAGACATTTCAATAATACGTTAATGATTAGAAAAATCACCGGAATGAAGAGAAAAATGAATAAAGCTCAAGAAACTACGTCAAACTTAAAAAGAAAAAAATATCTAGAAACTACAAGAATGACTGCTGCCAAAGATGGCCTAGGGAAACAATAAAATATTAAAATAAACTCAAAGCGAGGATAATTTTACGAAAATACTGACTTAAGAAGGATTGCTTTAAAATCCCCTTCCCCCTCCCTTTAAGGAGGAGAATTTATTCTATTCCATCGGGCGCACGAATTGAAAAATATATTTTAGTGGGACCTGTCCTATGACAAAGATTAAAATACAGTAATAAAGAAGAAGAAAAACCGCTAAATATCTTCACGATTGCAATACTACACTAACCCTTTGTCGGAAACATTTTCATTTCAAGTCGAAAAATTTAGTATTTTCCAATAACGTCCCCGTTATCGTCTCGTAAATATTTATAGCGCACACGCAAACGCACACTGAGAAGATTAAATCTTTCGAACATTTCATTTCATTGGATTTTTTCATTTCTTCGTTTGAAGTGCAAAATTGTAGAAATGCCTGAGTTTCTCTTCTTCCATGACTGTTGAATTTAAGTCCCTTATTCATGAAACTAGGTTGTTTCTTACACTAGCGATGGTAGGTACTTTGTAATGTGATAAGCTCATTGTAGTCTTGTTTGTGTCAAAGAATAAAAACAGGTAAGGCTCATAAAGAGCTTTTGAAAGACGAATGCTGCACAATTTTTCTGTGTGGATTCAAGTCCCAACATGGCAGTATACCAAAATGTAATGATGGGTTTTAGAACCTTTAGAATGTAGGTAATATTGTTTTAATATAGGTGATATTATTTTGACGTATTTTAAGTACAATTTATGCGACCAGAAACTGAAAAAATCTGTGTCTTAATTCGATTGCAGTATTAGTCTTTTTTGTTAACTGGAACCTGCAAAACATCAACTAAATTCTTCAGGAATTTAAACAGGCCCACATATTTCTAAACCAAATCTCAAGTAACGCATTTCATCCCTAAACTAACTGATTCAATTCAAACTTTCGCAACAGACTCATACATAATAAATGCCTTAGAAGTATCATAACTGTACCTTCGTCGCATCGTTGTCAAGGTGATATATTTACATATTTGAATTAAGTATTCTGTCAGAAAGCGGGAGTTAGGGAAAGTCGGTAACTCCGAATTGTATCCACACGGGATAAACCACGTTGATTTGGCAGTTAGATTTACTATAGTGTTTGAGCGAAAACTACTATTTAGGAAACATCACACATCCCTAATATTCAAGGCCCAATCCAAAAGAATTACTTCTACTTTTAACTACTTTTAACTAACAACTGGATTGTAGTAATCAAAAAGCCAAAATGGGCTTTTTTTACTATAGTCCATTACAGTCAGATAACCAACTAGCATCTGCCTGAGACTTCGCGTGAAATTTTGGCCCCCAGCCCGTTGTGTCGTATCACATCGCCCGTTCTGTCGTATCACATCGCCCGTTGTGTCGTATCACATCGCCTGTTGTGTCGTATCACGTTGCCGGTTGCCTCGTATCACGTCGTCCGATGCGTCGTATCGCATCGCCCGTTACGTCGATTCACATCGCCCGTTGCGTCGTATCGCATCGCCCGTTGCGTCGTATCGCATCGCCCTTTGCGTCGTATCACATCGCCCGTTCGCGCTACTACTTCATTCACTCTTAGCGTTCTTTCCCTATTTTTTATTTTGCTCGGCTCCTAAGGCTTGTACGGTGATATCAAATAACCTTCCTCAAAAGTTGGGATATCAGATAAAAAAAGAATTTTTCAAAACCGACTGGTAGTTCCAGAGATTACTTCCTATGAGTACAAACAAGTTTAGATAAACAATATTAATCCTTTGAAAAAATATATGTTCGCACAGGTACAAAAACTGACGTTTTCCATATATTTCGGTTATTATTTTGTGCAATGAATAAACAATAAAATACAGGAAAGAAGAATCCATTCATGTATTTAACGAACCGGTGTTTGTATCTTCCGCATGGGAAAACCACGATTCCCTCCAATAAATATACAATGAGTTTTAAAACGAAACATTTACCGAATACTTTACCGTAGATTTCCGATTATTCACCATGTATTTTATTTTAATAACATTGCATTTTAATATACTTAACAAAATATTCGTTGGATCTGGTACAAATTAATCTTTACTGGGGATTAAAACAGTATTCTCGGTAAATTCATTTAAAAATGAATTCTAGATTGGTTTGTCAGGATTATGCCAAAAAAAGAAAATATTGTGTTCATTTTGTTTGTGTAATAACTAACAACTTTAATAAAATATTACCCCCTTTTCTCTTTGCTACAGTTGCGTAAAAAAGGTGATATATTTAGTCGAAATGCAAAGTGCAACTTGTCTTGGTTGTGAGATTCACTTTTTATGATACCTTTGATTGTTTATGCGAAAAAAGGTATCAAAGTCTCCGCTTTTATAGAGTAGAATATTCACTCGAGCATTTAACAAAAAAAAGCTACTGGATATTTTTAACAATAGGTGCATATAAAAATGAGAGTTGTCATTTTTGTTTGGCACCCTAGAGCGCTCCGGGCACTCATATGTACTGTGATTACTGCCACCTGGCGGGTTGGGTGGAATATAAAAAGCTTTTATAAAATATTTTTTGTAATCTGTTTTTTGTGACGCCCACAGGAGTCTCGTATTTTTCGTCATTTATTTCGTGAATTTTGAATTAGAAATTCCGGCTGTTACATGATATTTTTTCTGCGACTAGTGGTATCAACGCGGGTCATACAGCCAGACACAACAGCGACTTTAATTCTGATAGACGTCCACTGCTGGACATTGGCCTCCCCCAAGCTCCGCCACTTGGGCCGGTTCCGTGCTTTCCGCATCCAGCGGATGCCTGCAGCCTTCACCAGGTCATCGGTCCACCTCGTGGGAGGAGGCCTTCCTTGTGGGAATGTCTTAGTCTAGCAATGACTTGCAGCAGGCTAATTGTTACCAGTAACCTGTAATACCAATTTGTCAAACATTTCCTAACTCATAACCGATTTAGCATACAAAACTACTGTACCACGTTTACTGATAAACTTCAGTGAGTATCTAAAACTTGGGTAGGAGGCTACAAAATGATAATCCAACAAACCACTCCTGTAATTTGCATACTGATGATGATGGATGAGCTAAGCGCTTCAGTGGAACGGTCAAGGTTAATATGAGGCTCGAAGTGGAAGAGCGACTTATCGCTCTGAAGAGAGCACTTTGTCGCTTCAGAGAGAGCGCCTTATTGCTTCAAGCGATTTGATCTTGAATCGTGACGTAGTTCGATGAAGTGCGGAATTTTTATTGCAGCTGGAAAAATTGGAACTACGGTATGACGAAATAAAATATAAGTACATAGAAAATTACTGCAGCTCTTGTGGACTAGTTAGGGAGCAATACTAGAATTAATGACTGCGTAGAGCGGTCAGGGCCATGCAGTTTTTGCACAAGTCTTGAAGATGATAAATTGTCCATGTTTCTAATTGATGTTGTTTTTGTAAGGAAAACTCTGTTTAGTTTTTATGCATACCTGATGTTTTATAAACCTTCATAACAGCATTATTAAAAAACAATATGGTTGCTGTATCCAGTTTTGAATATAATTTTCTTCCCCCGTATTTAGCATTAACATAGTATTTTGATCTACAAACAAATAAGGGTAAATCAAAACCACCGAACGGTAGTCTCATCAATAATTGTTCATGATATTGGAAATCCCATATTATTATCACAAACTTACATTAATTTCCTTACCAATCTGATTCCAATTTGTTCCTACAGATGCTCCACCAACTAGAAAAGCGTTCAGCACATTCATCATCCCTAATCACAGCATTACACAAATCGGAAATGCATTACGGGTGCAGTCGTCCTCAAATCGCGTCAGGCTGCTCTCGGATATTGCGACACTTCCGTTCGATTACATGCTCACCACGTTCAACCTGCCCCTTTACAAGTTCATACGTCATAACTGTGTGTTCTTTGAAGGATAGATAGGATTGAAAATAGATTTTTGTAGATACGTAGAGTGCTACATAAGGATATTTTGGCGCCTTGATGACATTGAAAGGGCCTTGTTGAAAAACATTTGTGAAATTTTACTGTGCCAAAACATTCTTATGGAAAAAACAAGATGGCGATTGTTCGCTCCAATTTTGAACATTCGCTACAATAACCTCAAAGCATTGTATACGGTTAGACATTAAGGCTCCCATAGACTGACGTTCGCGACGTGACGGTGCGACGCAATTCTGTTGGAACAAATTCGATGAAGTTTTCATAGAAGAAATTGTTCTACTCGCGGCGGCGCGGCGGCGCGCCTTTCTGCGGCCTTTAACCTTTAAAAGATATCTTTTAAAGGCAAGATATTTACTGAAGAGACAGCCAATTTCAGAAAAGATTGATGGAGCAACAATCAGTGCAACGGGTAGATATTTAGTGCATTATTAACAAAATATTATAAAAAAAAAAAAAAAAACAAAGGAAAGGATGAAGGTCTGGTCCCAATGGAGATCATAAAACTAAAAAAAAATCAACCAGTACACAAATCATTAACTACAGAATCCAAATACAAGAACAAGTCAAACACAACGGTACTTAATACAGCAACAAATGAGGTGAAACAGTTTAGCAATTAATTCCACCGCTATCCCGAATCATCAGTGGTGCATCGAAAATTCGATTAACCAAATGTGTTCAGCCGTTCGATGTTCACACGTGTGAAAAGACAGAAGTGGTTGGCACCCTAATTGGACATAATTTCCGAGAACTGAGGCCCGAAACGAATGGAATTGCGGGAACAGTTGTTGTTTGTTGAATTTTATGATTGAAAAGGTTTTTTATGACTGCTGGATGTAGGGGTTATAATGCTCGTTGTGTAATTTATCTTCTCCGCTATCTAAAGAGAGTATTCCACTTTATTTTATGGGTCGTGTGTTTCTACAGTACGTTTCTATACGTCTAGGCAACTTAAGACTTCCTCCATTACCGCCACCAACTTGCACCGTTATTCTGTAAATAATTTTTCAGATACTACATAACTTAAAGTGACGAGAACCAATCAATATTAAGTTTATGATTGATATGGCCAGCTTGGTATGTCTAGTGCTTTTTTCTGAGACCTGCTTTTTGGGCAGACAGAAGTGTTGTGACTCAGGGTAGTGTAGAGACGACATGGCAGGTGCTCTGTTTTTACAGAAGTTAATCATTATAAAAATATTTAGCACGCTATATACATTTCCGCCCTGGTAAATAAGTAAATACGACTCGATAGCAGAATTTTCATTATAAAGCCAATGCCCATATAGGGCACAAGATATTGCGTGGAAAGCGAAAACTATGCGAGAACGTAAACGAATGAATCACTGTCGTTCACGGTTTCATATCGTTTTGAGTAAACACTCGCTATGGCAGTATTCGTTTGAAAGTTAGGCCTAAGCCGCTCAGCTAGGAGCTTCGGTTGCTGCAAGAGCTGTTAGATAATGTTCATACACGCGTTTGTGAGATAGCTTTTTATGTTAATTAAGAGTGTTAATGGTATATGAATATAGGTGCGATTGGTGAATCTTGCCCCGAGTCATGCAACGTGGCACAAAGTAACAAAGTGTGACCATTGCAATAGTAATAATAAACAATACATACTGTGGCGAAACTCCTCTATGGTTAAAAACATTTTTGATTTCTATTCCAACCTTTATAAGAAAATTCTCCTCATATTTTTTGATTTCATTTTAAATAAACTTTGATTCCAAAAAATGTTACTGATTGTTTTTTTTTCTGACATCCGCCACTGCAGATTTGGGAGCCATCGACAGTATAACACTACACAATTTATTACATTCAGGAAATACAGCAATAATCTATTATTCAAAAGCTGTCTCCGTTTTGGAGGATTTTAAGTTTTCGTTGACATTAATTGGGAGTCTACCGACTAGTTTTGAGATATAGCTCACTTGTTGTATAGTTCCCTGTAAGAAGCATGCAAATAAGCATACACCATGCATCTAAGCAAGCATGCAGCATGCAAGTAAGCATGCAACATGTAACATGCAAGCATGCAGCATGCAAGCGAGCATGCAACATGCAGTAGGCATGGTTTCTGTCACGGCTCCGGCGCTGCGGGCAGTCCCACGCGACCTTATCATCGCAGATGGTTTAACACTCACCACCGCAACCTGCTCCTCAACTCGCGGGCCGCCTCGCCCCTCCGCGCCTACGCGATTCTAAATTACACTCTAGGGGTAGGGTAGACAAGACTGCGTGGAGTCGGATTTACAGCGATTCGTTCCTGACACTTTTTCACACAAAAATGTGTCCCAAATATGTCACCGCTAGAGACGATAAGACTGCAGTCCCTGCAGATGGCTCATCGAAGGGATTTTTGTTAATCCTTTGTATTAGATACTTAAGTGTTGTTGCTCCCATGGGTTCAGCTACACGTACCATTTTCAGTACACTGCATCCTTGTTACAAAATTGTCGTTTTGTGCGACTATTTGAGTCAGCCTACAGGATGTAAAAAGACGAGTAGTAATTTTTTTATTTTTTGTTGGAATGATTTGGTGTGAAAAATGTCAGTTTACAGCAACCGCGCAATGTAACGCACGCAAAATATTGTGCTTATAGGTGCATATGCATTGTATTTAAAATACATTTATAACTTTGACCTTCAATATCTCATTCATTCTCATGGTTTGTCTTATTTGTTTTTAGTAAATTCGTTTATTTATGTATATTTATTTATTAAATTTATAGTTTAAAATTAGGTTTATACGATTATGTAAAAAATATTCCTCAAATTTATTGCACGTACCACTGTTTGTCTCTGCATTACCCAAAGGTTGACTGGTAAAAAATGCCTATGGCATTAAGTCCGCCTCTGTACATTTGTGTGCTTAAAGTTAAATAAACACAATGACGGTATTACGCTCGGCTTCGTTAAGCACCTTTTTACCCCCGTTGTAGACTAGGTCTTCTCTGTACAAGATTTTGCTAAACAGCTTATTTAATAGATACATTTCAAATATTTATTTTCAATAAAACGGTTACCAAGAGACCCGAATTTAGTAGGAGACATATAAAACCACTCTTTATAAAACCTTTCACCGTTAAAATAGTAACTCCATTATTCCACAATAATAACTCCTTAGATAAATAATATGTTCTTATGATAAAACCACAGAGAAAGTTTCAAACGGCACTTATCCCAAGAGATTTGTGTAACAATAAAATAATAGGCAACATTTGCAAGAGCAAACTTTCATCATTACAATTTGTTATATTTACATTTTATTGCTTTGTTTTACGATTGAAAGTAAAAATGTAGTAAAAAGGTAATGTTCAGTGTAGTAAATTTGAACTTTGTATGTGTTGGCACAGGAGTTTTTCTACATCTAATATAGTAAGATTAGACACTTTTACTGCAGTCATCATCATCATTCATAATTTCAGCCGAAAGACGTCCACTGCTGGACTTAGGCCTCCCCCAAAAGGGGGCTTCTGCCATTATCGCCACGCTTGGCAGGCGGGTTGGCGATCGCAGTATGGTGTAAAATGCATAGAAAATGCTGCTGCTCATTCTCTAGTAAGTCCCTTAGTCGCCTTCTACGACACCCACGGGAAGATATGGGATGGTGCTATTCTCTTACGTCCGGCACCACACGGATAATTTACTGAAGTGTACAATTTTTATTGTTTTCTTTCCGTCTAGCAACCTTAATTACTTTGTCATCAGCCTGTAGCCAAGTAGTCGACTAGAGAATGGACATGACCTCTGTAATTGCTTGCCATTTTAGTCAATCTGCGGCTACTCTAAGGCCACGGCACGGTTTCATTACGGAACGGCGGTAGAAGCCGCGCCGTAGAAAAAACGTCTCCGTGTACAAATCCATAGTGACACAACACTGACGACCGTACCTACACACGGCGAATAAACCGTAATTTTTTACGGCAAAACGTTCAAGTCCCACGTAATAGGGTAAGTCTATGCCATTAATCGGGGCACAAATCCAGACACCGGGCTGCTATTGAGAAATTCCTGACGGAAAAGAACTGGCGAAATGTGGATGGATTATAAGTACGTCTCTGCCCAACCCTTAAGCCAAATAAGGTGTGAAGTTATATGTACGAAAAATGTTTGTGACCAAAGGGTCTCATACAGTTGCTACGCTGCCACCCAGTAGGCTTAGCATGACGCTTTCTAGTTCTACGAAGAATAGACAGTGCTTTTTCAATACAAAGTGACATTTTCGTTTCTCCATTTTTGACATCGCACCGTAGATATCCTGCTACAATCTGTCATTTTGTCTTTCGTTTCTAATGATCTTTGTCTAGGCCCTTATAAATGTAGACTATTTCAGAAGAATATTTATTTCCAAACTGTCAAAATCACACTACAACAAACTTTTTATTCGAAGGCCACATAGTATATACGATTATCTACAAAATCATGATTCGTTTAGAACGCATTTCTGTAATAAAATTAATAGAAAAACATAGATATCTTCTCCTATTGTACATCATTTAGTTAATAGTCATGTCTATTCTTTCGTCGACAAATCGGTGCTCGTGCTAAGCCTGCTGGAAAGATCGGCTCTCGTACATTGCCTGAAGGTGTCCTAACCTACATTTGCCATTTGCACAGAACAAATCCCGATTACCATCCGCATGTCCTCAAGTTATTAGTCCTCCTCAAAACGGAGGTAATTACCATCCTCATCTCTCGATCAATTCGCAACTAATCTCCGATTAGAACTAAAACTAAATTGATCAACTCAAATGCCGTCGACTCCAGGAAGAGATATCAAATGTTCATCCAAGCTATCAAAATGACGTGTTCCCGGATATTACAAGTCAGGCTAAGGTGGGGGCAATTTAGCTAGATTCGTACGAGGCGGAGCTTTTTTATAGTTTTTGCTACGGAGTGACGTAGTTCCCTTGATTTGAGCATAGGAGAAAGGAAATGACGAGTGACATGATTTTTCTACGTTGCTTATTGGCAGTCGTAAATAAATAGATGGGTGTGGGACGTGTATACGTCGACGACGTACATAGATATAAACAAATCACATCTGTCATACTTTGACGTTCGAATGAAATGGCACACGGAAAATTGACTTACCTTGACTGTACAATCATGACAAAGAGAGAACAAAAACAGAATATAATTATATATATCACAGATAAAGGAACAGGTAAGTAACTGTGAGTGTTAGTAACAAAATCGGATGAGGAAAATTAAGCAATCGCCTCAAAACTCAGTAGAATTAACTTCGGATAGGGTTGTCTCCAGATTAAATGTTTGGCAGCTAACGATTCGAGGACTTTGGCAACCACAATCAAGTATTGGCAGCTAATTTATTTGGCAACACCTACAGATTTTACTTCGAAGTTGACTTCAATTGGATTATCTTTGAATGAACTGAATTTTCGAACAAAAGCTGTTTGTGGAAGAGTTTCTATCACTTACTTATCGTTTATGGTTTTAATGTTAAACAGACAAGAATAACTAAGTACCTATTCATGTAGTATGAATTTTTATGACTGTTAACTAGGTACTTAATTTTTTTTATTAGCTTCTTTAGTTAAAATAGAAAATATTTTTTCTGTGTTCATTAATAGGTATTGTGTTCAAGTATCGCGTTCAGTAATAGTTTGTGGAAGTGTGACTATGCGTTACATTTTATTGCAATTATTTCTGAAAAAATAATCAAGTTTCAAAACAATCCGGTTCTAGACGCCCTTTAATTATTTCCAGAATGTATTTTTTTTAGTCGCGAACAAATTGTAAAATGCATTAAAAACGCGGAGATTGCAAATTAAGAAGGAAAAGTTGGAACAATAAAAAAAATCGACTCAAAATCAAAATCACCATATTTTATTTCACATAAGCCTACATGGGCACTTATGAAACGTCAGAAGCTAGGTGCACGGTTCCAATTTGTCGTTTCTATGGAGAAGAGCCGGCAAGAAACTCCACGGTTACTCTTTTAAGGTGAATGCGCAGTGGTAGACCGCGAAATTCAAATTTTCTTACGTTTTTGCAATTTTCAGGTCAGTATCAGGTTGTATCCTGATCAAAATGTGATTTGCGAATATAACAGGTACGTGTTTACAGAACTAAGTCATTAGAATGTCTAATATATCTCTTATAAGTTAGATTTCTTCCACAAGCACTTTTCCATAAGAAATTTGTTCTTATGGAACAAATCTAACTTAGAAAGATGTATTATTGATTCTAATGATTATAAATCTGTAAATACGTACATGTTATAGTCGCAAATCATATTTTGATCAAGTAACAAGCTGACACTCACCTGAAAATTGCAAAAAACGTAACAAAGTTTGAGTTTCGCGCTCTACCACTGCGCATTCACCTTAAAAATAATTGGCTTTTACAATATTTTCAAATTACAGTGATAATAGGTATGGGAGGACAGTGCAGGCCAGTCAATAAGTACCAGGTACTTAGAGGAATGAAAATACAGAATAGAAAAACGTCTACAAATCTAAAATATCTGATGGTAAATGTCAATTTACCATCACCTGCCTAGTTTTTTCTCATTTATGTTGGAGTTGACTTCCAGTCTAACTGGATGCAGCCAGTATTTTACATGAATCGACTTCCTATCTGACCTCCACAACCTAGTTACTGGATAATACGACACTCCTTGGTAAGAATAGTTGCCAGACTTTCTGGCCTCTGACTGCACGTAACGACTGTCAATGATCTATAAACGGAGGAGTCTTGATATGTAATGGATGGTAACCCATCCAAGGGTCGACCTAGGCAAGCGCAGCATAACCTTCCATCGCCCAGGGTGGCTGATGTTATTGAGCCACTAGCACCACTCAAATGGACAATGACTCAATTTACCAAACAATATCCTACTAAGTATATAATATTATGAATAGCGGCGGTAAGTCCCCTCTTTGAGGAGTGGCTTGAGAGGCGGCATGGCGTCCTCACCTTCCGCCTGACGTAGGACCTCACCGGACACGGTTGATTCGGTAGGTTCCTGTTTCGCATAAGGCGGGAGGAAACGGTAGTCGCCGCGGGAGACGCCCTGGGCGTCGGGAATCCCAGGCTGATTCCCGGCCACCGTAGGCGCGGGCTTGCGGACGGCGAGTAATGGGTAGCTCGCTGTCCGGTAAGGACCAAGCCCGGGTCGACGGCGCGCTGTGTTCCACGCGCGCCTCAAAGAGATGTCAGCACCAACTGGTGGGGTCCGCAAGGGCCGATGCCTGTCAGGAGTGCGGGTTGTTCGAAAGAGATACCGCGGCCCCTGGAACACAGGCAACTGAGGGAACACGGGTGGGTTTTAGTCAGTAAAAGTCTGACACGCCCTCCCACTCCACCCAGAGCGGGAGAAGTTATTTGATGATTTCCCAGCCAAAAAAAAAATGTGAAAGTTTGTATGTTTGGATGTTTGTTCTTCAATCATGGATTGAATGAAATTTGGCACACAGATAGTTTATAACCTGGATTAACATAAAGGATACTTTTCATGACGATAGTACTTTCCCGTGGGATAATTTCAGACCTCCATGCGGGCGAAACCGCTGGGAAAAGCTTAATAAAATATATTCGTTGCACATTGTGCAAGGTCAGCAAGCAATTTGAACTAAATCCCGATTTCTACACAATCTGTCTTTCGTGACATCGTTAGTTGATCTGAATTCCAATCTATCTTAACTCAGACAATGCATTCTCGTCTGCCATGCGCATCTAGCAATTTGTTTATTGATGAATATTTTAAAGCATTTTGCTAGACAGTTTTAGATGTAGGTAATAGTTCATAGTAATGGAATTAGAAACAGCTTAATCTTTGTTCTTCCTCTGGTATTCGAACGACAATAATAATAATACGACGAAGAAGCTCTATGGCGTCACTGTCACCACGGAAAAATTATGCTCAACGTTTTTTACATAAAATCCAGCATTAACAGTTCAAAACACCTAAAATATATTAACAGATAAAAGGGAAAATGAAAAACCATGAAGAAAGGACTATAAAAATAAACAAAAGAAAATTAACTGTATATTTATATACCTAAAATGTGAGTAAGTAAATTATGCAGACCAGAGCAAAGAGCACAGCTGCGCCTCAACCGTGAGCGCCGTGTCCAACCGATCGCTGCAGCTGCGTCAAGCTCGAGCAACGAGTTTTCCTCGAGTGGCAGTGGTATGACGGTAGGGACACCAGGACAACATCGTTGTCACCAACACCACCACGGCTGCCGGTGGAATTGTGTCGCGCATGTGATGGACCCAGTCCATTCATGAGAATGTGATGCGTAGTCTCTCTGTAGCTATGCTAGCTATAATATGGTTCTATACGTGGTAGTATGGTTCTTTTGATTAACCATTCAGCGTACCAAGGTTGGCTGCCCTCTCGTTTCAAGTGTTTGAACCAGCTGTCAATGTCTTTGCCTAACGATTTTCGAATCAGGTGCGCGTAATTCAACACGATTATAGATTGGATGACGGTACACTTGATTGATCGGCTGCGCTCGAAAATGCAGGGTAGCTCTGCTAGTAACCCTCTCCCATCCTAAAATGCCGTGTATGCGCCTGCCGAGGTTCTATTGCGGGCAATCCAGCATGATGAGAAGGAGGACACCAGGGCTATATATTCGGATAACCTATGCAATGTGGAATTAAAAGGAGCATTCTGGTGGATGCGATTCGTGATTACCGGTTCACATCACTTGGCTTTAGTGGACCAAGGCTACCACGTTTGCCCATAAATAAAATGAAACAGAGCACTGGTTTGCTGCCGTGGATGCGCTGTTGGCAAAGTTTTGTAATTTTTTTCTCTTCATAAAATAAAGAAAATAAATATTATGTCAATTTTATCCAGTAGTAAAAAATAGTAAGCTAGTCAGCTGGGTAGCACGATTCTGTAAGACCCGTGTTCGCAGGACATACCTACCTACATTTAAGGATCGCCATTTAAAATCTATTATAATTTAGGTCAATTACCTTAAAATTTTCTTTATTGAAAACTAGCTTTTGTCCGCGGCCCTGCCCGCGTGGATGTGTGTTATCGCGTAGCATATGTCCTTTTCGTTATCCCAGGCTGTATCTCTGCCAAATTTCATGACGATCGGTTAAGCGGTTCAGGCGTGAAAGCATAACAGACAGACAGACTTAAAGTAGAGATTAGTAGGTATAGGGATAATCAGCTAGTGACATAGACCTATTCAAATTTTACAGTCAAGCTGCCCCTTTCTCAAATACATTTATTTGTGACCTTAAAATATGTCTGGCTTATATTTGGTAGCTAAATGAAGCAAAAAGATTATGTTGCGAACTGACGAGCTACAATGTTTATGCTCGATCGTAAAATCCGCAGAATTCCCCACTACAATAGTTTTAATACCTAGCGGGCAATAGTTTTAATACCTAAAGTGGTGGTCGATAAACTTCGGGGTAAATTTATCTTAGAATGGAGAACACGTCTTGCCAATAATGTTACCCCTTTTTGCTGTAGAAGCGTGTTTGGTTGTGTAAATGTGTAGCCTATTCAATGTAATTGTATGGGGTGTACGAACAACTTATAATAATGAAATACAATTGTGTAGGTGTGAACAAATATATGTGCATTCACAATGTAGCTGAACTACTACAGAACCACAGTTTTGTGGCGTTTCTTCACAGTATCGCAGCCAGGTACAATTTAAGGAGAGATCGGTTTTAAGCGTTAACATTGTAAATAACTATTTAGTTTTAGTATTTTATTTCGTATATATTTTTAGTTTGACAAGATTTAAAATGAGTTTCTATTTACCCAACTCCATGATGCCTATAGTGTTGTTTGGTGTGGTTGGGTTACAGTGACTAATATTTCCAGAAAAATTCATTGCCATAACAACTGATAGCAAATTATAATTTAATTGAACCTTTATCGGGTTTCAGTCCTTTATTTTCTGGATCAATTCAATTAACTTTAACAATTTAGGGTGTGCGTAATTCTTCATACCACTATATATTTTTTTAATTTTGTAAGATTTTTTTATGATTTTATGAGTTCTTAATTTTCTCATACAAAAATGAGTTTTAGTATT
The DNA here is from genome assembly GCA_947359405.1 of Antitype chi. Taxonomy (NCBI): domain Eukaryota; kingdom Metazoa; phylum Arthropoda; class Insecta; order Lepidoptera; family Noctuidae; genus Antitype; species Antitype chi. The sequence continues at coordinate 7,908,940 of OX375826.1, forward strand.
TTATTTCGTATAAGTATATTTTTAGTTTGACAAGATTTAAAATTTTCTTGACCAATATTTCCAGAAAAATTCATTGCCATAACAACTGCTAGCAAAGTATAATTTAATTGAACCTTTGTCGGTTTCAGTCCTTAATTTTCTGGATCAATTCAATTAACTTCAACAATTTAGGCCTAAATGAGTTAAATAAGGTGTGCTTAATTCTTCATCCCACTATCATTTGTTAATTTTGTAAGACTTTTTTATAATTTTTATGAGTTATTACGACAAATGTATAGAGAATAATGTGTAAATTCTAAGCAATAACTATAACGCTTGGATGTTGTTACCCTAACATAAAACCTACACATATCAGTCTAAACCAATTCCCATTCAGAAATTTCAAGAAACCAGTTAAATTTTCAAAGAGGAATTTACGTACTCCACTAAATCTCGGGAAATTTAGTACCGGTATTAGAATATAGGTACCTGACTAATATCCTTTGGACAAGCCAAAAGTCAGGATTCGGAAACCATACTTCCACTTCCAATAATCGCTTTTGAAAGTAACTTGGAAAATAGAGTTAGAGGAAAGCTTTGCAATAGTTACCGGAAAATGTAGAAGATTCATCTAGTATATAAATTATATATATGATGTAGGAGAAATGAAAAATTCTCATGAGAGTTTTAGTATGAGTATTAAAAATGGAGGGTACTATATTGCGTACGGGGAGGTACCAAGGAAAGGAGAATGAGAATGGGGTGAATGAGTATGTCGTTTTGTGCAATAAACAGAAAAATAGAATTTGATGACCGCCCCTTTTAGCGTTTCCGTCTTCGAGTGGTGAAAATTCCGCATTCTACTCATTTACGTAATATCGTGTACCAACCGCGTCGCGACACTCGCGTTTTGTGCACACAAATAGTTTGTTTTCGTTATTTGTTCGTTCGGCTTTTGATAGACATTTTTGTTTTGATCATTTGTTGTTTGCGTTATTATTGTGTAAATAGGAAAAATGTTTGTGCACACTGAAGGTTATGTCTGTCAATAGGTCTGACGCACATGTGACGTTGGACTTATCGCAGGCTCTAACTTGTTAGTAGTATTAAGTAAGATTTAGGGAAGTTTGGTCCTCAAAACAAGCGCCTAATAACTCGACACTCAGTGTAAAAGGTTGGGTTATATCATGAAAAGGGTTTGGTCTTCCGACGAGGGAAAATATTTCTTAGTTTGGGGGTAGCATTTTGTTTTTATTTTGGCTGCTGACCGACAGAGTCTCTGTCTTGCTTCTTTCTTCTAGCATTCTGATTATGCCGCGAATATACAAGTTCTCACAGGTGAAGGAGAATGACTCCCAATGTGTACCCTCAAAGAAAGCACCTATTAATTAGAAAAAACTGAACCCAACCCAATCACAATAAACAACACTATGGGTATCATGGAGTTGGGTCAATAGATTGGATAATTTTCAATGAATCAAAAAACGAAGACAATATTTGAAAAGGCAGAGTGAAAAGAACTGACATGAAAGAAAAGCTATTTGTCTGTTAGATAAAAGCTAAATCTGGAGAAGCAAAACTATTCCAGGCCTTTAGAGGGCTTTATTTGATTGAAGGACCAATGTACAAAATATTAAAACTTCTAGATTTTCATGCCCGTAGAAGATGGGGGATGAGGTGGACAGACCGGGAAGTCAGGAGGAAAGGTCTACGCCCAGGAGTACCATACTGTACGCTGACAGTAACCAGTAAATTATTATCTGTGCATTTATATTTATTTACAAAATTGCGTAAAAATAGCTATATGAAGAATATTCTATTACGTTTTTTCCCGTTCTCACAAATTTAAGGTAAATATTTTATAAACACATTCCCTCAATAAAAAGATTTTCCCTCATATAATAACATATACGCTTCAAATATAAATCACATGAATTCCAGTCACGAAGTATTCAATTACAATTACAATGATATTGATATAAAAGCCTGTAAAGCAATGTATTCATGAGAAACGATTTCATTGCTCAACAGTGTTTCCTGCATTATAAAATGTTGGACAAATGTCCTAGTTTTAACATAAATTATATTCTACGGCATTCGGTAATACTGTTTTTTTTAATTAATGATTAGTAGCCCTTAATGTCCCAATACTGAAAAAAGGTCTCCGTTCTCTCTTTCTACCTCTCTGTCCAAAACTGCCAAGAATCAATCTTTGTTAAACGGGTCCACAGTTCATCCCACCATCTCCGTCTAGGCCTGCCACTATGTCGTTTGCCATTAATCGTGACCCACTGGGTAGTGAGTACAGCTCATTGGTCGTCTGACATGCGGTAGATGTGTCTAGCTCAATTCCATCTAAGCGTGGCAGCTTTCCGACTGACATCAGTAATTTTTGTGATCGTACGGATTTTTGGCACAACTTTAATACCCAGAATAGTCCGTTCCATTGCTCTCTGGTAAACCTCGTGGACTTCTGCTGAATTAACAATATTAGTACCTATAGATTAAATAACCATTACCTTGGTACCAGCAACTCAGTAATATATTTCCTGCAACATGAGAACATGTTGCTTGAACAATGTTCTCAACTTTCGTTTTCCGATAAATACGAGGCATTAGGTTGGTACCTAACTACGCTTACATTCGTAACGAGCGCTCGAAAAATATCAACCTATTGAATATAAATGGGGGCATTTAATTGGAAACAAGGAATAAATTTTCGAGAGACCTCCGAGAGGTATTATGCAAATAAGTATTGGAGTGGTTTATTAAAAAGTATCCCCGCGATGACTATTACTTTATATTGCTAGATACTCTACGTTTAGTGTTTGAAAGAACCTGTTATTTATTTAGATAGTTTGCTATCATGGTCCTTAGGACGTTATATAGACCAGCTATAATAAACTACTAGGTATGTTATATCTCTTGTGTCTCATAAATGACATCAGAAAGGCACAAGTGATATCAGAAAGACCGCTAAGAGTGGGTTCCCTTGTAATCACACTTGAGATTGACTTTGAGGCACGCTTGCAATGGTGTAAAATAATCCAAATTATTCCAATACAGAGTATTTGACATAGGTACTGTTCATAATACAAAAAATAAAACTCTGATTTCCCTAGCGGTTTAACAGGTTAGACGGAAGTTGTTAATGCTGTGTAAACTCAAAAATTGACTGGAAACATGATCTGCAACGTAACTCCGTAACATCGATAATCAGAAATACTTCAACTGTGGCTTATCTTCTAGTAGGTATAGAATTTTATTGTCTATTCCATTCTACTTCTACACCATTACACCATAGACTCCATGGTGTAGCTTAAAGACAGAGATAACAGAAAATATATTAAAACTGCTGTACTTCGCAAGCTATGCTCGAAGTTTCCCTACGCGATCGAATCAGAAATGAAGAGATTCGCAGGAGAACCAAAGCAACCGAGATAGCCCGAAGAATGTGGGCAGGGCACATTGCTCGCAGAACAGATGACCGATGAGGCCAAAAGAAAGGTTCTGGAGTGGCAACCGCGTACCAGAAGACATAGAGTTGGAAGGCCTCCCACAAGGTGGACCGATGACCTTATGAAGGCCGTGGGAATCCGCTGGATGTGGGAAGCACCCGGTCGGAGTGGAGTAGCCTGGGGGAGGCCTATGTCCAGTGGACGTCTTTCGGCTGAAATGATGATGATGATGGTGACCTCGCCAGAAATTATTCTCAAATTTTTCTATTCTTACCTTTCTTTACCTGCCGAAACCCTTCGGCAGGTAAAGAAACACCCGTATTTCACACTTTTATAGCTGAGAGGTACCAAGTCTTATCCTGAAAATAAAATTTGTATTTTGTCATTTTTTCCATAGGTACTAGAATATCAATTTTATTCCACGGGCAAAAGATCAGACTTTGGTAAAATGAGACCCTATGTAGTATTTTTCCTCGTATTAGCAACAGAAAAACCAAATTATTCACGTTCATTTTACCAGTTACTTTTATATCAAAGAGAACGAAAAAAAAAACTACAAATTGCTTGATTATGATTTTTTAAAGACATAGTTGAAGATGAGTCCATCTTTTTGCTAAAAATTCTTAACTTCACTCTTTACTCCACTTGGAAAAGAAAATGTCACTACCTTGGAAAGTAAATGTAAACACCTGAAGTTGTACGACATCACAGCGGGTCCTATCTGAATACCAGCGCTGCGTTACAGAATTTTAAATGTCACAGCATCGACTTAGCTTTTTTCTAAAAATATAATTTAGTTTTTTATGTTTTATGATAAGGTATGTTTAGTTTGTGATCTTCGCGTGCGAATCACAACAATTACTTTTTCTTTCCTTGTTAGAAACGAGTAAGATGAAAATGCTATATTTCGTGTGTGATAGCTGTTTTTTTACTAAGTATATTAAACAAAACATACAATATGTGTTATGCATGGTGTGTGCTTATATGACGTAATGAGATTTTTTTATAGGGTACAGCGGAAAAATAATCGGTTGGCATACCTACTTGTAATTTCAGATTTTATTTGCTATTGCGTCTTTTTTTAGTAGAAAAACACGTTAAAGTTTGTGCTAGTATCAAAAATATTTTTATGGCTTTACATAAGTCAAAAAAAGCATTTTGCTGTCACAATTATGTGAAAAAATATATTTATTTCCAATTGTATCGTGAAAAACACTAAGTAAGTAAAAGGTATGGATAACTAAGTATACCCCCAATAACTAAATATAAAAACATTCGGCCTAATAATCCAGCAGAGGGTTAATCAATAGTTCTAGTGGCAACGCCGAGCCACTTACCCTCGGCAACTCGTTAATCCGATTTGCGGCTAACTGCACTGGCTTTTAGTGGTGATGTAATAGTTAGAAATAGAACTAGATAAACTGGAGTTTAGATATTTAAGATAAATAATATAATCAGCCTGTTCCCACAGCTGGGATCCTTGTATCTGTGAGAGGGTGTGGGCGGGTTCGTAGATGTCACATGTCATCGAATTTTTGGTTCGAGGACATGTCGGTTTCCTCACGATGTTTTCCTTTACCGTTTTGAAAGTAAAGATGATGAAATTTTTCACGCAAAAAGGCCCGCTTGAGTTCGGATTCGGACCCACGACCCATCGTTACCACATGGTCACGACTGCTTTCTCTGTAAGATGATTTACTTAAAAATACTATAACGAGGTAAAATTATTAGTAAAGATCGTAACAAATAGCATTCTGTAGTTTCTGCTTCCCACATAGGAAGAAGGCCTTCTCTGTATTTCAATCTTTGCCCTACAGCGGGATAGTAGTAATAGCTATAGCAGGCTTTATCATTATTACTCATATTGATACCATCAGCCTCAAAATTCGCTGAAGATCTACGTGAAGTGGCTTTATATCTTAATGTTCAGATGTCTATGACCTTAGCCAGTCTAAAGGGTAAAAGAAAGATGGCTACCAGACCTCTAGAGTCTAGAAGATCTATTAGAATCTTCCAATCAATATGTTGATGCTGCAATTAACGGCAACATCATAGATGTTGCCATCAAGACAATAATGCTAACGAAAGCAGGGGTCTTGGTTCTCTCAGGAGGAGATGTGACTCTTTCTGCACCAGTACAAGTAATGGTTGGCCAGCTCCAAGAATTGAGGAGGCTGTCCAGACACCCATATCACCACATGGTAGAAGAACTCAATAAGACGCGGGCTTCCACCTTTGGGAATCCCCCAAACTAGAGTCCCCCACACCACTGATTACCTCATCTTTCATTGATTCAGATATGGATAACAGCGTTAGTGCTCCAGATGATTTGCTTGAAGAAAGTTTAGTAGAGCAAGTTCGTACTGCTGCATGGCGTGCTAAGGACAATCTAGCTGAGATGGTGTGGGATGCTCTAGGCATTAGGAAGAGGACTAGACGAAGAGACCATGACTGCTGAGAAAATGGACGCAGCTGTGTCAGCACGCAGCTCAGAATCTAGCATAGGATTAGACTAGTAGTCATTTTATATTCCATTTTATCTTCTTTTAGTTTAGTTTATTTCATAATTGTATTTTAAATCATGTCACACTAGCTTTCGATTATGGTGAGGGGTGTATAGTGTTTAATCATTACTCTATAGAATATAAGTAATTTTAGCAGATGATTCAATAAAACTATGCTTGGTTTCATTAATTCATTGAAATTCAGTCATTGATTCATTCCGAGGCTATGGATGCCTGGAAACACGCTTGCGCGAACTCAAACCTAACTGATAATCCATTTTCCCAGAGACAGTGGGATGAGCCGCTCTGCAGAGTTGTACAAGAGAATTTACTGAACACTTCTACTACTACTGCAAAGCGTGCGCGACTGCTAGCTGCGGATAAATGGGAGTCGGGTCTGTGGCTTCATGCAGTACCGTCGTCGAACATTGCCGAGTGCTCATGCTCTCTATAAGGAAATCTCAAAACGGCTGGTTGACACTTCCCGGGCCCCAAGGGCTGGTTTTTACCTTGGCCAGAGGCTGAGCCTTGCTATACAACGTGGTAATGCCGCCAGTCTCTTGGGTACATTCATTACCAGTCGACAGCGATGCGGATGCGTTTTGTTTTAGTTTATTCGTTTTGGTTAAGTAAGTTTATAGGAAATTTTTATTTTTTTTTAATTAAAGGATATAACCTCAAAAGTGTTTATTTTCAATATCTCATGTAAGTGCGGAATGGAATTCAGAACTTCAGGCTAACGTAAAAAATATATTGTTTTAGAGCTTCCGTATTAATGAAGTAACTGCATGGTGTAGTGTCTAGGTACTGGTTGCCATAATTCTTGTAATCGTCATGAAATGAACGTGTACTGTACAACATGGCCAACCCCGTAATAACTACAGTAAACGCTTTAATGTTAAATTAGTATAATTACAAAGCACGGCGGTCGGATTGATTGTCGCAATTAGCCGTTAGCAGTCAGTTCACACTGATCCATTAATAATAATGTTGCTCTTTATCATCATCATCATTTCAGCCGAAAGATGTCCACTGCTGGACATAAGCCTCCCCCAATTTGGGGGGGTTTGCCATAATCGCCACGCTTGGCAGGCGGGTTGGCGATCGGAGTATGGTGGTAAATTGCATAGAGAACGCTGCTGCCCATTCTCTAGTAAGTGCCTTAGTCGCCTTCTACGACACCCACGGGAAGAAATGGGATAGTGCTATTCTTGTACGTCTGGCACCACACGGAACGTGTTCCCCTTAGGATGTAGATTTTGCTGTGTTCTCAATTAACTCGACTATGCTAACGTTCGCCTAAGAAGCCCCGTGTCCACTCCAACAATGAAACTATAGTTTCCGGTGGCCACCACAGAGCTTCGGCCTGATGACACGTAAAAATCCTGAATAGCGCAAGCAGAGTTAACCGCGCAACTAACACATGTACAAACGTCCCGACATAATTCGTCGGGTCCGACCGATCCAGCTTGCACAGGCAAGTCTGGTTAAGAAGTCGATAACCTCATAGGTTGACCTGAGAAATGTCGTTCCAAATAAAAAAACGATTGCCTGGCAGTTGCCCACCAGACACAACTCCTGTCTGGTCGGTGGATGCTCCTTTTTGAAAAAAAAAAAAGATGGTGTGTTTTCCTAGAGAGCTTTCTTTGACACCGTAAGATCAAATGCATGGCATGGCAGCGGGTCATCATTTTCATGACGGTCGTTACTGCGGCCGTTACAAGGCGGGCACCGTTCTTCTAGGACACAGTATAGTATAACAGAAAGCGTTTAATCATCTCAGGTTCTTGACTGTAACAAACACTAGACACACTTACACTCGCGCCATCATTTTAGCTCACCTTACAACGTAACCTGCACACTACACACGCATTTTTTAAATGATTCAATTAAGTATTTAAATATATTATTTTTTGTTTAATAAAGAAAGAAAGAAAGAGAAAGTATTTATTGGACTCGCACAGGAATATCGCGAACTTAAATACAACACAATACAATTAATAAACGAAAAAAAAACTCTGCAACATGTCGGTTTTTTCCATTCATTATATAATTTGTCTAGAATTTGAAAATTGACCACTGTAATGTTAATCAGATTTAATTCGGAGTAAGAGCCTGGTTATCCGTCACATAGAGTTTTATCCTAGTATGGACGCCAGTCTCTCACAAAGGATCATATTTTTTTGAATTTTTGCCAATACGTTTATATCTCTATGTTTATAACTATCAGAAGAGAGAAAATAAAGATCTATTATTAGTATTTTCACATAACATCTAACCATTTTCCTCATTCAACCTCACCAAATAGTCTAACCACATGAACACTAAACTAAGACACACTAAAATAATATATCCAACATATACACGTCCTAGCGTAATTAGTTTTAGCGGTTCGCTAGTGGTTCCTACATTTTGTGAAGTAGCTGCTTAGTCGAGTGCGCCGGCACTATGTACCAGGACTGTACGTGACTTTACGTACATTGGAGGTATAAGAGAGGGAATTGCACGGTAGTGATTTTTAAAAGTAAATAGAACACGGTTTTATTTACTTTTATCCGTTTGTAAAAGCGATTGAGATTGGAATTTTATTTTGTTTGTTTTTCCTGAGTTGAATAGAAATATATCGGGTGTTTGAACTTTTTGATTTTTAGTATTTGAAGGAACTAGGTATTATCTTCAGTACATTTATGTTACATTTTTTATGTTGTGGTAGAATGTAGAGAACTTTTTAACAAGCTTTTATTTAGTTGCACCGGTCCCGGTGTCTGTATAAATCAATTTTGTTTTCAAGTTTTTATGTGATATCCTTTTGTATGCACGTGTTTCTGTGACAAATAAATCAATTTTTCTTTCTCATACCTAGGTTTACAATTTTGTTTAGAGAGAAAAGGTTGTCAAATAGTCGATTCTGAAAGTCCAGCCTTTGTTACAGATTTAATAGGAAAATTAAAAATTGTACAGCAAGCTTTCCGTACCTTTCTCGTGCATTTTCCGGTTGTTTAGCTCTCAGGTCACATGCAAATGAGAAAAAGAAATACCCAGTGTTGGTCCATCTATGCACTGTATCCAGAGATTCAGTGAAGTCACAAATCACAAGCGGATTTTTCGAATTAAGTCTTTGGGGTCTTCTTTTTTTGGTATCAACGAATAAAACTCTACATACTTCGAACGGTATAAAATCACGTCAACATCACTTACACAGACACGGTTAAACTTCCCACTGACCAATCATTCTCAAGCGACTACAAAATTGCGGAAATGTAACAATTTTTGTGTAGCCACCATAATAGGTTGCATTTTTTTGTCAATTTAAACAGCTGAACGGATTTGGATGAAATTTGGCGCACATATAGACTAATTCGCACTGGGTCCGCGTGGTAGCTTACAGCCCACTCCTTCGGGAAGAGAGGAGGCCTGTATGCCAGCAGTGGGAACATTATACGCTGATTATAATCATGATGTTAGACCATGACCTGGTTAAGCACATAAGTTACTCTTCATCCTGGATCGCATTCAAAATCGCTAGCAATAGCTAGTATTGTTATATAAGGCAACTTATAATAATTTCGACTATTTTGTTCATTCAAAAGTAAGAAACCACACGCAGTATGTAACCTTACAGTTAAAAGTATAAAATTAAAACATATATTCTACAGACATACCTATACAAGATAATTCCCCGAGAGTATCCAACTTACTACCTACTTTAAGAAGGTAGTTCATTTTCCAACCCGAACACAAAACACTGCGACTTGGGATTTGAACTTGTCTCGACTAAGGCTGCAGACTGTACGTGTCCTCCGGTTTGTTGGTTTTAGGCAGGATTGGTCAACTTAAATATTCGGTGAAACAGAAACTTTAGCGATAGCTTGAAGGTCGGCAATACCAGCAATAGCGGAGTAATAACAAGTGAGAGATCCTGAATTTGACCACCACCCGTTACACAATTAACGTAAGCCCATTTCTAGTACTGGCAACTCGATTAAGTAATTTGCGACAAATTTTTACTACAACGACATTGAGACCATGGTAAAATTACCTTCATAATCTGACTAGTAGTTAAAAGAACCTCAGTAACGAAATCGTTAGTGGAGGAAGGTGTTTCTGGCTTCCTCCGATCCCAAGACATTGTCGCAGGGCTAACCTAAACCTAATCCTAAACTTATATGTATATGCAGGTAAACTAATTTACCTCATATATCATGTACACTCACACTATTATACACACTCACGCACACACACACTCACGGACACATATACTCACTCTATTACACATACTCACGTACACACACACCCAAAACCCACCCGCATAAATCACGCAAGTGCGCTCCTTTTTCAATTTTGGAATTTTGTATTTTCTTTTCTTTCATTTTTTTGTTCTTTTTTCTATTGCATACTCTGTTATGTTAAGTGGAAATGCGGAGTCACCTAACACAAGGATCTTCTTGCTTAAAAGGTGATCTCTAAAATTGTTTTTTTTTTGTCATTATCATCTGCCTTTTCCTAAACATGTTGGTGTAGGCTTCCAGTCTAGTCAGATAATCAGATGCAGCAGAATTCCCTCTTTTAAAAGGAGCATCGGTCTATTTGACCTCCACAAATCAGTAACACGCCTAATCAGCCTATAATATGTTCCCACTGCTGGGAAACATGTCACTTCTCCGTACACATGGGTTCAATTCCACGACCTATAACAACCATCGACCTACCCCTTAAATCACTTATTAATTATTGTCTCATAATTAATTCATGGTTGGCACAAAACACCCAACACTTTCTATTATCCCTTCATAAATAACCATTCATTCATTCACATCGTCGCTGTTACTAGAAACTAAGGCGTGATTGGCGAAAAAGTTTGAATACACCAAAATCCTTTTTGCTAATAACGCAAGTTCTAACCACATAATGTCATGCAAAACCCACAACTCGACATTGGAACATTTTCTCGAACGAGAAGCCTTTATGTGCCCAACTTGGTTCATTTGTGGAGTGGGTATTCAAGGTTATTTGTGTGGAACTGACAACTGGACAACAGGGCGAAAAACCCCGTGGTTCCCTTTCACGTTTTTGATACGGTGACCCTTTCATACAATACTTTACTTTACCATACGTACAACATAACAATACACTTGGCTTACCCGAAGGCTTATGCAGAGGTATAGCTATAGAAGACCCATATTTTGTGTTTAAATCCCATGTATTGAAATCATGGTGGAGCTTCACCATACACTCACCCTCATAAAAGGCTGTATACGTATCCAACAAACCATGAATATTCTGGTTTTAACAAGTGATGTTATTCTTTGTAAATGTTTACAACATCTTTTTCTAAGCTTGCTGTAGGTACATATTAAGGAGTAAAAACTTTCCAAAATAGGTTTAAAGCAGTCTCGATAGCTCAACAGACATTTTGGTCGGTTGCAGCCGTTGAGGGTAGTCCTAGTTCTATTGTTTATCGACGATGGGCGGACGACCTAATTCTACTTTATACGTGTAATGACATACATTCACGCCATTATTATTGCCGTACGTCGCTGTCGTAGATTCAAGCAAGCAGTTATTGTTAAGTAGCGAAGCATGCTGCTGTGCTACTAGACAATCAATTTGCATATTTATCATCATCATATTAAAATTGCTTCGTGTCTGTCTGAGTGACCGTGTTGTGTTTCTAAACCACGCAACGGATTTTGATGACCACACTTTTGCACCACAATCTTGATAATTCATTTCCGAAAATTTGTGTGCACTAGGTACACACATCAAAAAAGTTTGCGATCACTTTGAAAAATCGAAATCTTTTTTCGTTACGGTAGATTATAGTATGATTTCTTCTTCTTTCTAGATTCTTTATTTAAAAATATAGATTTAGAATAATTAGAATATAAAACAATAAAACAGTTCAATTGTTTTTCCATATAAAGCTTAGCGTCCACTGCGTCGGAATCGGAGCGTACGGAGTGTGCGAGCCGTCAGTATTTACAAAATGCCGATTTTGCATCGGCCATATCGGTATTTTCAAAGCAATCGAGTTCGACTGTGGACGAGTATTCACATTATGGAGGATACTGACGAGGATATTGTAATCATTAGTTGTTTATTATCAGCAGAGAAGAAGAAATACAAAAGGAAACGAAAGATGTGGGTATTAGACATATTTTGATTTATTAGAAGATGAAAAAAGATTTTTAGGATATATTCATATGTCTCGAACCAAATTCTTTGAACTTCATTAGATCCTCGAACCACACCTAAATAAGCAAGACACAAAGTTCACTGCGGATGACGTTATCGGCAGAAATACCGATCTCTGGCGCAGTCATCCAGTGCACGCACAAACAGTGTACAAATCAATACAAAGGAATGAATCCGTTCGCTCCGTACGAGCCGATTCCGACGCAATGGACGCTTAGCTTAAAAAGGCTTTCAGTCCTAGCTTACGCTCATTCAGAAATCAGATTTAGTCAATTTTAACGGATTTAAAGTACTTTTTCGCGGAAAGTTGTGATTTAAAAAATGCCAAGAGGATTATCAGAAGTTTTACGAGCAAGAATTGTAACTTTATTTATAGTGGTTTATTTCCACAAGAACGGCTGGTTTATTTCCACAAGAACGGCACAGGAGTGAATACTTCGAAAGCACAACATTGACGCAGTACGCCATCTTCGACGGAGACACCATGGCTTTGTCTGCGCGGAACTGGCACAACTCTCTAGCAAATCGTCGTGCAGCAGGTGTAGATTGTGATGCAAGGGCAGCAGCATCCACCGCAGCCGCCACCGCAACAACCGCAACCTCTGCACAGTTTTCCTTTGGAAGGAGAGTACTTAGAGCCTAAAATAAGTCGAAAGTAGGGAAACTTTAATCTAAAACTGCCGAATCGGAGGTGACATCTGTCATGTCACCTCCGATAAAACAACAATAAAATGAAAATGTGAAACGAAGAACGAAGATATGTAGACAAGATCAGCGACACGTCGAGCACGCCCACTACCTCCGAACTCGTCGCTGAGCTCCGCTTCGCCGCCGCCAGTACTCAGCCCTACTGCGGGCGCTGTGACGACACCGGCCGCGGTAGTTGCGTCGAGCTCGGGCGACGAGTATTTCTCTCCGCCCACGACGCCACCACCTGCTCGCTGACGGGGAGACACCGGCCGCCGACCTGCTTAAGACCTCGAGGCCCACCGGCCTCTGATAGGGTCTCAGCTCCCGGCGGAAGAGTGCAGCGCATGAGATGGACACGATCTATCAATGAAAACGTCATGCACTCATACTATGGGGCTACAGAGGGAGGAAATCACCTGACCGCGTACCGTGTTCTGTGCTCTCTCTTTTTCAGGTGCTTGAGCCAGCTGTCAACGTTTCGACACAATGACTTTATGTAAACTTTGAGGGCAGAAGGATACACCACCAGAGAAATAGCACGCAAAGTGGCTTTATCCCAATCCTGAGTCGTGACCACTTTGCAGAGGTACCACGGGATGGGTAATTTTACTGACTGATCCCGTAGTGGTCGCCCAACTGTTTTGACTGCTGCCCAAAAGCGCTATATTAGATTGCTGGCAGCCCGTAACTCAACAATCAACGCTACTAAAATAAAAGCAGAAGTCGGGCCGCCTCCGAGATTTAAGTTAGCACTCAGACCATTCGGAATTGCTTGCACCAGGCTTAATTACGAGCACGGAGGTCTTGGCGAGCTCCTCTGAATTCCCGGCAACGACAACTACGGAGACGTTGTGCTGTCTTAACTATGAATATTGAATTCGCATTGATAAAATTATTGCGCAACTTTCTTATTTTTTTCTTTTTTAAGAACCTTCCCCTAACAATAACAAACACAACAAAAAAGAATTATCAAAATTAGTCCAGCCGTTCATATGTGATGCCGTGACCAAGAGAAATAGGGATTCATTTTTATATATTTAGATAAACCTTTTATAAATAAATTGTTGTTTAAGTTGGGTTAAACAGTCTTTTTCTTTCTATCAAATTTCTGTTACTTACAGACTTGTTTATTACATTATGATTAGTTACTCAATTCTTTTTTATAAAAAATAAAATATAGTTTTATTTTTTTATTTCAAACAGGGTATTTATATTTAAAGAAAACACACAACAAAGAATTTTTCTTGATAAAGTTCAATTTAAAAAAAATATATCAGCTTATGCTAGTGATCACAAACTTTTTTGATGTGTGTATATACACTTACACGTTCTATTAAAATTACCTACCTATAATATAGAAATCTTTATATTTTGTCAAGTCTTAAAAACCGTGCGCAGCAGGCGTCGTCGGTCACTAGTAACTGTTAAATAAAAGGTTACGTAGGGTGTTGAGGACCGTTCTGAAAAGTTTAAGTTGCTCGATTGTAGTAAAGAAAGGAATGGAATGGACCTGAGTATAGGAATTTGTGATAGCGAAGTGGACATTGATGAGCACAGCGACTCTTGCTCAACGAGCATATATAAATTAAGAGAGAACTGGCTTAGAATCTCACATACCTAAGTTGCGAAAGCCGTACCCAAAACGATAAGACACGAGGTATGAATAACAGCAAACATTGTCCTTAAATTAAATTTTCCCAAAAATAAATAATAAGAAAGGAGGAGGAAGAAGTTAGAAGGTGAAGATGCATTGCTAGTAATTCTCTTTTCGTTACTCATTTAGTATGTAGTAATTTCAATAACAGTTAATTATTTAATAAGGTTCCGTGTGGTGCTGGACGTAAAGAATAGCACCATCCCATCTCTTCCCGTGGATGTCGTAGGAGGCGATTAAAGGACTTACTAGAGAATGGGCAGCAGCGTTCTCTATGCATTTTACCACCATACTGCGATCGCCAACCCACCTGCCAAGCGTGGCGATAATGGCAAGCCCCCTATGTCCAGCAGTGGATGTCTTCCGGCTGAAATGATTATGATGATGATTGAATAAGGTGCGATGGGGTTGACATAACCATATGGATAAAAACCCTTATTTTAATAAATAAGATGAAATAAGAAAAAACAATGATAGAGGCAGACGTTCAACAGACTCAACTGTCCACGTTACTCAAGCATTGAAACAAATAAACAACAAAAATAAAGAAAACACTGAATTAATCAAAAGATTTTGAAGTTCTGAAGAAGCTTTTCATTTCTTTCTTATCAGTAAGTATGCAAAGAGCGAATGAAACGCAGCTTTTCATACCCATATTTATATTTACTATGGATTAACTTTTTATGTGCAATCCAGAAATAGTCTTACTTATAAGAGGAAAAAAAAACAAATAGGTTTTGAATATGCAAGCTCTAATTGCAGATATTAATACTTTTGTAGTGATTTCTTTTGCTTCAGCTGAAATGCCCTAAACTACAGCATGTAATACTGTACTGTTAGCCTGTTATCATTTTGCCCACTGTTGGGCCTTTCCGCGAGACTTCCATTGGGGAGAGGCATGAATATTTTGTCCACTGTTGGGCAGAGGCCTCACCCCACGACTTCTAGTGGGGATATATATTTTAAACCACATAATTTTGGAAAACTTGGTTGACCTGGAAAAATATCAGCCGTCATAGCATTGTACAAAGATCTACAAAACAATTTCTTAATATAAATAACGGATTTATAGACTAACTAGCGCTGCTCATAAGTACTTTTAGCCAAGCTATTTAGTTTCTAAAAAATATTGGATATCCTAGAGTACACAAACTTAACAGAATAAACCTAGGCCAGGCCTAATGACAGTCAATATTTTCTCTGGGTTATTGGAAACGGCTGCGAACTAAAAGCCGTAATATCTGCTGCTATTTCGAGATCGTTTTCGATAAAATGAACGGTCGGTCCATTGAAACTGCCGTGTGCTGTTGGCACTTCACAGTTTTCACCTATATTCCATATTCAGAATTATATTAGTTAGTTGGACTTAAAAAAAAATACAGTAAATTGTTTAGGAAAAGGTGCATGTAGTTGTAAACCTTTTCAACTTAACGACTTATATTTTATACACCATATTAAAGATGAAGATAAACATGCATACAGCGTTACAGGTTAAGTCGACCTAGACCCTTTAAGAGGTTATAGTTTCCATCACTCCTGACTGATTTCACTGTGAAACATCGTACTCCAAACTTAACCTTTTTCATTTTTTATTAAATAATTTTGATAATACCCTAGCAGGTTATACCTTGTTGGATAGCTAATAAAACTTTGATATTTTTAAGCACAACTACAGCTTGTTCTTTTTTTTTTTGAGGGTGGGAAATCATCAAATAACTTTTCCCGCTCTGGTGGAGCAGGAGAGCGTGTCAGACTTTTATTGACTAAAACCCACCCGTGTTCCCTCAGTTGCCTATGTGACAGGGGCGACGGTATCTCTTTCGAACAACCCGCACCCCTGGCAGGCATCGGCCCTTGCAGACCCCACCAGCTCGGCGCACCAGGACCTGTGGCACGCCGTGACCACCCCAGGAACCAAGTAACTTAAGGGCCCCAGACGACCCCGTGTCTGGCACCCTTGGTCCCCCTTAAACTGCAATTTTAATGTTTAGATCAATAGAGCAACTTGTCACTACACAAATATCGCCAAGACAAAATAAGACCAATAGGCAAATTATCGGCAATTTTTTTTTAAGGTTATATTTGGGGTATAATGTTTCATAGTGAAATGTGGAAATCAGTCAGGAATGATGGAAACTACATCCTCTTCAAGGGTCTACTTAACCAGTAACCCTGTATATGCAACTTATAAAGTTGAGAACAAAGGTTTTGTTGCAAAAATAAATAAACTTGACCATAACTGCATTGCAATAAATTGCTTAGCCACAGATATAATATAGCATATTAAGAGGCCGTATACAAAATTTTGCCGATTTCGCTGATTTACTTGATCTTACAGACGTAATTTTACAGTTAAAATACTGTATGTAGCCTCTTAAAGCTGAAGATAAACATGCATTTAAGCAACATACAGCCATCTCACCCCAAACTCTCGCTATCACATGCAATTAATTTAAAAAGGGATTCCTAATGGTTTCAGCGTGTACGGTATAATACTGTTTACCACTTAATGTCCGATATACATTATTATAATGCAGTTTGAGATTAATCTGTTTATCAGTGAAGGTTATGCATTCTATGCTTTTAAGTGGATTAATGTTTTTATTAGTTTAATGGACTGAAAATTATAGGGAAGGACTTCGCCTACCAGTTTCGGTACCCCGGGTTAACAGCAGCAGTATTTTTTTGGCTCGAGAGAATATTATTTCAATTGCAGTGATGGCAATAAAATTGCCACGAAAATACAGTTTTGAAAGCCTATTTTAAGAGGATTCATGTGTTTTGTGTTTTTTTTATTTATATTTTTAAAGTGCACAGAAATTTTTACATGCATTTTCCATCAATTTAAAACATTTTTTTCTTTATTTTCAGGTGGCGGCGCGAGCCCGGGCGTATCGGTTTCAACTCAGGTACGTTTAAACTCTTCACCATTTAAGGCTTAAAAGGATTATATTGGAGTGGCCGTAACCAAAACGTGAATGATTTATTGAAAGCTGGCCTTTAAAGGTAAAAAATGAATAATATTTACCTGTGACAGGTTAAGGATTTTGGACAGACCAAATCACGCATCTCTGCCATAGCCAGGGAACTGAAGTTTAATAAAAACCTACTCTGTATAACATGAAATCGTTGACATGATGCAGATTTAGTAGAAGTCGAACCCTAGTTTAATAAACAGCATAGTTTACCAAAAACGTTGTGTAGTTAATTAAACTCTACTAATGGAAAATATGAAACCAAGTTGGTAATCCATGAAGTAAATTTTTCATACTTAGATATGACGTTGATATAGTGTGACCATTAGTGCTGTGCACTCCCTGAGGTATGCGCGCGGCGAGACGGGGGGGAGAATCGGCTGCTGCGCTCTGTCAGTGCGCCGTCAACGCTCGTGGCGGCAGGTAGTGTTATCTGTATCGGACTGTCTATGTCAGACGCACATGGGATAAATATTCAAAGATGGGTCGTGCGTTATCTCGTGATATGAAGACTGTCATTTTTAAGGTGGCTGAATATTTTAAGAAAAGAAAAGCAGACAAAGAAAGCTTTGAATTTAAAAATGATGTGAATATTGCCAAAATCGTTGCGGAAGCTACGGGGTACAGCAAAAGAACCGTGCATAATGTTATTTCTGCGGGTTATTTATCAATTGAAAATTCAAGCCAATTAAAATTTCAATCGCCAAAAAAACCAAAAGTTCTAAAGCAAAAACACGTTGTGGATGATTTTGACCTTGGAGTAATCAGAAGAAAAATTCATCAGTTTTACGAAGTTGAAAAAAAAATACCAAGTGTCCGTAAGTTACTATCAAGTTTGAGAAAGGATGGCATATTGAATTGTGGACGGGAATATTTAAGACAGCTTTTACACAAAATGGGCTACCGTTTCAAAAAATGCAAATCAAAGAGACATCTCCTTATAGAGCAGCCTAATATTACAGTGTGGCGGAAAAAATATCTTACACAAATCAGAAATTACAGAACGCAAAACCGCAACATATACTTTCTTGATGAAACATACATCAACGCCAGTCACCATGCCAGCAAATGTTGGCAATCATCGTCAGAACCCGGAATTCATGCTGATATTGGGAAAGGACGGCGATTGGTAATTCTCCACGCTGGGTGTCGAAATGGCTTAGTGGATGATGCATTGACTATATTCAAATCAGATGCTAGAACCGGTGACTATCATGGAGATATGAGCGGACCTACTTTTTATAAGTGGGTAGATGAAAAATTAAAAGATAAGTTGCTGCCGAATTCTGTGGTTGTAATGGACAACGCGTCTTACCACAGCGTTCAGGTTGAGAAGAAACCAACCATATCAAGCCTCAAAAGTGAAATGCAGAACTGGTTGCTACGCCATAATGTAGAATTTTCAGGAACCATGACAAAGGCTCAACTGCTACTTCTTATCAAAAATACACAAAAAGAACCCGTGTATAGAATTGACGAACTCCTGAAAGCCAGTGGACACACTGTTCTGCGTTTACCTCCGTACCATCCAGATTTAAATCCAATAGAGTTGGTCTGGGCTGATATTAAAAACAACATAGCCCAAAACTATATTAATTCATCTCTAGACGAAAAGATAATCTTATTGGATAAATTGTTTTCGGAATTCACGGCGGAAAAATGGCAGAGATGCGACGATCATGTCCAGAAAAATGAAAATGATTACTGGAGTCGCGATGGTAGGTTCGATAATATTATCGATTCATTCATAATAAATTTGCAAGACTCTGATTCAAGTTCCGGTGGCGAAGTGGAAGATGAAGATGATGACGAAATTGAAGATGAAGTTGAAACAGAATCTATGTCAGAATAACTTTCGTTAGAATATATAATTGTTTGTAAATATAAAAAATGTTCAATAAAACAAGTCCTGCTTTGAATTATAAGTTTAGTTCTTATTTATCACCTGCATATTTTTAATAAAATATGAGTATATTTAGGTTACATTTTAATCAACTAAGTAAGTATAATATATTACAGATAGATAGCCTCCGACCATCGTCCCGCCACAAGTCTTGCCTTAGAAATGCAAACTGATATCGCAAGATCTGTCCGACATGTATCGATCTCATGTGAACTCATGCACTTTTTTCTTCGCCTCCCACCTCGCCGCGCATACCTCAGGGAGTGCACAGCACTAATGGCCACACTATAGTTCGTTTTATTGAAACTGTCATTTATGCGGTTATGACGACGGACATCGCGACGAGTTTCCCTCTCAATTTTAATATTATATTGAAACCACTGAAGTCTTCTATTTAGCGTGCCGATAGCAAATTAAATACAGTCAGCCCAGAATTAGGCTATGAGCTTGGTGCTTTCAGAAGCGTTCATCAACTCCTGTAGCGTGCAGACAACAGGACACGCTGGATAATATATTAAGTGCCTCAATGTTTGTGGAATAGTACCACATACAATCTCTCTCCTTGTCTTGTCTTGTCTTGTCTTCTTGGTTGTTTCAATTGAATACCACTTCAAAATCATGTTTTGCTTTAAATTCCACATATTCATTAAAACTTTTCGTACCACTCTAGCTCTTATTGTATGGTATGAGATTAATTACATCACAATTTTGTTGGCGTAAACTTATTTCGTTAAAATTTTACCAATTACTAGATAAGTGTTATGTACCTATCCCTAAAATGAGAGCAAAGATTTTGATCAGAAAGCAAACTTGAAGGCTCGGAGTCGGTAATTGGAACATTTTTGCGCACCAATTAAAAGATCGTTTTTTTATGAACCTATTATTTTTTATAGACCAATAAATTGCGTTTTTAACCCTGGTCGTATTTTTTAGAGTTCACTGCAAATATTATAAGATTAAACACAGACACAATTTGTTAATTCAGTCCTCGTGGATAAATTCATTTTATGGGTTCCAATACATGGGGATCACATGAAAAGGACTGATACGGCTCAATTAAAAAAATACTTTCAATTTGATTGGATGTAGGCCCGTTTTAGGATATAAAAAAAATATTATGGGAATTTTATTGCGACACTAGCAATGGGAAAACCACCTTACCAATAGAATTGATTAATTAAATAAACTCGGTTCTATAACTATACATCTCTATATACCAATAAATTAAATTGAAGTATAATGTCAAAATAACACCATTTTATTAAATACATATGTATATACATATGTGTAAACCTCGTGCAGTTTGTGTCTTGTCATCCCCATAGACAAGCATAAGACTGCAGACAGAGGAAACGGAAAATTTAAATTAAAAGAGGGTAGGTGCCTCCACATTATAACGAATACGTCACGACATATTTTCTGCAAATAATAATACCTACTATTAAAAATTGACTATAGCGCTTACCTTTTCATCCTTATTCTTGGTCTGTCTGGCATGTTTTTAACTTCATACACGTTCACCAAAAATGTTTAGTTGACTAATATGTATATGTCATAACCATCAGACTGCTCCATCGGCATAATTATTGGGTCAATCTCAATGCAAACCATAGATAAGACAACTTAAAAACACGAAAAGTTGAAAACTATCCGTAAATAGTCCGTCGCGCTCGGCTGCTTGCAGCGTATTGTGCGATGAAGTGCATGGATTAATAAATTATAAAATGTGTTTGGATCGTGGAAGTGTCGTCGCATTGATTTTCCGCTGTACTCCTTTCATAGCATTCCTTTCTTTGTTTACATATTAGCGAAGGTCTATCATGCGTCCGTCTCTTTTATTTATTTACCCTATGTGTTTGTTTTGCAATTTTATTAAATATCACACTCTAATATTTATTTTTCAATATTTAACAAAAATAATTATTTTATACTAGTTACTAAACTCAATTAGTAGCTAACAAACGATATATAAATATCAACATTCTGGCTATATAAGTACTACTCGTTACTATTTTTTATTTATTTTATCTGACACAAATTTATTTTATATAAGTATTCATACACACGTCACGTTGCAGTATTGGTATTAAAGCTGATTTACATCCGTCACCTCACACGTCAGGTCCAGTTGAAAACCAGCGTCAGGCACTAGTTGCCTGGCATTTATGCTGAACTGGGCCTTTTTAGCGCAGCCATGAGGCACACTTTGTCGCGCTTTTTTCACTTTTTGTTGGTTTGTTTAATTTAATTATTTTGCTGTATATTGTGTGCCTTTTTTTAGTCTGTGCTAAATAAATGTATTTTCTTTCTTTCTTTCTTTATATACAGTAGGTACATAAAGCAAAAACCAAAAACTTTTTTTCCTGTTTGTTCCGGCTTATCACCCGAAACGGCTGGACTGATTAGACGGGACTTTCACTGGTAGTTAATTGACGTTACAAGGAGTGTCATTTTTATAGCATATTCCGCAGCATATTCCCGGTAGCACATTCGCATGGGATAATTCCGACATCCACGCGGCGAAATTCGCGAATGTTTTATTCCCTGATATCTATTATTAAGAAGGACTTTTTACCACAAATAGATTTAATATCAAGAGTTCGCTATATCATTAATTTATTAATAAAACATCGCTGGTAAGTTATTAGTAGATGGGCTTTTTGGGTGGAAATAACTTCTCCCGTTCTGTGTGGAGCGGGAGGGCGTGTCAGACTTTTAGTGACTAAAACCCACCCGTGTTCCTTCAGTTGCTTGTGTGCCAAGGGCCACATTATCTCTTTCGAACATCCCGCACCCCTGGCAGGCATCGGCCCTTGTGGACCTCACCAGTTGGTACTGACACCTCTTTGAGGCGCGCGTGGCACACAACGCGCCGTCGACCCGGGTTTGGTCGTTACCGGACAGCGCGCTACCCATTACTCGTCATCCGCAAGCCCGCGCCTACGGTGGCCGGGAATCAGTAAGTGAATAAAGCTGTGTGATGAGTCACTTATAAAACTGGTACTGGATATTATATTGTTTATGATTCTACGACTGAGTAGTGAAAATTCTACGTTGTCGATCGATTTCGACTGATCTAACGAAACATAATTATATAAACAAGATGTGAGTGAGAGGATCAAAGTGAGTGGGCACTGCTTCAGTCAAAATCTTCGTATGACGTCCTATAATTGGTGTACATTAATCGGCCATTATAGAGCAAGATTGTCCGATGACGTACCAGCAAAATCCGGCCGATTACAGATGAGGCGTACGCACAGTACGAGTACGCCTCGCATAAATTAATCAAATCACGAATATCGAACCAGTTCTAAAGAAAACGACACAATACGAACGAGATCATTAAGCAGCGGTTCCTATTAAACCTGTTAGACTAAGTAATTGTTGAACAGTACCTATTGTTGTCTCCAACAATCGTATCTATTTAGAAGGAAACCTGAGCTGTCTTGTTAACGTTGACACTATTGAGATTATCTTCCTCGTCTTACCTTTGAGATTTTGAAAGCTCTTGGTATCGGTATTCTATTGGTTGTTTTGCTTTGTGTCTTCACTGGCATCTTGATCTTTGGCTTTGCTTTCGATGTTGAGTTTGTTATCGAAATGGTTTAAGTGGAGTTGTTGGCATTCATTACAAAAAAGTGTTTCATTAAGTGGGCACTTTTTTTTACTTACTTTACTTAAAAATACACTTAAATAATAATAATTCTAGTCTTCACGCTTGTTACTTTAGCAAAGAAGGAGTTATTGTAAACGATTGAAACAAAGAAAACTGTAAGTAAAGGGTTTTTGAGAACTCAACCAAAAATACCTCCCAAAAGAAAGGGCCCTATCACATACCCAACAGAGCGTGTAATTCACGTATGTTTTCCGCCAAAAAAAGAATAAAAACAACTAAAAAAGTAAATCGAGAACATCCTAACTTGTAATTAGCAAATTCTCACGTGAGAACACAGGGAAAATTATCATTGTTACTAAGTAAGAAGTTGGTCTAACAACAAGTGCAGTTTGTCAAGACGCCGACTACTTGATTATCAAGTTTGTCTTAGTCGCTAAGCTTAATATTAGTTTCGTTATCTTCACACGCTACTTGTCCTTCTGAGTAAAGTAATAATAATAATAATAATATGGAACCGACCGACGTATATAAATATTTAGGGTACACGCAACTAAGGGGACTAGATCATGTTAGGATTAAAGAAACACTTACTGCAGAGTACAAAAAGAGACTAAATGCCATATGTAAAACACAACTGTCTAGTAAGAATCTCATCAAGGCCTTAAATACATTTGCCATCCCCATCTTGACATACTCATTCGGAGTTATTAAATGGACAAAAACAGACACAGAACAATTAGAACGAATCACACGCACCACCCTTACCAAACATAACAACTTACACCCTAAATCTGCAATAGAAAGACTTACTATCAAAAGACAAAATGGAGGGAGAGGCCTGATAGACATCCAGCACCTATGGCGGAAACAAGTCTGTCAACTGAAAACATTCTTTCACTCAAAATCTCGCACTAGTAACATTCATAAAGCCATAGTTCAAAATGATAGTAACTACACCCCACTTAACTTGAATGAACAGCTAGATATTCCACAAATTACTAGCGAAGACCCTCAGAAACAAAAAATTGAGGACTGGAAGAAAAAACTACTTCATGGCCGACATCCTCATGACCTAGAACAATCCCATGTGAACCAAGTAGCCTCAAATAAGTTTCTGAAAATAGGCAATTTATTCCCAGAAACTGAAGGATTTATAATTGCGATACAAGATCAGATTATTAACACTAAAAATTATAGAAAATATATCATCAAAGACCCCTCAATAACAAATGATAAATGTCGCAAGTGTCACACACAACCAGAAACAATTCAACACATAACAGGAGCGTGCACAACTCTTACGCAGACAGACTACACACACAGGCACAACCAGGTAGCAAATGTAATTCACCAAAAACTAGCACTCAAATACACACTCATTAAAGACACAAACACTCCGTATTACAATTACGCACCACAAACTATCCTAGAAAATGACACACATAAACTTTATTACGACCGCGCCATACTCACTGACAAGACAATTCACTACAATAGACCGGATCTAACATTACAAGACAAAATAAATAAAGTTACTTACCTAATAGATATTGCCGTCCCTAACACACATAACATTCAGAAGACAATATCTGAAAAAATTAGTAAATACGCCGAACTCAAAGAGGAAGTAACTAGAATATGGCGCCAACAAAAAGTTTACGTGGTCCCTATAGTCCTCTCCACAACAGGCGTCATCCCAAATCACCTTCTTCATAGCCTTAAATTACTTAACCTAAAAGAAACCCTCTATATCACCTTACAAAAAGCTGCAATTTTAAATACATGTCGCATTGTCCGAAAGTTCATGCAAATAGATGAAAACGAAATAGGGCCTCATCACAACACATCTTAAACATAACACACCACACGCTGCATTTACTTGGCTTCGGTCCGTAAATGTTGCAAAAACCAGCCAAAGAGCTGAGAAGAAAAAACACTACAAAAATAATAATAATTTATTGATACAAGGCCTTACAATATGCTTAGCAACTAGCTAAAGTACACAATAATTAAAGGAACACAAAGTTGAAACCCTGACTCCTAAACTAGGAATACCTGTGACTTAGGAGTCAGTGTTCTACTGCCACTTGGACACTATAAACCCTTATGGAAATATAGAGCTGGTAAGGTGATATTGTACAATAGAACAAACATAACAAATAAACAAATAACAACACACACAAATAAAAACAAATAACAAAACAAAAACAAACAAAACAACAACACACACACACACACAAATATAACAAATTAAAAACTTAAATTAAAATTAGACTATAAAAGTAAAATGACTGAGTGGCTGATTCAGTTTGTGTGAGAGGGATTCGTGTGTTTTGCTGCGTTGTGAGTGTGTGTGTGTGTGGCGTGTGTGTGTGTGTGTGGTGTGTGTGTGTGTGGTGTGTGTATGTGTGACTGGGAAACGTATGTATTTTTGTGTTATGTGAGTGTGACGTGAGGAGCCTTAGAATGTGAATGTAGTGGTGTCGCAAGTAAGAGTAAGACTGTGTTTCAGTTAGTAAGTAGTCGAGAGGTCTTCTGTAATATTAAAGAATAAGACGGTGACTAAATTAGGTGCTTAAAGTGGTTTGTGTTGTTTGATATGGGTGAGGAAATAGCTAAAATGACACAAAATATAATTACGATGAAGTTTATTGTGGACAGTTGTAACCTGTGATTGGCATAAAATGAAATTGTGAATTAATTGTTGTTTGTTTTTTTTTATTCTCAATTGTTTGATTGTGCCGTATATGCTATGTATTTTATTGTGTGTACATAAATAATAAAATAAATAAATTGTCAATTTTACTAGTATGATTTCTGCAGGTATAACACCTCCGCTGCAAAACCATAAAAGCGAAACCGCAGTAGTTCTGCTATGACTTATCTTGTCCGTTGTGTGACAAGCGAAATAATCTGTTCTAGCGAACAGATATATCTCTTTCGTGCGTGATTTCGCCGATGTACTCGGCAGCCATTTTGGTGCAGTGCAGCGTTTTTTTCGCACGTATATGTGGTAGTCGACAAGTTTATGAAGCAAAACTTCTATTTTTGTATTTTTAAATAAGATTTTGATATAACCGTAAGACTAATCCACGAGGTCCGAAGTAAACCAGTTGCTCATCCAGACTACAAAAATAAAACGAAAAAAATCACAGGCTCTGACTAACGAAAGTGGAGGTATTTTGCACCAACCGCTACAATTCAACTGACTTGCGATGTTCCGCTACTTGAACTGCTACATAGTATACCTAATAATGTATCCCAGCAGAATGTTAAGCGGTATTGCATCATTATTTTCGCGTCAGTAATATACACTAAGGTCATTATAAAGAATAAAATACAGTTATACAATTCGTACTTATTCCAGACAGAAACAACAACCCTATTAAGTGCCAATAAAGACAACACATCTTTAAGAATAAAGTCCCAACATCAAATCAAAGGATTTCACAAACAGATTCCGCAAATCCACTTAAAACTTGTCACGTCATACTTAAGGCAAGTAAAAAAGGCGTGAAATTTCTTTCTAAAACAATTGCTCGCCCAATTTAATCAGTCGTGTTTTCTTTATCATCCCATTACCAGAACTCGTTTAAAATGCGATTTTCTTGTAATGAAATTCCGTCTGGATCATAAAGAGAAACCCTTTATTTTAAGACGTCAGGTAAATGCCCTTACAATGAATGGTGCAAGGCATTTGTTGAAGCGACGATTACGTTATTTCAACTAAATGAGAGTAATGTGTCACGTCATTAGTGCTCGTTTTCATAATTATGTAACGTAGCATAGAGAGAACTAGTTTTTGCCCACGACTTCGTCCAGGTCATTGTTTGTCTATGTGCCAAACATCCAAATCCGCTCGGTGGTTTTAGCATGAAGTGTAACAAATAAACAAACTCAATTTCAGATTTTATTATAATATTATCTGTGCAATTATGGACGAGGTTATGATAATAAATAAACACCGGAGACATGTTATGCCAGACGGGACGGTTGACGTGTGTCGGGCATATCACCGTCTCACCGTCCAGGTGAGTCTATCAGACATACTATTATCTCTAGCTGTTCCCGTCTGGCTAATATTAGTACTTGCACAGGTAGAACCAAGGAGCCAAAATTATTCTTCGGCAATTTGCTTTGAAATATCCTCTGGATTCTGAGATACCTTATTACAAGTATGTGCCCGAACCAGTTCTCGCATATGACCAAGTCACGTTGTACTGGGATTGGTCTATAATTACGGACTGGAGTATTGTCGCGGAGATTCCTGTCTCTGGATAGTATGGATCCCTCACCCCTCGTCGTGTCAAAAGCCTGTGACTACCCTGTACGGTTGTGTGCGTTAATTGTAACATTGTGTGGCACGTATGTATAGGAACGCACACACAATAAATCTGCATGACCACGAGAGCACACATATGAACATTAAGCCGCGAATAGTCCATGTCTCTCCCGAGGCACTTAGCGATGCTAGTGCATCGCAATGTGAAGTTGCGTCAAGTTGTACGAACGAACGGGTTTTGTATCGATGATACTAATGATACGACCGATGCTCAAAGGGTGGGGCTGATTTATGAATAAAGATTTTTTGCTTATTGATAAAACAATATTAGTTTTAAATATTTATTTGATTTAGGTAGGGTAGGCAGTATCTTTCTGTCTTTATGGACTGCACGCCACTGTGTCTCTGCTCTGTTTTGCCAATAGGTGAAGAAAGAATAATGGAAGGTTGGAAATACATCAAGAGCGAATATGAAAATATAAAACTTGCAATGCAGCCCTATATGACGTATTTGAACAACATTTTAAAGAAAAAACACCTTCGCAAATAATTCATTATTTTATAACAAATTTGGTTAGCATAAAAAAGTTTATAGTAAGCCAACCTTAAAATATTTTTACGAAAATGAAGGAAGCTCTCAAAAGAAAAAAAAAACCCCGATTTTGAAACATTATTCATTGGTGCTCAGCTCTTTTTGGTCTTAGCGTGATTATATATAAGTTATAACCTTTCTCAATAAATGGGCTATCTAAAACTGAATTTTACAAATTTTTCAAATCGGACCAGTAGTTCCAGAGATTAGCGCGTTCAAGCAAACAAACAAACTCTTCAGCTTTATATATTAGTAAGTATTATATATTAGTAAATAAAGAAGTATAGAGTATAGATATAGATAGAAAATAGTAAAATCATAGAGGGTAGTTAACACACGACACATGCATATTATGCCAGCATCTAATGCACTTGCAACGTGACAGGTATGTCCTAGCGCCAACAGCATTAGGCACGTTACGCACTTGGCTGCTGAATAGTATGGCGTGTAAAATACTCAGCTACTGTGCAATACTCTGTTGGCTATGCAAAACAGTGACTGCAAACTGTCGTGTCCTAACGTCAGCAAAGTTTCAAAGAACATCGTCTATACAGACAATACTCTGTTGACTATACATTAAACAGTGACTGTAAACTGTCGTGTCCTAACGTCAGCAAAGTTTCAAAGAACATCGTCTATACAGACAAACTATAAGGTTTTGTTGTGATTGGCAGTATAGTAATTTTACATACTATTGTGTGCTGTGCGATTAAAGAATGCCTGAAAAAAAAACCTATGTCTTAAAGGTTATAAGTAAATGTAAATGCTAACGGAAACGCTAATCGACTGTCCATTAGTGTTTCTGTCGGACTCTGGTAACAAGCCGAGAAGAGATCAAGAAAAACATTATTAGAAAAACCGCAAACTAAGTTAACTAATCTATCCAATGCCTCATTAGTCTTATCTCATTAACTGGGTATTTAATTAGCACCCCATTTTGCTTACCAGAGACATATTTTATGAACTAGTAGTGTTTGTTCTTGAAATGTCTACGAATGAATATGAAATCGCTCACTCCCGTGAATTTAGATACGTTTTTTTAGGAAAAGGAAAAATTTTACTTGATTTTTTGGAAATCTATAACAACCCAATTAGGAATTTTAATTTGAAGCCAGTTGATAAAAAGTTGCTAATATATTTTTTTTCTTTTTGTATTTTCTTTCTAACCATTCTTCTTTCTATCCACCAACATCGGGCCCGCGTGGTGGATTACGGCCTACTTTCTCTGAGAGGAGGCCTTCGTTGCAGCAGTGAAAACATTGTAGGCTGATGTGATGATGATGAATTTTCTAAATGATTAAATCTTAGACTTGTCTAATAACAGTTACTTTGCCAATGTCCGGAATCTTTCTCCAAAATGTTTACTAGTCAAATAGAAATCTAGATGAATTACGTAATAGCGTATACTTAAAGTTGGAGTTATTATTGTTATGAAATACAATGTAAAATGTACGACAGAAAGAAAATGGGTTTACCCTCAACAGTCTTACTATTCATCGTACAATGCAATGTCCTGTTTCCAAAAGCTTTTAAGTGCATTTTAGCTATCACAATCACTGAGTGCTATCTCAATTTCCAGGAATTCATTTAAAATTTAAATCCGCTTTCAAAAACTTAGCGATGCAAGTGCGGTAAAGAAAATCAAGAGAAGAAAATAATATTTTACATTGTTGTCTAAACTAACAATATTGTAAAGTTGATGAATTACTTTTTGTCTGTTTTTTTTTAGTAACACTTCCACGCTAAGGCGACTGACCGGATTTGAATGAAATTTGGCACATAAGTAGACCAAGACTTGGATAAGGACATAGAATACATTTATCTCAATATTCATACGGGATCGAGACTTATGCGGATAAACCCACGAGGCGTACCTAGTATTTAATATGGCAATCGCTATACTTTTTGATATCAATAATGCTGAAAATATTATGACACCAGCCAGTAAACGTAAT
Source organism: Antitype chi (assembly GCA_947359405.1). Classification (NCBI taxonomy): domain Eukaryota; kingdom Metazoa; phylum Arthropoda; class Insecta; order Lepidoptera; family Noctuidae; genus Antitype; species Antitype chi. Next base: position 7,938,743 of record OX375826.1, read on the forward strand.
CCAAACTATCGAAGTATCCAAGCTGGCACCCTACTCAATGAAAGAGGTGCTAACATCCTAACAATTGTGCATGGCCCACATATGCTTGTGAAACCGCTGCTAAACGAAACGGTAGAAGCCTTTTAACGCGCTATTGAGCTTTTGCAACGTTTTAACTTTGGCTGAAACTACTTCAGTACACCTTTAATTTGTACCATTTACTTTGTAGTGTGGATATAGAAGTACGGAGTAAGAGAGATATTTGAAATATTTTTTATGTATTTTCAGATAAAATTAATCATTAAGTCATCATTAGACATAATTCATCATCAAGTCATTATTAGGCAAATCTGACAAAGATGAATCTATCTATTGCATCTGATATAAATGGCTTCCCATAAATGGCTTTCCATAAATGGCTTTCCATAAATGGCTTTCCATAAATGGCTCTCCATATAGGGCGTTCCATATATGGCTCTCCATATATGGCGTTCCATTTATGGGTTTGTATATTCCACAGCCAGGAAAAGGTTCCAAAACTTGGACAATCTAAAAAAACCTAAATTAAATTATTTTGTTTCACTTATACGTACATGGGCACTTATGAAACGTCAGAAGCTGGTGCTCGGTTCCAAATTCCATTTATTATCAGAACACTTATGACCACTGAACTAATTAGAAATATCAGTTAATGCAACAATAATAATGGCAGTCTTACTTTACTCCACTGTCAATATTTATGAAAATTCAGTTTCCATACAATTTAAGCCCAATTTGTCTGCAGGTGAAGCACTCTGTTCAGAGATGCAAACTTGCAATTGCCTCTAACATTTCTAACTTGTTTAGTTCAATCTAAACTTGTTTAATTATCGCACCAGGCAGAAACGTTAAAATTATAATGGACAATATTTGCAAATGCATGCGAACTTCGTTATGCCAGCAATATAAAACATTTATAAAAAGCTATGATTATTGTTGGATATATTATATTTATTTTTGAGCTAAAAATGTTAATTTGCTTTATGATTGGAAATTTAACGCTAATGACATTATATTCTATTTATATTAAACAAATCATGATCACCGGGTAAGAGTTTTCAGACTTCTGTCATTCTGAGTACAGAATATTGTCCTGATAAAGTAACAGTTATGGCCATAAATGGTAAAAGGAAAAGAAAGTGTGGAGCGGTTACGTGGCCATTGCGCCACTGTACGACGCGTCACATCGGAACTCACGCACCGTGTGGCATGAAGCGGCACCGGCCACACATCGTGTGCCTTTGATTTAAGTTGTATATTGCAACATTATTAACACCTTAACTAATCAGATTATTCTTGATCAAAATGCATTAGGGGTCCTCCATCCAAAGAAATCAAATTCATACACCAAAATGGTCGGATGGATTTGTTACGTGCGGATCATCAGCCTGGTACACAAAAAAAAATCACGTGAAACCATGGTGGCAATGTACAGATTACATAATTAAGAGATCCAATTTCTTAATCCAAACACAATTTGATACCTACATGATGAATCGGTGGTAAAAAAATGAGAAATTCAGTGACATGTGGTGTGTTAACAAATAGAAAAATAATGCCGTGGAAGCTTGGGATTTTCGCATTAGCAAAAAATTAAGTAAGTATAATAGGCATCGATAAAATACAGCTAAAAGCATTCTCTTGTTGAGAGTTCAAGAACGAGATGAGTTACAAAAGTTTAAAGTTTTGTAATAGTTGGAACTCCCTCAGCCGTGATTTTGAAACTGTATGCGACTTTTGAATCGGTAATTCAGTACTATTTTTTTTTTCTTTTGCATATATTTGACGGCGCAGCAAGAAGTGGTGTCGCATCGTTTTGTTACAAAGTTACTGAAATTACCGAAGAGATCGAATAAGAGTGGTGACAGTCACTCAGCTGCCTTCAGATGACAGAAAGGATGTCAAGGGAGCGGCTGTCACACTCCATCCACATGGACAGGTCCACTCAATCTGTGTGGTTCTTTCCTCAAAAGACCATTTCAGACACCAATCCACATGGTCTTCACATGATCTGACCAAGATTATGTCTGGACTTTAAAAAAGACTGTGACCTCTGAGTTTGTTTCGGCCTTTCTTCTCAGAGTAGTCAGATAGGAAACGCCGACCTCATCTAGTTAAAAAAAAAAATATGATTGACGTGTAAAAGTGTTTGTACAAACCTACTTACAGAAATAAAATCATTTATCATTTGTCATTTATCATTTATCCACGGCGGCGAACTGCTGTATTCCGGATGATATTGAAGCTGCTGAATCAATAATACGACGACCACTTCTGGTGGACGTTATCCGGAGCCGAAATATTGAAATAGTTTGCTGAACGTCTACCAACCCGCACTGGGCTGACTTGGTAGATCATAGCCCACTCTCTCTCAATTCTCGAAGAGAGACGGCCTGGGTCCTGAGACGGCCTGGTGTGACTTCTACCAACCCGCACTGGGCTGACTTGGTAGATCAAGCCCACTCTCTCTCTATTCTCGAAGAGGGATTTCCTGGGTGGTCCTGAGACGGCCTGGTGTGACATCTACCAACCCGCACTGGGCTGACTTGGTAGATCATAGCCCACTCTTTCTCTATTCTCAAAGAGGGACGGCCTGGGTCCTGAGACGGCCTGGTGTGACATCTACCAACCCGCACTGGGCTGACTTGGTAGATCATAGCCCACTCTCTCTCGATTCTCGAAGAAAGACGGCCTGGGTCCTGAGACGGCCTGGGTCCAAGTAGTAGGCAAATTTTAAGCTAATTATGCTATTTAGTAATCATTTTATCACCAATAAATCCGTTACCACTCTGTACCGTTTTCCGGAACTGTTACTCATTGACACTGTGCAAGTCTGCACTTTTATGAAATTTTACCCTTTAATACCCTTTGTCTATGATTTCGCTACCTATTGGTTATGATTTAAGAACCAGCGCGTATTCATTTTGGTTGTTAATAGACACCATAATAATCTAAACATAATGAAACAAAAGGCGAATATTTATTATTCCACTTTTCCCCTAATTGCCCCCATAATTCCACTAGCGGTAAGTGCATATTTCAAAAGATTAAACAAGTAACGGTAATTCTCATCTCAAGCCTTGGTGCAAATGATAGGGCATTAAAGCTACGGAGTCCTGTCTCATTTAAATTGATACATGACAAGAGACTGACAAGTAAACGTGAAATTAACTGACATTTCTCTTTAAAATCTGCTGTGTCAGCTGTTAAGCAAAGTTTTGTTATAAAGAACAGAAACGCTGATAATACTTAGATAGGTAATTTTGTTAATATCTACAATTATTTGGAAACAGAACCAAACAACGCGCCTTGTAATATGTTTTTAGCAAGATGTTCATTGTACCTACAATGTACATAATATTTCAGGCGTCTAGCCTTCCACTTTGACGACTGTGATGTTGATAGATGTTGTGCCTTGGAATACTTCTTAAATAGGTTTAGATATTCATAACTCCTAAAATCGAGGTATACATATTATGTTGCAGATAGTAAGTTTGGTTATGTAAAACAGCGAATTTGACAATATATTTGCAACATATATGTATACCTCGATTTTAGGAGTTATGAATATCTAAAACTATTTAAGAAGAATAAAGTATTCCAAGGCACATATACCGCGAGACTGGTATATTTTAGTTACTTTCATAGCATCATGTCTTACGGTATTTTGCTATGGGGACGGGCTGCGGATATTGAGTCGATCTTTATTCTGCAAAAGAGGGCTGTGAGAGCCATCTACAAACTCCACAGACGCGAATCTCTAAGGGAACTGTTAAAAACAATCATCATCACGGTACCTTGTCAATATATCTATGAAAACATTATGTATGTTCAGAAAAATCTACGTCTTTTTAGTAAGATAAGTAACAGGCACAATTTTAACACTAGAAATAAGAACAAATTAGATCGACCGCGTTTCAGATTGTCAAAAGTATACACTTCTTTTATGGGGTACTGTGTAAAATGTTAGAATACCAGTCGATATTCTTGAATTTGATGAAAAGAAATTTAAATCATGCACACACTATGCAGACAATCATATTAAAAGTTCCATGATTATATCGTAGATAAAAATGCTTGGCTTAATGCTGGTCCTGCTCCACAGCCAGCTGGGTTTACTAGTTAATATTTCAATATTTGGAAGAGATGCTGCTTCCCTTTTTATTTTTTGTGACATTACGAACATTGTTGTTCCTATTATTATATTTTTTGTGACATTACGAATATTATGTTTTTATTTTTACTGAACCAAGTGTTATTTATTGAATACCTCAAAATACATTAAATATTTTTCTTTCTTTTAGGAAAACAAATTTTATTAATATCTCAAATACATTGCAAACTATAGTTTTGTATAATTTAGAAACATTTTGTTTAAATTTTGTAAATATGAGTACCATGCATCCGTTTATTGTTATTGTTTTGATGTACGTTGGCTTGAAAAAGCATGGCAGTTGAGAGTATGTTATGCTCACTTAAATGTCTTACTGATGGTGGCGCGTGTGTTGGATCATTCGGTACCCTACAAAATGGTTGAGCTGGATGGTTCTGATCCACGCGTCACGTTCGTAAACGGGCTCTATCGGTTGAGACTGGTCATCTCCTAACTTCCAGGGCTTATTTTTAATCTTATCTATATTTAGGTTTTTTTTTTTTTGTACATTGTTCTCACATACAGAACCAACAGGAAGAATGTTCCTAAGATTGTGTAATATCCAACTTGATTTAAAAAAGTGTCCGTGGAGTTTCTCGCCCGTTCTTCTCCATTGAGATCTACGTTTTGGAATGGGCAACTAGCTTCAACTTTCCAACTGATCGACTTTTTGACAATTCAAAAGTGCCTGTAATTGGTTTAATTGAAATACCTAAATGGTTCGAGAAATGTTGAGAAAAAAGGCAACCTAATCTTACTAAAATTCTATATACAAAATTGAAACGATTGACTACGTGTGCAGCCGAATGAACATATTTAACGTGGCGCAATACAAAATTAACATGAATGGATCTCATCTGGATCTGACAGGTGTCAAACTTCTATCTGTCCCATATAATCGTTTATCTCCTCCCTGAACAATGACGAAGATATTCACTTTTATTGCTTCAGTAATACTGCATGGCACTCTATAGGCAATAAAACACGCTCTCTCGTAATTACTATCGGGAACTCTCAATGCCAGACGGCTGTAGTCATAATTATTCCATTCGGCACTGGATAAGTTTTCTTGAGTTAGGCAAATGCTTTTGGGAGTAAACAATATACATTTGCTACTTGCTGTAGCATAAATATAATTAACAAGAAAATGTCGTGATTTTTTAAAGACAATTATCATTAGTGGATGTATTTTGGCCGACTTTATGATAAAAATCTTCAATCAAGAGGTTATTTTTGATCGAAGTTGAAAATATAAGCAAGTATTTCCAAAAAATACGGCAAAGCATGGCACGGCAAAAGATGGTTCGGTATCACTACGTGGAAGCGTGTACCTACTGCCAGCAACGATGCCGTGGTATCCTTATGCCGCGATGTTCGAATATCATTGAAATTGTACAGTCATAATCAGAGATCGGATATTCGGATGCATATTTACCTAAAGATAATTTTTGGCTATGAAAGTATGGAAGCGGATTTGTAATATTTATTAAAAACCCCGGGATTCTTGGATTGCATAACTATTCAGGTGTGTATTAATTTTAAAATTAATGTTTAACCCAACAAATATGTGTATGTACAGGAGGAGGGGTGGTTTGTATTAGTTAAAACAAAAAATAAACAAATTACTCACCTAAATTAAGACTTTTTCGATACAAAAGCGCATTCCATGTTAGCCAACATCTCAACTTTAGGTGAATATGCATCCGAATATCCGATCTCTGGTCATAAAATATCCGCATAAAACTCCCTTGCCTACCGTGTCGCCAGTGGACACAACCCTAAGTATGTATTTACTTTTATTGCCCCACTAATATTGCGTGACAGTCTATATGGGCAATAAAACAATCGAGCCATTTTAATCAGGAACTTTCAGATCCAGTAAGTAGTTGTTCTATTTATTGATCATTGCGTTTTGTTCGCGACTATTGTAATGATTATTTAAGGGATGGACAGACCTCCAAGCTACGATTTTAACCGGTTGAAAAATTTGAGTTTTTCGCGGGTATTGTAGTGAACATGAACTGCATAAACCAATGATAATGGGTGACGCGGGTACAAAGTGGTGAAATTTACCATTAGATAGGTATAACAATAGGAACAGAAGTTTAGAACATCACGTATTGGGCGGACTGGGCATGTCATGCTAGACTTTATGGGAACGTCACGCGATTAAACCATGTATACGTATTATAAATTAAAGTCACTTTTCGTGCGTCTGTCTGTGTGATCCCGTTGTTCTTCTTTTATAAACTACTCAAAGGATTTTGACACGATTAGAACCATCGCTTGGAGAATATATTCTGGTAGGTTTATGTATGATATACATATTTATATTAAAGTTTATCTTTGACAGTCGTTACAGGTCGAAGAAGTGGGTATCGTATTTTCCACTAACTGAGTGGTAGAGTCAGATGGGCAGTCGCTCCAAGTAAATAACTGGTATTCAGCTGCATCCGGATAAACTGGAAGCCTTCACCCACATACCTAGTTAGGAAAATGCTAAGTAGATGATGATGCCATTATACAGGGTGTCCCAAAAGGTTACGTAGCTGGGAAAGGGGGTGATAGGGGTGGTCACAAGGGTCACCAGAAAAATAAAAAAATAAAACCATCTAGGTAATTAAAAAAATAATTAATGGCATTTTTTTTTAAACTATTTTTGTTTTAAACTAACAAGAACTAAATTTTCTTTAAAATCTTGGTTAGATATGTATTGCTTTTTTATTTCAATTTGATAAAGGGTTATTGACGATTACACAACAGCATTTTTTTTTAATACAGCAATATATTTTGTAGGTACAGTTAGCAAACTAGCCCCACAAGGTGTAAAATTTTTAGTTTAAAAAAAATGCCATTTATTTTTTTAAATACCCAGAGGGGATTTATTTTTTTATTTTTCTGGTAACCCTTGTGACCACTCACTCCTATCACCCCCCTTCCTAGCTACGTAACCTTTTGAGACACCCTGTATTTAAAGTTACTTGTAATATTGAAATCTCGACTTTTTATCAAGTCGTAAAAATCGTGGCAAGCTGTGTAGCTAGTAGTTATTCAATCAAAATAATTGTGGCATAGTGGTCCAGTTAATTGTCTATCTTGATATCGAATCGGAGTCAAATTCATGTCGCGAATTTGTTGCAATTCATGCGGATACTCTTTGATAACAATTTCATTTTAAGGGTAAAAAGGAACTATCACCATCATAATATTTTTTTCTTTTTTTGGGTGGGAAATCACCAAATAACTTCTCCCGCTCTGGTTGGAGCAGGAGGGCGTGTCAGACTTTTACTGACTAAAACCCACCCGTGTTCCCTCAGTTTCCTGTGTGTCAGGGGTCGCAGTATCTCTTTCGAATAACCCGCACCCCTGGTAGGCATCAGACATCGGCCCTTGCGGACCCCACCAGTTGGTGCTAACATCTCTTTGAGGCGCGCGTGGAACACAACGCGCCGTCGACACGGGCTTGGTCCTTTTACCGGAAAGCGAGCTACCCATTACTCGCCGTTCGCAAAGCCAGCACCTTCGGTGGCCGGGAATCAGCCTAGGATTCCCGACGCCCAGGGCGTCTCCTGCGGCGACTAAGGCCGTGAGGGGCGCATATACTGCCTCTCCATCACGTGCGCCGCCTCCCTCTTCGCGAGCATTACTGCTTCGCAGAAGGAGGTGACGGCTACCCATGCACTCTCGCTCCGTACCATGGCCTGAACCAGGGCCGGACGCGAGAGATCGCCGCCGCCGATCGCCTCCACGAGGACACGGCGGTGCTCCGCCCAAGCCGGGCAGACCTCCACCGAATGCTCTACCGTGTTCTCACAGTGATCTTCGCCTAGTGAAGTGATGGTCAGTAATCAGAGTATGATAGGTGTTAGGTATATTGTTTCAATTCAACTGTCCTTAAAATATCTCTTTGAAATATTAATACCTATCTGTTTGTCATTATCTGCCTAGTCTTTTCCCTACTATGCTGAATACCAGTATTTTACATGGAGCGATTGCCTATCTGACCTCCACAACCCAGTTACTGGGTAACACGATACCCCTTGGTAAGACTGGTTGTTAGACTTTCGGGCTTCTGACGATCCGTATCGACTGTCAAAGATCTATGAATGACAGCCGAGACCAACGGATTAACGTGCTTTCCGAGGCACGGAGGGTCTTAGTATGTAAAGATGGTCACCCATCCAAAGACCAACCGCGGCAAGCGTAGCTTAACCTGATCGATCAACTCATGCAGCTGTTATTACTTAGCCACAAGCCCCCTTTGCTAAAATATTAGCATCTGTTAGTATTTTAGAAAATAGGAAACAGGCAGGTTTCATGAAACTGTAGGTACTGAATATATTGCTGTTTGTTTTTAGTTTCGAACTTAAATTAGAAAAGCGTTAATTATTGTACGCATTTGCATGGCTCAACTATGGAGTTATTCTATGGGGAAATAGTACGGACGCGCCTATATTATTCACTCAACAGAAAAAAATGATTAGAACATCAAAGATACAGACTCCTGTAAACCCCACTTTATAGACCTAAAAATATTAACCCTGCCGTGCCTCTACATACTTGAAATGTGTAAATTTGTACGAAAATATCCGAAATTCTATACCAAAAGAGGAGATATCCAAACAAAAATTGCACTAAGACATGAAAGCAGATTAAACATACCCACTTCACGATTAAAAATGCACTCTTCTAGTACATTTGTTATGTCCATTAAAATATACAATAAGTTACCGGAACACATAAAAAACATAAATAAAAATAATATCTTTATCAATAAATTAAAACAATTTCTGATAATCAAAAGCTACTACACTGTTGACGAATATTTTAGAGATAAATTCCAACAAAAATAAACACATTTTTTTTTTACCTAATACCTACATTTCATTTTAAACTTCACTTTAAAAATACCAATTTATATTATTTTTAAACACTAAAATACTTTAAATTTATTTTGAAATGTATATACTAAACAGTGCACAATTAATAATAATAACATTCTTCAAGACTGAATAAAATTGTAAATACATATTTAGTTTATTATAACTTATGGTGTTAATAATATAAATCGTGTAATAAATAATATAACAATATATAAATATAATTTAAAACCAAATATATAAATACTTACTTACTACTATAAAAACGAATGTAACTAAATGCTACTGGTGTTAATAATATAAATCGTGTAATAAATAATATAACAATATATAAATATAATTTAAAACCAAATATATAAATACTTACTTACTACTATAAAAACGAATGTAACTAAATGCTACTACCTATTTTAATTTAATTGTTTTTTTTTTTTTGTTTTCTTAACAAAAAGCGCCTTCATCCTCTCTCCTATAAAAATTAACTTTGCTGTGCCCGACAGGGTCCATAATTGATTCGATGTTATAATATCATACCAACTGTTTTATGTACACATTATGGAATGCATTAAAGTATTGAGTATTGAGTATTGACAAATACATATAGCTATATAGGGTTATTAATAGTTTAAGAGCTTTACAAACCTTAAAGATACCATCAATTCACTGTGAAACACTCAAAACAATCAAAATTCACATACCAGTGACGACTTTGTACAACGGTTTGTTTGTCGAAAACAAAGGCTATTTGATGCAAATATTATCTAAAACGATGTAATTACTACTTATAGATGAATATTTATCTACTTAACGTCGAATATGCACAAAAAATAAGAAAAAAAAAACTAGAGAACACGAAAACGCCCTGTTGACAAACGAGTTCGAAACGTCAATACTTTTTTTTTGTTGACGAGAATATATATCTGGCCATAGAGTAAAATTATCCAGACGATATAAAACCTTATTTATTTATATCGAATAAAGATAAAAATCGTGTGAATCGGGGGTAACCGCCCGGTGGGCCAGCGAGGCTTTACGGAATTGGCGAATATTGGCCCACGCGGTGAGCCAGCAGGACGTTACCCGATTCATCTAGAAATTAAAGTCACTTTTTGTATCTATCTGTGTGAGCGTGTTGCTCTTCCTATTTAAACAACAGTTTTCACCAAAATTTTGAGAATTTGTTCCGAAATCTGTCTTTCACATTCATATTAAACTTACACAATTATAATAAAAATCTCCATATTTTGTCAAGTCGTTAGAACTGTGCGGGTCGCTACGGGTCGCTAGTAGATATTATATCTACTTAAGTATAAAAAATAAATATTATTCTTTCGTTCTTTTTTGTCAAAATAATTGCGTGTTCTTGTGTGTGTTTAAACTCATCTTCACTTTTCACGAATATTTGTACATTTCTGTCACGTTTGAAGACTGAACAGTGTACTAGAACTTGCATAACAGTGCAACAGGACCAAAATACACGACGCTCAACAGAACAACGACTTGGAGCTAGAACTTACGTGTGTACTCACCCTAATTGGCTTTTACAAGTTAAGTTCGAGACGTGAACTACCTTAGATCTTTAAACTATACTGGCTTTGGGTTTAAACATATTAGTTGTAAGAGAAGGCTTGGGTGGCGATACTTAAATTTGCGTCTGGTGCAAACAAACTGTCATTTGTGCTAACGTTTCAAAGACGAACTAAAGGAACTAACATTTTTAGCATGGGTGACATGAAAGATAGTAATGACCTGTGAATTATGAACACCATCTGAACGCCAAATTTATGTCAAACTTGTCTATATAATGTAAGTAAATTAGAGATCTATTTGACAGATTGAGACTGACGTTAGAATGCAAACGTTCCTAGACATGGGAGAATTGCCCATCTGGTGTCGAAAGTGTATCAATTCGTGTATCTCATAAAGTAATTAAGAGGTATCTAGTTGGCAATAGATAGTATTTTTATTGTTTTATGCCTCAGAATGTTTGGTAATGGATTCACGCTTTTAAGAGGAAAGTAACTGTTTACCTATGTGTTATTCTCAACTGTAATAAATAGGTACGGAATCGAGGCTACCAAGTAAAGAAGGCAAAACAAAAACATAATTGCAATAAAATATAGGTAGCTAAATTAAGCTCACGGTAATCTAAAAATTTTCCACTCAAACACAATTAAGATCTTCACAAGAAGAACTTTTTCAATAATCAGAAATGAGATGTTTATCTCACAAATCCCGTTCAAAAGAAAGTGTCGGATCATTCCTTTGCCTGCTGTGAAACTTGGTTGCAATTAAACTTGAACCAATAGATGGTATCGGAGATGCAGATGTCTGAAGTTGTGCTTCTCTGAGCCTGCAATTTGTTGAAATTCAGTTCGTTTGCGAGAAAATCTATAAAACTTTACTCGTGATAGGTTTGTGCTGTGTGTTGTTTAGTGGAACAAACTGTGATTGAAAAGTTGGGTTTTCGTGAAGGTAGTAGTTGTGAAATATTTTTTTATAAAGGTGCTATTCTGATGAACTTGATTTCGATTTCGTCTCTTTTGACTTCAAAATGGTTCTGTTAAACAGAGGGTTACTAACTACCACCAGTATTAGTATAATCTGTTAATTCATTCAAAGTTTAGAATGGTTTTGGTCACGATCCAGCCGAAAGCACGATTCTGTCACAAGGTTGTAGAATATAGGTATAAACGTTATATAGGTATGTCTATATATACTTATATTATAAATGAAAGTCACTGTTCGTTTATGCTGGTTAACCACATTGTTAAAGAACAACGCAGTTTTGATGCAATTTTCACCATAATTTAGATATAATTTATTTCAGAAGGTTTCATAAGGTTTCGGTTTCGGGTTTTGTCAATATGCAAAAACTGTGCGAAGTAGGGGCGATCTTCGCTAGGACCCTATGTCATCATCATCATCATCATTATTTCAGTTGAAATACGTCCACTGCTAGACAGAGGCCAAAGGGGGGTTTGCCATACTCGCCACGCTTGGCAGGCAGGTTGGTTGGTGATCGCAGTACCCGTATGGTGGTAAAAACATAGAGAACGCTGTTGCCCATTCTCTAGTAAGTCTCTTAGGTCCGTATTACAGAACGTTCCTCAAGTACAGTTTGATCTGCAATCAGTCGATCACAGTTTAAGTATAGAATCAATACTTGAGCATCGTTCTAATTCCAGAACGGTAATTAATCTATACTCAGTTAAATCGAGACTCAAATCGAGCCTCAAGCAGAGATGTCTACTGTCTATGCATCAGCCTGTTTTCGTTTACGATTTAAAAAAAATTACCAAGTTTGTTCTGTCTCTTCACTGGATCAGAAATAATAAAATATATACTTTAAGTACCCAATTATTTAGGAAATTAGCGTTATTTTTTCCGGTCTCGAATAGTAGAATCAGTACAATGAAATGCCCCATTTATTGAAGTATCTTATGGTCATTTTGTATGCAAAAATGTTTAGCTTAAAAGACTCTTAACTAAGTCCGTAAATAGGTATGCTATTTAAAAGGTTAGTATGTCAATGTCAATAATGCACCGCTACTAAAATACATGATCAGCAGCGTTGCCGTTAGCGTACATTTTACACATTTGACGTACCTTTTAAGCCTCCCATGTGCAATGTGTAATGGGGTCCATTTTACGTACCTTTTCAACTTATCCAAAATTTGAAACCGCCGCCAAAACGAGAAAACGAGATAGGTATTCGGTCTTAAGTACCGGTGGCCTGTGAAGTCACAGACCTACGCAATGTAGGAGTAGGAACTAGATCTGTCTCGCTGACTTAAATCCTAACATAGCCGAGATATCTCCAGCTCTCTTTGTAGAAGTTCGTGACAGCATAGACTCTGACTGCAATGGTAGGTCATCACAATATTTAAAAACTCGATAACGAAACAGAAACTGACGTAATATATAAAAATCTATGCTCAAGCGCGGTCTCGACCACACTTGGGTGATTACAGATCCAATCAATGCTTGGGTTCGATTCACGAACTGAGTAACGATCTAAAATAAAGCCAAACTCAGCTAAACTATGATCAGTGAATCTGTGCTTGAGGAATGTTCTAAAATTAAAACCAGGCTCAAAACTAGTTTTAAACAGAGATCAATGCTTGAGTTTTCTTCTGTAATACGGACCTTAGTCGCCTTCTACTTCACCCATGAGAAGAAATGGGATGCTGTTATTCTTTACGTCGGCAACAACCTGAACAGTACCAAGTTGCAATTAGTGGCAAATTTTGCGTGGTTACAACGCTGCATGCTTTGGAATTTTAAAAATATAGCAGCCAATGTTTTCTGGTTATTATCAATCCCATCGAGAGGTCGCCGACGTTCCGTTCACCGGCGACCTCCTCGTCATGATCGAGGTGGAGTTACAGATCGTCCACGTGACGATGTCTGCCTAGAAGAATATCGAGCAAGGCAGAGAATACCGAAACTTCAGTTCAGGCAGTTATCCTACCTATATCAACACGTGCAGAATACCATAAACATATTTAAAAATATATATTACACTACCACTCCATCCAATACCTAGACATCTTCTAAGTGTTCACATGTTTATACATAAAGTAATCATCTATATTTCTTTCCAGGCGGACATAGCGCATTCGGCCAAAGGCTACGAGTCAGAGGATGAGAACGCGGGGAGAAAGTGGCAGAGGCCCAGCGACGAACGGCCAGCCAGCAAGACTACCATGTACTCTAAGCAGGTGAGCAATTTCAACTGATTATACACCTAGAACAGTAGTGGCACAGAGGTATCGGCTCGGACTTAGCAAGTTCGAACGAGGCCGTGAATTCGAACCTATTCGTCTTCACCTTCCGCCTGACGCAGGTCCTCACTGGATACGGTTGTTTCGGGAGGTTCCTATTTCGGATAAGGCGAGAGGAAACGCGCGGGTGTTTCCACTGCGAAGATCGCCCTGAGGATACGGTGGAGCATACGGTGGAGATCTGCCCGGCTTGGGCGTAGCACCACCGTGTCCTCGTGGAGGCGATCGGCGGCGGCAATCTCTCGCGTCCAGCCCGGGTCCAGGCCATGGTACGGAGCGATAGTGCATGCATGGGTAGCCGTTACCTCTTTCTGCGAAGCAGTAATGCTCGCGAAGAGGGAGGAGGCGCACGTGAGGGAGAGGCAGTATATGCGCCCTCACGGCCTTAGTCGCCGCAGGAGACGCGCTGGGCGTCGGGAATCACAGGCGATTCTCGGCCACCGTAGGCCCAGGCTTGCGGATGGCCAGTAATGGGTAGCTCGCTGTCCAGTAAGGACCAAGCCCAGGTCGACGGCGCGTTGTGTTCCACGCGTGCCTCAAAGAGATGTCAGCACCAATTGGTGGGGTCCGCAGGGGCCAATGCCTGCCAAGGGTGCAGGTTGTTCGAAAGAGATACCGTGGCCCCTGGTACACAGGCTACTGAGGGAACACGAGTGGGTTTTAGTCAGTAAAAGTCTGACACTCCCTCCTGCTCCACCCAGAGCGGGAGAAGTTATTTGATGATTTCCCAGCCAAAAAAAAAAAAATAGTACATCCCTAGCGTGCGACACGTTAACCAATATAATATTTATTTATTTATTTAGTAAGTAGTACGTTTCCGTTGGCTAACCTCTGATCTTCATGCGCCAAAGCCGCAGGCACAAACTAGTTGTAAATTATAGAAATTCAACTGCTCCAACTATAATGTTAAGAATTTAAGATTAGGTACAGTACCGAAATTATTTGTTAAAATCGATTGTCAGTCATTCAGTCCATCTTGGTTAAAAACGAAAGGCTGGAAAGCTAACAGTCTGCCCATAATTTAATTGGCTTTCTACTAGAACTGCAAATTGGAGATCTCGAGCAATCACTGTGTATAGTCTGTTTCAAAAATATTACATGAAAATGTACCTGTCGCCACATACCTTTTAATGACGAATATCTGAATGTAAAATACCCATGTCTCAATAATAAGCCTGGGTAAAATCTGATTATGATCATAATGACCGCTGTTGCTATGTGATCTGATTTCCACTGAATAACTGTTACTGAATTATCACCGCAATGATATTGGGGGGTGTCCCCCCAAAGTGGCCTCCAACCTCCCCTTATAGCCACCCCGAGCCTCGCATCTGAATACTGGTCTGATTTGGTATCATTTCTGAATCTGATCGCTGTTAGAATAATACACACACACACACATTGATAACATTGAAAGACAATAGTAAAATGAATATCTGGTAAAACTGAAGACACATGCACTGAGAAATAACAAGATCACTCACCAATACACTGACTGCTAGCTCCGACCATCAGGCCCAAGTGACGCGGGCGCGCGCGCCGCCGTCTATCCCCGCGCGCTACCCCGTCTTTCCCCCACCTCACGTCATGGTCTTAACTAGTCATTATCTGTACCTATAGGGAATATTACTTCGCATTCGCGACAGTACCTGTGGATGCGCGTTAAGTGAATTAAATACTTTAATTTGATTAATTGAATACACCTGCAATCATAATTCTAAATCACCGTAAAGATGTTTTTCATTTGACAGTTAAAGTTTATTTTATAACCTGTCTTCTTCTTGGTCGCGTTCTTCATTACTGAAGGTCGTGTCTTGAAAGGCCTTCGTGGCTGTATGTATGAATGATGTTCTTCCACTTCGTGCGGTTCTCCGCTTCTCATGGCGGTCGTAACAGAGAGTCCAGTGATGGTAGTTACTTGGTCGGACCAGCGGTTAGCTGACCGGCAGCGAAGTCCTTTCTTTATCTACCTTGCCCATCACTACCAACTTTTCAAGGTTATCTGGTTCCTGACTGGCAATGTGACGAAAGTAACCGAAAATCCTTTGGTAACAGATCGTGGGTAGTCTATCTCTTATGTGTAGTCGGTCCAGGATAGATTTGATCATTCTTTTGGCGGTCCATGGTATGCAGAGCTTTCTTCTCCAACACCACATATCAAAAGCTTCTTGAAAAATGTGGTGAGAAATAAAGTTGAATGTGTAGCAAATTGAATACAAGTAAGTAATCAAAATTACCGATCAATCGTTTATGTACTAATAGCTTGATTAATATCACTATTTATTTTAATAGAAATGAAATTACTTGCTATCTCATGGCTATCTATTTAAACATGGTAAGTGTGATAAGAATTGAGTTGATAAGATTGGTTAGTGTTCATGACGATTTATAGGAAATTGTCCCTATTGAAATATAATTTTGAATTGATTCATGCATTTGTAGTTTGTAGTTTTACAAAAAAATACATAAAAAAATATACATTATAAGGATTTTAACGAGAAATAATAAGGCATATATAAAAAAAAAACATTAACCTCTAGGACTCTTGATAACATTTTTATTTTACATCAAACTAGCTGAGACCCGACAGACGTCGACCTGTCCAAATTTCAATAATTCATACGCCGTAGGTCGTAGGTTTAAACCCAGACAGATGTATCTGTAAATCATTTCATCACCACTGCTCGGTGGACGAGGAAAACATGATGAGAAAACCAGCATGTCCTAGAACCAAAAATTCGAAGTCCTGTGACATTATCAACCCGCACTGGGCTCACATAGTGGATTACGTTCAGTCCCATTCACAGAGAGAAGACTTGTGTCCCAACAGTGGGGACATTATAGACTGATTAGTAATTACGCTATACAAAAAGAAAATGTTCTGATTTTTGTACTTTCCCATATTCTGGGCAATTTTTCCAATTTTATTTTCCCAAAAAACCTTATTCAAAAAGAAAATTAACCAAATCATTCCAACCGTGGTGCGCTAACCAGCGAGCACCATTTAATTTTTATTTATATAGATAGTAAACAACCTCCGAAGAAATCGTAGCTCGAACAGATAGGATTGTAATTGAAAAGGAAGTAACATGCTGAGAGAGCCTGAGTGCTGCGAATGCTTGCAATCCGCCGTTCCCTCGTTTTATCGTAAATCCCATTCGACATGACACGTGCACTATCTATCACGATCATCGTAATTTTGTAGTGGTCAGGGTTCCTCCTAATGTTTTGTTTCAGGCTTAGAAATTGAGGACATTGGTCGAAATAACGCCATGAAAGAGATAGGCATGAGTACGAGTATAGCACCAGTTGGTATGGTAAAGTTTCTTACATATAATAGAGGATAATCCTTTTGCCATCAACCAGGCATAATCCTGACTCCAAACTTGAGAAGTTTCTAATTAAAAAAACACTTTGGTCAACCTGGGAAACACCCCGGGACAAAATGCTCCCACCTGAGGTAGGTTTTTTAAATGTATATCAATTAGAATAATATTATTATGTCGATTTCTTATCGTGTCAGTTTTTCAATGATTATTTTAAATTTCACAGTTTTATATTCTGATTTTGAAGTGGTCTCAGACCAAATAATTTATCTCAGTACAGAGTTCCAACGTTAAGGACTGTTGAACGTTCATTCAAATGAAGGCGAACTAGCTAGTAGATTGAAAATCGATTTTGATGCTCAGTTAGTTCAGCTTTCGAATACGGTGCAATTTCGAATCGGGACAAATATTTACACAGCCTACAGATATTAGTACCGAGACTGGGGCGGCTTTCAATGGATAAACTTGGATGACGTAAATAAAGATTAACTGGATAGACTGGACAATGTATTAGAGGGTTAAAAATAAAGAACCTCACGTACCATTTTAATTAAAGGAAAACTTTATATACTTTTTTATGAAAATTATTTTGAATGTATTTTTATACAGAAAACAGTATTGAATCTTTGAGCAACCAATATTTTGAATTTAAAAAAATAATCCTACTAATATTATAAATGTGAAAGTTTGTATGTTTGTATGTTGGGGCGTTTGCTACTCAATCACGCAAAAACGGCTGAATGGATTTGGAAAAAAATTGGCACACAGATAGATTATAACCTGGATTAACACAAATGATACTGTTTATCCCGGTAATACGTTACGGTAGAATACTTTTCGACCTCCACCTCCACGCGGGCAACGCTGCTGGCAAAAGATATTTAACTTTAAGGTGGAAGCGCCAGGGTAGCCCGCGAAATTCAAATTTTGTTACGTTTTTTGCAATTTGCAGGTCAGTATCAGGTTGTATGGTGATCTAAATATGATTCGCGACCGTATCAAATAAGGCTTTTCAGAATCATAATCATTAGAATCAGCAATACAACTCCATAAGTTAGAATTGCCCTCAAATGTCATAATTTCATGAAATAGTCATTCTTTAGAGTAATATGAACTTATAGAGATGTATTGCTGATTCTAATGATTATGATTCTGTAAAGCCATATTTGATACGGTTGCGAATCATATTTAGATCACCATACAACCTGACAGTGACCTGGAAATTGCAAAAAACGTAACAAAATTTGAATTTCGCGGGCTACTTTGGCGCTTCCACCTTAAGAGTAAGCTTTCCTATACTCACATGCACTTCTATAGGTATATAGAAATGAGTGTGAGTAGGCAAGCTTATTTCAAATAGGTATATTTGAAATAAAGATCTTTCCCACTGTGATGGCTAGGTGGGCGTAAAACTTTTTTCTCAATTTCAATTCTGATTAACACAGATTCAATATTGTAACAGGAAAATTGACAATTAAGCGTTGAATAAACATTATTTTTGGTAGATAGTACTTACCTATTTCTTGTTTGATTCGTTTTTGTTTCCCACGGCCTACTTAGTACAGCATCACATTTTGCAGATATTATGCGACGGAAAGTTTGGCATTTTTACATTTAAATGCTTTTTTAAATAACGAATGACAAACCAGGTCGTCTTCAGCCAATTTCGTCGCGTGTCACTACACTAAGACCTACGCACATTATTCGATACAACTGTTTCAACATCTCAAGCAATGCCAAAGTCAGACTGTCGTAACAATAATGTGGAAAACATGACATGGTATGTTCTAGGAAATAACAAAAACAAAAAGGCCAATTACAAAAACATGATTTGTTATTACAGATAAGTTTAATAGTTACGTCACAGGTCCAAACGACGGGCCAATTTTTATCTCTAATAAATAATTTGCCTACTTTATTTTAACAATGGGCATGTCACTCATATTTATTTATTATTTCTTTTAAATAGGTACACTAAGGGCAGATACATACTAAATGAAACCCAAACTACTTCTTTATCCACAACTAAAGAGTATTAAAACTTCCAACTCTGCCTAGAACTTTCATTAAGTAGGGTATTTGCTTAAAATTTTGCATTCGTACAAAATAAGAATGTATGTATATTTTTTGCTTGGCTCAGCTGAAATAAAAACACTATGCGCCTTTTTTATTTGGAAACTACTTCTGCGTAGAAAACTTTATTCGGTTAGTATATCTTTGACGGTTGGTTTCAAGTTCAACATTATTTGTAACTATTTATTTCCAAATGAAACAAACATTATTTCATTATCATCATCACCATTTCCGCCGAAAGACGCGTCCACTGCGTGGTTTATTACTACAAAAAAACAAGGAATTTTCTTTCTTATATTAATATTTTCCATCTAAACTCTTACTCCAAAATAAACCAAGCATTTTCCCTTACAAGAGTATCTACCTACTCGTCTCCACGACTGCCACGACCAGTTAACAAAGGAGGTACCTAGATCGCCAGTATTAACTCGTTTTCTTTTTTTTCCAGGAGTTCCGAGAGCAGTACTGCATCAACAACAAACAATTGGATCTGCTGGAACTGGAGAAGTCCAAGAAGGATCGATTTCTCGGATGCCTCTCACAGTACCATCTCGAGAGTCCATGTTCCAGAGCCAATAGGTAAGTTGCACTACATTTTCGTCGTATTTTAATTATAATATATTTTTACTAACATACACAGCTGTGCAACTGGGAAGATTGTTACGCCACTTCTTCTTCCCAGCTAAAGCACTAGGAAGTGGTGAAGGGTTGGGCGTTTTGAGAAACTGTCTCATGTAATTTTGGCGTTCAAAAAGTGCTGACTCTCATAAATGACTTTTTCTTTTGTGGCTCAATAATTATACACGACTAATTTTTAATTAGTACAAAAAAAAATGGGGCTCTATCCGTACCCGTTACTGATCGTATTTGTGTAGTCAAAAGTAAAAACAACGAAATCCCAAAATTGTCCACGGAAATTTGACATAATTGGTAAATTCCTAATTGAATAAATCATTCATTACAATTGCTACTACAAAATACTACGCGCAGTACTTTTCCATTTCTATCGCCATTCATAGGTCCCGGCAAACTCGCGTCGAAGGTCAAGCCACGCCCACTTCTGCGCTAGCGCAGCGATCCCTTTTCGAGCGAGTAAAACAAACAGGCAGTCAGGCAGTGCCAAAGACTACAATAGTATACTGGGCAGTGCCAATTTATTAGCGGAAGTGTGCGCATGCTTTCTTAACTTAAATGGTTTTTTTACGTTTTTACTGTCGCGATGGCTTACCAGTTCTCATCTCGGGAGTATACGGCTATGATACGTGCGTACTTTTTGTCTGGTGAGAACGCGAGTGCCGCTGTACGTATGTACCGGGAAGAGCGTGTGGTGTCTTCAATGTTAGATGACATTCCATAAGCCAATTTAAGAGGCCTCTGGTTTCAGCAAGAGGGCGCGCCTCCACACTACCATAGCGCAGTGCGTGAATGCCTCACGGAAGAGTTCGGGAGTCAGTGGATCGGTCGAGGTGGCCCCGTGGCATGGCCTCCACGATCTCCTGATCTCACGCCCTTGGACTTTTTTTGTGGAGTGAAGTTAAGAGACGAGTGTACATTAGTGAGCCAACAAGTGTACAACAATTAAAACAGCACAGCATATTGGACGCATTTGACGAAGTGAAAAGTGAGCGAAGCATACTATTATCGTTAAAAAACAATTTAATAAAACGTGCCCGTCTTTGTATTGATAATGGTGGCGGACATTTTGAAGGACAGTTAAAATACCTGTAAGTTTTTCTGTTTTCTTAATACGTAAATTATTGTAAATATCAGCTGATTCAAACTTTTTAAATACGCCAAAATTACTTTTTTACAAGTTATGAAGCTTTATTATTATTTTATTTCTTTTTACTTTAGTAACCTACTTGTGTTTCATAATAATAAAAAAAGTTGGTAATTTTGTTGGTCCTAAGCCCAATCAAAGTACGAAAGAAAAGTTAGAATTGAATAAGTGCCTCTTATTTTGCCGTTAACCTTTTATTTTACTTTTTCTTACTTTTCAATCATAAAGCATAAAGATGCGTTTTAATTACCTACAATTACGATAACAGCTGTTGGAGGCGAGGCAAGTTCGAGCGAGAACACGCGAACGCGAGAGCGAGAGAATATGATTAATGAATGACTACTATGAATAGCCTGTACAATATTTCCATAAATTGAGTGACATTTTGGGATATAAACAAACGCTAATAATTTTGCTGTTTATGAATATTATTTTTTGAGACTTTACTTAAGTAATAACAAGACCTTCTCTAATAAGCCCTTTAAGTATTTGTACTAATTAAAAAATATTAGTGTATATGGTTACAAAAAAAAAATCCATCCACTGTGCATAATTTCAAAACTCCAGAAGATTTGTACAATATTTATGCAACTTGAAAAAAAATCATGAGACCATAATAAGATCTGCTGTTGCAAGATAAATGACGTGACTTTCCAGAAGGAAAAAGAAGTTAAGGAACAAATTACAAGAGCAAAACGAATAAAAAATTATAGGCCCCATTAAAATACACCATCCTGAAATATTTTCCATGCCTACGAAAAGATTTCATGTTCCCGGATACAAATGTCACTAGCTTTATGTCAAGGTATTCCGGTATACGGGAAATATGTGCAAAACAGATACAGTCGTTAACAATGTGTATGCGGAACTCGGTAGTTCTTTATGTAGTCGAAATAATAGGGAGTAAGGATTCAACATATTGTTACCATACGGATTCATGGGTGAATAAATTTTATCATGCAAGGACGGATAGGAAAAAATAAAGACAATTCTGCTGTAATATTACTACGTCAATAAATTTTCATCTATTTGAGGCCTTAGTGTGAATTTCATTCATTAACCATCTCGATCAAACGCATCGTGCGCATTTGGCGCTCTGATTAGCCCTGGATTGGTGACGGACCAATCGGAGCGCCGAACGCGCTTGATGTTATTTATCGAGATGGTTAAATCAAACTCACACTAGGGCCATGAAAGCTGCTATAACTTTAAGTGGGTTCCCGTATTGTCGTTGCGGGGGGGCTCAGTAACCGTGGTCACCCTCCCACGGTGAAGCGAAGAGAAACCGTAAGGTCCGCTCGTCAGGGCTTTTGCTTCCAAGCCGACGATGTAGCGGCCAAAAAGTAGGTTGCGGTGAGGTGCATCGCAACTGAGGCGGGCCGCGATGTCGAATGGGAGGCATTGCGGCTGAGGGTTACAGGCTGCGGCTGAGGTTACAGGCTGCGGCGATGGAGGAGTGCCGGTACTTCTGAGTAGTGGCTCTTCCCTTCCGTCGCCTGGACGGGGCCGCCACCGTTTGATGGCGGACGCGGTGGGTCCGCAGGGAAAGAGGAGTGTCGGTATAGCGTTGGCCGCGCTCCCTATCCCCTGCGGCCGAAAAGTGGTAGGCGGCGGGGCCACTGCGCTGACCCGTCGCAGGGAGACCAAGGGTGCCAGACACGGGGTCGTCTGGGGCCCTTATGCTACTTGGTTCCTGGGGTGGTCACGGCGTGCCATGTGTCCTGGTGCGCCGAACTGGTGGGGTCCGCAAGGGCCGATGCCTGCCAGGGGTGCGGGTTGTTCGAAAAAGATACCGTTGCCCCTGGCACACAGGCAACTGAGGGAACATGGGTGGGTTTTAGTCAGTGTGGGTTTTAGTCAGAAAAAGTCTGACATGCCCTGCTGCTCCATCCAGAGCGAGATAAGTTATTTGATGATTTCGCAGCCTCAAAAAAAAAAAAAGTATACGAAAGTTGCGTTTTCCTAACGCGCGTTGAAAACGCGGCCGTGCGTTTCAGGGTTTAACCGTATTTAACAGGTCTTTTAAACCACACCTGTGGCCCAAATGTGAGTATCTTTTAACTATCTCGATCTGACGCATCGACCAAGTTCTGCGGTCCAATTGGCCAATCCAAGGCCAATCGGAGCGCCGAACGCGGTCGATGCGTTCGATGCGCGATACCTACATATGTACCTTTACAGAGTTTATAGCTTCAAATTGTTTCACTATGTTGTATATCTGGCAGCCTAAACGTGTGTCATAGACTTCGAGTAGTTAGCTGTCAGTTCACAATAAATGTCTGCTACAAGCCCGTCTCTTATTTGAACATTGGCGACGAGGAAAATTGGAAAATCTTATTTAGTGCAGTTATTTCTTGATAATAAGTATGTCTATCGGTAAAATAGGCGAATATAATGTGCAAGCCGGCAACTGGTTGCCATATATTGAACGGGTAGAAATGTATTTCGTAGCTAATAAAATCGGTGACGATGTGAAGTTACCCACGATTATTTCGCTAATGGCGGAAGAAACATTTGAGCTATAATCTAGTTTAGCAAGTCCATCAAAGACATCTTCTTTGAAATACGAAGAAATTGTTGCATTACTACAAGAAGATTTACAGCCCAGACCCGCAGAAATGGCGGAACGGTTAAGATTTCGTCAACGGAGACAGTTGGCCGATGAGTCTTACATAGTTGAGCTTAAAAAGCTTTCGAGATACTGTAATTTTAAAACAGTTTTAGAAGACAACTTATTTGTTTGTGGCTTAAAAAGCGAATTCACTAGGCAGCGGTTATTTGCGGAAGAGCATCTTAGTCACTCAAAAGCGGTGACTTTGGCCACAACACTAGAAGGCGGCGGAAGAGATGCCTGCGCAGTAGGATGCGGAAGCGAGATGAAGAACGCGGCAGAATTAAGCGGAGACATAAACAAATTGCAAGTGAACTCGAAGTTGTACAGCTTGTGGAAGTACAAACCATGGAAAATGGGATTGCAAATATAAAAAAATGGATGTAGTTTGTGTCATAAAATTGGGCACCTGATGTGAATGTGTTCAATACAGTCATATACTGCAGCTGAACGACTGATACGGTCAACAGACGTCTTAAAAACAGAAGACGATCAGCGGAATGCGACGTCACGCAGAGGGCGTGGCGGTCGCGGTGGTTGAGCTGCACGCGGTGGTGCAGCGCGCAGGCGCGTGGCTAGACAGCCACCCAGTACTTATTGGGTACAAGAAGCTGAAAAAGCAGATAGCAACTGCTCAATAATATATTTTAGGGCCGATGATGTCGGTGATAAAGACTTGAATGAACCTATGTATCAAATGTCTTTGTCTAAGTATAAGCCGGTGCGTCACTTTAAGTCAATAATTGTTCATTGGAAATGGATTCAGATACTGGTGCACCTTTATCTATAAAAATACATATATGTAGTAGATATTTTAAAGATCTTGTTATAAAACCATGTCGTATAAAATTAAGTATTTATGATGGGTCTAGAATAAAACCACATGGTTATGTAGAAACGGAAGTTCGTTACAAAAATATAAGTAAAATTTTGGAAATGTACATTTTTGATAATGGAACTACTAATTTATTAGGTCGTCAGTCGCTAGCGGAATCAATTCTTTCTATGCCGCATCCAAATAATGTAACTGAACTTAAATCTTTCTTAGGCATGGTAAATTTTTACGGAAAATTTATAAAAAAAATTGAGCACATATTTAAGCGTACTTTACGAATTGCTTAAAAAAGACAAATATTTCAAATGGACTAGAAAACATAGATAAAGTTAAAAAGTTGTTATGCAGCACGGATGTGCTGGCGCATTATGATATGTCATTAGAGACAATGTTGATATGTGACGCTACGGATACGGCCTGGGCGCCGTGCTCGCGCAACGCTCTCGACACAAGGGTGTGGAGGGTGAAGGAGTAGTAGCATATGCATCGCGGGCCCTCACCTCTACCGAGAAGCATTACAGCCAAATACCTAAAGAGGCTCTCGCCATTATTTTTGCGGTTGATAAATTTCATCAATATATAAACGGAAGAAAAGTTTCTCTTCATACTGATCATAAGCCATTAGTTAGCATTTTTGGACCTGACACTGGAATTCTAAGTACAACAGCTAGTAGGTTACAAAAGATCAAGTTATCAGCATATGACTTTGACATAGAGTACGTAAAAACAGACCAAAATGTGGCTGATGCACTCTCGCGCTTAATAAAGACAAATAAAGATACCAGTTCAACAGATGATGTTTTACCAGAACAAACATACTTATATTTCGCGACTGAAGCACTTCTTTTAGACTACAATGTTTTAAAGAAAGAGACTTCTTCAGATTTTTTATTAGGTAGAGTTATGAGCTATATTAATGATGGCTGGCCGCAGAAAGTGGATATTAAGGAGCTTAAACTTTATATGAATCGCAAAAATGAACTTTATACGGAGCTAGGATGCGTTCTGTGGGGTCACCGGATTGTGATACCTTTAGCTTGTAGGGATAGAGTTCTAAAAGAACTACATGAGTCACACATGGGGCTTGCTAAAACAAAAGCGATACCACGAAGTTACGTTTGGTGGCCAGGGATTGATGAGGCTGTAGAGGCGGTTTGTAGGGCGTGCACGGTGTGTGCCGCGGTGGCGGATGCGCCACACCAACATGCGCCACAGCCATGGACGTGCCCAAGTCGCCCTTGGTCACGACTACACATCGACTTTTTAGGACCTGTGGCAGGACTAACTTATTTAATCATTGTTGATGCTTGTTCAAAGTGGATTGAGGCTATTCAAATGATACGCACTTCGGCACAAGCAGTTTTATCGGTCCTCAGGGAGGTTTGGTTTGCCGAGACAGGTAGTGAGCAATATTATAATGGTCCACCGTTTACTAGCGCTGAGTTCAAAAACTTTTTAAGAAGTACTGGTATCGAGCAAATGCTCTCCGCGCCTTACCATCCTGCCTCTAATGGTGCAGCAGAGAGTGCAGTGAAAATATGTAAGCGGGTAGTTAAAAAAGCAAAAATTAGATCCACACCATAATGGCTATTGAGCTCATCCACCAGTTTTCCATTTTCTCATACTATAAACTACACCTACACACCCAAGTCACTGTATACTCTATCCAATTGAATTTGTAGTGATAAAAATACCACTAAATCCTTCTCAACATGGGTGAACATGTAACTGAATTTATTTATGGAAAAGTTATTTTAACAGACGTGTAAATGTTACCCCCCCTCCTTTCAGCAGTTCAATATGTGTGAAAGCGATATGGGGCGGAAGTGATGTATTCGTTTATTTTAATGTGGAAAACGGAAGCGTTAAAACTATGCAATGAAACGAATTGTTTTATGCAACTCGACTTAAAATTTCGTTTTGTTGATAAGATTTTTAGTTGAATTTATAGCTCTTGAGTTTCTTCGTATAATTTACGCCCGCGTCAGCGGGCGAATGACTTAGCTCTCGCGACACATCAAACCGCATCGCATAGGTACCACAAACACCGTCTTAGTTAAGCGGTAGGCCTATGGATATCTTGTTACGAAAATACTAAGTAGCAACCTGATTTTTAGTAGCAAATACAGAAGACACCTATTTAGTAAAAATAGGATTTGATACACTTCTAAGAAATCTGTGGGCTCCGCTACTGTCTAAATCTTAATTTAAGTCTTAATTTAGTTCAACATCCTTACAGTCCAATTACATTTCCCCTATCTACTACATTTCTGTTAAGGCAATGAATTTTGGAGCACGTGTAATGCCTCTATTGCATAATAGAAACAGAATTGCAATAAGTAACATTTTGAACTTTATGCTTGAAATGATTGCAGTATCCGCTGTGATCGCGTTCATAGACACAGTTATTGGGATTTTTGGATGTCAAGCAGTTGCAGTTTACAGGTTTAAAAAAATGCACTATAATGAAGACAAGATTGCAAAATGTACAACACTAGATCTGAAATAAACAAGGCAAGGGAACATCCCGAGCGCTTTACCAGGCCTTAGCCAATCAGCCTGGATTACAAATTGTCGGATTAGTTGCAGAGTATTACTGCCTGCTTTTATTTGCTTTTGGGTTTTGGCACGACTGATGCTCGGTTTCTATAAACAAAATCGGATCGTTATGCTTACCAAGGTAGCATTTTTATTTCCAACCTGGGAAATAAATAGTTTCGTAAACTAATTTTACCTGTGATAGCTACTTCCAAATAGGGTCTACTATGCGAAGGTTTTAGATCTTTATTGGTAAAGAAATGAGACTTAATTTTAAATTTACAACTGTACGTAAATGATAAGAATCGGCTATTAAAAAAGATGTACTACTAATTTACTATAATTCTCGACGAAAAACTCATCTACAATTTTTTTTTAAGTGTTTGTATTGAAGTTTATGTATTACATTTGTCAGTGTTATATTACGATAGTTTAGTTTCTGCGATCAATTGTGACTGGTGATTCCAGAACATAACTAGAGGCAATTTTTTTTTAAAGCGTGTATCTTTGAAGCCCAACCAGCTTATAAAGATTCATTTATCTACCTTTTAAACGAGCAATTCTGGCATATAATATGTATTTATATAATCTCGGAATCTCGGAAACGGCTCCAACGATTTTCATGAAATTTAGTATGCAGGGGGGTTTCGGGGGTGATATATCGATCTAGCTAGGTTTCATTTTTAGAAAACGTATAACCAAAAAAAATGGATGTCAACTAGATATTTTTAAATATCGTATCAACAACCATCATTAATGAAGGCTAAAATATCAAAATTGCAACTTCACAATTTTCTGTGATGCGAGCTACAAATATTGTTTATCCATGGTTTTTCATTTTCTTCTCAAAACAATATTCTCTACTTACCTTCTGCATTTAAAATATATGTTTCATCTTGTTTCGTCGAGTCCCATCTGAGCTGTTTAGCCGGAAACCCGCCATGCATAAGATATGAGCAAACTTGACCCATTTTGTACAAGTTAATATAAATATTATTCCCTTGAGGAAAGTTTGTATTAATAAAAATACTTTTCCTTCTGTGCCCATAAAAATATATCTTCAGGGATCTTGTAAGCGAGAATATCGGATATTTTATTTTTAGAATAGATACCTACTTGACCGTGATATTACTCCATAATTGAGATTTCAAGCGTAAAGATGATTTCAAGTTTTCCTTTCAACTAATGATTTAACATATTCCAGAAGCATTAATTAAAATTAAAGCTTTGCAAAGAAAAGCCAGTCCTTTTTCCGCTCTTATTTTCCTTTTCATATGAACCACAACGCACTTAAAAGAGATCGATAAAAAGGAAACGAAAACCTACCAACATGTTTTTCTAAAAATTAGAGTCATTAACAGAAAATAAAGATGGCGTACCTAATACTCGAGTCTCGAGTATCGGCGTCCTAAGTTGATTTGGACGATAAATGACCTTCTTTTAGAAGAGGCAAAGGAAACAAATTGAGCATTTTATTATTCTGCACCCTTGTAATCGTATTGGGCTCAAGTGGAGGTCAACGGGCATTATTATATTTTTGCAGGCTTTAATTTTTCTGGGCTATCCCGTTAAGCTGCTTTTTGTAATAAGTTAGGCGGTGTGTTTTGTAGCTCACTCCTACCTCGGTGGAAATCCCGAAAAACATTTCCATGAATGTGAGCTCTTTTTTCACATTTCACAGGTTTACCTACAAAGTACAAAAAAAACAATAAAGAACAAAGTTAAAATCAAAGGGTTTCCCCCCTTTAATCAAAATCCCCTCTTTAATTTTTTACGTTTTCCGGTTCAAAAGATACAGCCCTGTCATGGACCGGCGGACAGCGCAGCCATAGTAATAGGATCCCGTCGGCACCCTTTTTGTACAGAACCCTAAAAACTTCAAGTATTTTTTAAATAATAAAGTCAATTTGTTCGCAACAAAAATAATGAAACTTACTTGAAATAACCAAAACTTTTTTCGATGGGTTCCTTGTTTTTCTGGGTAATTAAGCGTCTAAAATCCTTTCCGAATTAAGGTCTCGATTAAGATTTCGAACAATACTACATAGCGACGTAGGCAGCTTACCGTGGTTGGTTTGTGGATGGGTGACCTTCTTTACATACAAAGGAATCCTTTCCGAATTAAGGTCCCGATTAAGATTTCGAACAATACTACATAGCGACGTAGGCAGCTTACCGTGGTTGGTTTGTGGATGGGTGACCTTCTTTACATACAAAGGACCCCTACTTGCCTCGGAAAGCACGTTAAGCCGTTGGTCACAGCTGTCATTTGTGGATCTTGACAGTCGTTACGGGCCGTCAGAAGCACGAAAACCTGACAACCAATCTGACCAAGGGGTATCGTGTTACTCAGTAACTGAGTTGTGGAGATCAGATAGGCAATTGCTCCATGTAAAATATTGGTATTCAACTACAGCTGGTTTTTAGTAGAAGCCTACCTCAACATGTTGGGAAAGAGCTAGGTAAGAAGCGGCTAGGAAGTCTTAGTTTCTATATTATGAGTTTCCAAGACCAATCAAGTCTTTTGGACTAAAGAATTTTGCATGGAAATCAATTATCAGGAGGAATTGTATTTGGTAAAATTGGCTTTACATTCATAATTATCTTAGCATAAACAATGGATATTTTTCTGGTTGAGAAATCATCAAATAACTTCTCCCGCTCTGGGTGGAGCAGGAGGATTATTATTATTATCAGACTGACTGACTAAAATCCACCCGTGTTTCCTCAGTTGCCTGTGTGCCAGTGGCTGCGGTATCTCTTACGAACAACCCGCACCCCTGGTAGGCATCGGCCCTTGCGGACCCCATCAGTTGGTGCCGACATCACTTTGAGGCGTGCGTGACTCACAACGCGCCGTCGACCCGGGTTTGGTCCTTACCGGACAGCGAGCTACCCATTATTATATATTGCCTGTCTCTCACGTTCGCCGCCTCCCTCTTCGCGAGCATTACTGCTTCGCAGAAGGGCATCAACAATGGCTATCCTAAAGGTGATTATTTTGTTCCAGAGCATCATTTCTATCCGTGTGTGTCAGGAGGCGTGTGCCCTCAGATGAGAATCTCAACACCGATTATGCACCAATACAGAGGTATCCCAGGTAAGTCATAATAATTATTCTAACGGTCAGCACCCATTGAGTAGAATAATGAGTTAAATCAAAACTGAAATAGAGTTAAAATTTGCTTACGCAAAGACATAGCTACCAATCTGCACCGGTCTAGCATAGTCAATCACAACCCTTTTCCTTTTCCAGAGAGAAAGCCCATATCTAGCTGTGAGAACGATAATCTTAGAATGAATATGTTGAACAGCCACCTACGCCGCATTATATCTTGTAGGCTATTGTCAACTCTATTTCTGTAATGATTAAGTGCGAAAACTGCTCTATCATTTTTCTGCTTTATGGGCGCTGACCGAAACAGAATGGTAGTGGCTGTGTGACATTTTCCCTCAGTACTCAGTTAAAGATATTTCTGTATCCACCAGGTTCGGTCAACCAACCCCGGCACCACCCGAGCTTTGTGCATACGACGCCGATTTGGAGTGCTCATACTTCCGCAGACGGCCACGGTCTGTGTGCAGCCAACCTGACCCCAAACGCTACACCTGGATGCCAGAGGATGAAGACTTCACCCGGATGGAGTGGCCACAGTCAGTACTGTTATTCCTAGAACTTGATTATTTTATTAATTTTTTGGAAGGAGAGTAATCTTGCCTAGGTTTCGAAATTTGTGTTTGGAGTAAGGCTGAAAAAGCAAGCAAACTAACAATTTCCAAGTAGCATATGAGACAGAAACCTTGAACAAAAACCGAATATCAACGACTTACCCGACGTTTTCAACGACTTTATGACGCTTTCTAAGAGAAAATTCCGAATCAAGTCTCATATTTTGAACAATTTTAATGGGTTTAAAATGAGCAAAAAAACCTTTCAAGTAAGGAAATGCTCTAAAATTATCGATCCTCCTATTATTAGGCAAAAAAAAACACGGGAACAATAAGATCAGTACCTACTAGCCTTTTCAAATTTATATAAGCATAGGGAAAAATACAGATTATTTTGTCTTCACGACTCCTCGCATTAATGATTCTGAGGGTTACGTCCATTAAAAATTCAAAATATTTAAAAATATGGGTCACACTTAAAGATACAAAATTTTTGACGATTCCTGAGGCATTTCCATTGAGACCATAAAAAGCACCTGGATCATATTCCGGATTTAAATGAAATCACCATTGTATTTGTATTAGTGATAGACAGGAAAAGTTTTTATTCTGTGCGCAAACTGTAACCATGAATTCAGCATATTATTGTGGACTCCGGGGCCCCAGCGCCGAAATTTTTCATCGGTTCTACAAAAAACAATCTGCTGTTTCATAGAAAAGTGGTTAAAATGTATGGAACAGCTGATTTTTTTTTTATACACACACATAACACAACATTTTTTTGAGATTGATAATATATTGAATACAAAATAAATACAATCTTCAACAGAAGGTAACATGGTGTCGATGTCTCCTCGGATATCATTGCTTTTTTATATTCTAGTGTCATTTCATTTCAGTTAAATTGAAAATAAGGATAAGATTCAAATGCGATATGTATCTGGATCTTCTTTATTAATAATACACAGTACTTACTAATGCACAGTAATACACAGTATTCTGAAAAGTTGTGTGGAAATCGGTTGTCATGGTATGGGCATGTGATACGGAGAAATGAGGAAAATGTCGTGAGGAAAGTTTTGAGTATGAAGGTCGATGGCTATGAGAGTAGGGAGAAACCAAAGAAACGATGGATGAACTGTGTAAATGATGATATGGTTAGAAAGGGTATTACTATGGAGATGGGAGATGACGACTAATAGGGAAGTGGGGCAGGAGAAGGATGATCCAAATTACTTACTAACACTCTTACTAACACTCTTTCTAATAAACACGGAGTTATACCAGAAATAACAAAGGAATAATCATACATTTTCATAGGTTTAAACATGGAATAACTTTATTCTGTGTTTCTGAGGGTATAGGGCAGGAGAAGGATGATCCAAATTACTTATAACCCTCTTACTAATAAACAGGGAATAAGGTTAATACCCAGGAATAACAAAGGAATAACCATACATTTTCATGGGTTTAAGCTTGGAATAACTTTATTCTGTGTTTCTGATGGTATTAGTTTAATCTAGTAGGTACTAAGTTCTCAAGTCCAAGAAAGGCTATCATCAGAACTTGAGAAGAATTCCTAAATGCATGAACTACCAACTATATTATAATGTAATTCTAGGCAGGCACTAAGAAAATGGCTTCAGGCTTAATTTTTTCATTCCAGTTCTACAGTATTTCATCGCAATTTACATAAGTAGGATCTCTTAAGACCTTCGCTCTTCAAGGTTGAAATCTTTGTATCAATTGACTTTATAAGTCCGACCTTCGTAGTACCTACTACGTGTGTTGTAGCATAAAAAATCCTTATTTTATTAGCACGACACGTTTCATCTCTTTACTGAAGGTATATTTACTCCGAACATAATTTATCGAAGAACTTAATTGGTACAGCGATTTTTTTTCAGAGGCATTGAAAAATATTCAGTATCGATGTCCTGCGTTTTCGTCACAAACCGTGCAAAATTCTGCTCCGTATCAGAAAGACAATCTAGTAAAATGCCCTTGTGGGATAAATTACATTAAAGTAAAACGACCTACTAGTAAAACGTCAGAAAAGTAAAACGACCTACTAGTAAAACGTCTGAAATTTAAAATCGTCATCCTAGCAGAACATCTTAAATGTATAAACGGCTTAATGCGCAAAAGGACTTGCCTATGCTATAATGTACATTCAAGTGCACAACATAAAAGTTTATTCTATTTTATGGGTGTATTGTGTAAGTACTCCACAGTCCACTAAAAGTACTCCAGATAAATACTCCTTTGTTTTCCTTACTATAAAAGTGACTCGCTTCATTTAGTACGAGCCACTTGTAGAAGTACCTAATCTACCTAATCAATGTGTCATCAAATCATGTCTATCAAATTCACAATTTCAATTATTGTTATGATGTAGGGGATTGCTTTACGTTTCAGCAAATAAAATGAAAGAAAATCGGGATCCGATTGTTTTTATATTGAGTCATAAAGGTAAGAATTTTTAACTCCGAGATGGCTATAGGTACAATCATAGTATTGCAAATAAGAGTGGTACGAGTTTTTGGAGATGTTCAAAGAGATGTGTGATGTGACTAATACCAAAAAGGGAAGAGAAATAACCAGATTATCTGCAAACCTTCCACTGCTTCCATCGACATATAAACATGAAGTTTGGGCTATAATTGCTGAGGAAACACAACAAAAAGGAACTGATTGCGTTCATTAATTATTTATACAAACAGTGGATTGTTAAATTGAAACCGGAGAGAATCAGCTGTTTCAAACAAAGGCACAGGACCAATAAACCATTAGAGTCCTGGAACAGGCGCCAAATGCTGGAGTTGGACGAAAAAACGGTTTGCCTTTATTTATGTTCAAGCATTGCGTAAAGAAGCCATGTAGCAAAAAATATAAACGCACGTTATTTAAGGGGCAAAAACTTAAGAAGAATGACCTTATGTTTGATAAAAAATACAAAAGGGAAGTAAAACTTCGAAAGAAAATTAAATATCTGCCTTTAATTTTTTAAACGTGTTTCGCACTTTAAACGCATTATTTTCTAACCTAACCTAACCTAACCCTCTGAAAATATAATACGATAAAATAACGCGTTTTAGTTGTCACATACCTATTAAATAAGGGTTTTATTTGTTAAATGATTTAAAAAAAATACTTTGGTTTATTTTCTGCGTCAGTTTACCCGTCCTTTTGCCCAGCATGCCGTTTATACATTTCAGACGTTCTACTACTAGTAGAACCGACAAAAAAATCGTCATACCTATGACAATTTTAAATTTCAGACGTTTTACTAGTAGGTCGTTTACTTTAACGTCATTTATCCTACAAGGGCATTTTACTAGATTGTCCTTCTGATACGGAGCGCAAAATTCAATCAAGTTGCAGAAGCAACATTAAGGTGGATGTGCTATGCAGCCCGCAAAATAAATTTTTTCTTCAGTTTTTTGCAATTTGCAGGTCATTGTCAGGTTGTGTGTTGATTAAAATATGATTCGCGATCGTAACAAATATGGCTTTTTTGAACTGAAAACTTCTTTAGGCGCGTATGGCATTTTTTGAGATGGGAAAAACTATTTAACTCGCGACACTGTTACCGTTACCGTTACCGACACCTCTGTATATAAGTATATTCGTGTATGTACGTACATGGATACACAGGCATGTTGGCATTTTTTGAGGTGAGAAAAAACAATTGAACTCGCGACACTGTTACCGACACCTCTGTATATAAGTATGTACATATATTGTGTATCTACGTACATGGATACACACGTATGTTGGCATTTTTTGAGATAGGAAAAAACAATTGAACTCGCGACATTGTTACCAATACCGTCACCTCTATACCTACGAATTTGAAGAGAAAACTTCTTTAGGCGCGTCGGGCATTTTTTGAGATGGGAAAGCAAAATTGAACTCGCGACACTGTTAAAAAAAATACCTAATTGTTCAAGTTTTCACTTCTGTCGGTACTCCCGGAGAGCCACTGTTTTTGTAATCATCAATTTAACCCTCCAATTTCATTTGATCGCATTGAATGATTTTTTCATGTAATAGTCTTTCACTGGGATTTAATGAACATAGAGAGATGTTTTTAACATTTTTAAGTCGCGAATCATAGTTTAACGTACATACGACCAGACACTAAGCTGCAAATTGAAAAAGAGTTAAGAAAATTTTAATGCGCGCGCTATTCTGGCACTTCTACCTTAAAAGTTTTATGTACTGTCCCACAAAAGACAGAGACGCCTCACCGATCGCTGCTAGAGGCAGCATTCTTTACATTACCCATGCAAACCGAGTGTGTAACCGATTATTCGGAATACGACAAGAATGACATAAAGAAGCTGACATCTTGGAAGGCGGTCCGTGATAGAAGTTATGCGCTCAACGCATTTTTGGTGCCACTAATTTTTATTAGTACCGTCGTCTAGTTGCAGCTGGCGATCCCGTTCTCTATTACTGTCCCAGATAAACTTTCCTCCATTTAATATCTCAGGGAAGTTGATACAAATTCAATAAAGACCGTGATTTATGTTTCAGATCGGTAATAGAGGATAACGCGGGTTGGCCCCAAAATTATAATGTGGACCAAATCGCGTCAGTCAGTCGAGGAGGCTCGTTACCTCGACCACCTTCTATAATTCCGTAAGTATTATAAATTAAATAATTTATTTTATTCCAGTTTTGGCCAGAGGCGTTAGTGAAATTGCCTAGGCCAATAATGTGGTTAGCAAAATCTATCAGGTGTCAAACACATCCGTGACCTCACCATGGTGTTCACAATCCCCCAATCAACCAAGACTGAGTCTTAGCGCTCAAAAGGAGTACACGTACATCATTAACTGGTTAGACTGCCACAAGGGAGGAGGCGAGATCTTGGCAGATGGCACAACTAGCTACTCAGAAGACCTCATCTTGTCACTTGTACTATCATTCCTTGCACCCGTATCCATTCAGTGCATTTCAGGGGCTAGACAAGCCATTCCGGACAAGGCCTACAATTTTTTTTATTTACCTGCTTCCGCGTAACCGAAAGCACAAGCTTTTTTCAGCCAAATCCTTCATATATAAAACGTTCCGTTTTTTATTTCTAGAGACTAATCTCTTATAAAAACGTATTTTTAAATGATAAGCAAGTTTTTCTTGTATTCTTGTAGTGTCTGAAGAAAATTCAAGTTCTTTTAATTAAAAGAGTACAAATTAAATCTTAAGCCGTGGCCTTAGAAAGTTCGATATTACTCTATATATTATTTTCTCAGAAAATGTTTCGCCTTGAGATAACAACGCAATGTAATGTTCCTTTGCCGACGTTGTTTTTGTTCAATTTCGTTTTTTTTTTCTTTTTCTCAGTATTTTTCTTTTGAAAAGAACCTTAGGACGACCTAGACTGGTGAAGAAATTGTGATATTTTTATTAAGGAGCGCAAATAAAACATTTCTATTTTATCCTCACTCGAATGTTTTTCTTGTAACTTGCGCAAAGAGATTGCGCGTTGTACAGTGATT
Organism: Antitype chi; assembly: GCA_947359405.1. Lineage (NCBI taxonomy): Eukaryota > Metazoa > Arthropoda > Insecta > Lepidoptera > Noctuidae > Antitype > Antitype chi. Next base: position 7,974,920 of record OX375826.1, read on the forward strand.
TTATAGTATCATTATGTTAAGGAAGCTTATAAAGTCTTTGCTTTATGGAAAACTAGCCCTGAGGACGTCTGATAGTTTACGTTGATTTTTGTCGTTTTAATAGTTAGGTATGTATACTATCCAGAAGAATACGTGTAAAATAAAATATCGCATTTAACAGAAGAATACTTTTGTATAAAATTAATGAAATTCATGTTTATATTAATACTCTGATCGTGGCAGCCGCCCGCTACACTCCCCCCCCCCCCCTGTATTATTAAGATTCGCCGACCGAGGCATATTCTAACCATTCTCGATGACGCTACAACTCTCCTCCAAGAGAGTAATAAGGCTCACCAGCACCCTCAGGATACACCGTCGCAAACCGCCGTCCTTCCGTCCTCGCCGCCGAGGCCCGTTGCGACGTCCCGTTCAATGTCCGTCCCGTCTTTTGCTCGAGCCAGCCCGCGCCGCTGAGCCTGTAGTATTAAGCACGTCCCCTAATAATAATGCATGCCCCAGAGGCTAAAGAGCAAAAGGTGCGTGAGTCTAGCTAGTCCAACCAATAACAACGCTTCCACAGCGAGATGTAACCTGTGGCGGGAGCTGTATAAACCCCCTGAGAACTTTATCCAATCTGAGAGCCTTCCGCCTGGGCACGCGTTACCGTGGATGACTTAGAAATCTCTAAATAGACTTCGAACCCAAGTCGGCCGGAGCAAAGACAATCTCCACAAATGGGGGTTCATGGACGGCTCAGATCTCAAGTGCGTATGCGGCACCTCCCCACAGACAATGGTTTACCTTCCATCCTGCGTCGCATGCCCTGTTGCTTGTGCATTTGACGATCTTATGACTGCGTCAGCGAGCGGAGTTCGCGCAGCCGAATCTTGGGCCAAATATGTTTGAATTTATTTGCTATCGATATGCTAAGAAAAAGAATGCATCCGATTCAGTTTTTCCCTTGCTGCCTTCTACCAGAGATGCCCTAAGCCGAGGTCCATAACCCACAGGGGGTGCCCTTAGCGAGCAGTCGCTCTAGTTTTAAGTTTTTAAGCCCTGGCTGGTAATCTTAATTTAATAGGATTATCACAGGCAAGTCCGGTTAAGCAGATGACAACCTGATAGGTTGAACTGCCAGATGTCATTCTAAAAAAAAAACAGTTTATATCAATAAAGTCAAGATTTTTCATAGCATCATTATTGTACACTTATATTTATATAGCAGGGACATTGACGCGAAACTTGTTACCGAAGACAAAGTACATGATTTTGGGCAACCCTGCCTGTTTCATACATTTTGACCGCGTACTGCACCGCACTTCTGCAGATTTTATTTTATACCCGCCGGTGAATTTCTAACCATTCATTGAGAACATGATCCTAGCTAGACGCTATTGTAGGATCCTGTTGTTAATTCACAGTTTGCGCGTCGATATTTCCCTGCCATCCTGTATTTTCAGATAATTAAATACAAATAATTATTTTAATCAGAGCATAGTGCTTTTATTAAACTAATTCGACGACAAAAATTGAAAAAAAAAAAACGACAATCTTACATGAAACAAACCTCACGCCGGCGCCGCTTCTTACCTTACTGATGAAACTACCTACATAACCTCAATACTTGACTTGTGAAGCATTTTATTTCTGTTTCATCCCTTTGTGACGTAACATGTCATGCGGTGTAAGGTCAGCAAAAGGTCAAGAGATGCATACCTACTATGGAGCTCTTGGACACGTGTATGCGAACTTTTTACACGCTTTTTATTGTTAAAATCTTTTAGTTTTTTTGTAACATCGCAGAACAAAGCACGCTCTTACCAAAACGATTGGCTAGTTCCGAAAATAATAGGCAAGCATATACTCGTATAAGTTCTGAAAATGTAGTATTTAGGTGGCATACGCGACCATGGCTTTGAGTTGAGAATATTTTATTCTTTCATACTTTTTATAACGTGATTTTTCAGTAGTCGGGTTTTAGTTTTTGAACATAATTTTTGTTTAAATAGTTTTGGGGTTAACTCACATTATATATATATTCATATATTTAAAATATGCTAATTCCTCTCTTTCGTTTGATATCCAACGCGGCATCACTGCAAAAAAATTTTTTTAGTCATCTCTCTTTCTATTTATTTAGGCGCCATATTCAAACAAATGGCCTATAATCAGCAGACGATAAAGAAATTTTCAATTATATATTTTATGTGAATGACCAGATGAACATACATACATATATAAATACATTCAACATACCCGCATACATACATACCGGTTAAAATCATAACCCTCTTAGCTTCGCCATGGTCAAGTAAAAATAAAAATCAAAGCGTTTTTTTTTTGTTTTAATATACTTTTGCAGCATTATGCACCCCACGTATATTGGCTGTCCTACTTACCACTGACTGATCCTTTATTTTTTAAATCATGCTTACTTTACGGGCAATATCGAACGATGGTTACTTATACCAAAAACCCAAAAATTGTTTCTCAACCACACAAAACGCAATAGTTGTTTGTTTAGCTACAGCATTCAACATTGTTTTACGTTGTTTCAATCACCATTCTGAGTTTTGGTCGGAACTAAAACTAAACTGTTCTAAAACTAAGCAACTCGGAAGTAATAAACATAGCGTTGCTTGTAGAAAATTAAACTATCTTTGCTAGTCATAGATATTTTTTTGGTATTAAGGAGTATTCTGTTGAAGTTATGCTGGACAACCAAGTACTTATACTAGTGGTCATCCAGTGACCAGAAGTAGTTTGCGCCGATTTTGGCCCAGTGGTATCGGCCGCGACTTACCAGATGTATGTCGTAGGTTCGAACCCAGGCAGGATTTGATAGCCTTCGAGTCATATCTAAATCTTTGGGAAGCCTGTAAGCTACTTAACATCACGCTAGGACACTTAGGAGCAGAGCAAAAAAAAAGAAAGTCAATAATTCTAAGCGTACAAAATATGTAAAAGCACGGGCAGGCGATATGATGCGACGGGGTATTTTTTTGGGTGGCAAATCATCAAATAACTTCTCCCGCTCTAGGTGGAGCGGGAGGGCGTGTCAGACTTTTACTGATTAAAACCCACCCGTGTTCCTTCAGTTGCCTTTGTGCCAGAGGCCACAGTATCTCTTACGAACAGCCCGCACCTCTGGCAGGCATCGGTCTTTGCGGACACTACCCGATGGTGCTGACATCACTTTGAGGCACGCGCGAAACACAGCGCGCCGTCGACCCGGGCTTGGTCCTTACCGAACAGCGAGCTACCCGCTTACTCGCCGTCCGCAAGCCCACGCCTACGGTGGCCGAGAATTACGAGGTTGATCGAAGAAGAAGAAATGTCATGTGAACAATTTCGCGGGCAGAAGCTAGTATAACAATAAAGATAATGATTAGAGGCATAACGTAATTAATTTAGCTAGATCTCTATGGGATTAACTAGATATTAATTATGCAGAATTTGTCGAAACTACATGGAGCTAATCAACCAATATAAAATCCAATTATCTTATGATGCATGCAAAATTAATGGCTTTGAACACGAAATTGAACTAATGAATATATTGATGGACCATTATGATAGAAATAGATTAAATATGCATTGCATTGATAAATGATTTTATTTCTGTAAGTAGGTGTGTATAAACACATTTACACCTCAATTAAATAAAAAAGCATTAAAAAAACTACCAAAACTAGATGAGCTATCTGACTACTTTGAGAAGAAAAGCCCAAACAAAATCTGAGGTCAGTCTCTAGTCCAGACATAATCTTGGTCAGATCATGTAAAGACCATGTAGGTGGTACTTATCTGAAATGGACTTTGGAGGAAAGTACCACACAGATTGAATGGACCTATCCAGTCAGAGCACGCATCACGCAGCTCAACTCGGAAATTAAAGAGCTCAACGATTCGACTAACAATTTATAGGACATTTGGGTAGACTGCATAAATTACCATGATTAAAAACCATAACATTACCAGGTACGACATACCTTGGTACTCCTTAAAACTATAAATTGTATTTGATAAAATTATAGCTTCTGTTCATATTTTCCATGGGACTTAAACATAACTGGCGAAATGTATGTGTTCTACAGGGTGTAACAGAAACCCTAATACCCTATTGTTATATTTAAGCACTAAAGATAACAGCTGGTATAGAATTACTACACATAATTTCAGTTCAAAATACTCAAGAATGTCACCGCACTACGTAGGTAAATAACTTTCCACATTACTTGCCAATATCACGATAAATCGGAAGAGATGTGTTTATTTCAATTCAATTAGAAAAGTTCGGTTTCTAGTATCGATGTATTAAAAATTCTCATAACTTGCGAACATGTAGAGATAGGATTAAAAAACCCTTCCAATATCGTTTGATTCATCCAAAGAAGCCGTGCCCTTGGTATATAGGTAATACTTTCTTTCCGTTACACGTTGTATAGGTGGTACACCTTTGCCCAACCCTTCAGAGAAACAAAGCGTGATGCGATGCGATGTGGTGTAATATTTTCCACGCACATTTTGATAATACCTACCTAGATTACTTTTTAAATCAACTCTTCGCATAATTGGATTTTTGTATATAGAGAAATAAATTAAACTCAACTTTGGAAACCGAGAATACTTAAATAATTTTCCTTCAAAAATTATAAAACAGCTGCAGCAATGACACACAACACAAAAGCTAATGTCGATGTCAACGGATCATCTAATAAAGATATTATATCCCAGACACAACACTACACCCGATGTCCACAACCGACTAATCGTGTCATACATCACCGTTGTCACGTACAACATAATGCAATTTCTAGAAATGGTCCGTTTCCTGTAGGCTTTCAGGCTCTGGCAAACTAATGACACTCGTGTGGGTTAATATGAGGTAATTACCCCAGCCGCGGTAAGCCGAAATACTGTCATGACCGTAATGGATAAGGATGGGATAAAACCCAACGGTTTATAAATTGAGGGTTATACCCGGGAATGGGGGCTAAATTGGGCACTGTGGTGCTGCTGCGGCAGTTACGTTATTAATATTGAAAGATGTCCGTTAATTGAAAGCTGAAGCAAAAAGCTCGATGATAAAAATAATGAATGATAAAATCATGGGGGATCATAATACTAACTGGAGAGTGTAAAAGTTACAGTGCATTACATGTAATGCATGGAGATGCATTACATGTAATGCACTGTAACTTTGCTTGATACGTCCGTGCATGACATATAATGCACCATGTTATCGTGTTGTAAATTTTTGTACTTTCCGATCCGAAGCGTACGATGCGAGACAATGCGATGTGAGGCGATGCGAGCAGTTTAGTGGAAATCATCCTTAAGGATATTGTCTCCTTGGGTGGAATTGGCAAAGATAAAAAAAGGCTATAAAATGAAACATTAGCGTGAATTGACCATGATTTTTCAACGTTTTTGAACAGCACTATTGGTCGGTAGTCCGTGCTCAAACGTCCGTACATTTAACGCATTTAAAAAAAATTGTCTGATAGCTACTTGGGAGTCTGTAGACGAAATTTCGCGTACCTAAAATAAATTACGTGACCTCATATTACCTTCAATATATAATAATATTATTGGACATTTGGTGATGGGAACGTAAATATCCTGGGGCCAGATAAAGTGTTAATAAAAAAAAAATAGTTGCTTGTTTTTCAAGATTTCTCAAAGATGTGTTTTCCGAGTCTTTCCCTTTTTTGTTCAATCAAGTAATACATACTATTCATGTAGACCAAAATAAATCTAAAAGCAATATTCAAAAGAGCAAATTACTATTCCCAGCCTAGGAACATTTTAAATATAAGCAATTAATTTTGTCAACGACTATATCTATTTTATTAATATTACAACAATTCATGTGCCCGATGGGTTTTCCCATTGGCAAAAATTATGATCTTCCACACAAACTTACATCCTTTATTTAACCCCTTTATGGAATTAATTATCAAAAATCCTTCCGTAGTGTTCATCTCCACTACAGAAGGTACTATTGTACAAAATTGCATGCTGCTAGACCAGAGACTAGAGTCAGTGAATGAATAAATGAAATCATTTTTTATTTTATTAAATAGATTTATATTTATATATGCAGTTTCCTATTGATGATATTTTCAGATGCCCTGCCCACACGCCTATACCGCCGCCGCCCCCGCCACCCCCTCTCACGATACCACCCCACAGGTAATAATAGTAGTAATCGTACTATTAATATCACTACATAAAATGCTTTCCTTGCCTTTCTGTCTGCTTCAAACAATAATTATTTCTCTAACGCATATTCGCGGACTTAAAAACCAAAATACAAACAAACACTAAAAAGTTTTGTTGACAAAAAAAAATCGGAAAAAATTTGGACAACACTTTTCATATAGTCTAATGCAGTTGGTGGCAGGATTTACTACGTTATTCGAGTATTGTAGATCAGATAATGCACAAAAAAGGATTTCTGAACCACGGAGGGTATTTAGGACATATTTCTTGATACACAAAGATATCAGCATTACTGAACTACTAAATCAATGGCATTAGCTAAGTATGGTTTATAGGTCATAAGAATTATCATTGTCGTCATAAGTAAAAACGCAGTTACAAATTAACCCCTGCGTCTACATCTAAAAATTACGTATTGAAACAGAATGAAAAAGGAATATTAGGAACTGAACGCTCAATTCTATTTTTTCTGACAAAAATGAGTATTTAGAGAATTTTTGTCGCCTCTTTTAAAGAATTATTACTGTTTTTAAACATGTCTAAATTGAGAAAAAGACTGAAATAAACAGAAATATCTGCGATGTTGGTAAAATATCATCCATCAAATAATATTTCAGCTTCAATCATAACGGAAATTAATTTACCTGATGCATCTTCTAAATCCGATAGTAATCCTTGGATCGCTATTGAAAGCGAACGTTCGCTCCGATGCGTTCAATGTATTAGAGTGTGGTTCGATAACGTACCTAGGTGAATATTGTAGGAATGTGAATAGATAGCCATCTAGTTACATGTCTACAATATTCACCTAAATGGACCACATCATAGAGGATTCCAGGAACTTCGGATACAATCTCAGCTGATATAGACATATCAGCTAAGAGACAATGCCTTGGATGTACTATACGACGAACTCGTAGTCGAGATAGCTTTGAGCTCGACTGAGCGTGCAACGCTGAATCAAACGGTATGCAGCTATGCTATTCTCTAAGAGACAGTGCCTTGGATGTACTTATACGACGAACTCGTAGTCGAGATAGCCTTGAGCTCGACCGAGCGTGCAGCGCTGAATCAAACGGTATGTATTCACTAACGCAGTTCCGGTAACGTACACAAACTCTAGGCTGTCATCTGCCGTCGCTGTTTTGTAAACGAATTAGGTCTTGCAACAAATTTCTTTACATCATTACCGATCAATTTCGAGAGTTTTATGGGTCTTAAATATTTCAGTTGAATAGTACTAAGTCTCATCCTTGAGCACTTGGGTAGCTACTCGCACCTTACTAAAAAACATACTTGCTTCGCCACTGCGGCAGCATTGCGCGCAAGGCTTGTGTGTCCTTAGAGAATAGCACAGCTGCTAAAATTGTATGCGAAGTGTCTGTTTGATGCGATGACGGAATAGATAAAAGAAAAGATACCGACGAATTAAGAACCTACACCTTTTTTGTACACGGTTAGTAAATAGAAAAAGTAATAGTAAATGGTGAGAAAACTTTTAACGCCAAGTTTTCTTATCATGTATAGTTTGGTACGGCAAGAGAGCAATGGATGTTTGCTTACCTTTAGATATTTTTATGTAGACGAAGAATTAAAAAAAAAAGTAATGCTAAAACTGCCGCATTTTATAAAAAAAAAAAACAATTTTAATTTTCTTCTGTATTCCTACCGAAGTTTTGTCACAACGTTGTCGTTAATTTAGTAGCCATCATCTTTCCCACCATTTCCTTTTCATGCCTAAGTTTCTATATCATAAAAATAACATAGTTGTTACGAAAAAATACACAGCATCGACGTTCACTTATTTTCCTTTATCATGCCTTTAATTTTTCTCATCAAAACTGTTACGAAAATCTACATCTAAAAATATGGATTTAAATATTTGGTCTCATCCCTAGATGTTTTCTCTTCCAGAACAAAACACGTGTCTTTCGCACGCTCTCATACTCTAACCACGTTTGATGACTCTGTGATGCCGGCTGCGGTCAGTGGCAACCGATTCAGGAGAGACTGCGAACGGCTCATCGATGGACGTGTAGTAAAGGTATGATAAACGTAAAGGAATTATAGTTAATAAATCTCGACGCCAACGTGGCAGGTTAACAAAGATATGGCAATAGAGATTTGAACGATATTGGTAAAAAGTTTAAAGCAAAAAAGTAAAAGTGGAACTTATGAGAAGGGAGGCATTAGTTCTACAGTAGGACAGCATAGATTCATAAAATATAACAACTCTTTCTTTGTCTTATGATTTAATGAACCCAAAATACGAGGGAAATAAAATAGAATACGACGACAACATTGTAGCATATGGCATCTGACAACTAGTCAATGTCAAATTGTAGATATAAAACAAGCTATTAAAAGTATAGTAAACGATCTGAATATAATTTTATTATATCCTGACAACTGGTAAAGTGGTGACTCTGACAAATGAAAATAGCAACCAACGACGAAGTAGCGCCCATCTCATTGTCGCATATACCAACCTTTTGGCACGATAAACTACTTCTCTGGTTTGCACAATTTGAGACGGTAATCAACCCAATGCGATGAAGCAAGTTCAGCCGCCCAGTAGCTCACCACGAGAAGACGGACGTCGAACAAATAAGTGACATTATCAAGAGCAATTAATTGTCAGATATCATAAATGCTACAACATCAGATCTTGGATTGTATAAGTTTTATGGACATTGAGACGTCAGCTTTTACTGGAAAAGTCTAGCTTGAATTTCGTCATGGTTATCAATAGAACAAGACATTAACTAAAACATATATTTTTCATTTACAGCCAGAACCAAAGCCCTACTCAACTTTACCGGTGATGTTTCAACCGTTCCCGCCATACCCACAGTTCATGTCACAGGGTGCGCCTGCACCTATCCACTATCCCCCGCCGATAACGTCGCACCCCTCCCACCCGCCACACCCTCCACAAAGGCAAACGCAGTCAGAGCAACCAAAAGTATTAGTAATAGGTAAGTGGCTTTATAAATTTCTTTTGACTTTTAATATGGGTGAACAAAAATTAAACACATGTTAAATAAGGGCACATTTTTGAATGACAGACATGACAGTCTTTCTGATTGTTTTTTTTTTTTAAATTTATTGTTATAAATTAAAAAAAAACTGATTCCAATGTCATATTTTCGTGTCTTTGTATGGACAGACACGAAAATGACATTGTAAAAATCAGCCCTAAACATGCATAATAACCAAACCGATGACCGGTGAAGGTCGCAGAAATCCGTTGGATGCGAGAAGTGCAGAACCAGTAGATAATAAAATGGCGACGCTTGTGGAGACTTATGTCCAGCAGTAACGTCTTTCGGCTGAAATAATAATTATTATGATGAATTTAATGCATTATTATTCACATTAATATCACCTCTGTTTCCAGATTCTATAAAGAAAGGAGTGATGCGAACTCAAGCAACACAGACGGAAGTATGTTTAGGTAGAAAACCGTTGCCACCCAATTACTTATCTTTGAGCCCTCGGACTATCAAAAGGGTGAGCTCGTAATATTTTTATTCTATCAACTATCTGAGATATGAAAACTGTATAAAATTCTACTGTTAATGAACATGATCTGCATACCAATAATGGTTATGAACACAATAACACATACCTACAATTATCATTGAAATTATGTTTTAATTAATAATTGTTGGATTTCAGGTTAAAATGGTGGCAGCTGGTGTACAAACTAATGGATTTACTGTTGGAGTTAGAAGACTTACAAAGTCTTTCTCTGAAGTAGGAGGCGAAAGATTAGCTGGTCGCGAATCACCAAGTGATATTGCCACTACAGTGGAAAGGTAACACAATATATTCATCACTACTATAAAATACAAAAATCAAATATTAACCTTCAGATTTACTTAAGATAACTTACTTACATTGTTCGCTTATTGAAATACTTCATTTAAAACATCACCACCTACCAGAGTAAATTGAAGGATTTTTGTTTCAACATTCACAGTTTCATCAATAGCGACCACGAAAAACTACAAAGAACTCAGTCAGAGGAACCACCACGATCTCCTCGATCTCCAACAGCTATGATGATGCCCTCATCTCCATTTCAACGAGGTGACTCCGACGATGTTACGTCTTCATCGCTTAAATCTGTAGCTTCTTCATCGCAAATTGACAAATCATCAGAACTAAGCGCTTTGCAGCGGCAAGCTCAAGAATACTTCCAGCAAAACTTTCAATTTATTCATGAGAGTGACAGAGATGACACTATAGACGACGATATAGAAAATATTGAAAAAAGTATGGCGTTAAATCGCAGGAATTTAGAATATCTGCAACAAGAGATTGCTAAACAAACTAAAGGCGATAAATCACTAAGGTCTATTCTCTCTAAGAGTACTAGCGATGCTTCACAAAAGACAATTAATTCTTCGCATCCATTTTCAAAGACTTCAACATTCCAATCTGAACCTTCCACTGAAACTTCGGCAACCACGACTGATGACAGTGAAAAGAATGAAAAGGAAATTATCATAGATTTTGAACCCAGACCTGATGATGAAGCTATACCATTTACAACGCTTCGAAGGAAAAACAGAAGAATGTTGCAGAAAACTTTATCTGAGGGTGAAATTCTTCTAGACGTGTATGTATATATTTATAATGACAAACCACATATTCCCGAATATGACATTATCTTGTTCACATAGGTACAACGTAACTAACTTACACGTCATTTGCACTTTTTATAGCATTTTTGCCTTTTATACCTGACACACCGCACACATCCGTCCAAAAACAATAAAGCCTGTAGCAAAATTGGGCACACGACTTTCTTTCCAAGTACAAATAATTTATTAAACTGACTTTAATAAATCTCACAATCACTTCTACCACACTATAGTTAGATTCCTTTCAGAAGAAAAACTGAACTACAGAGTAGTGGTGACGGCATAAAAGATGCTCCCATAATTATGTCAACAAGTCAAGAAAATATGACCAGGGAAGACCGTGAGAGAGAAGCAATATACACGCAGTATATTGGGCAAAACTACAGCCAAACACCCATAAAAGACGAAGGTATCTTTGGATTTGAACCAGATGGATCTTTCAGGTAAAAGAAATATAGTGATTCTATTTATTATTGTGTACATAGATAATTTTAAACACATAGGAATTAGGCCCATTGCACATAACATCCACCGACTGGCATTTTATTCTGAGCATAGGTCTTTTAACAGCATATTCTTCTGTTTCCAACATTCAAAACCCGTTAGTTTTGGGGCTTCCGATTTGAACGCTATGCTTCTATCAGCGCTCATTCATATTTCTTTCCATAGTTCTTCAGATGGGAATGCACCATATGAAGATTTTCATGAAAAATACATTAGTTACAAGCATGAACCATTTAGAAATCGAAGCGTAAGTTTTGAAGAAAAGACAGAAATAATAGTTGACAAGGACGATATTCCTGAGAGCAGGTATGCACGCATCATAATTAGCGGTAAACCGTTTGGTTAGCAAATATTAGCAAAGCATCTTGAAATGTAGCTATAGTAAAGCATCTTTCCTTTTGCCAGATAGTTATTCACAAAACACCCAATTGCCATTGTTTAATTCATCCCGTCAATTATTCCTTAAGGCACATAAAGTAACATACAATTATTCAAAAATACCCTACCCACACGACGTGCAATTAAGAAGTTACATGCCTTGTAATTATAGTAATATATTATTCTTACAGTACTGCTAGATCGAGCCCAGGATCCCCAGAGCCAGTTACTATTGAAGTAGATGTGGAGTCAAAAGTTAAACGAACTGTTATTCCTAACACGGTTACTACGATTCTATCACCTCTGGATAAAATATCACCATGCGCTTCGAATGAATCTCTAACAGTTGATCAAAGCAGGTATGTATTATAACTAGTGATTTCCTTCAGTGCGACTCGATGATCTACCATACATTTGATAGCGTCTTTATCTCTAGGGACCATTCGGATGGCCTGTGGAATGAATCACAAACAACTGTATTGCAAGTCGATTCGGGTACAGAAAATGGGACTGTGATAAGGTAAATATAGCAACCTGAAATCCTCAACATTGACTGTTGTTCATTTGCTTTACTCAACATTTCTAAACATCTTAATAATAATATTTTGATAGTTCATCAGATCTTAGTTCATTGGCTGCTTCGCCGGGAGCATTAGCATTGCTGACCCCGACATCAAGAAGAAAACAACTTCTACTTTTGCAACATCAGCAACGATCGTCTTTAGATACAGACGCTTTGGATGAAGAATTTGATGCGTCACAGGTATGAGTTAAATTTTTAAACATTTAAAATAATGATTGTTTGCATTACTTTTCAAACCGATATAAATGATTATTTTTTTAACAGAGTCAGTCACCGACCTCACCAAGAAACAAACTAGACACATCGAGTTCTAGCTCACAGGCGCGAGCGTCGTTATCTCCCCCAGCAGTTGTTCCAAATATTTCACTGCCCATCACAAAACAGCCAACTATCTCAAAATTAATTTCCCCAATAGCACCTCCAAAAGTAAACCATACACCTGCCATTGCTATTACCCACCCAAGCCTAGACTTGGCTGATGTTCCATTCAAAAGAACTCCAAGTTTCATTAATAAAAAACGAGAAAGAGCATTGAGTCCATCTAGAAGAAGAGATTTGCAGAAAAAAGCACTGCCAAAAGAACCAAATGGAACAATTCCTAATCAGATAGTGGAATCTCCATCTGAGCCTCCACTAGCCAAAGCTGCAAGCTGTGAAACCAGTTTGGCAAGAACTGATTCAGGAAAAATTAACACTACTGACGTATCAGAAAGCACGACAACGACTGAAGATTATGTAACAGCAAATTCAGACAGCTCTAAAAAAAGTAAAAGTAAGATTCAAAACCAAAGTAAGTATTACAAACATGGAATTAGAAGTAATTCACTAGTTTCTTATAAATCCATTTTGCTTATAGATCCAGAAAATAACAAAACACAAGACGGGTCGTCTTTTGAAAGTGCTTCAAGTCTCTATTCTTCAACTCGCACAGAAAATATCGCTGAAGATTTGATCGTACCAAGTTTTTCCCCGCCATTAGAAATCAATGATGACTTTATTGTCCCAGACCTTGCCTCGCCTCCATTGCCCTTGCCTGATAGGTTACCACCAAGAGTTTCTATGGAAAAAATTGAAGTCAAAGCCGATATCACTCCAACCATTGAACACATCAAGAGAGAAAAGACTGATATTAAACTTAAAGACGATTTACCAAAAGTTTCCAAGGTAAGTTCCGTTGTTGTAAAATTAGCTGATAGTCAAAATCACAAAAGTGCTTTATATGTGTAAATTTTCTTTTAGACTATGCGTGGCACAATTAGTGGAAAGAGTAGTTCAAGTGGAAGTTATAGTATAGGTGGATCAAATCCCAATGTTACTGAAGCTAACGACGATAAAGCACCCACTGAAAAGATTGTAGAACTGCCAGAACGTAGCGAAAGTAAAGGAAAACAAGACAAAACAACCGCAACTGTTCATGAAAAGGAACAACAAGTACCGAAAATGATGGTAATATATACGAATTTTAACACAATTTCAATTGCATTACGACTCATTCTCATTATTCATACATTTTTTCTTGAATTACAGGGTTCTCTATCTGATGACGAACGAAGTGTCCACTATTCATCTTCAGGTTATTATGAGAGCCCCGTCGAAGATGACGATGATGATGGATTAACTTATAAACATTCACAAAGATATAAATCAACAACCAGACCTAAGTCTTGGTTAGCAGATGAGAAACGAAGAAAAAAGAAAGCGTTTACTTTAGAATTTTCTAAGTCATACGATGATTCCGTTTCTACTTCACAAGATGATTGGGGTAAAAAGACTAAAGACCCAGACAGTATAAGTCAAAAGTCTGAACGCAGTATCTTTAAACCATCCAATATTAAATCACCCCAGGAAGAGAAAGCACCTGAAACTAGGAAGAAGAAAACTCATTTTGCAGATAAGGCTAAAAGCGTTCAATCTTCCCCGAGAGAGGCTGTTGATATAGAAAAATCGATTAAAGAAAAAATAACGAAAGAAAAAGATTCCGAACCAAAACGTCCAGCTGAAAGAGAAAGATACGTTAAAAGAACAAAATTAAAACCAAAAAGCCCAACCCAGAGTAAAACTAGTGATGGTAATAATCATAGCTACAGGACAGCTCATTACGACAGAAGGGAAGCTATGGGGTCTAACATGAAATTACACCTGAATATTCCGACATCAGATGATTCTAGTGAACAGTACAGGAAAGAAGGTAACAAACAATTTTACTGTAAGGTATTTTTATGAAAACAACAGTAACCTTGTCTGCATTCAGTTTTTAAAGTACGAAACCGAAAGAAAAACGGGAACATTCCTGTTGTTTCCGTCCGTCAGAAAAAAAATCTCGATATATATGCTAATAAAAAATACTTATGTATAATTTTAGAGTTATGTTTAGGTCTATGTGAAGTGCATACAGATCGCCGGCTAAAGACCTAAAAATGTATACTGTAAAAGTGTTTGGTTGAGCAGCTTTTACATGGTAGCTTACAAATAAAATTTAAAAAAACTCCATATCACATAGGTTTCTAAAGCTAACACGATTTTAATACAGTTATAAAATAATGGTCCATGTTTTACAGGAAACTTTTGTAATTGTTTTTATATAGTTTGCGATACTGTTATTAAGGCAGAAAAATAATTGCTTACCTATCGGCCTTTTAACTTAAGGCGGTTCACCGAGCAAAATAACCTTGAGCATTCGCTCCCTCTTTGCCGCACCTCTTTTTGGTCTTGAATTCAGTGAATCTTTATTATTATTAAATAACTAGCTGACCCGACAGACGTTATCCTATCTTTACTATGAATTTTGTATTCGCATTAGTATAATACTTACTTTATTAGAAAAGTTGATATGATCGTTAAGTTTTTTTAAATTTTCAAATGTTACGCGCAACTTTCTTAATTTTATCTTTCATTAGAACCTTTTCCTGACAATAAAAAATACAAAAAAAAATAATTAGCAAAATTGATCCAGCCGTTCACGTGTGATGCCTTGACCAAGGGAAATAGGGCTTAATTTTTATCTATTTATTTATAACAATTTTATTGCTTGCTGCACTTATAGTAAGCACCAAAGCGCGCAACAAACCAACAACATAATAAATTTAACTAAAAATCTTCACACAAACATTTAACATAGATCTACTGCTTTAGACAAATATATCAACATCTGGCCTCTGAGCAATCAGGGCGTTAAGCAGATTGATCGGTTGTGGGAAATTATTATAATTATCTAATTATGTTAAATTAGTTGATCCAACTTTTCGTCATTTCAAAATCGCCACGAAACGGTTAGAAAAACGGACTGTTAATTATATATACTAATAGGTATCTATTCGCTAAAAAGGTGTGTAAGCTATGGCAGCAACACAATCCACGTCCGACCCACCAGATATTAAATCTGACGACAAGCCAGGCGGCAGGCAGCGAAAGCCTTTCAGACGACCAAAACCCATCTTGACGACACGAGAATTGCCTAAACCTAAACACATCTCTACATCATCAACACCACTTACTAGGCAGAGACAAAGAGAGACAGCCAATAAAGAGAACAAAATGAAAATCCAAGATGGCGGCTGCAAAAAAAAATGTTTCGTTATGGGTGTCGATTCAAGAGAAATTCCTCACTTTTGGCTATGAGAGTCTTAAAGCTATTCTGCAAAAAAAAAGAAAATTAAAAATTATTTCGACACTACTAAAATCGAATTTGACAATCGCGACTCCACGTGGTATTTTATGGCTTCGCAACGTGGTACTTGTTTGGCCTACCCTGTGATTTCTTTCTAGAGCCGGAGGCGCGCAGTCGATCAGCTTCGATGTGTTTTATATGGAACTTTTCACTTTTTGTACGGAAAATATGAAAAATTATTACCTACATATTAAGTTTTAGAACAGTACTGTTTTTGCACCTGAAGTCGAGGTGTGGTGTGAAAGTTCTTGACCTTTTTATTGTCAATTTTCGCAGTAAATAACACAAAAATTCAATAACACAGAAAACTATAACCAAAACAAATGTCAATAACAAATAATGTGAGGTTCGCCCACGTCACATTATTTGTTATTGATATGATTATTGGCAAGTGCGCTTGCGGCCAGCTGAAGCCGTGACAAATGACACGGGTTCCACCCTCGAGGCCTTACGGCAGACTGAATCTCGATACCGCGCGCATGAATCCTTACGGCAGACTGAATCTCGATACCGCGCGCATGAATACAGTAATAAATACACCCAGATGTTAGAATAAAATCATTATAAAATCAAAATGTGGTCTTTTGAAAAAAAAATCTATGTGCATATTGTTCATGATTAAATTGTCTATCTATTAGTGTCAGTAACGTAAAACTAAAATAATGCTTACTTCACGAGGAGATGCGTGTTATCAATCATTGTTAGTTATGTCTGTGGTATCGTTGTAAGGAGATTTGTTAAACAAATACTACTTTTTAAAAAACGAAAACAACCATTGTGGAATCAAGATTATGTGGGATATGTATTTTTTTTAGTTGATATTTCATTTAAATAACGATAATAATCCAAAAAACTGTCCAAAACACGGCTGGCGCGAAGTTTTGGTAGGCAACGCGCCTTACGTGAGCGACCGTTCCACAGACTACTCAGTGTAGTTTGGTTTGAAACCTTAATTTACATTTGATTTCTAATTTACAGGTACAAGTAACGGCAATATTTCGCCAAGAAAACATAGGCGTTTACGCGACAGTCCACGAAGAAAAACTGCTAATAATTCAAATACTGCTAAATCTCCTACAACAGCTAATAACCACACGGTGTACAGGTAAATTTGTTTTCTCTTTTTTCGAACCTAAACCAAAATAATGACGTAATAACTAAAACGTTTTATTTTCAGGCCAAGGAGAAAAAGTGGCTCAAACGAAAGCATATCACTTCCCGGAAGTCTACCAAGAAGAAAACAATCAATTCCCACGGTCCCTCACCTAAGTTCTTTGGAAGCGGAAGACATAGAAACGACAAGAACTCTTACTAGTGCTGGGTCTAGATTGACTCCTCTTCGATACGTCAAAAGCCCCACAACATCACCCAGGCATAATCGGATTCCAGACAAAGGTAAATTTTACAATTAATATCTTCGGACATAAACTATTTACACTAAATCCTTTGCGAGTATTAAATACTTTTAACAAATATACACCTTATTATTTAAGACGGAAAGTCCGCAAAAGCAGCGTCAGCCGAATCTTTGCGCTCTGTATCACCAGGATCAGATTCAGTATTTTATTCAGAGCAAACGGAGCACAGCTTGGTTGGAGCTGATGGCGAATCTAAAGCACATTGCTTGCACTGTGGCAAAGAAGTCCATATCGTAACTGCGACCCATGAACATGACAGTGTGGCTTCAAGGACGTCTCATACCGATGTAAGTGGAACAACACTACTTATAAAGAAACAAAAAAGGTTTTGTTGCTTCGTTCAGTTAAAGAATATTCAGTACTTAGGTATCCCAAGTATTTTCTTAACTACAGTCATTAACTGAATGATTGAATCAAACATTTTTTTTGACAGACTATTTTATTACTAAGTACCAGTCAAACAAGTTAAAAAAAACAACCTAAGTTTAAAACTTTTACTTAAAATACTACTCACATTTCGTCTTATTTTTAGGAATCTTATGCCGATGCCACACCAGACATAGTACCAGCACCTGCTGGTTTTGCTGATTCTCCATCTTGCGCAACAAACAAGAAACACGCCAGTGGAGCTCGATTATACAAGAAATTAGACAAGCGATATCGATCTGAGGATAAATCAAGACACTACTATCGAAACAGGCAGGACGTTCGAGCAAAGGTACAACCAACAATTCAGAATCCAAAATATGCTAAAAAGCATTTCAAGTTATCTACAAAACCGACGTCGCTATTGGTCCTTTTTGAATTAGAATATATCTTTATATCTTTTTTGGTACACCTTTTTTTGAGAGTATCAAACGCATATCCCCATCTACAAATACAATGGAAAGTCCCAGGTAGGTTAATGCAATTCTCCGTTAAACTATGACAATTGTGTTTGTCACTTGTGCATTCGTTAACATCTACGCACATTCCAAACTCAGATCTCCATTCAAACCCCTCTTCTCTGCAATGACATGAAACGTTCCATTTATTTGCAATAATGCCTGCCAAATTCTGATTATCTTTCCGATCAAATAGACATCTCCGATTCGTTACATCCGTACTAAGAGCGTTTTCAGTAAAACAAGGATTGTGTCTACTATCATGACACTGCGAGACTGTTTTCACATGTTTCAATGGACAACACGGGTCCGGACAAAAACTGTACATAGCACAAGCAAAAGAAAATTTGTCATCGGCACGAGGGTCGCGGTTCCGGCTCCCATATGTTGAGTCCAAGCAACTAGCGAAGTTATCACAAGATTCCCCAAGCATTGTAAGTGCAGGCATCCCTAACATTGTGTACCAACACATATAGTAAGATGCAGATGTTCGCCATTGAAACTTTTCTTTCGGTTCATCAAAAGGAAGGCCCGTTTTATCTGCGTACAACAGAGCTCTCTTACAGTCAATATTTATCTTAGTAATTAATTTCTTACTAATACTTTTATTTGTTTTTAACGTTGTAGTAATATCATCACTTCTAGTAAAAGGCGCCGTTTCCGTCACACTATATAAGTATTTAATGCATTGGTAAAAGTCTTTGTAACAGTTCTTATATACTTTCCAATGAAGAGCTTTGAGACTTGGATCGGGAAAATCATTGTAAAAGCCAATCGAGATATATTTAGGTTTCTTTTTATATATTCTCCGGTCCCATTCATTGAATTTGTAGTTTCGCAAAAAATAAGCAATATCTTGTAAGGAATTTACCAACCATTTATCATCAGGCACTAGAAATGTAGACTGTTGAGTTTGTTCTGCTGGTGGCTTTGAAGAATATGTCGACGATATTGGATTCAAAGTTTCATCTAATCCTAATCCCTCTTCGTTTTCACAACCACATGAATACAATTTAATGTTCGTACACAACACAAAAACTATGCTAATACATTTAACACATATTACAAACATTTTTTTCACTTACCAAATCGGTATTTTTGCAAGAAAATCATTTGACAAAACAAAAGACGACATTTAGAAAAGAAAATATTTATGGCCAGTAAAAATAATCAATTACGAGTAAAATGGTTCATCTTGCAGGTTTTATTTGGTTTTAGAACATTCTTCTTTTGCAAACTTTTTTGTAATTGTTGTTTTTTTTATTAGTCTGAAGAAAGAGGTAAGGAAGAATATGCGACTAGTGAAAAACCTCAAGACACTCGCATAGCAAGATCTGCTGGCAACAGTCTGGATAAACTTGGTGGATCCAGTGCAAGCGTAGACCCGGATGGTGAGTTCAAAGTTTATTTAACCCTGAAATTAAGGTTTTTTGCAGACAATGCTTTTTCTGCAACAATGCATTTAATGATTTTATCAGGGCCAGAGAGGGTTGCGACTAAGTAATAACAGCGACAAGGGTTGATCGATCAGGTTAAGCTACACTTGCCGCGGTTGGTCCGTGGATGGGTTACCTTTACATACCAAGACTCCTGCGTGCCTCGGAAAGCACATTAAGCCCGGCTGTCATTCATGGATAAAGATCCACCCACAGTCGTGACGGTCGTCAGAAGCCCGAAAGTCTGACAACCAGTCTTACCAAGGGGTATCGTGTTACCCAGTAACTGGTTTGTGGAGGTCAGATGGGTAGTCACTTCATGTAAAATACCGGTATTCAGCTGCATCCCGTTAGACTGGAAGCCAACCCTAACATCGTTGGGTAAAGGCTAGGCAGATGATGCATTTGATAATTTTATGAGCTACCTATAAACCAGCCTCGAAGATATTTTCATTATTGAGCATTAAGTAATATTTACAAGAAAAAAGCTTCATGGTTTGATTGGCTTTTATGTAGAGGTACGCACATTATATACCTACTAACAATGTGCATCCACATTTGGCCGATTACGCCATTGCCCAATTACCTATTATCTTTTTCTGTTTTGAAGTGGGACACAAAAAGTTCCACTTCAAAACAGAATTCGCATTTTTACTTTCGAACCGATACCGGATCAAAAGCTCTCGGGAACCGTCCATTAGACCAAGGAGTCCATAATACCATTTAAACTTTTTTATGATTTTGACAGAACACGAAGAATGTTCTGGCAGTTCGGAGGGCGCTGAAGGAGTTCGTGACGAAAAAGGAATATATGCTGCGCCCTGGTGGTGTGGTAACTGGATCATGCTGTCCGAAAATAATGACCACTGGACTAGAATCCCACCAGGTACTGGCCAAATATTGACTGGAAAAAATAATCATACAATAAAAATAAAATAAATGTTTGTTAGGCACAGTTTCGCCCGCGTGGAGGACGAAAATTATCCCACGGGAACGTACTACCGGGATAAAAAGTATTTTATGTGTTAATCCTGGTTATAACCGACATTTGTGCTAAATTTCACCCAAATGCATTCAGCCGTTTTTGTGTGATTGAGTAACAAACACATTTTTCTTTCACATTTATAATATTAGTAGGATCAATTATGAAGCAAAACCAAGTTTCTAAAAATAGTTGTCGTCAACGATGATTATTGAGAGTAGCCCAAATCACCTAATCATAGGATAAAAACAAAAATTGAGCTCGATGACTTCATTTGAAAAAAAAATAGGAGACTTGAAATACCGATTACATCAACCTGTGATCAGATGATACTGCAAATGAATTTGTGCTGTATTGTAACGAATTCTTGGGTCAAATTCTTTCCTAGCTAAAATACATTTTTTTGACAATACACCTAGATGAATGTGGCCTAAACATTATTTGAGAAATCAGCTGGTGGTATTCCTGGACGCAAACAGTCGCATACATTATGTTATACATAGGTACTAATTTATTTTATATAGTAGCACTGCTACTGGTTATATGATATATATTACATAAAAAAAATACTAAAGCACATCTTACAAAAAGCTTTCCTTCCTAGCTGATAAGAAATATTTCTCAGAAATCTGCACCTGGATTTGTCTCTCTCTAATTATTATAAAATAAAGTTTACGTAATGCAATTAGGGTAAAATTAAATATTCCTTCTTCAACAGATGTATTAGATACTGGATCTGATGCTGAACAGGAAGACCCTACGGAATCAGAATCAGAATTCAACAAGAGATACGTGGCACTAACACATAGGCTGGTTCACCGAAGAGCTTGCATAGAGTTGAACCGGCGACAAGCTGACAACAGTTTTGGTGAGATATATATTTTATATAGTATGGCATATATTTTCCGTTTAATGCAAAGATTGATGTGTCAGACGCTCCATTTCATTATTATACAAAGCCACATACAGCAATTATGATATAAAAGCCATTGTAATTCAGACAAGGGTTCAAAACTGTTAACAGCATCTCTGTGATTATCACAAAGATATAATAGAAAAACATCGTTAGATATTCCTGTTACGCACTTCGCATGGACTCTATTTTGCTCCTTAATTAAACGAAAATTTCTACCTAATTTTATGTTACCTAATAAACGAGGTATCTCGTATTTAATTGGCGCTATTCGGCGAGTTCATCATGAAGCAAGTTTCATGAACGCGTTTATCGTCTATCTAAAGCCCTTCATTCCACGATGGCTATTATAAAACAGGTACCGTATTGCGTCACTACTATTAACGAATAGTTAACCAGTCTACTTCGGAACCGTGACGTGTTAACTATTCCTAGTACTCACTCAATTTTAAAATAGCATCACCTATTATTTTAAGAATGTCCCCTGAATTCTTTAGTTCATCTTTGCCATTGGCACAGAAAAAAAATTGGCTGCCAATGTCGTCATCATAAATGTGCGTGTAATTTTCGATAATTTTGGAGACCTTGACATGAAAGTAATGAATTTTAATGAACCGTTTGGATGAGTCACGCGATCAATTTTAGTTTCAATCAGTGAAAGGTACAGAATCGTTATAGAATCAAAAGTGACCGAACTGTTGCGAACTAAAATAATTCTCGTAGCGTATTTCAACGTCAGTATTCAGTTGTTGACGACACGTTACTGCGGCCAGATGATATTTTTACGTCTGACGTTCAGCAAATGTTTAGTTCGTATTGATTTTACATAGCAAAACTTGTCTAGACGACGGTTAATGACGTAATTTTCATGCAGTCCATGCGGACAGTTAAATGTGATAAACGCCGGTTCAAAAGTTCAAGAGTGTAGTTCGGAGTTTTGGTTTGGACTGTTGGAGTTTTCTTGAAGAATGGGGCATTCATGTGAGTAAACTTTTTCGTGGACGATTTCATACGTTGAAAGAAGTCGAAGTAATCGTTTTATTTTCCGTTTCTATTATTTTATGTTTTAGTCAGAGACATGTTGAATTCCAAGGGGAGTGTTAGACAGAAACTGGAAGAAATACTCAAATTGATGCTGATGTTATGGTGTCGACAAAGTCAAATTAGCAGACTTGTGGCTCCAGAACCATGTGGTAAAAAATATGTTGCTTTTTATATTTGAACTAACAATAATAATTAATACTTCCAATAATTTTAATTATTTTGTTTGTTGTATTAAAGGGTATATTAATACTTCCAATAATTTCAATTATTTTGTTTGTTGTTTTCTATAGAAAGTGCGGTTTATATACACAGCTATAAAAAAATCTAACAGGACTTAAGTCTATTAACTAAATTAGTCGTATTACTCACACCCACCTAGCAACGGATCCACTTAAAATACCACGCTTTTTACTCACCATACGCGGTTCTATCAAACATTTGGTGCAACAATGTGTCAACAATATCATATTGCGGCATGTTAATTGCATTCTCTAATACATGTATGAATGAAACTTCACCGTTTGATTTTTCTGGGCATAAGCCAAAAACGAAAGTTTTTCTGCAAATATTTGGACGGATACGAACTTTCCATGTAGAGTACCTATGTGTGTCATGGTCAGATCTCCTCGGGCGAGTTTATTGCCGTCTCTAGGCCGACATTATTGTACTATTTAGATAAGAAAATAAATATTAGGCCAGGAATGACGCAAAGAAAATACACGGTATCGCAAACCTATGAGTCTATTGTAAAGTGATTATTGGTTTATTATTTCGTCTAACTATTTAATATTGCTAATATTTGTAAACCAATTTAATGTTAAAACGTTTATTATGTATGTGGCTTTGAAGTGTTTTTAATAAAGCTTTTGATTTTTCCGCAATCCATGAATGTTAATACCGGAGTCATCATCTGACAATATTACAATAAGCACTGAATACTGAAAAAAATGTGATACAGAAAACACTATTTTCAATTGCAAATATTTTACGAATGACATCAACGTAAAACTAAATGAGATACTTAATTTTAAATTTACAGAGAGTGACAAAACTGTTGTGGTAAGGCGTGGAAATGAAGAGTTTGGATTCCGTATCCACGGAAGCAAGCCAGTAGTGGTGTCGGCGATCGAGCCCGATACGCCTGCCGAAACTTCTGGCTTAGAAGTCGGAGACATTGTCATAGCAGTTAATGGTAATGTTAATACATACATAAACTCACGGCTTCTTCCCATATGGGTAGGCAGAATCTACAGAACGCCAGCTACTACGATCCTTAAATTCTTCTTGTACCTCGTCTACGTTCATACATTTGGTCATACACGTACGCAGGTTACGAGTTCTACGCCAAATGCGTACCTTTTCGAAGGACATTTCCTATAAATAAGGTCACTATATTATGTCCACTAATGGCAATGTAGGTACTTGAAGTTAAATATATGTCTGAACTGAATGTTGAACCTTCTGCCGTATAACTGGATTGAAACAATGATAAAATACTTTCTGATGAAATAGCTAGTACAACATTGGGAGTTATCATTAAAACACAGGGAAATATGAGTTCAGATATGTTGCTATTTATGCACACGTATGGGAACAATTTGTTAAATTTTAGATGGATTTAAATTCGAGTGTATTTCTAGTTTATACGAAAACGATTATTACATTTAAACAGTTTGATTTAAGACTCCATTATTCAGGATCGGAATTCTGCTTGCATTTTCGTTTCAATTGGAAAATTTATAGCTCACTAAATCCACTTGATTGATTTATTGCGATGCATAATGTTCACCAATTTATTTACAGGAATCAATGTCTTAGATAAGACACACTCAGAAGTGGTGAAGATTGCGCATTCTGGATCAGAAATACTTGAATTAGAGGTAAGTTTCTCCAAAAGTGTTTGTGTTTGTTTACCAATTCAAAAATTTCGTTGACGTTGACCTAAAATATTTTTCATTCTTATCAGCAAATACTGCTTCTTCTATTTCCGTAATAGAGAAAGCTTTCAAGAGTTTTGAAGTATTATAGTATCAATGCCTAAAAGACCTGAATTTAGTAGCCGATTTTATTACATACTGGATTAGTCAGTTATACAGATGTTTATTCGGTAATAAACCACTGTACTGTAATCTTTGCAGTTTAGTATTCGTAACATCAATCAAATCAACCAAACCATACCACATCGTAACCCATTTTTGTGTTCTCATTTAGTTTTGAATGTTACATTCAGATTTATACCTACTCACGATCTTAAATATTTCATCTTTACTGCCCACTACACCAAAGATTTTAGGTTTATGTATATTTGCCTCTACTACTATTAAATTGATTCTCATTCAAACGAATATCTTAGCATTTTTATTTTATTTAGACTTCTAATTTAGTTATTGGATTGTAGACGATTTAAAACAGGATTGAATGATTAAAATTTGATGTTAAACATCAAATTTTAATCATTCAATCCTGTTTTACCCACCCAACCCATAACAAGACTGAATTTTATGACTTTGTTTTCAGGTGGCCCGAACCTGTGAAGTGGTAGCCTCATTAGCTCACGAAGGAGGACCAGCTGCGTTATACTCAGGGTATCTCTGGCGAGCTGCCCCCGTCAGGCCGCATCATCCTCCACGCTGGACCCGACGGTGGTTCGTTCTCAAAAGAGACAACTGTCTGTACTATTATAAGACAGATTCTGTAAGTAGTAGCTTCTTCTTTATTGTTATTTTTTGTTGAAGAATCATCTCGCGCTGCTTAAACATTATTGTTACTTTCTTTTGTTTTACATTTTAAATCATCTTGCAAAGAACATGCGATTAAATGACCGCTGTAATTTTGTCGCTGTAGTTCAATTACTTTCTAATAATATCATCGATTGCCCGATAGCTTTGCCTTGCCAATTTAACGTTTCTCTGTCCCTCTACTATGTTCTAGGTACATACTCGATTTTTATTGAAATATTTTCTCCGCTAACGAACTCTTTGATGCTATCAAACCTTATTTCATGGCAACCCTCCAGTACAAAGGCTTTACTCAACATAATAAAACTGATATGTCTACCATCTATTGATTCAAACCTGTACTACGTTCCAGAGCATTCATCCTGTGGGAGCTCTTATGCTTGTGAACTATCAACTAACTGAAGAGGATTCGGGCAGGCCCCACGGGTTCCGATTACATCGTGGCGGAGGCGTGCGGTTACAACTGGCAGCTGACACTTCAGAGGCGGCCGCAAGATGGCGTGCAGTGCTTGCGCATGCCATTGATGCTAGCAACCAGGTTTGTGGCAGTTTTGTGCAGTGTTATTATGCAGTGTTAGGAAATGAGGATTTTCTGACAAAAAAACAGCATCATATTTCAACCTGCTAGATGTTAATCGGTAGATTTTGTGTGCTGAGAGTCCTTGGCAGTTCATCATTGATATAATAGATGGCGCTGAACTCAATTTCACTTCTTTTACCACACGCGTTATCTTCTGTCAACGAACTTTAGGAACTGTAGAAGTTGGCAAACGTAGATAATTTAACTACTAAGCCCTTTCTTGATAAAGTGCGATAAAAATACCGTCATGCTTTCTTAACATCCGGAGATACAGAAAAGGAAGTTATAATTTGGGAAGCCCACCACAGTTTCCTATAACTATGAGTGTGGGTAATTGAGTTTGTTCTGTAGGTTCATTTCTAATATTATGATAACCATTTCATTCTTTGGCTCTTTGCCTAACTACATTCCATTTCCATGTATGTTCACAATTATTTTTATTCTCTTCGACTGCTATGAAAAATAATATAATATCATAAAAATAGGCCAAAGGCATAAATATACAGACTTCAAAATAATCCACGATGGTTAAAAAGTAATTGAAAACGGTTAAATAACTTAAAAAACCGGACTTAACCCGTCGCGTGTCTAATTAGCAGAATTAAAATACTACTAAATTTAAAAATTGTAGTAGTATTTAAATGAAAAAACACAACTTATCCTAGGACGTATTAATTTAATTTCCACACGTTATTTCCAAAGCTCAATTGTTTTTGTCTGTTTTTTTCTAGCGCGATGGCTGGTTAGAGGTTACGATGAGGAATATGAAGCTTCCACCATCATCGATTCCTAGGCCCGATTGTTTCGGTTACCTCATGAAGCTTGGCTCCAAATGGAAGTCCTGGGCCAAGCGATACTGCGTGCTTAAAGATGCTTGCCTCTACTTCTACAATGATGGTAACAGCAAAAATGCTTTTGGTAAGTTCAGTATTGAAATCATAGCTAGAACTATTATTAGCTTTAGTCCAAATCTTCGACCTACTGCATTATCAGCTATTAGGCCATAGCTAGGGAGTTTCAAAGTAATTACCTGAGCAAGTGCGTAGAGCGATAACATCTGGTTATAACTTAAATCTATGGGGCTGAGTTCCGGTCAGAACTTACATATATTATTTGGATGAAGACGAAGATGGTTCATTTGATTCGAGACTCGGGGCTGCAAGGCAAGTGATGATGATGACTCATTATAATTTTAACCCTTCTTTTCCTCTTTCGAAGGTATGGCCTGTCTGCACGGCTATAGAATACAGACATGTGCGCCTGGCGGTAAGAAGTACGCCTTTGAGGTGATGCCCACAGAACCGAAGCAAAGACACTTCTACTTCCACACTGAATCTGAAATGGATAGAAAACGGTCAGTATCAGATATGGTAATTAGGGCTGGTTTTAACAACATCAAATAACTTTTTATGCGTGTATTATATTGACTACTGGTACTTTTTGTGTGGGAAAAATAACAAAATTCAGGATAAAGATATCTAGCTTGGGTAAAATCAGCCTTCAGTGATACAAACACATTGAACTATGTTCTTTGGATTTTTTTTTTCGCATTAAGGAACAAACATCTTCAGCAACAAGGAATCCTAGTCATCATCGGCATTAATAATAGACTTCCGTTTGGTCATCACTGTTATAAAATTAACAATGATAAAGTTCGTATTTTTACGACTACTAGTGAGAGGAGTGGTTCTCTAATAGTATCGACTACGGCTAACGAGTTGTAGGTCTTTTTTTTAGGGTGGAAAAACGTCAAATAACTTTCCCGCTCCGGGTGGAGCAAGAGGGCGTGTCAGACTTTTACTGACTAAAACCCACCCGAGTTCCCTCAGTTGCCTGTGTGCCAGGGGCCACGGTATCTCTTTCGAACAACCCGCGGCCCTGGCAGGCATCGGCCCTTGCGGACCCCACCAGTTGGTGCTGACTTCTTTTTGAGGCAACGAGTTGTAGGTCTTTGGTCCAAACCCAGGCATTTGCCTTTACCTAATTTGTGTAAATAATGTCATCACCATTGCTTTCAAAACGGTGAAGGAAAGTATCGCGAGGAATCCAGCATATGCTAGATTCGACACCCAGAAATTCAAAGACATGTGACGTCTACCTACACACACTGGGTCTGTGTGGTAGATTAGAGCCCTCTCGAAGAGAGTCGACCTGTCTTCCAACAGTAGAAACATTATAGGCTGATTATGAATACTACTAGTTGATTTCTGTACATACAGGGTGTAAGAGGAACGCTTCTGAAGCCAGAACGTAGGTTATATACAACCTAAATGCAAACGGATACCAATACCCTTTCGCCTTAAATTGGTTATTTTGCATCAATTTAAAACGGTTGACGGTTTAGTAATGTTTCTACTTATTTTATTTTGGCGGCGTTTTACAAAGGATCCCTAAACCTAAGGTCGCCGCCAGGACTTGGGGTCGCTTTTATATATGTTTAATCTCAAATAATGGTTCATTTAACTGTTCTCACAGCATAGTGTACAAAAAATGCAAAAAAATAGGTTAAAATTTAAAAAAAAACTTGTTTTTTTATGGTACTGTATCGAGAATCACTAGCCCTATCTTCGCTATCGGAAACGTTTCCCTTACACCCTGTTTACGGTGTGGTATAATAAAATTACACCAAGTCATTCCTTTATTCCGTTTGGTGTATGTTTAGATTTGGACTCTAAATGGATTTGGCACTCTAAATGTAGACCAAAATAATAACGAAACCAAATTAACAACAATCGCATCGTTTTTAAATCGATAAAAACAAAGGTAATGTCTCATAGAGCTTCGTTAGGTCTGGCCTTAGGCATTACATTGAACGTTAGCTCGTTCCACTCTATAATCCTTTATGTTAGGTAAATTTTGAATGACTACATCGTCGTAAAAAATGCCTCAATTATTTATTGACCTTTTTGTATTTTGGTCTACAAAATAAAATATTATTTCTCAATTCTCAATTCTTTATTGCTTACCATAATGTATATGTTACCGGCCAAACCCAATTTCAGGTAGTTTGTCTTTGGCCAAACAGACTTATCCTACGCGTAATATGTCGCAGCCAACTAGCTTAATTAGCCATTTCGTTAACAGCCTTTGGAACGTTTTTTTGATGACGGGGGGAAATCCTCATGGATGTCCTCCGCCCTGGGGAGGGTGGAGGGGTCTGTCAGACTCTTACTGACTAAAACCACCCCGGTGTTTCGCCTCACACTTGCACCGGAGATCACGGGAACAAAAGTGACTTCAGCGATCCCCGGCTAGTGCCGGCCCGCCTGTGCGGGCCACCTCGCGTTAGGGGGGGACTGAGGTGTTAAACTCCCCCCTTACATCACATAGAGGCGCGCGTGGAACACTACGCGCCGCCATCTCGGGTCCTAAGAAGTAGGGGGCGACGGATTTCCCCAGATCCGTCGCCCCTGGACCCATTTAGGGGGGCCGGAAGAGGGCGTTATCCGCCCTCCGCCGACGCCCGGTGCGTCTGCTGCGAATCGGGTTAGCGGAAGCAATCTCCCGCTCCCTCTCCGCAGCCTTTGGAAGTAACGCTCGCCGGCCGCTGCCGCGGCGCCGCTCGCTGCGCTCGCTCGGCTCGCGCGCTTTTGGTCACAGTTCTAACCTAACCTAACCTAACCCATTTAATCGGCGTGCCCCGGCTTAATAAACCAGTTTGGCCTAGGACAAACTAGTTTGGCCTGAAATCGGGTTTGGCCGGTAACGTATATAAAGTTAGTAGGGAAATAATATTAGTCACGATTTTATTATGGACCCTATCGGGCACAGCATAGATCAAGTGGACGTAGTTAAGCAGAAAGGACTCAATCCACACAAAGTCACTTTTGAACTATGGGCGTTTGAAGTTTGACATTTAATGTGCTCTTCATACTGTGGTTTGGGTCGGGGTAGCGAGAAAAGCTATTTTCCGTGTACAGACGCCAGCACATCGAGCTACACCAATCTGTCAAATTTCTTTGATAGATTTTCAACTTTATTGCGTAAGCATAAGGTTCATGTTCAATTGGAAAAATTTGACAGTTTGGGGTAGCTTGATGTGCTGGCGTCTGTACATTTTAAAAATAGGATTTTCACTACATGATAGATTCGATCCTCAGGAGTACGATGGCATACTTAACTCAATTTTGGCCAAAGTGTGGATTGAGTCCTTTCTACTTACGTCCAAGTAGGAGAAAGGAGGAAGAACACTGCGTGTTTAATGTGATAAATATTGTTAGTTAAGTTGTTAGTTGTTGCTGTTGTATCACTGAATTAAATTTAAGAATTATAATTATAGTTTTATAAATTATATACATTTATTTATTACTTTATTTACTTATTATTATTTTTATTTATTACGTAATTAATATTTATTATATGTTATCTCTTATATCTCATCATATTTGATTCTGTAGTTGGTTTAAGTCGCATTTAGGGAATCTTATCAAGGAGACAACTGTTTATATATGTATACCTATTTACTATGATGGATGTTCTGCGAGTTACATATACCTACAGGGTGGCACAGACATTGACGTGGAAACCGTAACTATGCATTCAGCACGTGATTCTAGACCCCCCAGTGTAGAAATATTTAATCGGTTATCAAAAAAAAATGCTGTTGCTACTGTAAAGTAAGCACGTGCAAGCGGGCAAAATATATAAATCAGCATTTTTGTTTTGTTATCCGTCGTGTTTAATTTTCCTTTAGGTAGTCTAAAATCATGTTCTGAACCATGGTAACAGATAGCGAGAGTGCATGAGTAGCCGTTCTGCGTAGCAGTAATGCTCGCAAAGAGGGAGGCGGCGCACATGAGGGTGAGGCAGTATATGCGCCCTCACGGCCCTAGTCGCCGCGGGAGACGCCCTGGGCTTCGGGAATCCCAGGCTGATTTCCGGCCACCATAGGCGCGGCCTTGCGGACGGCGAGTAACGGGTAGCTCGCTGTCCGTTAAGGACCAAGCCCGGGTCGACAGCGCGCTGTGTTCCACTTGCGCCTCAAATAGATGTCAGCACCAATTGGTGGGGTCCGCAAGGGCCAATGCCTGCCAGGGGTGTGGGTTGTTCGAAAGAGTTACCGTGGCCCCTGACACACAGGCAACTGAAGGAACACGGGTGGGTTTGAGTCAGTAAAAGTCTGACACGCCCTCCTGCTACAGCCAGAGCCTGAGAAGTTATTTGATGATTTCCCACCAAAAAAAGAAATACCATGGTAACAGATTGCGCGTTTAAATCAATACACAAACATAGTACATAAATATATTTTTGGGTAGGAGAATGATGATGAAGAATGTGATGACGTGTAGATGGAAACCACAGCACACAACAAGTCCTACTTTGTTAAATCCCTTCCTAAAACAACTAGGTACAGGCATTAGGTTCCTCATTGTATCCTCAAACGCAAAATGTGACTTCAACTTATGTTAGCAATTAGTATTGACACTGTAAAGAAATATAATCCTCCAATCGAACATGTCTGAGTCACATGTCAAGTTGTCTTCAGGCCCAATCTGATCGCCGATCATTTGATTAACGAAAGAGAACCAACGTTCTTTAATTTGTAAGACACCTACCAGATCGGTTAACCAGATAGGGATGTCGCGAAGAAAGATCAAAAACCCTTTAAAGTAGTGCTAAATCTGTATATATCTTAGGCCAACATTTTCTTCACTTCATTCTTTGGAATATATATTATTATGTTCCAATCTCTATCTTGCATTTGTTTGACACTTGTGTGACAGTTACCATACAAGTCTTAGGTTCAATTTCTAAAACTTACTGATGGAATTAGTGTTGTTACACCCAGGACTCCTAAAAGAGAATTGTCGAAATGTGTGATGATGACGAATTATAGTTTTTGTATCAGCTATATAGATCACTCGATCCTTCCAAAAACCTTCTATGGTTTTGAAGAACAAAATCGGATTTCTGGTTTATGGAGACCATATTCTGTAGATGATGAAGAAGAACGGCAATAAGAACTAGGCGTGTGAGTATAAACAAAGGATAAAATTCCTACGGCCTAATCCTCAAATGCAACTGAATTTCATGTCATTGTATGCTATATTGTAGCGAAAAATCAGGAATCATTGCCTAAGTTGCTTTTGAAAATTCAGCTGTTGAGACAATTTAGGATATTGATCTAGCGCTTGAATCCAGTGACACAGCATCGATATTGGACCAAAGTAAACAGTTTTCATTCCATTCCAGCACCCAGTACCCAGCGCTGGATAAGATTTTAAGGGAACGTTAGTTACTAAAATTTCGACCCAGTGTGACTGAACCTGAAACCATTTATTTCAATTAAACCATTTACAGGCACTTTTTAATTTGTCAAAGGAGTCGGTCAGTCAGAAAAATTAAATTAGTTGCCACATTCCGTTCCTCTATAGAGACGAACGGGCAATCCTAATACCATGGACACTTTTAAATTATACCGTCACAAAATATTTGTTAGATCATCACTGGATTTAATAATGGATTTAAATATTTGACAATGTAAATCAGTGTTTAGTCACGTTAAAATGCTTATATAGTGTTTATAATGCAATTTTTGTATGTTATTAGATGGATGGCAGCTCTAGAGTACTCCATAGACAGATGGATGAAGGCTGGTTGACGACGAGCCCTCCTCTCGGAAGATTCATATGATTTTATATAATTTTAGCTGTATTAAATATATTCAGTGTTATTCCATATTTTGAGTTATTATATTTATTTGACTTAAAGTTTTTAATCCCATTCATACAAAGTTATTAATGTAAGGAAAAATGTTTACGGCAGGGTCTTGGTTATTACCAAGATCTGCTTTAAAAATGTTCTACACCCAGTATATTTTAACAAACGTACAAAAAGTTCGTGTATTTTGGATTCCATTAAAATTACATAAGTATGTTTCAAAGTTTCCTCACACGATTACAATTTTACTTTCCATAAAACGTAGACTTTAATCTTTTGAACTTATCTTATGTAATCAATATAATTTCGATATCGAAATGCCAAATGAAATCAAGTACTTCAGAAATCTGTTTCAGAAAAGTTCATTACATAAATAATTAAAAAGCAGAAGTGAATGTTATGTAGGTAGAGTGAGACAGTTTAAAATTCTTAGTCAGGTCCCTGACAACTTTGAACTGCTCGAAAAAGGCCACCTATAGTAAATCTAAACCAGGAGAGGTTAAATTATATAAAAGCCTATGTCCATCTGGAAGAACGTATCTTCCAAATGGTGAAAAAAAAAAACAATTAAGAGCTGTGGTTCCGGAGATATCCCTCCGCATATACACAAACTCACAAAATTCGCTCTCTCTCTTTAAAAGTTAATAATATAATTATAATATTGTATAGATTGCAAACAAGATGTAGATTATTATTACCTACTTCAAATTAGTTCCCGATGACGTTACTGAAAACTAAAGGTATTGCCGATTCGTAGTGATGAGAAAATAGCATTCTGAATTATTGGAGAGTATTTCCGATTCGAGATCCCACAAAAAATACCTATTAGATCCAATCAATTTTAACAATCTGATACTTTTCCATGAATGGGATTGGAAACAACAGCATACACGTATTTTTAAACCTATCCTATAACGACATTAAAACTTAGCGCCTTCAATCATTTAATTGTGAGATTTCACATGGCAATTTTCGAATTTTGCTCGGGTATGCCTAGCGTGCAGACGGCACTATGAGAAATGAATTGCTCACGCTATCTGGGTTCACTGGCACACATAATGTGCTCGAAATTATTCATTTTATTTCAAAAGTTTCATCGAAAATGTTTCAACGCACATCACTAACGACATTGCGTCCCGTCCTTAATCCATGCAGATAATTTAAAAAAAAAAAACTAGTATCAAAACGAAATTCAAAAATTATAATTATTCAGATGTAGAGTAATTGAATAGTTATAAATTGCATGCAATTTTTTGATAAAGTTAAAAATATTTAAAGTAGATATCACGGCAACGACGCATCGAAGACGATACATGTTTTATTAAATGCATAGCTTTAATCTATGTTATTCTAAATAGATATATAAAATAAAATATATCAATGACGTTAATGGCTAAAATCATTATATAAAAATGTCTTTTTATACACCTGATATTACGACTGATGAATATGAGACTAAAACGGAGAAATAAATAATTCAATAAAAATATTCCTAATACAGTATGCCTGTACCCGTATATATTCTTGGAGACGAATAATTTAAATGATGAATAACGAATAATAATATCAGCAATTTGGAATCTTCAATAAACTGGAAAGGAAAACTATACGAGATATTGAACTTAGAGTAACGACTGACATCGTAACGATATAAAAGTATTGATGATGAAATCTAAGAAGATAAAATTAGATGAAATAATATTCCTACTAATAGTTTCATAATATTTATTACATAGGTGTGAAATGTAGGTTCATTAGGTAAATAAAAACGTAGTGGGTATCATTATTGATGTGCCAATTCGTTAGTAAATATTAAGCCGTAGTTAGAATTTACCCTAAAACGCACGATTCATTGAATATAATAAATTTCATCGTATTTATCTGTAACCCTATAATTGAAATGGTGATTATTATCAGTGTTGTGAATTTTCGAAAAATGATTTACAAATAAGCTCGTATAATTTTATGTAAGTATATTATAATTTCTTTACAATTGTTGTAAATATTAATATCGATGATTTTGATGAAGGGTTACAGAATTTAGAAATCACTTTATATTATTCAAAATATTGTATGTATATGTAATAATTCTAAATGATTAATAAATATAATTAATTGATTGGTATAATCCCCTTTAGAATGTGGTCCATACTAGGTGACTTAAATTGTGCATTAAAAAGATAAAAATATAATAGGGAGAAAAATAAAAAATCCAAATTGATGATTTGTATATAAATAATCAGTAAAAGCTCAATATATGTATTTAAATAATAAATAAAAAGACTTGATTGTAACACAGTCGGTTAAAAGCTTATAGAGTAGCTATTGTAAATTAGTGAATGTTTACATAGAGTTGTAAAAAAATAAAATTATAAGTTTTGTTTAATCTATCGCAAGTTTATAAACGCACGTTGTTTAAACTTAAAGTTTATTGATAATTCATAGATTTATCAACAGTATAAAATGATGTACCAAATATACCTAGTTATTGTAATGTGTTCAGTAAATAAATGGATCAGGAAAACTAAATAAACATTATATTTATTCTTATCAAAATTATTGTATTCAGTGTTTCTTTATTCATGTGCCAAAGAAATTGTTGTGCCAGATTTTATTGTGAATGTTGCCAAATACGAAAATATTTTTCTGTTAACCATGTAATATTGATCTATAAATGTTTTGTTTAAAATGAAAATAAATAAATTTAATTAGTATCAGTCAGAATTTTTCAAATAATGTATGTGACTGTATGAATAGATTTCGTTGTAATAAAGATTAAAATAATGACACCCGTTTTTTTTTTAACATAGACCTCTAACTTCCCAGAAAAGTGTTGACTCTCATACTTAAGTAAGGGTAAATCTCATGTAGATTTACCAATAAATAATTTGATAGAACATCTTTAGAAGAACTTTCCTCTGAAAACTTTCTCAGGAATAATAATAAAATGGAAAGTGATTTGAAATAAGCATAATATGTACTAAAAACATTATCAATTAGCGATTGCACTCGAAATTCATGAAGCACGATACAAAGTCCGAGGGCGGTGTTAATTTACACGACTTATAAGCTACTAACACGAAAAATAAACAATTCAACGATATCCTTCCCTTTTTTATCGCTCCCAAAGTAAAAACAGTATGGAGGCTTCGGTGGGGCGGCGGTGAAGACGCGGGGTGCGGGGTAGGGGGGCGTCGGTACAGGAGCGCTACTGCCTCTGACGACGGTCGACGGTAGTACGCGCGCTCAACTCCCTCCAGTCGCGCGCCATGCGCACGCGCAACCTCAACGCACGGTGATGCCATACTGAAAAAAAGTGTAGTGAAAAAAACCTGAACCTTGCCAAGGATTACAGTGAACAAACTAAAAGTGCATTATTATCGTGTGAGACCAAGTGACCAAGTGACAGTTTAGCTACGGCAATAACATTTTCGTTCACAGTCTCTATTAACTGTTTTATGGCCTGTACAGTGCGTCTATTGTTGTGTTCGCTTCCACTAATCTCCTATTCACCTGTCTCAACGCCACCACCTACTGCGGTTGGACTGTGAAATGTGACAAAAAATTGCAATGGACAACCATTGTACGCATGCGGACACCAGTTTGTAAACTTTGCGGGTTGACTACCTGACTACTGGAGGGTTGGACCTCGACAGATCGGACGATTGATCGCCCAACCGCCTTGTGAGTGGATTTTTTACGATTTTTGTAATTTAATACAGCGGATGTGGAATAAATTGGGTAGGCTGGGTGAGCTTCGCTACCTGTTTTATCGCGTGCCCCTCATGTTATTGTTTTCAACGCATATGCTTTATAAAAACAATTCTGGGAACTAACGGGCCTGCGGTTTGCTCTATTGTTCTATTTTACAGTGGTGTTTACTTAATGCTTCCTGCCACCGTGCTTAGCAGTAATTATCTTGTAATTGTTTAAAGGATTTACTGTAAATGGATTTGCGAATGCCAGCGGCTATTGTTTTGACGCGTGCCTAATTGTAAATCTTTTTGGCCCTTCCGCTTCTATAACAATTTGTATCTACCTAGTTCAATGACTTTATCTATCTAACAGCAGTAATATTTAGCCCTATCGTCCATGCACCTATTTATCAATACTATTGCATTTCCTGTAGCTTAAATATGCACATTTGGATTGCTATCTATATCAGTAATCTTTAAGTTTTATCATTCCTTTTCCACTGCATGCTCTTAAACGTTTTCGTCTATAATCATTTCGTTATTAGTTATTACTGTAGGCAATTCCACGTGTATAGAAACACGCTGAAATAAACCAGGTGCAGCACTCTTGCACGAGACTTGCAACCCTATATCAATGGCAGAGCAGGTCAAAATGGCATGCGTACCTCGAGATATTACTGACATTGCCGTCTGAAATGACTTCCTTAAGTTATTATTCATATGCAATTGCAGCACTTTGAGGCTTGAACACATGGAAACTTTAGACAGGAAGACGTTTTTATCTTCAATTTAAGATAATATAGTAACTTTCAAAAAGGAAATTTTACAAAACACTAAAACGTAGTTCGAAGAGTCGGCTCCGGCAGCCTTTAAGCTTATATAATTACAAAATCAATTAAAAGGTTCTGTTCTGATCACCGGCTTTGGTCATAATAGCGAAATTTACAACATCCAATCAACGAAACATAATAAAAATCGCTATAAAAACTAATTACATTTTAGATCCGATTGATGGGTAAGCCTTGACTACGATTCGAAATGCAGGCCGACTAAGAAGTCAAGTTGTTCTACTAGACACTATAGAGTTAAATAAAAGTCAAACTATAATGAAATTAAAGACTTTTTTCAGTTTCGACTATGTTAGTCGAGAAACATGCATAATTATTTTGCAGTCTCATTTTTTACATTAATAGCACAAAAACTTTTATGAACGTTATTTGAATTTAGACAATTAAAATTAACTGCACGGAGTTATGTCAAAATCGTCTTCGAAAAATATTTTGCCGTATTCTTGGTGCTCAGTTTACGAAAGTCAATGCGCCTATCAAAGCGAAATGCATCAATTACCAAGTCCGTCCATCAAATTACATAAGGACAAAATTCTTTGGTGATGATGATGGCACACTTGTACGCGAAGGAATGTTAATGGCTCCAGAGCTGCGACGTATTTTCTCTAGAAACATTTCTATGCGTCTAATATTGATTTTTAAAAATAGTATAAGAAGAAAAGGTAGAAGATGAAAATATAGAACCAGCCATTTTGAATGATCCTTTTTACAATTCGATTCAACATACAGATAAAACGAGAGCTGTTTGTCAAGAACAAGCATTTCTTGATCATAAATCCACTATAGTACAGCCTAGAAGTAAGACAACATTACGCAACGGTAACACAGTAGAAACGTCGGAAGGTTTTAATTGTTCTGCAAATAGTAGTTAATCTTAACCATCAAGAGATAGCAATGTAATCTAATCAGGGAATGATACTTATCGGGAACCTTGCGACACCGAAAATGGATGCCGCAATATACAACATCAATAAACCTTAACAATTTCCAAGTATTTTGTGTTTTCGTGGTGGTAAAGGGGAATTACTATTAACTGTAGTTTGATTGACCATTATCTGGTGTCAATAGAAACACAAGGCCCGAGAACACAAAACGGTTAACAGAGTCGGTGTTGGACCAAGACTAGCTATATAACTCTGATTGGTAATGATGGATGAGGCTTTCTCTCGGTGGTGGCATTACTTGTAACTTGTAGTAAGAAAAGTCTATTGAAAGAAGTAATTAAAAAGGTTTCTTTGTTTGTTGCATGGTTTGGTTGTATACTAGTACATGTAGAAAAACAACCTTAAAATAATGCTTTGTCTGAACGTTTAAGTTGAAAAATGAAAAACTGACTCCACGCGTTCTAGTAAAAAATAATAAAAAATCCTTAGTAACGTAATTCTAAGTAATTCGAATTATTTCTGAAGAAAACTAAAAGCAATTAACCATCGGCAAACATCAAACAGATTCATTAAACTGATAATCCGATATTGCAGTTTATCATCGTGCATCAAACTAAGTAACACTTGTTTTCGCGTAACAAGAAACAGTTAAGCGCCATTTAAAAAAAACTTCCGCGAAATGCCGACTCGATGTCAGATAAGCCACAACACAGAGTGCGACTAATCTAGAAACAGAATTTAATGTTAAATTTTATTCAAACTTTTGATGGGCGAGCTAGACTTTTTGTCACAAAATAAATTGAAGAATTTGTGAGATATCTGATAAATTCAGAAAACAAGTGAAGAGCAAAAACATACATAACTTTAACTGGACCTGATATCTCTAGAGCTAATAGGTTAATGTTGGCAATGGGGATTGAGTAAATCTAAAGATGAAGGCAAAGTAGGATAAGTAACTGTAAAATGTAGGAAGGCAGATACTGAAGAGTAAAAACTGCTATTAATTTGGTCAGTGAGGTCCTCGATAAAGTCTCATTAGTTAATCAGTCGACAAGATGATCAATATTTAAGCTATCTTTCTTAACTGAATGTTCCGAATCAGAAACATGATATCAAATTGACAAACCTCTGTCGTATTTAAAAATGTTCACAATTTAGTGGCAATCTTGCTTTGGCGACAGTCAATGTCTGTACAAAAGGTAGGGAAATTCAAAGATTTTTAATATTACAATTAGAATGTGCATGTTCTTAAAAAAAACGGGATGGTCTCTCAACTGTATGTCAAGATTCATACTGTTGTATAGCTTATTTATTGTAAAATAGAAAGAAGACGTATATTATAAAAGCATTGTTTACTCAACTAATTGAAAATCCTCAATTTTTTCTCAACGCAGTGTATACATTATAATTATATGAATATTCATACCGAAATGTTAATGATTTCGTCTTCTTGAATAATATAGAGATCGCAATGAAATATTCAGTGTGAATTAGAGGTGTCATGAGAAGAACCGGCCTAATTATTAGGCGTGTATCTCGATCCATAAATTTCAATATATTTTAATCGTCTTTCGTAACTGACAGTTCGAAATTACTTGAAAGGTGCCGCCTTAACACGTGTTCATTGAAGGCTACTAAAAGTGTGGTTCAAAATTGTTGGAGTCCTTGGTGATTTGAATTATGTAGTTACAAACTAGTAAAAGTAAGGTTGTATAGAATTAGTAAAAGCATACATTATTTCTCCTTTAAACTTTGTACGATATATTATGTATTAGTAATTAATATTTTGACAAATGTTTTGTGTTTCTCCTGAAAAACATAGAAGGATAACCATTGTAGGAATATGACTACCTGCTTAGCACTGAAGACAAGGACCACCGAACAAGTATAGAAGTACCAATAATTAACCAAATCCTATCCCAATTATAAATAAAGAAGCTTACATAATCGAGGACATAAACTTAATATCCTCAATCGTAGTTCCCATGGAAGAAACAATGTTTATTTGTTACTCAATCATAACGGATCAATAATTTCGTCGAAACTTGTATTCTGTGCGAATGAAACCGTGGAAAAAACTAAATTTAATTGCTGGGTTTAAATAAACTCTATTGTTCTAGGAACTTTACTTCGATTTCGTTAAGGTACCTTTTATCAAATGACTAGACTATTGAATCAATTAGAACTATCTGTACGATGTTGTATTACAATTAGTATAATTTTCCAAATAAATTATTCGACATACGTATGAGCACACAGAGATACACCCAGAGGCTCGGGTTCAATTTCCGGTACGGGAACCAAGAGCGCTGGTGGCTACGCAGGCGCTTTACTTTGTGTGATTCCATCACCATTGCTCTCAAAACGGTGAAGGAAAACATCGTGAGGAAACTGGCATGTCCTAGAACCAACCCACACAGGGCCTACGTGGAGATTATGGACTCCCTCTCTAAGAGAGGAGGTATTTATCCCAACAGTGGGAACTGTATAGGCTGAATATGTATACGTATGATATTAAATTATAATTTAGGAAGACATTAAAACTCAATAAACCTTTCCTATTCAAAAGATTTCCATAAAAGTATGCAAGAAGAACAAAGGATCGAAATTTCAGGTGCCATGTTTTAATTGGTTTGTTAGTATGTATCAAAATATGGACTCAACAGCATCATAATTATTTATTCCCTACTAGCTTTTTCCAGCGGCTTCACCCGCGTTGAGATCGAAAATTATGTCACGGGAACGTACTACTGGAACAAAAAGTATCCAGGTTATAAACTATCTGCGTGCCTAATTTCATCCCAATCGCTGGAGCCGTTTTTAAGTGATTGAGTAACAAACGTCTAAACATAAAAACGTTTAAATTTATAATATTAGTAGGACAAAATAAAATAATAAAAAAAGGCTAATTTGTCTGAAGCCAAGTCTCCACTCACTAGTCAAGGTTCTCGTAAATTAGATTTATCTCTCTGGACACATCATCAATGAAGACACAATAGAGGAGGGGTCTTAACATAAGTAATTTGTATTGGAGCAAGTAGGCACTGGATTGGTAAGAAGTTTCTAAATATCTAATAGGATATATCTATGTATATGAAACAAATCAGTAAAATAACTGAATGCGCACTACTAAGATTAAAAACCATTTCTTTAAATAGGCAGGGTTTTGACACATGGTGGCAGGGACATACTCAAACCTGTTACATGAATTCAGTACATAATTCTGAACCCCTAATCGTTGAAATCTTTCATCGCATATAAAAAAATGGCTGTTCCATACATTTTGACCACGTAGGTGTTGTGCCTGTTAAAAAAAAATATACTAAATAATATAGGTAGGTACTATTCAAAATAAAATAAGGGCCACCACTATTTTTCTGCTTAATATAATTATTGTAAAGTTTAAGATGCTGGGGGTGTTTATATTACATCAAACAACAATTTTACATCAGATAAAATTTATTTTAATAAAAATAAATAACGACTTAATCATGAGTTGTAGGTTTCGCCATATTTATGGGTACTTAAACATAAACAATAAAATTAAAATTTAGTCTCAAGATCACATTTATTTATTTAATTTCGTACTTTTTAGCTATTATCAGTCATCATATTTGATGAATAAATGAATGTCTTTATCTGTCAGAAACTCCGTACATAAAGAATGTATAGTTCCTTTTTATGGAGATAGCAACAAGTATGTCCTCCCCTTTTTTAAACACACTCTCGAAGCCTCCAAAGCATACTCTCAATAAGATGTCTGATGTTCTCATCAGGAATCTCCTCCCAACACCTTTTCAGGAGGTCAATCAACTGGCGCTGGGTGTGTACGTCCTCTTGAGCTGGATTGTCTTGCCGTTTCAGCTGGTCCCAAAGGTGTTCGATCGGATTTAGGTCGGGGCTGTTAGCAGGTCATGGCAAAACCTGAGTATTGGTTTCCTCTAAGGTAGACATGGTCGCTCGGCCTGTGTGCGCTCGTGCATTATCCTGCATTAGGATGAAGATGTCGTCTGCTCGTTGTTAAAATGAGATAACATGGGGCCTGCCAACATATTCGACGTAACTTTGTTCTGTTACTGTACCCTCGTTCAGAAAAACAAGCTCAGTTTTGCCTTGTAGGCTGATTCCGCCGTAGACCATGACATTAGGACCACCAAACCTGTCACGTACGTGTATGAAAGGATCAGAAAATCATTCACCGCTTCTTCTCCACGCTCTAACATGTCGATCGTCACTATAAAACTTCACCTTGCACTCATCCGTGAAGAGCACGTTATGCCATTCCTGTATACCCCGTTCAAGATATTGACGAGCAAGTCTTAAACGGTTTGCACTCTGGCTCCCGTTCAGTTTCGTTTGAATTACTCGCCTTTTTAAACGTTGCTGGACTTCGTGCAAGCGATTGCGTATAGTCTGGCACTGACGGTTGTACAAAGTCTCAAGTGTCTTGCATAAAGTCGAATGTACAGATCTTCGCTGGCAGTAGTAGCACGTACTCTTCCCGAGACCCGACGCTGAGACACACTACCGGTCTCCTGGTACAGGTTCCACAAGTTTTGAACTGCCCTTCGTGAATATCCTAACTGCAGAGACACGAAACGTTGCGATTGATCACCCTCAATCATTGCTACGGCCCTAATAACAGTAGCCTTGTCCATATTATGGTGTCGAAGTCTTGGCATCGTACAGTTAAACGTTCGAGGAGCTAAACCGATTGAAATAAAACACATTTTTTCTACAAAACTACCCACTTGAAAAGGTGCGGGATAAAAAATCTGTCAAATCGTACCCTCGACCACAATATTGCCCATACTTCACTGTTTCATAGAAATGAGTTATCATAACGTGGGTCAACATTCAGTTAGTTTAAAATGTAAATGTACGGTCGAGTTCATTAATAAATTAGCCCTTTCAGGCTTCAAAAATATATGAACGTCAAAAAAGTTCATAATATTGTGACAACTATTAGCATCATTAAATTGTGGTAAAGATTTAGATTCATAAATATGTGACAGCTTTTTCTCACAATTATTCATATTATTACCTAATGCACAGCATGTATTATTGAACCGTTCACATGAAGACATATTTTTGATCTATAGGTTCTATAAAATTTATTGAGCTATCCAACGCTTACAATATTTTGAATCCTTGACCAGTGCCAATATATTATGACCTTGACTGTACCAGTGGCCCTTTGTTTTAGTTATGAGAGTAGGAGAAGATCGAAGAAGAAATGGATGAATAGTGTGAAAAACTATTTTTATGGCTAACTGTAGAAAGAGTATTTAGACAACGACATACATAGAGATATATCTATTGAAGAAGAAACATGTTCCGAAGCAACTATACTTGCGTATTTATTATTTATGCAGATTCTAGTAGTTAAGTAAGGTGTCCATAGAAGTCATAAGCAATCAAAGTAAACACAATGTTGCAAAGTCAATACATAGTGGCAAACAGGTTGCATCTACAATGTTATGTTATAAGTAGTAGCTGTAGTAGCTGATTGTAATAAAAGCCATCCAATGGTCGTTAATATAAATACATAATATGACTGCTTGAGAGCGTGATAAATTGATAATATACA
Organism: Antitype chi; assembly: GCA_947359405.1. Classification (NCBI taxonomy): domain Eukaryota; kingdom Metazoa; phylum Arthropoda; class Insecta; order Lepidoptera; family Noctuidae; genus Antitype; species Antitype chi. The sequence continues at coordinate 8,018,586 of OX375826.1, forward strand.
TAGATTTGTAGTACTAAGGTGCCTTCCTGGTTTTTAGTGTTGACTGGCAATTTATAGGAAGCTGTGTACCATTCTGGTGCAATGCTATCAGCTCGTAAATTAATGGCTGAATTCAGCTTAAGTGTGTTAAATTCACAAGGGTTTTTGTTGCAACTCGTTGGCAGATGGTTTTGCAAAATTATAATATTTTTGTTGCGAGCTGGATTATTTCTGACATAAGATTTTGTTCATACCCACTTACTTCACCAGATTTTGGATAAATAAAAATATGTTGGAAGCATTGTATCGCTTATGACCAACAGACTTTTGACTTCAAAGTAGGTCGATATAGGTATTGGCAAAATTAGTGACAAAAAAAAAAAACTTCAACGTAAAGAATAAAACAAATGTTTACACTGTTTAAGAAATGGGAAATAACTTTTTTTCTTATGTTAACATTTCTTCTTCGTATCGAAACGTACGAGATCAACAGTCAAACGGACTTCACATATCATGCACATAGAGATACCACCATATCTCTACAGAGTTGTAAACATACGTATTCCAAATACGAGAAATTTACATTTCCAAGGAGATCGCTTTAAAGTATTCCTTTTAAAAGCTTTATGTTATTGAAATGACCGGTATTACATCCCAACCTCCATTACTAACTGCACTGTCCACATAAATATTCATATCACTAAATTTTCAAACCGAAAGAGAGATAAAAGTAGTTTTACTGCTTCGGTGCAAGTAAGATGGTAGAAATTCGATCAGGCGGCTCGAGTGCGAGAGGGATATGAGATCTTGGATGTAGGTGTGAAAAGGATAGCAACAAAATCAGAGGCTTTTACGGTAGAACGGGCAGCGAGCAGTGAAATGCGGGCTTGGTACACCTTTTTCGATCTCGCCTGAATAAATTGAATTTGAGATTAATCTTTTGTAGTTGCTATAAATGACGGCTAGGTTTTTCTGATGTTAAAAATATGATGGGCAGACCAATAAAATGTGTTTTTATGAGTAAGATTATGTTGGATTGAAGCATCATGATTCTTAATCTGGCTATATATAACATCTGCGTATGGCATACTAGTAGTTCCTAACAATAAGATTAAAATAACCGGTATGTAATAAAATTTTATTGGTGAGTTATACTTACGATAGGTGAGTCTGAGTATATAGTTAACCTTATAGTTATAGTTAACCTTAAAACGCTTGTCTCAATTCATTATGCCCCAGAAAAAATACTTGTAATAACAAAACGAAATTAAAGAAAAAATCATCGAATTATAATTTAGAAGGTAAGGCAGAATCTTGGCTTAAGTTTGTTCTAAGGCTCTCAGTTCAGTGGCCATTGATTTATTAATTCAGAAAAGTGTTCAGAAACGCAATGTGTGATGATGTGAAACCAAAAGCACTAACGATTAGATAAACTAAGGTTAAAGAAAAGCACAATAACCATAGGTAAACCCTCAGATCATAGAAAGGGTAAACCTAACCGTATAATATCCTGTACTAATTCAACAAGATTTCCCCACACCAAAAGCAAACTTCATGAAAATCCCACACTTGCTCAGAAAAAGAAGACTTTCATGACACCAGTAACTTTGAACATAAAAAGCCGAGCAACAACAAAACATAAACGACCATTACTAGACAACAGCATATAAAGTAAACAGACGCCGGAAACTTTATGAAAACACACGCTGTGCACGAGTTTAAACAGTTTTATTGTCATAGCATGTTGCTCATCTCAAATGGAAATAGAATGGCTCGTAAATCTCGGAATAGCAATGTATGTGACTTTATTGGAGTTGTACAAATATTGGATAATATGATCGTTCTAATAAAATATACGGACGTAACATTAGACGGTCAAGTTGAATACTTAGGGACTTTACTTAACGGGGAAACGGCAACGAAAATCAAATTTTCTGACGTTTTTTGTAATTTCCAGGTCAGTGTTATACTGTTAGTTAAACAAAATATGATTCGCAACAATAACAAGTAGCGTATTTACAGAATTATAATAATTCAAATAAACCATTACAACCCTTTAAATTAAAATTATGACATTGAATGGCAATTTCATGAAATACTAGCTTACCCGACAGACGTTGTCCTGTCTTAACTATGAATATTGAATTGGCATTTTATAAAATATGAAGTTACGCGCAAGTTTCTTTATAAGAACCTTCTCCTGACAATAACAAACACAACAAAACATTATTAGCAAAATTATTCTTTTTTATATACACACCGAGAAATTTAATGGTTGTTTTCCCGCGGCAGAACAACTTGCCATAAGGAGTACTTTCGAAGCATAGAGTAAAAGTAAAAAAATTCAGATTTTTTTGTTTTAAAATAATAAAAAAAATATTCATCAACTCGATAAAACACTACTCAATAGTAACACTAGAGGTAACTTATGTTAGTATTACTCGAATCGCACGCGCCGCCGACAAAGGGAACAGCGATACATAAATGTTCAGAGCAAAATAAACTCTCGCACGTAGTGATTTTTCACAATGATTCTGGTTAATCTACCATTTTTGTTTCTAATATTTTATTTGTTTATAAAACGATTGTATTACCAAGACAAAACCGTTTCGCTGCGCGAAAACAACCATTTAAATTTCACGGTGTATAGATTTGCCTATAATTATATTGGATTATATGAATTTAAAAAATCTTTGGAAATTTGAATTTCGCGGGCATCTTAGCACATTCCTTCTATGGCATATTTTATCGAATTAATGTTCGCGTGCTAGGATAATTTAAAAAAAATATTTCCAACCTCAGTGAGATAAAAAAAAGAATTAATAATACAGTAATCTTAGGAATTCCTCCAAAAATATATAAAGTATGGGACAGAAAATCCATTTAAACTAATTTGATTATAAGCATAATTTATTACATAAGACGCAATTTTATTGACTCCAACCACCATTTACCTGAGGTCAACATGGGGATTTTAAGCACAATAATAATAAATTTTAAAGCAAATTACTTAAATTTTATAGTAAAATCAAATCAAAGAACAGTCCATCATAAATCAAGCAATGACACTAATGTGGATACTGTGACCAAATCCGGTACTCATTAACATTTACTTATATCACCAGAAGCTTAAAACTTATACAAAAGTATAAATTGATGAATGATGCATGAGCGAACTAGATTCTTTTAAAAATAAAAATCTGTACAAAACGTTTTGGAGCTTAAAATATGCTAATGTTAGAAGTATATTGAGATATAGATCGAATATTGTATTTTAATTCGTTTTATTTCAATGTTGTCTGCTCAGTTTTATAAATTGAATGAACAATCTTGTTTTGAGGATCTTAATGAAATCAAAGCAAGATGTAGGTAACAAAATTCCTCAAAATCACATATTATTGGTAATGGTTTATACCTATGACGTTTATGTTTATGTTTAGACGTTTATTTATGCATATGCTTCGCTAATTTATAGACGCGGCGAATTGTTTGAATGAATTAACCAAATTATATTACTGCAGTACCTGTATCCATAAAAGAAACCAGATCCTGGAGCATCACTTTAAGTGTCTGACATTCACACGAGAATCACAAAACCCAACCATATATGACGCCACTAATTGAATATGACGCCACTAATTAACATTGATTTTAATGACAAAATGTATCCCATGGAGGACTGATCAATAAAACAGTATGAAATCAATAAGATGTAAATGAAGCATGGTAACGAATGATCTGATTTCGATTCATCTGTTAGGTGAGAATTTATGTTTTATGCTAATACAGTAAAACAATGTAGGGCTGCTTAATTAAGCATGTTTCTCGATCCATAAATCTAAATGTTCATCAGTCGTGGGCTGGTAAATGGAATAATATTTAAGAGCTATCGTCTCTGATCAAATGAAAGATTGAGATAAGAATCTACGTTGGTTATATTACAATTCTGTTAATTGACGTGTTTATCATTAATTTTGTTTTCTTTAAATGGAAGAGAAACATTAACGTTATTTACAGGGGGATTGGGATTTTTATTGAAGTAGCAAAATTGTTTGTTGGTTTTTCCTTCGTTCCCGTAGTTGTGTGGGTTTTAATAATTTCACTCAAAAATTGTTGTCATTACTGACGTTATTGTGTGCAATCGTGTACAATATGAGTATAGCTTTATTTTATTTCCAGATGTACTGGAAACCGTGATGTCGGATAACGCCGGAACAGTACTATCGAGGGCGTCTACACCTCGCCCTGTCAACGAAACGCCAGTTGCCGCGCCTCTAAGGTCCAGACATGACCAGTTCCTCGCTAGCTCATCTGAAAGAGCCCAACAACGCCCTTCCTCAAGCGGCAGAAATCCTTCTGGAAACTTTGAATCACCACCCCTACCTTACCACCGTCAGATGACAACAGGTTCCTTACTTACCTCATCTCATCGCGAGACCTCGGCTTTTGTTCCTGTTGTACCAACTCGGTCTATGCACCCAGTTATTTATCCTAATGAAATGCACCCTGCATTAATACCCTCAGAAATTATTGAAAGGGAAAGAATGATGGATAGAGAGAGAACAGAACCCGCTAAGGGGTCTCCGGACAGAGCGTCCGGAAATTTTCCTAAAAGAAACTCATTTGATTTAATGGCTATGATGGTGGAAAAACGAAAAGAAGTAGCGTTGCGTGAGGCTGCGGCAGCAATGTTACTTCCACACCATAGAACATCGTCTATCGAAGGCATGATGTCTGATGGATCTTCACAGCCACCCATTTACGGTCCTCCTGGGCCATTCCTTGGTGCTCCAGGGCCGTCACCGACCGCTGCAGGCAGCTTTACATTCCCTGGAGCAGGTCTATTTCCTCCCGGAGCTGGTCCACATCAAATGCACCCACATTTAGATAGGCGACTCTTGAGAGCGCCAGGTCGTGCCTCAAGACCGAAGAAGCAGTTTATTTGTAAATTCTGTAACCGCCAGTTCACCAAGTCGTACAACCTGCTGATCCACGAAAGAACCCACACCGATGAAAGACCTTACTCCTGTGACATTTGCGGCAAGGCTTTCAGACGACAGGATCACTTGAGAGACCACAGGTACGTCCTATTTATCTAACTCATTTCATTATCTACCTCTATGATCATCGTAATTGGAAACTTTAATACGATACTATTAGTTCACTCGTAAAAGCGACTACTCATCATCCTGAAATTATCCTCTAATCGCTTTTTACACACAGGAAGTGATAAAGTGGTCTATTTCTTCCAGATCATCATGCATACACTTACTGTAATTATGACATTTTTTTACTGAGTTAATAATCAAAGTGCCGCTTTCCTGCACATTTTAATTTTCTAGAACACTGATCATAGTATGTTATACAGCTAATTTGTATGCACGTAACAAGCAGCCGGTGTAACTCAAGTTGCAGATGTTAAGCCGACTGTAGCCGTATCCGCCCGAATACTCGGAATCGGAATATTTATAAAGTTTCTCGATCGTAGCTAGCTCCGGCTTCTAAGAAATATTTATATCTTGATTAATAAGTAAAAGGTGATTATACTTTCAAGCTCATGTACACTTATGATGAAAAAACGTCGGCTGACGACTATTCAGACGAATGCCATTTGTTGAGTAATGTCTAAGTAGTGGTCGTTCCTGATTGTACTTCGAGATAACAGAAAAATAATATATTGCTGTCTCGGTCAGTACATGATAGATAGACTGATGGCTTTTATTAGAGTAACTTTTGCTTACGATGGTAATAACAATAGGTTATTTGTATTTAAAAAAAAAAAAACTTAGCAAAAACGACGAAACTTAAAAAAATATTTTATTTATGACCTTATAATTAATATTATTTACAGAAGACATAATTCATATAAAACGTCAAAGTCTGAGATGGTCTAAGAATTTTTATCGTTATATCGAAACTGTATGTGTTACTCACACAAAGATTTTTCGATACAAAGAAGCTTGTAATCGGATTTAAATATTTTGTACGTCAATCCTATAATATATAACTCATTAAAACATACGATTCGTGTGAGGGTCGACGCCTTATGAAGCGAATCGAGTAATTTTATAGCTAGTTATAAAAACTGAACGGTGTTGGGACTGATTGGAGTTTGCTACCAAATATCCATAATTCCACAGTCACAAGTATGTAGCTTAGTTTATTTTATGAATTACAGTAAATAACTGTTCGTTTATAAATTTTCTGCCTGTCTTCTCTATAGTGCTTATCGAGCCACTTGTAGGATTAGCTTTTATCGTAGATATTAATCTTGAAATCCTGATTATGATAAGCCGAGGCTTGAGTTAGCTGCTAGTTCCAATTAATTGACGTGTTTGATTCAAATCAAGCCATGGAAATTAATACCTCCAGTTTTAGTCCTCCTGAATTAAGAGATCATCAATCTTACTGTTTTGATACTTAAGTAGGTACCTACTATGTTTTTTATTCGGAATAAAAATCCATCGGCAACCCACTTTACTTCTTACATTACAAAATATACAAAGAGAAAATCTAAAGTTATGTCAACGCAAACATTAAAACTTTCTTTTTTATAAACAAAAGAAAAACGGCCAGTATGAGCGATGGATGTGGAGGTGTTACGCAATAATTCACTATCGCTAATGAATAAAAGTAAAATGATAGCCAAAATTTTAATTTACTATCTATTAATGCCTTTCCATTATTCTCTGTAAGACCAACAGTAAAGATATATGAAAAAAGTCCTGTGTTACTTATTTTACGTCCAGATAATGTATTATTATCTTAATGAAAAATTTTATAATGCAAATCCTAATTAAACTAGATGGTAAATCGTTTTGTAGGTAAACAGCTCTTGACCCTAATATCATAAAGAAAAGACTATGGCAACAAAAGTACATCTAAAAAACATCTGATAAACTAAATTATTGTGAAAAACTACATAAAATAATTTCTAACAATCTATCCATCAATATTTATTATCTTGACAACATATCGTGTTTCTAATGTGATTCCTATGTCTGGTAAAGTAGGCCTTGTAAAGCATAATTTGACTATCTTATAATTTGGTGGAAAAATACAGACATGTAGTTTTATGAGCAGCATTCGCCTTTATCACAAACACTTAACGTAGAACATTATTATTAGGTACATATTAATTTATACGCTAAAACTCATCATTATAATTATTAGAAAATAACTGTGAATCAGGAACTTGTGCACCTATGTGCTGCCTAAAACATCCAAGAAAATCGTACCAAAACCTTTATTTTTCGTTCAATCCGATCCAGTATGTCCCTTGGTGCTCTCTACTAGCGATGCCCTAAGCCGAGATCCATACCCCACAGTGGATGCCCTTAGCAAGCAGTTGCTATAGTTTAAGCTTGTAAGCCGACATCCTCATAGGACCTGTGTGATGTTATTCCCAAAAAAAAAAACTTATTCGTTGCCTTTTTCACTTACTCACTATCGCATGGTCAAGCCAAACTACAAAAGAGGTATATGCGTTAAATAGCCTTGTTATAAAAAAAAATGTATACTAAATATTTTCTTAATTTTAAACGTGTCAATTTTATAACGAATTAACTCGTTTTCGTTTTGAATGAATTAATATTCAAATTGAATATCGATTTCTTTCGTAACGTCTTCTAATGATTTTGACATTTTTCTCTGCTCAAACTGTTAAGATCTATACTTTATATCCATGAGGAATTTGGAAAAAATATTAATCAGTTTGATATTTTGGATAATTATTATTATGGGTAATTATTTTTAGTAGCATTTTAATGTGGTGTAAAACCATTGCGCAGGATATCAATAACTTGTACTGAACCATGAACTGGTACTGTAATTGGCGAGCATTTTTTTTTTTTGTATCTGAAAACACCCTATGTATTTTTATGAAATCTTTTATACCTAACACTTACAATCTACATAAGGCCACTGTTTACTATTAAAACTTAAAAAAAAAAACGCCATACATTAAGCTCTTCAAAGATTCGCGTAATTCCACTATAAAGCTAATAATATAATTATTTTAGTAAACATCACGTGTTGTTGCCAGTTTGTATATTTCGTTTCCATCAAAAATACTCCATGGCGTTTTATAAATTCACTTGATTATATTCATTTAGCGTTAGCCATACATCAAGTTCAAAGAACGAAGCAATATTTTTTTCTAGACCTGTCTAAAAAGTTTTGCAAAAACATACAATTCTAATCAAACTCACATTACTGGCCGACCACAAGCAACAGTTCCCATTGAAAAAAAAAAAACATGATCTTTGTAATTTTCTGATGGATTCGAACCAACTGACTCAATTCATGCTACATTATATACCAGGTTTTTTACTCACCCGCCCGTAATTAGTTTAAATTCTGATGATTCATCTTTTTCTATTGGCCCAGGCCATTATAGAGTACAGGACTCGGTACCATCGGCAAATAAATAAACCACTTACAAATTAGAATGCCAAATATTATAGTTCCCGTACATTTTTATAGAACATTATAAAGATGTTTTCGACTTTTATTGCGTCTACTGATTATTTTTATTGGCGTTGCTATAAAAATCCTTTGAGTGTATTTCGGCAGATTAGTTTTTGCTCATTAAGAAAATTTAGTGATGTTTTATCGTGAAAAAGTGATAGTTACGAATAATTTTGATTTATTTTAATGTCTTTGCTGACCGTACAGACGCGTGGATTAGTTGGGCCTTCGTGAAGCAATTTAAAACTATTATTATTTGGTACAATTCTGTACATCATTTTGAGTCTATATTGAATAGACGTGAACAAAAAATGTTCAGTATTATTTATCACTTAAATCCAATGATCGGAGACTACGTCTAAATATATTTTTATTCGTAATTATTTGTCCCCTCGATATTCTCATACCTTGGTAGAAAATATAAAAAAAAATCGATATTTGATTTTTGTTTCAGCAAATAATAACAAAAAAATATGTAGACTGTCATTAATAAAAGCTCTATTTAATTCAGTTACATCCTTCATAGGTCATTTTACGCTTTGATATATACGAGTAGATAAGCAACATAACTTCATAACCAGCTAGAACGCCATTTATTTTGTACATAGCACAGACGGATTCGTTTTAAAAGGAAAACCTCCCACTAAAACAATGTTTGCTTAAATATTACTGGAAATATGAAATCATCGTCTCCTCATAATGTGCAGTTAATATTTTTTGTCGTACATAATTATGTTATGATTGCCTTTATAATCGAAGTGCATAATATATGATGCATAATACCATCCCATTAAACCCACTGCCGTAATTAATACCTTGGAAGAAAAAGAACCAAGCCAACAACAGGAACGTTATATTATTCGCAAGTTTCTAAGAAAAAATACTAAAATGCCGCACGAATATTAAAACATGATTTAAAATATTCAAGCTTTTAAGAGCTTACAAGGTAAGCTGAGATCTGCCTTAGCTTCAGTCGAGAGCTATCGTGTGAAAACTGAGCTTACACTTTTTCCACGTTGAGATTGTAGTTTATTCTAAAGGGGTCAAGTAGCTCCCTCTATTGATATTTACTCACTTCAGAATCCAGTACTTAACTGTGCAGCCCACGCGTTCCTTCCAACATTGTAAAAGTATCCATGTTGTTTCGCTTCAAATAAACTACCGATTTCTGTACCTCAAAACCTCTCGATAGCACAATTCAACCCAATCCTGCGAACCTCCATTTAAAAATAAATAATAAAAGCAAAAATAATAAGCGTATCGTATATTTTTCATGAATATTTAACAAGTTTACTGGCCTTACGTAAATATAAAATGGCTTTTAATGATTCCGTCTTATCGAAAATGGATCGGTAGAATCGAAGCATGATCGGAATATTTTTACTTAAATTAAGAATCCAGCGTAGTCCTTTGGTTAGGAGCATCACTAAAATGTATATCATTAGGATGTTTGGACCCATTTTAACCAAATACTTTATTTTATTTTAGAACCGTGACGCCTGAGCCATCTATTCAAAAGTCTTAGAATAGAATAGAATAATATTTATTTGCTGTAAAACATAGTATAAAAAGATGGTAAAAAAAACAAAATAACAAGAGCATGCATGTTTTTACACGCTTTATATTAGCTTCACTTGTATGTTTGTATGTTTGTATGTAACCGACTCCTTTGAGCGCGATTTTGACCCACTTTAATCGGTCAGATTTCATTGAAAATTTGTAAACTTGTCGAGGACCGATGACAATTCAATCATTTAAAAAAAAAATAGAAAAAAAAACACGTTTTTGTAATTAGCAGAACTAAAAAATTGAAAATAAATAATAGTTTAAAAAACTAAAAAACACGCTGTAAAAACCAAACTAAAAAAGGAGAAAATAATTTAGTTCAATTAAAAAGCGTGGGGTGCTTGACATTAATTGATTACCTATAAAAATACCTCAAAAAGCACCCCACGCTTTTTAATTGAATTAAATTATTTTCTCCTTTTTTAGTTTGGTTTTTAAAGCGTGTTTTTTAGTTTTTTAAACTATTTTGCTTAACAGTTATAAGCGTACAAATTTACACAAGCATATTTTACATTTTACATTTATAGCCAAAGAATTCTTTGACGCTATAAAAACTATGACTACACAACCATTCATGCAATAAATTTTTGAATAATCTCATATTTAAAGTCTTGACATTACTCGGTATCTTATTATATATACGTACACACATAGATATACAACTTTTATTATATTTAGCTAGTCTCGGAAGGAAATCCAGTACAAGCCTGTGGGGGTCTCGTCGGTTACGAGGATATAAATCTTCTGCCTTGCTGAACAATTCCTTATGCTTCCTCACAAACATACATGTTTCATAAATGTAAAGAGACGGTAGAAATGATGTATGGTTAATTTTTATTCAAACTTTTAAAATAACGCTAAGGAGTCCCTCTAGGAACCATCATTGGACCCTTTTCCCACTCTAAGTAACAATATTTCTAATATGAGGCTGCAAATGGAAGTATACGTTTAGTATGTCGAGAAAATGTATAATTGAAAATATGAATTCCTAACATGTGTTGTCCCATGAGAACGGCCATAGATTGCATCTCTGTCACGTTAAACATGCTCGTAAACTATCGAAGCAACGTAGTACTTTTAGTTCGTAACACTTAGCAGTATGATAGATATGGCATTGAGTACCTACTTATCTACTTATAGTTAGTTAGTAATGGTTTTTTCGATATTGATATTATGTTAAGATTAAGTAATAAAGTTTTTTTTTATATCTTTATTAGTTTATAGAGGGTTTGATCAGTTTGACCATGTCACCCTCATAGGAGCTTTCTATGTCTATCTACGCTTAATACCTAGGTGTACTATTTTGTACAATTTTTTGGCTGTCCTACACAAAGGAACAGCTAAGATACTATTATACATGCTAACATTAGTGGAATTAAAACTGTTTTCTATGAAATAGTTACTCCTCTATTTAAGATTATGATATAATTAATTTAACAAAGCAATAACGCACACAATTTTATGACCTCTACAGATCACTTTGCTCTTATGACCTCGTGGTGGGCATCATAGATAAAATCGCGATATAAGTGACATCCAACAAAGAACTTATGAGCATAATAATCAATAAAACTTTAATAAAATTCTCTCCCAAACGTTTTCATACCAAAATATTATGGTTCGCATCGAATCAAAATTTAGCCATTAAGTACCGTCAGTTTCCCATCGAATGATGTACATAACTATATAAATATAGCTATATAAACAACACTGTTCACACCATAAACCTGTAGTACCGGAGTGAGATAAAAATACTGCGTTAGGCGTAGCTCACACGCAAGATTTTGTTACGACTGTACACACTCGCGTTTGCTTTTCATTACAACTGAAATTGACCTGAGTTATAGATTGAAAAATGTAGTAGGTACCTATTGGCACGACGCAGGCATTGTCAATGCCTACGTGGTGCCAATTTTCTGTATTGTAAAACGTCACTTATGTCATTGATAATAATCATAATAAAATTATATTAAAATAAAATATAAACCCCCATATTTATAAACGCTGCTTAAAGTTAAGAGATGTTTAAAAGTCATAAATGTATGGTTAAACAGCTTTTGATGATTAGCGAAATCATTGCTTTACTTTAACAGCGTTTACAAATGAGTGGGAAAATGTTTATCAAAATACAGATAAAAAGGTCGTGATACTGGCAACACTAAAACCAGTAACCATTGTGTTGTTCCGAAGTACGAAACAGAGTCTTTACTGCTTAAACATTTCATAACAACATACAATTTTGTTAAGACTAGAAACCAGCGATTAGCCGCACGTATACGGCAAGCCTAACAAGAAACATTCCTCAGTGCACTGCAACTAGACGTGTATCTGCTATCATTAATTTTCTACCGCAAGCGAGGCAATTTCTTATTAAAAACTGGTTCGAAACCTATCTCCAGAGATACATTAATATTATAACGTGTTGATGTATTTCTCTGTCTTCCCTTTAGATTCTCTTTCTGTAATGGAGATTAAAAATAAAACTAATGAAACAACGAGAGGCATAGAGTTGAAATCCTATCTATCATCGGATTGATTGTCTTTGAGTATTTTCAACCTTTCACCAATACATGACATACTATCTCATGACTTCCATAAACATATCTCTATCGTTTCTTGAATCATTTGTCTAAAAGCAATACACATTAAAAATACCCAACAAACAGTATCAGTCTTTTTATCGTCATTCATTAATGGAGATACCATATGCATTAAATATTTGCCGAAGTCTTCATAAGAATTATTTTTGCATTGAACATTATTTTATCTTGAGGCTCATATGCAATTATGATTGAACCGAGACCACATATAATGGGGACCGCGTAAAGCTCTCGCTCGTTCAGATCGCTCAAGGGGCTACAACAAAAAGGGATATCAAATTAATACTGAATCCATAATAAATCAAAGAGGGGCAGGTGGACTCGATCGCAAGAACGCGAGATTCGCCTACAGGTCTTTAGAAATTATCATCTTGGCTGGAGCCAATAATATACCTAAGCATTCGAACGTTGGAATTGGAATCTTTGTTATTCTGAACCCAGAATTCGTTACTCCAGGCGATTCCGCATAATTGTGAGATTGTCATGCGATGTCCGAATTGTTTCGTCCCTAATTTCGTCTGTGACACAATAAACGCATTTCGTTTTCATTTAGTCGGAAACAGATGGTTGCTTATGTAAATGTCCGGTAATTTCAAGCGTATCTTTTGTGAAGACGGTTTTTTATCGGATCAAAATGGTCGATGTGCTATTATCATAATATTATTAAAGGTGCATATCGGATGAATACGTAAATTTTATAATGACGTAAGGCAGTAAAACATAGAATGATCGTCTTGAGGTTATTCAAATATACTTAGAGTACCTTCATCAATTTTGGAAGTGGACGAAACATTGTTATGTTTTTCTGTTGATGCTGAATGTTAATTTTATTTTGTTTGGGGCTTGTACTGTCGTTCTATATCGAGCTCATGTAGATTAGTCTAATATTTTAACTGGATGCATCTCGACAAATTAATATGCGTTTGAAAGAATCGTGACTGAGGCTGTAGAATAATTAGCAAGGTACGCGATATGCGGCAAACCTCTTGTTGATTTCACAGTATCTCATTGCCTTTTGAAAGTTTCTTGAAGACTGTTGCACAACTTTTTTCTTGCACTCTCGATTCGTTTTGACGTTAAGGACGCATTTTATACGTATCCTGTGCACCTGCGGCGGTGAAAATAAACTGGGTTGTTTATTTACAAAGAAATAAGTCAAAACGCTGCCGTTGGGCCCGTGGTCTCTCCCGTGGTATCTCGGTAGAGATCGCTTGCAAAATCTTCCAAAAGTATTTGCCAGAAGATCGTCCGATAAGAAATTTCAGAAAATCGTCTCATTTGAAACGTCGATACGAAAGCTGTTTATGGCGCTTCTTTCATACGTAAATTTAATCCATGAGGTTACTTGATTGGATCGGTGATAAGTCACGCAAAAATATCGCCGACCATTTCGATCACGGCAAGTTACTTTCGAATTTTCGGCTCTAGATACCACGCACATCTGGACTCACCTCGGACTTGTGGTAACGGATTCCATTTTAATCTGTCTTAGATTATTCAGATGCCATTATTGTCGAATCGACTCGGACAGGTAAACGTATTATTTAAATTATTCTTCGAACGATTGCGTGTTAGGTTGCAAAACGGTTTTTTGTCGCTATATCCAACCAATTAAGTTTAGTATTCGCGTGATTCGGATTCTCAGATAAAATAAAAGACAAAACGTTGTCCGATTCTTGTTTCTGTGTTCATAATTGACTCTTTTATAATATCACCTCGTTTTACAAAAACAATTGCTAAGTGTTTTTATCCATGTTAGTGTTTTTTTATATGAAATGCCAAATGGGTTGACGCATGGCAATAAAGAATACAATCCTATAATTATTTTTGAAATAATCATTGATTCCAATAGCAACGTAATAGGCAATTAAAAAATTTGAACGGTTTCCTTATAATCTAACACAAAGATGTAAAAACTTCACTGATTTATTGCAATCTTGCTAGTCAAACGTGAAAATTTAATTTCGTACATAATAACATAATACATGAGCATCATATTCTTGACCATTCTAATAAACTATAAAACTATAACACTGCATTTTATATAATCTCTTCAAAACTTCAGTTTTCAATTAACATTCTTGCGATACAATCAGTACGATTAATCATACTTTAGCTATCGCAAAAACGGAAAGTAACCCATTCGTAATCCGAAAACCTGTCTCTTGGTGTCGAAACGTCAGTCTTCAGGGTTCCTTAGGCTTATGATAAATAAACTTATCTACACTGTCAATCCAATGCAGTATCCTAAAAAAAAAAAACATTTAAAAAGAACTGATTTTATCATACAAACGCATTTGCAACTTGATATTTGTATCGGTAAATATTTTAGTAATTGCGACACACTTCTGTTATTAACCCATGGCGACTTACGCATATAAATTTCTGGGACATGAAACTTAACCAAATTGAAGTTCATTGTCTTAATCCTCTCCGAAATTTTATAATCCGATATGAGAGATACTTGACACTCCTTTTATCATATTTTTTATGTGAATATTGCTTACTTTATAACATTCGGTAGGGTGGAATGCGGCCAAAGACAGCAGAAAGAATAAAAATAAAATTCTCCTATAAATTCTACAAACAAGTGGCAGGTAGCGCCACCTGTTGGCAAATGAAATACTGTCTGAAGGTGTTTCGAGTGCCAACCATTTACCATAATGACTGACATTTAATTAAGTTTTGCCATTTACTGTTTAAGTGGCCTCATATCCTATTCTTAGTACGCGATCGCATGCTATGGTCGCAAAATGTTAAAACAACTTCGCATAAGTCCATACGAAACTCTCACTAACAAAACTGCCAGAGAAAATATTAAAGAAATGGACTTTTCACTGACCATACTTTTTATGTTCGTTTAATGTCAACTGATGCTGCTCTTCACATAAAACAAAAGTATTTTATGGATATTTCTCGTACAACAATAGAAAATTTATCTCAATGGCTACAGAACTGGAGTTCAAATCCTTTTCTAAACCGAAAAACCCTTTAATACTAACAGAATAAAGTTTATTACAAGATGTCAGGTAAACTTATGCGTGTTAAGGCGTGGGTTGACAAGACTTATGCTTATCGTCGATTTAGCATTTCTTCGCTACTTAATCTAGTTTTTAAAAGCCATTAAGCTTGTAGTAGCAATCTGTATTACTTGTTTTGTGTCTACCATCAGTGAACGGGATGTAATGATTTACAGCCAAACTTGTTACTACATTTTTTCACCTACACCAATTCTTTAATCTCATTGAGTTTTTTGTCGTCTTTAACTTTATTTATATCTCCATTTACGTTTTTTTCTATAAGTAGATTATTTTCGATTCCATCAGAATCTATATTTCCTTCGGTATGCAGTGGAAGGTTTTAAAAAGTCGGTTCCATAACTTCACTTAAGGCTTGCTCAAGAGTTCGCTTGAAATATTTTCTGAGTGTTGTCGTGAAGGCCCGTGCAAACAGTGACCGGTCGGTTGTACAAACAAAGCGGGTGTACCGGTGCCATCCACTATGTGGCCTCTAAGGTTTAGCCCACGTTCTTCAAGAATATTTGTATTTACATTAACATCCTCCGCTATTTGTATACGAATAATGTAATTACCTTTAGGTACGTCGGAAACCAATTTCTTTGAAATGGGTGCGTACTGTGCGTATGTCAAGCGTACTTTTTTGGATTGAGGAGAAGTTAATGTGGTTTCAAGTAAACTGAATGTCTTTTGGTATTGTTTAAAATATCACGAATAATTTTATAGGTGTAGGAATTTTGTATTTGATCCTTCGACGCATTAGGTACTAACCATTATTAATCCTTTTGAACACTCTAAAAAATCTGTCCCAACTCCCAAAGAAGATGAAGTTTACAAATATTTCAAATTTAGATTCCATTGTTGTTGGGGAAAGATATGCCTTTTTGAATTACCATTAATCATATGACAAAGTCGACGTTAGATAAAATCCGTAGACACTCACACATATGCAGGGATGTATTTTCAACGTAACCTGACACACACAAGCCAATTTAAAAACAGGTAGAGATTAAGGATCTCTTTCTTATTTCAAGAATTTCTTAGTACATAACTGTTGTAAGGTTTACGTTCAAAGATTACGTGGATTTGCCTTGATTTCAAACTGTAGGTACGTGGCAAAATAATAATAATATGAATTTGTGGCTACACTGTGCTTTGTCTAACGAAAGTAGGTTTTTGTTTTGAACTCCCAACTTTGTGTTATTGCATTAAATTGCATGCATAGACATGAAGTTATACGACTGTTAAGTAAATAGGTAACTAAATAAAGGTTTTGTGAATTTCGAAATAATTATTGTGCAATTACAACTTATTAATGGCGGGCAGAAAGTCGTAATTTTAGTAGTGATAAAAAAAGAAAATAAGTAGGACTTGATGGTTTTCTCATATTTTGTTAGTATCCCTTCCAAAAAGCTGCATTTTTTATACATTAAATATAATTTTCAATTGCCTTAATCATACACTTCTGTATCTTTATTTCATTTCCCATAACCTTTATTTACCAAATCATAAGCGATCAAAGATAACCACGAAAATACTTCGAAGTCCTACGTGACGGCTCTCGGGGACATTAAAAATGGTCGAAATGAGTTTTGATTTTATCTGTCATGGCTACCCACGGGCTTAAGCTGGTTGTGTACATTTCTTGAAGAGCCACTAAATTATGTATGAAGTGCAGTCGGCCATGTCTACGGTTGATCAATCTTTAAAAAAGTAAAATAAATGTGGGCAAAAGGGGGGTGAACGTGGGCATCAACCAATTTTGTCGAGTGTACCTTCATTTAAAGACAGTGACATTCTTTAAAGGGGTGTGTTTGTTAAATTTTTTTATAAAACTATGATAAAAGTACATAAAAAAAAACTTTGAAAAATAGAACACTTATAAAGCCCACTTCACACTATACTGCAGACGAGGTTGCATTAGATGAATAGAATCGTCACTATAGTGTGAATTGACACTAAAAGACGTCCAATAGAATCCCACTATTGTAGTTTTTCATTGCAGGATGAAATCTATTAACATCCCTCTATTAATTCGAGCTTTTATTGCTACCACTGTCTTGTAATTTTCTATCTTTGAACTAAAAAAAAGGTTGAAGATTCTCCCTCAAGATTGTCGGGATTAAGTAGGTGCGTTTGAGACCAGACTAAAAGTCGCAGTACAACCGGTCGTCCTTGGCGGTTGAACCCTCTTGCACACCCATGGCTTTCCATACGGAGTTTATGGTGCATCCAGAAATAAATTATTGTGATGGAAAACGGTGATATTTTAGTCAGTGTTGTAGAAGTCGAATGATTGTATGTGTCTGTTTTACCTTTAAGCTTAGGTACTATGTAAATATAAATAATTTTATTTAAAATGTTGTGCTTTGTCAGTTTTTAAAAGAGAAAAATATACATATAAAGAGAAAAGTGCACAAAGATACTGCTTATTTCATTAGAAATGTCTTCCAGCAGACCTGCGATTGGAGAGTTGAGAGCTGTAGGTACAGTGTATAAACTTGTTTATTTTCTTGGTTGTCACTTGTTCCCAAAGGCTAGATCAGTAAGCCACTTTAGTACCAAAACAAAATAATTCAAGACTAGTCAAGGGCTAACATAAAGAAAGACTTAACTCCAAGCCATGCATATTAAAATTAGGGGATTTAAAAAATCCTATAAAAAATTAACTGAATTACTAGACACTTTTCAATTCCATAGAAACGGCAGCAGCACGCATATAAAAAAAAAAGCCTCAGAATATAACCTTAATCCCGTTAACGAATTCTTTTTCGGTCGAATTCCCTCAAAAAAAGAACGTCGTAGATATTGTGGCCAGTTTGAAAGACGAAATAATCACGTTATTTATTACCTGTGGCTGGGAGCAAGCAACTTTAATCTCTTCTCGACACGTACGGAACGATTTTATGGGAGATTAAAAGCACTGATCGAATTTTGAAAAGTTTTCGAATAGTAATAAACATCTGTGCTAGGGTTGTGCTACATAGGAATTATTTTACTGAACGTAGCAGAAACTAAAATAACGTACCAATACCAATGTAGAGATAAAAATATAACTATTAAAATAATTAACTAATTATTTAAAATAAAGTTCTTTTGTTATCTAGACAATAGTTTTTAACATCGTTTTAGTGTTTCAGGCAAAAGAAACAAATACTTTCAACCAGAAAATTATTTGACTAAAAAACATAAAAATCTTTATAAGAATACTCACATCCTTGATGACCATAAACGAAAAATTTAATTAATTAAACCAATTCCTATTCTATTGTAAATTATTATGTATTTAATTCGCTTGATTAGTATAATGCATATCGATAGGAATCTTTAATGGCATGTTACTATTTAGTCCAATATTAATTCTGCCTTTTTTATTTTTGTGTATATATTCACACTGTTCATTAGTATTCTTAATAATATGAAAATCTTCTTTTGTAGTCCAGAAATATAAAGAGCGGTGGCCGATTAATTGCTAGTTTCATCAGAAATTCTATTATTTATTTTGGTCGTGCAAATAATAATTGTCGCTTTTCATAGCTTTCAGCACCCTAATTGCGTAACGCACTATTCATCATCATCATTTTAGCCGAAAGACATCCACTGCTGGACATAGGCCTCCCCCAAAAGGGGGGTTTTGCTATAATCGCCACGCTTGGCAGACTGGTTAGCGATAGCAGTATGGTGGTCAAATGTATAGAGAACGCTGCTGCCCATTCTCTAGTAAGTCCCTTAGTCGCCTTCTACGACACCCATGGGAAGAAATGGTATGGTGCAATTCTTTTACGTTCGGCACCACACGGAACGCACTATTATCTAAACCAATTTGAAGGTTATAGCTAATCCATTCTTATGTTCGACAAAATTGTCTGCTTAGCAACGTAATCAACGCCATTAATGTTGTTAAACTGTCAAAATAAAAGCGATTCGTACTGATAGTATATTACGCACTTACCTTTCTGTTAATACTAAAGCTTGATATAGTAACCATTGGAAATTATATGACAGGTTCATTAGGTGACTAGGTAATTTGTCTAAACATTTATTTCCCGAAACTCAACATTATAACATCACCCCAAAATGTTAGGCAGAGATTATATACAGGGAGACAGGGACATTAACACGCAAACTGTTACCTAAGATTCAGTACATAATTTTGAACCCACATTATACTATACATTTCCAGTATAAGCTGATCTTGCATAAAATAGAATTTCCGTACAGTGCGAGATCAGCGTAAACTGGAAATGTATAGCTTGATGTGTAGCCGTGTGTACACCCACATTTTGCCAGTTATGTATAACTGGGCACGAATCCAATCTTCAGGCTGCTTTTGAGATTTTATTTCTGAAAATGTGATCAAAATTCGTTCGATGTTTAAGCACCACATTACTGCAGCTTGCAGTCATTCATGTTCCATTTTAGTAGTAGGTAGATACATATTTATAATTATCTGTACATCCAATAATCGGTTCTCAGTAATTTATATAAACAATAAAGCATAATGCTGTTTCTCAGAATATAAGCATTATCAAATTACCTTGGGTATCGGAACATTTTAAGGCGGATATAGGTGGTTAGTAATAAATACTTTTAGTTATTTTGATTACCCCCGTACTGAATTTAGGTAAGTACATAACTAATGACTACTATATAAGATAGCAAGAACTTACTTTGTTATTTTTTATCTCTGTTTAATGTATCAAAGGTAGGGTTTTTTTTTAAGGGTGGGAAATCATCAAATAACTTCTGCTGCTCTGGGTGGAGCAGGAGGGCGTGTCAGACTTTTACTCAATAAAACTCACCCGTGTTCCCTCAGTTGTCTGTGTGCCAGGGGCGACGGTATCTCTTTCGAACAACCCGCATCTCTGGCAAGCATCGGTCCTTGCGGACCCCACTAGTTGGTGCTGACATCTCTTTGAGGCGCGCGTGGAACAAAGTGCCGTCGACCCGGTCTTGGTCCTTACCGGACAGCGAGCTACCCAGCCCGCGCCTACGGTGGCCGGGAATCAGGCTGGGATTTCCGACGCACACAGCGTCTCCTGCGGTGAATAGGGCCGTGAGCGCGCTTATGCTGCCTCTCCCTCACGTGCGCCGCCTCCCTCTTCGCGAGCATTACTGCTTCGCAGAAGGTGACGGCTACCCATGCACTCTCGGTCTGTACCATGGCCTGGACCAGGGCCGGACGCGAGAGATCGCCACCGCCGATCGCCTCCACGAGGACAAGGTGGTGCTCCGCCAAAGCCGGGCAGACCTCCACCGTGTTCTCAGGGCGATCTTCGCCTTATATGCGAAACAGGAACCTCCCAAAACAGCCGTGTCCGATGAGAACCTGCGTCAGGCGGAAGGTGATCATAGGTACGGTAACAATAATAAACATAGATTCGGTATAAAACTAAAATGCACACTTGAATATTAATTTGTCAGGCCCTAAAGAAAGAACACCTAGACATATATCTTTAGGAGATAGCACAGTAAAACTGAAAGCCGGAGCTGTTGAGAGAGTGCTCAAAGGCGAGCTTATAAATAATAATGAAAAACAACGAATAATAATCAAAATCATTAGAATGTAGGAACTTCCTTTTCAATCTAAAGCATACTCGTACTTAAAGTAAAAAACTTAGATTACAAAGAAAATAATGATCACCGACGAAAAACCAATCCCTTTTACATCGTTCCCACATGTAAAACAGCCAATAAATACATCTACGATACGAAACGATTACAGCCGATTACGGTCAATTACACACTGCACTAAAAGAGGATTTACGATGAAACCAAAATTAACACTCCTGCACCCCGAAAGCCTAATTGCACCTCCACAAGTAATAAATCATGGAGGATCAAACAAAATTGAAGGATTCAATCTAATTGGGTTTGTACATAGAGTGGACCAATCAATATAGTTTGATTAATGATATCTCCTCTCCTGGTATAATTGCCTTACGAGACGATCATGAATCAACTGCCAGTGCTATAAATCTGATAACTAGAACTCGTTTCGAACAAGAATATTCACTTCCTAAGCTACTCCGGACTCGGAGCGTCTTTCTAAGCGTAATGATTTCGAGAAACGTATAGCTGTGTTATCTGCTTGATATTTTAATCTTATCAGCTTATCTAATGAATAAACAGAACGGGACTAGAAACAATAAAAAAAATTACCTACCTGTGTTCAACGAATGTCGTCTTTAAACAGCAAGTTTTAGAATTTACAGTTGGATTTAATCAAATGGAGACGCGCTGTTTGATTATCGATTTTAGATCATAAGAATTCGGCAAATTACGAGTTATTGCTACTAGACATAATATTAGAAACCATTTTGATAAAATCATCATTTGAGGTCGTAAAACGAGAATAGAATCTGGTTCTAAAGATATATGAACCATGAAAAATTGAGTTTTGGAACTATTGAAGCGCGACTATAATGGAGGCATTTGATACTTGGACGTATCCAATATCAAAGTTTTTCTTATGAGGCGCCAATTTTTTGTCGTAGTCAGTAGACATGCGTTAACCGATCTCATGATCGATAGACAAAAACAATGCGGTTGGATCACGGAAAATAGACAAATGGAGGCAGAAAAACGCACATTTATAAATTTGACGCTATAAACTTGGGATACATCATTATTATTATAATAATAGTTTTTCTAAGTAGTCGTTCTGGTAGTATCAGTAGTTCAACATTAAAAAAGTGTTATACAGCAACGTTCATCTTGTTTTTTCTTACTTTACTTTCTAATCCTTCATAGAATTTGAGTTAACTTTCCTGTATTTGTTCATTTCTGTCTGATTGATGATTCAATTCGAACATTTATTTTCTTGTCTGTGCTTGCGAGTCTTATAACTTTTTCTTCTTCATCTATAATTAAATAAATTTAATGCCACGAACAATAATTATATTTTGTTCTAACGAAATCTTTTAGCAATGCAGGACAAGCAACTCTAATTATAGGTACTTAGGGTCCGCAAGACATAAAGTTTTGGCAATTTTATTGGATTCTGGCTTTCATCCAAAATTTTCTGGTTCTACCCAACCACTCAGGTTCTATCAACATTTTTTAAAACGTTGGTAGTTTTAGGTAAAAAGCACCTGATACCGTGCAAGTGAAGTACGCATTTACAATGAATGTTTGCGTCACTCAGAGGTGAAATTGTGTGTGAAGCGGCAGCGGCAAGCCGTCGCTCCCATTACGTCGCATGGCCGGCGTACGCGCAGCTAAACCGGCTGTGGACGACACGCTGTATGTAGCTGGCTCGGTTGTTAGAGATTGATGTGATTCGACTTGAGAACCTAGAATTGCTTGGTTTAGCTGACTTCTACTAACTACACAGATATACCGGCCTAATAAATATGACTTAAAATAGGTGACAGGTTTATTATGCTTTTCGGTATAAATTGATATATGAATCATTGTGAAAATATTTACTAATTTATCAAAAAGTTTTTATTGTTTTCATTGATATTTTATCAAACTATACCTAATAAAGTTCATGTGTCATAAAATTCTTACTTTTAGATTGTTTGCGTAGGAAGGCTACAATTCAGCAACCACCAACATTGAATAATTCTGAAACATCACCACAATAGTTTTAAATTACTACATTTACAATACTCACGTATCTGCACTTACAAAATAAAGTAAATGATACCCTTCTCTACCAGTTACTTACCACACAGCATCGCGGTCCAACCTGGCCGCGCCGCTCCATTAGTATTTTCCATTTATTTTTTGTCCACGTACCTGTCCGACTTTTGGGGTTTTGACTTTTTATAACGTCGACCGCGCGACGAATACTAAATTTCTTTAGTATACAAACGAAAAATAAATGATGCACTGCCACGCATTGCGGAACGCTCTGTATTATTTTTCGATTTAGTTTTTGTGATAGAAGATGGACGATTCGGAAGTTAGCTTCACTTAAAATTTCCAATTTAGTTGTGAGAATATTTTTCCAATCTTCAAGAGTATCTGCATATAAAATTGTCATTTTCAAATACTCTACTTGTCCTTCCTCAGTGGGTTCTTTGATGTCAAAAATCGATTCACATCAAATATCCATAAAACGTATCCATAACGTGAATACTAAAACTTCAAAACGACTTACGCGTTAAGTATTGAAAGAAATTCCAGCACGTGTACATTCTAATAAAAACCTACCTTACTACAATGCAACATTACCTACATTGCGACAAAAGAAACGAAAGACTTTCATGTGTAGGTAGCGTCTAGACCATTACCGGAGACCCAGCGACTACATTAACGACTCATTGTACTGATGTGATTGAAAGCACCTCGCCTACACGAAACCTATTATGCTTTAACGTAACTACTTTGGTAATGACGTATTATTTTTGAAACTCAATCTGAATTCAATAAGGGGCCAATCTAAAATGTGGTAATAGATTTAGAAGGTCTACTTAAGGGCAAGCGGTTGCAAGCAGCCGCAAGTATTTTTTATATTTCAAGAAATAGGAAAAATACTTTTGATAAAAATTTAATACTAAAGCCTAAATAAAAAATTCCAGTTAAATCAAAATACTATAATTATTATCACATTATTTTTATCAAAGATCAAGCACCAAGAATAAAATGAGACGAAATGATTTTTACTTAAGTCAGTGTTGCAGAACGTAATCGAACGCCAAAACATTTAGCAACATCTTAAAACAATGATAACAAACCGGATTGTGAATTTGAAAACGTATTTGGTTTAAAGATTACAGAAGTGGAAGAAGCAGGTTTAATAGTACTGGTGGCTGTTCATTAAACATTAATCTACAATTTCAAATACCAGAAATCACACTGGCAGAAAATAATTCCTTTAAAAATTCATTTCTTGCGAAGGAAGGAAGCCAAAAAGTAACTGTAAAAGTAAAAACCAATACAAAGATGACTGTTGAAACGAAGTAATTTATTGTTGCTACTTTTTTAGAACATTTCGAAAAAGATCCATAACCCACAGAGTATTGTTCGTTTAACTAAAGTCTCTTTCTATTGGAAACTGACTTCGGTTTTGTCATTCAAAAGAAGCTTATTAGCATAATTCCATTGCGGTTAAAAACAAAACGATATATCCAATGTATTGACGTCTCATTTTGTTAAACGCGGTGCAAAAAACGTTCTAATGGAAATGCTAATTTCGCTCGAGCAGTTGCGAAAACGCTCGTCTCATTTACATTATGTCATTTACTTCTTGTAAATATTTTGCTACCTATACGGGTTCCTACGGTTCGGTTTTAGGAAATATTAGCTCGACAGCGTCTATGCTAATTGGACTTCTAAGTTTCTAGGCGTTAGAAACGACACTTTTGCTAATTAGTCGAATGATTCTTTGAAATGTTGTTTTTGTATGTTCTGCTTCCAGGTTACAATTTGTAATATTTTTCATCTGTCATATTCATATTTGTATAAACATAATTATCTATTTATTTCCTATTTCTTCTGATTCATTAGAACGATCTAACACCATTTCATTCAAGTAATTTTGAGTCTTATCATTGTTCAAAATATTAAACGTAAAATACAGATGTACCATACAGAATAAGTTCACACGGACTGACTTAACAATTTCTGTCATTCAAATGTTAATTATTGGAAAGTAAAGCGTTGGCGTCATTTACTACTGATGCTGAGATATTAGTAGCATAACAATAAATCGTCTTAAAGGAAACCAGCTTAGTTGTAAAGAGATAAAAGTGCGTGGGTTCGAGACTCGAGTCAACCACAGTTGCTTAAGTACGCCTTTTATGCTGCTTAATACAGCAAAAGTGTCTCCTGAGAAACATGTCCAGAGAATTATTTAACGTTTACTTATACTTAGATATCTACTTTTTAATACTTATACACATTCGTTTATTTTCCCTTAAAGTTAAACAAAGCTGTATGTAACCTTTAAAGTATGATAAATAGTAATATTTCTGGGAAATATTTATAATACTTTGGGCAAATGATGAATGTTATCAATGTTACTGCTAATGCATGAAATATTATAATAATATTCAGCATTTAAACTCAATTCTAACAACAATTCCGAATTCATCTGTCAATGTACCAAAATACATCGGGACTTATGTATATTGATGAACCTTAAATTTATCATAAAAATCATCGAAAGGTTTGTTCCTAAATAATAATTTACATAAAACTGTAAGCTTGTAGTTTCTACGCGTCTCTCCGTATGTTAAAACCAATAGAAAAGTCACAACGGGCAATAAAATTATGTTTCGATGCATCTGCCTGAAAGCAACGCGATTTTGAATAACAAAATCTGCTACTTCATTATTCAAATCGCAAGATTATGTTAATATAAGCTATTTGTAAGCGGGTTTGATTTACTTATGTGGCAGTGTGCGGCATGTAACAGTTTCTTTGAATAAATTTATGTATTATCAACCGCTACCGTTCTGCATTTGTGTGGGTTCCGCAAATACACCTACGTACATAATTAAGTTCTCCACTCATTATCATAAATACGGTGGCATTGTCTTCTTTGCCATATTTATGTTTTATATGACTTAATTTAATTAGTGTGAAGTCTCATTTTGTATTCGTGTTATATTACTTGTTTGCTCATTTTTTGGATCTTTATGGCCATTGAGTTATCTAGGTGAAAATATTATATTTTTGTGAAGTCAGATTATTGGTCACAGCCAAACACAAATTACTTTCAGATTTACCGATATTATAATATGATGACAGCCAGAAAGCTATCATCACTAAACTCTTGAAATGATTAACAACAACTTCTGCACGTTCATAAATAGTAATATCTTTTGTTTTCTCATTTTCCAACACAAGAACTTTTAAAGGCAAAGACATAATTAGTAAAGATAATGAGCAAAGCGTTTTACGATCAATCTATGCGATAGGTTTAGATAGCGTAGATGAACGGGAGGTACGTAAGGAGGGATCGGACAGTGACCCCGGCGGCATTCCAACGCACGTCCGTTGTACCTGCTCTTTTTACTTTTAACTAGATTTTTTATAAAAATCTTCAGTACTATTGAAGTGATGGAATGCTTATTTCGTATGCCAAGGATGGAGTTCAAGGAATGTTATGTAAACTTATGCCAGAGTAGTGCTTATGCCAACCGTATTTCCACAAAACTACAATAACTTATTTTTTAATAGTCCCTAGCCATGTTTAAACTATTTTATTTTATGTTTACTCACGTAGATAACAGAACTTCAGTTGTTTAGGTGAGTTATCGTTGTGCGTTTCGTTTCTAGCGTGTAAAAACCTATGTAGTTACCTATAGCCCTATCTTGGCATTCAAGTGTCAAGTTCATAGTTGGCAATAAAGCACGAGTATAAGGTTGAAAGCCCCCTGTCCATAAACCTCACAGCCACAGTCGCCTCTCGCCTTTTTTAATATAAAATTGCAAGTGTTAAAATTCAAGATTCTTAATCTGAAACTACATTTTAAATTGTTGAAGAAAATAAAACAGTAGATAACTTTTTGTAAATATACACGGTTGACGGACACTTTAATGAAGCGATTGATAGACAATTTAAAAGTATAAGTTAAGATAAACATTTACATAAATCTTAATTCGCAATGGCTAAGAATGCTAAAAATAAAACTATAACTAAAGTAATACACAGTATATACAAATATAGGTATGCACTGGTGCCCACTTGGCTCACTATCTACCATTCAGACTTGGTAATACGAAAAAAAAACTGTGGAGAGAAATTGATTTGATCTGTGGTGCTGGTCATTGCAAAGAACCAATACATTCTTAGACAAGACCTCTCAGTAATTAAATATTTTTATTAACCTTTAAATCATGACTTCAAATTGTAAGACATGCATTAGATTTGTGTTTTTAGCGTTTACATTATGGAATGTTCAGTTTTATTTCAAGACATTAAGTTCTTGATTATTTCCCAACACTACTAAGATTTGAAATAAAATAATAATTAATTTGCAGGTGTTTTCATTCAGAAACCTCAAACATATTCGGGTCTATCATATTCGTCACTCTACATCCGTTACCAACCTCTCGAACGTTGTTCGATAGGCAATCTCGAACACGATTGAATTGGAAAAAAACCTTTTTGACCCGGATCGATAGACGAAATATTTCTTTTATATTCTTAGTTTAAAACGTAACTAGTTCTAACTTTATATCTCCTTTATCAAGTTCAATTTAAGTGTAAGGAGCTTTATTTTAAGAACAAGTGTTCGAAATAAAGTGACCCAAAATTTTGTTGTACTTTGTATTCTCGGTTCTGTCACGTCGAATTTACTTGCAGCTTGTTAAGAAACGAGAACACTTTAAGAACCTGTTTCCGCTCTCGCAAATGGTTTCTTGGTTTAGCCAATTACATTTCCAGCAGAAAAAAGAGCGTCAAAACTTTTAGACATTTAAGTTAAGTGACCAACGCTTTATATTCAATTGCCACTTCTGAGAGCATTATGTCGTTGTTATCAATTCAAGTTATTACCGTTTTATTGTTCATTTCATGAGTCACTTGCCTGTTTCCTACACCGGCGCCATCTCTTGTAAGTGTGTTCCAAAACACATTATCCGCCTGGCAACCGTAATGGAAATATTTTTTAATGTAACCCATTAGCGCGGGATCTCGGTCCTCTCTGTAATTTGGAGTCAAAGTTTTTTAATCTTCGCTCCGTGTCTTGATGGGGTTCTGAGCGACTGTCCATCGCGATCCTTATCTCAAAGCATAATAAGAAGAGACAGACGTTACTTATATTTTATTTAACGTCAGAATTGATCGAACTGGTACGATAAGATACCTCCGAGGGTAAGATTTGTTTATGTCATAAATTATGTGTATTATTTACGTTCGTTTTAATTCTTTCATTTTATAATTTTTTTGTCGTTGATACTTCCGAATAAATGTTTATTGTGACATTTTCAAATTTTGGATGACTTGACTCTTCTTTGTTCTACCATTTGGTTATGCTTTTGGGATTTACCCATTTGACCAGCAATCGTGTGTTTTATAGTTTTAGTTGGTTCGTATCAAACGTTTTCGTGGTAACCTGGTAAATGCCTTGTTAATTTGAATCTGGCGTCGGTCTCTCTGATGTTAGTAAAGCTGTTTGACTGGTGTTTCCGAATCCGTCATCATACGATGTCGATCGTGGCTCTCGATTCATTTTAAAATGAAGATATCGCGTTCATTAGATATTTAAAATTTATTGGAAGTAATTTCGGCTTCGATAATAAAATATCAGGTTTTTATTTAATTGGAACACTTTTTCTCTACGTCTATCGATCTTATGTTTATATGTTGGACGCCATGTTTTTTTTTATGTTTATCACTGTTCGTTTCTCCCATCGTAAACACAACATAGATCGGTAACCGGTAGATACAATATTAATGACTTCAATGTTATAAATTAAAACAGTTACGAAAATACCGCCCTTAAAGAATATTAATAAAGTCTAAATACTAGTTGCCGTGTCCTCTAGCAATGTCAAAGCAATTTTGTTCCAATAGTTTAGTATCAAGCTCGTAGATATATTCTATAATTTTTATCCTCATCCCAACCCAATGCATAAATCTATCATACATTTTAGAAGGTCCATCCATTATCTAATAATGCTTCAAAATCTTAATACACAACGTGGGTGTTTGGACTAGCCGTGTGTACATTAAAACCGGTCTGTTCGTCAGTCACTACACAATATTTGCGTGACGATGGCAAGTTCGCGCCCTTCCCTTCTTCATTCATGAATTTGTTTGTTAGTTCTTAAAACTTGACTTTCTCTTCGAAATTCATAATAGATTCATCTTTAGTAGTTTATTTCTGAAGTTACTTCAGCTAGTGTGTATCTTTTTACATAGATTTTTCTTCGATGTTACTTGCCTCAGAATCATGTCATAATAAGTGGAATGTATTACCATTAAATGCCTTTAAAGGTAAAGCCACACTTGTAAGTAAACCGTAACTATTTATGCACAATTTGTGACGGGTATAAAAGCTTACACTTTACTCCTGCGAGGCTTTGAGTCGTGCCGACGCACGTAATATTGACATTTTTAATGTTGTCACTTTACAATCTGCTACACCCGCTAGAAAAAAAAAAACTGTCGTAACAGTATCGACTTGTCTGTAATATGCAGAGGTACTGTATACGAACTACTTGTATAGGACAAGTAGTTTGCCAATGTAATATCAGGTATTATTGATTACAGAGTGCTAGATTTCAATGAAATTGCAGTAGCAAAAGTATTTTGCTCCTGTAATTTTATTAAAAGCCATACTAGCTTGGCTAGCTAGGCTAGCTTTGATTTTCGCAAGATTCCATAACTTTAGTAGGTAATGTCGTCTTATAGTAAACAATTAAATCATATATGCATAATCAGCATGTAATGTCCTGCTGCTGGGACATAGGCCTCCCAAGCGTGAGAGGGCCGGGACGCGGGCCCAGTGCGAGTTGGTAGAAGTCACATAAATTAAAAGTTTTGGTTCTAGGACAAGGTTTCCTCGAGCTGTTTTCCTTCACCGTTTTGAGAGCTGTGGTGATGAAATAATTTAGACTAAGTAAAGCGCTTTCTGGATTCAAACCTACGACTTACACTTCGTAAGTTTCCACTGGACCACCACTGCTCATAACCAGTAAAATATTCGATACTAAATGACGAAGAAGCTTGGTAACCTCTAAATAAATACTGAATTATTGGGTGTGGGCGTTTTTTTAATTACCAAAATTGTGATTTCTGCAATTATGAGGATGTTTTAAAGTAATTACAACCATGGTCCTTGATATGGGCAAGCCCTTGAATGATTTTTACGTTAAAATATCCGTTTTTGGCAACGCATGATTGTTCGATAGCGTATAAATCATCAATAACATTTTGTAAGGTCAGTATTAATTATAATATACGGAAATCGATTCTCATAAATATTGGAATGAATAAAACGGCAAATGAGATTTTTGATTGATCAATTTTCTAAATCAATGTTAAATAACTAGAGTTTTAGCGCAGTTTTGTTCGAAGTTTGGAGGCTTTGGCTCTGCAATATTTCTCAAAAAAAGATTTGGTGTTTTAGTATTAAATATTTGATAATTTAAACCGCATATAGATTTTAATACCCTTGGTACTATAACCTAACCTGGCTAACTGATAATGAGTAACTCTTCAGTCATATAAACAAATATAGAACGAGATGAAGTAAGAATCTGCAGTAGCATTATGCATCGCTATCATTTGTCTAAATACAATTTGAGGTCCCAGTGTCGAGACTAAAAATATTTTCTGTTAAAAGTTATAACATTTATATGAGAATAAAAACTGGACTTTTAGCTTTTCTAAGAATTGAATGTGCGAACTCAAGAGCGAAGTAAAATGCGTGCACAATCCGTGTAATTGGCAGTGTGGGTCATTACTCCTTTTAGAGTTTCGTATGTAGGTACAATTTAACTTTACAAACTTACAATGTATTTCTGTTTTGCGAGGGAATGGGTTATTGTGTTCCTTGCTGGTAATGTGATGAGGGGACGAGTCCAGTTTGTATGTTGGTAGAAATTTCTTGTTATTTTCAACTCCATCACGCGGGTTTTCGTTTTCAAAATTTCTTATAATGAGTTCTAAAATTGTTTCGAATACCAAAAATATTTTTGCTTTTGACAAGCATTTTTTTTTTCTTTATCATAAATTAATTAAAACGTTAGCGCGTAGCTAGACCTCAACACACAAACATACCTACTCACACACCAGACATTAACATTTTTTGTATTCTCGTGATGTTTATGGATAACTGCCTGAATCGATTTGATGGAATCGATTTCTATCATAAACTCGGAATTAAATTTTGGGCATTACTATATTTCACTGCCGCGGTCTCTCGAAAGTGAATATATATAAATTATATCGCTGCATAAGACATAAAAGATTTCGATTACGATATAGATGCTAACTTTATGGATTTTTGTAGATATTTATCGATCATCAACTTAATGTAGTTGGTAATAATATATCATTTACAAGAAAATGTGGTAAAGTTATAATTGCACCAGAAGACGTAAAGGATTTACGAGTGCAATAATATTTCACATATTCATTCATATATAAGGTCGTCAGAAGCCCGAAAGTCTGACAACCAGTTCAGATAGGTAAGCCAAAGGCTATCGTATTATTACCCAGTAACGAGGTTGTGGAGGTCAGATAGGCAGTCACTCCATATAAAATACTAGTATTCAGCTGCATTCGGTTAGACTGGAAGCACACCTCGACATAGTTGGGAAAAGACTAGGTGGACGATAATGATATAAGGATGAAAAACATTGTCATGATTTCATGATAAAGATTATTAAATCTTCACAGCCTAAGAGTATTTTATTTACCTCTAAAATAATCTATGCTATATCATCTCTCCCATTACATTATTTCTGAACCCCAA
Source organism: Antitype chi (assembly GCA_947359405.1). Taxonomy (NCBI): domain Eukaryota; kingdom Metazoa; phylum Arthropoda; class Insecta; order Lepidoptera; family Noctuidae; genus Antitype; species Antitype chi. Next base: position 8,050,602 of record OX375826.1, read on the forward strand.
GATACAGACTAACTGTCTAGTTTGGGGTTCACTGGCAAATAATATTTGTAACTAGCTGTAGGTAATATTTAAGCTACTCATATGTCGTCTCAACTTGTTTTTAATTTATCTATGCTTACTGTATTACCTGGACAATAAATATTTTCTATTTCTATTTTCTATTATCAGTTTCGTTACCAACATCTATGTCTTCAGTAATTACCCAATCATCACAATGACCTTCTTTCATACGAGACTTTCTGTCATCTATGCCTATGTTTAACCGGTTATTAGCTTATGTAACTACTCATCTCCGCGACGCATTCTTTGCATGACAACCCAAAGAATTTTCGGAGTCATCATCATTAAACGGACTGGACTTAAACCATTCTTCATTACATTTTTTGTGACGTTTCCCATGATTAACTGGGTCTACGGACTTTGTGTAACTACCACTAATCATTAGGTGAATTTTGTTCTTGTAAGTCTACCGTACCTAACTCGTCTGAATTCTTTAGTGTTCATTTTGAGATTCTTATCTAGTTATGTTAACTTTAAATAGTGTCGTTATGAGCGATAATAGTTTTTATTCCAATCCAATACGGGTTAAAATCTGTTGTAAAAAATTCGAATACTAAATAAGCAAGCGTATGTCGTAAAAATACAAATAAAATCGTATAAAATTAGATATTAACTATTTCATAATCAATAATCCATCAATAAATGTAGTTAGCCATTTGAAATTTTATGGTATATTTTTAATTATAATTATAATTGTTACTGAAGGGATAAACTGGTTTTAAAGATAATTAAGAAGTGACTTTGTTGATTTTTTTGGTGCATTAAAGTATGTTTCAATATGTTTTGTTTTCCATCATTGTATGCAAAAAAGACTTGAAAATATCATTTTTTTTTTTGCTTTCAAAATTATTTACGGTTAAAGAGATACACTGCCTTAAAAAACCACCTATTTGCCCGTTTTCAAGAAATCTCCGCCTTAATGAACTAGGATTACAAGTTTTTGAGAGCAAGATCTGAAATTAAAGCTACTTCTAGCATAAGTAGTCAGAGTAACTGTGCATTTTAAGTATCGCCGATATAATCAAAGCAAACCGACCATTATTTTTGTACTGTAGCGTTTCTATTTTATATTAACCTTATTTCCTTATTGCAGTCCATGCATTTATGAAGATTTACATTTTGTTAAAACAATATAATTTCCAAGCTCAAGTTTACCTTACCTTAACGAATCAAGTTTTTACCATCTTTCCGTTTTAAACTACATGGACAGAGCGCAAGCGTGTTATTAACATGATTACACGAAGCTCTCAATACTTCCTTTATTAATTCTTGTACCGGCCTCGCCTGGGTGTGTTTCCTCAAATAAAAACCTCATCGGAATGCAATTATAAAAGTGATATAAGAAAAATTATGATAATTTATTTGTAAATATGGTTTAGTTTACATAGTAATCTACAATAACCAGTAGGCTTATGTGACATTCTTTATTTTAAAACGCTTTTATTAGCTTGGTATGTATTGTATTGTATGTTGGTATTTACCTATTTGTTTTAATGTAGGTAAATGAAGTAAACACTGATTGATAATTTCGTATATCCATTCAGAAAATTGTATAGCATGATAATCTGGACCGTCACAGATTAACTCGATTTTATGTCCCAAAATATACCCGTCTGACGTATAGCTAATAAGTAGTCCACCGCTTATACCGTTTATGTATGGACTACACAAATTGTAATAGAGCTTCGTACACGTCTAAGAGGAGTATAAGACACTGTTTTCACATTGCTCGCCTACCTACAAGCCATAAAGCAGATGGTCACTAGTAATCCAATATAGCCGCTGTTAATAATATTAATCGCAGCGATTGGCCACAAAATGCTTTTAACGTAATTCGATTCGGTTGGACTGGAACTCTTGTGGAACGGAACCAATACAACATGACCTTCCCATGCCCCCCCATATTCGCGATCTATTAACGATACGGGGAAGTGAAAAGAATTAGCGGAGGTCTTCAAAAAATGGTGAGGCTGTACGTACTGAACGCATGCGACGTCGTCGGGCTCGCCTTGAGACTAAAGGCTCATGTTACTCGGATCACGTTCAAGGCGCGTCTGAACAGTATAGTGGTCGCCGACATTAAAATTTTACTATTACATTGTATTGAATACCCGTACAGTTATTGTATTATCTCAAGTGACATCTACTCACTTTAGTAGCGGACAATGAAATACTGTCGACGACAAGAGGTCGTTCCTCTCTTAATGAATGAACGCCTCCAAATCCAATCAAAACTCGTTTCGCATACCTACGTATTGTTACGTACCATAAATAAACTACGTTTCATATTATCAGCGAAACTTGTGTTCGAATTCACTCCGCCTCTACTCCGACATTTAATGGTACCACGATATTTTATGGTACGAATCATTAAAACGTTCCTGAGGAACACTCTTATCCAGATACGTTCCTAAATATAGCACAGGAATTTAATTTGTGTTTCATTGTTCCAGGTACATACACTCAAAGGAGAAGCCATTCAAGTGTACAGAATGCGGGAAAGGATTCTGTCAGTCCAGGACCCTGGCGGTACACAAAATCCTCCACATGGAGGAGTCACCTCACAAATGTCCTGTTTGCAGCCGAAGCTTCAATCAACGGTCAAACCTCAAAACTCACTTGCTCACCCATACGGATCACAAGCCTTACGAATGCAATTCTTGCGGGAAAGTTTTCAGAAGGAACTGCGATTTGAGAAGACACGCCTTGACACACGCAGTTGGTGACGTACCGCCAGGTGATGTTCTAGACGTAGGCGAAGAGGATATTGGCCGACCGGGATCGCCAATAGAACCAGGATTTGATGACGATGATCCCGAACTCTCGTCCCCTGAACATTCCCCTGTTAGACGAGCGCGATCGTCGTCAATCGAAAGTATCGGAAGAGAGCAAAGTGAAGAGAGACCGCCGCAACGACGGCCGTCGCCATCTACGGTAGAACGCACTCACTGCCACCACAATGAGCAAAAGGATAGAGCGAGTCCTTACACTATGCGCCCACAGCATCAAGAAAAACACACGCGCATGCCGTCAGATCTATATGAAAAACGACGATACACTTCTGAAGAGATTATAGAAAAAGAGATGCGTTATACCGAAGTTCCTGAACCACAAATAAGACATCCTCAGCTGCAAATACGAAGAGACCTTCATCAAGTGGTACCTCCTGATCCATCAAAGATGGGTCAAATGGCAAGTCCGCCTATAGACCCTGGGCCTTCTGGTATGTATCTGAGTCCATTCAGAAAGAGAAGTCATCCACCAGATATTGGAGATAATGTGAGAACTTGCGCAGCAGTATACCGGAGCCGGTCGCCTGAGCCCACCAACTTGACAATGCCCCGGCACGTGCTAGGAAATGGAGAGGTAGTAGTTGGAATCCCACCGACTATAATGGGAATGCCATCATATCATAAGTTTGGTATACCTATGCCACCGCCGCATCCTCAAATGGCGTATGGTCCTGTACCTCACCCAATATTAGGACCACAGCAAACTGTTGCACAAGACTTGATAGTAAAACACGCGCCACCGAAAGACACAACGCCCTGTACTCCTACTCATGTGACCAATTGTAAGGATGGTCAGAAGGATCCTGAAGAGGGCAGCTCGAGTTTCATAACAAGTGGAATAAAGAATATTGTTGGGATACAACCGCCAACTAATCCAAAACCGGGAACGAGCACATCGACAGGACCGAAGAAAGGCTTCAGTATAGAAGATATTATGAGACGCTGATGAAATGTTAATAAGCGCCGCTGTCTGCGAAGACTTACTGTATGCAAATAGGATTGCGTAGTATAGATTACGTTAAAGTTTAGCCTTTAGAGACGTGTTGCCTTATTTTGTTTAGCTACATAGTATGAAGTTTTTGTAATGCGATGTGTCTGTAGGCAGTGGTTCTTAATCGATTGTATAGGTGCATTTCTAGAGAGATTTAAGATATTAAATTGTATTTGTACCTAATTTTAGATTAACTATAATCAGAAGTATTATTAGTCCAGGTTTCGATGATACACATTGTAAAATTTCTAGAGGTATGTTTGTACGTATTCGCAACGTGGATTTGGTTTTCGTAAAGATCTCATATGGTTTGTTTGTGCAGTGTTTTGTTTACCTCCAAATTTTAAAAAATTAGTTTATCGAAGAAAATATTTTAGGCAATAATTTTTATTTTGTCGTTTTATTGTTGGATGCCGACGAACAAAACGGTTGTTTGTGTGATTTTCTTTTGTTTGAATCCATCAGTGCTGATTTGTAATTAAAATAATTTTAAAGGTAATTTTTAGTTAATTTTGCAGTTAGATTTAAAATATTAAGAATTGACTGGTTCTTATTACTGCTGTTATTTATTATTTAGTTATTTCATAGTTTAATTATTGAGAAGGTTAGTTTTGTCGGGCAATAAGCAGTTTAAATGATAATCGTGATTTAATTTAAGATTTGCTATTATAAAATGTAAATAAATGATTTCATTGTTAGATTTAGCTTAAAAATGGTTGATTGATTGTTAATCTAAATTAAAAACAATAGTATTGTTGAAGAAATTGCATAATAAATAAATAAAAACTGAACTGTTAAAATAAATAATAAAAGCATTATAAAAATGTTCAAAACCTTTAGTTAGAAGAACGCAGACTCTACTATAGTTTATTAGTTATTGCTCAGGTGTAATTAAGTGAAGTACTTTGCGTATGTTCATTAGTATTTTTATATTAATTAATTAATTAATAAATTATGATGACAGATAAGAACAATATTTTTATCATTTTAAATCCACAAAACCTACATTGCCTGCATACAATATTTCAAATCAGAGAATCTGAGTCGCGACAAATCGCGTGACGTCACCGAAGCTACCGCTTTGTTTGGACTTGTTCGAAGGTATGCTGATAAAAAGGCTAATGCAACTACATTATGGCTAATATGTTGGTCCCTTTGTGAGGAACTTATTGATTGGGCTATTTGATTTTGTCGAGTTAGAGTACCTTCCAATAAGTTGAAGGTCAAGCACCAATTTGGCTGCCTGAGGCCGGAAAAGAACTAATTGAAATGGTTTGAGAAAAAAAAACATTGATAGAAATATTACAAATTGGTATGCACAGCTACACATCAAGCTATACATTTCTAGTATAAGCTGATCTTGCATTGTATAGGATTTCCGTACAGTGCGAGATCAACGTAAACTGGAAATGTATAGCTTGATGTGTAGCCGTGTGTACACACATCGTAGAATCTCCTGCCAAAAGCAGTATAGTTTGTCGCCAATGGTTTCAATACAAGCAGCGGTACCATCTAAGATCATAAGTAGGTATATTATGCTCAGTAAGTAGGTAATCTAATAAAGCTATCTAGCAACAGGCAATGAAGAAGAATGCTGTGGAAGTAGCTAAAATAGACCATACGCGCGGTTTCTACATCTGTTAACTGTCTGATCTTTCTAACAGCATCAGCGACCGAGCTTAGCCGCCCCACAAGAGATGTTCGATGAGGTCCCCATTGTAATTTCTCATCTAGCGTAATTCCTAGGAACACCGTTTCATTAACAAATTCCAGTTTTTCCATCCAATATGATATCACATTCGCTACTTCTAACTTTTGGTAATTTCAATCTAATGCATTTGGTTTTTGTGCCATTTAGTACCAAATTATTTACCGTAAACCAATCTTGAACTTGAAGAATAGATTATTCCCGTCGTCAAGATTTTGTGACCATCGGTCTATTTTAAATATCAATGATGTATCATCTACAAATTACACCATCTTCGGTTGATTTAGAAGTAAATAGGGTAAATCATTAATCTAAACTAAAAAGAGGAATGGACCCAATATTGAACCTTGATGAACGCCTATTGCCATTTCAAACCCTAATGAATTTATGCCGTTTACTTGAACTTTTCTGTCTTTTATTGATCTTTTGACACACTGTTATTATCTCCTTACAGGATAAATACCTAAATCACAAAATTATAACGAAATTATGTTTAATATATAGTTTACCTATGGCAAAATAAATGTTACTATTTAAGGTCCAACTTGTACTAATATTTAATGTCGTTATGCCCCAGTGGTGAATACCTCGCCTCTCATGCACGAGTTTGTGGGTAAAAAATCCAGGCAAGTATCAAAGTGAATATTTCAATACTTTCTGTTTGGGGTTGTATCTTTTTGAGGTAGGTAATGGTTGAACGGATTTGACCATTTAGATCATGACCTGGTTTAGAACTTAAGATACTTGTTATCCCGACATTCCCATGGGATTAATAGTTATGCGGGTAAAACTACGGGTCACAGCTAGTAGTTAATACATATAATCGACATGACATCGAAAGTCTGAAATTGCCATCCCGCCTTTAGCAATTGTCGTGATCAATGCTGGTGCCTCCTCAGTACGAAAAAGCCTTTGCCGTGCTGAGGGACAGTAATAGATTGGTAGTTATCTTCAACTTGTACTAGATCGCATCAGTAAATATAAATTATTAAAACAGGATATAACTTATCAAATACAGACACAAAGCGTCGAAATAATCAACCAAACACGTTTGGTCTTGGAAAATGTCAAACAAATTATTTCAAGTAGCTATAAAACAATATGTGGTCTTTATAATTAAGGCTCTTATAGGAAAATATGGCTGAATTCCTGTTCATTGAACTTAATCCAATTAAAATTAAAGAAATAATTAAAATCTTGATTCAATTTATTAAATAAAAATTAATAAAATGATTTTAATCTGAATATTTATTAATTATTTACATCTTGTGCTGTGTCTGAGGTGATTATTTTACATGATAAACTTTAAAATGATTTTCTATCCCCTAGGGGTTACAAAATCTTTCATACAGACATATTAAGACACGTATATTGACTTACACTTGTCATTTTCTTAATATTTTCCCCATTTTAATCACATTAAACCTCTTCTCCTAAATAGGTATAAACTAAATACTACCGAAAGAATAAGATTAAAAAAAAAACAATGTGTTTCTGTTGACAGCGATTCAGACGAATTTTTTGATGCCCTATAATTTTTTTCCATTTTTTTTATATCTACATTTTTTTTTAAGATTTGTCATTACATGGGACCCTGGGGTTCCGGACCTTTGGATGGCGTACGAGGGGCCAAAGCCAGCTCGCAGAAGCCTCTTACACTACACGTTTTTAATGGAATGAGGCACCAACCGATGACTTTCCCTGTTCGCGCTATGCAGGTGTATCCAACAAGGACAACCCCCAGTTGGTGCAGGATGTGGATTTTTTTTATTGAACTATGGATTTGGGTGGAAGTGGACTGGTTACTATAGAATTATGGAAAGATTATGGCCCCTATTTGATCAATGTTTTATTTATGCTATATAAATTATGCTTATTCTGATAACTTACATATTAGACAGGGTATATTTTTAACAAGTGCGCAAACTGTAACCATGAATTCAGCATATCATTGTAGACCCCCTAGCGTAGAAATTTTACGTCGGTTATACAAAAAAAATCTGTTGTTTCATACAAAAGTGCAATACCTACGCGGTCAAAATATAAGGAACAGCTGATTCTTTTTTGTATAACCAACGAAAATTTTCTACACTAGGGAGTCTAACATGATATGCTGAATTCATGGTTACAGTTTGCCGACTGGTTAAAAATGTATCCTGTATAAATACTTTCATTGAATATATTTTTTTACTTTATTCAATTAAAGTATTTATACAGGATAAATAGAAAAAGGGATAAGCCTTTTCTTATGGAGTGCCACAAGGTACCACTCAAGTTCAAGAGTCCTATTGGATCGAAGCATGTGTGAGTAAATAGTTTTTCTGTGCCTGACCAATTTCGTGAATACAAGGTCAGATCATCTAGCTTGAACTTGAGGATAAAACTAAGTTATTCAAAAAACACGGGTAGTTAACATCAGTCGTGCCCATGCCAAAATCGTAATTATAACCGTAACACAATTTGGAATATTTTACGTCATTTTTTGCAAAAATGATTCATTCCTATAGTGTACTGGTGTTTGATAGCCTTGGAGATAACCATTTATGTTAAATGTAACAAGTTGTGGTAACCAGCTGCCGTATGATGTCATTAGCTCTGACGTCATTACGAGGTTCTAGATAATTAGTGACAGTTACAAAAAAAGAAATAATTGTACAGAGGCCAGCACATCAAGCTACCCCAATCTGTCAAACTTCTTAGATAGGTTTTCAACTTTATTACAAAAGTATTACGTTCATGTTCAATTGGGAAAATTTGACAGTTTGGGATAGTTGATCTGTACCTACATCGCGAATTCACTCCGCGATCGAATCAGAAATGAAGAGATCCGTAAACGAACCATGGTAACCGACATAGCCCGAAGAATTTCTAAACATAAGCGGCAGTGGGCAGGGCGCATTGCTTGCAGAACAGATGTCTGATGAGGCCGAAAGGTTCTGGAGTGGCGACCACGTACCGGAAGACATAGCGTTGGCCGGCCTCCCACAAGGTGGATCGGTGACCTGGTGAAGGCCGTAGTATTCCGCTGGATGCAAGAAACACAGAACCAGTCGTAGTGGCGGTGCTTAGGAGAGGCCTATGTCCAGCAGTGGACGTCTTTCAACAGAAATAATGATAACGATGTTGACATAAAATATTGATCGTTACTCTTCGTTAATTACTCCGACAGCACAGTTGGCGCAGTGGTTAAGCGATTGACTGCTGCGCTGCGTGTCGCGGGTTCGATTCCCGCACGGAACAAATATTTGTATGACCTACAAGTAGCTGTTCCGGGTTTGGCTGTTTGTGTATGTGAGTTTAAATGTTTGTAAACGCACCCACAATACAGGAGAAATTCCTAGTGTGGGGCAAAGTTATTTAAAAAAAAAACGAAAAAAAGAAATTGTTTAATTTCTTTATCAGCAAAATTACTTATTATTTTTTATTGTTTTTTTTTGTGTTGCAGGCTTCAAATAAAGGTTCTTTAATACGTTAAAATTGGTACAGGTACTAGACTCCGTACTAGTCGGAGGAGGCAAGAAGATCATTACCATTAAAATAATTTGTAGGTGTTAGAGATCGTGGTAAGCTGATCACAATAAACGGTGACCGAGAAACCATGTTAATGAAATGTGAACCAAATGCACTAAACATAAATATGAAAATTGCGGCGATATGCGGGTGAACTATAATTACACCTATGCCTAATCCTTCAGGGATTACAGGCGTGATTTCATGTATTATAAATGTGTCTATAATGCTAGATAAATAGTTGCTAAGCATTATGTTGTTTTGGCCGAGCTGAACCAAAGAAGAGAAAATAGGATTAAGATGGCAATAAATAAGGTTGTCATCATTCACGGTGCTGGTCACCCTATTTGTATGCTACGTGCCCTATCCCATATTGCTACGTGTCCCGCGTTATTGTACCATTTTCTTAAAAATAGGTGAAGTCTCGGTTTTTTATTTTATAAATGGCATCTCGCAGGTCAACCTAGAAAGTTGTCAGCTGCTTAACCGGGCTTGCCTGTGAAGCTTTAATTTCATAATTAAGAAATTATAAATAAACCTATCGGTTCTACAACTACAAAAATGTAGTTGTAGAACCGATAGGTTTATTACAAAAGTACAAAAGTACTGCAAAAAGATTCTTAAACCAACTATGCCTTGCACCTAGCACCTGTTACATTAAGTACCTAGGTAATAACTAGTGGTACAACATGCATATTACCAATGCACCTCTATATTGAGTAGCCATTCGACGTCAACACTAATGGTATATTTATTCAATAGCTGCATTTCGTGTACAAATAGACTTCTTTCCTCGACGATATTTTGTAGATAGACGAGATGTTAAAGATAAAATTTTATTGACTAGACCGATAACTATTGATGAACGAGGAAAAGAGTATGAAGTTGGCTTGGTCTTCAAGACACACAAGATGTTTTGGAAGATTTTTCATTCCAATCCAGCTCCTCGCTAGCTGCCCTCTTCCAGCGATGCCCTAAGCCCAGGCGCGTATCCCACAGGCGCCCTTAGCGTGTAGTTGCTTAATTTTAAGTTTTCTTAATTTATTGAGGCAGCAACACGCAAGTCCAGTTGAGCAGCCCATAACCTCCTAGGTTAACCTGCGAGATGTCATTTTCAGAAAAATTTTTTTTTGTAGATTTTGAATTAGAAAAGAAAGAAAGAAAAAACGTTTATTTGCGGTAAACATGACGCAAAAAGAAAAGGAACACAAAAAAATAAATAAGAAAAGGTTGAGGGAAACATGCGTCACATCCACGCAAAACGGCTATTACTCAGCATTATGCTGCGACCGTATGCAAAACAGAGCCCCAACGCTGGTTTTCAGCGACAGCCGGCTTTGACGTATGACGTCGCCCGGTGCATCAAACAATAATAATTATTAGGAAACTGTACTGGTACAGAGAACTAATAGTCAAATAATATAATTTTATGTAAATAAAAAAAAAACATAAAAAGGAAGCAAAAGATACTTTTAATTGACTGATAAAATATGTGACGTCATGAAAAATGACAATATCAATATCAAAAACAATACAGATCAACATAAAAATTTGCATCAAGACTTTCAACCGAACAACGCAAAACGGCACTTTACACCAACTGTTGTTCAAGATAATACAATCACATATATTAATTCAGTGCAAAACAACGACATCCTTTATAAGCAAAAAGGTGTTTCTTTTATGGTCGTCGGTTTTACGACGCGCCGCGAACCACCGTCAACCGGGCAGCTACTTGGGACTTTATGCAAATTGCCCGCCGACTAACTACAAAAAAAGTGTGTAATAAAATGAGATGAGTGCGGGTTCCGTGAGTTGTAACTTGGATATTTTTTTAAATATGTTTTCGTTCTGTAATTTGGCTTTTGTACAGTTTTAGAGGAACTTGTTTTGTTGTAAAGTATCTTTTTCTAGGTATAAGAAAGCATTGGTGGCCGAGTGGTAACCGCCGCGACTTACGAATTGTAGTAGGTTTAGACCCGCGCTACTTTGTGTAAATTATATCATCACACTACTCTCAAAACGGTGAAGGAAAATGTCGTGAGGAAACTGGTATATTCTAGAACCAAAAATTCGAAGACATGTGACGTCTACCAACCCGCACTCGGCCTGCGTGGTGGATTACGATTACGACCTCTCATCGAGAAGAGGCCTGTGTCCTAGCAGTGGACAATAGCTGTACTTTTATGTAATGTGAAGTACCTACTGGAATTCAGGTGCATATGGTTAGACTAGAAACCAACCCCAAAATTCGTGTAAGTTTAAGAAAGCCCTTCATAAACAACAGATAGGAAACCATCACTCAAGATCGACGAAGAATTAATTTAATTTCAAAAGATATTATAATAAAAACTGCATTAAATTAATATAAGCGAGGTTTTATTGAATATTTTCCAAAAAACAACTGTAGCAACGGTACCCTAAAAACAATAAAAATACTTTTTACGACAGTCGAATGTCGTACCTCAGATATTTTAATTCGCAAGTTGATGCGAAGTGAAAGCACCATCGCGTTCAATCAATTGCAAAGAGCATCATTTGGAGCATAGAGGTTTTATTGGTACCGATTTCACAGTGTAAAAACGATAATTTATAATTGTTGATCGTGACTGTACCCGCTCAAGGCCTTTCACGTTATACTGAAGAGTTTAAAATTAATTATTGTAGGTGCATTGCACCTGTTGTACGCGACTGTATGATGATGTTCAATGTTTTCCTCAATTTGGATAAAAAAGGTAGCCAGATTAGACCCAGATGATGCAAGCATTTACCAATACAGTTTTTTTTTGTCAATGTCAACTGTCAGAGGTTTTCGTACTATACTTGATGGACTCTAAAAACCTAAACTTCGACACTACGTGGGTGTTCTGTGATAGGCATCGGTAAACTTTTGTACCTACAATCTTAGCGGCGAAGGCCTCACTTTGATTCAGAGCGTGAGGTTCAAAAGTTACTTAAGACAGTCTATAAAAGTAGAACTGTATTACTTTGCATTTCTTTAAATATAAGAATAATTTTAAATGCTTTAGAATTACAATAAAGTTGGTAGTAGTAGAGTTTGTGAAAAAGCTCGTCTGAGGATGTACTCGTCTCGTAGGAACATGACCAACATAGTACCTACCTATAATATACCGCCAATCAGCGTTGCTGTTTTTCGGTTTCAAGACTTGGTTATGGCCTTATGAAGTTCTACAGGCAAGAGATTTTAAACCACTGTGGTCTTATGTGGTTCTATGGGTGGCAGACGTAGTCATCATTCAGTTTTGCCTTGAATTTCATCCTTTACCAAAATCTAATTGATACCAAGCCTTTCAATTGCACAGATCGCTCCATGAATCAACAGGTCTTGCCTTTTAAGTACCATCCAATACGATTATTACCTCATCATTGTGACTACCAAACTGCCACACGATTTTACCAATAAACATGGCAACGCCTAAGTATTTACCAAACACCAAATTCGTAAATAATTGGAACTCGGAAGGTTACTTCAAAATCCTCCAAATACGGAAATCTAAAAACTATTATAACAATTTGATAAAGATTTGTCTTGTAAAATATGCGGTTCGTTTCCGGACTGCCTCGATTTAATTCCAGTGAGCAATTACATGGTTTTGCATTTGTTTCCACGTTGATCTCAGTATCGACCACTTAGCAGGCAATTGGACCCCGAAAACGGGACGGCCTGCTAGGAAGCGGAAGTGCATTTGCCGTAAATTGCAAATATTAAATATAAGGCTATTCATTTTTGTGGATGCTGCTAAAATTTTTGTTGATATGAATATTGATATAATCATAGTAGTTATTTTTTTAACCGACTTCAAAAAGAAGGAGGTTATCAATTCGACATGTTCATATTTATTTTTTATGTATATATAACTCCGTCATTTATAGACGGATTTGCATAATTATTTGAATTAATTATTCGAAAGGGGTTTATTTCGAACTGGTCCCATTCTAATTTCATATCGATCTGATGATGCTTTTCGGAGACAGACAACGGAACTCTTCAAAAAATTACAGCAAATCAACCGGGATTGCTGCTGCCGCATAAATATGCATTGTTTTGACCAAGGGTGATGAAATTTCGAATTGGCGTGGGATAGGTAGGTACTATAACTAAAAAGTGTAAAATAAAAACTAAAAAAAAAATCAACCGACTTCCGGAAAAACACTACAAAGTGAAAAATAACTTTAGTTTCGGAAGGCGGTGGCACCGACTTCCGAAATTAAAGTTATTTTTCACTTTGTAGTGTTTTTCCGGAAGTCGGTTATTTTTTTTTTTGGAAAAAGTTTTTATTCAATTTGTTAGCCAATGTATATAAATATGTAAGCCAATGACTTATTACTAGAATATGATTATGTTATTTTTCTGTTACAGAAGCTCATGGTGACACGAGAACAAAAACTACTAACATCCTAACGAATATTATACTTTTATGCGAAAGTAAGTTTGTTGGTTTGTTACGTTTTCATGCTAAAACAGCTGAACGGATACGTATGACCATTGGGCCCACAGATAGACCATGACCTGGCAAAGAACATAGACTACTTTTCATCCAAGATCGTAGAAAAAGTCACGGACAACAGCTAATTCATAATTCAAGATTAATCTCACATTTTAACACCGGCTAACATAAGCAAATTCTACGTGACATGGTCCTATGAACCTTTTTTTGTGTTGTCATTCAAGCAATTAGTTTTCTTTCTTTCTTATGAAACTGTTCAATAAGGAGCAGTAGAGATATTAAGAGCTGGGACCGACTTACCAATGATTACCTTCTAAAAGGATGAAGTGAAATTTTCGCAAATATATATATACATCCTGAACTAACCTGAAAATTACAAAAAAAACGTAAGGCAGTTTGAATTTCGTGGGCCCCTTAGTTTTTTATGCTTTGTTGGCAATGTCTTTCTCATACAGTAGACAGCAAGTCGGTGGTAACACTATGACCTTGAGCTGGCCTAGCGTAGTACGTAGTTTCAATAGAACACGAAGCCAGCTTATACTGGATTATTCGCATATACTTTGTTACCACAGACTTGCGGCCTGCTGTACGTGAGAAATGACGTTAGGAAACTGGTTCGAAGAAGTCATAACCTACAGCTTGACTTACAATGTGTGATGAATCATGGAATTATGTATACAGTACATGTTGTAATGTGGTTTGATTTCGAATAGACCACCTCAATGAAACTGTGTTTCGTAAAAGGTGATCTCATAAATGCCTGGTTTCTGTTTTGCCGGCTTTAGTCTCTGAAAATACTTTTGAATGTTTATCAGTTTTGAAAAATTCATTTAAAGTATTTCAGTCGTTAGAATAAATGAGAGGTAAAGCCTTCAGAATATTTTCGAAGTCCTCGAAATTATATGTATAAAACTACTATCGGTAAATCGTTATACTTTCATACAAGTAGTATTATAATTGCTATCGGTAAGTGTAAAAGTTTGATCTTTGACAAAAAATGTATCCGCCTGAAGTTTCAGTTCACAAAAATCACCTTCTTTAACGGTTTTGCAGCGCCTTAATGGCAGGACGTGTGGTCGCGGGATCGGCGGTACTTGGTGATGGGCCCGCAAGATATGGCGGGCTGATACCAGTCGAGAGACGTCCCGGGCCCCCGACTCTTGGTACTAGAAGGAACAGTGAGGTTTTGGTCGGTAAGAGTCCACATAGCCGTATGTTTTTCCTCGACGGCGGATATCCCTGAGGATTCCCCCAAGAAAAAAAAGGTTAACCAAGTAAAACTCTAAAACCACAAAACAATTTCCATTCAATTATTCGCATAAGTGCAATCAGAGAGCAATGCTTCTATGAATATACTCGCATAAATCATGAATGTAATGTCAGTATTCAGTTCAGGTCAGTACTTGAGACGTTTGTGACACACTGCTGTGAAGGTCTTGGTGCTTGCTGTGTTGCATTCCTTTTTGTCAGTTATTGTCGTCATCATCCTATTCTCCCTTATTTATTATAGGTCGACGCAGCGTGTCCTGTTCACCCATCCATCTGTTGTTTTCATTTAAGTAGTCAAACGGATTAAGTGGTCTTTCTCCACTCTTAAATCCGTCGGTTTTGTCCAACATTTAAAAAAAAAATAACAAAATATTTTATTTCACATAAGCCTGCATGGGCACTTATGAAACGTCAGAAGCTAGGTGCACGGTTCCAATTTGTCGTTTCCTATGGAGAAGAGCCGGCAAGAAACTCCACGGTTACTCTTTTAAAAATAATTGGCTTTTACAATGTTTTCAAATTACAGTGATAATAGGTATGGGAGGACAGTGCAGGCCAGTCAATAAGTACCAGGTACTTAGAGGAATGAAAATACAGAATAGAAAAACGTCTACAAATCTAGTCTCTAAGGCCTACAACGTTAGAGAACGTTCATTCACAATATGTAAAAGAATCTACCTATATAAAATGAATCTATTTGAACCAAGTGACATGATTTCGATGACAATCACTAATAATAAATAGTCGAAAGTAAAATTGATGTTTAATGTCAAATTATGACGAGAATATGTCAGACCTTGTAAAAAATAAAAAGAATAAAAATTTACATTGCAATTTGGGAGCAGTTAATAGGCTTTCACACAGTTTTGCTGTTAATGAGGTACCAGGGAAGCCACATGTGCAGAAGGAATTAATGCCAAACTTCCCTGTCTTCAACGTAGTCTTTTATCTTATAATATGCTTTTTATTTCTTTATATAACATAATATCACGCCTTATTTCCCGAAGGGTTATTCAGAGGTTAACATATAATACATAGATATTTCACCAGTTATGTTTAAGTCGCATGTAATAGGGGGTGAGTCTATTGACATCAACTGGGCACAAATCCAGAATCTGGTCTGCTAATGAGAAATTACAGATGGAAAAACCCAATTATACGCTACTCGACCCGGAAATTGAACCCAGGTATTCAGAATTTAGGCGTCCTAAAAAAACGTCCCAACACTAGTGCCTACTGATTCGTAGGTGCCGTTTGTGGAATACTATTTTAAATAATAAACTATTCCACTAATGGCACCTGCGAAAAATATTGATAGGTGCCGTATGTGGTGGTGTGGTGGTGCAAGGTGTCGTTAAAGCGGGTGCCCAATGTGGCATACGTCAGATCTCATGCTCGGCAGTAGCGCTTGCAACCACTAGACCAACCTTAGTACATTCATTTAATTTGAAATGGACTCGTAACTCTTTCCTATTTAAGGCGATCTTTTTCGTCATTCCGAATACATCGTCGTGTTTAACATTTAGGATAGTAGGACAGGAATAAGACACACTAAAGATAATTCAAAAATTTCATGAATCGTTTCTTCTATTTTGGAAATTATTATTTTTCTCTTTTAAGAATAGACGAACAATCTCGTATCTTCAATTAATTCGATTAAGGGTCAACACATCGAGACGCGACGCGACGCCACGCTGCGCGCACTTTTTAAGATTACAAAATAGATCTTATTTCAAAATCAAAATCAAAATATTTTATTTCACATAAGCCTGCATGGGCACTTATGAAACGTCAGAAGCTAGGTGCACGGTTCCAATTTGTCGTTTCCTATGGAGAAGGGCCGGCAAGTAACTCCACGGTTACTCTTTTAAAAATAATTGGCTTTTACAATGTTTTAAAATTACAGTGATAATAGGTATGGGAGAACAGTGCATTTATTTCACATTAAGGTATACGGGCTGCACAACACGGTGTATCTCAGCGTTTTTCGACACAGTTTCGCGCTCGTAGTGAAATTATACCTTTTCATGTTGTAAATAAGTTAGATATTCTGTTGCTATCTTAAAAATTGCGCGTCGCGTCGCGTCTCGCTGAGAATAGACCCTAACTGAAATAGAAGGCGATACTAAGGTAATCTATGTTACCCAAACTCCGCGACCCTATATCAAACCAAGTCATATAAAAACTCATGTTTTCTCACTAAGCTTTCTCATCACGTACAGCACAGTGGTTTAGATTACCTATACGGGTTTCCCACTCCTCGTTTACAAATAAAAACGTCAAGTAACTCATTTGTTTCAGTATTCGTCGCACGCGCAAGATTTACGATTATTCTGTATCGTATGAATCCGGGTGGGAGGAGCTTCCATGAACGTTGCTGTAACCATGGTCATGAATTACCATGACGTCATATGGGGTTTTCTGGGTGTCTCACCCACACCTATGAGAAAGGACTTCTGTTTTAAGGGGGCTTTGTGGGGTCAGTAGCATAAAGTAGCGATGTCTTAAAATAAAGTCTTGATCCGTGGATGGGTGAGCGTCTTTACATACCAAGACCCCTCCGTGCCTCGGAAAGCAAGTTAAGCCGCTGATACCGGCTGTCATTCATAGATCTTTGGCTGTCGTTACGGGTCGTCAGAAGCCCGATAGTCTGACAACCAGTCTTACTAAGCGGTATCGTATTACCCAGTAACTGGGATGTGGAAAGTTAGATAGGCATTCGTTTCATGTAAAATACTATTATTCAGTTGCAACTGATTATACTGGAAGCCGACCCCAACATATATAGTTGAAAAAAGGCAAGGCAGGAAAGATAACGACTCTTAGTCCTCTACGATCCATCTGCACCCAAATAAGGCTTGGGTTTGAGAAGGATTGCTACATATTTGCATATCAATGACTAAGCTATATCAATGTCTTAAAACCTGATGTCCACTTTAGTTACTGTTTATCCAATGTTTTGTCTTTCTAAAGGCGTTTTCAGGTCCAAATGGTTAGGTTTAGCTACTATTGACCACCAATCGCCCCCTAAGTAACGTAACGGTTTACTTAACTCAAAATTGATCAAGTATTTGACGTTGATCAATTTTGAGTTAAGTAAACCATCTATCTCAAAATAACAGGTTCCATTTGGTCACAAAGAGACAACTGGATGACATGTTATTTATTAAATGGTTGTTGTTTTTGACAGGCTTTTGACGACAGATTTGAAAGGTAGTTATTATATTCTCATTATTGTATAGTGTTACGCGACTTTCATCTGTTTTCTACGTTTTCTCCAATCGGACAAAATCGAGATACGCTTTTAAGTTACTAAGGAGGCGCACTGTGCCCCTCATTTCGTCACCAATCCTTCCAAAGCCTAGGATTTGCCTAAGATGATAGACCTCAATATTTGTTTGTGTGCTTATAAATACACCATGATCCCCATCCGTTTGCCAACCGTCACATTACTACAAGGCGAAGTCCCATCGCAAACGATCATTATAGCGGTCTATGAAGAAACATGTTCAGCAGTAAACGTTTACGAGTAAGATAAGTTAACAATAACCGCCCCCACGAAACCATTCTATTATCACCACTGGCAACGCGAATTGGTGATTCAAATACCAGTATGATGTTATTAGCACACGACCAGATGTAGTAACATATCATTGCGATAAGTGCGAATGAGAGCGCAAACTGACTTGAAAATGTAAATACGGAATTTATTTTGTGACCTGCACATATCGGCTCAATAAGTTAGATAAAAAATCGACTCTCATGTAAAGGAAACTCTCTGAGATACAAACAGGTGGTCTGACATTTTACCAATATTATAAACTTCGCTGGTAAGAGGTTGTTAAGCAGTGAAGGGTCAGTAAACTAACGTTGGAAGCAAGGTGCAACCAGCGGGGTAGTTGCGTAATAATTATATCATCAGTAAGAAAAAAATTTATTTTGACAGTTCAACGACATTTATTGCGTTATTTACGTTGTTGAGCAGACAAATTCAATAACAAATTCAATCCTGCATAATGAATGAATTTTAGCTATATTATTTCATCACCACTGCTCTCAATACGAAGATAGAAAACATTGTAAGGAAACTGACACGTCCTAGAACCGAATACGAAGACATGTGACACCTACCAATCCGCACTGGGCCCACATGGTTGATTGCAGCGTACTCCCATTTTGAAGAGAGGAAGCCTGAGTCCCACCAGTAGTGGGACATTATAGGCTGATTATGTATGAGTATTTACTGGGCTTCCGCACTTAGCCCTTCAAATGAACCATTGTGCGTAGGCCATGGCGTCCGTCGGTGGTTCTTCCAAGTGTCACCGAGCCGTTGCTTTGGCCTTTGTGCCAGCTAAATTAAATCCAACATAAATGATCCAACGACATGTTGCACTTGTAACACCAATACCTTGTATTAATATAGCGTAATATAGCTGCAAGTACCAAATGTATCTCTGGACATAAATGAAAATATTATGACTAACATCAGAATCTGACTCAAAAACGAATTCTGACGGCTTCTGTCTATAAGATTTTTTACGCTAAAGGCTTCTTTTTAAGGTAAAGCGGTAAAAAATACGTACCAAAAACGCGCGGGATAATTTAACATGGATTCCCTGAAGGGTTTACCAGAGTACCTATAGGTAGTACCCACATTTCGCCAGTGATAGGGGCGAGGCTATAGCGCTGGGGAATCTACTAACATTAGAAAGCTCTATAAATATGAAATAATATAGAACTTCTACTGCTTACCTGTATATTGTTTTAAACTGGGGCCACATAGCGAAATACTATCGCTGGTTGGTCGCTATCGCCGATCTGCGGAACTGGTCGCATTGTCCGGTGCGCCCGCCTGCAACTGGACTCGGCGGTACTATCGTCAACACTGTGGACTTGAGAACATTTTTGTATCATTTAATTTTTAATCCTGGCAAGCACCAATGTGACTCATCCATTCCTATAATGTCTCAGTTTATCTAGGATTTCACTGACGGTTCGGTGAAGGAAAACAACGTGAGGAAACATGGACCTATAATTAATATGAGTCTGAAATTACCATGGTAATCAATATTCATGCATTTTCTGTATGAAAAAAGAGGATTTGCCCAGAAGTAGTGCAGTAATAAATTCATATTGTGATTTAATTTTCTTTTTTTTTTGTCAGACTGTAATGACGCGGTTTTGATTGTAAACAATGTAAGTAAATATTAATTTACAAAGCAAATAAAAAAAAAAATAGGCATTTTAAGAAAATAGGGTCAAGTGCGTAGGCTTTCGGAAATAGCTTAGCTGTACAATAATTGATATACCTAAGTATTGCTGCCGATTGTCAACCCACTTGATCACTTTTTAGGACACTTTAGATAACTAATTCGCAGAATGAACTAAAATGTACCTACAAAACACTTATTGATACATCAGTGCCAAGTAGTTCTAGCTAAAATCTTTATCAAAATTATTTTTCATTTTACAGAGCGATAATTAACAGTTTTCCTTAACTTGCCTCTAGTGCGCTACATGGCGCTACTTTAGATTATCTACTGTGATTATTAAACGCATAGTGCGCCAGCGATAATGTTTGTTTTATTACTTGTGTTTCCACAAAAAAAAAATGTTCTGGCGTATAACAACCTCGGAAGATAATAATAATTATCAGCATGCACATACTTTTTTTTTTTGGGTGGGAAATCATCAAATAACTTCTCCCGCTCTGGGTGGAGCGGGAGGGCGTGACAGACTTTTACTGACTAAAACCCACCCGTGTTCCCTCAGTTGCCTGTGTGCCAGGGGCCGCGGTATCTCTTTCGAACAACCCGCACCCCTGGCAGAGTATGCACAAACTTACGTTAATATAATTTGAATATATTAGAACATCAGAAAAAATATTGTGTCATAATAAAACATAATAATATAATAATCACTTTAGTTAACAACTTCCTGATCTTTGTTCTAATAATTAACTGATAAGATTCATAATGTACTGATCAAGGTTCGTTTCGGGGAAAGAAGGCTTGTGTTTAAATTAAATACTCGTAGATCAATAAATATGTACTGTTGTGGCACATAATTTTAATCTATTATATTGATTCACATCTACATTTATCCATTTGAAGCGTGAGCCAGTGTCAGGTTTCTTAGAATTCTGTCGAACAGTTAATTTTTTTTTTGTTTATAGTAGCAGTTATCTGTAATAATTTACATACATATTTGCATGCGAAATATGTCCTACACTAAAAATAATAATAAACTCACGCCTTCTTCCTATGAGGGTAGGCAGAAACTACGCACACATCCTTTAGCTTTACCACATTTTATGCAAATGAAGATATGTTTATTTATGTTTGATCGTGAATTAAATCGTATCGGTTATAATTATTTACTTACATTATTTCCATATCGAACTGGCAAGACATTCTTCCAGAATTCACTTCAAATTATAATTATGGTAAGTAAAGCAACGTATCCTTTAGCAAAAAAAAGTATTAGACAGAATGTCGTGCAGTATTATTTTGAATAAAAATTAATTGTGTTTTTTTGTCGCTGGAAATATCAATCGATAGAAAGAGACTATTCCTCTGTAGGGCAAAAGATAAATGATTACCAAGAAGAAACAACTGAACAAAAAACGGACAAAAATTCCTAAGCATAAATATTTTCGAAATATGGCCGCAGTCCATTGTTATCACGGTTATGCTGTGCCGCGTATAGGTACGCATTAGCCGAACGGCACTGTCCAGCCGATCGCAAGCGGCTACGTACCTCCCTGCAGCCAGTAGGGTTGAGAACTCATCTAACTGCTTGTTTACTTTAATTTACAAAAAAAAATAATGTGTATTTAGTTGTTCCTTAAATTTTTATAGCAAAGTTTATAATGTGATACACTATTAAATACATTGGTATACCTAGGTCTATTTAAAACAATATCTAACACTTAAGTTAAATTAATTGTCGAGACTTGGCGTTTCAAAAAAAATGTTTTTTTTTTCTCGTGCGTGACTAAATGCTTACAACTAAAACATTGATACTCGTGCTAAATCAAGGCCAACCAGAACTGATTAACCACTTCGCCCTTCCATTAAGATCATACAATCTAATTTCTTCAAAAGTGCCCATAAAATACATTTATAAAACAACATTCACACTAATTGCCAAAAAAACGACCCATTTCAGTATAAACAAACAGAAAAAAATGGCAGCAAAATTCCAATACCGCACGGTAACCCTATCGGGCCATCAGGCACCCGATACATTCAACCGCCTAATTAAAACGGTCCAAGAGACCCTTTTATCTACAGAACATACGGTTACGGCCGAAAGACACGCGAACTCTCACTACATTTCGGCCGTTCGGCGCGTTTCGGGAGCGTTCGGCTCGCGATTCGATTCGATAAAGTGCGGTGAAAGACTGCGATTTTTTCATTCGGAATGCTTTAAAATCCGAACGCAATTGAGAAAGTTTTTTTACCGCGTAAATAATAAGTTTTGACAGAATTTTAAGGGTTCACGTCAAAATGAAACTGTTGTAGTTACTATCGAGGCAATACTATGTGGCTGAAACAAAAGAGATGCTGAAAAAATAAGTAAAACAAACGCTAGTGCGTTTTAATGACACATTGACACCGCTCCTTTGACTATTGAAAAAAAAATAGTGCGGTCACCAAAAGAGACAAGTACCCAGGGTCGTCGGATATAGTTGAGGTTAAGTAAGAAACCAATAAATGTTTTCGAATACAATTAAAATGAATTAATAGAAAACAAACAGTTCATTTATCAAATTAAATTTCATTCGAAAACGTCCATCGGCGTATTACTAAACTTCAACGTATTTGACGACCGCGGTTACTTATCTTTTTTGGTGACTGTACCTAAGTACATATTAACAGAGATACGATCTAAGTTTTACTGGATAGTTATATAAATCGAAGTTAAAGAAGTCTCCTAGTTTACCTGTCGTTCTCAATATAAAGTTCATGATGATAACGTAAATGAAGAAGTCAAGACATTTGATTTACAAAAGGCTCTGGAATAAAGACCAACTTCAGATGATTTCGAAAAAGGTTCTGCAAAGTGCATCCTCTAACCATATATTCTATCTCTGCTCACCCCAAAGCCATAGAAATTTATAGGAATATAATTCGGTTCTATATTTCTAAAAACATAAGAAACCGACGCTCGTCCGACAACATAAAACTAATTGCATTATAACTTTTGAAGTTTTAATCAAGTTTTATGATTTGTACAGAATGCAACCAATAATCTATGTAGTGAGTTTGTTGCAGGTTGGCCACTGCTCATTTTTCTTGTTTCAATTGAGATCGGTAAAAAATTTGGTAAGGCAACCACTTTACTAAACTGAATGCAAGACAGATAAAGGCACCTCTTGACATTCAGAAATTCACTGAAACATTCAGGCAATGTATTACAATACAACTACATAGTGCCAATTATTTCGAATAGATGGTAGGTGTAACATCGATGAGGATTGCAATCTGTACTCATCTTGAATAAAGTTTTGTAAAATTCGTGAGGAGCGCCACCTGCCCATGTTCATTGCCACACCTAGTTTCCTTTTAGTTAGTTTAGTGACTAAATCGGTCAATTATTTTTGCTAGGTATATACAGACGCCAGCACATCAAGCTTGTTAAGCTGGCGTGTTTGACAGTTTGGGGTAGCTACCCCAAACTGTCAAATTTTCCGAATTGAACATGGACCTTAAGCTTATGCAATAAAGATAAAAATCTATCAAAGAAGTTTGACAGTTTGGGTTAGCTACCCCAAACTGTCAAATTTTCCGAATTGAACATGGACCTTATGCTTAAAATGTAATAAAGATTAAAATCTATCAAAGAAATTTGACAGATTGGGGTAGCTTGATGTGCTGGCGTCTGTACGTTAACACGATAATTGAGTACCTATCCATCTACCCAAAAAGAATTACATTTAAAGGAATTGCTTATCAATCTTACCAAGATCATTTTATTTTTAACCGGCTTTAAAGGTAAGTTCGATCTCTCCCGTAATTGTGGAACGATTTCAAAAATTCTTTAATAAGGGTTAAGGTATGCTACACTGGGGTTCATAATTTTAACCAACTTCAAAAAGAAGGAGGTTATCAATTCGACATGTTCATATTTTTTATTTTATTTTATGTATGTTCGGGCATAAGTCCGTCATATATAGGCGGATTTGCAAAATCCTTTTTTTGTTCAAAAAGGGTTTATTGTGAACCGCCGAACTTTTTATTTTAACCGAATGTTGAGCCGAAGTTCGGATTCGGTTCAAACCACATTCGGCCCATCTCTGATAAATATGCATTGTAAAAACAACCGACTTCCGGAAAAACACTACAAAGTAAAAAATTACTTTAATTTCGGAAGGCGGTGACAAAAATTTAAAATAAGTAGGTACATATCCAAAGTCACCGACTATTAATTAACTTTTCTTGGGTAGTTTTACGTAAGCTTCGATAATATGTATTTAATCCACTTTGTGTACCTATCTTGACGATGTTCCAATACTTAGGAGTCACTATTATTTTTGTAGCAAGTAGTGGTATACAAATTGGTGTGAGGTGTCTGTAAAAGTTTAATTTATTGTGACAGACTGCCAAAATTAAAGCTATTTTTAACTTTGTAGTATTTTGTTCTTGTAAAAAAGTTTTTTTAAAATTTTCAAATTGATCCATATTTTCCAAGTTACCAGATACGCAAAACAAATGCCTGCAGTGGCCAGTCCCCCACGCCGGTAGTACAGTACTGCAGTCTCCACTTGCGTCGGCATTCAGGCTACAAACCAGTTTGGTTCCTTTATGCCGCAGACCGCCTATGCTGCAGCTTGCGTATATGCACCACGCTTCTCTACACGGTCTACAGGATATTTAGTATAGCAAGACAAGATAAGACCAACAAAGTCAAGAGACTAGACTAGTTTTGCAAGCACTAGTCCCTAGACTGAAAAAAATCTACAACTTCTTGAAAATATAATTGTTTCCCGTAAATTAATGAAGTTACGTCAGTCTTTTAAGTTTTTTGTCGGTTGAAAGTATTCCTTTTTTACAAAATGTTGCCATAAGATGACATACACAAATTACACAGTATTTTTAGAATGGCAACATAAATGAAAACATGAGGGAGTCTTACCAAAACGTCAAAAAGAAATATATGGTGATGTTCTATTAAGTTACGGGTCGTCAAAAGCCCGAAAATCTGAAAACTAGTCTTGCTGAGGGGTATCCAAGTAGTTGCTCCATGTAAAATATTAGTATTCAACTGCATCAAGTGAGACTGAAAGCCGACCCCAACATAGTTGAGAAAAGCTAATGATGATGAAAATGAAAATGTTGTGATGGCTCCCACACCGAACTGCACCCTTATTGCGTAACACACGATCAATCATAATCTGTTCCATTTTTACAGTTCAACAATATTCATTGCGTTATTTACGTTGCTGAGCAGACGCATTTTTCGAACATATGAAGCAATGGATTAGCAATCTGTTTCAAAATGTTTCAGATTATGATTGCTCGTTCGTTACGCAATTTGGGTGCTGCTTCAAGAATAGATAAGACAGATTAAATATATCCAAGCTTTTTGATACATGCGCATCAGCTAATTCGCTGCTAGTATATTGTCTAACCAAATCACTACATATTATAAAACAAAGTCCCCCGCCGCATCTGTCTGTCTGTTCGCGATAAACTCAAAAACTCCTGCACAGATTTTCAGCTTGGTTTCACCAATGGATAGAGTGGTTCTCGAGGAAGGTTTTAGTATATAACTTGTCAAGTTTTTGTATACATTGGCTAAAATATAATGATATTTGTTGGAGGTATCGGAAAAAAATAAGCCGTCTGGGAGCTTTCAACGAAAACGCTGCCTAAACCCTTTGAGGTATAACAAAATGGTGTATGGTGGAATTGTGTATCTTATATAGGTCTACAGAAAAGTCTGAAATGATATATGTCTATCTCTTAAAAAAACTTTTTCCAAAAAAAAAACAACCGACTTCCAAAAAAACACTACAAAGTGAAAAATAACTTTAATTTCGGAAGTCGGTGTCTTTGGAGCTGTATTTGAATTTTTTGTCACCGCCTTCCGAAATTAAAGTTATTTTTCACTTTGTAGTGTTTTTTTGGAAGTCGGTTGTTTTTTTTTTGGAAAAAGTTTTTATTTTTCACTTTTTAGTGGTTCACATGTGCTTACACCTTCACAGCAAACTGGCGTGATGTTATGTTATGAACTGGTGTAAGCAATAGACAGAGATGAGATTTCAGCAATCCCAGTCCATTTGCTATCATTTATTGAGGAGTTCCGTTGCATATCTCCGAAGTTCTTCATCAGATCTTCACCAAATTGAAATGGAACCACTCTGAGAAAGTACTCTTCCAAAAAATACCTAAATCGCTTTGTGTGCCTATAAAATTTGAAGAGTTCTCTCCATTTCTCCAGGATCCCATCATCAGATCCTGACTTGATGATCATGGGACCACCTGGGAAGTATACCCTTTCAAACAAAAAAAACAAAATCCAAATCGGTCCAGCCATCTTCGAGTAATCGGGGAACATACATAAAAAAAAATAAAAAAAAAAAAAAAAGGTTCCGACGAATTGATAACCTCCTCCTTTTTGAAGTCGGTTAAAAATAACATACTATATCCATTTTAATGCTTGAAAAAATCGGCGGAATAAGACATAGGCTACTTTTTATCCCTGGAATAGGTTCCAATTGGTTGCGGGAACGGGATCAAAATTCCATGATTACTTTTGGTCACGATAACCGACATACACGTGGGCGAAGCCGCGGGCATCAGCTAGTAATAGATAAATAAATGATGTTCTTCAAAAAGGTCGAGTGCGTAGTACTCGCAACCGCCGCGGCCGTATGCGTATGACCGGATGTATGAAAACAAAGCAATAGTAGTACCTATGTAAGGATCGTTACAGGTGATGTTCTGTAGTTACTGCCTACCACCAGGGAAAGAAGGCGTCAGTATGATTATAAGTTGTGTACATAAAAATAGCAACCAAAAAGACAGAAAAGAATAACAAAAGAAGTCGGTGACAACAGTGATTGGCAGAAAATTCTTACCATCGATCAACTCGAAGTATCCTTGGACACAAAGACATCAGCCAAGTATGAACACATAATAAGATAACCTTCTTTTCGCGGACGATTGGCCAGAACTGTAGCTACCTACATATAGTACACCCACATTTTTATAAGTCCCCTGTAAGGACGAGCCTATTGTCATTAACCAGGTACAAATCGAGACTCAGGGGTGGTCTAACAGAGAAAGACCAACCCAATAACGGTTTAGCCGACCTGTGAATAGTACTCAAGACCTCCATGCTCAGCAATAGCACCAGCGACCACTACACCAACGGGGCAGTCAAATTATAAACACGACAGAAATATTGAACTAACATCCGAAGCATGGCCACTCTACCGAACCTTATACACGTATGAACTAACATAATGAATTGAAACAGACTATTTTCTCGAGCTAGGTTTAATGGCAAATCGAGCCGGCCTTCTATTATAATACTGCTAATAAAAATCTATTCTACTACCTCAGAACCTGTAATGTTAATAGGAATTGGGTAACAGGACATAAAGCCTTGCTTTATAGGTTGATTAGCAGCAACCGACGCTGCAGAACAATTAGGATTCGATTCCCATTCCGAGTCCGATTTTACAGAAAACTAGGCTCTGTGGTTGAAATTATAGATACTCGTTGTATGGCAATATAGACTCAGATAGGGCTAAGTAAGTACCGCTTATCACATTCACATTTAGAGGCAATATGAGTATATAGCATCATCTTAGGGGCTTATGGCTAATTAATAACAGCCGTACGTGTCAATTGATCAGGTTAAGTAAGTCCGTGGGCATTTTACAAACCAAGACCCCTCTCCATGCCTCGGAAAGTACGTTTAGTCGTTGATCCCGAGTGTCATTTGTAAATCTGTGACAGTCGTTACGGGTCGTCAAACTCAGACGCCCGAAAATCTGACAACCAGTCTTACCATCATCAACATTATCATTCCAGACGAAAGATGTCCACTGCTGGACATACTTCGCCCACCAGTCTTACCAAAGGGTATCGTATTACCCTGTAGCTGGGTTGTAGAGGTCAGGATGATATGAAAAGGAAAAGGCTAGTAAGGATCATTTTAGCTAGTATCATAGGTGTAATGGCCAGTGATGATTTAAAAACGACTTTGAGTACGATTGTACTTTTTAGCTAATTTAAAACATTAAGATATTTTTCAACACTTCAAAGGAAAATAAAAAATAATACACAGGCTGGCAAGGACATCGATGCAAAACCTGTAAGCATGAATTCAGCACATGATTCTAAACCCCTAGCGTAGAAATTATTCAGCGGTTATCAACGTAAAATATCTGTTGTTTCATAGACAATTAGAATACCAACGGGGCGGTCGAAATGAATGGAACAGATTTTATTTTTTTAATAATCGACGAAATATTTCAAGGTAGCCCGTTTAGAAACATGTAGGTAGGTAATGTGGGATCGGGAGGATCTAGCTATACCTAAATAAAATATTTGGTTGCGCTTAAACTCGTAACTCCACGTATAATTAAAGGAAATAGCACATTCTAGGACCGCGCCTAATATAATAACGGAATCATCTGCCGGAACAAAAACCTATGTCAAATTATTCTTACATTCAAACTTAAACTTTCTGGCTGTTCGATCATAGATAGCCCAATCATTGGCCGCCAGTAAACGTAAGGTTCTATGATGAGCATACAACCTTTACAGTACTGCATCCATGATCACACCCTGCATTATGCTATGTATGTTCTAAAATCACAGCCTACAACATAAACTTTAGGACTGCAGTCATTGCTGCCAACCTATTTCTACGACAATGCCGAAGTCAATTATTTATTCAAAACAACCTATAGATAGCTATTACAGCTCCCATTACGAAGTTCAAAAAAAGAAAATTAACAAAGAAAAACTTTCATTGTATTCTAATGAAATGGAAAATTAACAGCATCTCTTCCTTCTTTTTGAGACACACTATCTCTCTCACACATTCAGAGCTCCAGTGTTTCTGTCCTTGTCTACAAACAATGGCATAGTGCGTCCAAAAAAGAATAAGTCGCGATAGTGTATCGACAGTTTTAATCTTATGAAATATCGATATCTGTCAAGGTGTCGCGTTTTAGTATCGATTGTATTTGTTTCTACGAGCTGTACCGTGTAGAAATAAATTTGATGGGTTGAGTCATAAATGTTGAGAAATTATATTTTTGGGGCACGACTAATTTTTAGGACACGAATGAAAAAGCACAGTAATGAATAAATCAGACTACTATTGCCTAACTTAATGTTACGTGTAGTTAAAACAACTACAGACACATACAGAATTTCATCTCGTTGATGCGATGCGCGTCTTACTTGCGGTTTACAAGGGTATAAACGCTGTGAATGTCTATGTGTGTAGCAGGATCTCTCGGGACCGTCCGAGACAATGGTGAAGTCGGAAGTGTATCTGTGTTTTTGTGTTATGTGCTGACGCTACTCGTCGTCACGCACACATTCAAAACGAGTTTGTACACTTGGTTACCACAAGGAAAGCGCGCGTTGCTTCGTGAGACAAAAATACAGTAATAAATGCTACAATGAATCTTCTATTCTATTTTATTTTTTATTATGGCAAGCAAAGCCGATGTTGACTATTCTACCGATGTCTAAAGATAATTGGAAAAGCATGTGTTATTAAAAAAAAAATAAGAAGAACGATCTTCGATGATACAGTTGGTACAATGAATCTTAAGAGCAGAAATGAAATTGCTATGATCAAGTCAAGCAGTTCAGTCATACTGCACTTAAGTCAACATGGCTTCTTGAGAGATACAGTTTACAAAAAGCAAATTTTTGTTTCATTCAAAACAAGATCAAGCTTATCAATTAATTAAAAAACAAAACAGAACTATCTTTATCGATAATTTCAATCCTTTACTTATCGAGCAAAAAATCTGTCGACTAATTCCCAACCCTTCCGAGCTACTGCCACAAAAAATATTTTATCGTACGCGGGGCAGCCTAAAAAAACAAATAGCCAGTAAGTCACTCGTCGTCTGACGGCCAGAGAGGAAAGTTATTTTTTTTTTTGTCACAGCGGACTGGGCGGCCGGTTGGTGTATTGTGTTCGGCCTTTGGTTCTCAACTTTGGAAATAAGAATGCACCACAATTTTGTACAAGTCATGCCAGCCACAGATAAAAATAATTTTGGAATGTTGGAATTATAACTCATTGGAAAAATCTGACAGGTTATAGATGACACTATGCAAATTGGTATGGAAATATTTATTATATTTTAGACTTTACACTTGGGCTCGCTTGCAGCACATATAACTAAATGCATTTAGAGCTCAAGGGATTTCGAGCTTTCGGACGGCGAGTAATGTTTAGCTCGCTGTCCGGTAAGGACCAAGCCCGGGTCGACGACGCGTTGTGTTCCACGCGTGCCTCAACGAGATGTCAGCACCAACTGGTGAGGTCCGCAAGGGCTTATGTCTGCGGGTTGTTCGAAAGAGATACCGCGGCCCGTGGCACACAGGCAACTGAGGGAACACGGGTAGGTTTTAGTCAGTAAAATTCTGACACGCCCTCCGGCTCCACCCAGAGCGGGAGAAGTTATTTAATGATTTCCCACCCAAAAAATAGGTATTTAAAACTACGTTCTGTTTCTGTCAATTGTTTTAAGATGACGGAGATAGAATGAAGTTTTAAATCCGTTTAGTGTTAACCGCAATTAGTGACTTGTGGTCTAGCGTGCCTTCGTATTTTACAGATATTAATTAGTAAACGAATAAAACCCAGAAGGATCAAACCAACAATAATTTAACAAAATAATGTTCAAAATGACAGCTGAAACACTGAATGAACGTTCCAACCGTACCATAGTTGGACACTTACAGATATTTTTACATAACAAGCCCATAGTCCCACAGTCCTCAGGGAAATTTTAGCCAAAAGTCACGACGAGACCCTAACTTTTCCTTTAAAAAACTTACAACGTAGTTTCAAACTTGTGGAACAGCTTTTGAAACGGACTTTATTACTCGTACATAATGTCATAGCAACCTGTTACTAGTTACGGTCTTTATCTAGTTAGTTATGGATGTGCGTGACTTTTAGAGGTATCAATGAACCATGTAACAATAAAAAAGAAAAAAATGGCGCTAGACGTTATTTAATGGCAACGTGTATCGCTCTATCTTACTAACTGGTAATAAATTGCTGGAATTTATCCTGGTTGTATTATCTTCCAAATGCAATGAATACATTGGCACCAGCAAAAAACAAAATGTAACAATAGGAGGATATTCTCGTAATTAAAACGCGGTTTAATTCAAGTGTCAAACTAGTTTGGTCCGAAGTAATGTCTACTGTGTGGTCCCACCTATTTAGGTACAATAAATTACCAAGTGGTTGAAAATACAAAATTTTGAATAGATAAAGCGTACTACAGTGTGATTAAGATTTTATCAGCGAAAAATTTGGCCGAATTGGTCTGGATTGATGGATCTGCTTCTGAACGATAATATAAATGTTAGAATGACGAATGGTGAAATATGGCTGAACTTTAATGTATGGTAACTCCTATATTATCTATATTTGCTAAATAAATGTATATTCTATTCTATTCTCAATCTCAGTGACAATCAATCTCAAAACTATGTAGTCAAAGATGTTAAAAGTCTGGTTCAGAGGTATTTTTGACAGATTGAGACCAAGATTAAAATATCAACGTTTTTAAAATATGGAAATTTTTAGTCAGGGCTCTTCCATAGATGAGCAATTCTTGTATTTAAAAGTTAAAAAATCCCCGACCCAAATATAAATCACTAAAAAAAAAAAGGTTTCTGTTTGGGTAGGGGATTTCCAAAATTTTAAATTTAACTTTTATTTCCTGCTTTTAAACTTAATATTGTAATAGTAAACACGCTACGATCGACACAAGTGACGCTTAAATCTGCGCAGCTTTACGTATGTTTCCCACAGTGAAGTGTGTTATTAATTTATCGTCATTTCTCGTCCTGATCACCATTTATTTATCTATAACCTATTCATTGAGATCTTTTCAATGAGCCCAAACACTACTACGATACTTCTGCTGTTTGTTGGTGAGTAACTTGTGTATCCTGGAAATTCCAGGTGATACTCCAGCATCAGTTCAAGGTTACTTTGTTCGTCTAATATCATTGAAGTACCTAATAGAATTTTGACTCCATCAGACCCGTGGAAGATGCTCGAATCCCTTCATCAACCAGAAAAAAGCTGATAATCTTCGAACGGCTCAACCGATTTTAATGAAACATGTCTAAAAACCATCGCTAAAAAGCCAACTTTTAAATAAAAAAAACCGCACCTAAATCGGTTCACCCGTTTAAGAGCTACGGTGCCACAGACAGACACACACATATAGCGGACAAACTTATAATACCTACCCCTCTTTTTTCGTCGGGGTTAAAAAAATATTGAACTTCACACACGTGAAAAGTTTTCGGTATAATGATATTACTATAGATACTGCAGTGTGACTTATCTGATAAATGAAATAGCTTTACGGATAATTACCAAGAATTATTATAAAAGTCAACCTCAAACCGTTTTCTTCGGAGTTACTCTGTATCCAAAATAAGGCATCGATCATATTTTTAATCCCTCAACAGTTTGACAACCATTGGGATGACGGAGAGCGCATATTTAAGCGTTCTTGAAATCCTATACAGGGCATTAAACAATTTTTTTAGACTTTACATCATAAAAAATGGGATATAGTAATAACTGGTT
The DNA here is from genome assembly GCA_947359405.1 of Antitype chi. NCBI lineage: Eukaryota > Metazoa > Arthropoda > Insecta > Lepidoptera > Noctuidae > Antitype > Antitype chi. The sequence goes on from OX375826.1 coordinate 8,083,239, forward strand.
TATGACGGAATGTGATGTGTAAGAGACAAAGATTAGAAAAGTCTGAATTATGTTTTGGTAGTTCACATAACCTTTCCATCATCAAGTTATTCTGTCACCGCTAACAACATTGCTGTCTGTTTGAATAAAAAACAATCTGCATTGAGAGCCATGATGCCTAGAGAAACATCCTCTATCTATATTATAGGTACCTACTATTAAAAAGGTCATTCAAATATTCAGCAGCACACGTTTACAAGATTGAACTTTTATAGGACTCGCCTTGGGGCCATGTCAAGAACAAATTACTGACACTTTTTAAACCAATGTACCAATTTAAACAGTGTTTACTGATCGATACATAAACTATTGTTATTGTTTCTTTTAATTACACAAAACTCACTATCATTCTACTAAAAAAACATACGAGACATTAAAATAATCTTTTATAACCTGCTAACCTTGTCCCATCCATCAATCGTATCAGCCATCTTTGATACCCCGGGGGATGATTACAGAGCATGCGCGAACGTCCCAGTCGTCCCCCGTTGAGTGACACGCCCCTAGGTCTACAGCTACAGGGGTAAGGGTCGAACGGGAGTCAGAGGTTGAAAGACATAGGTATGGGGTGAGGGTTCGTTTGTACCAATTTAGGGAGTAAGTGGTAAATTGGGTTATGTTTCTAGTCTTATGAGGTAGTATTCCTACAACAAAGCTGCAGACATGAAGTTGTCTTTATCTACCATCGAGTTTATTGACTTCCAAAGATGATTTGCAACTCGGTTGAGGATTTCAGATTGTCTATAACAAGAAAATACGAAGTTTTGGAAAACAAATGGTAGCGCACTCGCTGAAATCGGAAGTTGATGTCACTAATAGACAAAGTCTGTTTGACTATTAGCCATCGCAGTGTGAAACACGCCTCTTTATTGTTAATGACTATGCCACCAGTGTTTTGAAATGCATCTTCGTCTATCTGCGTGACAAACCATTGACTACACATTTCCTTAGAGTTAGCCTGAGTTATGTTATGTTATGTTATGTTCCTTATGTTCTAGAGCTAAGGTATACAGAGTCCACCAGTTGGTGATCAGCCCCGGCTTACGAGTTGAAGGTGGTCATGACTTCGACTTCTTAGGACTTGACCAGGTGCCTACTTTACTTGTGTATTTAATTTCGTCCAAAATAAAGCACTGCCGAAAACGTTGAAGGAAATCATCGCAAGGAATCGAGAAAAATGTCTTAGAAACAAAAAATCGAAGGCATTTCGACATCCACTAACCGCATTGGGCCCGTGTGGTGGATTATGGCACTCAAAATCAAAAGTCATTTATTCAAACTAGGCTGAGAGTCAGCTCTTTTTGAACGTCAAAATAAAATAACATAAGACAGTCCCCCCAAAACGCCCGCCATTCACCACTTCCTAGTGCTTTAGCTGGGAAGAAGAAGTAGCGCAACAAACTCCCCAGCAGCACAGCTGTCTGTTAAGTTGGAAGACCTTGATTCAATACAATAATAGGTAATTAAAATTACGAAACACAAAAAAAAAACATTAAATTTGCCATATGTCAGCTAGCACACGCCAATATACTTACCATAAAAAATTTAAAACTAAAAATAATAAAAAATTAAAATAAAACGTAAACAGAACTTCCAATCTAATTAAAACCACTCCCTCCCATAGGAATGAGGCCTGTGTCCCAGCAGTATGAACATTATATTAAGATCCTTTATACATTATGGCTAATTATATCGTGTTATAAGCTATAGACAGCTACCAACCTTGTCACAATAATTCATCCTTACTACTAAAAGTTTCAATTTATAACATTTTATCGTCAAACACGTGGGGTCAGTGTAGGATTACTCAGCAGAATCTGTGGGCGTTGGATTACCTGCCGAATTGCCGCTTCCTACGCAAAGGACTTTACAAGCACTTACTACTACTGCAAACGACTTTCATTGCCGCCTGTCGTTGAATGCAGTTACTACCAGTTCACACTGTAGTGAGAAGACCGCTTGGTTGATGTTTGATGTAGGAAATATTTTATTTCTGTAAAGAAAAACCAATGTAATACTGTCTTTAACTAAACCTATTCAAAAATAAAAAAATGGCGTCGAAAAATTCATCCGCATCGCTGTCGACTGGTAATGTTCCCAAGAGACTGGCAGCATTACCACGTTGTATGGCAATGCTTATAGTCGCTGGCCAAGGTAGAAACCAGCCCTTGGGTCTCAGGAAGTGTCAACCAGCCTTTTCGAGATTTCCTTGAAGAGACCATGAGCACTCGGACCCCACGGCCTGAGGGTATATATATATATATCTATATTTGAAATACATATGGATTTCAAATATTGATATTCATCTCCGAAACTTCGCTTCATTAAAGGCTCCGCTAATACGGGCGCGACGCGACGGTGCGACGCGATTCTGGTAGCAAAAATTTCCATTAGGTTTTCGTAGAAAAGGTTGTACTAGGTTCACGTCGCGGCTGTCCGCGGGAGCCTCAAGACAGTTTAGTATTAGTGATGGCGCCAAACACGTAGCTGAATTCTGGGCTAAGTCCATTGAGATTGCCATCGACACGCTTAGAAGATAGGGTAAACTATGGAATTACACTAATGGCTTCCAAAAAAACATCACCTTCACCATTTACCTACGAATGGAAAAACTATGCTTCCATTATAGGAACTGATTACAATCCAAAACACAGATGTTTCTTTTTAACGGACTTAACAGGCTAAACCTGAGTTTTCTAGCCAGATGCTTCTGTGTCGGAAAATCTCCCTTTTCCTCTCTCGGACAAGTTAGTGGTTAAGAATATGATTAATAGTTAAAAAAAATAAGCTTTTAGTAGGTAACACTATACAGCTCAAACAAATATTTTCTTCAAGTGGTCAACCTTTCATTTTGTCGATACTTGCGAAAAAGTACAAATATGTTGGGGAGACTAGCTGCTAAATGCTAGAAAATTCAAATTAAATTTGGTATTTTGAGCCAATTATAAGAAATATTAAACACAGGACAATCATTTTTCATTTTCTTGTAATATCTTAGATCTCTTTCCTATGAAAATATTACTACACAAAACTTCACCAAACTATCACAGTCTCACACATACATACAAAACTAATCTACTGTAATATTATCACGTACACTTCGGGCCAAAATTACTGCCCCTATCGATTCCGCAATAAGCCTACGCTACGGTTGGACTGTGCAAACAGCGATCCCTGTTTGTTTGCTGACACAAGCCGCTCTGTAATGAATCTGATTAAGTAGCCTCGCCTCGGAAATTGACTGACAACACAGATAAATTAAGTTGTGCAAGCGAATCGACGTAATTTCACAATGGTTGTGCGTAGTGGGACTGTTTGATTGGTAGTATCAAGCAATTATCTGATTTGTTTTCAGAATTTTATTATTACAGACATTAAAATATAATGTTAGGGCTGGCTTTCACGTTTACGTACTCGCTCAATAAGATAAACAAAAAAAAACCTTATAATATATCACATTAGTAGGTGTAAAACCGGAGGTATGTCTTTTAGAACCTGTCTTACTAAAATTTATAAAACCTACATTAAATAGCATCTTTATCTTATTTATACTACATAAAATAAATGTATGGAGTTAACTATTTAATTTAGAAAATATTAATGTCAGATATTAAAGACCCAGTCAGTTGTAAAAGTTTGCTGTGCAGTCCAGTGGAGAACTGGATCTCCCTAGTGACAGTACACTGTTATGTGCCTTTTCCATTCATCATCATCATCATTTCAGCCGCAAGACGTCCACTGCTGGACATAGGCCTCCCCCAAGCTCAGCCATTTCGACCGGTTCTGTGCTTCTCGCATCCAGCGTATTCCTGCGACCTTTTCAAGGTCATCGGTCCACCTTGTGGAAGGCTTTCCAGCTCAACATCTTCCGGACCTGGAGCAGAACCTTTCGGCCCCATCGGCCATCTGTTCTGCGAGCTATGTGCCACTGCCTTTTCTATTCATCTGAATAAATAACTAGACAAGAAAAGCGCATGAAACCTGAAAAAATTACCAACAATCTTTCACTCCCAAACTATCACACTCTGAACATAGAGAATCCGGACAATTTATGGCATTCGGTGCGGATAATGAAACCCGGTCGCCGGCGCGGCGGGGCGAGCAAACACATAAAATCGAACGCCAAATTAGTCCAATTACGTGGCCAACAGTGTAATGATCCATTCCACGCGAACTAATAAAAGTAACTACTATTATTTTATTAATAGCGGATCACTGAACACGCTACTAAAATGTAGCTTTATTGTTATATGTTAAAATTTTAGTGCGACACACGGTCTTTACAAGCTCTTTTCAACAACCTTTACAAAAAAAATCCACAAGAGTTGACCTAAGTACCTACAGGACCTACACCAAGAAAGTCTTACAAATACTTTCCCTATTAAAGGTACATCTAGATTTTGGGTGGACCGCGGAACTGGTAAAATGGATATTTTGAAGAGGAAAATTTTACACCATACTTACTGGTTTTTTCAAACTCCTGACCAAGATGGCGGTCATCATTTGCCGAGCGTTTTCCCAACTTTATGTACGGGAGTTGGTTTCCAGTCTAATTGGATGCAGCTTAATCAGAAGGTACCAGTATTTCACGTTAAGTGAGTGCCTATCTGACCTCCAAAACCCAGTTACTGGTTATCACGATACCCCTTGGTAAGATCTTGTCAGACTTTCGGTAATAAAAGTTCGCAGTGCTCACAAGAAAACTCTGCTACCAAAGGATTAGTGACAAGCGTTAGCATTTTCAACAGTGTTAACGTGAAGAGAAAATATTCTATTTATTCTCTTGAAACCATGATAGCGATCTTATTTATTCATATTTTTCGGAGGTTCTAAGGTATAAATTTGATTGGACATTACGACATCTGTTTAACCCAAAATGAACGAATCGAACCAATCGATATCTTCGTGCAAAGAAAGTGTGCATTTGAACTGATAGGTGGCGCTGGTAAACATTTTTCATTACAGCAGACAGTTTAGTTATCTAAAGAGATTGCAAAGGTTTTTTTTACTTATTTAATAAGTCTAATAAAATTAATGAAGAACTTTATTTATTAATTGACATCTCATTTGATCCTTTCCAACTATAGAACAGTTACGTCTGGTTTGTTGTAAGTCCTGTACTTAATTTTCTAACGCGCCATCTATCGTCATTTCTAAAAACTTCATGCAACGCCATCTATAGACGTTGATGTTAACTTAAATGTATGAATCGATAACGGGTAAGAATTTAATTCAAGCTTGTCACCATAGAGAGCGCTGTGCTTTGACACTACAACGTCTTTATTCAGGAGAGAATAAGTCTATTTTGTATTGCAAACCTAAATACATCTAGACCTACACGCACCTAAATAGTTTCACTGTAGTAGGTTTCAGCAGCCCTACCTGAAAATAGGTCATGTTATCTATTCCTGTAAGGCCTAATAGAGCAGATTACCTACCCATACCATGACTATACATAATTAAACACTTAACAGTCGTTACTGACCTACTGCTATATTCATTAATTATTATAGGTACATTGTTACAACGAGACTAAAATCTGGACAGGTACCTATAGCTAAGCTGAACAACTTGCCGATACCTACCCTACTAGGTAGGTACTTACATAATACGAAACTTCGCAGGATAGTGACGATTCTGCGGTCACGTACGCATTTGAACCTGTCTGAAGCTCTTTGGGATGCTGTTTATCCAGGTTGCTGTGTGTTAATGGTGATGAATATTCCGTTTTTTTTCGATGTGGATTGATGGCTGGCATAATAATAAGGATGTTCGTGATTTGATGCTTCATTCAGCTCCTACGTCGTTAAATGAAACATTAACTGTATATGCCTATTCAGACTGTTTCAAAACAACGTAGATAGATGTATATTTCAAAGTAAAAGATGGCTGGCGGCTACCAAAACTCATTCACCGGTACAAAATTGTGTTAACCCACCCCTCGGGAACTACGCTTTGGAGATAAAACAATCTGTGCTGAACATTGGGAACGATAGTGTCATAAAATCTCCATGGAATCACTAAGTTCTCGACTGTATTTTCAGTAGCAAGGGTTGAATTTCGCTTGTACTGAAAATCTGGTGTTTAGTAAAAGCTCATATTTAGTCGACAGTTGATTTAGAACTTTTGGGTATAGCAAATAAGGTTGACAGTTGTGTGAATGCTGTAGCAGCCTAAAAGCAAGGTAGTTATCAACGGTTACCTTTGAAGTGGCGCTTCTGCATGCAAATTTTTAGGGGTTGGCCCGTTTGGGAGGAATTGTCAATTTGTTTGGAAAAAGTTGCTGTAGATTGCAAAGTTGAATCGAATTACTTGGTCACATAGGAGGTTGAAGTATTTTTGATAAATATTTATCACGAAACCTTGTCTTGCCTTGCTTGATTGCCTTGTTTTGGGATGAAACCATGGACAATGTTAGGGATGTTAACGTCATTGACACACTAAAAGATGGAGGACAGGTATTATACGGATAAAACCTAATAATTGTTGACCGTTAATTATTTCTGAATTAAAAGTGTATCTACGTGTGCCTGTGTGTATGTGTTAAGTTTGTGTATGTGTAGTGTGTGTGTGACACATGAGATTGAGAAGACATAGGTAATGTCTTCTCAATCTCATGTGTCATAATAACACGATATAGTCTTTGGTTATAGAAGCTCGTGGAGTAGAATATGTGTCAAAACTGGCCAAATTAGAACGTCAAAATTGGTAAGTACCTACCTACATGAAACTCCACCAGCCTACATTGCTATTGCTATTATCAAAGAGTTTGATGGACGAAGCTGGCTGACTTGACTTGGGAATATCCCTAAATCAAAACAGACTTTCAACTTCTAGACATACAGTGGGTTGCCAAATTATTAGGGACAGTCACATTTTTTATCAATTTCTTACTTTGGGCGCACTTCACTGCAGTTTTAAGTGGTACAAGCGTTCCAGGAATATATTATTTGTTTTCGTCATGTCTCTGTAACTCAAATTTTAAGTGGATGTTGATATTTAGAGGGTATATTTATTTTCTACAATTTTTTTAGTTACGTGAGAGCCGTAGTGAACTTTAGACGCTAATCAGTGAAATACTAATTTGAATATTTTAACCAAGTTATTTTTATATTTGTACTACAAAATTTTGATAAAATGTAAGTATTGTTATTATGTTGTTATAAAATTCAATTATTGATCTAATGATTGTAAAAATAATATTTTTTTATTATTTTTTTGCTTTCAGTATGGGTCGAGGGTGCGATTTGACTCCAAAAAAAAAATCAGAAATTAAAACCCTACTGCTGCATACCAGTCATTCCCAAAGGAAAATAGCAGACATTGCTGGTGTTTCTAAGTCTGCAGTCAATAAAATAAAAATTAAATTGGACCTAAATCAGCCAATTTCGCCTAAGAAAAAAGGCAATTGCGGCAGAAAACGCATCACTACCCCACGGTCGGATAGGAAAATAAGAGATATCTGTTTGCAAAACAGGAAAAAAAGTGCTGGACTGTTAACTCAGTTAGTCCAGGAGTTGGGAATACCAGTTTCCAAGAGAACTGTGCAGCGCAGATTGGCAGAGGAAGGCTTGACAGGTCATCGTCCTGTGAAAAAACCACGGCTGACTGATGCAATAAAGAAGAAACGCCTTGCCTGGGCTAGGGAACATCGCCAAAAGACGGTTGAGGACTGGAATAAGGTCAGTTTGCATTATTAGTGGTATTTTACACCATTTAAAATAATAATATTCAAAATAATAAACAATTTTCTTTTTTTTTCAGGTGTGTTTCTCGGATGAGTCAACATTCGAGATTCTAGCCGACAAGAGCAGCTTCGTCAGGCGACGTCCAGGAGAAAAATACCACCCCGACTGCATCGTGGAGAGGGTAAAACACCCTGTTAAAATAATGGTGTGGTCTGTCATAAGCGCCAAGGGTGTTGGATGCCTGTACATTGTCCAGGGAACCATGAAACCAGACTAGTACACACTAGTTTTACAAACTCGCCTGTTACCGACACTTGAAGAATGGTTCCCTGATGGTGAGGAATTCATGTTTATGCATGATTCAGCGCCATGCCATAAAGCCAGAAGAGTTACCAAGTTTTTGGCAGACCACAACATTCCAGTTTTACCTTGGCCTGGAAATTCTCCTGACATGAACCCCATAGAAAATTTATGGGAGATTACCAAGGCCGAAATAGCCAAAGAAATGATAACCACCAAGGTCAGGCTGATAGAAAAGCTCATAAATGTTTGGCATCACAACCCTATCATTATAGAAAGTGCCAAACAGTGCATAGCAAGCATGCCCAGGCGAATAGAAGCACTAATTGAGGCGAAAGGAAATGTCACTAAGTACTGATCACTACTAAGTAAAATATTTTTTCGCCTATTTATGTCCTTAATTATTATTATTATTTATTTTTTTGTTCTTATTTTACTTCGTCAATAACTGTTTTGTGTAATTAAAGCTTTTATCATTAAAAAAATGTGTTTTTCTAATTAATTTAAGACTCATACTTAACAAATTAAAAACAATCTTGACTGTCCCTAATAATATGGCAACCCACTGTAGACCAACCAAAGTTGCGCCCCAACTCCAGTGATACCTACGCCTTTTGCATTCATTCTGAAACGGCCACACCTCGGTGCATCAAATAGTTTTTCAAATAAATACAAAACAAAATTAATATCAAACACTATCCCTATATCCACTAATTATCACATTGTCACTCTGTCGGTACGCGTTATACGACGGGTGGCTATCGCATCGATTACTGATAACCACGCATCTGTTTAAGCCCCCATGACGTCACCGTTCTGATTTTTTGGTATAAATGCAATTTAATACTTTGTAATAGGCGCTCTATCAAACGGTTATCGACGCCCTGTTTGAATAAAGTGAGTGGATTTTAAATACTGATAGTCGGGTATCTGGATGGGTTCAAAGCCGCCCCCAATTTACTTACTCACTTTGTCATGTGAGAATTTGAAAGGGCATTCTACCTTACTTATTTGAAAAAACAAACTATACTTCTAGTAAGTAGTGAGGTATTTAATCTTTCATCGAGGTCGTGAAGATACGGGTATGGCAGTGAGCAGCACTACTTTAAAAGAAGCGTAGGTTTTGTAATCAAAACATGAAAGACAGGGGAAAAGAACAATCTAAGCGCTTCTGAGTCTAGTCACCTTCTGAGGGCTGGCGCCTGGCTGTTATTAAATGTTCTCCACCAATCCACACTGGGCCACCCCGCACTGGACCCGCGTGGTGGATTACGGCCCTCTCTCTCTCATAGAGAAGAGGCTTGTATCCCAGCAGTCGGAATATCATAGGCTGATTATGTTGTAACTAATCATCAGAATTTCAACGAATCTTAAAAAAATATATAAAAAGAAATCTTCAGATAAAATCAGTAAACCGGGGATTAACTGAATTTCATATTTGAAACATACAACTGCCAAAATTATATAAACCTTTCTAAGTTTCTCTTCATTCCGCAGTTGCGCAAGATCTGACAAATTTATATCATCTGAAGCTTCCTCAACAATCCATCACATTCCGGTACAATCTATCATCATTCTTTAAGATTTACAACAATGTTTACCAAACCCAATTTCCCAGTGATCTCTTGTACACTTTTGGACATTATCAAGTAGAAAATAAACAAGATAGGAAGACACCCGATTGACAGCTTATTGGTGAAGGATTAGGAGTATTTTACTACTATCTCCCTGAGCAGTGAATGTATCTGTATCTGTGTAAATAGAGAAGTAACATTTTCCCACACTAGTTTTGATATTAACCTGTTTCTTAATTTTATTGATGTTATCGGAGTACGCAATCTGCGGAGAAAGATCTGGGATGATAGATGAAAATAAGACCATCGATAGAGAAAATAAAAAGCAATGTCTTATTGTAATACATGTCTGATCATGTAGTGATGAATTTGTGTTTAACATCGGATTGACTGTCTTGTGTAAAATAGAGGTTTTATGAAAGGTAAAGTCTAATTTGGGTGCAAGGTGCAACTATGGGGGGAAATTAAAAAAAAAATGGATTTTGCAGTGGGATACCGACACCTGTTGGTGATGATGATATTACAGCTAATATGCATAAGGAAAACGGTAACAAAACAACAGTAGTCAGTATGTCTACCTATGACAAGTGGTGTTATCATCAAACTATCAAAAGTACTAAGAACTGAATCATTTTCCAGTAGGAAATAGCTCCTTCCTGTATACTTGACTGAACTACACTTTATGTACACTCATATTAATGATGTAATTCCTATTGTTGTTCCGAATTTTACTAAGATATACTAAATGGAAAAAAGTCTGACTAAAAATATAATCAGATTTAAGAAACTAGAAAAACAATAATGTCATCACTGATATTGTCGAATTCGTCACATAAAATAATCGCAGTGAGGTAATATCAAATCTACATTTCGATAAAAGTACCGTCATAATAGAAATTAATAATGATAATGATAATTAGGTAACTATGTCTGAGAAAAACATACGATAAAGTGTGAATGACGATATCAAAATATACATAATTATAATAATGATAAGTAAACCATTGACAAAATGGTAAAATTGCTCAAAGTAAAAGAAGCCTATAAGCAAAATTGGATCATGTAGATAGTGACATAATATCACCTATACCACGAATGTTTATAGCTTAATGAACAATTTTCCTAGTTTTCTACAGGTAAAAGGGATGCAGACATTTGGATTACACACTAAACTAATGGGAGCCATACTTTTTCAGTGGCATAAGTTCCGGTTTATCGAAATCTATAAGATTATCTTTTACTCAGAAAGCCAAAAATACCAACATGTTTTGTTTTTGTTACTACTTAAGCCTGAAAGTGGCACCAATAACTGAAAAGTTGTGTTGAAATCAGTTGTCATGGTATGGGCATGTGATACGGAAGAATGAGGAAAACGTCGTGAGGAAAGTTTTGAGTATGAATGTCGATGGCTATAAGAGTAGGGGGAGACCAAAGAAACGATGAATGGACTGTGTGAATAATGATATGGTTATAAAGGGTGTGACTACGGAGATGACGACTAATAGAGAAGTGTGGACGAAAAAGACATGTTGCACCGACCCCAAAAAAATTGGGATCAGGAGATGATGAATGATGACAGTTACTCCTTATCTATACTTAAAATATTATAAAGAGGCAAAATTTCTGAGTTTGTGAGGTTGTGAGGTTGTAGGGGGTAATCTCTGGATCTTCTAAAACGATTTTAAAAATTCTTTTACCAATAGAAAGCCACATTATTTGTGAGTATTATAGGCTATATATTAACCCGAAAAACTAAAAGGTTTGTTCGTGGTAGTCGGATTTGCAAAGTAAGTCGGAGAAAAAACAGTCGAACGAAAACGTTTCTTACGAACGCTGCCTTAATGATGAGAGATATTTATGATTGAGTTCTAGAGAAAAGTTGTAGAACTTGATAATGCTTAAAAAAAAGAAGCAACAGCATATCTCAATGTTTTCTATTTAAGTCACAAAAAGTAGTTTTTTTATATTAAAATCTAATTTAAATCGTTAGATCATATTTATTAGTCATATTATCAACAATTATGAACTCTTATCAAAATAAGTAAATTTATCGTTTCAAGTGTTTAAAACAAAAGACTTTTCCCTTATACTGCATATAATTTGGACGAATGGTTAAAGAGATAATACGACATAGGTATGGATGGTATTTAAAAGTACTTCAATTTATTCCCATTTCATTTACCTAATTTTGCCTGTGTTCCACCAAATATACTGAATGTGCACCAAAATATCTAACCTAACCTAATATTTGATGCACGATCAGTATTTTTCGGGGAAGATCAATATTTTTTTGGTGAACACAAAAATATTATCCCATAGGTATTGAACCGCGACCATGTCGTAATCTATTGAGTGATATAAAAATGTTTACTGCACAACAAAGTGGACACGGGTGAGCTAGTCTTTTATACTAGTTTTGTATAAGCTTAAGCTGCTTTTTCAATAATAAATTCTATCCAAAGTTTACTATGAGTATAGTCTCCTGTAAATTAAGAGTGCTATTATAAGTGATTAACGATTAAGCGTAGATAAAAAAATCCCAGCGATTCCCAATGCTTGAATCAGTATTGTTAACCAATAATACTCACACTGTAATCGGTACTTTATCAGTTTCACGAATACTATCAAATATGCAGTTACAATTTAACATTTCAGTTGCCACCTATGTGTAATTTGTTCACAGGATAGCGGCTCACAGGAAGAGAATACAGTAAACTAATTCTCACAGACGATAACTAAATCTCTCGTCTTTTTGTCGCCACTGTAGGGTCAATCCACTTGACTGATAGTGTATATGATAGGTTCCCAAGAAATGAATGTCATCGGTAGCATGTTGAACCGTGTACCTACATATTAATGTGTATTAAATATTATGCAAGTTATGCTAATGCTTTGCGTGTGTTTGGATAAGGCCTTAGATGATAGGGTTGGCAAAGTTTCTTACTTGCAGACATTGGACAAAATAATTTATTTTCGTCTGTTTTCATTTGCGCCTGTCTTGCTTTGACTCAAATTGGAAGCATTAACATTATTTGTTGTTTAGCAGATAATAATAAAACTATATCTCGATGGTCCCCACGTATTATCCCCTAACTACAAATGACAAATTTTACAGGAGAACACTTCAAAGTTTCAAACATGTGTACCTACATCATGTTCTAGTTAATGTAATGTCATGATGGATTTAAAGTGTATTTTGCCATCTTAGACTTATGAAGGTCACGAAAACAGAACATGCAAATCACGAATCTACCACTTAAGGGTACGTAGGGACCGTCGATCTAATAACTCAGATTTTTGGAAGTGCTTTCTCTTAATTATTTACAAAAAAAAAGATTTCTGTTTCTCAGCATGCAGTATAAGAATATATCAAGGTACGAGTATGTATTGGCACATTTGCATGTTCTTATTCAACTAAGTAAACATCTTTGGAATCTGAACTACCGTATCCGCGAGTTACGCGACAAAACATCGAACATAGCCCTACTGATTCACACGTTGGCTTATCAGTAAAATTATATCATTATCATCTCAAATATTTATCTAGTAATATCAACTCCTAGTTATTTTTCTTACGCGTGGGAATTAACCGAATTACCAGATACCTGTCGCTTAATCTACGTTTTTTATAGCTACTATTACTTGTGGGAAATTCGCAGTGGGTTTTTTCGGGAATCGTCATCGAAAGGTATAAAGGCTATAATAATTTCCGGATGTAATTTATATGAAGAGGTACATCCCGTACCTCTACCTAATTATCTAAACAATACAAGATAAAGTAACCTTAATAAGGTGATCATGATCAGCATATAAAGTTCCCATTGCTGGGACTCGGCCTCCCATCTTCGAGATGATGTGAAGTGGGGGAGGTAAACTACCACGCGGGCCCAGTGCGGGTTGGTAGATGTCACATGTCTTCGAATTTTTGGTTCTAGGATATGCCAGTTTCCTCACTATGTTTTCCTTCATCGTTTTGAGAGCAGTGCTGATGAAATAATTTACACCAAGTAAAGAGCATGCTAGGCGAACCTAAGACTTTACAACTCATGAGTCGCAGTTGTTACCACTTGGTCACCACTGTTCCTAAAAAAACTGAAATAGATAAAAAAAAATATTTAAAGGCCTCTCACAAGATGGCTCTGTAGGAATCCGCTGAATCGAAAAACACAAAACCGGTCGAATCGAATGCTTGGGGGACGCCAGTGGATGTCTTTCGACTGAAATTCTGATGATATATTTAAATCTTTATAATGATATCTTAACCACTTCCTTCATACCCTGCCAAGGTTAAGAAGCCAAATAGCATAATAAAGTTTATAGCGACACTGTGTGCTACCAAAATCCGCCTTTTTATGATGGTTGACTTCTGTAATATTTGATATTGAGATGGTAGTCAAATAGTCTGTACCTACTGACTACTGATAACAATATAAGTACTCATACATGGGAATCACGAGGCAAATCCGGTAGCTAACTATCTTATGATATGAATTTGGTAGGTATTATAGGGCTTAAGGTTTCGGTAGTCACTTTTGTCGTTTTTCTTTCAGCAGTACTCGTAGGTATACCTACTTTCATAAGATTGCGTAAGGTTCTCAATGTTTGACTGAAATAACAAAACGGTGGTAAAGTATGTAGATTTTGATGATTGTGGACGCACCTGATTGTGATCCTACTAATATATAAAAGTTTGTATGTTCAGATGTTTGTTACTCAATCACGCAAAAACGGCTGAACGGATTTGGTTGAAATTTGTCATTAGATGGCATCCAGTAAGTAAATATATAAGTACGTAGGTAGATATGTAACAATAGAACAGGGAGTCACCAAAAGATAAAAGCAACAAGGGTCATCGGATATAATTGATGCTTAATAAGAAGCCGATGGATATTTTCAAATTGAATTTTATTTGATAAAACAAACTGTTTCTTTTCTGTTAATTAAATAAAAAAAATATACGAAAGCATCCATAAACAAAACTTCAACTTTATTTGACCCTGTTTTTTTTTTTTTGGGTGGGAAATCATCAAATAACTTCTCCCGCTATGAGTGGAGCGGGAGGGCGTGTCAGACTTTTACTGACTAAAACCCACCCGTGTTCACTCAATTGTTACCTACTTATCACTTTTGGTGACCGTACTATAATCGACGTTACAATCAGATTACGTAAAAAACTCTTATGCGTCACAGCACAGCAGCTTCCTTCCTTTGCTCTCGAAGATATTTTTTTGCTTAACAATATTTTAACAGTAATATAATAACATTAATGTTCAATGTCATTGGCAGACATTACACAATACAAATTGTTTTACAGCTTTTGTGCCCGTTAAGCACGACTCAGATCACAGCTTACGACGCGAAGTTTAAAAAGTTTGCACGAATATACTCTTTGTTACCGTGATAGAATGACTAAAATTGAGTGAGCTAAAATAGAATAGTCTTGTGTTGTCGACTGTACACTATGGCGCGCTCCATCCACGCGCCAGGGCTATAAAACAATTTTTCTAAAATAATAGATACATAAATAAATGACACAAAAATATGAGAATTCTTTACGAACGTTTTCGGAAGGTCTGAAGGCTAATAGAACTTCTTGTTCAGTTTTTTCATACTTCACTAGTATTTCAAATTGTCCCCCAAGTTTTTATTTCAGTTTTTGGGTAGAAGCTTTGCGTGCCCTAATAGATATACCTACTACTTATTCATAAAACTTTACTGCTGACATGCAACTGAAAACTTTTATGATCTATACAAATAGGTACGAAATAATGCAAGAGACAATTAATTGCAATAATTGACCAAAATCGCTCCATAAGGTGCCAGACGTAAAGAAAAGCACCATCCCATTTCATCCCGTGGGTGTCGTAGAAGGCGACTAAGGGACTTACGAGAGAATGGGCAGCAGCGTTCTCTATGTATTTTACCCCTATACTGCGATCGCCAACGCGCCTGCCAAGCGTGGCGATTATGGCAAACCCCCCCTTTTGGGCGAGGCCTATGTCCAGCAGTGGATATCATTCGGTTGAAATGATGATGATGATGACATGACCATGACTTAACCAGAACATAACAGTGTTTCCACTGTAAAGATCGCCCTGAGACATGGTGGAGCATACCGTGGAGGTCTGCCCGCCTTGGGCGGAGCACCGCGGTGTCCTCGTAAAAGCAATCGGCGGCGGCGATCTCTCGCGTCCGGCCCTGATCCAGGCCATGGTACGGAGCGAGAGTGCATGGGTAACCATCACCTCCTTCTGCGAAGCAGTAATGCTCGCGAAGAAGGAGGCGGCGCATGTGAGTGAGAGGCACCTCACGGCCCTAGTCGCCACAGGAGATGCCCTGAGCGTCGGGAATACCAGGCTGATTCCCGGCCACCGTAGGCGCGGGCTTGCGGACGGCGAGTAATGGGTAGCTCGCTGTTCGGTAAGGACCAAGCCCGGGTCGACGGCGCTTTGTGTTCCACGCGCGCCTCAAAGATATGTCAGCACCAACTGGTGGGGTCCGCAAGGGCCGATGTCTGCCAGGGGTGCTGGATGTTCGAAAGAGATACCGTCGCCCCTGGCACACAGGCAACTGAGGGGACACGGGTAGGTTTTAGTCAGTAAAAGTCTGACACACCCTCCTGCTCCACCCAGACCGGGAGAAGTTATTTGTTGACTTTCCAGGCACAAAAAAAAACCATGAAAACTTACTTTTTTCTAATGATATTGTCCTACATTTTCAACACTAATTTGACATACTGAGTGCAGCACACTTATTATTCTCTAAAAAATAACAAAAACTCTAGACAATTTCTTTCAACGCTTTTGTATGCGGTTTCTCCACACCCAATAAAATGTTAAATGCAATTATTGGCAACACAAAACAGTACACAAAGATTTGAAAAATGTAAAAAAATGTGCAAAATGTTTTATTGTTAAATGCAGGTTTACGATTCCTGGTAACTTTCGTTATTTTTTATTTTTTCTTGCGAAAAGACACGTAGCACGTGGTTTTGGGATTCTGGAATACATCGATAGTGTAATAAAAAAATTAAGACAGCAATTTATTGAGAAATGAACTCGAAAATCATTTCATTTCATTAGTGTGACGAAATTGTACCTTATTCTTTTGACTGAGACTTCTAACTTGAAATAACTTCGGGTTACACGTATCCAACTTAAAACGTTGGATTACGCCATTTCTTGTAATTTCAGCGAAAAATATTTCAGAAACCTTAGGTCTTTCTTTTTATAAATCAGTAGATAGTCTTCGTCCGATCCGTTGATGGGCTCTTCTGGATGGGACTTCAAACTGACAGAAATCAGTTGCCTTGAACAGCTTCAGAATATTTTGATGAAGCTAAAATAACTGTCCATCCTCTCAACCATCAAACTACAACAAAGCCTTAGAAACACCATCCCTACATAATCACAACGCACACAGTACCAGCAGGGCGCACCATACCATGACATTACTCGTATTAAGCACAAAATCAGTGTTTGCGCACAGACAGACGGACAAACAATTAACGAACACATTAACACAAATAATACAAACAATAGCCAAACAATAGTTCACCCGTGTTTCGCCCATTGTTTACTATAGGAAAACCATTAAAAATTATTGACGTTTAGGTGCAAGACTTTTTTGGTGCAGCCTACTCAGAATTTGGCAATTCTTTCGTATGGATCGTTAATGAGAATTAGTGATGTTTTTGTTGGTTATTTTATAGTTTAAAGGTAAAATAGTGTGTTTTGTTGTAGCTATGTCGAATCACGTAGGCTTTGGAACGTTTTTGCGCAACCATATTTTGTGTTGTAAAATAAAATTGTACGTCTTACCTTCATTGTAGACGCATAAAATAATCTCACAGGTGTCTAGTTAAGTAACTTGAAAAGTGTTCTTGGTTTTGATCTAGCTTTCTGGTTTCTATTTCATCCAACACTAACCTGTCAAAGTAACAAGTTTTGACTGAAGCTACGGAATGTATATTGTCCCGGAACTCACACTGTTCGCAGATTTACATAGATTACTATTACTCCTAACTAAATATGGCTGGAAGTCTATATAAACAATCGATTAAAACTACTACTAAAAACAAAAATTACTTCCCAGGGTTGATACACATTTCGACCAACATGCTCAAGGTGCAGATGTGACATTAGAAAAAAGAAATGCAATAAACCAAGAGATTTACTACTTGAAAATTCGTCCTACCGTTTTTACAGCCGCACCCTTTCAGTGTTTAACGTAAACATAATCGATTCGAGGGCCTTCGGTTTTATTTCAAGTTATTTGTTCCCAAATGTTTTTACTTCGGGAGCCGAAAAACTTTATAGCTAGGATTTGCTTAAACACGTTTTGTCACTACCCTTTGATTGGTGATTATTGCACTTTTCTTAGGATTTCAATCAATTCTGAACCTTATTTTAATGCAGGAAAGGCTATCAAGTATGCACGTAACTTTTAAATCAGTATGAATTTGGTACCACAGTTCTTTGCAGGTCCTGAAAACAGTTTTGAACTTTATCACACCACAAAAAGATTTACGTTCCAGTTTGTCAGATGCAAATTGACATTGTTAAAATAATACAGGGTGTACACATGATTGACGTTTTACGATTCGAAAAACTAAAATTTATAGTTGTAACAATTCGCGGAACGGTTTCCGTCATAAAACCCTTTAATGTAGGTGTTTTATTACACTTCGTTAATTTTGTATCGGATTCAATAGTGACAGATGACAAAGTTCGAAATGTGCTTTTGTAGAATCACAGATAGTAGGTGCATTGTCAGTAGGTACTATTGTAAATCTTTTAAGGTGTTTTTGCTTGTATGTTTAGGGAAGTTGTGGTTCGTTACGTTGAAGTTTTAATAAGTTGAACCCGTTTTTCTGGTATTTATACAAATACTTTTTCACATGTCAAATCGGGTACCAAAATGTCTGTGCTGATGTTGATCACAAGCTATCTCAAGCTTGTTCAAACCAACTTTTTGCCAACATTCCTAAGCGTGAAATTCACAGCCCACTTTAAAAAAAAGATAAAAATATCTCAAAAATAGCGAACGGCTCACAAAAACATGGCTGTCACATAATTAGTCTTTCCGAAACTTAGCAATACTTATCGCAATATACGAAAATAGTTAACACTCCCTTTGGGTGTTAAAAATACTTCGACGTGGACAAAAACTAATCTTCCCTGAAACGTTTCTACTCCTTTATCGTTACGTTCCGCAAGAGAGTAACAAAATGAAGTAGGTGCAATGTTAGATAATGCGGGGCAAAAACAGCACTTATGTTTGAAGGGGAAGAAAGCGCTGAAAGCGAACTATTCTTTGAAGATACTACATCTTTACCACACAATAATTTTGATATTACTTTGAAGCCATGAAATGAACCTGCTTTGAAAGAAATAGCTGAATATTACAAACAAGTTTTTTTCAGCCTTCCAGGTTCTATGAGCTGCATTTATTTATGAGTATACCCTTGATCGACAGTGGCTGAGCTTGAGGGAGGCATAATTATGTTCAGCAGTAGACCTCTTTCGACTGAAATTATGATGATGAGATCTTGGACTTTCCTAATTAAGTGTTCTATCAGAGAAATCTTTGAATCAAATTGACTTCGTAATTTGTTCGATGGTCTTATGTTCTTTGGAGCTAGAGGAGCTATATATTTTTTTTTTAAAGTCGTGCAGCGCGAAATCCGCTGAAATAAACAAACCCAAGGGTTTTAACTCGGCACAGTGAGAGAATTTTATCTAGGATCGTAAGTGAGGTCCTGATAACATAATGGGGAGACGTTAACATGTGTTAGAAACTCAAGTAGTGATCATTATGTGCTACTCAAGTGGTTGTTTTGAAACCATCGTTTTGACTTAAGGGTTGGGAATCAAGCTTGATGTTTTAGTGGTGAAGTGTCTTGGTAAATTCTTTGGTTATCTATTTATTTATGGTGAGAAAACTCTTCTATATTAGAAGTAGAGGTTAGTTACTGGTGACAAAATTAACAGCAGCACCAACATTACTACGTCGGCAACAATAGTCGTCAACCGCTACTTTGTATGTTTCTACAAATCTATTACCATGATCATCGTTATGTATGGATGCCCAAGGGGTGATTAATATGATCGACAGTCCTACACGGTATAAGTAAGTACTGTGATACCTAGGGGGTCTAGGTACCAATGAAATATTGAGTACGTTCAATATCGTATATTTAGATAAGTTAAGACTTTAACATAGGCCGCGCCTAACATAATAATTAAATATATTTTCTTAGGATAAAACTAATCCTATTCGCTTTGACGGATAGAATCCTAGTCTCATCATCTTGATCGTTCAAATGTGACAGTCATTCTATCACCGGCCTGTATTAACATAAAGGTTGCATTCGTAAGCAACAAACCTTTACATGAGCTACGCCCACCCTTGAATAAAAGGATTAACGTAGTCGTATACCTAAACAAGACTTTTATTCACAACATTTGAACAGTCACGAGATACCTACCTATAAACCTATCATGACTTTGACCTAACTCTGGGAATATAAATTAATAATATGAGGTCCAACTCTTACATGAGAAGGCTCAAGGACAGGACAAACATTTCTAATGCACTATGAACAGTGTCAGCAAAGTTAAACATTAAAGCGTGCCAACGTGCACCTATACAAACTAAGTCTGTCATGCTTGAACCTCGTCACGTCAAAACCAGAGGAAAAGACGCGACGTGGCCTCCTACAAAAAATAATCAATGTGAAAGTTCACATTGGTCCAGAAGGGTTAATCAGAGAAGTTCTTAACATCAAAAGCTTTTGCTCCATCGGACGGCATTGAGTCAGAGGGAAGGAAAAGGTTAAGAGGCTAAAACACACTTTGAATTCATCAAAAACAATCTAAATGATGTTCATACTCCAGAGCTAAAATTTAAAAAAAATATAATTATTCCTCTCTCGTTCCTTTCCATTTAATATCAGCTACAGCTGATTCTAAAAATATACCTACGCCTTTCCCTTTAATATCAGCCTCAGCTGATGAAAATCTGTGGGTCCTTATTTAAAAGCTGAACCAGTAGTGTCAATCCAACACTCTTTGCGGATACCATGCTCCTTTAGCAAAGTTGGCCATGGCTTGTGTGAGTGAAGGTAAAGAATGCTCATCTATAGGCTGAACCAATGGTGTCAACTCAACACCCTTTGCGAAGACTATGCTTCTTTAGCAAAGTTGGTCGGCTTAGAGTGAGTGTCTTCCCCCCTCTAGGTGGAACCACAGTTTTTAAGTTTAATTAATTCGCGTAGTTACTTGACATACGTTCATATTTTCTGGAGTATGCCCATGCTAATTCACCGCTGTGAATCCTAGGTAATGAATATATAGTCGTGGTGTACTTCCCTCAGACTCCGTGTGGTTGTGAGGAGTGACACCCGGTGACCCGGTGTATCCTCGTGTCCGATGTGGTCTCACGTTCATATGTAATGAATACAAAATAACACGCATTAATAAAATGTATAGTTAACCAAACTAAAATAATGGATAGATTAATGTTCACCTACATGTTTACATTTAGTTGACATTGAAATTATAATACAATAATGACACTAAAAAAAATTAATTAATGTGACAAAAAAGGGACAATAAAAAAAACTATAAATTAATGAGAAATGGTTTCAATCTAACATGAAAAATCTCCCTGATCTTTCTATTATTTAATCTTTTAAATTTATGCTTTAATATGAACAATGTTTCTATAAATTGCCTTAGAGAAAATGTCTTTATAAAATATTTATTAAACTTTCTAGAACTTCTTTTGAGTTTATTTAGTTCTGGAGCTAAGTTTTTTATTTTAGTTTGTCCAGCATATTTGTATGTGACATTTTTCTTAATAGGCGCTATTTTTATATTATAAATGGTGCGCTTTCGTCGTAACGAAACATTATTGCGTTTTCTTTTGTCATTTTTAATTTTTATTGGACAATTGCGATGACCTACAGATTTGAGAGTTTTATGAAACTTTATATTTTTGAATTTTTCAACCATAACTTTCATATCATTTCCTTTGCTTGTTTGTGTATAAGGCATTGGAATGATCTCAATTTCATTTAATGAGCTGTATGACTGCTCAGGTGAAGCTGTGACGATCTTAACTATCTCCTGTTCAGCTTTACTTTCCTTTGACTCTAAAGCAAACTTAAAATCATCACCCTTTGGAGTCACGGATGACTGCTCGTATTCAGCATCATTATTTTTATCAACAATGCTTTCCTTTCCGGCTTCCTCAGACGTTGCTAGTGCAATGGCTTGCTCTTGCACTATATACTTGTGCCATGGGTGGCATCTGCACTCAAACTCTTCCCTCAACTTGTTGCAAATGGTTTCAAAGGTCATACCTTCACGGTATATATATCTATGAAACATTAGGGCAGCGCTATCCATATATGCGCTTATTATGAGCGCCCAATCGCTCTTACGCCATCCATAATGGTTAGCTTCTTCAATAAACTCACTAATAAATTGTTCGACACATTCATGTCTACTCGTGCCCGAAAAGAATTTATTAATTTCTGGCCAAAAACATTGATATGCCATCCTTCTTCCTTTCTTTCAATATATAAATAATAAAAACCACTTAGCTTTGTTCGTCTTCTTCTTCTGGGTGCGATAGGCCTTGTCTTATCGTATATTACTTACGAACTTTTTAAACGTATAAGGGGGTTTTTTACAATATGCGCTTTGTGCGCGCACTAATATCGCGGAGTTGCTCCGGTGTCGATCGCGGCACCTCCACCACAATGTTGAAACCGAGAGGTTCCAACTATAAATAAAATAGTTAATAGTGTTTATACTTTGTGTATTTGACTAAGATATGACTTTAACATAGGCCGCGCCTAACATAATAATTAAATATATTTTCTTAGGATAAAACTAATCCTATTCGCTTTGACGGATAGAATCCTAGTCTCATCATCTTGATCGTTCAAATGTGACAGTCATTCTATCACCGGCCTGTATTAACATAAAGGTTGCATTCGTAAGCAACAAACCTTTACAGTACTTACCTGTACAGACTGGTGGGTCGGAGGATGCGATAGTAGCTAATAGTGATTTGCATATTAATAATGTGAATGGCGTATTAGTCTGTCTGTATATAAAGATAAGCAAAAGCAAAGGCTTGAATTATGGTTTTAGCCAAAGATTAAAATCGCCATGCAATCACCGTACTAAGCCATGCGAAAATTGTTCATTCTGAAAATATTGAGCTCACACAATCATAGAAGCTGTCCCGGAGAAAGGTGCAACGCGACTCTACTGAAACAATTGCTAAACAATTGCTATGAAAACTTCAAGGAAATTGATCTACTAGAGTCGCGTGGCTCTTGACATTCAAGTATCACGACCATATTTTGAGGCGGTAGGGCGAATATACAATTTAAATCTTTGGTTCTAGCTGATTTTATAAGAGCTGTGCTACAATAGGGTATTTTACTGTATATACTGGAAAAGTTTTTATTCAGTGCGCAAACTTTAACCATGAATTCAGCATACTATTCTAGAACCCCCCGTGAAGAAATTTACAAAAAAAAAATCAGCTGTTTCATAGAAAACTACAATAACTTCTCCCGCTCTGGGTGGAGCAGGGAGGCGTGTCACACTTGTCGTGTACTTTTCAAAAATGGGTGTAATACCCTATTCCAATGAACAGAAAATTACACAATCATAATCTGATTCATTTTGACAGTTCAACAATATTCATTGCGTTATTTACGTTGTTGAGAAGACACATTTTTCGAACACATGAAGCAATGGATGAGCAATCTGTTTCAAAATTATTCAGATTACCTATGATTAATCGTGCGTTACGCAATTAGGGTGCTGGAGTCCTAAATCGAGCCACCGCACATTTCCATGTAAGGTATAAAAGCGTAAAACATCTTTCTTTACGTTTTTATGCAGTTTAGACGCAAACATATTAGCCACCATTTTGGTGTTATATTAGGCGCGGATTTTAAATAAACGACCATTTAAAAAGTTGTGGACATTTATACATAAAAAATGCAGCAATATCTTTGTGAGATATACAACGACATAGAATCTCATAGCTCAATATCGATCGAACTCACCATATAACTCACAGATATTGTAAGTTTCTATAGCCATTATGTCACATGATTACTGATACTAATCGTCACAGTCCGCGGGCGGGAGCCGTTGATAAGCAGCCAGATGCCATCCATCCGCCCACCGATTGAGTTACAATTGCTGTGAACTGACTCATTATCTCTATCTCGACACCCCGTGATTGCATCTATATTAGGTACTTTTTATACTGGAGCAATACTTTTGATAGAAAGACTTTTTCGATACATCGTGGTGGTAGGAGTTAAATGTAGACAATGTTACCTTTAGCTCGTGGCGTTCGGAAGTTTTTGTTGACAAGAAAACTCGAAAGGCGTGTAGCGTCGCTATAAAAATGTTCTATTTGGTATTTCATCAATTTAGATTTCTATAGGTAAGTAACTATTTCAACATATTTTTGCTATTATTTGAATTTTGGCGTATGTGCCTTAAATTGATTAGCCAGTCGATGTTTATCGACTGGCCCCTACTGGGCCCTAGGTTTTTAGCTAAGGTAACTGCGCAGGCTGAGCCAAACCAACGCTTATTACCGTCATGTCACTTTTATAAACGCTTCACAAATCGTAAATTTAATCATCATCATCATCATCATTTTAGCCGAAAGACGTCCACTGCTGGACATAGGTCTCCCCCAAGCTCCGCCACTTCGACCGGTTCTGTGCTTCCCGCATCCAGCGGACTTCTGCTAAATTTAATCATCTACTAGCTTTTCCCAGCAGCTTTGCCCGCGTGATAGTCTACAATTACCACTCACCACGGGCACCTACTACGGGGATGGTCCTATGTGTTAATCTAGGTTATAAACTACCCTGTGTACCAAAGTTCCTCCAACTCCGTTCAGCCGTTTTTGCGTAATTGAGTAACAATCATCCCAACATACAGATTTT
Source organism: Antitype chi (assembly GCA_947359405.1). Taxonomy (NCBI): domain Eukaryota; kingdom Metazoa; phylum Arthropoda; class Insecta; order Lepidoptera; family Noctuidae; genus Antitype; species Antitype chi. Next base: position 8,107,841 of record OX375826.1, read on the forward strand.
CACATTTATAATATTATAGTAGGATATGATGAAGGTCCAAGCTAAAACATGTCATTTGAGAATGTATGTAATTAGTATTACCAATGAGTAGCGCTTCGTAGAACATTTAAAACGATACAATATTGAACACATTAGTTAGTAATAAAAGACATGACACATTTTAATATGATAGCTATTATTTAGAGAGCAAATTACTAATCAATGAACATTCGATGAATAATCTATGTCCAGTATTTTAATTGGGTTTTCCTTGAGTGACATAATCGCGCACTTTTAAATTAATGACGCCAAGTCAAATAAAATCAGTAGATAGATACAGGCCCCCGTGCCTGTGTCTATTGATTTTATTTGACTTGGCGTAAAGTAAAAGTATAGAATGTTTGAAAAGCTGCACTTTTAAATTTTAGCTCTTCATTGATTTTTTTAAACAAAGAGAAACAGAGAACATCCAGATTCTATAACCGATCTTCAGTAATTGAAGAGGCACCAATAGAAGCACAGGCACCAGCAGAAGCACTGAATTGATTTAAGTAAGATATGCTTTACTTAATTTGAGAAGCACTACGAAAGATGGAAGCATTTCTAAGGAAGCGAATAACATAAGTCACAGTGGCTTAAAAACGAGCATAACTCACAATTTTATTTTTTGCTCCACACCGATTTCACGACCTATTTAAACCGTAGGATTAGCGATCAAATACGCCGTTTCAGTGAATTTCTCCGCGAAACCTAACCTCATAAATGACTGACGAACTCAATACAGAAGTCGAGAAGCTCAAATTTCAACCTGTCACATGTGGTTGACATTTTTTACCAATTCGCGTGTGTTCGCATGAATTTTAGACTTTTTTCGATGATCGAAGATAATTTTGACATAAATCTTGTATGCTACTGCATTACACATTGAGTGTAAACATGTGTTGGACATTTGGGTTTACGTTAGTTCTTTAGCGATTATTTTCAAGTGTTTGGACCAGAAAATAGCTGATGTAGTGAAATTAATTTAAAACAGAACACATAATTAAATGTTATTAACTCAGACAAGTGGTATATATAGTAAAGTACTGTTAATCAATAGAGCAGTGACGTCTTTGTGGACACAAATAATTCCAAAATTACTTCACGCTTGAAAGTGAATATGAATCGGATATCCATTGTCCGCCTATGACCTTCCTCTAATGTACTTAGTAAACACTAAACAGTACATCTAAACTGTACAAATTCACGCCTATCTGCCCTCACATTGTCATGACCCAACACCCCGCTAGGCTACAGTTAAAAACTATTCGTCCAATAATTACTTTGGTAACTTATTCTTTTCTATACTCATTGAAATGGTCAAAACAAGTAGGCACGCTTACGTCTCGCGCACCATTGTCTAAGTCCTCCACGCTGCATTTGACACCGCAGTTTGTCAAAATTTCGGTTTCCATTTCTAAGAAGGAATCTATTCTTAGCATTTGTAACTTGTCATCTCTTAGTTCAAGGCTCCGTTATACAACTGCTCCTAAGTTTCACAGCGCACGCTTGGCGACAGTTAGAAGCTTTTTTGTTGACAATTTTATGGAAACCAATAAATATTTCAAAAGTGGAACATTTTATAGGAGCAGACTTCCATAGTAGTTAATAACTGTTCTTACTTTCAACGAACTATTTGCTCCTTTGTTTATAAACAGTGGATGAATTATGTCTTTGTTTGGAATCTAATAAAAAGTTTCGCTTTTATAGGTCGAGACGAATTGAGATTCATATGACTAATGTATAGGTATGTTTGGGAAACCGGAATATTTTTTGACATTATCATAGCGCGTTTACAATTTGATGATTTTTGATGTACTTATCTAGTAACTAGAGACTTCAAATCGTAAACAACTGAACATAAATGACTGGCTGGATACTTAATATATTATGACTGGTTAGTAATAATAGAATTACTAATCAGTCATTTATTTGACACATGACATGAGTTATGAATCTTGTGTGATTACGAAATAAATACCTGCATGTTTACTAAGTTAGCAAAGTTGCCGCAGAAACGAATAGAAAAAAAAAACAGTGAGATACCTATAAATTAAATTATATGCTGATTCTAGTATTTTATTATTATTTTCAAAACCTACTTATACAATATTCTATTTAAGTTTGTCACTTTGATCAAGATGAATACTAGTAACACAATGTTGACTCTTCAAATCACACGTTAGCCCTTAATTAATCCGTGTATTCCCGTTGATGACCTAATCTAGTAATTTCGAGTTCTAACAATTACTTTTATCTATCATAAAACACTTCTAACACTGTCACGCATACGTCAAAGCTGTTTTGGATATACTCGTTACGTTTCTGTGCGGAATTTTAATTACATATAATTATCTACGTTAGTCTGTAATTAAGGAACTATGCAATAATACGTGGTGTCTATAAACGAATTTTACACGATCTTTGTTTTAAGTACTTAATCTACTCTTAATATAATTTTAATTAGTCTACGCGTGTATACCATAAGGGTTATTATCTAAAGCATCGTTTCTTGAAATTTCATCATCATCATCATTTCAGCCGAAAGACGTCCACTGCTGGACATAAGCCTCCCCCAATTTGGGCGGGTTTGCCATAATCGCCACGCTTGGCAGGCGGGTTGGCGATCGCAGTATGGTGGTAAAACGCATAGAGAACGCTGCTGCCCATTCTCTAGTAAGTGCCTTAGTCGCCTCCTACGACACCCACGGGAAGAGATGGGATGGTGCTATTCTTTACGTCCGGCACCACACGGAACGAAAATTCTTGAAATTTAGACAAATTCATTTCCTTTCTCGAAATGAATTAGTAGAAATAAAGGAATAAATATGAAATGTCTCAGTGAAAGTAAAAACCCTTTCTAAACTCTCTCACAAGATAGGCGTTGCGAATGCGTCTAAATGCAAACGAAATTTCACTTTTACATCCTAATTACCCTTTAATAGACAAAAGACAACTCTTTCATTTACCATATAACAGAATTTATGAGTTTCACTGTTTCGCGCCAACGACAAAAGGCAAAGGAGACAATGGTTTTTGTGATATTCCAAATAAATGCAACTCTTCCTTTGACGCATAGCGGTCCCCTTTAACTGTTATTCAATAATATAACCGTCCCAACAAAAAGGACTTAGTTACGGTAACGAAAAGGGTAAAATATTGTTCACGTGTTTAACTGTTCACTAGGAAACAAGTGGATGGCGTTTTAGGGAATATGATCCTTATGCTGTTGTATTTGGAATTTTCAGGAGTTTTGCGCATAACCTTGTAGACGTTGAAATTGCGAACGGGTAACGCGATTTTCAATTTTATTGCATGTTTTTAATGTTTGCGAGATTTTAGCGAACCCTTTGGCTGTAAAAGCTATTTTGTAAACGATTTTATTGTATTTTTTTTTTTTTTTTGGTGAAATAGCTTTATGTTTTGGCGTTTATTTTTTAATGTCTTTATTGAGGTTTTTGGCAATTGGTGATTTGGCAAAAGAGTTGCAAAGGGTTTTAACAGTTACATTTGTGTTTTGGAAACGTTGTTTGCCTAAGTATTATTAAGTAATGGCAAATTGGGCAATTACTTTTCAAAGGACAAGAGAAATGAAAAAAAAACAACGAATCTTTTTTGTTGTATTTTGAACAAAATCCGCAGTCTGTGCAAACCTAACTGAGGTACAATTCTTTGCATTGGTATGAGAAAGAATGTCTCTTAAAATAATAAGTTAACATTTTAGAAAATACTTCTATTAAGTTTTTAATAAATTCAAACTTCGACGCACGTACAAATATATAACTACACTCGAGAGCAATGAATCCGGGTCACTTAAAGAATGTTAAAAATCTCGGAAACTAAAAATGATAGGTTAATGCAATAAATTGTATTTAATAGACAATGTAATACTCCTTAAATGAAAGTAAAAAAAATAAGAGTCACCATACATTTTATTAACACAAAATTACATAAAGAAAAAAACTGCTGATCTCTCCTTAAAACAAAAATAGGAAACATGAAATTTTTGAACTTTATTACGATTTTCTTGAATTTTAATACTTCGTATTGCCTCCTCGTGCTTCCATTACTGCGTTTACGCGGTTTGGCATGCTGTACACCAAGTTCCTTATACGATTTTGGGGAATATTCTCCCATTCCTCTGTGAGAGCAATTTTGAGCTCACGAAGCGTGATTGGGGGAGGGATTCGTTGTTTTACGCATCTGCCTAGCTCGTCCCAAGCATGCTCGATCGGGTTGATATCCGGGCTGCGCGCTGGCCACTCCATACGAGTAATGTTCATCTCTTGAAGGTAGTCATTCACAATCCTACCTGTATGAGGTCGGGCATTGTCATGCATAAATATAGCATCCTCACCTAAATTGACCATAAATGGACCAACGTGATCATTGGGATTTCTTCCACATATCTTACGCTAGTTAAAGAGCCGTTTTCTATGATCACCAGCTCTGTGCGACTTTCAGAAGAAATTCCGGCCCACACAAGTACAGACCCACCACCGTAGGCTACTTTTTCTTCGATGCATGCTTGCTTGAATCTTTCCCCTGGTCTTCGATACACTCTGTGTCTTCCATCGTGCTTGTAGAGCATAAATTTTGATTCGTCGGAGAACATAACTTTTGACCAATCTTCAATACTCCAATTTACGTGGCTCTGGGCATATCTTAGTCTTGAAATACGATGCCCACGCTCCAGTTTAGGGCCGTTTGCAGGTCTAAGGGGTTTTAAGTTAGATTCAGCAAGCCGACGTCTTACTGTCCATGCACTTGGGTTACTTCCTCCGAGGCGTCGAAACTGATTTGTGAGTTCAGTTCCTGTGAGAAAGCGATTTCGAAGCATGGTGTTCACCAAGTATCGGTCTTCTCGTGCTGTGGTACACCTGGTTCTGCCCGTTCCTGGTCTGCGTAGGTTAGAACCAGTTTCTTCGTAACGTCGGAGAACTCTTTGTACTGTTGACAGCGACACACCGACAGTCCTGGCTGTATCGCGCTGACTCCGGCCGGTTTCCAGCATTGTAAGTATTCTGGTGCATTCTTCAGGCGTAAGCGACATAATTTCAGCTTGAATAATGAATATAGAGCACTATCAACATGGTTTATGTACCCACATAAATGACAGATTACAAACAAAAGCAAAACCAAATGCTGTAATTTCGTAGTTCCATCTTCGAAAGTGGCCCTTTTTCAAATTAGATTTTTTTATGATATAACTTTACAATAACTATGAAGTTTTAATACCTTCATTTAAGGAGTATTACATTGTCTATTAAATACAATTTATTGCATTAACCTAGCATTTTTAGTTTCCGAGATTTTTAGGATTCTTTAAGTGACCCGGATTCATTGCTCTCGAGTGTAGTTATTTTGCCATGACGTACATACACATTCTCAATAAAGACTGACTCCTGACTCACGCAGCACCGAGTCATCAACTCCCAACCGAAACCTGGATGGATCTAGATCCATCCATCCATCCATCCATGACAAGAAATAAGGATGGAACCTCTGTACATAAGTTTCCGACCCCGACGCCGAGGTCCTCGCGCCCCGCGAAGACCCCGATTAAATGATGACCCCCCCGACCCTCGCTCGATGTAGTGCCAGCCTGCGCGGCAGTTGAGCCTGTAGATTTAAACTCCCTGTTTAATAATAATAATGATGATATGATCCAGCCTGTCCCGACTTGCTGTCCCCCCATCAGTGACGCCCTGAGCCGAGGCCCGTTCCCCACAGGGGGTGCCCTCAGCGTGCAGTCGCTTAGTAATTTTATGAATATTTGTCAACTAGGAGAATGTAATATTATTTTAGCTTTTCCAGCATCCAAAGCCGCTAGAATATTATATAAGTTAGTTAACCTAGGGATTAAGCGTAGATGTTAAGGTTTGCATGTAATAAAGTTTTCCTATGAGGGTGGCATGTTCACTATGTGATCAAACCCTCGTTAATAAATAAAGATTAAAAAAAAAAAAAAAAAAGTAGTTTAACGCCCCTGGCTGGAGGCTTTGAGTTTTCTTAAGGCAACCACAGGATAGTAAGCTGTCACAGCCTCTCTAGGTCAACTGCGACTTGCGAGATGACATTCCCAAAAAAAAAGTTTCAACGGGCGAACAAATTAACTGCCAAAGAGCTTATATTTAGGTCTCTTTCTAGATTTAGATTTATTGAAGTTTAAGATGGATGAAGTTTTGGTCGAAAGATTCAAGCTTTGTTTTGACAATAACGAGAAGTGAAAGAATGTTAAACTTAATAATATTTATTATTTATTTATTTTTCACTTTATGTCATAGAAATCAATGCAGCCCTTGAGAGGTACCTACATAATCAGTGGGAATCGCTTTCATTTTGACAGTTCCACAACATTCATGACGTTGCCAAGCAGACATTTTTTTTTCAAACATATGAAATAATGGATTTGCAACAACTTTCTAAATGATACTGTTACGCAATTAGGGTGCTGGCTCATGTACAATGAGTTCCTGTATCACTAGAGCCAGAAAATAGAATGGAATATGTTGGTAATCAACTTTAGAACCTTATTTTAGGAAGTACAGTGACTATTCCGTGAAATTAGGTTCCAACAGCCAACAACTATATTCCAAAAAGGATGAACACACCAACACATTTCTCAGCACCCACTCAAGTTTGTTTAGTAAACACATAAACGGTAATATTGCCGGCACCTTCAAAGAATCGTAATTGGACTAACGGAAAGAAAGTAGCCCGGTTATAAAAGTATCCAAACAGTTTGGTAATAAAACTACGAGCTATACCGTAAGCCCATAATGTAACAACTAACTGTGCCCAAAGGATCCGAACTGAGGAAATGAAAGATATTGTAATATGATTATAACTGTTACAACAATTGGGCTGGCGAAATTTCCATTTAATTGCACATTTTTTGGGGCGGAAATTTCTTTGGTTTATGTGAAACATCAACTTAGACTTGAAGAGAAGCGCAAGGGCAGCCCGCAATATGTGAAGATTGAAGGGATTGCTAATCCATTGCTTCACAGGTTTAAAAAACTCGTCTGCTCAACAACATAAACACCGCAATGAACGTGCGTGAATTGTCAGAACGAAATACGCTGTAATTATTGAATGATGGTATCATAATTAATTAATTAATTCAATTTAAGTAAGTGCCTAGTTGGCTAAGTTGTAAGATATATTTCATACATGAAGGTAAAGATATCATGGAAAAGGTAACCACAGACGTATAATTTCCTGGTGAAATACATGCAAGAATATGCATGCTGATTTTTTTAAGTAAGTAAATCATTTAATTTTACAAACAGATTTTAAATCAAGTATCCGTAATTGGATTTATTTATATAGTTAAGGTACCTAAGTAAAGTATTTAATTAACTATCAACAAACATTACATTCACTTAGTATAGCCTAAATAAATACTGCTACCAACAGTCTCACGTAGGTACCTACCTACTCTCATTAAGTAGTTACAGTTAAACTTTTTAACTACTTTCTACAGCAAAAAATCTGTAACACATTTCTCCCGTTAAAAGAAATGCATCTCCTAAAAACTATAACGGTTTCTTTATTACCAATGTTAGTGCTCTTTTTATCACAATTTCTCTAAACGTATTTTGCGCAATAAAAATTTCACCTAGCATTACTGCACTAGTGAGTTTCGCGTCCTTGTAATAATAAGTTTTTATGCAATTTTTAGCCTTTTTTGCAAAAAGTTGGGGCAGAAATGAATATTTTCTTAACTTTGCCTTTGGTGCACAGCCGCTAATGGCTGTTAGCAATATTGCTTTACAATTTGGAATTTTACAATACTATCCAACAGTAGGACGAATTGCTTTATTGTAGGGAAAAATTAACTTTATGAGGCGTCATTGTTCTACTACATTCTTACTTAACTTTTGAAAAAGTTTAAAGAAGCCGGCTTGCACGCTTCTTTGTATTTTTGTGACTACATGCGCCGGTTTTTGTTTAGGTTATGCAAAATTTCTTAATGACTAGGATTTCGGATTTTATTACTTGTACACTTTTCGCCTGGTGGTCCCTAATCCTATGTAAACATGAAAAGTAAATTAGGCGTCATCTTATCTTTACCAATTTTTACTAAAATGGGCAAAGATAAAAATCATACCCAAAGGAGAAACCTATTTTTCTCAGCGTGTTATAATTAGATCCTTTCAAAGCGCCTCACTTACATGAAAAATACGGACAACTAATAGGACCTTACATATTTTTTCTGTCACCCCCTGAAGACCATTACTTCCCTACTCATAAGCGTATAAAGGAACTAATTTGTTGTTCAAACAGGGGTCCTCAATACACAAACATTGTAACTTTGATCCTACCAAAATAACACCTCCTTTCCAAAAACTTGACCCCAATCCTTAACCCACTATCATAAAGTTGAAAATCCAATGTAAACCTAAGATGAAAACAGTAAATGATCTTGGTAATTGGTGACTGCAGGACATTTATTTGACACGTACCGAAAGCAATTGTCACTTTCAATGTATTGTCGTTTGAATGGAACTCAAAATTGCCACGGATATCGTGATGTTAGCTTGATGTATCGGATTTATTTTTATATTAATTATAACTGTAGAGTACCTATTATTATAATGCTCATAATAAATGATGACCTTGAATTTGAGCAGCAAATGAAACGAAATTCTTATCAAATTCTGTGTGAACAAAAATAATTATTTCCACTGAAATTTTATCATTATTCCTAAAGATCTCATCTGGCACGTGGCTTTCTTTAATTTATGCCTACGGGAGAAAGGCTTTAGTTAATTTTCACGTATGAAGCTTTTTGAGGCTTTACTGCAGTAAATACGATTTTATTTGAGCCAATTATAATTTTATACGTTGACCACATGCCTATTGGCTACCTTTAGAATTCCCTCAACAAATAGACTTCAATATCATTTAACTAACAAAATGCAACACTCATTTAAAAGCTAAAAGTACTTAACGATCGATTCCACCGTTCAATGTATCAAAATTCAGAAACATCGAAAAAAACTATGTATTCAAAAGAATCAATCATCAGATCAATTTGCGATACGACAAACAATTTGTTGACACTTCAAATAACCACATTCATACAAAATACATTCCGATTGACATTCGATTGTCAATGATATCGAAACCGTCAAATGTGCAACGCATGATATAAAAGACCACGACAATTTTTTCCTAAAACTAAATCCTACGGTTGCCGAAATAAGGTCGAAAATTGTATGAGATTTTAGTGAAATAGGGATAGGAGATAGAAAAAAAAAACATACGTTGTGTGGTCTATGTAACTGAGTAGCGTTTTATAACAATTGAAGTCAAAACGGCGTGAAATTACGTCACATTATAAGCGTTAATGCTTAACAGGAATTGCGTTTTTGAAGTGGCAAAAGCATTGATATGGAGTGTCGTTACACTTCTTAATCCAGTGATGTGGAAGTACCTTTGTGCGAAGGTGAATGTTGGTTTGCTTAGTACTTGACAATACGAATTTAAAAGCAGAAGTTTATGATTTGAGATTGCCCAAAATGTTTTTAATTATAACTTTCTCGAGCAGAATGAAGGTTGTAGAGACATTAATACAACATCATGCAATAGATATAGCATCAAGGCTTCCCTCCCGCCCCGCAACAGGCGCGTTGCGATTCTAGTAGAACTATTTCCATGAAGTTTTCATAGAAATCGTTTTAAAAGCGTCGCGTCACAACTTTCTGCGGGAGTGTTCAAACCTTTATGCTTGCCAGTATGTTGAAAAAACACTCTAATAAACATTTTTATTTCATCGCGAGATATTATATAGGTATATGTTCCGGATTTGTGCTTTAGGTACGGCTCAATTTACAGAATCAAACTTATCAACGCTTTGACCAGCTGTCATGTTGCATCAAATCCTTTCCCAAACATCAATTCATCCCAGGGATTTCATATTTTCCATAATTTATTGTAGTAAGCTAATGAATCATCTTACTAGACTTACAAAACAAGAACCTTAATTTCCGCTTATTTTGTAGTTGACTCACTAAGCATGGCGCTTATTATAGGCAGGAAATATTCATGCCTCCACAAATTCTCAAATTCTATCTCTAAAAATGCAGTGGACATCTCAGTGCCATACTATTGACAGACCTCTGGTCTGGTAGTTGTAAAAAGTGTGATTATTTTCACAGATCTCCGCTTCAAAATAAACTGTAAGCTAATCCGATGCGTGCAAAAACCTCTCCTTGGGTGGCCTTAAGTGGCGTCAGGCCGTGCTACATTCTGTGTATTTTGGACATATTTACGATACATTACATCCAAAGAACTTTCAACCTTAAGACGAAATGGCTATAGTTCAGTGTTGAATAGAGAGGTGCATGTTTTTACCCAACATCGTAACCAAATATTTACTTTTGACTTGTCTTTATGAATGAAATTTCCAAACCTCGAGATGTAGGTAAACTCCGCGACATGATAGTGTTGTTGGACATTCAAATATGATTAAGGAAAAATCTTTCATTAATAACTTCAACACATTTTGTTTCAAGCTGAGCGCTAAAAAACACTCCGCGGTTCAGTCTCAAGCATTGAGGCGTAAAAGAGTCTCTAGCTCCATGATTGAGATGGTGTCCGTTGCAAAACATGACATCAGGAAGCTCCTAGCACCTATTATGTTCAAACTTAAGTCTAATTCAAGATCTGTTATCTGCACCGCAGGCAAATGCCAATTTTGGGGGTCACCGATCAACCTGTTGTGTTATAAATCCTACAAATGTGATATGAAAATGTGTATGTTTGGATGTTTGGTTGTTTGTTACTCAATCACGCAAAAACGGCTGAACGCATATGGATGAAATTTGGCACAAAGATAGTTTATAACCTGAATTAACACATAGAATAACTCTTTTGATCCTTGTTACTACCACGTTGCTGTGGTTGCGTACTCGTACGTTGCTGTGGCATAATTTCCGCAACCACTACGCGGACGAAGCCGCTGGCAAAAGCTAGTTCATGCGTTTATTATATTTAAAAATATATTACTTAAAATATTTACAAATAATTCTCACAAGTAGCGTGCTTTCGTTTGTGACGTATACAAATTATAAACAGTACGACGATATATTTCTGCTTAATAGTAGGCGTCTTAGGTACTGTTTCACTTTTCCAAAAAACGATCAGTCACTACACTACTGAGCGGAAGCTACAATCGTATGCTTTGAAATCTAACACGGCGTTATAAGAAGTAGCTACTGAAAACAATGGCGAGTTTTGTATTGGTACAAGTGTGCCACTGAAGTGATACATTCATAATTCACGATTAAGCTATGAAGTGTTGAGAATATGTTTACAGGATCGAATTATATGTTTCTTTGAGTATTGTCGATGCATTTAGGTGCACACCTTTGTAATTGTATCCACTCATAATAAATAAATTAAAGAAATAATAATAAAATCTAAATAAAACAATGTGTGACTTCGAAAATTACTGAGTGGATTGAGATCAGAGGGGACATTCTCGTAATTTTAAGAACGCTCACAGTCTGATCTCAGTCTCAATCTGTCAAAAATAACTCGAGTTTCCATACATTTTTGACAAGTTTTTAACGTTTGATTGTCGCCGAGATGAGACTGAGACTAGATTTTGAACGTTTTTAATTACGAGAGTTGGCCTTCTGGTGTTCTTAAATTTTGCACAATTATGTCAAATAGCCTTGCATAGAAAACGCCGTTCTTCAAGCCTTGAAATGAAACGGAATAAAACAAAACCATTTTGATTTAGTCCGTAAAAGACTGACGCGCCCTCCTGCTCCACCCAGAACGGGAGAAGTTATTAGATTTCCCACCCAAAAAAAAAAACCTCCATAACCCAGGTTATGAGTACCTAATACATAAACCACATTAATGACTAAGGTAAGTTAAAACATCAGCGTATTCAGCGTTGACCAGGGAACTGATTTACCCATTGGGTAAATTAGACGACTTACAATAAAATTACAAATTATTATGAAATATAAAGTAACAACACTCCTGTCTAACACATCGAAAGCTCGCCATTTCAAAACAGCTGAGTCATTGCGTAATCTCTGAAACAAGCTAATCCATCGTTAAAACATCATGAAATGCATTAGCCATGATAACGCCAATTATAATTGACACATTAGGTACCGAGTGCCCACTTCGGTAGTGAGCGGTTAACTTCAAAAGTGTTAGAAAGCTTACACATAACCTGTGTATACTGATTTAGGAAAAAGTTACTTCAGTTGTCAGAAATTTATAAAAAATAATTCCGTGGTGTCGTAAACTAAGTAATTGAAAATATTATATCGTTTGATTTTGTATAGCAATTATAATAACATAAATTATGAATCATGAAAATGATAATCCTTATACCCGTCTGCAGATTAGCAGATAACTTGAAACTTTAAAAGTTTCTTACATGTCTACCTTGTGTCATCTGTAAATCAAGAAAAGTAGTACACTAAGACTTAGTCGGTAGTACTAACAGAACAGAATCAGCACCCACTAGATCACCAACTTAAATTAGAAACACATTTTTCGAAATCAAATGTATCGTCTCTTTTAGGTGGTCAACAACTATAAATTGTTTTCATAGATTGGCAGGCTCTTGCACGGAAGCACGACAGAGCATCCATCCACCTAGTCTAGAAAGCACGAGTAAACACAAGCGCCTAGAATATTGATTACAGATTACTTATAATTTTCTTTAATTCCTTGTGTTAAGTTATGACATTTCTGTTAGGTATAGTTCTAAGGTCTTGCCAATTACTTTGTGTGGTTCAAAATTAAAAATAGTTAGTCAGGTTAAGTATCTCGGACACAATATCATAACGGAAAATGTAAAAGATGACGATGACCTGGAGAGGCAAAGACGTAGCATTGCATGTAGAAAGAAGTAATATGCTAAATAGAAGTTTCTTCCATTGCTCGAAGCAAGTAAAAATAACTCTGTTCCAGGCTTACTGTCAGTCGTTCTACAACAGTCAACTTTGGTACAAGTACACGAAGAGTACCTACATACAACACAATAACGCATACAATATAATGACGCGTTTCGGGTCATGCTCAAACTGCCCTGGATGGCGGTGGGTGTAGTGCGACTGAGATGTTTGCTGAGAGCAGTGTAACCGACTTTTTGCGCACATGGGGAAGCTCAGGGCGTCGTTCTTTTCGCGTGTGGTGTCAAGTCTAAATAGTATTGTCAAAGCTGTTTTTCATACTGTGCATTTACTGAGGTAGACAAAATAAATGTAGGCACCTACTCACCATTGTTACGGGGTATATTTGTTTTGACTTCCTTGGTGTGAAATTGGTGGGTTGTTATATTATTATTTTTCTTTACTGTTGGTTTTTCTGTTCGTTTGTTTAGTTTATCTTTTGTTTTAGGATAAGTTTTCAATTTTAATTTTATGCGTGCTAATGCCTGAAATAGACGATTAATAAAAAATAAAAACAATAATTACGATAAGTGTTACTTAAGTAGATTAAGTCACACGTATCGTGTACTATTTTAAAGCACGTGTGACCTAAACTCCTTAAGTCATGCTTTTTGGGTAAAAATGGTCTACTTAAGTCACAGAAAAGCGTGACTTAAGTGCAAGTTTAGGTCACATAGTGCTATAAAAATATTAGTTAAATCTATATACGCCTTTAGAGCAACTGATAGCGTACTGAAAAGCACTCCTGACTTTAATACGCTGATTACAGCCGAGGTTCCATTATGTTACAGCGCTGACACATTAGCCGCTGCTATGAGCCGGTGTGGTGCAAGTTAGAGGCAGAAGCGGCACGAAACGTCAAGTGAAAAAATCATTATCAAAATGGTGCAGTTCAAGAGGATCGATCTAAATGGTCTGCGATTGGAGTGGCTTATATATCCTACAATGGATTACCTTAACAAGCTGAAAGTGGGTTTTGACCGACAGTGAACTGCTCCTTAAAAAAGTGACCGTTCCCTCCACCATACCCCATTTCGCAAACTTTTTGACTCTTCTGCGTATAATAGGCTGAGGATAATTTAGAAATACCCGGCGATAAATACCTACAATTTGAATTTCATGGGAAAGACAGTGTGTGACTTATTTCAATTTTTTATATTCATAAGACTTCAGAAGCCAACCCCTTAATTCTAATCCCTCTCCTAGTTCTAATTTTTGGTTTTAGTTAAAATCTTCAGAAAACTATTTGCAAGGGATTGGTTGCATCACCTCCATAAATGTCATAATTTTTTCCTGCCCGCAGGGAAATGATTTCACTTTCGAGTCGAGTTTAAGTGCTTTCCTTTAACTACGCTCTCGGGCTCCCTTTATAACTTGGACCACCTCCCGATATCGTTGATAGACGCTCCGATAAAACTGTCATAATAGACATGTCACACGGCTGCTATTTTTACACTACATTTCAACCACTATAAATACGAAGAAAATAGATCGATAAAAATATACATAATCAAAACAATCATTAGTATTAATCGGAACAATATCGATGGTAAGAATTTTTTAATCGTAAAATTACTATGTTGTGAATCATTGATATAAAAGTGAGGTTAATAATTGCGTCACTGATTGAAACTAGATCAAGGTGAAATCAGGGCTTAAGAAGAGTCACCCAAATGAACTGTGAATTTTCTTGTTAGGCCTGTCGTTCATCTGGGTCCGTAGGCCTTCAACACTCGTTTTATAGTTCGTCCATTTTGTCAGGTAGTTGAATAGATTTGATACTTGTTACCTTGGTTCAAGAAGATTCATCTTCATCCGAAGCTAGATAGGTACCGTAAATCAAGAAAACCACGCAGTTTCAAGTAAAATGCGGGTCAAACCACAATTGGATATCTAAATCAAAATCAAAAGTCATTTATTCAAACTAGGCTGAGAGTCAGCACTTTTTGAACGTCAAAATTACACAAGACAGTCCCCCAAAACGCCCATCCTTCACCACTTCCTAGTGCTTTAGCTGGGAAGAAGAAGTGGTGCAACATGTCACGTCTTGAGTACATAATCGTGTATTTTATTTCATCGATAAATTAAGGATTCATTGTTTTTGGTTCAACCATTAAACAAACGTGGCAATTGTCATATCTCTTCCTATTATGATTTTCGCAATTGAAATCAACAACGTTGGAATTTCAGCTTTAACAATAGATGGCGGATTATGATTTTGAATCGCACAGCTATTTCCATTTAACCCACACAATTTTACCCCCTCAAACAGAATAATCTTATCACCCACTTTCCCTTTGCCATTCACATCCTTCTGGAAATTACCTACACTATCATAGTACCTCCTTCACAAAACAATATCTACGTAGTGGCAAATATGAGTGTGACGCGATATCAGATCAAAGCGCGCCGCCTCTGATAATGACACTTCTGAAGAACCGACATGCCACAGTAGCCGGTCGAATGTATAATAATATAGATTATTGCCAAACCTTTGATGTTCGCCGATAGATAATGTACTAAGCTGGGGTTAGCGGCTTTTAGTCACTTCTTTATGTGTTCGAGAAATCAGACCGTTTTTGTACATATTTATCGAGCTATCAATCGGTATTTAAAATTGTAACGAGGTCGTTTTGATGGGACGTTGTATTTTAATTAGGAAAGATGATTCCCGTATTAGTAGCATGGATTCACATGAAGGTCTGAACCGCGAATTTTATTTGTTCTTCAGTATGTACCTACTTCGCAAAACATTATTGACCGATAGAGCCGTATACCATGAGGCGCAGTGTGTATAGGCCCCCCACTGACCTGGTGAAGTTCACGTGAATCAGCTGCACGCAAGATACAAGCACATAACCCGGCGTTGTGACAATGCTTGGGGGACGCCTATGGCCAATGTTCAGCAGTAGACGACTTTCAGCTTAACCCGGCAAACGATCGTCTACTAGAAGAAATTTGCATATAAGCGCTCGACGGTTTTCATGATTACATTTATATATTGTCGTTTCGTGTCGAGACCAATTGCTGGTTCTGACGACATTTGTCGGGTTAATGATGATGATAATCATAACAAATTCCTATTGATCATTGATGATAAGTTGAGATGAAATAAGATTTTCCAAATCTATTTCTAATCTCGACAGAATTCTGCCACCAAGCAAAATCTACTGCAATCTTTCCATTCTGTAGCGTCATTTCTATTGATACTCCATAGTTTGATTAACTGTTATCAAAATTATAATACAAACGCAACACTAGATCGGAGCTCTTTAGATCGATATAACATCGAATGACTCGAGATATCGATCTAATCGATATTAAAGTACCTATGTTTGATCACCGGTGGAAGTAAATTAAACAGATAACTACTGTTCCGATTTCTGATTAAATAAGAATCGAGTAATATCCAGTTGATTCACATTCACATGCATTATTAATAATTTCCGATGTTTTTTCCTTATTTGGTTTGTGTTGAAGATAAAGTGATTAAGATTTTCTTTTAATTCAATGAAAAGTTAATGTCATACTCTAAGCCCGTGTGCGACAGCAAATATTTGTTTTAAGAGATTCTTAAGGACACTCATGTAATTCAGAGAGAGAATAAGGTCATGACTTAATTTATGGCCAATTCTATAGAGGCCAGCTCATCAAGCTACCCGAATCTGACAAATTTCTTTGATAGATTTTCAACTTTATAATATCATCAGCATAAGGTTCATGTTCAATTGGGAAAATTTGACAGTTTGGGATAGCTTGATGTGCTGGCGTCTATCCACCGCTCGGTTTCTTTACGGTACGGCGCGCCATTGCTAGCCTCACAGCAAAATAATTGTGTGGTCTTGTATATGATACGGCAACGGTGCTGCTGCCATGCCACACAGTGTGTGTCAACAAATTCCTATAGTAATCCAAACAATTCTAACGACCATGCCTACACACGGCGAATCACCCGTAGCTTTTCACGGCAAAAAGAAACGTGTGTGCTACCACAATCTGTCAAATTTCTTTGATTGATTTTCAAGTTTATTACATAAGCATAAGGATCATGTTCAATTGGGAAAATTTTGCAGTTTGGGGTAGTTTGATGTGCTGGCGTCTGTACAGTGAGCACGGGTGGTTTGCCGTGTTATATACAAGCTCACACGATTATTCTACAGCGCGCCCACACCGTACCGCAAAGAAATCGTGCCGTGTACAACGGGCCAAAAGAAACTTAGCCATACCTTAATCACTCTGAACTACGTAAATTCCTATTTTATGTTTTTTTAAATGACCAAAGACATAGTTATGGTTATTGTCATTTTAAAGTTAATTTTATCTGTTTAAAGACAAAAGGCTTATTTTTGACCATATTGTTCTTGTTCTCCTTAATATTTGTTACTAAGGTTTAAAATGCATATAATAAAGATACCTAGCTATCTACAATTTTTCACTAAGTATTTCATTTCAAGGAAGGAAATAGCAATTAAGAACATGATTACTATCGTGTTGTATGTTGAAATGGAAAGATAGTGATATAGTTAGTAGATAAGTTTAACAGTTGTATAGGATATCACTTAAACACTTTAACACATTAAAAAAGCGGCCAAGTGCGAGTTTAGTAAAAAAATCGCGAAAAAATTAAGGAAAGTCCTTTGGAAGATCGGGTTTTATGAAAAATACAATGCATAAATCAATGACCAATAAAGTTTATTGAACTATTCGATAGTTGAACTTTGTCGGTACCGACTTGGTTTTGGAGATTTTACACGATTTTACACATCTATTATTACTTAAACACGCCCAAAGTTAGTAAAGTTAGCAAGAAAAACGAATCTTTGTTGGCTCCTAACTTTTTAATCGGTTTTTATTTTAGTATTCTGTTTCCGTACAGACAATATTAATAATGAGATAAAACGATATCATATTTTACTTTGGATGTGCCATATCAGACAGTGGAGTAAAACACTCCCGATGTTTGTATGCATAAAATGTGGACTAGGTTCACCTTAAGCGCATCCACATTTCGTCAATTATAATGTTTAAGTCTCATGTAATAGGAGGCGAACCTCTTGCTGTCAAACTGGCACAAAACCAGACTCCGGTCTGCTACTGAGATTGCAAGATTGCCCGACCGGGGAATCGAATCCAGGACCTCATGCTCAGCAGTAGAGCTTGCGGACACTAGACCGATGAGGTTGCACAATATCTGAGTCACACTCAGTATAGTCTATTGTTAACACTTAGGTACTAAAAGTTTTATCTTCAATCTTTTAATGGATATTTTCATAGTCTGACATGTTAACTGACATGGTCCTTTATCTTAATGTTGTCACACTAATTGATTTCAAGGATTCTATCCAGTGATAGTACATTGTTAACGGAAATCCATTAATAGGTTCTAGGTACATGATTCAATTAATTTTAATTGTAGCAGAGTTAATTAATCCTTTGTAAGGCAATTAGTAAGATTTTGTAAAGTAAGATTGCGCATTCTTCTTTATATATTGACGTTGCATAAACCATTATTGCAATTTCGAAACGTTGTTATTTTTGTACAATTCTACCAATGATATTTGTTTGTGTTATTATACAATATGAAACTGAAGGAATTTACATACTATGTAACTGTGGATAAACTTACATTATGTTTTTTTAAGATTCGAATATTTACCTAATTAACACAATTTGTGCACAAACAAAAAAGATACCTACCCAATTGACCTAAATCAGTTTGTTTTTTTTTTGCTTTTGCAACATTATCTAAAGGGAGCAGAGCAGTCATGGTTCCGCCCCGTGGTAATGTCCGCGTTTTACGAGTAGATTCCAACCTAGACAGACGCTCTACTTTAAGGAAATTATTTTATCACCATTGCTTTCAAAATGGTGAAGCAAAACATCGTGCGGAAACCGTCATGCCTTAGAACCGAAAAATCAAAGACATGTTGGCATCTAGGCACTGGGGCCGTGTGGTGGATTACGGCCCACTCCCTCTATACCCAGAGGAGGCCTGTGTGTCGCAGCAGCGGAACCGTATAGGCTGATTTTGCTATCAAAAGGCTCGAGAAAATTCAAACGTTGCAGTATTACCTTAGTGAATTTAAGGGTCCATTTCTATTGCCTTCAGGACTACATTGTTACTCACAGGTGTAAGTAATTACATTTCAACAAAGAGGCTCACATGTAAAGTATGACTCTAATGTATACTTAAAAATGAGCTTTGCTCCAAATGTTATTGTTACTAACAGGTAGAGGCAGGAAAATTGACCCAATTTCAGCTGATCAAAAGAGCCGCCAAAACAAAAGAACAAAAATATACCGACTGCGCCTACGCATAATAAAGTTCGCTATTTGTTTACAATAAGCATAATAGTATTAAGGCGTCTTACTTGCCACTGTTGCCTTTGAGGTGCCGACTTACCTGGCTTATCAGTGCTTAGTTTTAAGTTACATACATTGGGCTTACTGATAGTAGAATAACAAAGACTCGTTTTTCACTTCGTATGACCTATTCCAGGAATGATAAGGGATTTTTGGAAGTATGTGCCTACTCGCGTTTAGAAATATATAGTTAGGTATGGGATTTTTTCTGTTACCTATTTGTTTCTTTTTAATATGGTTTCAAGGATAGACTTGCCTAATGTGACGCTTTTGAGAATCCATTTTGCTGCAAGAATAATATTTCGGTTGTGTACTTACCTAAGAATTGGATGACGTCGCTTTTCACGAGACTCGAAAAGACTACTTTTTGTTTTACAATGTGAGAACATAAGAATAGTATGTTCAATTTGCAACCTTGTGGTTATCACTTTAACGTATACACACACAAATACTAGGTACCTATGAGGTAACAATGCGTAAACATCTTTCAGCGGCATGTAAGATGTCCATCAGTTAGGTACTGAAAACTTAATCAATTTAATCTCACATTCATTTTGTCAAGTAAATATGATCGATTGTTGTTATTTTGGTAAAAATAATATTGAGAATCGCAGTGGACCATTTGCTATTATAACCAAAATATCGGAACAAGCAAAAAGAGGCCTAAAAAGAGGTCCAGCAGTTGGATTTGGAGGATGATTATAATGTACCCATGATTTTGTAATATCTTGATTTAAAAGAGTGTCCCTGGAGTTTCTCAATGCTCAATTCTCAAATTTTATTTGCATTCCACAATGTGTACTTAGGTGGTAAATAAAAAAAAATAGTGATCATTATGGACCCTGTCGGGCACAGCAAAAAATAGTAAGAGAGAGGAAACTTTACATAAGTAGCTAAACTTACATCTAAACTAAATCCAATAATAGCACTATAGTGGTTCTTTATACCTACAAGCTATATAATGTAGAAGAACTGTAATTTTATTGAGATAGTCATGAGCTATTGTGAATTTAAATGATTTAAATTAGGTATTATTTTATTCTATTTCTAATTCTAATTTATTGATCTAACTATAGATTTTATATTATTATTTTTAAGTAATTATAACAATTAAAGCTAATTTTATTATTTAATTGTTATTATTTTTAGTTTTAGGGTATTGACCATGACTATATTGTTAGTTTAAAGTTATTTGTTGAAATGCTATTGAGGGCAATGTAAATTTATAGGTTTTTTTTTTAATTTTTATTGTTGATGTCATTTATAATAATTCAATTGTAATTATTTTATTGTTTATACTGTATTTTTTTTTTTTTTTGTGTATTTTCAAATACAAGATTACTTGTTTGTGGATAACTGACTGTGACATTGGATTCTTTATAATGCATCGCTTAAAAATTCGTTTATACTATAATAGCATTTTTTTATTAAAAATTGCTTTAGTTTTTTATATTTATAAAAAACTAAAGCAATTTTTAACTAACTAATAACTACTAATTTTGAACTAATAAAAAAAGAAGATAAAATCAATGATTTTTAACTAACTAATAACTACTAATTTTGAACTAATAAAAAAAGAAGATAAAATCAATGTATTTACATTGATTTTATCTTCTTTTTTTATTAGTTCAGGTAGCTTGTTATAATTTTTTATGGACATTACATAGGGGTTTGTAGAATGTATTTTTAGCCAAGAATGTAGAATATTTAATCTCGATTTATGTCGGAGTGTGTAACGTGATTTTATGTCCTCACGCTTTGTATAAAATTCTTGATACTTACGAATAAATTTGCAGGTTTCTAATAAGTATATACTGGGGAATTTTAAAATATTATAATTTTGGAATTGAGGTTTACAGCTGTCAGTTTGATGGATGTTTACCTACTAGGATTCTCACTAATTTCTTTTGGAGGGTAAATAATGTTGGTGCATCCGTGCTACTTCCCCAAAGGGTAACGCCGTAGCTTATGCCATGCATAAGTATACGGATAGTAAGGTGGTGAGCGCTGTTTGAAGATTGGTGTTTTTTTTTTTTTTTCACGGAAAGCATATGAAAATCTTGAAATCTTTGATCTAAGTTTTTGTGTGTGGTATTTCCAATTTATATGCGTATCCAAATTAGTCCAAGTACCTAAGGTAAATTCTTTAACAGTTTCTATTTTTAAGTTATTACAAGTAAATTCTATATTTAAGGGTGTTTTATGATGGGGATGAAAGGTTATTAGTGTAGTTTTACATAAATTTATTTCGAGGTTATGAGCGTTCATCCAAGTGATGATTTTGGCGAATATTGAGTTTAGTTGTTTGTTTAGATTTAAGTTGTTTTCTAGAGATCTACGTTTTGAAATGGGCAACTAGCTTCAACGTTTTGACTAACTCACTGACTCCTTGACAATTCAAAACTGCCTCTAAATTGTTTAATTGTAATAAATCCTTTGAGTTTGAGTTTGATGATGAATAGAATCAGGCAAAGACTGCACACAGCTTAGGTACTCCTAACATCCAACTAAGTCACATGAATCAATGACGTATTTCAATTCCTACTCGGTACAAAATCCCCATCTCAAAGTATAATCTATTCTTTATCGCGTGAACAAGGTCTTATAATAATCCAGCCAATTAGGAATTTGACGTGTTTACGTAAACAGAAACGAACTAAGATTATTACAGTAATTAGTAGTCGGATGATAATTCTCATAGTTCTTTTATTGTCTCTATGCAAATTAAGAAGTTTATTGACGGTATTATGTGACGAATATAATTTTATGAATGTTTTTTAATGGTTTGTTTGAGTACTTACTTTGACTCTGGTGTAGAGGACATGTTTTTCATGTGAGTATTTAATTGTGACAGTCTTTGCACTGAATTATACAGATGTCCAATGATAAGTAATGTCTTGAAATCACTCCTACGCTGCAGTTATTCCACTGTATTGCAATATGCATGTTAGTATAGGTACAGAAAAATGCATGTCAGTGTTAACAAAATCAGCGGGGTAATTGCGTTAAACAGAAGCCATGGCTTTTTTTGACAGTCCAACAACATCCATTGGCTCATTGCGTTATTTAAGTTAATAAGCAGACAAATTTTTCGAACATTATGAAGTAATTAATAAATTAACATAATCAGCCTTTACCAATCCCACTGTTGGGACACAGGGCTCTTCTCGGTGAGATGGCGTAATCCACCACGCGGGCTGAGTGCGGGTTGGTAGTTGTCACGTCATGTCTTCGATTTTTGGTTCCTGGAAATGCTAGTTTCCTCACGATGTTTTCCTTCACCGTTTTGAGAGCAGTGGTGATGAAATTGCATCTGACTGGGTTCGAAGCTACTCGTAAGTCGCGGCCATTATTACCACCACTCCTACAATGGATTAACAATATCCTTCCAAATTATTAATGTTGTGCTAGACAGTGAGTAAGTGTGTAACGGAATTAGGGCCTAATTAATATAAGCAAGCCTTCGTATTCTATTGGAAGTTTGAAACTCAGTTCTATGCTAGGCCACCCAAGATTCATAGCGTCGACAAGCCCTCGTGTTCTATTGGAAGTTTGAAACTCAGTTCTATGCTAGGCCACCGAAGATTCATAGGGTCGACAAGCCCTCGTGTTCTATTGGAAGTTCGAAACTCAGTTCTATGCTAGGCCACCTAAGATTCATAGCGTTACTCAACCTGTCGACTGTACTATCAATTAAATAACCCATGATTTTTTTTGCAACGACACCTAATGATATGAAATTGCGAGAACGTCAAATTCTGTGATCTATTGCAAGAACTCGACCTTTGAAGTGTTGAAACTTGATTAGTTTGACATCTCATTCTTTTCACGATTTGTTTCACAATTCTTTGAAGACATAGGTAGGTACATATGGGATATCATACACGTCTTCGCTTCATTATTTATTTAGGACTAGCTTTTTCTAGCGGCTTCGCCCGCATGGTGGTCGAAAATTATACCACGGAAACGTACTACCGGGATAAAAAATATCCTATGTATTAATCCAGGTAATAATCTATATGTGTGCTAAATTTCATATAAATCCGTTCGGCCGTTTTTGGGTGATTGAGTAACAAACATCCAAACATCTAAACATACAAACTTTCACATTTATAATATTAGTAGAATTAACAATGTACGAGGAAACGCAGCGTCGTCATGATTTAGCAAAAATAAGAAAACAGGAAAAAGTACGTGCGTTACTAAAAATTATATTGACAAGCTGATAAACGTACCAATCTTGAAATTACACACGTTGATAATTACACTATATTTTACTATCGAAGCAATGAACTGAATTCTTCACAAGATTTCCCAAAAATATGGCAAACATGAATGTTCTAGTCATTATAGGTTTTCCCTGGGACGTCAGAAGGAGAGATTATCGTGTCTGCTTTATTCGTACACGTGCATTATTTGTTTTTTTTATATATCCTACTATAATAATACCTACTAGGTATAAATTTGAAAATTTGTGAAGATGTTTGGATGTTTGTTACTCAATCACGCAAAAACGGCTGCACGGATTTGAATGAAATTTGGCACACAGATAGGTTATTACCTGGATTAACAAATAGGATAGTTTTCATCCCGGTAATATGTTTCCGTGGGATAACTTTCAACCTCCACGCAGCATGGCAACCTAGAAAATGACCAACCAATTTGATAACCAGGTGAAAATTATATTTTAATTAAAATTATAATATTGTTAAAATATAATAATCACCTGGTTATCAAATTGGTGAAGGTCGTTCTTACTTGGAATCCTCTACTATGTAAAATCAACCCGGAGTCAGATAGGAGGTATTGGGCGCATGTGGACGATATGTAGTAGGTTACTTTTTATCCTGGATTCACGCAGACGTATTCGGGTACAACAGCTACATACTTAATAACAAATGTAAATATATTCAATCAGTAATCTGAGGTGGTCCAAAATCACATTCTCACATGGCTGTCACACAAATCGACACGACATGTCATCACGTCAAAGCGTGACCGGTGGATTTCCTATTACGTTGCAGGTAATCGTCTTGTTTTACAAACATAATAATATCAACATGTTATTTATTTTGTTTGTTTGAAAGTAGCGCACACTATACAAATCATAATGTAAACATAAGTTTGTGCAAATGTAAAAACCAAAGGAAAAAAACATAAATAAGAATGGATATTTTTTTTATGAAAAGACTCAAAAAACTTATTAGCTATCGGGATATTATTTCCATAAAATATTTAAAATAATTATGTTTTAATACTTTTGAAAACTCTACCATTATACAAGGTGTAACAGAATGGACGCAAGACCTGAAAGTAGTTTGTTCCTAATTGACTACTGAATCGATTTCAGTAACTTTTAATAAAAGTTTTTTTATTTTTTATTATTTATTTTGCCATACCTACCACTGATTAAGCCAAAGAAAATTCAATCTTATTTCAGAAGAAATAAGACTCAATTTTAAGTGCATAAAGTAATGCTTGGGTCGACACGTTTTTCTTAATAATATCAGTTAGCTTTAAAAAAACAATAGTTATGGTCATCGTATTATGCTTTTAACTCAATACTCTTTGGGGTGTAGGTATGAGGTCTTGCGTTAATTATGTTACTCGTTGTATATACATACTATCAATTTGTTTGGGGGATAAACGTATGTTCGTAAACATTTAGGCCTGTTATGGACATAATATTTAAACTATTAAACCTCATCGCTAGTACCTTCATATAAAATTCCTAATCCCTAATTGTATTTGCATATCTTTTCCAAAGCTAAGTTGTTATAATTTGAGTTCCCTATAATATCGTTTAGATTGTATCAAATGATATGCTCTTTATTCTAACCCGACCCTTTGATGCAGATAATATTATTTGGTTTATAATTTAGATTGCAATTCTACTTAAACATCATAAGAGCCTCTATATACGCCATGATTTCGAAACATAGGTACTTGATGCGAGTTGACCAAAAAAAGCCAATAAAAACAAGGATCATAATATCTAGAAGATATGTTTTTTTTATTAGTCATATTTAATTACATGTTGATCTTGAGGAGAGAAAAGCCAGATTAGTCGGTATTGGTACAGACGCCAGCACATCAATATATCCCAATCTGTAAAATTTTCCCAATTGAACATGAACCTTAAGCATTTGCAATAAAGTTGAAAATGTATCACAGAAATTTGGCAGATTTAGGGTAGCTTGATGCTGGCGTCTGTACATAACATCGAACTGTTCAATTTTATTTCTCATTATGAGATTGAGCGATATAAATATAAGTGATATTTATAATTTATTACTATATCGTTGCTTACTTAGAGAGTGGCCGCACGTAAAATTATAAAACAATAAATTGCCTACTTTTTTCCGATTACAGAGCGATATTACCTATTCTATAAATCTTTTTATTTCCTTCAGTAAAATATCCAACGTTCAAATCCCTAGCGATAAAAAACGAGAGCATTTACTACTACAAAATCTATGTAATAAATTAAATACTGTCTATTACTTTACCTTATCTTTACAATGATACACACACACAAATTTGAAGAACATTTTCTCTGATATAAACAATAAACAACATTTTCTTATTGTGACGAAATCTTTTTTATATGTGTTAAACAAATATTGTCTGACTTGAAACAGAAGCCATGTGTAAACAATTTAATTAAAGTAATAAAATGTTTTTAAAGATAAAATAATAATAAACTGGCTAGACAACTTGTGTATTTTGTTTTTATTAGTTAGCTTGTTTTGTTTTATGAAAAGTTTTTTTTTTCAGCTCAAGGGTAGTGGTTGCGCGACTCATTAATACGTTAATTAAGTGGTGGATAAAGCTAAGTGAATAAAAGCCTTGTTTTTTTCTCCTATCGGATTACCGCATTATTATTGTAGCATCCTGCTAGCGTTACCTACTTCCTACTTTACTTACTTATAAAGCAAATGTTTCGCTTTGCGCAGGGTCTATGAACACAGCTGGGTAATTGCGTAACGCACATAAAATGCAATTTCTCGCAATTCATTTTATTTTTACACGACTTCAAAAAGAAGGAGGTTATCAATTCGATATTTTTTTTTTAATGTATGTGCGGGCATAACTCCGTCATATACCTATAGATTTGCATTTTTTTTTTTCGAAAGGAGTTTATTTCGAAATGGTCCCATTTAAATTTCATATAGATCTGATGGTGCGTTTCGGAGACCGACAATGGACTCTTCAAAAAATTACAGCAAATCAACGGCGATTGCTGCCCCCCCCAGTGGGTTCCCGCATTGTCGTTGCGGGGGGGCTCAGTAGCCGTGGTCCGCTCCCACGGTGAAGCGAAGAGGAACCCAAAGGTGGGGCCGCTCGTCAGGGCTTTGGTCTCCAAGCCGACGACGTAGCGGCCAAAAAGTAGGTTGCGGTGAGGTGCACCGCAACTGAGGCGGGCCGCGATGTCGAATGGGAGGCATCGCGGCTGAGGGTTACAGGCTGCGGCGGAGGAGGAGTGCCGGTACTTTTGAGTAGCGCTCTTCCCTTCCGTGGCCTGGACAGGGCCGCCACCGTTAGATGGCGGACGCGGTGGGGCCGCAGGGGAAGAGGAGTGTCGGTATAGCGTTGGCCGCTCTCCCTATCCCCTGCGGCCGAGAAGTGGTAGGCGGCGGGGCCACTGCGATGACCCGTCGCAGGGGGACCAGGGGTGCCAGGGGTGCCAGGGTAGTCTGGGGCCCTTGTGCTACTTGGTTCCTGGGGTGGTCACGGCGTGCCATGTGTCCTGGTGCGCCGGACTGGTGGGGTCCGCAAGGGCCGATGCCTGCCAGGGGTGCGGGTTGTTCGAAAGAGATACCGTCGCCCCTGGCGCACGGGCAACTGAGGGAACACGGGTGGGTTTTAGTCAGTAAAAGTCTGACACGCCCTCCTGCTCCACCCAGAGCGGGAGAAGTCATTTGATGATTTCCCATCCTCAAAAAAAAAAAAAAAAACGGCGATTGCTGCTGTCGCATAAATATACATTGTTTTGAGCCCAAGGATGATGAAATTTCGAATTGGTGTGGGGTAGGTACTATTAGTAAAAAGTGAAAAGTAAAAACTTTTCCAAAAAAAAAAACAACCGACTTCACATACAATATACATGCCGACATAACCAAACTCAGCGACTTCCGGAATTAAAGTAATTTTTCACTTTGTAATAATTTTCCGGAAGTAGCTTGTTTTTTTTTTTGAAAAAGTTTTGTTGTAAGTTCAGACACGTTAATTACGTTATTTATGTTGTTAGAGACATACATTTTCGAACTTAATTATCAAAAAACAACTGCCAAACAATACCCTCAAAAATTATTCAGATTCTGATTGATACCTTTTGTGTTAGGTACGCAATTAGGATGCAGGTCTTGTGTCAGTCTCAAATTGGAGGAAATTTTACAATTCAAATCAGTTCTAACACCAAAGAGTATGGCCCGCCGGTTGAAGGCGTCCCATGGGATCTGGAAGCAAAGGTCCTTGCGCACACGTGGGAGTGGCGCGAGGAGGCCAAACGCCGGGGCGTAACTCCGCTGCCGCGAGAAATCGCGGCTCAGCGAACAGAGCTCCGGCGGGATCTCAGGGCGATATGGTGAGTGCGATTGTCGCAACCCAGTGCTGGGCACGCCACGATTGCGGCGGTAAGTCCTCTATTTGAGGAGTGGCTTGAGAGGCGGCACGGCGTCCTCACCTTCCGCCTGACGCAGGTCCTCACCGGACATGGCTGTTTCGGGAGGTTCCTGTTTCGCATAAGGCGGGAAGAAACGCCCGGGTGTTTCCACTGCGAAAATCGCCCTAGGGACACCATGGAGCGTATGCTCCAGCCTTGCAGGCCTGCTGCAGCCGGGCAGACCGCCACCGTACGGTGGCGGTCTGCCCGGCTTGGGCGCAGCACCGCCGTCTCCTTGTGGAGGCGACAGGCGGCGGCATTCTCTCGCGTCTGGCCCTGGTCCAGGCCATGGTACGGAGCGAGAGTGCATGGGTAGCCGTCGCCTCCTTCCGCGAAGCAGTAATGCTCGCGAAGAGGGAGGCGGCGCACGTGAGGGAGAGACATTATATGCGCCCTCACGGCCCTAGTCGCCGCAGGAGACGCCCTAGGCGTCGGGAATCCCAAGCTGATTCCCGGCCACCGTAGGCGCGGGCTTGCGGACAGCGAGTAATGGGTAGCTCGCTGTCCGGTAAGGACCAAGCCCAGGTCGATGGCGCGTTGTGTTCCACGCGTGCTTCAAAGAGATATCAGCACCAACTGGTGGGGCCGATGCCTGCCAGGGGTACGGGTTGTTCGAAAGAGATACCGGGGTCCCGGCACACAGGCAACTTTGGGAACACGGGTGGGTTTTAGTCAGTAAAAGTCTGACACGCCCTCCTGCTCCACCCAGAGCGGGAGAAGTTATTTGATGATTTCCCACCCAAGTAAAAAAAAACACCTACGAGTCTTTAGATTTGATTTAGAATGCTATCCGATTACATTCTAGTATAGGTAGCATTTTCACTGCAAAACTTTTATACAATAATATAACTTTTCTTCATAGCATAATTAGCCTATAATGTTGGCGCTGCTGGGACACAGGCCTTCTCTCTGTGAGAGGGGGCCGTATTTCACCACGGAGGCCCAGTGCGGCTTGGTACATGTCAAATGTCTGAATATTTGGTTCATGTTATGCCGATCATGCTTGGTCATGCCGGTTTCCCCACGATGTTTTCTTTCACCGTTTTGTGAGCAGTGGTGATGAAATAATATACACAAAGTAAAACGTCAATCAGGCTTCGAACTTGAAACTCGGAAGACACGACCGTTTACCACTGGGCCACCCCTGCTCACATTTTTTTATATGTTCACAGAATGGCCACGATATAGGTACAGTATGCGGAAGTAAGCCGGATGTCAACCTTTCTGGTTTTACCACACAAGTCATTCAACACAGTTCTTTATTATTGTAAATGCTCATACAAGTACCCGCGTACATACTTAGCTCTACAGTATCTGGTGTATAACCATACAACTTTAAACAAGTTATCCGACTCATTACGTACAAACCCATGATTGTTCACACCATTACTTAACCGACACGAACTAACACCGAATTCTAGACTCAACAAGGTGTCTAGTGGCTCTACCATACATTTTTACAAAACAACCATAACCACAGACCTTACACAACCGATTTCTAACCACATTTCGTCAGCACTAAAATCGAGAATTGCCTGTCATCATATCAATAAACATAATTACGATTTACAAAGTTTAATGTTTAGAGAATAAAGTTGAATTTGCTTTGGCAAGCAGTCAAGTTACGTCACTTAAGTTAGAACGCTAACTTGTTTGAGTCGGCGCCTTTGATATCTGGTACAAAGGGCGCCCGCCGAATGTCGTGTGTCCCTCGCCCACCTGACCGGTGTTTGCTTGCGCTTCGAAATAGTCGCTTACGATGTACCTTATGCCGCATTGATGTTAGTATGTTTGGAAGTTTAGATGGAATTAGCTTGGCGTTTCAAGTTCCAAGGGTGAGTAACTACTACGATTCTAGCGCAAAATGGAACTAAGTTTTTTTTTTACGTGAAATCAATTTTTTAAATGATGTAGGTACATACTTGAATTCTATTTACAGTGAGGACGTGTGAGCAAGCTTAATGAAAGTCGCTTTTCTTTTCTGTCCGTGTGGCCGCGCTGTTTTTCTGAACCACGCAACGGACCCACCATGATTTAGAGAATTTATTCCGGAAGGCTTGTGTGTATAACAGATTATTATTCAAGTTACATATAATAAAGAAATCTCAATGTTTTGTCTAATCGTATAAACCCTTGTTTTCAGTAAGTTGGTACCGAATTTCCACCGTAGTTTGCGTAGCACTGTAGCACAGTCATCAGGTTGTAAGTATATTGATCAAAATATGTTCGCGATGGTAACAAATATAGTATATTCTATTCTAATCAATACAATCATAAATGCAACTCTATAAATCTCTCATTACTACAAAGATTTAGGACAACGTGCAACACACAAATTAGAACTATGAAGAAGTGCTATAACTAGAGCATAGAGGACTAAAGTTGACTAAACATTATGATAAAATGGAAATACAGTATCAAAAAGGAGATTGATAAAGACTTCCAAATCACCAACGGATTTCTGTATTAAAGTCAGATAAAATGTATGTTTATTTTTTTATTTGTGTAGAAAAAAGCCTAGGTAGGTACCTCTAATACTAGACTTGACTGAAAGTATCAAACCCTGGATTAATAGACTTAAGTTAGGTAATGACAAATAGAATTGATATTTCCTTTATTTAAAATGCAATGACAGAATAGTTACAAGCCAAAGTTAACTCAAACTTTGATTTTTTGCAGAGTTGCAACACCTGCCACAGTTAAATACCCATTAGGTGTATTTAAATAATTAGCCTTTTGTTCAAAGCTCTTCGGCGTTGGTACCTACATAATATTAATTGTTTTATATTGTTTATGCATACAACAGTGGATGTGGATTATGTGAGGATGATAACAATAGCATAGGCATAGGAAAAGGGTTTTTTTTGGAATAATGTAAGATTCTACGTTCTTTTTCCTTGGTTGGCTTGTTTGCTTTCCTGTGTTCTTTGTTAGCCAAGGAACTTTGGCAAATGGTTGCGTATATACCTACAGGATAAGTTTTTGTTCAGTGCGCAAACTGTAACCATGAATTCAACATATCATTCTAGACCGCCCAGTGCAGACATTTTTCGTCGGCTATACAAAAATAACCGACGATTTTTTTTTGCGCTGGGGGTCTAGAATGATATGCTGAATTCATGGTTACAGTTTGCGCACTGAATAAAAACTTTTCCTGTATATATATCATAGATATATATACAGGAAAAGTTTTTTTTTGCAGGTTATAGAACCTGCCTATGTTCCCACTGCTGGGACACAGGTTTCCTCTCGGTGAGAGGGAGTGGGCTGTACTGTAATCCACGTGTACCCAGTGCGGGTTGGTAGAAATGGTAGGTACTTAGATGATTTCTTGTTTTTTTTTTGGATGAGAAATCATCAACTCCCGCTCTGGATGGAGCAAGGGGGCATGTCAGACTTTTACTGACTAAAACCCACCCGTGTTCCCTCAGTTGCCTGTGTACCAGGGGCCACGGTATCTCTTTCAAACAACCCGCACCCCTGGCAGGCAACGGCCCTAGCAGGCCTCACCAGTTGGTGCTGACAATTCTTTGAGGCGCGCGTAGAACACAACACACCGTCGACCCGGGCTTGGTCCTTACCGGACAGCGAGCTACCCATTACTCGCCGTCCGCAAGCCCGCGCCTACGGTGGCCGGGAATCAGCCTGGGATTCCCGACGCCCAGGGCGTCTCCTGTGGCGACTTGGGCCGTGAGGGCCTACTATCTTATGGTTTTTTGGTTTAGTTATAACTGAATAAATCGCTTTGAAGATAAGCAACAAAGCTAGGTAGGTGCAGAAAAAGTCTTAATTCTCCCTACAGTATTTTAAAAATGCTTCTTTGTCCTTATAAAATTAATGGAGTACCTAGGTAGGTACTAATAGAAATCTAAAAAAAAACTTCGGTAAGTATCTTGAAAACACGTATGATTTTCCCCATTTGTAAGAAATGCATCAGTGTCCTAAATTGTTTCTTGTCTATGACCATTAGGTACATATCCTCAATGTTAAGTAGGTATCCTAGCTCTATCTAGATACCAATATGCTATTAGGCATCACCAATTAGGTACGTAGCTAATTGCTTTTGGTAGGCATTTAGACTTTTAATCGCTACTGTTTTAATTTCCTTGAACTCGATGCGTAATATTAATTAGGTAGGTACTCATATTACCATACCTAATCACTTTTTACCTAGAATCTATCTTATTAATTTAATTTCTGTTCGTTATGTAATTATTAGCTACTTATGTGATTAATTTGTTCCTAAAAATGTCCATGACTCGCTAAATGAAAGTCGTTTTTCGATATTTAGCATTTTTGCCCCCTTATTTATAATATCTTATACGTTGATTAAAGTTAAGAGGTGTTTAAACTTCAAAAATTTATGGTTAAACAGACGCTAATTATTACTTAACTTTAAGCAACGTTTATAGGTATAAGGGGGTTGGTGTCGTGGCATGATAAGTTGAAGTATTTAAGTAAGCAGATAAGTTTATGTATCTAGGTATTAATAATAGGTAGAGTAGGTACCTAGTGATGAGTTATATTTTTATTGACCTTTTTAAATTAGATGAAAAACGTTGAGCTCTTTTAAAACATGACACTATACTTAAATATGTATTATAATTTTTTAAATAATAATCACTACCTATGTAGCAACAGTTGTAGAAAGGCGTTACATGTTTTGTCTAACTCGTTTCATTTTCAAGTCAAACTAATATATAAAATGCAATAACGACATCAAAGGAACAAAGCGAAGTCGTGCATATTCAGATACGGGAACATAAACAATTCAATCCAGAACGTCGGAGCTTTCACTAACACTCCAAAACAGTGCACAAAGACCCATGTAATACGTGCCTAATCTCAATACAGATACAAATTACAACAACCGTACAAAGACATACGTCTATCAAATACAAAGCCTTGCCTACGAAACTAAATTACCAGAGCATTCCGCTCACCTAATAGCTTCAACAGGACGCCGTGTCACCAAAAATTTGCATTGCCAAACAAACTCAATTACGAAACGATACAAAACCTTCAGTACTTAACTTAGACAAAGTTCTAAACATCAATTTAGAACATGGAAAATAGAACTTAGTCGAAGCAAGTGAGGGTATGGTTGAAGCAATTCGCGATTGTTACCGATCGATTCCGAAGGCAGAGCTCGGTAGGCCCCGCCTATTGGGAGGTGCGGCTGCCTCGGGAGCCAGCACAGGCGCCGGACGGAGCGGCGCTTTTGATCTGCCCCCTCCCCGCCGCACGCTAGCGCAGGCCCAGTTAACGAACGCACACAAACTCATAACGCTCCGCGCGCTCTCACAAGCCGGTTGTCAGTACAAACCAGTTTTGCAGTGACGACACAGCTACAGTGATACCAAAGTGAGCACGAAAGGACAGTGCCCTAGTGTTTAGTTATATGGACAATTGATTTGTGGAAATGGAAGATAAGCCGTACAGTGTTGACAGTTCGGACGATATCAATATCGAAGAGGAGGAAGAACATATTGAGGAAAATCACAGTAAGCGTCCATTTGTTGTTTTTTGTTGTGCGAGTTTGTTTTTGTTATGCTAATATTATTATGATGGTGATGTTGTATAAAAACAAGCTATTAATTTTGTTGTTCTATCCGCTTTATATGCGGATGTTGTTTTAGTCTTTTATTTATACATTTATATTTAAAAAAAAAAACAATTGTTGATGTAGCTGGTATTGTTTGTATAGAGTTAATTAATTTATAACTCTATAACCCTTGAAGGAGTTCATAAAATGTAGTTTGCCGTATATATCTAACTTAAGGATATGTAGGTCATTCATTATAAAAAACTGTTCTGCCACCAAAAATTCAACACCATGTTTTAAGTTTTCCAGCTCAACATACTAACAATAAATTTCATACTTCCCCAGGCTACCCACCAGACTTCCCGATCGAAGCTTTAGTCAAGCTCGAGCGGCCGTCACCCCCGTTGCCAACGCCGCCGCATACGCCCACCGACGACACGCCCCCAGCAGTCGTTATCTCGCGACACCAGCCGTGGACGCCACCAGCACAACAACCCTACACCTACCCCCGACCAGCCATGCAGACCCCATACCCCTACGAGAAGGTTCCAGTGCAGAACTACTCGCACCCAATGTCGGCCTACGTGCAAGCTCAAGTCGCAACGCTCCCACCGTCGGCCCCGTACCACGCTATGCTCGTCAACCAGTGGATCAGAAACGCTGCTTTCTACCATCACTCACTGAGATATCCCGGTGTCATGGCACAGAGAATGCCAGGAAGGAACCCACCACCAATGCGGGCACCAGGCGCCCCTGGTACAAGACCTAAGAAGCAGTTTATTTGCAAATACTGCAATCGCCAGTTCACCAAGTCCTACAATCTGCTGATCCATGAGAGGACTCATACTGATGAGAGGCCTTACTCTTGTGATATCTGCGGGAAAGCTTTCCGCCGGCAAGACCACCTCAGAGACCATAGGTATGTATCATCGTTTTTATCTGTATTTAAGTTGTTTATGTCGCATGCTATTAAGTTTCATGTTATATGATAGTCCGTATCAACACATTAAAGTTTGTTTTAAAGTTTCATTACCTATCTGAACTACTAAAATTCAATGGTAGTCTTTAAAGTCTTAAAATATTACCATCGTTATTATAATGACTATTAGATTTGATATACCTAGCAATTTTTTTTTAATGAAAACATAAGCTAGAAGATAGATGACAGTGAATTGCAAGATTCTTTTACATAAAAAGATAGGAACATCTTTTACAAATCAAGTTAATGAACGCGTGTTAGAAACCAAACCACTTTCACTAGTTAAAGGATTACCTGATGTTGGTAATCAATTTTATCTGGGAGACTCCTAATTTAATTTAATGTTTCCCTCGAAATACCAACAACGTGATTTAGGACGTGTTTCACCGAGGCATTGTTGACGATAAGAGTAGAAAAAAAAATTAAAAGTGTAAACCTTTTTGTGAGGTCGCGAGGCGGCGGGCGCACGCGCGCCCTCGCCAACCGGTTTCGTTCTTTACGATCACCATATCTGTCTTGCTCCGCCGTCGAACAAATTACACGTTATATTTCTTCGCTTTTACGAGACCAAAGTTTTTTTTCTCATATCGTACCGAATATATTAACAGTCTAATGCGTCCGTAATGTAGAATCGCTTCAATTTTCATTCAAAGCGCTTATTTCGTCGCCTATTGAGCCATAAAGATGTAGATGTTTGTTTACATTGTGTACTCGT
Source organism: Antitype chi (assembly GCA_947359405.1). Classification (NCBI taxonomy): domain Eukaryota; kingdom Metazoa; phylum Arthropoda; class Insecta; order Lepidoptera; family Noctuidae; genus Antitype; species Antitype chi. The sequence continues at coordinate 8,143,061 of OX375826.1, forward strand.
TAGAAGTGAAAGTCGAGCTTGTGTCTAATTTCTGTTCTCTATTTTCCAGGTACATCCATTCAAAGGAAAAGCCGTTCAAATGCACTGAGTGTGGAAAAGGATTCTGCCAATCGAGGACGCTGGCAGTACACAAAATTTTGCACATGGAAGAATCTCCTCACAAGTGCCCAGTTTGCAACAAGAGCTTCAACCAAAGATCTAACTTGAAGACGCATCTGCTGACACACAGCGATGCAAACAAGCATCACTTGGAGCATTTGGAAGGTTGTCAAGAAGTTTCTTCAACGAGTCAGTCGGAGAACTCTCTATTGGACCTTTCACATAAACCTTCACCGCCCCTACCGCAGCAAGTTCAACCACTTGTGAGTCCACACCAATCTCCAGTTGAAGGGCCTAAGAGAACTCTAGGCTTCTCCATAGAAGACATCATGAAGCGTTGATTCTCATAACTGTAAATATTTATTGTTTGCTCTCACTGCGTTTTTAGGTACCTGTTTAAATTGGTAAGAGGCTATTCGGGGATATAATGTTTAATTTAGTTAATTTATAATTGCCAAAGATGTATCATTGACTGATTAGTAAGGGTTCTTATCATTGTGCAACCGTTTATTCTGTTTCATTTATCGGCTCTAATAGTAATTCATTTCTTTGTAATGTCTATTCATCATTTGTATCACCATCTAATGATTCATGTAACGGCCGAAAATCGGATCTTTTTTCACTTGGAAGACTGAAATTGTTTTTAATATTGTTATTGTTTGTTTAGAGGTTTATTTATTGTGATAGATTAACTTAGATAAGTTTATGGTTGACTAAAGTTACCGAAAAGTATTACCTTCGTTCATAAGTTCGTTTCGTTCCAAAATTGTGGCTATGACATCATTGAAATCATGTTCAAAAATTAGATGTATGTAGTGTAAGTAAGAGAATACAGTAGTTAGTTTTAGTGCATGTATATTTTGCTGTAAATATGTAAATAAAGTATTATAGTTAAGTCGACGAGGCTACTATTAAGAGTATAATGATAATAAAAGAAAATAGTAATGGAAATTACTGCATTGTTTTATTTCTTCTGCGTGTTTATCTACGTTATCATCTCAAATAGCTTCGATTGGAGATAACGTAATTTATAACGCTTGAAGTACTTTATATGCTCAAACATAAATTAATATAACTTCGAGGTATTACTACTTCACACCTATCAATAATTTGGTTGAGAGGTAGGTTGTTTGTCGTATTAGTTGAGATTTTCTTAGATGCACCACCAAATAGGCCTTTAAAACGATGGATAGGGCACTTAATTTTTCCCATTTATTTAGAAGCCTAAATTTCTCACCTACCAACGTTCTAATGGTTTTGACGTTGCCAAGAAGAGAATTTTCTTTTTAAAATTCTTCTAAAAAGCTTCACTCTCCTGCTATCTTGTCTCTCTCCCCTTTGTGTTGCTAATGATACAATCATTTCAATCTGAACTTTCTCAGTCACATAAAAAATGTTAGTAAGTTGTTATTTATAGCTAAAACTAAAAAGAAATTTCACATTTAAAACAAAAACATAAGTAACGGTTCCGAGGCGTGTCAGTTTGCCCATTAACGAGTGGCCTATGGGCTAGTAATAGGGTTTACACTATTTCAGTTTGTGGTTCACGCATTTGATCGCGCATAATATTTTGACTTGATATGTTTTTTTTTTTAAATCTTTATTAGTTTAAAGAGGGTTTGATCAGTTTGACCATGTCACCCTCAAAGGGGCTTTCTATGTCTATCTATGCTTAATACCTAGGTGTGCTATTTTGTATAATTTTTTGGCTGTCCTAGACAAAGGAGCATCCAAGATACTGTTATACATGCCAATATTAGTAGAATTAAAACTGTTTTCTATGAAATAGTTACTCCTCTCAACCTCGTTCCGGACACATTCCGCTAAAATATGAGTGGTATCCTGTACCTTATTACACTCAAAATAATTGGGCGAATCAGTCTTTCTCATTAAAAAGGCGAAGCTATTCAACGGAATATGTCCCGAACGTAGTCTGAAAACAGTCACAATCTAAATTATTTTGAGTGTAATGAGATTGACTAGAATTAGATATAGGTGTCTCCATGAATCAAAGTGAACAGGTTCTAAACGACACATACGAATAAATAAGCTTTTCACAAAACAAATTAAACACGTCCCTGCACCCAGATGATAGCAAAATTGATCATATGAGTAGATGAGAAAGATCTAGGAGCTAACTACTTATGCGTAAAGATGATCATGAAGGTTTTTGGCAACCCTACACATCACACATCGTGCAATATCAAACACAATCATTATAGTAATGTAATGAAATTAATTATAATTATAGGTGAGAGCCAGTCGAGAGCGATTTCGTACAAACCCGTTTTAAGTAATGATCATCTCTGCTAATAAAAAATCGTGATGAAATTCACTTGGACGTTTCAATTGAAATTCTAAACGCACGTACATATATGGAGGTATATGCCTAACGAACCATTATAATAATATTTTAATAGCTAAGTGGATTCGACTGAGAAAAAGATTGCATGTTTTTATTATTCATTCTTGGAGTACCTAATTTCGGGTTGGAATTTTACAGGGGTAGTAACTTTGTTCCTTATAAATTTCTTTAATTTTCTGTAATCTGAATGACTTTTTGGATAAGTAATTATATTTGTAACAACTATGACTTTATCAGAGAATAATAAATACCTACTAACTATTTGTTTAATTTCAAAACCTAAAGCGAGCAGTAAAATATGGGTAGCTAACGTTTTTAAAATAACATAAAATTCTGTGCATTGATAAAATCTATGAATTATAACAATATTAGCATCCATTTAAAACTTTGAATGCTGGAAGATGTGAAATTAACTAAATATATTTAATTTTTTTCCATGGAGAACTACCTTTAAAAAAGTTTATTGATTTTAGAAGTCAGACAATATGAATATTGTCACAGACAGAACTTACTGGCTGAATAATTAGGTACCTATTTGCCTAAAGTTATGTAACTAGCTATCTAATAAATAACAAGAAACCTAAGTACTAAAAGGCTTGCCACATAATGGGCTAACTACTACTACTTATATTATGTAAAAGGTTTTAATTAGGATTAAGCCGAAATTGCTATAATTATCAGAAGTATTCGGTTTCACAAGAACACAAAAATACCTATTAGTTAGTTTTTTTTTAAAGCAGCATATTTTCTAAATTATTAAAGCTACTAAAATGGATCAAGAGGAAAGGAAATCCTCCTATCCCACAGAAAGATGATTCATAAAATTCAAACTAAGTTACTGACGAGATTATCAAACCCATATCACATTCCATCCTTTAATGTGAATTATAATGTAATAATATACATTCCGTACACATTACTGTATTAAAGTAAGAGCGTTTTACAAGCACTATAATTTTCAGATGCCTTAACATTCTCTCATGGAATTATAAAATTCCTTGATAATGGTTGTTCCTTGCTCATGGTAATGGTTGCGCCATCTAGTTGATAGCTGTGGAACTACGAAATGTCATTTGTCACCATGCGATGTCGCTACGCGTAGTATTTGGTGGTTGTGTTGAAATATTTATATTGGAAGAAGCCTCTTGGTTTTGTCGCTTGTTGGTATTAGTGGAATTTTAGTTAATTTTTATTGTTTATTTTATGTTTTGAACTAAAGATTTGTGAATGAAAACTTAAAATTGAAAAATATCAGACTATTGAAAAATTAAGGAGAAACAGTGAAGTATCAATCATTCTTGGCTTGATCATGTTCAACTCCGTTAAGCCAAAAAGGTTCTTGATTTTATTTTTATCATCCTGTTAGAAATCGGTAACTACAAAATAATAGAGATTTTTACACAATGAAGATTAACCTCAGCATCTTAAAGAATAACGTTTTTTATCGGATTAGGTCAAGGAGGCTTATTTTTGAACGGTAGAGATGCATTTTTAAATATAACAGATTTAACGGACTCGAAACCTCAAAATATAGAAGCGCAGCTAAACATAGAATTAAAAGAAAGATTCAGCCAATTTTCTCGAATCGACGTGTGATTGATGATTGAACACTAAACTTGCATCTGCAATTTGCCAGTCAATGGAAATTGCAACAAATCCCGTCTGATTGGGCTCTAATCGCATCGCAATCGTGCATTCTTACCCGAAATCGCCGCGAATCCCCATGACTATTCCATTTATCCCATTTCAATAATTGGTTCTGTTGTTTTCAGCCAATTAAAAGCAATTCGGAAGGGATTAAAGTCGAATTTGGGGGAAAAATGGGGCGATAATTCAAACGATTTCGACTGTCATGGCGGCGCGCGTATGCGCAACCTGACTGACGTTGTTGATTTATGAATGTATCGCACTGATTTATTGAAGGTAATACAAGCAGTTCTATTCAATTAGTTACGATCGATATAGTTAATTAATGAGCTGTGAAACTATAGATTGTGTTGTGGTTACCTACAGTTTCGATTACCACTTTATTAAGTTCGATTGTTTAGTATCGTTATTTAAGCTTTGTTTATTGGTTGCATTTATGTTTGTATTATCATCATGCAGAATTATTTTGTGGTTTAGTTACTGTGCTGTTTGTGCTGTCTCATTTCAAGTTCATATATATTAGTGACGCAGAAAACGGTTAAAGTTATATCATATACCTAAATCAATAATCCTAATCAATATCAGCTACGCCATCAACATTTTTAATGTTGATATAGTTGTTTTAATCACCATAATTATTGAAAGCAGTATGCTGTTCATCACCTTTTGCGGTTGAATGAATTTTAGCTTCGTCAATATTTTGACTTGTTGCAAACTGTACACTATCTATTTCCCTATCATTATTTACACCAACTCTTATCAAAAATATAGAAGCTCCCAAAATAGATCTTTCATATTATAATTAGCTTTGTACTGCAAAACAAATTTTCGTGCAAGCAATTGCTATTATTTAGTTGATCTATAAAACAATTAATGTCTTATGACCTTTCGGCCTCACACACTATATCGCGTGGCTCAAAAAATCTAATGAAGATTGCATTCTCCCTTAGGCTAGATATAACGTAACGACCACCTGAAGTAGCCTATTGGTAACTTTAGGGAATTATATATAGATTTATTACTACTTACTACATATTTTTGATGTTTTTTGAGGAAGATTTATTTGTAGCTGTAAGCGTTTTGACCGTTATTTTGTTTTTTGAAGGATTAAAATGACTTGATTTATTAATGTATAGGATAAGGTTAGATTCGTGAGTTTTGTTGCATTTTTGCCCGGGGGTACAAGGTGTTGGGCTTTGGATTTTGGTAGCTGGTTTGGGTATAGTTTATGGGCGTAGTATTGCCATAATTATTCTGATCAAAGTAATCAGAAGTCAATAGGCATCAATTTGTGGGCCTACTAACTTTTATTGGGTCTATCTGAAAAGTGTTAGGTTTAAAATCTCTCTAAAGAAGTCTTACAAGACAAATGCAATGCCCTAGAAAGTGTGACCAGAGGGCATTTCCAAACAACGTGGCAACACTGCCAGCCTTTTGGGTATTTGGTTGACAGTGATGCGGACGAATTTTTTGATGCCCTATGATTACCCTATTTTTTAAGACCGTTTAAGTTTAATAGAAAGAGTAAGTTTATTTTGACAACGAATTAAAATAGAGTGACTAGATGATAATATTTATAACTGCCCACATTTTGGTCTTCATACAAGTGTGTTATGTGGGACGAATATGGATACTATCGCAGATTACTTTGACGCGTTTCCAAAGAAACTTAAACAAACTCACATAAATAAATCTTAAGTTGATCTTTCTTTGCCAAAGTGCCACTCGGTGCTCAAGGCTGCACATATGAAAACGTACAACAAAAAAGAAGTCGGTAAAAAAAGGAAAAACCATGAAAACCACTTATTCAGACTAAGTTACCCAAATATATTTCATATTGAATAGGTTCCACATTTTTTTCCAATTCTCCCTTTGCTTCCTAAATTCAAATAATATGTATTTCAAAACCTGCACTCAACTCATCGAAGCCGTCGCACGCGCCACGTGGCGGCATCCACACGCGATCCTGATTGGCAGCTGTCAATCATCATGAATCAAAACGCATAATAGGTTTCATTTCAGCCAATTAGAGATCCGACGCATCACGCACCCACTGCCGATGAAATGTAAAACCCAATACAATAGCTAATATGCGGTAATATGATGTAAAGTGATAGGACAGTGTTTGTTGGTTTGTCGACCATTTTGTATAAATGGCGGAAATGATTGGCGGATTTTTGGTTTGTTTATTCAGTCATGGTTTTCGAAATTAGAAATAGAATACCTATTTATTTGTATTGACATTGTGATCTGCTCTCTACATTTAAAAAAAAATTGACAACATGAGATTTTGCTCTGTGGGTGCTACGATTTATTGGAAATATTAGCTGAATCTTTATAATAATGTTAATGTTTTCGCATTTTGTCTTTCACAAAAAAGTACGTAGGTAAGTATAGGTAAGTACCTACACAATTCATTACTAAAATTTAAAAATTTACCAAGCGTATAATGTAATTATTTCAAGTTAACACGGACTTCCTAAACTTTTTGCTATTGTTGTTAATTCGCGTTATCCACAAATTGATTGTATTGAATCGAATACCTTTAAACGGTTCCTGATTTATCGATTAATTATTCGTACGGAAGTGCGGAAGTATGATTGATCTAATAATTCCGGGTTAGGTAATTTCTGTTTTTTTATTTGTTTTTTGAATTCTGAAGGAAGGTCAAGGTTTTCTTTTATTAGAACTGCATCATATTTATGCGTTTTCTGTAAATCTTAAAATACCTGCAGCTTTTATAGAGAGATTGGGACTCTTTGATGAAATCGGAACTTGCATCGAATTTATTGTGTTAATATTGATTAATAATTGAGCTAAGTCAACTAAGAGCCCTCTCAAACAACTGGTACGTAAAGTTTTTAAAAAGTACTTGGTACTTTCTTACAAAATGTTATGGACTACAGTTTTCTGATTATACAAAGATTTATTATTAATTCTGATTAAAATTTGATGAGGCGACTACAACTGCGATTTTTAAAGCGGCTGCCACCACAACACGTGATATTTTTATTTACCTTACAGAAAAACGTAGACACTATTTTTTATGAAATAAATAAAAATATGATTGACAAGCGAGAAACCGCATTAAACCTAAAATAACCGGTCTTACTCCAAGCTGGGTATTATTCAGTGATCTATGATTATGGGTTACCGTTTCATGTCAAAATTAGTTTTTTTTTTACTATTACTGAACGGGCCTGCCTGGCTTAAGTTACTTGAAAACTTGATTGACATTCTAGCATTTTTTGTTTCTGCCTGTTGAAAAGTTATAATTGTTGTTAGAACCATTGATTCTTTCTGGGATTTGTTTAGCGAAATTTCACTTCATTTCACCATTTATTTTATTTATGTACACACATATATAAACAGACAAGAAGATTAGAACAGAAAAATAGGTACAGAGGTGATGCTTATTTCTAAAGAAATCTCTTCCAGCATACCTGCAATAGGAGAGAAGATAAAGAGATGTAGACAGCGTGTGTAAGGGTAAAAGGGAAAATAAACTACAATTATTTTCATCTGTTTTTTCTGACACAAAAAATAAAAGTAAACCTAAATAAAATTCTGGCTCGTGTTCAACAAATTATCTACGCATAGAAGCTGCTGACTGCGGTTTGCCTTTTTTGTATGTATAGTTTAGTTAAAATATAGGTGGTTATTATCATAATTATACCTTGCTACAACAATTATCACTATTTTAAAACTTACCAATTAAATCCTAGAATAAAAGGGTAAAATACTCAATCGAAACTAACCTTCAAACTGACATCCTAAATAAAACGGTATAAGATCAAAAAAATAGTAAATCGACGCTCAAAAATACAGATATATAATTATAAAAGATCAAAATGTGAATTGGCCAAACGGCCGGTTATTAAACGAATTTAGGGGCAAATGTGGTTATAATTGTCCGAAATCGTTTCCAATGATACAGGAATAGAATATAATTTTATTGTGACTAACAAAAAGAGCAACTTTTGCAGTTTTGCGGTTACCCATCTCGAGGGACGTGCCTTCCGTCCTGTGCCCTGTCATTCCGCGAAATAACGGGCATTGTGTAAAAGGGACGATTTCATTTCTTTAATGAATGGTTCTTGACGTTTTGATGTCATCTAAATTGGTGTGATGCATAGATTTATGAGTGTTTCAGCCTCTTGGTTTAAATTGACAAATTATAAAATATGTAATGCAATTTATATAGCGTATTTTGTTTAAAAATTTAATGAGCATCGTCATTAAATTTTCTTTTCAAATTCACATTTTAAAGTTTCACAGTACGATATTATACAGTTTTGTCACAATAGACTATTTTTTCTTGTTTATGTCTTACTCAATATCTATATTTTTAGGGCCTTTGAACCTTACTTGTCATGGCCAAATGGTTTGCAGAAATGCAATGACACATGAAGTTGTTTATAAAATTCTGCAACAATTTCTAGTATGACTATATAATTGGAAAATAAGTGGAATATAAAAGGTTAAGTACTTTGAAGAACTGATCCAATTCTAAGAGCTGGTGGTTTCTGTAACAAGGTTTTATCCTCTATCAAAACTTTGCACAAAAATCAAAACCCAATTTGTACAAATCACAAAGCAGAACGAATTAGGTCTGCCGCACATCTATTTGGAATCACCAACAAATTAAACGGGTAGACACTTAATTCGCTAAATAATAAGTATCCTACAAAGTAAAGCCGACATTTCAGTAAGTAATGACTGATTCATTGGCGCCACCGCGGTTGTCGGCGCCAACCTTTACCCTGCGTTCACCATTCACTACTTACCACAAACTAATCAAACAACGTATCATTATACCGTCATTTTTGGAAATGATCACCCGTGGGATAGGCTATGAAAATTAGTAAAAGCTGGGTGCATGGATTAGGGAGTTTGGATTCAGTGAAGAATGTTGCCCAAAGTTTGAAAGCCTCTAAGAGGTTGTTAGTAGAAAAAGATAAATAAGCATTTCTTAAAAAGAACAAGCCTATCAACTTCTTATTATATGGCAAAATTTTAAGTTAAGCAGCCAGCCCATAGTGAAACGATAATGTTTATCAGCAATCCAGCAAGTGACGACATACCTACGGCTAATATGATGATCAATGCTGCGCAAGCGCAGCGGAAGGCTAATTTAGCTCTTTCAATACATAGATGTCTTCAATAAGATGTAGAATAATTCTCTGATGATATATACCAACGACACCAATAGGTAGACGGTGAGACATGTCTGAAAACTTAACTATATTTTTTTTTGATCTCTGTCAAAATTATAAGGTGTTTACTTTCGACATGTCAAAAATTATGGCGTCCTTTATTTGCGGTGCGGGTTCTGCCGGCCACCTATTATTATAACGAGGGCGATATTTCAGTTTTTGTGCCATTTTGTGAATGGACTCCTATGGTTTCGGTTGCGAATTTGTTTTTTTGCAATACAATGTAACTTTAATGGGACTGTCTACAATGTTCTGTAATTTGTAGGTGTATTTGGGTATTAACATTAGTCATTTTGGTAGTTGCTACTTAAAGACATTCGTTTGGAAGTGTGTCATATCAATGCAATTATTATGTGCCTTTTTTCCTCTTTCGGGCGAGGTATTGACGATTTTTTTCGCTGTATTATATATACTAGATTTTTATAAATGATACTGCCAATCACTTAAGCCAATAGACCACTGAAAAAAACCAGTAATATCCTAGGAGATTATTATCCTTATTTACTTATATATACAGGTTGAAATTGAAAACATGCGACAAACCGAAATGGGAGATTGTACTCATCATTATGAACAACTTTTACTAAGGGACCAATGATGCAATCGCAAAAAAAAAAACAGCTGTTCCCTACATTTTGACGAGTTATGCGAACATAAATGTAGGGAACAGATGTTTTTTTTTTCGCGATTGCATCATTGGTCCCTTAGTAAAAGTTGTTCATAATGATGAGTACAATCTCCCATTACGGTTTGTCGCATGTTTTCAATTTCAACCTGTATATAATATTATAAACGCGAAAGTTTGTATGTATGGATATTTGTTACTCTTTCACGCAAAAACTACTGAAAAGATTTGGATTAAATTTGGCACACAGATAGATTATAACCTAGATTAACACATAGAATATATGGTATCGAACGATCCAGCCAGAGATTTCTCGGCTTCCGTGGATAGATTGTGCCCTCAACAAAAACCTTGTTACTATAGCCTTGAGACTTCGTTCCGGACATATTCCTTCAAATAAGTTTTATTATTTAATGAAGAAAGCTTTGTCTCCAAACTGTGATGACTGTGGAGTTGTTGATGATGTGGTTCATATCATGTTGGAGTGTGTCCGGAATGAAAATACTAGAATTGATGTTTTAGGACGACATAAAAGTTATGTTATTGGCTTATGTAATTCCATCCTCGCTTTTCCATTGTCCGATAAGGCAAAACAATTGTACAAGTTAGTTATAAGATAGATCATAATGAACAATATTATGTTTTTCTGCACTGGGCGATGTGGTCGCTAAGCGACAAAGCCCTTTAATCAAATAAAAAAAAAAAAAAAAAACACATAGAATACTTTTTATCCATAGAATATTTTTTATGTCAATAAAAAATGTATTATATTATTATTATATCCCGGCAGTACGTTCCCGCGGGATAATTTCTGACTTCCAAGCGGGCGAAGTGTGATCATAAAAATTAAGCTTTTCCACTTTTCTTGTCAGTACCTAGAGTAGTTTTTGTACCTAAATACCATAACGTATACTTTAGAATTAACGACATTCCTGCATCTTTGGATCTGGTGCTTTAACTGTTTTAATGGAATTTATAATTTAACTCTTCAACGCTACTACTTTACATTGACTGGCAAGGCAACTTAGTTTTCATTTTATCTTTCACAAGCAAATCTCTGAATGAAGAAGAAAAATCTTCACTTGAGTGTGTACTAAATTAAAAGGCAGTTTAATTTCCAAAGTATCTAGCAAGGGTATTTTACGTCACGATTTAAAAATTTAAACTGTCACATCTAAGCGTCATGTTGTAAAATATGATGCATCTGTATCTCGCGACATGTTAATGTGACTGATAAATTGTCCAGATTGTGAACATAGGTGGTCTTAACTACTGGTTAACTGTCTGATAAAATAGAGCACGTGCGAGATGGCGATAGTAGCAAAGTGTTTACATAAGAATTTTTAAATGAAGTTCTGTAAATTTTATTTCTACATAGAATGCACACAATGGTACTATACCTATTACAGTTTTTACAATCTCGGTCATCAGGCCTTTAGTAAAGTAACGTAAGACCTAGAAATTGATTGACATAATTATTATAATGTAAATGCTGAAAACCTATCAACTATTATCTTTGCAATTTTATTAAGCCATTATATTAAAAGTACACCATTCTAAATAATATCAAGAGTCCACCCGCCATGAAAATCAAGATTTCTATTTGTCATTCGAAAATCTACATGTTGTATCCGCAGACACCTGTGAACCAAAATCAAGGCACCCAAACGTAACCTTACATTTAAAACACAAACAATAAACAGACGATCCTAGATTTCCTCCGACCCAAAAACAAAAGCAAACTCACCTGCGAGTAGGTAACACCCAAAACGTTAGCCTTGCCTTCACGACTTGCCCGAAGCGAACATGCTTATTAGGGCTGCAACGCACCTGTGTGAATATTTTCATAATCTCACTAATTAGAGGTTCGCGATTCTTCCCAAAGACGCCGAACATTCGGGTTTTACTGCGGAGGCAATAAATTCTTCGACATTTGACCCTGTGGAGTTTTTAGGGAATTCTTCCTGAGGCTGTAGCAGTAACGCCGTATAGAGTAGGGTATCAAGTTTTGTTTATGTCGACCGTTTGTTTATATTAAATATCAGTTACGTGGGACCAACACTGTTGATTTGTTTAGTGTGTTTAAGTTTCGATATGTTTACATTTAGATTAGTTTATTTTTCCTACTTCATAAACTTAGATCCGAATTGCCAGACTCTGATTTTAAATGCACTGTAGTATGTTACCGCTACGTAAGAAGTATTGCAATGTCGCTTAACACCTTTGTATTCAGTTTCATATGACAGTAAAATAATTTTCCCCTAATTTTTCCGCTTACAATATACAACTTTGCAATCTCAAAACTTGAACATTATAAATTGCGTTTCCACTTTCCAAACAATCATCTCTTGTTCCTTCACTGCTCTGTGCACTAATGTTGGATATATTTATCGCGGTGATCGTCAACCGTGGCGGATTGCCTCGAGGCACCCCGCCTCGGCTTTGCGTCTTTCCCACGTGCTCCGAATGCTTAGATTGCGTGCGACCTCCTCACCAACCATACCCGTTCACACTACGAACACTTCATCAACTGACACGCCACATATAATCTTAACGCCTCTATTATTATATTCAACTTGACCAGTTTCATCATCCGAATATTCTACATTTTGTTTCACTGTGGCTTTTTCATCGAAATTGTCGGCTTCATCTGTGATATCACATTCGGACGCCATGGCTGCTTCAGTGGATCTACCGTTTGCTTCAGGCTACATTTCTTGGGTTTCACCTTCGACTTTTAAGACCGTGGGAATTTGGACAAGACTTTTCAAGATTAATAATGATAAGTGTTTTTTTTTGTGGAATCACCGTTGTAAGAGTTTACATGGATCTTAGTAAATTAATTAAATGTGAACCATTCATGGTGGTCTGTGGGCTTTAGTGTTTGCATCTGATTACTTAAAATCTAAATCCGATTAGACCCCAACGTCGCTGTGAAAAAGTTAGGCGACGACGATGAGTTAGCTAAAAATAACTGCTCCATTAATCATAACTGACCATAATTATTTAAGGAAAGTGTTTATTCGATTTAAAGAAAGCGAATAAGACATAATTATCACTTGCAGTCCTTTTCCGTCTCATTAATCATGAATGCGGATGTTATATTTTTTGCATAAATAATATAATTTAAATAAATGGCTCCAATTCTGAACCTATACATCAAAGTTATGAGCAATTTAAATATTGACATTAAAATATTGCTGTTTAACTTCCTTTAACATAACTAATAACTCATGTACCTAAGTTTGTTAAACCAATCGCTAAAAAGCTCGTTCATTGTTTTTGTATACAAATTGCGAATTTTCGAAGTGCTAATGCGTTCTTCTACCTCTTTTTTACTAACAGCTGTAGCTTTTCTGCCTCCTATTTTTTTACCTCAGGAGGTCCTATTAAATTTTTTATCTACGTGTCACTATTGCCCTAATTATGCATCTACGCTCATCTGGCAATGAAAAGAAAATCTCAAATCTACATGACCAATTTATTATTGAAAAACGAAAAGATTCAGCAAGATTTTTAGCTGCGCTTAATAGCAGCGCTCATGGTAATCACGATGGTAAAGCAGAGGCGATCACAAGCGTTTACCGAAGCATTTACCGGATGATTCGGTAATCGAAAGTAATATTGGGAACATCTGAGGAATCCTTAGGAACTTTGAAAGGAATTCAGTCGTAAAGAATGATGTAAATATAGTATTTAGTTCAGTTATGTTAATGTGTTGATAGCTGAGTAAGTAGGGAGTTACGTCAAAGGAATGTTAAATGGGTCCCGGGAATAACATGGACACGATCTGGTTAGAAGAAGGGAAAACTTTGCAGCAGTTGAAAATAATAATGTAATTAAAGATGAAGAGTCAGATTTGCAAAGTCACATTCTATTAACAAATAGCGATGATGGTCAAGTAAAAAATGTCTGGTATTGACATTCGCTACCAAAAACCTTACAATCCTGATAAAAGTCATAGTAGAACAATGGAACACTTTGAAAGCTATTACCATTTGTCTAGGGTCTTTAAAATACCTATGCTTTCCGCTTAAAAAGGTAAACTCAAACTTCAAACTTACATTCTAAGAGACCGTGTATTTAAACGCGTCTCTAATTTAAATTATTGTCATTCAACCGTATGCTGTATGATTTCAAATAATATAATAACATAATTCACGATAAGACTGCAATGACCTATCATTTTCATTCTGAGTCTTCTCTTCAACCATAATCATCACCATCATCTGCTTAGCTTCTTCCCAACTATAATGGGGTCGGTTTCCAATAAAACCTTATAGCGCGACTGCCAATTTGAGTTCCACAACCCAGTTACTGGGCAATACTGATTAAGATTACTTTTCAACCATAATAATTTTCAAGAATAAAATTAATCAAATCTCCATCATAATCAGCTGCCTCTAAAATTAGTGGCAAAACACAGAGAATATTCCTGTAACCTCCCAAAGGATCATCCAAATCTCAATTTCCAAAGAAAGGCCATCCCCAGATCACGAGTTTACTTCGGCTCGTTTTAAGGTTGCGGCCTACCGCCAATTAGCCACAATTTTCGGCTAGCACAAAGGCCCCGTGTCCTCCTAAAGACCGTTGGTTGGTAATTAAAACAAATAGGGTCAAAAGCACCCCGCTCGAGGCGCCACGGGGCGGCGCCCGACGCGACCCGACGTCGCCGAAGGCTCTACAACCCCCTCATTACAAGCTTAATCTAATTATTGAATTCGTACAATGTTGTGTTTACATTTTTTTTTCTAATTTGCCCCACTATACTTAAGAATGGACGAGTAAGCGCTAAATGGCACGTTTAAGGCAATATATCATAAGGATCGAGTCACTGCAGCTCTGAACGATGTGTTCTCACGGTTTTTTGGCCAACTTTTTGAGGTTAGGTCCTCTGTAGATTAAGGCGGTGCATAAGATTATTATAAGGCGTTTAAGGTTTTGCCTCTAGATGATTGTCACGATTTTATTGCATTCCGTCATTCGGTGGTACTTTAGTTTTATAGTTTTTTATTGGAGAGTAAAGCTGTGTTCATACTACGATACTCTTATCGAAGTAGATTTTTTGGATAAGTATATGGTTTAATCAAGGACTAGGGCCCACTTGCACGACAAACCACCCGCTAAAACTAGCTATATTTGCCATGCTTTGCCCGAAAACTATGTAGGCGTTTTGCTGTATCTAGACAGTTTATCGAATATACAGCAAAACGCCAAAACATGCAGATTTTTTCCCTTTTCATTTGAAAAGGGAGAGAAATCTGCAGGTTTATAAAAAAAAAGTCTTTTCATTTGAATCCATTGCAGAACGATTCCTTATACCTAAGATTCATACAAAAATCTGCTTACAAAATATGTTCGGAATAACCTTTACCTTTGCCTACCAGCAATATAATTTTAAATTATCCGCAACTTATTATTGACAACTCATTTAAATAGCTAAAACCTTCGAGATAGTTTAAGCGCCTCGGGGTAAGTCGGCTATCTCCGCTGCGCTTCGGCACTCCTCGGCTCTGTTCGGTCAAGATCGTGTGATCCCATCCATCATAGACGGTAACGACCTCTATGCAAAACGCTGACGTTGCTGTCATCTTTGAATAATTTATGATGCTGTTGTGGGTGTGATTGTGAAGGTTTTGGTGTGTCAAAATCTACAGTAAGTACGCTGAAATCATATACAAAATGTGATTTGTTATGTTATGCTATAATTAATGAGTAGCTTATTTTTATATGTAAGAGCAGAACAACAACATACTAGAATGGTAAAAAAAAAACTCGTAGTAAGTTCAAAGTTCAGTTTTATTGTAATACTAACCCCACGATTTCAAATAAATAATTATTAGGTCAACGAATATTTAATTCCAAAACATTGATTAGATAAGTTCATAACTTAAAAAAATAAGTACTGTCTTTAAGACATGTATTACCAAGCATAATCGACGAAAACTATGTATTGACATTTGGCAAATCATTTATTAAAATCTATGCAAACATTCGCTTTTTTTATTGTTATATAGTTAACCATATTTGCACACACAACATATAAACAGACAAGATGAAAGGAACAGAAAAATACGCACAAATGTAATGCTTATTTCTAAAGAAACCTCTTGAAGCATAACAGCGGTAGGAAAGTAGATAAAAAGAAATGTAGACAACTTGTATAACAGTAGAAGAGAATACATAAATATTCATTCTTATGACATTATCAGCTAGCTTGAACTCTAATTAAATGCGTTTTGTTTTTCTGAGTGCTTTTCCTTTTTTTTTGCAATCACAGAAAAACTAATAATATCTTCCGGGTAGTTAAGAATGAGAATGAGCTTTTAATAGAATAAAAAAAATATTCATAAATTACTGACTATTTTAGTGATAAATAATGAACAAACACACTAAAAACACTCGTTAAAGTGGTAATAAATAAAATCCCAAAAAGAACCTACACATCGGTATCAACAACTCACTATAGATACGGTCCCAACTTTTATGATTTCATTTCATAATTTATACATACGATGGGGATCATTATTTACTGTTTCGCCCGGGGACACAGGCCGGGTCAAAAGATGCCACCACAAAAAACCTATACACGACCGTTTAATGGACCGCCTTTGTATAGGAGTATGGGAACAGAACGTAATTACTTATACGCGTTTATTTGTGACAATGCTTTTTTTTTCTGTAAAAGATTTAAGGCCGTGATTGGAAAGTTGCATTTTCCACTTTGAGATGGATGATACATTTGAAATTTGGAAAATATCAAAATAAAATATACCTACCTACTTATGTATCAAAAAAACTGTCAGTGCTATTTCATAAAAGGAACAAGAAAGAGGGAGGATTCCTTTATAAGGATCGTAGGAGGTGGCGTCCTGTGGTCCTACAAATCAATCTGCCTAGTCTAACCGATATAAATAAATACTAGTATTTCACATGGAGGGACTGCGTATCTGACATCCACAACCCAATTACTGGGTAACATAATACCCCTTGGTAAGACTGGTGGTCAGACATTTGTGCTACTGACTACCCTTAACGATTATCATTGCAAAATATCCATAAACATTATTATAATATCTTGAGTAAGTACACCTACCTTCCTTAATTAAGTACTGTAAGAACCAATCCTATGATTAGCAAATACCTCACTAAACCGCGTCATCCATTTATTCTTACACAAACTGGGAAATAAATCAAAAAAATTCGTTATGCATTCCTGAATTTTTCAAAATGGGATCATAAATATTTCAAATGAAGAATGAAGACACGCTCTGGACTTCGCTCATTAATGCTCATTTGGTCGGATATTTACACACCAATTACGATATGGTCTCGCTTATTTATAAGTGCGTTTGCGCACTTGATTCATTGCACCTTAGTGCAACGTCGTTAGTGTCAAAGGAACGTATATTTCAGGGGCAAATATTAAAGGTATTACGATTATATTTAAGTTTATTGTAGGTGAGGAATTTTCGCTTTGTGTGTGTTGATTTTTGGTGAGCTGCAGTAATAGCAAATGTTTTGGTGGACAAGATTTATAACAGGTTGGTTATAGACTAACAAAAGTCACTAGTAACTTGCCCTTCTACACCTGATCCTACCAAAAATCCCTCAAATCTTCTTCTATCATCATCTCGTTAATTCATGTCTCAAGGGCTTCACATACTATGCTTGGTAATTCAATTTCATAGTATATTCCGACAGCCATTTTTCCTTCCGTAGACTTAACCAGCTTGGCGTGTTGACTGGTTTGTGTGACTGCTAGTTACTTTCAGATTTTACACGCCATTCTGGATTCGCCAGATTGTAGATTTTTTATTTATTATCAGCAGTGGAAGGTGAACTCTTTAACTGCACCCCTTCAGAGAGATAACAATAAAACGGCTATGTAGCACGGCAAGAAAATAATATATTCAAGGTTCTTCAATATATTTTCTTGGCGTAACTTTTGCACAGATCTAGATGGTCTTGATACGGCAGTGCTCCCGTCACAGCGGCTAGACGCAGTAACGAGGGGAAACGGGCAACATTTCACTGGCCAGGTCCGCCCCTTGAGCATCTGATTAGATAGCATTTCTAGTACATTTAAATGTTAAGTACTATGTGGATGTGCATAGCAAGTATGTAAAGATCTGTAGGAACCAAAACACAAACCATGTCATAGTTTCAAATCACAACAGAATGTGACGTGTCGTCGTTAGATCAACCAGAAATAAATTAGACAGAACGCAAGAAAATAATTTTTACCTAAACCGACTCCGATTTACTAGTTGTAGATCGTAGGTTCGAACCCAGGCTTAGGCAGTACTTAGTGTAAATTATTTTATCACCACTGCTGTCAAAACGGTGAAGGAAAAATCGTCCGGAAACAGGTATGTCCACGAACCAAAACTTCGAAGACATGTGCCATCTACCAACCCGCACTGTGTTCGTGTGGTTGATTACGGCTCACTTCCTCTCAGAGAGTAGAGGCCGGTGTCCCAGTAGTCTGGGCTGCTTATGTAAACTGACTTTTACGGGCGTTTTCATTTTATTTTCAAAAGCATTCAGAAATGCTTTGTCCTCTTTGCTCCCACGAATTGGTAGCACGTTCATTGGGATCACAGCATTTTGCAATTTGGCGTCAGTCGTAAGGATATTCAGACTTGGTTTTTACAGTTGTCTCAATATTTCCTCTGAGTCACTTCCCACCACTAAAATACGGAGTAGCCTAAACCACGAACCGACTCCTCAAAACATTCAATTTGAAGCGACAAATTACACACCATACACATCAAAATGGATTACA
The DNA here is from genome assembly GCA_947359405.1 of Antitype chi. Lineage (NCBI taxonomy): Eukaryota > Metazoa > Arthropoda > Insecta > Lepidoptera > Noctuidae > Antitype > Antitype chi. Next base: position 8,161,801 of record OX375826.1, read on the forward strand.
ATAAGGCTCAAAATTGTATTCATAACACACACGGACCATGGGAACTTAGTTCGGGACAAGACCTTACAAATTATATGTCAGATGGAGAACGTGCGCGCTTGACAGCAATTTTCATTTCATGCGAAGATGTCACGTCGTATGTAAAAGGTCATTTCGGAACATCTAATTTGGTAATTGCATGTAAAATGGACGTAAGTGTTGTGAGTATTTCTATTGTGATTGGGACATGTAGATGAAATACAAGATACAAGATTTCTCATGGGATTTGTTCTAAGATGGGAGGACTTTTATCGAAATAACGTAAACACCGGTTTACAAATCTGTGAAAAAAAGTAAGTTTTCTACGTCAGCGTCCTAATGAACGAATGTCCTATGCCATTAATTCTAGTTTTTGTGATAGATTTATTGAGTTAGTTTTAGGTGGCTCACTATGTAATAAGTAGGTACAGGTATTGCCATTTTCATCTATACTCCAAGGGCAAAAGTAGGACATTAACATTTAATGCTTCCATATCAGTCAGGATCGCTGACTTCAGTTAATGTTTTGAAGGACTCATTTGTTAAAATGAATAGAAATTGACTAATATAGTTAGACGGACATTAAACTTTCTTATAACATAGCGCCAATGCCGTTTCAGAGGTGATTGTAGTAAGTGACATTAATGCAGATTATTATGATTGTCAAGCAGTATAAGTTTTATGGCGTATGAATTCCTTACTATTGTAGATAGATAATAGTACCTTTGCAGGAATTTGAATCCTATTGAGTATTTAGTGTTTATATTGTTTGAAAATTCTCTATATTCAAAAAGGTATTTTAAATTTTAGTTTGAAAATCGTCACACAAATCATACGTTATACGGAATGAAGTTGGTAAAGAAGGTGCTCCAACCAATAGCAACTAAGAAATCGACTTAACCCAACTCGAATCACTTCTAGGTAAGTGAATCGTCTTATCTAGACGCAGTGTACATTACAAATCGCGTGTAACCACATACGAATGCAGAGCAACCTACTTCGCTTAACTCCAATCTGCATACAAGGCATTATGTGGTCGGTTGAGTAAAACAAAAGCCTCTATCTATTACATTCGGAACACCGTTCTCACATGTTCGTGCGATATCATTCGCGTCATCGCAGAACGTATGTAGGAGTACGTACCTAAGTGAGGAGTAGCTTTACCCATGTTTTTCTTTGGAAAAATGCGAATTGTGGCTCTAGCATTGTTTCAGTTCCATAACGGCAGCGGGGTGTAGATGTGGAGCTGTTTCATAAACTATGCTCCACCTCCTATCTCGCCTCAAAACAACCAACGGGACTTTTGCGCAACTACCTATAACGCCGTGGAAGTGGCGAAGAATGAATAGCCATCGTACAAGCAACACGAAGATGAAGAAGTTCTTTAAATATAATAGAAGAAGTGGATAAACAAGAGTGATTTTAGAATGGATCAATTTCAGCGCATAGCGGTAAGCGTTTGAATAGTTGCAAAGGTAAATAACAAATACGGAACAGTATTGGGGAATCCATCATTGCGTTTTGAACGAAGATTTGTGAATTTTCGAAGAACAGAAATCGCATTCGATAAATAGAATTCGCGTATAAGTTTTGACTACCATTTATTATAGTTGGAGTACCGCAATATTGTGTCTTGGGCCCGCTTCTATTTTCTCTCTAGTTTATCAAAATCGAGATAAATGTTACCAGAATTTCGTTTCTTTATATGATTTAGGCTTCTTTTTTATGTCTAAATCGAACCTCAACCTATTGACCGCTTCAAAGCCCAGTGCCGTACTAGCAACCACAGTACCACAGAAAATGCATAATCAGCTTTACGTAACCACTACGATCAGATACCGTTGCACCTACCAGCAGGCGTGGCAATGGGCGGGCACATTCTAATTCAAATTACCAGTTGTAAGTCACGCGAACTTAGAACAGTTGCGTTTCTGATAAAAACACGCGAGATATCATGTAAATGACTGATTCATGAGTTGTGACCTAGTTTTGTAGGGAAGGGTATCGAAGGGATTGGCTTTTATTGGCTTAATAAGGGGTAACCATGTAAAAGGGAGTGAGTTACAAGTCACGTCCTATTATACCCTAAGTAATGGTATACCCTGTGCCAAGGCAAACAACGAATGTGTGTGTTTTAAGTCTAGTTTATTGTGATATAGTTTTATGCCAATTAATCTAAACTAAAATTATAAAGAGAAAAGAGTTCAGAGAGAAAGGATTAAAACGGTTTAACATGTTTGGATGAAATTTGGCATATGGCTAGACCATGACCTGGATTAGGGCATTGAATACTTTTTATCTCGATATTCCCCAGGGATCGATACTTATACAGGTAAAACTGCCGGGCGCAGTTAGTTGTATATAAAATGAAGCCCCAACCTCAGTAACAAATTTTCTCGAATGATAAACTTATCGGAAGAAGGAAGGAAGTTTAACGTTGGAAGGCGTCCCACAAGGCGGACCAATGACCTTGTGAGGGCTTCAGGAGTCCGCTGTATGCGGGAAGCATAGAACCGGTCAAACTGGCGGAGCTTGGGGGAGGCCTATGTCCAGCAGTGGACATCTTTCGGCTGAAACGATGATGATGATGATGATAAGCTTATGAGTAGCGGGCATGATTCTGACCTGTGCGTTGCAAGTAGGTACAAAAATATAACTTAAGCTATATTGGTGTTACAACATTGTAATTAATATGTTTGATGAGCAGCAATCTTGCACAAAATAATGTATTGCTACGTGTCCTATTCCTCGAAAAGTGCACGCAAATACAAGTAAATTGTTACTTTTGTAAACTTACAATACCTTTGGGAGATGTTGTTAATCTCTTGCTGCGCTGTCGACTTTCCACTAAAGCTTATTGAAATTACGAACTCATTTGATTCAATTATGGCTAATAAACTGACTGATCGATTCTTGTGTATAACCAAACCAGTCAATGATTTAAATTTTTAATAAATAATGGCTGCTAAAATGATTGATCGATTCTTGTATGTAGGCAATCACACCGTCAATGATTTAAACTACGAACACAAATACCTATAAAACGATAGCTAATATCAAAGTGTGGTCCTCGTAGCTTAGTGATCCTAAGTTACGAGGACTAAGTACTTTGTTGTTTGCAATACCATAAATTTATTCTTAAGAACCATCTACGGAAAAAAGATATTCTAAAGTTCAGTATCTATAACCTACTATTCACAAAAAATCGTCTGTAGTAAAAGTGGCCAGTGTTTTTTTTTTCTTCAAATTAAATTAAAGTAATAAAATTCCAATGAAATACTTTATTATCAATAAACTTTTCTCCCTCAGGTCCATACAGAAACAAATTTCTCACATTAATCGCAATTTGTTTACAACAAAATTAAAAGCATCGGAGTCAAGATCGCGTGCTTGTCCCCACTTAATAAACGCTACCTTTTACTTGCCCTAAGGTGCATGATTGTTTTATACGATCATTATAGAACATTAAATTAGATTTCGATTAAGAATTGACCTCTGCTTTGAAATATCTACAATTAATTTCCTATTTACTGAACTAACACCCGGTTTCGCGCTGCCTAAACCAATTAATGTTAGATCTCTTGGTAATTAAATAGGATTTTGCTCTTTCTGTCAACTAATTCCTACAGTTTACACGAGATTTAACACACATACATAACATCACACAGAGGTTTATCTATAATAAATCCACATTTCGCCAATTATGTTCAAGTACCATTTAATAGGGAGCCAGCCGATGGTTATTAACCAGGAACAAATGTAGGCTCCCGGGTGCTACTGAGAAATTCTAGATAGAAAAACCCAAAAATACTCTGCTCGACCTGGGAATTGAACCCAGGATCTGATAGTCAGCAGTAGCGCTAGCGACCACTAGATCAACGAGGCAGTCAATCATGAGATTTATCAGTAGATTAGGTGATTAGACACTTGCTCACCAAACTTATATTGTTCAGATTAAAGTTCGAAACCAACCCAACGCGATTTTACGATTACTTACTATAACAAAAAAGTAAAAGTAATCACTGTTTCCAAAAAAAAAACGACTTCCGGAAAAACACTACAAAGTGAAAAATAACTTCGATTTCGGAAGTCGGTGACTTTGGATATATTTTTGACACCCCCTTCCGAAATTAAAGTTATTTTTCGTTTTTTTTTTGGTCTTGTGGTAATCGACAACGACTTACTATTGCAGTCATCGATATTCATAAACAAAACTTTCCTCACGACATTTTCCTCATTCCTCCGTATCACATGCCCCACACATGACAACCGATTTCCACACTTACACCAAGACATCATTGACTGTTAATTATTTTGGGTCAATTAAAAGTTCGCTGCCTCCATTCCGCTCTTCACCACATTCGCGTACAACAACCACCATCCTTAAGGATATCTCAATCGTTCTCTCAATAAATTGATTGGCTTAATAAACGTCATTAGTCTTTGAAAGTTGTATTTAAATCACTCGGCAGTTGCGTGTTGCAGACGCTACTCGTGTTCGCACGCAACGCTTATCGTTGCGTTATGGCTTTGGGCTAATTTTGGAGATGGTGTTTGACTTGATGTATGTCGCTATTATGTGGAAGGGATCGTGTTTAAAATAATAAAATATTTATAATTTAATAACATGGCAGGATGAAATGGACTCCTTTAAAGATTCGCCCTTGGCAGCTCTGTACAAAGAGAGGGAGAGAGAGAGAGGGAGTAGGGAGGCCAGCACCTAACTGTGGGACATCAATGTGTAATAATAATAATAGTACATTTCATTAAAGATGTCTAGCGGTCCTCTGAGAATTGACTTCGGCCCCTCGTACGCCTTCAAAAGGACCGGGATCCCAGGGTCCCGAGAAATTCTTAATAATAATAATATGGTCCAAAGATTTTACCTTGATACTAGCTTTAATCACAGCTCTAGACTGCTAATATAACACAGTCACAAAATGAGGGTGAATCATGCAATCATATACAACAAAACAATTGAGCAAATTCTGATAACGACCCAAAATAGCTATTCGAGTGATGATTCACGTAGACGCTCTAAATACCGGGCAATTATTTTGAAAACGGTAAACAACACTGGAAACAAAAAATTGCAAGCGGCAGCAAAACTCACAAGAAACAAAGTTCTCAAACAATAATAACTCAAAAACAAAACAGAAATAAATCATAATACTCTTAATGACAGCGTACCTCAGTGGGAAAATGATAAAAATGATATTGATTGTGGCGCAATCGTCAGCCATTAAAATAGTCCGATTGATTGAATTTCTCATGGAGCCTGGGTACAGTTGTGAGAAACAAGCTAATCGGTAGCCATTATGCAGGGTAAACGGTCCTGTTGCCTTCTTGTTTTACAATAATGGTTATCATTCTACGTGATTGTATGCACTGAGACCCGATTGCACGACCCCGCATCTAAGATATTTAAATTATCATTCTGTTTTCGTCAATTTCAAAGGATTGACTGGATGATGGTTTAATTGTGGTTAGTGCTAATTGCATTTGGCGGGTTCTTGGGTTTCAATGTGACAATTTTTTTTTAAAGGAAATTATCCTGTATTGTGGGTGCGTTTACAAACATTTAAACTCATATACACAAAAAACACAAACAGCCAGACCCAGAACATCTACTTGTAGGTCATAAAAATATTTGTTCCGTGCGGGAATCGAACCCGCGACACGCAGCGCAGCAGTCAATCGCTTAACCACTGCGCCAACCGCCAACTGCCGTAAAAAAATTGAAAAAAATCATATCAGAAGGAGGAATGTTAGCTTAGCACTCAGAATGTACATCATAAATAGGTAGATACGGCTTTGAGGGAGAGCTTAGACCCGAGTCCAGTCAATCTTTAGACAGAATTGATGAAAATAATAATAATACACTTATAGAAAATCTCATAGTTATCCATAATCTAATGAAAAACTGTTTTAAAACCGAAAAAACTGTTCCGTCTGCGTCAGACAGAACTTTGAATGCTGTCTATTAAAAGTAGACAAACAATAGTGCCCATCAAAATTAATTCAGTTTTTACAGTAACAGGTGCTTGTACCTCACCGTTTAAGGATTATTGAAATCATAATCTTCGGTAAGGAATCATAGATCGTTATAGCCGCGATTAATATGTAGGTAGGTACTTATTTTGCAATTTTGATTCGATACGGAGACGTGCAGCGTGATTATAATTATGTAGGTTTGTAGTTTGAATTATAATAACTGTTCCTAGGTAGGTACCTACCTAATGGTTGGTGTACATTGATATTGTACGTTCGATCATGGACTAAGTAATAATACCTGTACGAGTCGATCGATCAGGTTAAGCAACGCTTGTCGCGGTTAGTCCGTGGATGGGTTACCATCTTTATATACCGTTGGTGCCAGCTGCCATTCATGGATCTCTGACTGTTGTTACGGGTCTCCAAAAACCAGAAAGTCTGACAACCAGTCTTATCAAGGTTTACCCAATGATGGTTGTGAAGGTCAGAGAGGCAGTAGTTCCATGTCAAATACTGGTATTCAGCTACATCCGGTTAGACTACAAGCCTACCCCAACATAGCTGCAAAAAGGAATGAATGATGATCTAGCCTAGCCATTTGCAAACTCATCTGCAAATCAATCATTTATTTATTATTTTATTTTATTGTGTTTGGGTGGCTTCGTTAATAACTACTATTCTTATCAGCAAAGATCGGATATTCGGATGCATATTCACCTAAAGTCGAGATGTTGGCAAACATGGAATGCGCTTTTGTATCGAAAAAGTCAGTAATTTGTTTTAACTAATACAAACCACCCCTCCTCCAGTACATATACATATTTGTATCGGGTTAAACATTAATTTTAAATTAATACACATCTGAATAGTTATGCAATCATTAATAAATATTACAAATAATTTATAAAGCCGCTTCCATACTTTCATCATCATCATCAACTAAAAATTTTCTTTAGGTAAATATGCATCCGAATATCCGAATTCTGGTTATCACATTAGCCTTACGTATTATACTCACTATCAAAACTGTTTTGTATGTACCGTGAGAAAAATATTTAAAGCGGCAAAAATAAAGAATTTGGCGGTCGGTCTTGGTTCCCATTGTTGATTATTATTTGGCGCATCATTATTATATTTATATAGAGCCGTAAACTATGTCTGTCTGAAATATAAAGCTCAGATCGGTTCAGATATCTATCTTAAAGGACGAAGTTGGAGGTAAACCTTCTTACTGTTCCAAACTATGTAATCAGCAGAATGTAGAAAATCTTTAAAATCCTACCTACTTCTTACTTTTCTACCTATTACCTGTTACCCATTATTATTTACCTATTATAAATGTGAATGTGTGTATGTTGGGATACTTAGATGTTTGTTAACCAATCACGCAACAACGGCTGAACGGATTTGGATGAAATTGGGCACACAATTAGATTATAACCTGGATTAACCCTCCCTTGGGATAATTTTCGACCTTCACGTGAGCGAAGTCGCTGGCAGTAGCTAGTAAAGATTGTAATAACGTTTATTTTGGACTTATTCATTACTTATTTTATTAGGAACTATGATCTTAAAAATGACACAAAATATTTTTTGACAAGGGTTCCATAATGTGTATGCTTCATCAGCATCTTCCATAAAGACACGAAACAATAAAGAGAATGTAATTTTCTAGCCTTCTTAGAACCGTACTATCATCGAACTTTGGAATCCTACTAAAATAACTTAAGGCTTTAGTTAGTAAAATCATACCTCAGTTAAATCATACCTCCTACTTAAAACCAGCTCTATATAATATGTCTGCGTTGCATTTTTTCTGCCCGGGCCTGCGCACGCGTCTGTGGGTGGATTTTTTCACGTTTCTCCGCGATTAGGATTGTAAACTCCCATCGCAATGCTTTTTATTGTACCGACGTTGTACACACAGATAGTACTTTAGTGTCGCTAAGTATAATAAGATGAAACGATAGTTTTATTTGAATGCAGTGTTGCTACCCAAATTTTTTTACTTTGATTATAAAAACCTACATGTTTATTTTGTGTTAGATATCGTCAGAACAACAAAAAAATTGACTAAAGACTAGAATATTTAAAAAAAACTTAGCGTCAGAAGAATTAGCCTATAATGTTCCCACTGTTGGGCCAGTGTGTTGAGTGTTGGGACAGGCCACGTTTTGGTGCGAGTTAGTGAATGTCATATTATATGTCTTCGAATTTTCGGTTGGACATGACGGTTTCTTCGCGGTGTTCTTCATCACTGTTTTGAGAGCAGTGGTGATGAATTAATAAATAAACAATAGAGCGCCTGTCAGGGTTCAAACATAGGATTTACAAGTCATATATTATGTCGCGGCTGATACCACTGCCTGGGCCATTTGTTATTTTTAAGTAAGTATTCAGAATATATTTTTCTGTTATTCCCTTCTATTAATAAAATTTAGTTATAAAATATTGTTTTAGCTGCCACCTCCATAATTCACTATGTTTTAAAATAATCCAGCCACTTATTTTTTTGTTAATCAAACTGACACATTTCTACACATAGAAAACCCACTCATTATCATTTAAGTGTATCAAAATCAAATGCCGTCACAACAAACTTAATATCCGTTATTATTACCCAACTGCGACGGGGCGAATAGAAAAAAAATAAGTGTAATGCACGCCGCTCCGACTTACAGGCTGGGTGGACGATAAATTCCAATCAGGGCTCGCGAAGGCGCAAGGGCACTGGGTCGCGACCAGCTGAGTTAAGGGGTACTGCCTTTGAATATAATTGCACATTTTTTATGGACTGTGTATGGAATGAGAGCGAAAGGTTCAAGTAATAAAGTGCTAAGTAGGTACCTACTTGGGAACTCTATGAAAGTGAAAGGTATCGGAGTTTAATAGTGATGTTTACCTAAATAGCATGTCGTAATATAGATATCTATACAATGTTTTTTTTTTGTATGTTGAATAATATACAGGATAAGTTTTTATTAAATTCAGCATATCATTCTAAATACCCCCCCCCGCACAAAAAATTGCGTCGATTATACAAAAAAAAATCTGCTGTTTCATAGAAAAGTGCAATAGGTACCTACGCGGTCAAAATGTATGGAACAGCATTTTTTTTTTGTATAACCGACGATAAATGTCTGTTTTGGGGGGTCTAGATAAAAACTTTATCCTGTATTCGCGAACATAACATGTAACTATGCGGGGAATCTTAGCGCATCCTCCTTAAATATCCAAATTCAACTATGAGGTATGTAACGGATCTATTTGTTTCTTGTTTCAGTCTCAAAAAATTACATTTAACATGTTTCCCTCCCACATTTAACCCGAGTACCTTCAAAACAACAGTGAACAGGCATCTTCTGGGCACGCTCGATCCATCATAGATCTCATTAATCGCGTTTCATCAGGCGTGATCGAAGGCAAGAGCAAGCCCATTTAGTTTAGACAATTTTAAAAACATTCTCTAGACTTCTAAAGAACTTATGTACTAAGAAATAATGGCTTCATAATAGGGAAGAGTAGAGAAACTTTCACTATACAAAGAACAATGTATGTTCTAGCTACGTATGTATAAATTCGTCACGCCCTTTTCACTTACAACGCAAGTAGGACCAATAAGCAAAAACAAAAGCTTACTCCAATAACAATAGCAAACAATGGGTTTCTTTCAAAAACTTTCTTTTTCGACAGCCTAGACCTTAAGCAATTAAAGTTAATGCTCTAAGATTTCAATGGGAATCCATAACACATCGAAACGCGAAGAACCTAACCGCAAACTATTTTCACTGGTGTTTTGAAACCGACCTTCGGTGTGTTACCATTGTATCCACTGGTTTGTCGCATATAATATGATCAGGGCGAAAAAGCTAACCTTTAGTATATATCGTGGTCAGCCAGTAAAGGCCACGGGGATACAAGTCAGTCAAGGTTACGGGTTTTGGAATATTGAGTATTATATATTACTATCCAACACAGCCCATCCTGAATGTGATATATTTGCAGATGAACGGAGTAATATTATGCGAATATGTCTGGTGTTCTGTGACAGAAGGTACGCAAATCCACTGTTCCATGTTAGTTTTAAATTTAAGCCTATAGGTACATACAAAAAAAATATTGTCAACATAATAATCGTGTATTTGTTAATTAATGTTATTGGTGTTGTACCGTTTTAATCCTACTATGTCCTACCTACTATCTTACTAATATTGTAAATGTATAAGTTTGTATGTTTGTTACTCTATCACGCATAAACGGCCTAACGAATTTGGATGAAATTTGGCACACAGATAGTTTATAACATGAATTAATATATAGAAGACTTTGCAGCTTGGTAGTACCTACGTTACCGTGAGAATTCCCGACCACCACGCGGGCGAATCCACTGCGAAAAGCTAGTCAAAAATAAATAATAAACATAGGACTGGGCATTGAGGGTAATGGGAACACACCATCTTTCGGTGTTTCAATTTTCCATGCTCATGCGCAAATGAATGAAAACGGTGTGTAGCCGCTTATCGTTCTGTACGAATTGTAAGCCTAAAGGGTTATGGGTACTTCGGTATGAACTAGTAACCTAGGTAACGCTTGCTTTTGTGATTATTGCCTCACTTACCTTTGTTATCGGCTGAAAATATGCTAATGCTGCTTCTTGTTATGAAAGTTCCGTTTTTGAAGGTAAAAAGCTGGACGGGTTTCTAGGTTATTTGTAGCTTTTCAAAGGTAAATAAAGAAAGATAGAAAATACATTTATTTAGCACAGACTAAAAGGCGCACAATTTACAGCAGATGATGACTGATAATTTTAACATACCATGTGATGGGACCCTGGTGACCTGCTACACAGGTATCTCATAAACTAGAGTCACATCGTTTTTATGCTTGTATGCCGTTGTTTGTAAAGAGATAATACATTGTTTGAATTTGAGCAAATAGATAAAAACACGGTGTGTAAAGTGTGATGTAAGAAACTAGCAGGATAGTGTCCTGGTTCAACAAAAGTACCAGACAACTAGTGCGTGACGCTAGCTGGTTCGACGGGTACCTATTATGGCTAATGATCCTGGGAGATGCATTGTTTCAGCTTTGCTTGAGAAGAAAATCACAATATTTTTGTGAGCTAAACAGTACCGCCTTATCATAGTAACGTAAAGGTAGTATTTTTCAGGAGGCAGACTGTGGTCTGTAATGTCTATTGAATCTCAAGTATCTTTAAACAAAACTGGAACAATTTTTATTTGGATCATTGACATTGAACGAGGAAATCTAAATATCTCATAATCATTTATCTAAGAACATTACTCGTCCCACTTTCTTTCACTAAGACATATACAAATATCATAAACTTAATATAACATGTTCCTACTTGCTATACAACCTCCAATAAGAAAGGTTAAAGGTCATACATGAATTAATGCTAATCGAAACACACTCACTTGCTTTTTTTATACTATGTCCCATTCACTTGCAAATTCCATAATGCGCCCGAGGGCACGCTCGGTTTCCCACGGTATAATTTATATGAAAAAAATACATTAAAATCAAGCACAGGAGACTTCCAAAACCAAACCTTAAACAGGTTGAACTAAGTTTAAAAATTCACTGCACCTCAAATGTCTTCAAGACGTTTTTAAACTGCGGTTCCACTAGTACTTAATATCGACTAAAATCCGTCCAAAGAACTGTTAAAATGTAGCAGACGAAATTGAACTCTATGGTAACGACATAAAAGCTCTGATAATAAGCTAATGAAGAGATTAGAACGGTTTGCTCTTACGTTGTTTACGGAGAAATTTCTCTTAGAGCTCTTTTTGATATAGCACGCGTCTGGATGTTAGGGTGCTTTCATAGTGGAGACAAAAAAGGATCTTTACTTTAAATTAAATAAATTAATCGTAATCATTGAAATAAATGTAAATCTATGTATATAGAAAGTACAGACCTATTACAAATAGTAACGAAGTCAAAACTGCATTGATTATAAAAAAAGTAATTGCTACGAGATATGGAAACGAGTCTGACGCCGAAAATAAAGTTTTTAGTATTTTTGTCCGGATTTGTGATTGTTTCTCTGGATTTATTTTCCGGATCGACGCAAAAACGGCTGAAAGATTTAGTTTATTTACTTCTTCATACAATGATGAAGCCAATTTTTAAACATAGTCTTCATCAATAGCCTTAGGACTTCCATCTTGAACGGTTTCCGAGCCACGTGTATCCAGATGTTTTTGGCGACCCTCAATCAATTTTCTATTGGTGTCATCGTTATTCTGCCATCGTTCCACCAGTATTCTGCCATCGTTCGAGGAACTTTCACTGTCCTATTTTCCCTTCATCATAGTATTTTAACTTTATCTAGCCGATTCTTGGAGCCAACTTTTGTTTATTTTGATCTGCCTTTACTGTATCTTCTAATACCTACTCACATTCACTGTGACTAAATAACTGCTTACACGGCTTTACTAGCTATGAATATCTTCCTCTCACTTATAAAAAAAATCCATGTAGCATATTGTCATTTTAAACGATGCCTTATTTATCTCGGCTCGTGTGCCCGAAGTCCAACAGAACGTCGTGTCGGTCAAATTCCGACATTGAATAACATAGTGCTTAGGTGGGTGTAGTCTTATGCTCGGTTCCTATAAAAAAATGGGTCGTTTTGCTTACCAATGGTAGCATTTTCTAACCGACTTCAAAAAGAAGGAGGTTATCAATTCGACATATATTTTTTAATGTATGTTCGGGCATAACTCCGTTATTTAAAGACAGACGGATTGGCAAAATTATTTTTTTGTTCGAAAGAGGTTTATCCCGAAATGGTCCCATTTCAATTTCATATACACTCGAGAGCAATGAATCCGGGTCACTTAAAGAATCCTAAAAATCTCGGAAACTAAAAATGCTAGGTTAATGCAATAAATTGTATTTAATAGACAATGTAATACTCCTTAAATGAAGGTATTAAAACTTCATAGTTATTGTAAAGTTATATCATAAAAAAATCTAATTTGAAAAAGGGCCACTTTCGAAGATGGAACTACGAAATTACAGCATTTGGTTTTGCTTTTGTTTGTAATCTGTCATTTATGTGGGTACATAAACCATGTTGATAGTGCTCTATATTCATTATTCAAGCTGAAATTATGTCGCTTACGCCTGAAGAATGCACCAGAATACTTACAATGCTGGAAACCGGCCGGAGTCAGCGCGATACAGCCAGGACTGTCGGTGTGTCGCTGTCAACAGTACAAAGAGTTCTCCGACGTTACGAAGAAACTGGTTCTATCCTACGCAGACCAGGAACGGGCAGAACCAGGTGTACCACAGCACGAGAAGACCGATACTTGGTGAACACCATGCTTCGAAATCGCTTTCTCACAGGAACTGAACTCACAAATCAGTTTCGACGCCTCGGAGGAAGTAACCCAAGTGCATGGACAGTAAGACGTCGGCTTGCTGAATCTAACTTAAAACCCCTTAGACCTGCAAACGGCCCTAAACTGGAGCGTGGGCATCGTATTTCAAGACTAAGATATGCCCAGAGCCACGTAAATTGGAGTATTGAAGATTGGTCAAAAGTTATGTTCTCCGACGAATCAAAATTTATGCTCTACAAGCACGATGGAAGACACAGAGTGTATCGAAGACCAGGGGAAAGATTCAAGCAAGCATGCATCGAAGAAAAAGTAGCCTACGGTGGTGGGTCTGTACTTGTGTGGGCCGGAATTTCTTCTGAAAGTCGCACAGAGCTGGTGATCATAGAAAACGGCTCTTTAACTAGCGTAAGATATGTGGAAGAAATCCTCAATGATCACGTTGGTCCATTTATGGTCAATTTAGGTGAGGATGCTATATTTATGCATGACAATGCCCGACCTCATACAGGTAGGATTGTGAATGACTACCTTCAAGAGATGAACATTACTCGTATGGAGTGGCCAGCGCGCAGCCCGGATATCAACCCGATCGAGCATGCTTGGGACGAGCTAGGCAGATGCGTAAAACAACGAAACCCTCCCCCAATCACGCTTCGTGAGCTCAAAATTGCTCTCACAGAGGAATGGGAGAATATTCCCCAAAATCGTATAAGGAACTTGGTGTACAGCATGCCAAACCGCGTAAACGCAGTAATGGAAGCACGAGGAGGCAATACGAAGTATTAAAATTCAAGAAAATCGTAATAAAGTTTCATGTTTCCTATTTTTGTTTTAAGGAGAGATCAGCAGTTTTTTTCTTTATGTAATTTTGTGTTAATAAAATGTATGGTGACTCATATTTTTTTTACTTTCATTTAAGGAGTATTACATTGTCTATTAAATACAATTTATTGCATTAACCTATCATTTTTAGTTTCCGAGATTTTTAACATTCTTTAAGTGACCCGGATTCATTGCTCTCGAGTGTACCTAGATCTGATGATGCATTTCGTAGACAGACAACTGAACTTTTCAAAAAATGACAGCAAACAAATTTCGATTGCTGCTATCGCATATCTACATTTAAATATGGATTGTTTTGACCCCAAGGATGATGAAATTTCGAATTGTGTTGGGTAGATACTATAACTAAAGAGTGAAAAAAAAACAACCGACTTCCAAAAGAAACATTACAAAGTGAAAAATAACTTTAATTTCTAAAGGCAGTGACAATTTTTTTATAAAATGCATATGTGAAAATTTCAACTGTCTAACTATCACGGTTCATGAGATACAGACTGGTGACAGACGTACAGACAGACGGACAGCGGAGTCTTAGTAATAGGGTCCCGTTTTACCCTTTGGGTACGGAACCCTAAAAACACAATCATTCTGCAGTTATGCGATGTGCAGATGTATCATGTTCTCATATCGTATGAACATATCAGCAGACAAGTCCTGGAGTGAAATGCATATCCAAAGTCACCGAAATCCGAAATTAAAGTTATTTTTCACTTTGTAGTGTTTTTTTGCCAATCGGTTGTTTTTTTTGTTTCCAAACTAGGCAAATAAATAGTTTCGTAAGCTATAGTTTGGGTTACCTGTGATAGCTGCTCCCATATAGGATGGTCTACCTTTCAAAGCTATGAGGCATTTGCTTCATTTCTTTCAGGTAAAGATACAAGAGTTTTATTATTAACTTACAACTGTCCGTAAATTATAGGAATGGGCCATTAATAATTTTATTTATTTTGTTTTTACAATGTGATTCAAGGCTGAAAACGTGTCATTGGGTATTTCTGAAGTTTCTAACATGACGATATCGACGTTAATGTCCACGGCGCGGCATCACGAATTCACGATAAAACAGAGAAGTAAAATGTATGGCAATATTACATGAAGACGCTTTTAAATTTCCGTCTACGTATTTCCACACATTTTATCGTATTTTCATGTATGGAACAATGAGGAAATACATACACATTTTTCGTTTAGCTTTTGTTAAAACGATTTTCTTTTGTACGAACAATTAAAAAAAAAAAATTGTAATAGTCACATGTAAAAACCGACCAAGTGCAAGTCGAACCACGCACAATGAACGGTTCCGGAGTCGAGATGAATTTATCCAAAGAACAAACTTAACTTTGTGGTATAGATACCAAGTTGTGAGACTTTGCTTCTTGCCAAATTTTATGATTCTAGGTCATCAAGAAGTACCCCATAGCTTTTGATTTATTTGCTAGTATATAATTATGTCGTATAAATCGGCGTATTTTTTAAATGCTTAGACTTTGAAATTTCTTTTTAGAGACCCAAAAGACTGTAGGCTTACCTACGTAATATATATTTATTTCAACTTGATATCTCTACGCGTTCCTAAAAAAACGGGTCGTGATAGACAGACAGACGGTGAACGGACAACGAATTGATCCTATAAGAGTCCCGTTTTTTTACTTTTGAGGTACGGAACCCTAAAAATACCCTACATGGGTGAAACTGGGAGAAGAATACTAAAATTATAATTAAATAACTACGGTGCCTATAAATAAATTCTCTAAGGTAATCACTCATTATGTAAATACACAATTTTCTTTTTTATGCTATGACATCATTTACTACGGTTAGTCTAGCAAGGTCAACATCAAAACTGCCAGTCAAAAAAACTAAAGCATTAACAATCAACATTTTTACTAAAAGCCGATAACTTCTTACTGATTAGCTGTGACCTTTACGGGAATTAAGATATTCATTAATCACAAGAATATAATCGGGGAAAAACGGGAAAGTGACTAGTTACGGAAATACAAATTATTCAAAATATTCTTTTCATACACTTATGCCAGGAGCCAAAGAAACACAGTTTTATGATTTGTTCCAATTTTCATATGACAACGACTTCATAAGAGTTAAGAGGGGCTTGTGGCTAAGTAATAACAGCCGCATTGGTTAATCGATCAGGTTAAGTTACGCTTGCCACGGTTGGTCCGTGGATGGGTGACCATCTTTACATACAAAGACCCTTCCGTGCCTCGGAAAGGATGTCAGGCCTTTGGTCCTTCCCGGCTGGCATTCCTGGATCTTTGACAGTTGTTACGGGTCATCAGAAGACGACCTGCAACTCTTAAGGGAAACCTAGTCGCGGGCTCGAACTCACTGGTGGGCCTGGCTAAAAATCACGCTGTCTCACCAGGCTTCGTGTCCGACAGAGGTAGTATCAGTGATGAGCAGTTAAATGCTAGTGTACACGCACAACGTTATTGAGTGAGATGCAGGATCATTCATAGTAAAAAAATAAGAAAAGTCCTTTGGAGGATCGGGTTTTATGAAAAAGCCAATGCATAAATCAATGATCAATAAAGTTTATTGAACTTTTCAATCATTGAACTTTGTCGGTACCGACTTGGTTTTGGAGATTTTACACTTCTTTTATTACCTACTTAAACATGCCCAAAGTTAAGTAAAATTAGCAAGAAAAACTAATCTTTGTTGGCTCGTAAATTTTTCATGGGTTTTTATTTTAGTATTCTGTTTCCGTACAGACAATATTAATAATGAGACAAAACGATATCATATTTTATTTTCGATGTGCCATGTCAGACAGTGGAGTAAAACACTCCCAAAATTTGTATGCAAAAAATGTGGACTAGGTTCACTTTAAGTCGCGGCCGTTACCTGTGCGCCACCACTGCTCTTATTACATGTAACTTCATACAAATCTTTAATAACTAAAGGATTGTCCCTCCGAAAGTTATATACAACGAGTAACATAATTAACGCACGACCTCATACACCCCAATTAGAGCATTGAGTTAAAAGCATAATACGATGACCAAAACTATATTTTCTTTTAAACTAACTGATTTAATTAAGAAAAACGTGTCGACCCAAGCATTACTTTATGCATTTAAAATTGAGTCTTATTTTTTGTGCAATAAGATTGAATTTTCTTTGGCTCAATCAATGGTAGGTATGGCAAAATACATAATTTAAAAAAAAAAACTTATTTTAAAAGTTACTGAAATCGATTCAATAATCAATTAGGAACAAACTACTTTCAGGTCTTGCGTCTATTCTGTTACACCTTGTAGACAGGTCATGTTTTGATGTAGACGCGGGCGCATAAGTCAGGGGTCGCGTCAAACGTTCGACAAACTACGCCATTGTAACGATATTACAAAGCCTTCGGGAAGCGGTGAAGGATACAGAGGCTAGTGCGTTTTGTAAAGATTTTTAATTAAATTTATTAAACAACTTTTGGGTCAAGCTATTTAGTTTAAAAGTAGTTTTGATTGGTACGTGAAATTGGAACTAACAGTTAACTGTTTTTGGAGCGAAATTCTGTAACGCAGCTTGCGGTAATAGTAAAATTGTAGAAATCGTCACGTAACGAATGCCATGGTTCCATGCAAATTTTCATGGTTTTCGAGGGTGCTGAAGCCAATAGTGAGGTCATAATGAAAATTCAAGATGGTGGCTGCGAAAATGTTGAAGCTTTTCATCATGGGTGTAGTTTACATTTTTTGCGAGGTTTCTAAAGCCAATAGTGAGGTAAAAATGAAAAACCCAGATGGCAGCTGCGAAAGTATTCAAATTTTCTCATCATTGTTGTCGTTTTCATGGTTTCCGAGGAAGCTGAAACCGATAGTGAAGTCAAAATAAAATTTGAGCATTGTTGAAGACGTTTCACTTAAAGTTTCAAAACAAGCGTAAGGCACTACATTCCTGACCGGTTTCCGCCGATCCTCCACATGTTTTTAATTGCTTTTTAACTTCGTATTTTTTATTTAGTATCAACACATTTTCATCAGAGAGCTTTGTTGAACAACTTGAGAGTTTACAAGTTTAAATACCAGTGCATTTTAGTCTCCAATAAAGCAAGCTTAGTTCTTTTTAGCTTAGTAGTAAGTGGAGCTTGGTACTTATAAAACAGTAGGTATCCCCAATCACTATTTAATATCCAAAATCAAAAGTAATTTCTTCAAACTAGGCAGAGAATCAGCAA
The DNA here is from genome assembly GCA_947359405.1 of Antitype chi. Classification (NCBI taxonomy): domain Eukaryota; kingdom Metazoa; phylum Arthropoda; class Insecta; order Lepidoptera; family Noctuidae; genus Antitype; species Antitype chi. The sequence goes on from OX375826.1 coordinate 8,180,233, forward strand.
TTATTGAACATCCAAATTACATTTAGACAGTTCCCAAAATGCCCGCCCTTCACCATTTCTTCATGCAAAGAAAAAGTGACGCAACAAACTTTCCAGCAACACCGCTCTCTGTTAAGCTAGGTGTTAGAAGAACTTGATTAGTAGGTATGAAAAGCAATTAAAATTACTAATTACAGTGATCAACATTTCTTTTTAAATTTCTAAGGTCTATTTATTGTTGATTTCATTATATTCAACTGCGTAATCGTTGTATTAATGTAAACCTAATTGTAATTAAACTAGAAACTTCAGCACTGCGTAAGTTAATAGTTAATGAAGGGAACAATTACAATAGACATAAATGTGCCAAAAATATTTTATGGATAAGAAATGGGATACCCAACAAAAATACATTAAAACAGTTTAGATCTATAATGATTCGACAGGCTTACGGTGATTAATGGCTGGGCGTGCACCTATTTGTGAACGACATCTATGGTTTATTTTGTAAAACTCAATGTTGAGGAACACGATATTGTCTAATATTAAACGCGACGTGATCAACACGGGTTCTTTCTCCATCAAAGTGAACAAAGATAAATTCAATTAATTTGACAAAACAGATATTATGCATTATCAGAAATCATTCTCCAAAATATTCAGATACACTTTGTTGCGGCAAGCGCGCGGTGAACATTCGTCGGACGCGTCGACAGCTCGTTGCGTTTGCCCGCGAGCGGCGCGCGCGCCTATTTGTGAGCGCCATCTATCGCTCCACTTGTACAACGCTACAGCGCTGTTAAGGCACATAATATTATCTAATTTTGAACCACGAAGTGTTGAGCGACGTTTATGTTATGTTATCATAATATTATTTACCTAGACGTTTTTCAGGTATGGAAATATAAGTAGGTACTTATGTCGGAAGTGCAGATATAATTTTTTATCCCTTTTATGTATTGTAGAATCGCCGTGGTACATGAAATGATGATAAAATATTAAGATATTTAGCGGCTCGTGGCTAATTAATCATAACATAAACAGCCTACAATGTTCCCACTGCTGGGACACAGACCTCCTCTCTGTGAGCGTGGAGCGGGAGGGCGTATCAGACTTTTACTGACTAAAACCCACCCGTGTTCCCTCAGTTGCCTGTATGCCAGGGGCGACGGTATCTCTTTCGAACAACCCGCACCCCTGGCAGGCATCGGCCCTTGCGGACCCCACCAGTTGGTGCTGACATCTCGTTGAGGCGCGCGTGGAACACAACGCGCCGTCGACCCGGGCTTGGTATTTACCGGACAGCGAGCTACCCATTACTCGGCATCCACAAGCCCGCGCCTACGGTGGCCGAACATACCTCGGAAAGGCTATTTTAGGTAGTTAGGTAGGTTACAGGTAAAAAAAAATGTAGCAGAAATAATCTTTACCATGATAATGTTGGGACTCCCTTTTCCACACTTAGACTCTCATTCGATCCGTTGTGCGCAGGGATGCTGGCTAATAATATACTAATAATAATGCTGAAGAGTTTGTTTGTTATTTCTTTTGAACTCGCTAATCTCTGGAACTGCCAGTCACATCACGCTAAGACCCTTAGATTTAGACCCTTAGAAGAAAAGCAAAAAGAAAAACAGACAGAAGGAACGCTAAGCGAAAATGCAATAATAGCACGAGTAGGCGATGCGATGTAACGCGATGTGCCGGGGAAACAAAAAAATCAAGCCAACGAAGTCACAGGCAGGAGCCAGTTTATAAATAAAAAACTTTTTTCAAAAAAATAAACAACCAACTTCCGGAAAAACACTACAAAGTGAAAAATAATTTTAATTTTGGAAGTCGGTGACTTTGGATACACGCCAATTCGAAATTTCATCACCCTTGGTCAAAACAATGCATATTTTATGCGATAGCAGCAATCGCGGTTGATTTGCTGTAATTGTTTGAAGAGTTCCGTTGTCTGTCTCCGAAACGTATCATCAGATCCATATAAAATTAGAATGGGACCATTTCGGTATAAACCCCTTTCGAACATTATAATAATTTTGCAAAACCGTCTATAAATGACGGAGCTATACCCGAACATACATTAAAAAAAAAAAATGTCGAATTGATAACCTCCTTCTTTTTGAACTCGGTTAAAATACCACCACACATTATAAAACACATTTCTAGTCTCTTTCTAGTAAAATCGCTTCACAAACACGATATTAAATGGTGATTGGGGATACCTACTGATACATAAGTACCAAGCTCTACTTACTACTAAGCTGAGAAGAACTAAGCTTGCTTTATTGGAGACTGCGATGCACTGGTATTTAAACTTGTAAACTCTCAAGTTGTTCAACAAGGCTCTCTCATGAAAATGTGTTGGAACTAAATAAAAAATACGTAGTTTAAAAAACAGTACAAAGTGAAAAAGAAACTTTAATTTCGGAAGTCGGTGTCTTTGGAGCTGTATTATAAAAAATTGTCACCGCCTTCCGAAATTAAAGTTATTTTTCACTTTGTAGTGGTTTTTTGGAAGTCGGTTGTTTTTTTTTTGGAAAAAGTTTTTATATTTCACTTTTTAGTGGTTCACATGTGCTTACCCCTTCACAGCGTACCGGAGTGATGTTATGTTATAAACTGGTCTTTCTAAACAATAGACAGACATGAGATTTCAGCAATCCCAGTCCATTTTGCTATCATTTATTGAGGAGTTCCGTTGCCTATCTCCGAAGTTCTTCATCAGATCTTTACCAAATTGAAATGGGACCACACCGAGAAAGTACTCTTCCAAAAAATACCCAAATCGCTTCAAGTGTGCCTATAAAATTTGAAGAGTTCTCTCTATTTCTCCAGGATCCCATCATCAGATCCTGACTTGATGATCATGGGACCACCTGGGAAGTATACTTTTGTCAAACAAAAAAATAATAATCCAAATCGGTCAAGCCATCTTCGAGTAATCGGGGAACATACATAAAAAAAAGGTTCCGACGAATTGAGAACCTCCTCCTTTTTGAAGTCGGTTAAAAAACAATTAAACCAGCAGTGCTATTCTGTAAATATCTCACCGTGAAAACGAAAGTGAAGTGAGTATGATATGAGCTGTCATTCCACTGGGATTGACACTTTTGACAGATCACTTCACCTAAGATTTCACGGTTTCACTTCACCTAAGTTTTACAGAATAGCATTACTGCTCTTAAAAGATTCATAGTCCATGCCGCGTTTACACTCAAGCTACAAATTCGAACTAGCAACAGAACAAGTTACAAACTAGCCCTTAACAAGAACGTAAAGTTGTAAATGCTAGTTGTCTCGCGAAGATAACTCGCTCACAATATATTTGTAACAAACAAAGCTAGTTACTACAGATGTAAACTATTAAATTTGTCGTTAGCTGATATACGAAACCTATTTGTTATTAACAATGTGCCCCATATACTACGGCGATTTTGTTGAAAAGGTTGTATTAAAATAGTATGTAATGTAATTGGTTGGGCTATATTAAGCCTTGTCTAAGTAATATCCAGCCGCACGGGTCGATCGATCAAGTTAAGCTACGCTAGCTGCATTTGCTACGTGGATGGGTGATCATCTTTATATCTTATCTTACGTGCTCGGCCGTTGATACCAGCTGTCTTTCGTGGATCTTTGACAGTCGTTATAGGTCGTCAGAAGCCCGAAAGTCTGATAAATGGCCTTATCAAGGTTTATCGTATTACTCAGTAAATTGGTTGTGGAGAGCAGCTATGCAGTCGCTCCATGTAAAATTCAGCTATATATATTCAGCTGCTTTGACTTGAAGCCGAACCCAACATAGTTGAGACCGGTTAAGCAGATGAATTGGTAATATGGCTAATATCGCTATGGTATATATGGTTTTAATTTTCTTTCTTTAATTCTAATTAGGTATGTTTAGTACTTATTGAACTTAATTTTAAGCATCATAATTATATCACCGTTTGCTGCATAAAATCTGCTTAGTTGTAACCTAAATGGAAGAAGTCACTGGCTCCTGAAATACAGGTATTTTAACCTAGCTCTGGAGTCAGGGTCTCACATTATTCTGTAACCTGTTTTTATGGCAATAAAGAATTTATTTATTTAAATTATGTTACAAAAATTAAAACTAATAAAATTCAAAGAAAATGGAACACGATTTTCACTTGTTTTATTTTATAGAAGTACCTCTGTTCCTACTTCTCTCTCTTCTTCTTCTGGATAGCTTTTCAACTTTATTGCAAAAGAATAAGGTTCATGTTCAACTGGGGAAATTTTACAGTTTGGAATAGGTTGATGTGCTGGCGTCTGTACCTACATAATTTGAAGCAAAAATAAATTCAATCGAACCATCCATCAGACCATTCCAAATTCAAACCGCATTCATTTTTCCGCAAAAAAAGCATTCATTTTCTCACCAGCCAGCAAAGCCCAGGTGATCCAAACACGTTGCTCATATCAAAACTTAATATGTAAAGTCAAAAGATTATCAGCAGGAACCATACATTGTTTTCCTTCCCATCCCTATTTGCATACACTGATCGACTGAACCTCGAGATTGCATTCATTTTGTTTTTATCCGTCGCCCATTCAGTGATGTTTTGAAATTTTACACCGTGAATAAATGCTTCGTCGATGTAGGTCCGGTACCAATAGGCGTTCTTTATGTTGTCATTAAGTATTAGGTTAGTTATGCAGTATGCTGTATTGTTTTTGGTTTGAGAAGCGTTGACTATATTTTGGTAGTGAATATTTATGGCTGAGACTGTGGTGTCATATGGTAGAACCAGTTGAAAGTCTATTCAAAATGACTTAAGAATATTTAGATTGTGATTGTAGGAAGAAAAAATCGCTCGTGTCTCTTTCTTCTAATAATCTTTCTGTTTTAAGTCAATCTCTTTCATCAATATGAGCCTATACTTAATGTTTTCACTAGTTAAACAAAAGCCGACTAGGCGCACATGGCGGATAAGGGACTAACCATGCACACTTATTCAGCTCTGTTCAGCTTTCCGCGTTTGTTAAGTTTACATACAAAATCGTTTTTTTCTATGAACAAAAGCTGAACAGAGCTGAATAAGTGTGGTTAGTCCCTCATGGCCCACGCCATTATCTGCCATGTGCGCCCAGTTCGGGTAGGTGGATGTCACATATCTTTGATTTTTTTATTCTAGGACAAGCCGGTTTCTTAACGATGCTTTCCATCACCGTTTTAAGAGTACACATTGAAGGGTTCAATCTCACGACCTACAACTCGTACGTCAAGATCGATACCACTGGGCCACCACTCTTCTTTCCGATCTTCTTTTATACCTTTCCGTAAATAAATACTTTAAATACTTACCTAGTAGGTTGCAAGTCGCAGGAGTTCTCTTTTTCCGTGAATGATTATCAAATGGAAAACTAAACGGTCTAAAAAAGAAAAGAATTGAACAATGTTTTATCCTCATATGACTAGTTGAATTAAAATTACAATTTCGTCATGACCACGTTGGTAGGTGAAACAAGGTGTGGGCCATAGTGTTGTACTAATAGTACGTACTATCAATATCGATAGATGGTTATTTCTCTCATATTTTTGAAACCCCTTAGAGAAGTACACACGGAAAATCATTTAGCAATAAAATTTGACTCAATAACTATAGAAGAATGACATTATGGAAAAATAACATTCATTCGTCTAATTGCTAGTACCTACCTCAAAGAGATGTCAGCATCAACTGAAGGGACGGCAAGGGACGAGGCCTGCCAGGGGTGCGGGTTGTTCGAGATACCGCGGCCCCTGGCACACAGGCAACTGAGGGACCACGGGTGGGTTTTAGGGTCAGTAAAAGTCTGACACGCCCTCCTGCTCCACCCAGAGCGGGAGAAGTTATTTGATGATTTCCCACACTAAAAAAAATATTAAAAAATGCTAGTAGGTACTACCTATCTAAAGATGGCAATAACTAGCTAAATCATTTAAAAAAGAAAGACACTGCATTGAGGATACACCCTGTTAACAACAATTTCAACTTCAATTAATCAGTGTTGGACAATTACAAATCAGCACCTTCAAAATGGCGGGTAATTACCTAGGTGTATCAATCATCTCCTATTCTCATCACATAAGTAATCGTACTAATAAACTCACATTAGATTACACTTTGATGACTTACATGTTAATGTTTGACATCATTAGTGAAGAGAAATAACTGAGACTATTCATTTAATTTACTTTCACTTTTCGATATCAGACTTTTTTTCGACATTTTAAACTTAGCAAGTTAGCTAATGCTAGTTATCTTTAAAAGTCCACTAAAATACATAAATGTCTATCAAAAATAGAGATTTAAAGAAATCATCGTAAACTTTTTAAACGTTGTTAAACTTATAAATATTATTGAAGCTATCAATCTCATCACTAGACAGAGCTGAGGCTTGCGTGACCTCTGCCCTTCGCCCGCGCACTTCCCCCCTCCCTTGCCCCCTTCCGACCCCGCAAACCGCACACATGACTCGCTCTTAGCGATCCCGCCCAACACCTTTTTGGTATCAACGGAAAAAATCGATACCGAATTTTGTATTCGGATTTTTAAATCGATTCGATAGTGCGATTATTGTTGATTCATTTTGTTTTTGTATTTTTGGTAAGTCACGATGGGGATTTGTTTAGTTTCTATTTAATTTATACATTAAGTACTTATACCTCTGCAGTTTCGGACAGAAAACTGATCTCCAAGTGTTGTATAATACCTACACTTAATAAAATGAGACATGGATACAGGTAGAAGCTTCATTAGAATGATGTAGGTACACCTTAACAATAACACCTTCGTCAAATTTTCACGGACTGCACGTTCAAAAAGTGAAACCAATCACAAAAATCGATACAATACATTGTTAAAACAACAATACCGTGATATATGACGTATCAGAATCGAATAAAACACAAAGCGCAGCGCACGCGATTCAAAACATATGTCCGTCATTAAGACGCATTCGAATTTCGAACCACAAAATAATTCGAATTCCACACATTCAGATATTTCAACACAATGCCTAACAAAGGTAAGCTTGACTCAATTAAATCTTAATTCGTACAAAGAAGTCGATTAATGAAATTAAGTCGGCATTTAGTCGATTTAACCATAGTGATGCCACAATAGCCCTAAATAGTAACAATCGAATGAAAAGATACTCGAAATCTCGACACAACAAAAGATCTAACTAACCCGGCTTGTGGCGTGACTATTAAATTTTAATGACATGATTTATTCAAGGTGGTGTAAAAAAACACGAGAAAAGGGTACGATGTTACGATCCATTTTTCATATAACGCGGTTGGTAGCAAATGGCCAAATAAAAAATGTTTAACAGGCCGACACTTTATGAAAAACGCAGTCGGACTGTGTGTCGGCTTTGTCATCGGCAACAGAATTTATTCATGGTTACCTGTTGAGCTCCAGCAGTGAACAAAATATAAAGAATATTCCATTTTTCTGGATTCATATTGCGTAAGATGTATGGTTACGGAAAGTCCCGGCAAGTTGGACTGGATTTTTCTACTGCATGGGTGAGTGTATTTAAGGTATGAGTATAAGATTAACTAAATCTTTTGATCACGTCAATGCCAGTAACACAACTGTCATGATTATAATAGAATAGAACTAATCGTGTGAGTAGACTTACAAGAAAGAACCTTAACATATCATTAACCTTTGAATTTTCATGACAAAATATTGAAAAGAAATAATTAAAAAGTGGCAGTACGAACGAGCACCTGATTGATAACTGCATATCATCAAATTAGCACGAATGTGGTCCAAATAAAATATTATAACAATTTTATTAATTTAAGTTCAAAAATATAAAACAAGCCGAGCTCGAACTTTCGTGCACCCATGCTTCTTATACACAATATTTGGGCATTCTCTTAGTGGTAGCCGTCTCATTTATAATATTTTATAGAAATCAACTAAACAGAATTGGGAACATTAACATCGCTACAATGCTTGCCCCGATTTCGTGCGTTTATACTAAATTGCTTATGATTAGTGTGACCAAACGGACCTTGTTTTTTATTTATATTTTTTGTGACGTAAGTAATATGTTAGTTTTTGTAATTTTGGAAGTATTTTTAGTGTGTTTTGGTATTTTATAATGTAAGGAAAAATGGACAGTGTCGTTTTAATGAATGTTAATAAATAATATGAAATGAAAGAGTGCTATAATAAATAAATTAATGCAGCTTAGGTGGACCTGTTCGCCAATATTCAGTACAATATTCAGCATTTCATTTTTGTAATTAGGTCGACTTCTGTTTTTTTAAATGGAATAGGTATGAGAATGGAATGAGATTGTAACTGCTTTCAGACTACGTTCGGGACATATTCCGTTAAATAGCTTCGCCTTTTTAATGAGAAAGACTGATTCGCCCAATTGTTCTGAGTGTGATAAGGTAGAGGATACCACTCATATTTTAGCGGAATGTGTCCGGAACGAGGTTGAGAGGAGTAACTATTTCATAGAAAACAGTTTTAATTTTACTAATGTTGGCATGTATAATAGTATCTTGGCCGCTCCTTTGTCTGGGACAGCCAAAAAATTATACAAAATAGTACACCTAGGTATTAAGCGTAGATAGACATAGAATGCCCCTATGAGGGTGACATGGTCAGACTGACCAAAACCCTCTATAAACTAATAAAGATATAAAAAAAAACCATCTGCAGCATTGTCATAATCTATGGTGTGATGATTAAATGTTTGCAAAACTTGTGACGCACCCTCTTTATCGAGAATTTCGTGAACTTAATGATAAGAAAAAAAAATGTGCTGATCTAGACTAAAAGACAAACATTATTTTATGGAGTTACTTAATTCATTGGAAAGTCTCAATACATTGTCCACATACAAATTCATAGTTACAACATTCGAACTCAAATGATGTTTTTCTAAAGAGCAGTTGTTTTAAAATACATTTGAAGAGGCGTATGTTATCTCTGCCCAATCTACCTGTGTAGCACGTGGGCAGACAATGATTGTAAATATGAAATATTGTTATCGATTGTTATTAAATTTAAACAATAATATCACTATAGTTTTAGAACTTATTTAGCTTTAAAAGGACGCCATGAGTTTGATAAACCATGACTTATTCTAAAAGACTAAGTAGTCGTAGTAGGAAAAAATGCAACAAGAATTTAAGATGATTTATGTTATTACTCTTAATCGATTTTAATTCAAGCACAGATGTTGAAATAATAAAAAAAAATCACAGTAAATTAATTTTTCTAAAACTCTACCAACACAAGGCAGTTTATTAAATTATTTCTACAAAAAATCTGTGAAACGCAAACGACAGACTTCGAGTCGCCGTCGCACATATACAAGAGAAACAAAAAAAAAATAAGCATTGGGTAAAGTAGCAAAAACGGATGGTATTATAAAAATCATCGAAATTCTTTGCGAGAAGCAGCCCTTCAAATTTGTTAAGGTCATCATGACTTTGCCTATTGTTAGGTGCACCATGCTTGTAAAATGTTATACGGACCAGATTTTGTTAATACTTCTGCTGAAACCAAGTGTAAGCAATTACAAAATAAATCAAGATATTGCATCGTGAATTTGATTTATTAGTACGCAACTTGACTAGTAACAGTAATTTGGTTCGATAAATATGTTACTGCGTTTAAATATTATTTTATGATTAAATACATAGAAATTAACCTTAAATCAAGTACAAAACAATGATGCTTAATTTAATCATCCTTACCATTATAAATAAATTTAACGTTCATCTATTGACTTAAAATTCGCGCGTTTTCCCCCACATTGTATACTTTTACTATCGAGCTGTAAAAGACAGACTTGATATAAAATCATCTTAGTTGTAAAGTGTTAATAAAAGGGTACTTTCGGTAGTGAAAAATAAATTAAGGAATTTGACAAAAATTTAAATTTATGTAGAAATATACTTAAATATTCGCATTTTGAGTCATAAAAGCACATTATTGTTTTATTATATTAAAATGAAGTCATAATTTTTAATCTGTATATCACGTGACCTAAAACACGAGCGGCCATGGTGTGACGTCTTATAGGCAAAAACTGTCAGTTCAGTGTAAACAGCTAGGTACATATCTGTGAACTTTAACTTCAAGGACTAATAATTGTGTTCTTTCGTCAGTGCATTTAATTTGTACCTTTATTTAGTTCCTTATTTTCCCAAAAAACATCAAAAATTATAACTGCTAACGTTGAATGAGTGCCGGTCGTACATACACGATTGTTGTTTTTACTAATATTACGTCACCAAAATGGCTGACAGCGTTTTTGTGGGAATAAAAAAGGTTTAAAATTTTATTTTGTTTTATGGCAAGGAAGCGTGTTTATTTTGCCAAAATATATTTTTGTGGCTTTTTATTAGGAAAATCAACATTTTGAAGTACTTTTTAAAACATAATAGAATACCCTATTAAAACTATTTACCACATTATAAGTGACTTTTCTTTCACATTTATGTGTCATAAAAATAACTTAATATAATGTAATCTAATTTTATAAATTATACATATAGGTATACAGATTTTAGACACATCCCTAATCATGAAATCAGGCATGCATTTTATTGTGCTGAATTAGGTAATGACAGCTACAAGAAAAAACCGAATAACAGTCAATATAACCACACTTCGCGTAGAACTTCATAATTATGTTGCAAGGTTTAGCGCTATATTTTTCAATTAGTACACGTAATAATCACTCGCACATACGCTAGATCATGAACAGAATAAACCACTTAATGTGGCAATTTCATTGCGTTGCATTGCCCAATCTAAAGCAGGACAGATCCCCACAAGACCAAGACGAATGGCGACCCTACCAACACACCCCGTCATGTCACCATACATTGTATTCTCAAAAATGGTAGCGAATATGACATTGACAAAGGGTGTTGGGATAAACTTTGTAGGGAAGAACAAAGATCGTTTTTTCCAACTTGAAGTGGCAGAAAAAAGTATAATTTATATGATTTTTAGAATGAGAGCACCTGTCGCTAATTGCCACCTTTTGGCGGCGGGCGTTTGCTTTTGTAAAGAAATAATATGAATACTGTATTCTTTTGTCGATATGAGAAGCTAGATGATGAATTTACATGCCTATTTGGTTGAATCGGTGGGAATTCTTTTGCTTTTGTAAGTGTGAATATTTAATTCAGAACGAAAAAGACGAAAAAATTGTTTGCTTACTGTCTAAACTTTCAATTAGAAATTGTGCAATCTATTTTCAATTTTTCAAGATGAATATTGATGATAAGCTAAATATAATAATTTAAGAGCCAAGTACATATTTACTGATAAAATCCAAGTAAATGGTTCACAGTCACGTCCACATACCAATACATCAATACAACCATGACGTGACGTCAAAACATAACGTCAATAACATCCACCTACAAAAGGTGGACAATCTCTGACATAACCCGCTGTCCATCAAATTATAAACACAGGCACATCACTCAAAACACAGAATCAAAACACGGGATAAACTGAACACCTATCTGTCGACACCGGTCAGGGGTCAACATCTGCCTGGATACATAACGACATTAATGTTATGTATCTCTATTCAATCAAAGTTGCGTTACATGTTCGAATCAATCATCAATTTGAATACATTTACTTGTTACATTTATCTATATCGAGTAACTTAATAAAAAGCGTGTTTAGTACATGTGGCTCTCAATGAATGGGATGACGATTGTATCTTTTTGTTTTGAGTCCAATTCAGGTTTTGTTAGGTAATTGTTGATTTGATTTAGCGTGGGTGGTGCAATGGACTGTTGCGGAACTATCATACTGAGAAGTTATTACAATCAGCCTATAATGTTCCCACTGCTGGGACACAGGCCTCCTCTCGGTGGGAGGAAATGGGCCGTAATGCACCACGCGGGCCCAGTGCGGGTTGGTAGATGCCACATGTCTTCGAATTTTTGGTTCTAGGACATGCCGATTTCCTCACGATTTTCTAAGCAGTTAACAAAGAAGACAAAACTCAAAATTGCCCATTCTTCTCCATAAACATTCGGGTAGATATGATTTAACTAACATAAAATACCCTTTTCTAGCTAACGACAACAAACGTGAAACGAAAACTAAAATTATCGACTAAACAATGGTCCTTTGAAAGCGCAGCACTAGCCATCTTCGCGACAGACGTGTGTTAAAATCTACTCAGCACAACGAAACGTGGCAAGTAATAGAGATACCTTATAAATTACCGTAAATAAATTGTCTGAATGTTTCATAAAACTCTGAACGGATATTCGGACAATTTCTAATAAACTCTCAGTGATTATCAAGTGTGGTTTATTAGGTACTACAAGACGCGCTTCAAGCGAAACAATGAGTGGAACGAGCAATTATTGCAGGTATAACGCAAGGTTTTCAAATCAATATTTGATTCTTTCGGATTGATTGGACTGTTAGTGCGGTGATTAGTCGAGTCGAGGAGTTTATATTTTTAATTGATTTTAGACACTGATTGCGTATACCGATGGTGTTCATAGGAAGATGTTTCCTGAATTTTTTTAACTGTTGGTTTTAGGAAAGGACTAATTCGATTAATTAATTATTCATAAAGTATGTCCTCGTTGTTTATAAAAAAAAATAAGTAAGTAGGTATATCGACGGCAGAAGGCATTTGACACAGCATTTTTTGATATTTATTATTAAAAAGAAATCTGTTTAATTCTCAATTCTAAGTAATATTCAGTCACGTATAAAGACAATTACACTATTCAATTTTCACAAACTGACGAAGTCGACACGGTCATTCACATTATTTTAGTGCACCAACAAAAATAAGTCGTGTCGGCGTTCCAAATAATAGTTACAGAAAAAATATTTCATACCTTTATTTGCAAGCAACAATGTAAACAAAAGAATGGTAATAACTGTTTTAAATTTATACAATTAAATACGCATAAGCAATTAGAAACTCCCATAGAAGCATATATATATATGGCAGCTGACTCGAGACGATGTAGATAAAAGACATCTACCGTATTTTGGAAAAAAAAAATGTATTTCACCGGTAAAACCCTATTAACTAAATGTTGTAAAATCGAAGAAGATAGTTTTTTCTCCTAATAAATTTTGTAACAATTTTGAGTCTAAAACTCTCTCCTGTAAAATTATGATTTTCTAGTCGTTACGTTTATAATTTGCGGCCGTCGATATCAGGCTGGTGCTCATTAACATCTAAACAAAAAACCTTTACACTTATTTTCCATGCCGACAACATCATTCACGAAGAAAGCACACCGATAAAAATATAAACTCGAAACTAAATCATCGACTAAATGCGTCCCATCCCTATTCCTATTGTGCTGTACAGGGAAGTCGTAATATTTGTTGGTGAGGAGATACGGCGACACGAGACAAAGGCATACAAAATTATCTGAAAGGACTTTTTACATCCATCCTACAGAATATGTGTACGAACATATGTCCCATTTAAGTCTTCAATTAAAATGTTTGCAAGTGTATTGTGAGGCCAGATTTTTATCCTGAATGTAGAAGAAAACCTCAGAGGAGTTCAGATAATAATATAAAATAAAGTTCCCTTGTTAGGTCTTATTGTAAGGACAGACGTCTTAGGGCCAAGCACGTCTACTCCGCAAAAGAAATCCTTTTGTCTACTGAGGCTGTTCAATCAATTTGTAGTTATATTTAAGTAGGTACCGTCAGACGGGGTGAATAGGGGTGAATCAGGACGAAACTTCAGGAGGGATTTTAACATTGAAATAATTATTGTTTGTTGCCAAATAGGACTCTAATATGTTTACTGTATTAACGATTAAATAATATAGTTTGTACCAAACTGTATTATTTCAAAGTTAAAACCCATTGTAATGTTTCGTCCCGTATCACCCCTGCATCCTTTTCCATCCCGTTTGTAGGTATTTCTTCATTTTTATCACAGCTGGTGGTCATTGTTGCATATTCAATGGGGAATACATAATTGATAACTTTACTGTTATGGAGGTCTGCACAGCGAAAACACAGGAAACACTATTTATTAAGGTTAATCTAAGAACAATGTGAAGTAAAAATTTAGTTTGGCACCAAAACTATTACAGTACTTTTATCACACACATCTCCTGTCTGTCATCACCTCCATGTACTAACATGGAGGTGATAAATATATGTTCAACACTAACAGGTAGGTCTTGGCATTTTTTTAAACTGAGGAGTGTAAGAAGAATGAAATTGTAAGAATTGCTTAAAACAGTTTCAATAAAATAAAATAAATAGTTTACTGTTTTACGCAATTCTTTGCAATTATATTCTTCTTACACTCCTAAGTTTTATTTTAATCCAACATACATTTTCACTAGCTGCTAAACAAACAACATGTAATTTCTCTTTAAATGTCAACAAATAAAACATTACTTGAGTAATCCTAACTTTATTTCAACAGCAACATTAATTTTCAATACAACAATACGAATTGCTCATAATTTATCATCTGTTGTTCGACAAATGCAGGTAAATGTCTACAAATTCATATTCCGGAACAATTTGTCAGTCGAACATGGCAGGTTCTGCATAAACCTGGTGTTAATGTAATGTAAATTAGGTGTTGTGCAATCAATTTGATCTATTGTACCGTTTAGTTTATGATAAACGAGATTCTGGACATCTAAATAAAATGTGTTTATAAATGTTTTGTCAGAATTATCAATGCAGAAACGTTCTTTGCTAAACAAATTCTTTCTTGTAGTTTTTGAGAGTTATCTGCTACGGTAGAACATTGCTATTTTTCTTTTTCACAGAAGAGATAAAAGATTGAGATGATGTTGATAATGTGATAGAGACGTGACAAAAACGAATCATTTACAATTATTGTTTTTGGTGATGTTCTTCGGAAAGGTCAGGTGCTTCGTACTCGCAACCGGCGTGCGTGTATGAACACAAACGAGGCAAAAGGAGTAAATAAGGATCGTAGCTGGTGGCGTGCTGTAGTGTCTGCCTACCCCCATCCATGGTTAAAAGGCGTGAGTTTATGTATGTAAGTATTATTTTTGCGTTGCATGAAAGGTAGACCTAGAAAAAGTGTAGCATTTTGACCGTAAATTATTTGCCCGCGACACCATTTTCTTAATTTTTTTAAATATTTCTTTACTTATGAGCAGAAAAGAAAGCTTTTCTTTCATAGTGGACAAAAGAACTTCAACCCAACAAGTCTTTTTACCTTTGCTTTTCCACTCGAAATTCATTTCATCGCGACTATAACGCTTATAGATACACAAACTATATTGCATAATACATAATACATAATAATGCCACTGCCTTTAATTTCGACAGTTCAACCACATTCTTTGCGCTATATACTTTGTCGAGAAGATGAATTTTTCTAACATAATTATACGAAAAGCTATGGATCAACAAATACTGGTCATCATCATCACATCATCATTTCAGCCGAAAGACGTCCACTGCTGGACATAGACCTCCCCCAAGCTCCGCCACTTCGACCGGTTCTGTGCTTCCCGCATCCAGCGGACTCCTGCGGCCCACACAAGGTCATCAGTCCACCTTGTGGGAGGCCTTCCAACTTTACGTCTTCCGCTGCGCGGTCGCCACTCTAGAACTTTTCGACCCCATTGGCCATCTGTTCTGCGTGCAATGTGCCCTGCCCACTGCCACTTAAGTTTGGCAATTCTTCGGCCTATGTCGGTTACCTTGGTTCTCCTGCGGATCTCTTACGGAAATACTGGTATTTAGCTGCATCTGGTTAGACTGGAAACCGTCCCCACCATTGTTGAGAAAAGGCTAGGCAGATGATGAATAGATCAACAATTTCTTTCAATATCGGATTGTAATTGAAAGTGTGGTGGTAAAGTACTAAGATGCTTCTTATGCCAGCTTATGCAGTAGATGTTCCAAGTGACCTTACCTCCAATTCAGTCGCAGCTTATTAAGTGCACAAATAGAGAGTGACGAGAGCTGATGGCAAGTTTAACCACCATGAAATATCAGATGTACATAAGTAACCAACGTACACAATATCTATAATTTTGTTTTAAAATGTAACAAACTGCTTTGAATGACACTTATTAGCACTGTATCGGGTCTGAATGTTAATGCTACGGATGTCAATTGAAAATGATATAAATATGAAGAGTATAGTTTGTGTATAGGTGTTATAGTCGGGATGAAATGAATTGGTATCGAAATGTCATGTGTTAAGCAATGGTAGAAAGATTTAATCGGTTGATTTTTTCTTTTAAATGGTGTAAAAGAGAAGTCTTCCATCAACGACTATTTAAATGACAAGAATAGTTGGTCGCTGTGATTAACTCAAGACAATGTTTACCTATGTTCTTTCTCCAGAATTAACGTACCTAGTGACTGGTTATATGGGTTCATATAATTATTTTATTTTTTAATGAGTAAGTATTTTTTTAATTTTATTATTATCTATTATGTCAATAGTTATTGACATGATCTGCTCATAACAATATTTTTTATGATGCTTTGTATTGCTTTATGTGGTTAGCTAGCGACCTCGACAATTGATCATTCTATTCTTGCCTGAGCAACCGGCAACAACTTTGTCATGCTCCTGTAGATGTCACTGCTTGCGGTAGCGTTGGGGGTCGGGTTACTTCCTCCCCTCAAATATGGCGAGGGGGGTAATGGCTGATCTTTGCGTTATGCTCGTGACCGGGTGCTACTTGTGGTGACCGGTCGTCCTGTTGACCATGATTTTGATATTGTTACTAATAATTACCTACCTGTTTATTTATTTTACGTCGATGGTCCTAGGTTATCATTTGTGGCCTCGAGTTGTAACTCGTGTAGTAACAGCTATGTGAACTTCATCCAGCATTGCATAGGTAAGCTATCACGCCCTTTATACCAGGAGGTTTTTATTTTGGTATTATACTTTATTTACATTTTTTTTAATTGTTATTCTTTGTGCTCAAGTTAAGTTTTCATTTTATTTGTTGGTATATTGGCATGGCTGGCTGACAAACTCAAACTCAAACTCAAGCATTTATTTCAATTAAACCATTTACAGGCACTTTTGAATTGTCAAAAAGTCGACCAGTTGGAAAGTTGAAGCTAGTTGCCCATTCCAAAACGTAGATCTCTATGAAGAAGAACGGGCAAGAATGGAGAAGAACGGGCAAGAATGGAGAAGAATGGGCAAGAAATGGAGAAGAACGGGCAAGAAGTACCATGCTTGACATATGTATGACTAATTATTTAATTAATGTTCTGTGTCTCGTAATGTTTATTACTTTGCCTATGTTTGTATAGAATCAAGTCTATCCGACTAAACAGACAGATGTGCTGCTGGGGAGTTGTTGCGCCACTTTTCTTCCCAGCTAAAGCATTAGGGAGTGGTGACGGGTGGGCGTTTTTGTGGGACCGTCTTATGTATTTTGACGTTCGAAAAGTGCTGATTCTTAGCCTAATTTGAAAAAATGACTTTTGATTTTGATTTTATCTATTGAAAAGTCAGCTCTACGAAAGAAAATAATTAGATGACAATATAAATACTAAAAAAAAGTGTCGTATGCACAACATGTTTCGGTCAAAATGTTAATTTTTTTCGGTCTAGCTCTCATTCACCGAGAGAGTATAACATACGATAAGGAACTTCTGGAACTTCTTGCCAAAAATGAAATAATGCAAACGACGACAAACGAAAATAAAATATGAGAATTATTCGTTTTTTTCACGTCTCTGTCACATCATCTCGATCTTTTTATCTCTATTTTATCTCATTTACCCCTCAAAACTTCTAAAAACACAGCTGTTAAGAGATAAGCTACAAACAACTATTTAAAATACCATTTATAGACACCAGTCCACGTCAAAAGCACTGCACCTTCAGCCGAAGATATAACATATTGCGCTCCCAATTAAGGATGTACTCCCTGCTGTGTTTGCATCTACTGGAGGAGGCTCAATTTAAATAGCTAGGCCACGATTCGACCCTTTGAACATCACCTTATTTCCAAAACAGTCAAATATAAGCCCTACGTAACTTAAAACAAGAGTCATCAAACAGCATAGGCATCGTGGTAGGTTAAAGCAGAAACTATTAGAAGATGCCCTCAAGCCATTCTGCAGTATTCCCACAAATTTTCAACTACGAGTCGTTGACAATGAAAAATTGTATTAAAACTGTTAAAAGCTATGTTAGTAATGATTTGAGGGCTTACAATCATTATTTTTCGCTCAAATAATTATAATCTATTGGACTCTTTATCATCTGGTTTTAAGTAGGTTACGTCTGCATATTAGCGGGCTAAGTTTGTTTATTACTTGTTTTAATAATAGCACTACTATTGACTTAGTTATAGTTGCGGCTACAATCGTATGAAAATTCCTCCAAAAACATATCTATATATTGCGTGAAACAAAAACTTTGTACCCTTTTTTACGAAAATTCCGCAGACGGAGGAGTATGAAATTCGGCACAGATAAAGTTTATATGAAGGAGTGCAGAAAGCTTATTTTTTTAATTTAAGTTTTAATGGATTAGCAATGCATTCAGTTTTTAATGAGTTATGGTCGAATTTTGACCACTAGGCGATCGGTAGTATTAATAAATATATCAATAAAATTATAATTTAAACCTTTCAATCGTCTTTACGTACGAGTACACTGACTCAACCGTAATCTATTTCAAAAAAAGAATAAAACAAAAATAAGTCGATTTTCATTTATTTTTTTATACAATTCAACCTCTTTTGATATCATCCCAACATTATTTACGCCCCTGAAACTATTGTCACCGTTCCTGCTAACAACGACACAACTAACCAGACAAGTAGTTGCTAACAAGTGCACGATCAGTCCGTCCATCCGAGAGTTATTGAGGTTCCAGTTTAACACTGCGTGACTACCATCTGAATTTCGAGATCAGTGGGGCATCGTGATTTTTGCCTTACTAGTTACCTACTACGTCATCGGTGTACAAGCGAATTCTGTAGGTGACCATAATACTGTAATTTGTGGAGTTTATTTAGAATTTATTAGAAACACTATAATTAAGTATTCGAATACATAGACATATTTACACAATATTTTTTTTGTTGTTTTTAAAGTGCTAACATCATTTTTTATTTGTATTAATTTTAGTGTAACTGTTATACGTTACTTCCTAGTGACTTTAAAGGTTTATTTATTAAAGGTCAGCTGTGTACAACGCTGTGGGCTATATTATTACTTAAGTTACAGTTTGTAATACATATTGCATACTGTAGCTGTTTATTATTCCTATTTCATAAAATAAAATAAGTATAAGACTGTTCAATGTTTGAAGGACAGCACATAGTATAAAAGATAGGGGTAGAACTAGAACAAGTTACTCAGTGAAAGATGGCAGAAAACATTCCCAAAGTTGCTCCTGCAACGCGTATGTGATAATTGCTGACTTTACTATTTTTGGTACATTTCTTTATGCTCCAAAAGACTGTAAACAAGATACACATTTCCACACACTCTTTCAAATAATTCAGCAACTAATACAAGCTAATTCAACCACACAAATAACTACGCCAATTTAATAATAACTATAATATATACTAACATAAAATTATCTAGATTACCCGATAGCTGTAAATCATTTCCCACGCTATACCAGCCAGAATCTGTGGCCATTTGTCTTGCCATAGACTGAAGCCATCTATGGGGCTAACTGATGGTAATGTTGGCTAATTAATGTGTCGCTCACGCTTACGCCTAGGGGTCCAAGCACAGGTTTAGGTAGGAAACTGGTGGGGTAACTAATGACGGATGTTTTGTTGTAGTTTGAGAACATATCGTTCGTTAACTAAGTTAAGATAGCGAATCAGATGGCGAATTATATAAGGCTAAATCTAAGAAGGTCGGACGCCCTATTTACACATGGAATGATAACCTAAACCAGGACTTGAAATACTTCGACATGGGAATCAAATTCTGGAAGGACATGACTGGAGACAGAAAAAAGATCATGAAAGCGGCTAGCGATACCTACAAAAACCAGGAACTGATAGCAGCAAGAACTCAGAAGACGACTATGAAAACAACAACACAGAACTTATAGCGAAGCAACGACATAGAAAAGAGCTAAGAGAACAGTTGAACCTACCCAAAAAGCTCGGCCTGAATCAACATGCCAGCGACGTCGTGAAAAGATCGCCCTCCTATAAATAAATACCACCAGTCTCTCCACTAGTCCAATGCTTACTCAAGGATGCATATCCGGTAGACTCGCAATCCTTTCCTATCCTAAAGGCACGTTTACTTGACAATTACTGCGCCCCCTGGTCTACTTCTTGATATGCAATGGCCTCTGTAATACCATAAAGCATGAGGCTCCAGGGGCTAGTGCAAATCTTGGGGTTCATTCGATTGAACAAGTCTGGTCAGGCCACGCTGGGATCGGTGCATTTCATTCATTCATTAATTTCATTATAATTTTCTGGCAGTATCAACTATACTGTATCTAACTATACCCAATAATATACTCAGGGACATCGATACGCAACCAGCTGCCATGGATTCAGTAGGTACGTATTCCACTTCACAAAATATTAGTTTTTTTTTTATAAATACTTTCTACGCTAGGCAGTCTAGAATGATGTGCTTAATTCATGGTTACAATTTGCTCGTAGATTTCCCTGCCTCCATGTATATCCACATATATATATTATTAGGTCCAAAATTGATATCAACGGATCTACGAGTTGAACTAATCTGAATCTACATGTTGCTCTTTCAAACGTTTGATTAACTTGACTATTCCCTGACATTGGTGTCAATGCCTCTATAGTGTGGATAGAGCTGAATTTAATCGACCTCTAATTTTGCCTGAGAGCCCAATCCGGGACCTATCGGATAGCCAAAAAGACAACCAAAATATAAAATCATCAGCACAAACCCCATTCTCTTATACAAATTGCATGAATACGACCAGTCTAACAATACACGTTCCCAGTCCAATATTGACAAAGTAACTGATAGGTAATGTCAGTTAATTAAAAACAAACATAATATATTGAGGATCGGAGGGCAATCGCAGAAGTCACGAGGACCGCCTAAAGCAATGTTGATAGATCTGATCGATGCACAGAGTAGCTGTGGAGTTGGTGGTGGGGCAGACACGATACAAAATGTACAATAAAATAGATAGAAATAGTGTCTTCATAGTATTTTTTTAAGGTATTATCTGCTACTATAAGCTTTTAATTTGAAAGCTTTCGATCCCAAGCATTATAGTTTATAAGTAACTAGCTTTTGCATCGCGCTCAGCCCGCGTGGAGGTTGAATTTTAACCCACGGGATGAAAAAAAAAAGTACCAAATCCATTCAGTCGTTGTTGCGTGATTGAGTAACAAACATCCAAACATCTGTTCATACAAACTTTCGTATCTATACATATAATAAAATTGTAACAGGCCGATGTCTGTACATTAAAGATATTGAAGAAAAAATAGTATGGGGGGTCTTTATTAGAACAACAGAAACCAAAACAACGGTTTTCAGAATTTTTGTCTGTCTGTATGTTTGTTACCGCATCACGCAAAAACCACTGCATGGAATTGAATGCAGTTTTCAATGATGTATTCCGAGAGGTCTAACTTAAAAAATAGGATATATATTATCAAAAAAAATATTATCTACTTGATTCTAAAGTCCACGCGTACGAAGTCGCGGGCATAAGCTAGTTTATAATATTAGTACGATAGATCAATTACTAGTCCATCAATATAATAATTTTGAAACAAAAATGTACCTAATCATCATTTGCCTAGCCTTTTCCGAACTAGGTTGGGGTCGGCTTCCTGCCTAAAAGAATGCTGCTGAACACCAGCATTTTACATGAAGTGACTGCCTATCTGACCTCCAGAACGCAGTTGCTGGGTAACACGATACCCCTTGGTAAGACTGGGAGGCAGACTTTCGGGTTTCTAATGACGCGTAACAACTGCCAAAGATCTACGAATGACAGCCGGGGCCCGACACCAACGGCTTAGCGTGTTTTCCTATGTTAATATGGTCACCAAATCCATAGACTAAGCTCCAACTGGCGGGGTCCGCAAGGGCCGATGCCTAACAGGGGTGCGGGTTGTTCGAAAGAGATACCGCGGCCCCTGGCACACAGGCGACTGAGAGAACACGGGTGGGTTTTAGTCAGTAAAAGTCTGACACGTCCCCCTGCTCCACCCAGAGCGGGAGAAGTTATTTGATGATTTCCCACACAAAAAAGAAAAAAAAAACCACCGCATGCACAGCTAGTAAGAAAAATATATATTACTTACTTTATGGGTTATTCTGACCGACTCTGAACAGACTTTATAAGAAACTTACTTTATGAAAATCATTTAAATGCCCTAAGATATTTCTAACACAACCACACATATTGAATTAAAATTTATCCATTTTCAATACTTACAAACAATAAATGCTTTTTTGTCCAACATTCTCTGAACTGACACTACTCTACACACACCATTCATTACTTACCTTCATTATTACATCAATTAATTTCTTTGTTTCAATGTGTCAGTTTCAAATTGAGAAGCAAACAACTAGTGGGCCCCTTCATTGGCCGACACAAACAATGTGTAAGAAATGACCTGTCCATCGATTTGATGCTTAATGAACTCCGAAATGGTGTGTATAACTAATAGGAAAAATAATAGGTCGATATACAGTTGAAAGGTATTTTAAATAGTTTTATAAACAGCGTTGTTTCTTTGGAGTGTGTACTTTTAAACTGAAGGTGGCTTTTTAAATATAAATGAGAAGACCTATCTGTAATTTTAACATAATATCACGCATGTACCTACTCTTCGAGGGATAGTTCCTCGCCGTCGTTTGCCTCCAGAAAAATCCCTGCCCGTGTTTTATTCAACAAGGTTCAAACTATGCCGAACAGGTTTTTTTAAACCTTTTTTAAAAAGAACCCAGTTCTTAATCATTGATTACAACCTAGTCTATATAAGACTAGTAAGTAATTTAAACTTAGACTAAAAAAACTTAGAATAAATGTATAGTTATGATTGTACTTTACACAAGTCCGTTCCACTTTCTTAGTCTGATATAATGATATTTTATACACTTAGCTCATGTGTTATTATGTTTCACTGTCACTATTAATTCTACAGGTTTAACATTACTACTAACTCAAAGGTTTTGTTCGTTTTAGTCTTCGCACTTTATTTGTTTGGTCTACAGCTGAATGGGGTATTTTACTCTATATGAGAAAAAATCTAAAAATATATTATTGAGATAGTTTAGACAAAATGCAGTCGGAAAGTGTTAGTTTTCGTTAATGATAACAAAATAAATTTTAAAATACAATTTACAGATTTCAGTTTTTTTTATCTGTTTTTGAACACCATGAAATAGTAGCTGCCATATTATTACGTCATACGGCATGTCAACTGAGCAACTTTGTACTTTTATTATTTTCGTAACCAAAGTAATTTTTATTTAAATAATTTTTGCATTCAGGAAAAGCAAACCAACGATAAGACTGGTAAAATAACTCAGTTATTAAAATGTAAGCAATTATCGTATAAAATATCAGCGCATTTGTATATATGGCAAACTGACGTTATACCCACAGAGCACTATGGCATCCACTGCATCCAGCGTTTACGTCAAATTACGCGCGAAATTTGAAAATGTAAAATTTAAATGCATTTTTATGGTACCTGCTAATTGTTTAATTAAAAATGTTATGCATGGATGTTTGTTACTCTTTCTCGTAAAAACTACTAAAAGGATTTGTATAAAATTTGGCACACAGATTATAACCTAGATTAGCACAGGATACTTTTTATCCCGGTAGTACGTTCCCGCTGGATAATTTCCGACTTCCACGCGGGCGAAGCCGCGGGCGGAAGCTAGTATTACATAAATGAAAATTTGAAACTCATTTACAAATATTCATTTAATAAGCATTTTATGTTACAATTTCCTTTGACAATGGAAATTACCTTAGGTAGTACGATTCGTTTTATTTTACAGAAGGCACCTACTTACATACTGCCAGGGGTGCGGGTTGTTCGAAAGAGATACCGTCACCCCTGGCACACAGGCAACTGAGGGAACACGGGTGGGTTTTAGTCAGTAAAAGTCTGACACGCCCTCCTGCTCCACCCAGAGCGGGAGAAGTTATTTGATAATTTCCCATCCTCAAAAAAAAAAAAAAACCTTCTTACATAAGTTAGATATTCTTAACCCTAGTGAAAGAAAAACTAAATGATTTTTAAATCGCAAACCTTATTCGGTTCGGTTCCGTTCTGAACTCTGCGTTTATCAGTTACACACTCGCGAGCATCAATCAGAAACTTAAAAGAACATTACGAACCCTTATTGATGAAGATTGCATTCGCGAAACAAGAGATTAAATCATATTTTTCAATCTCGTTCATCTCATTAAAAATTCGCATAAAGTAAATGACAAAAGAATATCATTGCACTGGAATGTCATTCGGGTGATTTAAGAGACAACCTGTGTGTCATTGCAGTGAGTAAATCACTTCAAGTCGTTATGAGAAATAATGATTTATATAAACCAATTAAAAACCCGAGTTATTAAGGACCGAGTATTTTTAAAACATTCGCGGTATCGATAAAGATCGCGTCACTATTGGGTATCGATTTGTCTGTTTGTTTGGCGATGATGCCGAAAATGAGTATCATGCTTGGATTGTCTTGGGGTTTGGGTCGCTGCCGCTGGATCGATTAATAACATTTTTTTTACACAATCAGTACTTAATATAAAAGGGAACGATATTTTTATGGATACGTAGAAGTCGTTTCTGGAATGTTGTTGCTGCATAGGTCTGCGTACCTTTCTCTCTTCAAAAGAAAACTAAAAGCCAAGCACATTTCCAATGAAAGTAAGATCCAACCCTAAAACCTGACTATCTACCAGTCGTATGCCACTTTACCCTTAAGCAGATGATCGCTTACTATTGTTAGAATGTACTGTTTTGTTAGGGTAGCATACGTATTTATTTTTCATTAGACGGTTTTTAGTTTTTTTTAGTTCAGTACCTACTTTGTCCTCTAAAGTGCGCCATATTAAATTTGATAAAACCAGCGGACAATTAAGACGCTTCCGACGATACCTCATTCAAATTTGGAAAATTATACGACATACAAAACACACATACTGGTCAAAATCATAACCGTCCTTTTTGCTTTGCCGTAGTCGGGTAAAAACTCTTACAGGCAACCTACATTTTAAGCAAATCCAGCTAACCCAACTAGTCAAGAAGACAGAATGAGATTAAATCGATTCGCCTCGCCACCGTCATAAAGTATTTTTGACAATTCACGAGTTCTCCGTTAGAATTACTGCGGTACTGTGGTGTCCAGTAAATCATGAGGCTTGAGGTTTGGCGACCTCCATCAAAGGGCCAGTATGATGTACAATAATAATGAATTTATGCTCGTTTTCGGTAACACTAAGCGACACCTAACTGAGCGCAAAAACACGTCGTTGCATTTTCAATGCTCAGCTAACCAGCGAAAGTTTAAAATTCAACAGCGCGCATTTATGGTTGCATTCGTTTAAGTGTCGCCTAGTGGTAGTGAAAAAGGGCATAATACATTTAGTGAAAACGATCAGCTAAACCTTGAAGGTCTGAATGGAGTCATAAAGTCGTCCTGAACGCGACATACAAGCGACTCTTGCGCCACGATTTATGAACCATTGTGAAATTGGTTTTAAGAAACTCCTGTGTAAACAAACGTATGGACGACATTCGAGTAAGCTTGAAATTTTTAAGCTTAAATTACTTGAACTGTTTAATTTTTTTCCGCGGGATTTGTTGGTACTTAAATTGAGGGAAAAGGATTACGTTACAGCTGGTTATAGTTTTCGAAATAACTGTGTTTAAAGCTTATGGGGCTTGTGGCTAAGTAATAACAGCCGAACAGGTCGATCGATCAGGTTAAGTTACGCTTGCCATGGTTGGTCCGTGGATGGATGACCATCTATACATACCAAGACCCCTCTGTGCCTTGGAAAGCACGTTAAGGTCTCGGCTGTAATTCGTGGTCTTACCAAGCGGTATTGTGTTATCCAGTAACTGAGTTGTGGAGGTCAGACAGGCAGTCGCTCCATGTAAAATACTGGTATTTAGCTGCATCCGGTTAGACTGGAAGCCGACTCCAACATAATTGAGAATAGGCTAGACAGATGATGATCTGGAACAGATCAAGTTTTGGAATCTCATCTAAACAGTATATGCCTATCATACGATATTTATGGAAAAGAAGACTAACAAATCCGCCGGACAGAGGTCCGGCGGGATCTCATGGCGACATGCAGACTACGATTGTCGCAACCCAGTGCTGGGCACGCCACGATTGCGGCGGTAAGTCGCCTCTTTGAGGAGTGGATTGGGATGCACCATGGCGTCTTCACCTTCCGCCTGACGCAGGTCCTCACCGGACACGGTTGTTTCGGGAGGTTCCTGTTTTGTATAAGGCGGGAGGAAATGCCCGGGTGTTTCCACAGCGTAGATTGCCCTGAGGGACACGGTGGAGCATCCGGTGGAAGTCTGCCCGGCTTGGGCGGAGCACTGCCGTCCTTTTGAAGGCGATCGGCGGCGGTGATACGGAACGAGAAAGCATAGGTAGCCGTCACCTCCTTCTGCGAAACAGTAATGCTCGCGAAGAGGGAGGTGGCGCACATGAGATACAGGCAGTATATGCGCCCTCACGGCCCTAGTTGCCACAGGAGACGCCCTGGGCATCGGGAATCCTAGGCTGATTCCCGGCCACCGTAGGCGCGCGCTTGCGGATACCGAGTAATGGGTAGCTCGCTGTCCGGTAAAGACCAAGCCCGGGTCGACGGCGCGTTGTGTTCCACGCGCGCCTCAAAGAGATGTCAGCACCAACTGGTGGGATCCGCAAGGGCCGATACCTGCCAGGGGTGCGGGTTGTTCGAAAAAGATACCGTGGCACCTAGCACACAGGCAACTGAAGGAACACGGGTGGGTTTTAGTCAGTAAAAGTCTGACACGCCCTCCTGCTCCACCCAGAGCGGGAGAAGTTATTTGATGATTTCCCAGCCAAAAAAAAAAAACAAAATAGTTGGGAAAAGGCTAGGCAGATGATGAAAGCAATATGGTATTCTACTATGTTTGAAAAAGTACTTCAAAATGTTGATTTTCTTAACAAAAAGCCACAAAAAAATATTTTTCGGCATAATAAACACACTTTCTTGCATAAAATTAATATAATTTAAAAACCTTTTTATTCCCGCAAAAACGCTGTCAGCCATTTTGGTGACGTAATATTGGTAAAAACAACAGTCGTGTATGTACGACCGGCACTCATAGGAGTATATGTGTTCTGTGGAACCAATAGTAGTCTATGAACTGAACTGACAGCTTTTGCCTATTATGACGTCACACCATGGCGGCTCGTGTTTTAAGTCACGTGATATACAGATAAAAAATTACGACTTTTAATTTTATTATAATAAAACAATAATGTACTTTTATGACTCAAAATCAGAATAATTAAGTATATTTCTACATAATTAAATTTTAATTTTTAGCAAATTTCATCATTTAATTTTCACCTATTACTTGACACGAACTGGGTTTATGGTCTACCAGTCATATCAAACAAATTAACTTAAAATGTGCATTTCAAATTATAAATATCTATCCATAATCATTTAATTAAGTACTGATCAATTTTAATAATTATCATTCGACTTTATTAACATCATTGAACATAAATTAATTAATATTTTTTTTTGGGTTTTGGCTTCGCACGGTTTGTGCATTTAGCCAATGTCACGAATTCATTAAGTTATGCAGCATGCATTTACTTTACCGGCTTCTTAGTCGACTCGCACGAATTCACGCACCCAAATCGGGCGAATCGCCACTTTGAAATAATGCAATGTTTTCTATGGGCAACTCGCAATAAGTTAATTTATTTGTGGGCAAATAGACAATTTCAGAAATACGTTTAAATAATAGGCATGTTTTGAATAAAACGTTGAGAAAAAAAGAAAAAGTTTATGAAAAAGAACATTAATATTACATAAAATACCAAACGTGCCAATTGCTCAATAGTATGTTTGGGATTTACGATTCGCCCATTTCACTAACTTCGTGAGAGTCACATACAGAAAATATTATTTTATTTAGAAGTGACGATTCGCATTTCGGGCGAGTAGGTTCGAGCAAGGCAACTAATTAGCCACATTAACCACCGAAAATTTTTAACATCTCCATAAATTAAAATTTATCATCAACCACATTAATTCCCAAAACCATACTTCAAACGAAAATGCTACTAATTGTTTACATTTCCTGTTCAAAGACTGAATGTTCCAAACAAAAAAAACCATTGAGCCGCTTTATTAAAAAAATAATTAAATTTAACAACATCCCCGCCTATTTTTGGCTACCAAAATCACTCCCGTTTTGTATTCTATTAAAACTTAATTAACTTTTTTTCCTTCGAGGGTATAAATAAGCTTTTATATTCGAAAAAGGACTGACAATTTGTTTTGCTACTTCTAAACGTCACTTGTATGTTTGATTAATGCGTTTCTGAGTTCAGAAAATTGCGTCTTGAGCGTTGAGACGCCGACAGAGGCATTTTATAAGGTTTCGAAGAAGTTATAATGGATTTTTATGAACGTTTCGTCAAGGTTGCTGAGACTGATATATGAAGATTAGATTGGGATGTTTGTTATGTAAAATGACGTTAAAAGAACAGCTCACATAGCCTACTTAATAAAGAAAAGGAGGCCTTTGCCCTACAGTGGGAAAACGTGGGCAAAAATAAATTTGATTAATCAATTCAGAAAGCAGTCTTCTGGACACGGCTCGCATTGTTAGAAGGTTCCTCTCTCTCTGGAGCCCTGACCTTGAACCCTGCTCCCTGTACCGCTGGGCTACTATTTTCCATATTTTAAAATGTTTTATATTTTTGATATTATAATATTTATTGATACTATGTATTTAATTAAATTAAATAAAGCAATAAACTCCGCAGCAAAGCCGTGTGTCATAATAATAAATTAAAGTGTATTCGTATAGTCGTGTATAATGATAAATACACAATATAATATGTATTATATTTAAATAAAATACATTTTAAGATTTGCGATTCAGCTGTTTCATATTTTATCCACCGACAGCATGTACCTAAGCGGAGCCTTCAAATACTTCAACACGTTTGATGGCTATGATTGGGCCATCAATTATCTTCTCGATAAGGAATTTCGATTCCATTTATCATTTCCTAATCGATACTTAATCGGATCATTAATTGGATTAGTTTAAAACGGTAAGCTAAAAAGGTATCTAGCTAAGTGACGATTTCTTATTTGGCCACTTGATTAAGTTATTAAGTAGTCCGTAAAATTTTATAGTAAGCTCACGATTTATTGTATTGAAATTATATAAGGTTTATTCATTTAATTATCTTTTTGGAAATAATTAATTATCATCTAATCATATTAACACTACAACAGGATATTACTAAAATACCTACCCATAACCCAGAATATTAAAATCAGAGTGATATCTAGAAAAAAGACGAAAATTGTACGCTCGGAATAGAAAGAAAGAAAGAAAAACATAACGCACATTACAAAAAACACATTAAATATAAAAACTTTTTTATTTTTCACTTTTTAGCTATAGTAACTACCCCACACCAATTCGAAATTTTATCATACTTGGGGTATTTTTAAAGTTAATCTAATCAAAACAATGCATATTTATGCGAGGGCAGCAATCGCGGTTGAATTGCTGTCATTTATTGAAGAGTTCCGTTGTCCGTCTCCGAAACTCAGCATCAGGTCTATATGAAAGTTAAATGGGACCATTTCGGAATAAAACCCTTTCGAATAAAAAAAGAATTTTGCAAATCCGTCTATATGACGGAGTTGTGCCCCAACATATAAAAAAAGTAATAAATACGCATAATTATCGAATTGACAACCTCCTTCTTTTAGAAGTCGGTTAAAAATACACAGGTACAACGTAGCCAAAAACCTCGTAAACAACCAATCAAAGTTTAGAGTTTGTTAATTTTGTTCATTGCTTGATGTCAGGGCTAGGAATCAACGACAATAAATACACTGCGAAATTACTTTGTGTTGCGACACTAGGTAAATGATAGATAACAAACAAAAAATCTAAATAAATACAAAATGCCTATTGTAGAGTGGAAAATAACTAAAATGAAATAAAAAACAATAATAACAAAACCTATTAAGAATACTATACATATTAGATTAACCTCAAAAGTATCCTTCTGGTGTACAAAAGCAGTCACAGTCCACTGTTGGAAATAACCGTTCTCAAGCTGGTGACAAAACTACGTACTATTCAACATAAGTAGAATTTGATTGAACTATAAGGACAAATAGAAATCGAACTCCAAGTTATCATGCACCATTTAAACGAACTTTCCTGATATACAAAAGGAGTCAACCAAAACAAAATATCCAGTATAAACCCGGAATATTCAAATGAGGTCGGTAATGAGTGGCGGCGTATGATTTCTGGTAATATATGTACGTTATTTAGGTGGCCAGTCGGACGGGTGCCGCGGGCGCGGCCGCTAAATTAAAAACACGTCAAATGTTAAATTGGTCCGAGACATCTATTAAGGAGGGTTAAGGTATGTTTATATGGTAGGGTTTGTTTTAATATATTGTCGTTAAGTTTAGGGATGTGAGGTTTGTTTTACTTTGAAAATGATCAAAGGTTTATAACAGATATTTGCTGGCTTGGTCACTGTAGAAGAATAAGTATAGTATAGAAGAATAGACTCAAGAATCAGGTAGGCCCAAGTAAAAAAAAACCTGTTCAGGTGGAGATTCACAGGTGACTCCGCTCTGGATTGTGAATATAGTGCTTTCCCACAAACTATGGGTCACTTAATACCTTGTCCAGTGTGTCCTATTGTCTGCACGGTACAGGAGTTGATAGACGTCGCTGAAAGTGCCAAGTTCGTAGCCAAATACTGGCCTGACTGTATTTAGATTGCTATTTAATTGACACGCTAAGAAGAAAAAGAAGTATAGCGTAGAAGCACAAATGTAGGAATTTTGAACTTAGGTACTTACTCATTCTTATAACTTCTGCCAGTTTTTCGCAATAATGCAACAAGGTTATAAAACATATTTTTTTTTTGAACGTGAATGAACAATCAATGTTCTATCAATATTTTCTTTATTAATATTTTTAATAGTGAACAAAATCTGGAAGCAAGATTGCTGTCCAAAAATCTCCTCAAACTAAAATTTCATAAATTCTTTATCCTTTGACAAAACCGCACACTCAGGACACATCCTTACACCCAACTAGAGGTATCAAGAAACAAGAGCTCGAAGGCTTTTACTTAATTCAGGAGCTCAGCGGGTGTTCCCGAAACCATCGGAGCGGCACCGTGAAATATGGTGCGGCCGGCCGTTGCTCAGTGGCCTAAGGCCGTGTCCCGCGTGTCTTGAATGCCATCACTTTGTTATTCTAAACTGAACGGTTTTAATGCATGAGATAATTAGCTGCGAATCGGTTTTTGTGGGCCTTTTGTCCTTTTGGGATCAACGTCGCGGGTCGCCTTGGTTTTGTGTGGTGACAATTTGAAATTGGTGCTGGTTGATATGTTGCTTGTGATTGTTTCCGGATTCTTTTGATGCCAGTTAGACAAAATTTTTGAGCATGTCTTCTTGTACCTAATGTGATATGAAATTTTGTAGCTGATGTGTCAGTCTTCGTTTCCTTGAATATCTTAAGATATTTTACCTTCATCATGAGCTACCAAAACTTTATCTACTCCAAATCATCATCGTCATTGCCTACCTTTTCCGAACTATTTTGAGGTTGGCTTCCAGTCTAACCGGATGCAGCTGAATACTAGTAATTTACATGAACCGACCGCCTATCAGACCTCCACTGCCCAGTTACTAGGTAACACGATAATCCTTGGTAAGACCGGTAGTCGGACTTTCGGATATCTACCTACTCCAGATAATTTCTTTAATTTCCCTTTTTTATGTCGTTTGGCGGATATGGCCATCGTTATTTAAAGGCAATCGTTTTATTATTGATACAGGCTGCAGATTTTTTGCGTCACTCTCCAAAACCAGTAGACTAAGTAACTAATTAAATCAAGAATTATTTCAATCTGCAAGATAATTAGCTCCTTCTTTGAGGTCAATGTCACCTGGTTTGGATGTTAAGAAACTGAGTAACTTTGGTAGGTGCGGTTTATAATTTTTCAATAGTTTAAGAGTCAATATGCTAAATATTTTGAATACCATCACTTCTTTACGAAATAGAGCTCATTTTTTGAGACTAATTTTGTCTTGTTTTAGTTTATTAAGACAGATAAACGCTTTGGTAGGTGCGGCTGATTTATTAGCGTTGCTCTACAGCTGAGCAGAGCTTGTTCTACATATTACGTTTTCGATCTCCTGTATATCTTCGATTTTGAAGCCAGGTTTGCCAGATTTGCGGGAGATCCATCCATGTTCCTGACCAGTGGTTGCCGAATTACGAGTTGCAAGTCATTAGTTCGAACTCAGGCACGCGCTTTACTTTGTGTGTTCAATTTCATGAACACTGCTCTCAAAGCGATGAAGGAAAACATCATGAGAGAAACTGGCATGTCCTAGAACCAAAAATTCGAAGACATGTGACATCTTCCAAACCGCAGTGGGCCCGACTGGGAACATTATATGCTTATTATGATCCATACTCCTATGTTAATCCAGTTTTGTTTGTGACCAACGCAGCACGTCTTTTTCTGCATATCTGTATTAGTCGTTACCTTGAAAATCACTACCTCCAGCCAAATCATATTTTACATACCTACTCCATCTATAATTTATGTGATCTGTCTCTTTTCTTATGGCCATCCAACATTAACACTTGAAACTTTTGTTGTCATAAGAATAATCTTCATGCCTCCTCTTCACATGTTCACACCACGACAAAAGGCCACTCCCGATGCCAATGACCGCTAAGCACAATCAGCCTACTCTGGCCATTTCCATTAAAACCCGACCCTTCGCCAAGAGGAACACGGAACTTAGAGACGTTCTGTAAAATACTACTGAAAATGTTCAGAATAAACGGCCTTACCTACTATTTTATTATAACGGTAGGAGTCATTAGTTGCAAAGATTTTAACTTTAATCTAAATCAAGTGATTTAAGATAGGTTTTGGTAAGTACCTACTACATAATCTTGCATTTCCTATGGTACCTAAATGTTAATAATACGTACCATCATAATCAACCACGATGAATAAATCCAGACGCTATAAAAATAGTACTCCCTGTTAAATTCTTTAAAAATAACCAATAACTTTTTTATGTTTATTATTTTCAAAGAACTACTCAAGAATTCATGCAATGTCTGCCAAATTGATCGCAATGCAGTTAGAACAACATGGTCCCTGAATGCGATGTATACAAATAAATTTGAGGGTAAGGTTCAAAAGGGATTATCTCCAAAACCATTACCTAGCCATTTTATATCCAATACTTCACGATTTAAAGTTTAAATTGTCAAATTAAAATGGTGTTCCTAAGCGTTTTTCAAAGCTCTGCTAGTGATGCGAATCAGAATGTTCGCCGCAAGTTTGTACGGGAGTCGAGTGCAGGTGACAAATAGTCACGCCATACTGGAAAAGGTCGGGGGCGATGCGACACGTCGATGTTTTTATTTGTTTAAGTCGATGACTTAATATTAGTGGTGGGAAACATCGATAGTTTTATGAATTGGAAATGAGATATACAAGTATCAAGTATATTAATTGCCTGATTCAAATCAAAACTTTGCAGAAAAACAATTGCTTTGAAACACATTTTGAAAGATTCTACAGATTATGCTTAACATAACATTTTAAATCTGAAAACGCCAATTAAATCTCACCCATTGAAGGAACATGAAGTAAAAATTAAGTTTTAATAATATTAATAAAAATATCGACCATCCTAAAGCTATCTATCGATAAAGCTTCTCGAAGCTTCACACATTCTCACACCCCTAGTTTTATAGATTCATATCTCTTAAATGTATGCAGTCAGCAGCATATAATTCAGGATTACAAATTGTTTGTTTTAGGGAGAGACACCAAATGTATTGGCGAGATTTCAACTTAAAAGCCTGGCGATAAATATAAAAAATCCGATGAGGTATCGCAAGCAAAGGATTGCAATTTTACGTCGTGACATTTTTCTTGTTTGCCTGACAAAGGGTTTTTAGTAAATGTTTGCTGACAATGTTAGTTTTGCCTTTGTAAATGAGTTTGTGGTAATTACATGTCGTTTAATCCTTTGTTAAGATTCACTGATGAATTTCGCGACTTTTTTTAAAGTTTTTTTTTTTGTGTTTGTGTATGGAAAGGGTCTCGTTATTGCGCGATTGTATGACTGGATGGACCGCTACCGTTTTTAAAATTGTTTTGGGTGCTTGTATGTTTCTCATATTCGTTTGACCTTCATTCGAATAATATTTTTTTAAGAAAACCTACCTACCTACTTTACTATTTAATTATTACCCTATCTTCTTCTTTAATCACTATATCGTAAGTGTTGACTTGGTATTTAATCTACTTCGTCTAGTTGTTGCGAAAATTGCATTCAAGAGATGTCAGTGTCAATATTCCCTAGCAATTATGACACTGACAGGTCTTGAACCGTGTTTAAACGTGCTGGACATGTTTAGTTTCATTGGTGAAATTTTCCGTAAGTCAAAGTTCACACAGACATAATAATATCCTGGCGGGATTTCTGCGCACACTGGATCCTCAACGCATTGCATAGCGTCAGTTTCAAGTTTCAAACTTTATGTTGAACAAAATGATATGACTCGCGACCGTAACACGGATAATGGCTAATACTTAGCAAGCTAATAGCTTTGCATAATTACAATCGTCAAAATCATCAATACAACTTTTTAAGTACATTTAATTCCATTGAATGACTTTTTCATGAAATAGTCATACAATGGAATTAAATGAGCTTAGAATAAAATATGAATTTCGCGGGTTACCCTGGAGCGTTCTGCCAGGGGTGCGGTTTGTTATGCCAGAGGTACGGTTTGTTCTGCCAGAGGTGCGAGTTGTTTTGTCAGGGGTGCGTGTTGTTCTGCCAGGGGTACGGGTTGTTCTGCCAGTGGTGCAGTTTGTTCTGCCAGGGGTGCGGTTTGTTCTACCAGGGGTGCAGGTTGTTCGAAAGAGATACCATGGCCCCTGGCATACAGGCAACTTAAGGAACACAGGTGGGTTTTAGTCAGTAAAAGTCTGACACGCCCTCCTACTCCACCCAGAGCGGGAGAAGTTATTTGATGATTCCCCACCCTAAAAAAAAAATAACCTGGAGCGTTCACCTTAACTTTGCCTGATAGCTAAAGCCATTAGTTGAATTTGCGATCGCATAAAAATACTGCCACCTCTAGTAAAAGTCTCCCAAGCAGCACATTAGCGGAAATTACATCCATAAACAAGCTATATTACAGTCAAAGGCTCTTATGTAGCTGTACTAATGGATAAGACGATTCTTGGGACTGTATGGGGGGCGATCTCTACACTGTTAAACAGCACAGCTGACTAATGGCTGTACAATGGACAAAAAAACAACAAAATGCATTTTAGTAGAACTTGAAAGAACTATTGTCCAGCTTTTGGCTACGTATAATGCTACTAGCTGGTTAAGAAGACCAAAGTTTGTAAACAGCTGCATAACGGGGTAACGTCACACCGTTTCTAAGCTTTGAACTGTATTAGAGAATAAAATTTTGCCATTGGCATTTTTTTATGGAGTACACAAATTCTATTATAATGCTTCCTCAATGAGCTTAACACTAGCTGGTTAAAAGCATTTTAAGACTGCATGAGCTGTAAATTAGTGTAGTGTTACTCCACTTTAATTCCAAAGCTTATAGTGTAAATATTATCTATTTCACAGCCTCTAGAATTATTGAAGAGTAGACATAGGTTAGTAGTGCTATGATAACGTCAATTTTGTCATAACCTCGCAACGCGACTTAATCACATAGATTTTGTTACCAATGATCATAGTTCCGTACAATTAATGGATTCGGTCAGTGACCTTTCTAAAAAAATAATTGTAACGAGAAATACTGAAAGTAATGAATCAAACCAGACATGAGGGAGAAAATATTTATATGGTAAACATTTTATTTAAAGAAAATATAAAAGAATGGGCAATAAAGAGAAATGTTACTCAAGATGCACTGAAGGAATTACTAATAATTGTGAATAAGAGATTTCCAGATATTTTACCAAATGATCCGAGAACGATTCTACAAGCTAGAATAATTGCTTTAAAATAAATCGAATCTGTTGATGAATACTGGTACAATGGACTAATCAATCCGCTAACTATAGTTTTAAACAAGTGGCTAGACGTTTTAGAAAATATTAAGAGCATTGGTTTGAATATAACCTTTGATGGCTTGCCTCTATATAAAAATTCGAAATATGAGTTATGGCCGATTTTCCGTAATGTTTTTGAAATACCCAACTATTTATGGTGTTTATTATGGTGTCGGAAAACCGAAGAATCTTGATCTTTATCTAGACGATGGTGCCGATTCTGTTGGCACAAAATTCTCTAAACTAAACTAAAAATCACCAAAATTTTGTTTAGTCCTGTGAAAGGACGATTTCCCATTCTGAAATTGACTAAAGTGACACAACTTAACTATATTTTAGTTTGACAGCACTAAGATTGCACTGCATTATTAATTTAGTGAAGATGGTAATTTTGCTATTCTGAGTTTGCCGTTTTTCACCAAAAATTTTGGCTATATTAATTTTTCTAACTATTTTAATCGCGATTAAAAAAGTGTGGAATAAAACTAGTGGTCATGAACTAAAATTCACACATTCACTTCAGATGCAAAAACAGTACTGTATCTTTTTTTTTTTCGTTTGGTTATATCTCGAAAATGGTGTGTCCTATCGCAAAAATGATGATAAATTCAACCCCCTTTATAAAACCCCCATGCCCCATAATCTCAACATGTAGGTAATATTTTTTTTATTTTCCATACAATAAGTGAAAAATTCCATAAAAAACGTCGAGGCTGCCCTCCTGCGCACGCTTCATTCAGCTCTTAAAAAAATCATTGCGTAGGGCACACAAGTACCACGTTGCGAAGCCAAAAGAAAAATAATACCACCTGCAGGCTTGGCACGACAACCGTAGAGAAGCGTTTTGTCGACGGAAGACAAGACAAAAATGACGTTTCCGTGTAGACAGTTGTCAGTTTTTCACCGAGAAATGTAGACAAGCGATTTCTATTCTACAGTAAAGTAGAAATAGAAACCGTCATGCTACTAAGCCTGCAGGATCCGTGATTGTCAAATTCGATTTTAGCTGTGTCAAAATTATTTTTAAGTTTAGAGATTTTTTTTGCAGAATAGCTTTAAGATTCTCATAGCCAAAAGTAAGGAATTTTAGTGATAGTTTAGTTAGTTTAGTTCGGTGTACAAGAGAATCGGCACCATTGTAGTTGAAATGAAACAGTTATTGAATGACGGAATCCTTCTATCAACAAGCGAGATTATAAAAGTCAAGATTAGATGTTTTACTTGCGATTCACCCGCAAGGGCTTTTATAACAGGTATGTGCATTTTCAAGCCCTCAGCGCCACGTCTTTATGAGAAGATAAATTTTAATATTGTGTGGCCGTTACAAAACAATAAAGCCGTGTCAGTGGCGCTCAAAAGTTTTATTAATTTATAGCTGTTGGCTAAGGAATGGTCAGTAAAAATAAAAGTAATGGTATACATTTACTGCGTTTTATTTTATTAATCACATACTCTTGATTTGGCTTTGGTAATTCTATATGTTAAACCATTAGTTGGTTTTATTTCTCCATCATCTGGGTAATCTGACGTGTCACTATGGTTCAACATGCCACTTAGTTCTTTTTCTGCATTGTTATATGTTGCAATGGATGACCGTTTCACTATGCATTGCATTTTTGTCCAATCTGTATGATGCTTTGAATATTCTAGTTTCATCAATTTCGAAGTGACGTTTTTAATATAATTATCATCTCAACCATCCATCCTTTTTCTCAAGCACTTGGTATGACAGATAATTTTCCTTCCCCTCTTTCTATTGTCTTCACTTTTTGAACGGCATTTCTATTTTCTGAAAACAAGAACAATTATTTAGCAATAACATTAGCATCTTTACCTACTACGTCAGAAGCAAGAGATCATTAAGTATGCGGATTTAGTATTTGTGCCAATAAGTAAAACGCTCTATAGTATTCAAATATTTACACCTATTACAGGTACTATCACAAAAATATGTACACTATTATTAATTGATAAATTATAAAACAAACTAAGTTATTCACTTCGTTTGCATAATTGAATTGCAGAAGTGTGTAAGTGTGCAAGAGTGCGTACGACTCGCAATTTACAAGACAAAAAAAAAATTCGTAAACAAAATAGAAACAATAATAATACGTGTGGTGCGTAGCGCGTGACGGGTAACAAATTCACAATATATAAAGATAATATGGTAAAGATTTGGCAAAAACTGGCTAACACAAGTTTGAATAACTCCTTTCAATAAAATATATATATATATATATATCAATATGATTGGTTAAATTTAAATGGCGCTAACAAATCCTTCGCGACAAAGCAAATTCGCGAATAAGCGACAGTCCAAATTCGCTTCATCTCTTTCACACGGCCGGGAGAGCGTAAAGTTAAACTTAGCTAAATATTCACTTAGCTAGGTTAAATAAAGTTATGGTTTTTTTTTATCTTACTTTATAACATACATTTCTAAGCAACATGGCAAGTAATGGCTCTCTGATTTGACATAACAGGCAAGAATAAGTAGGATCACAAAATCAAGTGAAGTACCTAAGCTACTTGAGTACGAAATGCCCGAAATAGTTTTCTATCAATATTAGAGATCCCTAAGACGCTGTTGTATACTCTCACTTTGCTTCTTTCACCAGTCGTTAGAATAACTGAAAACCATTGTACAGCTAGCGTAAAGTTCTCAGCTGATTAATAGACTTAAATATGGCCATTGCACAGAAAAGAGAGTTTCAAGAGAATTTAGTTAGAATGATTGCTGGATAACAAATTAAAGCCATTTTAATGTAAACAAGCCGATTAGATATGAAAAAAATTACTGATATCTGTAAAATTTTCATGATATTTCAAAGCTATTAAAGTAAAAATACATTATCTTTTAGCTGCAAATAGATATGAATGCTCATAAAATGTTATTTTTAAAAAAATCCATGAATAATTCGTACACCGTATTTATTTTGTATAATATTTTTAGTAAAACCATATTATTTCTGTGGCGCGTATAATATTTGATAATAACACCTATATATATTAACAGTAAACTGGCACCCGCAGTACAATTTAGCGATAGAGATACAAAGAAACGTGAAAAATTACTTACCTTAAATTGGAAATTATATATTTGCCCACAGATTAGAGTTTGACATAACACTTGCACTGCACAAATAGTCTTTTGTTGCTATTTCTTTGTAGATTTATTAATCGCCGTAAGGAAACCATACACCATCTAGTGGCTGTCTAAGAGAATTAAAGGAGCTGGATAGTGGCATATTGACAGCTGTCTAAGCTATTGTGCAGCCCATGTACATCTCTTACAATGCTCTGGAATGCTTTTAACAAGCTACTATAATTCTCAGCGCTGGTTAATTTGGGGCCAAATGTAGAATTATAGGAGCTGTGTAGCGGGATAGACAGCCCTTGTACAAACAGCATAACAGCGTCGAGTTTTCAAAAATTCTCTTGTCCAGTGGCTATACAGCTATTTGTGCTGCTTGGGCTCCGCTTTGATATTTACATCGCATAACATTGTACCGAGTGTATTACCTTACATGCACTGGTTTGATGCTAGTCGTAAATTAAAATATTCATGTAGTAGGATAAGCTTTTTGTGCTTCTTGATTTCACACTTAACCCGGGTTTACTTTCTGTAACATAAAAATAAGTAAACATTTTTATTAAGATGGCCATATTGCTATACTACTAGACTTTATTGACAATTTACTTTATGTATACTAAGACTAGGAAACCGGCATGTTCTAGAACCAAAAAATTCGAAGACATGTGCCATGTAGTACCAACTTGCACTGGGCCTGTGTGGTAGTTTATGGCCCATTTCCTCTCAGCGAGAGGAAGTCGAGTCCCAGCGGCAGCGTTGGGAACATTATAGGATTATTATGATGATATGATGATACTAAGACTGCCTTGTTAATTTATTGGTCGCAAGTGCTACTGCCGAACATGAGGTCATTGGTTCATTTCCCAGATCGGGCAGTGTTTTTGTTTTTACTAGCAGAAACTCAGTTGCAACCTGAAGTCTTAATTTGTGCCAGGCTCGCCAGGCAACTTAGGTCTTAAACATAACTATATTTTTTAATCGGTTTATAAATGATGGAGTTCTAAGTGAACAAACAAATACAACCGATTTGAGAACTCCTCCTTGTTCTGAAGTCGATTAAAAATAAGCAATATTTTTCGTATCTCTTACAAAAAAACGTTAATAGATCAATCAAAGAAACATCGTTAACATAATAATATCTACCTATCCGTTTATAAAATATTCCCTATATCACATATCAGAAAAGATTACACATCATAAATATTGTAAACGCCTTTTAAATTCCGTCAGACGCCATTTTACGATAACATGTCATTTCATATAAAAATACATTTAACATTATCAATATATTATAGCTTATTGACAGTGTTATAGCAAATTATGACTATTTATGTGCAAAATTAGTTCTAAAGTTGTATGATAGTATGTTAAAATGTGCTTATAAAGGTAAAGGCTTATATGACAAATATTGTGGTTCCTACCGGTTGGGGGAACGAGAGGTTATTTATGATAGTTGGGCTTCACTTTTTTGTACATACGGTATTAATCTTTATCTTTATTTTCATACAATAGCTGTTATTGAGGACGTAATGAACCAAAGATTAGAGGAAAACAAGAGATGGAAGACCATATTAGGTTGGCAATTCAAAATATATACAAACTAATATCTCATCCAAAAGATTAGGAAGAAAAAACCTACCTGAAGTCTTACTAACGGTATAATAAGGCACTGGAAACAATTTTGTGATTTATGGACTCTCAATAATGATAAAACAAGTCGCAGAAAAAAATATATGAAAAATAGTAATAGACAAGTACTCTAAACTTTTCATATATCGAATGCTGTCAACATGTTTTGAAGTATAGTTATCTAATATTAACTGACAGATTGATTTGTTTTTCAAACGAAGATTGATCAATGGTCAAATTAGACATGACGTGATCAGTACCGGACGTAAAATGTTTTAATATACTCGTAAATCTTTTCTCATCTATGAATATGTTATACTCGTAGGTGCCTGACATTGATAGGTAAAGAGTGTGTTTTGTTTCGATTACGTATTATATTGATGTGCTTATTGAGATAGCAGATCAAAAGACTGCCATCAATTGTTTATTTTGGAATTTGTCTTTGCTTGAAACAATAGCACATTTTTTTTTACCACTGTGGTCCGAGTAAGTGTCTAAAAGAAGGATGAAATATCAGTGTCCTTTTGTCTGCTAATAAAATCAAACTGCAATCTTCAATCCGTCTAGTAAGTAACTGCTGGTGGTACTGAAAATGTTGCATCAATCAAGTGAGTTTATCGCAGTCCACTGACATACTTAAGCCATTACCAAGCTGCGCCACAACACCCTGACCTCCGCCTTCCATATCTAGCCTGTCCCAGCCATTTTCTACGGTCGTCGGTCGATGTAGCTGGGGAGCGTCTCTTGCTACGCTTACCGCTACGCGGTCTCCACTCCAGGACTCATCTGGTCCAACAGCCATCGGTCCTTCGACAGACATGGCCAGCCACTTCAGATTGCTTACTCTGCAAGCTATGTCGGTAAGTCCGGTTCTCTTCCGGATTATTTAATTTCTGATTTAATAAGTCAAAGAAACTCCGAACTTAACCCTCTCCATAGCGCGCTGCGCTTTCTTGAATTTGTAGACCAGCCCAACTGTTAGTGTCACCGTAAATTTAGTCTATGGCCGGTCATTGGTAAGCCGATATCTGTCAATGAATGCGTATCCGAAAATGGTGCTAGTTTTTTTGTAATAGGCAAAACTCTCTGTTCAATTTGAAAGTAAATATTTCATTCTGACCCACAAACTGCTCTTGAACAACCACAAACGCCTTATTCATACAATATCAACATGTCAGATCATAATCATTAACACCATCTTTCCTACCTATCACACCTCAAGAGATGAAACGTAAAGATATCCTCAAAAAGACATAGGGAAGGATTTGCGTCGTACGGCGAACGGTCAAAGTTGAGTGCTTGAACTCGATTGACCTCGCAAATCCGTTACTGATGTGATTCAGAGTTCAGGGGCTAAGCAGCGGTCTAGGTTAGTATCGATTGCACGGAAATTGGATGTGTTGTGTGTGGGTACTGTTTTATTTAAGTGTTTTGTTGAATCTTTTCCTAAATATGTTTCGGGAGAAGAATGTGAATATAATGATTTAAAAAGATGCAAATTATGGCTATGAATTGTTTGTTATCGCTGAACGAAGACCAAGAGCAGCAGTGGTCCTGTGATAACCTAGGCAGGCCC
Source organism: Antitype chi (assembly GCA_947359405.1). Classification (NCBI taxonomy): domain Eukaryota; kingdom Metazoa; phylum Arthropoda; class Insecta; order Lepidoptera; family Noctuidae; genus Antitype; species Antitype chi. Next base: position 8,222,918 of record OX375826.1, read on the forward strand.
TTTACTTAGTTTTTTCAATTTCATCACCGCTGCTTTATAAACAGTGAAAGAAAACATCGTGAGGAAACCGACATGAGAACCAAAAAATTCGAACATATGTAACATTCACCAATCCGCACTGGATCACCGTGGTGGATGATGGTCCACTTCCTCTGACAGAGAGGAGGGTTTCAAATTCTAGTCATCGTTATCTTTCGCAACTCCAGCTAATTTAGTCCAATTATTCCGGCGACTTTTAATTCGTCTTCCCTTAACAACTACTATTCCAAGATACTAATATCATATGTATAGTACTAAAAATAATCTATCGATATCATTAATCATAATTTGGGGTCGGCGTAAATGTCTTTTTCTTCCATAATTCTCTATTATTCGTCATCTCGGTATTCACCCCCAATCTAACCATGTCTTCATTCACACAGTCCATTCATCGATTCTTTGATCTTCCTCTGCTCTTATAACCATCAACTTTCATACTCATTTTTTCGAGATGATCTTCATTAGATGTCTGTATCTAAGCTTCGCGTTCTTGTTCTGTAACGTTGTCACCAAATTCCTCTACACTATTTCCATTTACTCTCATATCATCTTTACGACGGTCAAAGTCTTTACCAAAAGTTATATTCATAAATAATATTCAATTCAAGACATTTACTAACATTAACAGCAGTTTGAAATAAAGTCGTAACAATTCCAAGTTTTCTATGAATATAGATTTTACGATATTTGAATATTTGGACACATACATAGTTCAGTCGACATACTGTGAATATTTCGTTTATTATAAGTAGAACTATTTTTATATTATTACAGCGTCTATGAAAGTGTATCTATTTGGTGGCGCCATGAAATGTACTACCGCCGCGAACATACATAGCAATGTTATGTCGAGATAAATATGGGACATAATAATATCACATACTAATACATCTAGATAGTAATGATGATGAAATTCTTACACAAGTAACACACTCTGAAAGGTAAGATAATAAAGAGTTGGAATCCAAAGGCATAGAACTTATAACTTGTGAAGTTGTAAGCTAATACTCTTATCTTCTTACAAAACACGATCTAACTTTAACCCGAGCCTAAACCTTCGAGACAGAATTTGTATTTCGAACTTTATGCCGATTTAAGTGAAGTTCTTAATACATAATTGACAACCTAAGACCGGACTAAGATGTTAGTTTTGTATAAAAACTGTACTTATTTCGATTTTTCTTAGCTTCCTAATTAAAAAAACAGACTCAGTGGTTTAAATAACGCTTGCATATTGCAAGGTTTTTATGTAGCACGCAACCATGGTGATCTAGTGAAGGCCGCAGGAATCCGCTGGATACGAGAAGCAAAGAACTGGTCGAAGTGGCGGTGCTTGGAGGCCTTTGTCCAGCAGTTGATGTATTACGGCTGAAATGATGATGATGATGCAACCATGCTAAATACAAACCCTCTTTTGTAATATGACCGTGTATGTTCGTAATCACCATATTGTAACTTGTTTACCAACAGTAAATTGGTACTGCCCCCAACCCGTACGACGAAAATTCCAATACCAGTTTTCTCTAATACGCAATGATTGGTGAAGCCTAAATACTAAAATAAAACACGCGCAGTAATTTTTAGGGGTAAATTTAGATGTTTTTTTTAATTTAAGTTAAAAAAATATATTATTCTGATGATCCCTACATACGACATAACATGAATGGTGACCAATTAACAGCTAGTGAACACAAAGACGTTGGCTTCATTAAGCCTGTAGTTAGAGATGATTGACCTTACTGAGCCAGCCAACCGGAACTTTTATCGGTGATTTACAAAGATCCGGTATGCAAATGATTGTACCTACGATCACGCAATCACGATATGCCCACGATCAAACAATAAAATTTACCTTTGAGCCACGCGACCAAAATTCACGGTCAAGAATCATCTATTCTACAAATAAAAATAATTGAGCGTTTAATATTTAAGAGCAAATGAGAAAAAAATTAAAGATAACAATATAACCTGTTAATCCAGTGTGAACGATATGCGTGGGCGCAAGCCACGCTGTATAAAATTGTAGTTGAGCTTGTAGTCACGAATAGACGAAATAATTGAACAAAATGTTGAGAATTTATTTCTTTAGTCATTTATACGTGAAAAAGCATTTTATGTTTGCAATTGATTTTCAGAAAAGCCTATAATAGCAAGGCAAGATTTAGGAGGTCATACAACCCAAACCACTTTCCCGTAAACTATTATTAAGAAAGTGAATTTTGAAATCTGAAAAGTTTGGACTACTAAAGTGTTTCTTGAAACCATATAAAAATGTTGAAATAGCTTAGCTTACATTGGATACAAATTTTACAAAATAATGAAGTGAAACTTTGACACCATATTACGAGTCCGTGGAAAACTTTGTATAAAATTAAAAATTTACTAATATATGAAAATAAAAAACAAACAATTCAAAGCAATCAACATAATAGACATACGTGACTCAAATACCTAAAAAGAATGAAGGCAAAATTCTAACAACCACGATCAAAGATTCCAACGATGATAGGCATCCGACTTATGATATCAGTGTAGTGTGAGTAACTACACATGGACCTAATCATAAATAACAAACGGTCAAACCTTGAATTAAGTTGAGTACCGAAAGCGATTCGATCATTACTCTTCATAAGACACAGTTCTCATCTAATGATTCCCAAAACTCCGACTACTGAACTAATAAACATCAATCAACCGCCAAAGCATTATTAAAACGAATCAATCATTGCATTGTCTATAACGAATTCGGATTTATGCAAACAGAACAAAAACGCTTAAATATTAAAAATTAAAGGGAATAACGTTTGACGTGTACCTACTGTGCAATATAAGAGAGAATCGATTAGTCATTATTTGATTTAGTTCGGCGGGCTGGCTCGGCCCCTGGCGTGCGGCGGCGGGGGGCGACCACGAGCGCGGCTCAGCTTCACTGTTGCACTCGTCATCAGCCGAACCTTCCACACTTTATAAAGGGAACGGAGAAATATGGATGACTATCATTCTAAACCAACTAGAGCACGCCGCATAATATGAATCTAAAACAACCTAGTACGATCCTCACCCATACTGGTCACAACAAAGAAGATGCAGATACCAAAACTGAGAGTAATGAAATTGAAGTATTTTAAAATCATTTCGCCGATAAATTTTTAGCAAACAATGATAAATGGAACCTGATTGAAACCCATTATGATACCACAAATAACACCGACCCCTTTGAATAAAACGTCAGTCGCAACAAAGAATAATTTGATAGACATCGACGCATAAAAGGTAACAAACCATTCAAATCAAGAACTGCACACATTCATTTACTCGTACAGAAGTAATAAAAGTCGAGGGGGGCTAATTATGAATAAGCAACCTCTGGTTCAATAAGTAAAAAACAGTAATATGAACTCAATGCAACATAATTTACAGACTTTACATGCTCATTTGTGATTAGTCGGCGCGAAAGGGCAAATCCTTTATTAAGATAGGTAATGAGGTTAAATTCGAAACGCAATTCTAAAACGATACAACTCCATAGCACGTTCAATGTAATTTATATTATAGTAATAAGTCTTACGGTGTTTATTGCTGATGACTATACCAACCGTGCTGACGAAGATGCGGTAGAAAATGAATTACAAAAAGATACAATATTTAATATCGAATTAAATATTATGAACTTTAAAAGAGATGCGTGTAGGGTTGATATTGTAAGTGATGATGATAATGAAATAAAGAAAGAAGTTAACGATGGATTGTGTGGTAAGTCGGCACCCTGCTGCCGCGGCCCCCGACCGCGCCTATCACGGACAAGACATCGATTAGTGATCGACTGAATTCAATTGCTTGGCGGGACAAGACGATACCGAATCGAGATCGACCGATCGAGATTTATATTGTTCGGTTTTTCAAAAATTTGCATTTTGAGAGCGTCATGTCAACGACAACGCTGAGTCACCTGACAAATGGAACGCAGTAGATCGTGTCTCTGATATCGAAATGCGTTGACCGTAAGCCCCGTTTTATTATTGTTGTAACGTGATTACTGTCAACCAAGACTGTGGATTTGGTTTTAAAAATCAAATCGTCACTGCACCATCACCCGATGGGATCAACAATAGTGTCAATTTGTAATCCGTTTTGGTAGGATCTCTCCACATCTTAACTTTGTAGTTTTTTTTCAACAAGACACTTCAATTGTATGTCTATAAGCATGGGAACCGTTTTGTTGATGATAGTTGATGATAAACAACTTATCCAAAAATAAACATCAACTCAATTTATTCGGAAACCAAATGTTTTTAGACCTTGTACGATCTATTATCAAGGCAGGGTGTTTGTTTATTGACAACCCTACCTTCTTCTTCTTTAGCAATGCTCTCCTTTCTTTTTCATCATGACCGACAGTTTCAGTTCAGTCAACAAATACCGCTTCGATCTATGCATACCATATTCATTTACCGAGCATTACACCTAGGTAGGTACTGTTTTTCAGCTAAGTTCTTCGCTTGGCCTTGTGGCCTCACCAGTCATCGATGATGAATGCATTATTATGTATATTTTAAACAACAAAAGTCTATTTAACATTTATCTATGTTTTGTTAAACGTCGAATGTTGGTTGCGTGTAGCTATTTTTGTGTAACACGAAAGTCGAAATCACGCATGCGTCTCACGATCACATGATATTTCATGTTTATTGGTTTAAGTCATGACTTCACTGTATGTGGTGGAAGCAATGACGGCTACACTTAATATAAAAAATTAAGAGTTTATTTTGACTGTGGCGAGTCGTACATCTTTCTTGCGTAAATATAGTGTTTTATGGGCCAGTAGCGGTAAACTTTATTGTCTCAGTTTATTTTAATACCAGCTGTGAAATATTTCGCTTAATGTTTACTAAAATATGGGGTATTTTGTTTATTATATTGCGATGCTTGTTAGTCCTGTCAGTCAAGTCCAATAAGTTTTGTGTAACATGCGAGTTAACAATGTTGCGTGTTGATTGAACTTTTGTTTCACTGTATTCTTTGTTGGCATACACTTTAAATAAATCGTATGCATTATGTGTTTGTACAATGTTTGCTACACTACACTTCGACTTATTAAGTGTGGAGATAAGCAATTTTGAATTTCTCGTTATTACAATCAAATAGAACATTTCAAATTGTAAGGTTATTATTAGTTAAATTGAACAATACCAAAACTTACCATTAGTCGCATATATATAAACATGCTAAAGAAAATTTATTAAAAAAAGTTTCTTATTTTAACTGCAAAAAAAAACAATTTATTTTTCAATTATACTTAAAAGTAACAGCTACCGTAAATTACAGTTCATTCATTTAACAAACAGAAAAAAACTAATTTGAATCATAAAACCATGTAATGCGTGCGCAGCGTGCGTAATTTTAACGCAAGCTCTACGGTTTTACGTACATTTCGAAGTAATATTTCATTTACAATAATACATACCTACGTAATTAACGTATGTATTATTTTAAATTAAACAAAAGAAGAAGTTCATACATTTCGCATTCTCCACACAGTAGGGTCCCCACTGTTAATCTAATAAAGGAATTTGAATAATGCCATTAATAATATCTTGGGTTAAACGTGGCCTTAACGTACTCTTTATGGTGCAGCCGATACCATTATGATATCTACTGGTTAATAAATCAATATGATGTGCCTGTAATTAATTTTAATAGGGATTTTTAAATTCATTATTTTTTGTGTGTTCTAGAGTTTTTCCGACACACTAGTTTTCACTGGTTTCTCTGTGAGAGGGAGTGGGCCATAATCTACCACGCGGGGGCCCACTGCGGATTAGTAGATGTTACATGTTTGCGATTTTTTGGTTCTAAGACATACCGGTTTCCTTCCTGCTACTTTTAACTTATAAGAAACATACATTTTCTGCAGTCTTTATTTGTTTTTCCTTTTGTTGGTCCTTAAGAATATTTTTTTCAAAAAAATGTGAAGCTCAATTATTTCCCGTTTTGGGGTCCTAAGCGGTAAGTCCGTGGATGACCATTTTAACGTGCCTCAATCACCAAAATCACACTAAGCCGTTGGTCTCGGCTATCATTTGTGGATCTTTGACTGTCGTTACGGGTCGTCAGATGCCCGAAAGTCTGACAACCCGTCTGACTTATCTTATTACCCCGTTACTGGTTTGTGGAGGATAGATAGGCAGTCGCTTCATGTAAAATACTGGTAGTTAGCTGCATCCGACCGACACCGACTGGAAGCCGACCCAATATAGTTGGGAAAAGGCTAGGCAGATAATGATGTAAATCCACAGAAACAATTTTTGGAAAAAATATGTAAGTACCTGTATTTAAATGTATTTAATAGACCTACCAAACTGGACAGTTTGTCCTAGGTAAACGTACTCGTCCACAACTTCGAGTGCAGCGTCTCCGACCGTCATGAGATCCGCAGGAGAACCAAGGTAACCGACATAGCCCAAAGAATTGCCAAACTTAAGTGGCAGTGGGCAGGGTACATTGCTCGCAGAACAGATGGCCGATTGGGTCGAAAAGTTCTAGGCGACCGCGCACCGGAAGACGTAAAGTTGGACGGCCTCCCACAAGGTGGACCGATGATCTTGTGAGGGACGCAGGAGTCCGCTGGATGCGGGAAGCACAGAATTGGTCGATGTGGTGGAGCTTGGGGGAGGCCTATGTCCAGCAGTGGACGTCTTTCGGCTGAAATGATGAATGATGATTTAATAGAACCTCAAAAAATTCCAATTTTGCGGTCCTTTGATACTAAATAGCCAAGTAACTGCCAGCTACTTGGATGAAGCGCACCTGCTACAGCGGCACCTCTCGCTTCGCTCGCTCGGCTCGCACGCGTTTGAAATGTGCCTCCAAATAAGCCTTATTAGCCGCTCTAGTGCTGAAAATCTAACCAAACCATGTACTCTAATTAGGTATGTTCCGTTCAAACCGCACCTCATAATATATTAGAATAAAATATAAGTAGGTACATACTGCAATTTTTGCCGACTTACAGTCCCTGGACAAAGACAATGATAATTTAACCTGGCGCAAATCATGGCCTATATGTAGTTATAATGACACTCCCCAACTAGCACCATGTAAATTTAACCCGTAACTTATCTATAATTACCTTAAAGCAATTGAATAATTTTAAGTAGGAATTGAAATAACACACAACGATTAAATTAACGAATTCGACCGGTTACGTGTTCCGTTCTCTCTGTCATGGAATTTCAGAACTTACAGCTGAGATTTAAGTGCGATTTTTGTGTGGATTGTTGTGTTTGGATTATAAAACTAAATGGGAATGCTGTGTATAATTGATTTTGTGCAATCACGCTTACTTGTTTAATAGAACTTGCGTAGGCAACTCTATATCTTCTAGACAATTATTGGCTTTAGCAAAGGAAGGTTAAGCATGAGATATATTTAAGACACTGGGTTCAAATGGGTTTTAGACCTCTATCTTACAACTAATATTTTATCTAGTCTTAATGGACTAGAATGCAGCCTGCATCTGATTAGGTGGTTGATGATTCACATTTTAACAAGCAAACAAAATTATTGCAAAATTAACATCTCACTAAATAAATTATCATCATCCGCCGAGCCTTCTCCCTTCCCAACTACATTGGGGTTGGCTTCTTCTTAATACCAGTATTACACATGGAGCGACCGCATATCTGACCTCCACAATCCCCACTTCCCAGTTACTGGGTAATAAGATACCTCTTGGTAAGACTGGTTGTCCGATTTTCGGACTTCTGATGACCCGCAACGATTGTCAAAGATCCACGAATGACAGCCGGGACCACCGGCTTAACGTGATTTGCAAAGCACGGTGCGAGGTCTAGGTATGTAAGATGGTCACCCATCCGAGGACCAACTGCAGCAAGAGTCGAACCATGCGGCTGTTCTTACTTATTACTTAGCCACAAGCCGCCACAACTATGTTAGTTTAGTAACATTTATACTACTCCTGTTTGATACCAAAAACATTTAAAACGGATTTTAAAACATCTTCATCATTTCAGCCGATAGACGTCCACTGCTGGAAATAAGGTTCGCCCAAAAAAAAAATGGGGGGGGGGGGGGGGGGGTTGGCCATAATCGCTACGCTTGGCAGGCGGGTTGGCGATCGCAGTATGGTGGTAAAATACATAGAGAACGCTGCTGCCCATTCTCTAGTAAGTCCCTTAGTCGCCTTCTACGACACCCACGGGTAGAAATGGAATGGTGCTATTCTTTACGTCCGGCACCACACGGAACGATTTCAAAACATATAAGTATATAAATGCTTTCTGAACCCTAAAACTTGCTATTCAAACTTTTTCATTCATTTTTTACCTGCCTCCATAGGTATGTTTACCAAGTCTATGGCTATTACAAAACCATTCAACTGACGAGTCGACATGTTTTGATCAAATGACGCGTGCTAATCGACTTAATTGTTACCACGGTGTAAACGCACGCGCAGGCACGGCCGATCTACGATCTGTTTGTCTTTTATTATTTTTATTTCGGATTATTTATAAAATAATAATTGGAGAGAATTTTCTGTTTTATTACTTGAAGATAAAAATGTAGCATTGGATGTAAATGGTGTTGGTTTTGAAGGTCATTTTGGGGACGTTTAAGGTATCAGATTAGGATTGCGTCATACTCAAAAAACCGGACAAATGCGAGTCGGACTCACCCACCGAGGGTTGCGTACAAATTTGTAGGTACATAGTATAACAAATTAAGACCGCCGCGCCGCCGCGCTGTTCCTTGCATAAAGACCCTGTTTTTTATGATTTAATTGCAAATGTATAGTTTTCAGATTTTTGCCTATACTTGTAGTATAAGGCATACCTACTTGCCAAATTTCATAGTTCTAGGTCAACGAAAAATACCCTATTGATTCCTTTGAGAGTGTCGAAATATACGTTATTTGCGGTATAAACGGCCGTATCTTTTTTACGTTAACTTAGAAGTTTGATTTTTTCACAGCATAAAGATACTGTAGATTTGGGTATATCATTTTAATTTCAACTCGATACCTCCACGCATTCCCGTGATAAATGGTCTTGACAGACAGACAGACGGACGGATGGACGGACGGACGAACAACAAAGTGATCCTATAAAGGTTCCGTTTTTTACGGAACCCTAAAAATTTTAGAAAGCTGATTGGGAGAGCTTAATAGGACCTATTTTGGAAATCGGCATTTTCTGAAATGTGACTGCCTCAAACCTTCTATACAAGGTGTAACTTAAATAACGCACAACCTCTGAAGTGGTTATTGTACTCATCATTATCAACAACTTTTACTATGGGGCCAAACCTGAAATCGCGAAAAAAAATCAGCTGTTCCATACACTTGTATTCACATAACTAGAAAGAAAGAAGAAAGAAAGAAAGAAAAAACGTTTATTTGCGGTAAACATGACGCAAAAAGTTAAGGAACACAAAAAAAAATAAGAAAAGGTTGAGCGAAACATGCGTCACATCCACGCAAAACGGCTATCACTCAGCATTATGCTGCGACCCTATGCAAGACAGAGCCCCAGCGCTGGTTTTCAGGGATAGCCGGCTTTGACGTAATGACGTCACCCGGTGCATTAAACAATAATTATGAAACTACTGGTACAGCGAACTAATAGAAAAATTATATAAATTTTATGTTAATGTAATAGAATAAGGAATATAAAAAGAAAATGGAAATAGACATACATGCTACGAGAATATCATCATCAACTCGTCAAAATGTAGGGAACAGCTGATTTTTTTTTCGCGATTTCAGATTTGGTCCCATAGTAAAAGTTGTTGATAATGATGAGTACAATAACCCCTTCAGAGGTTGTGCGTTATTTAAGTTACACCTTGTATATTTTCTAAAAATAGTTTTTCAGAAATGCGATAACAGTCAATTTCGAATTCGTATCTAAAAACCGTATTTCTTCTGCTCGATAAACCCAATGATTTCTATCGCCGCTTCGTTTGATTCAGACGAGTATAAACTGTAATGACTGGCTCAACAAGAAATTAACATTATCTACACACTCAGCAATAGAGAACAAATCAAATTAATTAACAACGTTAACTCAATTCAAACGGGCCAATACAAATCAATAAATAAAAGCGCAAAATTGCATCGCTTTTGTAACAAATCGCTGCGCTTGCGCCGATCCCTGTTTACACGCGGAACGAAGCCGCATTTAATTGCTCAACAAAAACTTACAAATAAGACATTGTGCTAAGTAATTAGATTAGCACACCACGTTATTTGTCCGGTTCGTACCCGTTTGTATACACCGGGTACGAATCGTACGAACAGTCGGGAGTCATATAGAGTGGTTAATACCGCGCCATTTGTATCCGTGTCAATTTGTACGAAAACGGATACTGGTAATTGCATTGCCGGACAGGTATGGACGTTATTAATGATGCGAGGATGCAAGTAAGTGGGTACTACCAGTTCAATTTGCTGGAGTTATTACATACAGTGAGAGTTAGTTACTGGGTATTGCACGGAAAAGTAAGTGTGGTGCAAAAGAAACAAACTTCTTTCTGTACTGTTTTGATTTGACGAATATACATTTCAACAGTTTTTTTTATTTCAGTTTAACAATGACGACTGCCTTTAATTTCATAACAATGTGTTTTTTAAGGCTTTACATCTGCCGTTTCTATCATTCTGACTAACTATGGTCAGTGGTTACCTACGCTGACAACAGCTAAGGTCCCAAACCAAAAGTGGTAATATCAGCTCCATAGGATCTTAACCCACCGCCAGCGCAAAGGATACTAAATCGTATTTTAATCTATGCGAAACAATGTAATATAAATCTTAGATTGGTTTCACCTGAACTTTGTAATGCTGCAATTATTTGACTACGCTTCTGACTATACCAGTTTAAATTATTCGAATGGCGTTTATTACAACGAATAATGTTGCCAATTTAGGGTTAAATGTGTATGTAAATATATCTTTTGAATGCAAAGTTTTAATGAGGGGGAATGATTGCCGATATCGTTAAAATGTAAATAAGTAGGTAGGTACCTACGGGTGAAATTGTGAGCTCATTTTTTGGTTTTTGAGTAAGGGTTATTTTCTCGCACATCGATATTTTTGGTGATAATTAATCTGGTTATTGAACCACGTACGAATTAATCACATTAAAGTAATGTTTTTTGATTAAAGATTATTTTTATGTGTATTTTGTGGAAAATGTTGTTGCTTACACTTGCTTGGAAGTATTGTTTTTTGGATGTCTTCCTAAAAATGTAATGTGTTACTGTTTGTTTTCCCTAATAAATAGAATAAAATAAATATTAATTGTGTGAAAAACGATAAGCTTAGAATATTATTTTTTATAAACTCAGATATAGTACTATGTATAATTGGTACTATGTAGAAATAGCGAGTACTAAATACTTACGAAGTAAATCAGAATAAAAAATAAGCCGTTATTCATGCATTAAAATGGAAACGATCAGTGTTAGTCCATCTCCATCATCATTCATCATTATCATCATCACTTCAGCCGAAAGACGATGCACTTCTGCGGCCTTCACCAGGTTATCGGTCCACCTTGTGGGAGGCCTTCCAACGCTACATCTTCCAGTACGCGGTCGCCACTCCAGAACCTTTCAGCCCCATCGGCCATCTGTTCTGCGAGCAATGTGCCCATCTTTATAAATTAAAAAAAATATTAGCTACAGCATTTATCAATTTAACATTAACAAACAACCGATTAATGAAACTTAAGCGAGCAATAACCACAACACACAAATCAACTTACCAAAACAGTACATAATATAAATTATCGTCTATAAACACTTTATTTGTAAAATTATACTATTTAGACAGAATATAACTCAGAGTTTTGCTGCCATAACCTCCTATTACACGTGGGTGTACAAACAGGATGTGCGGATTTCCAGTCTTTTTATTTTACTCGATCCAAATTATTACTAAATAACTAAACACCGCCAATTAGTGTTATCTCCGCTAATAATTGATTACTAATTAAAACAGTTAAAGTCGAATCATTTTAGTTAATGCTCATTCTAATAAATTGCGAACCAAAGTCGTAGTGTCGTCAATAAATCTGGATTTGGATCGAATTTAGTGCTGACAGTAAAAAGTATCGATATAAGTGCCTATCGATATTGACGCACGTGCTCCTGTCAAATTTACGGACCGTACTTTAATGGGCGATCCAGTAAGAATTATTGTGTTGTTCTGATGTTGTCTGATTGTCGATAAAATGCGGTGTTGCTTGTCGATAGATCGATTGGTTTTAATTGAAACATTATTTATGTAAGTGAGCATTCAGATTTCATATTATTGAATAGCTATGGATATCATATCCGTGTCTACCAATTAAGTTAATTATTTAATTACATTATTTACTTTTTGGCCAATTACTCTTTGATTTGAATGAGTTATTTTACTTTATTTATTCTGCTTTTGTTGTTCTGTAAGTGGACCACACCTTACTTTTGGTAGGTATCCCTACCTAGATTAGTCATGTGCCCGGTATAGATTTAATTGAGGTCAGGCAATGTGAACAAGTCAAAAATTATTTACTATCGAAAATAAAATACCGGAAGAAAACAGTATTGATAACTAGGTTTCAGTGAAAAAAAACAGCAGAACAATGCGGGAAGAACAGAAACGGTCGAAGTGGCAGTATTTGGAAAGGCTTATGTCGAGCAGTGGACGTCTTTCGACTGAAATTATGATAAAGATGATGATGAGCAGGACAAGAGCCTAACGCCATTTAACCGACTCAGTCTCAAGGGCGAAAACAGGAATTTTGTCTGGAAAAATCTCAAACCAAAATTTGGGCTAAAGATCTCACATTACGCAATCGCTCTTGCTGCTGTGAGACCAATTAGCAAAATAAACTATAGAAATCTTTTAAAATAAACATTAATATAGGTAGTCAACCAATTAATCCAAAAAAAGATCGATATCTAATTACACATAATTCCCCATCACTATTCAGCAATCGTGTGTGGCATAAAAAAACAGTGATTCGAGCTTTTATTTACTCAAATGCAGCTGTAAAACATAAAAAATCGCTTTCCTCCAAACTTTAATTGCTGGCAATGAAATAATTAAATGTGACAATCGTAAAACACTGAAGTCCTCATAAAACATTATAGCCGTGAACACCGAGGGGCACATTTATCGGTAAAAATGTTTGAGCACGCTTAATTTACGGAATTTAGCTTTTAAAATAATATTTACGCTGGTCCTTATTGTGTAAACAGACCATTATTTCGGGATATGATATAAAACTTAATTTTAACGTATGCTCGATCACAAGCTAACTCGTGAACACAAAGTTAAGTTTCTTTTAAAAAGCTATACTTACTGCTAACTACAGAATATGACAAAACCCGTAGAAGTTGTTGGGATAAGCAATCGTCTCATCATCATCAACCTACAGCATTCCACTGCTGGACATAGGTCTCTCCAATTGGACGCCATTCAGCTCGATTCTCGGCAACACTCATCCAGCTGCTACCAGTCACTCTGTGAAGATCGTCGCTCCACCTAGCCTGAGGGCGTCCTACCTTATGTTTGCCGATTCGCGGTATCCACTCAACACAAATTTCATCCAAATCTGTATAGCCGTTTAGCTAAACACGTTTGGAAAAAAAATTGCCACATGGGTAGACCACCTGAATTAGGACATAGAGATTACTTTATCCTATATAGAGATATTCCTATGGATTCGAGACTTATGCGGGTGAATATGGTGAGCAATATCCTAGAAAATAACAAATATTTCATTTCCTATTTAGTTTTATAGATGCTGCTGAGTTATTCGTTGTAGGTAGCCAGGAATTTTTAGTAGCCTTCTTAGTTTTGAAACTCGATACGTCGTTAAAGGTGACAATAAAAATTGTAGATCCTATCATTGTTTTTAATATCTGTCTTTATTTGTTAGCGTTGACATAAATTAGGATTTTAATTGGTTACATTCTATGTATGTATTTTGCGTTATTCATGAGTTAGTAGATTATTTAAAAACAGACATAACAATTTAAGAATAATAGATTGTATTCAGAATGAAAAAGAACTGTTCATAAATACCAAGTTATACGTATAAAAATCAAGACTTTAAAATTGAAGTATTTGATTTTATAATTAGGAATAAACAAACAAATAAACTAAGGCTTCGTCGTTTGTTAATCATTAAAATCAAATTCAATCATTGTTGACTAGGTAGAGATACTTCAACGACAATTCTGCTAGTGAAAATATGAAAAAGATATTTCTAATTCATTTATTAGTCTTACCGTGTATCCATTAACGATTCAATTACCCAATTCGAACCTAAACTGCAACCGACGTTTCCTAAATCACAGTTACTAAGTGGATATTTTAAATCCATACGTACTTTGATTTGTCGTCTCTTTCTAAACGTACACATTGAAACGAGAAGGGAATAATAAACATGAATATAAGTACTCAAAGGCTTGGGACTCCGAATATGTAAGAACCGGTTGTTTGCAATAATTTAAGCGCATAGCAGGTCGGAGGTCGACTTTCGAGCCAAAACTTGAGACCTTTTGCTAAGACTACGAATGCGAGAGCTGCAATAGTCGGTGCAAATCAGTTTGTAAGCGCTCTTGTGTGAGTTTTGATGGTCTGAGCCGTTTATTGATTTGGTATCCCCTTGGATACAAAATCACTCCTTAGTGGAGAAACAGTTTGTATTATTTAAAAACGCTGTAATAATGAATTAAAAGCTCCTAACTTAAAGAAAGCTTAGGATTTACATGGACATTCGTCGGGGTAACTACTTTGATCATATGCACTATGCTAATCAGTACCTTGATTGCATAACACAGTTTTAATAATCACAATTCGAGAGTATTGTAGGATATTTCTAATCCGATGATTCATAGTTGTATTTAATAAATTCTTCTGCTCTACAACGTAAATAATGTAATGAACGTGGATGAACTGTCAAAATGAAAGAAAATGCGATTAATTGCATAAAATGTCATAAATCTGCCTACTTCCCGGTAGCCCAAGTATCAACTGTTGACAATGTTACATCCATCGGACTATCTGTAACATTGATGATTTTATTCAGAATATAAGTATTTAAAGACAGTATACAAATTAAGAATACCGAGGATGAACAACGGCAAATGCAATGCAAAACATAGTTAATTCCAAACGAGAATATTACACATATAAAAGACAAGCAATGAGAAGCATTTCAGTCACACTTCATTAGAAGCCTAGTACATAAGTCAGGAACATTAGATAAATTAAGAACATAACATCTCTGTTTCAACCACTAACACTTATAGTAAAGTTGTTTGTACTTATGTTCAGCCGTATCGAAGCGAGATTAGAAATGCGTGTTCACTTTATCTTTATTCGTATTTATATTGCCTTTTACAGATATTTCGTAGATAGGAACACATTGGAGATGTTTGTAAGACAGAAAGGTTAAAACTTCGATGGAGAATATTTTCAAAATATTCTGCCAAAAACAATCTGAATTAGTTAATCCAAAAATCCATGACTAACAATGGGGTAGTTGCCTAACACACTAATAATAAGAATGGCTTTCATTTTGACAGGTACACAGATACAATAACATTAATAGCATTATTTACGTTGGTGCGCAGACAAATTTGAAGCAATGGATTTGAAATATCTTTCAAAATGATTAAAATTCTGATTGATAGTGTGTAACACAATGAGGGTGCAAGTGGACCGATGATGTGATAATGATCGCGGGAATCCTCTAGATGCAAGAAGCACAGGTCAATGTGGTGACGCTGTGGGGGGGAGGGGGCTATGCTCAGCAGTGGCCGGCTGAAATTATGATGAATGAAGTATTAAAGGCAAACTCTTTCGAATCGGCACGAGAAAGGAATAACGAATGTTGTTTTAAAATACTTCCTTTCATGAAAGTGGTAGTCAAGCCGACTGCCCAGGTTGATTTGCACAAGAATCACTACCTAGTGGAGGCTATTAAGAGCAATCCAGTCAAACTGGATGCTGCTGAATATTTTTTTTTTTCATGAAGCGATTGCCTATCTAACCCCCACAATTCAGTTAATGGGTACAACGATCGATAGCTCTGGGTATAATGGTGTCTATTAAGATGCTAGACTTAATTTTACTCCATATGTCACAACTTTTTGTAAGAAAAGATTTACAACGATTAGCGTTCTTAATGAGAATAGATATAAAATTATCGGTAGAACACATTCAGTTAGATTGAGTGTCGTAATAAAGCTGTTCCACACAATTAATGTAATAAAAAACTAGATCCATATTTAATATGTCTTAATCTAAAAACTAATTTGTTACTTTTTGTCATTAGCATCAATGATTACTTAATTTCGTAATCATCCACTTGATGAATAGATGATAATATGATGTAGTGTCTGCATCAAGACTGAAGAAAAACGAAAACTTGATTTTAATTGCATCAAGAAAGTATTTGGTATTAATATCCTCTTATTCTGGACAGCTTCATTCTTTGCTACTGTCTGTGAACCACCACAATTCTAATCAGTTGCTATGTCCTATAAAGTATTTCGAACTAAAATGCCATTTCTCATTGAACGCATATTTTGAATTAATGGGTTTCCAACTTTATGCACTTTATCCTCAACATTATTGGCGTAGAGACAAGAGTGATCTTTTCAGCAGATATTCTTAAATCCTTTCAGAAAATTGAAGTTCATCTTCCACAACCTCCTTAATTGCACGTAGGATTGGACACCCGTCTCAACAATCAGCAATCAATTCCCTACAGTTACAGAGGATAGAGATAGCTCTGTACTCAACAACAACTGTACGCTTGGGCATCGTATCTGAATGCAAATTGTATACGCGCGTGCGCAGTGTGGGCGCGACGCCGCGGTCACGCACGATGCCACGCGTTGCATAACCACAGTGTGGTGGAAGTTATGAGAAATGTTTCGTTTGTGCGTTTAGTCAGAATTTGAGAAGTAGAAGAGTTACTTTATACCATAGGCCTGATGAAGCGTGAATGGAAGTGCCTTATGTGATCCACATCAATCTTGCATTGGTTGCTGAAAAGTTATGAAGATACAACTTTATTATTACACCATATAAATTACAGATCTTCTTCTTCACGTGTCGATGGTATGTGATTTTTTTTGTTATATACTCGTATATAGTTAGAGCCCAGTAGGTGGCCACGTTTATTGCGGCATCAGTGGCTTTATTCAGATCTCCAAGGTGCAGATGAACGGGCACTTAGGGCACTCCAGCAAGTGAGGCATGGTCAGAAGTACCGCATTCGCACTGGGGGTTGGATGAGTCAGTGATCCCCCACTTTGACAAATTGTGTCTGCAGCGGCCCAATTGGGTATGCAATCGATTGAGACCTTTCCATATAGGCCACTGCAGATCACGCCCGGGAGGCAAATGATGAAGTTGAAGGGTGCAGAAAAGGAGCCTCCCCAAGTTGAGGTAACATATTCGTACTGCGATGCAAAACGCTCAGCGCACCCTGGACTGCTAGCACTTGGTAACACAGAGTCTAGCTGACTAATCCTTTCACCACGATGGTACACTTAAATTACAGATATAAATGTTGAAATATTAGAGAGTGCCACAATCGGCGGTCTTAGCGGCTTATTAGTCGTAACTTTGTATGAATCACTCACAGAAAATAATATATTATTTAAAAGTGTCGTATTCGTGCAAATCTACTAATGAGCCGTTTTAGCGATAGCGGAATAGCTCTTTCACCTGTTTGTGGCGCAGCAGGATCTGTTGACTGACAATAGTGTGATTAGATCACTGATGCAGGAGTGGTTAAAGGTACTGGAAACTTCAAAACTTTTATAGTGTTTTGGGTTATCGCTGTAATTAAGATATACGACTAGCCATCCATTCAAACGCTGTGAAAGTATGATGATGATTTGGATTCACACTCTATTATTTGTGTATAATTTAAAAAACAAATTCTAAAGATGTTTCTGCATACAAACTGCTGTCGGTACTGTAGTTAGTTCTTTTGGTATAGCCCAACTATCCCTACTAACCCCTACTAATATTATAAGTGCGAAAGTAACTCTGTCTGTCTGTTACGCTTTTACGCCTAGACCGCTTAACCGATCATCATGAAATTTGGCAGAGATATAACCTGGGATATGGAGAAGGACATAGGCTACTTTTTACGCGCTAACCGACACCCACGTGGGTGGAACCGCGGTCAAAAGCTAGTCTTCTATAACTTAAACCACCTGACATAAGACCACAATATCACACATAGAGGTCTATCAAGCAACGTGGGCAATAATGGCGGGCTCGTTATGATTAAACGGATAATTTTGGACGGTATCTGTGAAGTATGGCAACTATTACACGCTGTTAACCCATCGTGTTTGAAGGAGGAGGTTTTATGGCGAACTGATGGTGTAAAGGTGAATCGTGATTAGATAATGAATGAAGTGTGCTACGTCTTGAAGTTTGAGCTGCAAAGAAACCTCGAGCTGTGTATGACGGTGTAGTGTTTATCCGTGATAGTAATTGCAGGTAGTCAGAAACATAGGACTAAGCCAATTATTTATCTTATGGGTTCTATTACTACAACCAGATAAATACTACTAACGAATACTTATACTACTTACGCAGTAAATCAGAGGGCGGCTCTGGATAAGATAAAAACAATCATTTAACTGCTCTAGGCGAAATTAGTCTAAATAGCATGATAGAGTTACCCAAAAACGACGTTAAAGTATCTACTATTGGTACTGGTATTTAGCTGCATCTGGTTTGGCTGGAAGCCGACCCAAATATAGTTAGGAAAAGGCTAGTCGAACCGGATGATGGGACGAGTTACGCAAAAACCCGAATTTGCCTTGTTATAGGTAAGCTGATAATAGGTTTGTGAATGGACACAGCAGAAGTATTGTAAAGAGAGCTGTTATAAAAGACATACTTAATTTCTGAACTCAAGACCTCGTGTCGTCATAGGCAGTCTATGCGCCCTCACGGCCATAGTCGCCGCGAGACACGCCCTGGTCGTCGGAATCGTAGGCTGATTACCGGCCACGTAGGCGCGGGCTTGCGGACGGCGAGTAATGGGTAGCTCGCTGTCTGGTAAGGACCAAGCCCGGGTCGACAGCGCGTTGTGTTCCACGCGCACCTCAAAGAGATATCAGCACCAATTGGTGGGGTCTGCAAAGGCCGATGCCTGCCAGGGGTGCGGGTTGTTCGAAAGAGATACCGCGGCCCCTGGCACACAGGCAACTGAGGGAACACGGGTGGGTTTTAGTCAGTAAAAGTCTGACTCCTGCTCCTGCTCCACCCAGAGCGGGAGAAGTTATTCGATGATTTCCCAACCAAAAAAAAAAGCCCTCGTGTCATAATCATCACCATTTCAGCCGAAACACGTCCACTGCTGGACAAAGGCATCCGCCACTGCGACCAGTTCTGTGCTTCTCGCAACCAGCGGATTCCTGCGGCCTTCACCAGGTCATCGGTCCACTTTGTGGAACCTCGTGGACTCAGGATAAAAGCAGTATCAAGAACTGTGTAAACTCAATCTATCTACAATAGACAAATGTAAGTAACCAATCCACTTCGTGAATACATCGATTCCTTTTTACAGATATCGACTTACTCGTTTAGTTGTCTATCTTCCATTACGCTTCCAAAGTTTACATCTAATAAACACATATAAAATAAAATAACTTCAACTGTATATTCTAACTCAATCAAAAGTCTGGCTGTTTTATCATCATCAAGGTATCATAACGACCCATACATATGGTACTCGACCTGTGACCTAATAATAATTTACCTTTAAGTACCGACTAGTAATGGTGTCAATGAGACCATATGACGCCCAAACATGTAATGGCTTTATGTCTGTTACGGTTTTGGTAATGGGTTCCGTAGATTTCATTTAAGAGCGAAGTGGAATATGTGGTATTTGAATGACATGATATGATAATCATGATAATATTATCGTCTATCGCACGATGTCTTGTCGTGCTGTAGGTGCTCAAAATATACAAATAAATTAATGCTATCATTTTGAAGTAGCAGCCATTTGGAAGAAAATTAATACATGTTAATTAACACATTTAAGCGTCTGATTAAAAATAAAATATGTTTTAATTAAATATCAGAATAGTAGATACTTTAACGTCATCTTTGGCATTTGGAATTAAATATTAGGCTAAAAGAAACATTAAAAGTTCTTAAAAGGTCAACCATATATAATATTTCTCAACCTAATATTTACAATTAAGGAAATAAAATAAACAGTTACCGCCATCTTTAGTAACCCACAACATAGGGCGACCAAATCGATCGCAATAATTTATGGATAGTACCTAATTCAACTAAAATCCACCGAAAAGTGCCAGACACGTTTGGCGAGTCGGTAAATCACGAGATAGCGTGGAGAAAGCCAAAGTACCAACACAATATATAAACTAGTGTGACCACATTGTTTTAGTTTCGGTGGGAGTGACATATGTGGTAATAAAATTGTGATAAACTCAACTTGATATCAGTCCAATCTAAAGATTGATGGCGCAGGAAATTAAGTTATTGATATTGAGTAATGTCCCGCTTGTAAGTAAGTTTATGGCCGTATTAGCTTTCCTATTATATTTTATGGTGAAAAATTGTTATGGTTTTGAGCTGTCACAGTCGGTAAAGTTCGTAGGGAGTTCTACAAATTAATAATGACGTATGAAGAATGTCTCGGATTATTATGTAAGTGAAAGCGAGAGTATGTTGGAACGAGAATTAGTTGAGATATCACGATCACAAGATCAGGTCGATCGGATCGGTCAGTCATATTTCAGGCAAATAAATGAATCTTATCTATCTAGATCAGAATAGTTATAATTAATGCTCCAATAAAGATGTTTAATAATAATAATGTTCATCAGAATTTGCCTTCGAAAAGAAAATGAAATTAAATGGTTTATTCTTTAGATTGAATATCGGAATCACTTTTACATGTCGTAATATTAAAAAAAAAGCTTGATGGAGTCGATATTTCCTATCTGACTATCTCTGAGAAGAAATGGCGAAAGAAACTCTTGAGTTTGTTTTGCCTAAAAAGTCTATTTTACAGTTCAGATAGAATTTTGAAGTTTTCATATATCAATACCTACTCTCCCTTTTTCCGGTCATCAATTAGTTATGGTCATGTCATGTTCTAAAGAAAGAAAATAGGTTGTTCATTTGTCACAGATAAAAGTGCACACAAATAGATAATTGAGTCGAATTATACAGAAAAATAAAAACAAAATATATCTTTATAGATCTTTTTTTTTGTGGTTGTGAAATAATCGACAGCTGCACGTCATGACTGTGACAAGAAGGCACTTCGTGTCTATGTAGTACCTACGTATACGTTTAGACATACTGCACCGTGAATCAAGCACACATTATCTATGGACTGCCCCGTTGGTCTCGTGGTCCCAAACGCGACTTTTGAGTTTGGGGTATCACTGGATTTTCCATTACGAATTTCTGAGTTATAGCCCGGAGTTCGGAAGTTGGCAGGGTGATACCCCCGTGCCTCGGAAAGCACGTTAAGCTGTTGGTCCTCAGTCTGATCTCTCTCCGGTTGTGTCGGATTGACATCCCATCGAAGTATGAGAGTGAATCTGTGTCTGCGCAAACACTTGGGCACCATAATATCTCCCGCGCCGAATGTTAGTCCCTATTGAGATTGGCCGCCATGGCCCAAATACGGTCTAGAGGGCCTATATCCACTGACCATTATATTATATATTTTTAATACATTAGTCAACTTATTTAGTTAATCAAAACGATGTGACTCTTAACTTGTCATATGCACACTCGAAGATGATCTTACGGAACGGACTCAAAAGAATCATTGACAGCAAATGCTGTCAATGATTCTTTTGAGTCCGTTGAAATCACTCAAGCGAACTAATCAAGCAAGGCGATTAACGCTGGACTATTCTTGGTAACAGAATAACCGTACTGAGCACTGGCAATGGAAAATACAAAACCAGCCAGTACTGTAAAGATTTCCATATCATAAGATGTATTTCTATCGGTCATCACAGGGCGGTCTCCACACACACAAAAACTCCCAAATCTCCATTCCAAAGACGCCTACGCAAGTAAAGTTCTCTCAAAACATTTCCCGTCTCATAATCTAAGTACATGGACGTATTACTTATAGATAAATTAATTTTATATCTGCAGTAAGTCGTGAGCGCGCTCTGCCCCCGGGCGGCGGCGGCGTGAGAACCGACTCGTGCTCGAGCTATCGCGAATTAACGTACGTGGTACGACACGTGTCGTGAACTGGATTATCTTGTGCTTTGGATACTTGTACATCTTCATGAGATTCCTTTGTGACTTGTGTCATTAACAAAACTTGAGGTTGTATTGTAAGAGGATGTGGAATGATAGTGTCATTGGGTACTGATTTTAATGTTAGGAGACTGTCATCAGTTGGACCTGACGAAGGTAGATTACTGATCTTACTTCGTGATATTTTTTTAGTTGAATTTGGCTGATGCTTACCAACGTCTAAATAGCTATAGCTGAAGACAACAGAAACAAACTTACCTACTTAGAAAAGGGTCAGCAGTTGACGAAAAAAACCTCTGAAATCATTACGAATAGTTGTGGTATTTCTTAATTATTTTTCATTTATTAAACTTCGATATTTTTGTCTAGACAAGTACATACAAAGAGAATTTAGAATCCTTGTTAACATCTATTCTCATTAAAATAATTATTAAGCAGTTTGTACAAACTCAAGAATTTTTCCTAAAATCTTCCTGTCTTTACCCAATTTATTTGTAGTCAGCGCAGCATCTCTTGTGCTTACAAACAAGTTTAGCAGCTGTAGTTTCAGTATTGTACACCTTCCTCAGAATAATGGTGGCCCAGTAGAACAGTGGTAGCCCAGTGGAATCGGCTCCGACTTACAAGTAGTACGGTCGTGAGTTCGAACCCAGGAAGGTACTTTACTTTGTGTATTTGCGTCGTTACCGCTGCTTTCAAAACTGTGAAAAAATACATCGTCAGGAAACCGGCATGTCGTAAAATCAAAAATTCAAAGACATGTGACATGCGTGGTGGATCGCCCACTCCATCCCTCTTACAGAAGAGGCCTGAGTCCTAGCAGTGGGAACATTATAGCAGGGCCTCAAGTCTGCTATTACAATAGTGTCAGAATGGTCTATCATTGATTACATAATTGTTGATTTTGACAAGTTTGGTAATCTACTAATAAAATGGCGTCATTATGACTTTCCAATGGTCAGCCACTGACACTCCATTGAAAGAAATGGCATTTATTGGTAATCTCGTACATAATGACAAATGAATGGCTGACTTCATTTACGAACTTCCTACTACTTTAGATTGCTTATAACACTAAAAAATTATATGTAAAAATAAATGAAATCTGGCATGAATAAATGTGCAAATTTAGTAGTAGGTTTTCGAAAATCATTTCTACTAACGAGTTTTATAATAATGGCGATACGAAAATGCCATTATGACACAATTCTATTACGAGACCATTGACTGACCAATGATCGACCATTATGAATTTAGCAGATTACGAACTTTTAGCAAAATGACAAATGAATGACAATGGGATCGTGATGGAATGGCGAATTTATAAAAATAGCAGACTAAGGCCCCAGTTCTGCCAACTGGGTCTCAGGTTTTGGGCCTAAATCTAGTTTAAAAAAGGGTTAGATTAGCACATTTTTTTTATAATAGAGCCCTATTAATTACTAAATAACGAAAAAAAAATAAGATTCTTTAATAAAATAGATTTCATGAATAAGTAATGTGTAAATGATTAGTAAAATACATCATTCTGGATTGTTTAGTCATAAAATTACGATCTAAATAGCAGTCATCTAATTCATCTAAATACTCTAGAAGGGTTTCACTTTGCGCTGACGACGTTGATGGTTGGGCTCGGGCCTCATTGCGCGCAGCCTGGTTCAGTATAAAAATAAATTGTTTTTTTTTTTTTTAAAGGAGATCCTATGGGATTATCTATGTGTAGTAAGTTTGCTTTAACTTGGTAAGGCCAGTTCGTATTTATGGTATGGAATTTAGGGACTCAAAGATTATCCTGTTTCGTAATTTATGTTTATATGGTTTTGACTGGCGATAATATTTGGGGCTTGATTACGGGATTAAATCATTATATTCGGGGCTGAACAAGTAGAAAAAGAGCTAGATCTAGCCCCGAAGAGACTAAATTGCCATCACTGCATTATAGGCTGATTATGCTGATATTTACGCTACACCTTTCTAACCATCGTCATCTCTCACACAAGCACTTTTCTATCTACCTAAAAAGAATGATCACAGGTACCTACCTTACTACATTTGGATCTCCCAATCTTTTATTTGCAATAAACCGTACTTCCCATTTTCTCATGTCAATTGTTGCAATTGCAACGCTCTATTGGAGCATGGGGCTTTGTTTCTGAGCAGTACCCATGACGATGCCTCGATAGTATTGTCCGTTGGTGCAACAGCAAGTAGAGTGATAGACAAGACTGTAAGTTAAGTAACACTTACATATATGTGTAGATGTGTGTGCTTAGCTTTATTTATTTAGTTAGGGCTTGCTATACTTTTTTATCATCTTTGATAGTATGAATGAGGTTATCTGGTATAAGCAGGCAAGTGGCTATTATTTATGAAACTTTGCGTCTGTAAATTTTTAATATATATATTTAATATATAAATAATGTATAACTCTGAAACTTTCGATTGGCCAGATTATCATCTATCATTTACCCCACTTATATCGCCATATGCCCATGGATGACCAAATTATTGATATTTTTGATATTTTAAATAAAAATCGTATTTACTCTTACAAAATCAGCTGCCATTTCTACAATTGGTGATTTTTCTTTTTTTATATCACTTCTGAATATTTTTATTATCAGATCAGTATCAATATTTTTTATTACATTCTAAGGTAACATTGCAAAAATACTTATTCTCAAATTTTTAAAAAAATTCTAAGGAATTATGCAATTTTGGGCCCCAGTATCAAAAAAAAAACATCCATGGACATATGGCGATATAAGTGGGGTAAATGATAGATAATAATCTGGCCGATCGATAGTTTCAGGGTTATCCATTATTTACGCCACAACCTGTATAGCAAAGAAAGACTACTGACTTACAAATAATGCGAAATTAAGGTGCATCTGAAATCAATTGCTCTGGAATCTGAATACATCATAATTATACATAAAATTGGGAATTTAATACCAGCTAGGTATACTTTGGAAGAATTTAGGTTTTTTTTTTTCTAAATATTATTCATCCGTTCTGTCTCAATGCTGGGCAACCTCAATTTTTTCACCAGTTACAGTCCTGTGTTACTTTGGCTAATTTATAAGAAAGTAGGTAGGTATCTAAGTTCTGATGCCATACACTCACTGCTTTATGACAGCAATCCTTCTCATAGATATTGAGTAATATTTCTAAAACTGCAGTTTATTACAAGAAATATTAACTACGTCGGTAATTCTCAAAGAAGCGGTTTCATTGTTCATGTACCCACTTACGTATGTATATATGATTATAAAGGATCTACATTACAATAATTGTACATGATTTGTAATATTATTAGCCCATTACTCATTAACAGTACAATTACAACTTTATTGCTAGCAACGGACTTCTCTATAAGTACCGGTCTACCAAATACCAAACTAATATCACTACACTAGGTATTGCGTTTGTTTTTGATTTTTGCTTCTTTTCTTTCAACTTTAATCATATTTGGATACCAGATGTTTTTTTTTTACATAATCTACTTAACATTGTACTACCATGCTTACTTCTATTTCATTAGCTTTCATATTCCTATCACCATTTTAAATTACAACCTTGAACTTGACAAGTCTGATCTTCAGTGGAACAAAACAAAAGCTTAATTAATACATCAAAACATAACTATGAAGAAACTACACAACGTACAGACGCCAGTACATCAAGCTACCCCAATCTGTAAAATTTCTTTAAAAGATTTTCAACTTTATCACATAAGCATAAGGTTCATGTTCAATTGGGAAAATGTTACAGTTTGAGGTAGCTTGATGTGCGGGCGTCTGTACAAAATTCTCAAGAAATACAACCACCTAAAAAAAAAAAGAAAAAAAAAATACCACAGAAAAAAAAATATAAAAATATACCTATATTCTATATTTTTCTATTTTTATTTTTTATTTTATATAGAAATATACCTATATTCTTGCAAAGCTGTGATTTTATACTGCCATTTTTGGCAAAAAAAAAACTCTTAATTACAAAAGTACTTAATACCACTAATGACTATAAACACCAGCATAAATTTCGAAAACCTTAATTCGGTCTTAAAACAGATTTAGTACCTCATTATACGATTAGGCTTAAATGTCTGATAAATATTTTATAGGTCCTTGTGATAAATATAATTTTAGCAATGATAGTTACAGCCAGATAGACTTAGTCATAATTCATAAAGGAATCATAAAATTGGACGTAGTGACAATAAAATGATGTCTAATAAATTCGACGTCATGAATTACGACGGTAATTCTAAGCTATTATATTTTAAACGCTTATTAACACGTTAAATCTTGATAATAGGTACCTATATCTGATTTACAGGTGATTTTGAAATTTGCCCTGAATTCAGAGGACAGATGTTAATGATAATGATGGAAATGAACTAATTTAGCATAATTTTTCTAATATTTGGATGCGGTAAGACACCATTTTATCTAGAAGTTCAGATACATCTGCATAAAAGCTAGAAACCAATTATTCACTAAATGACCCTGATCTAATTCTTAATTGCATTTGTTGTGAACCAAAGAATAAACAAAATATTAAGTACAGGTGATTTTTTCTGAACCGTATGAGCGGCACTTCACTCAATTATCCCTTTACCGATGCGCGTGACCCACTGACAAAACAAGCGAAGCGATCGCCGCATCACATTGTTTTCCCATAGCCCGAACGATTCCATTCAGAATCTCATTACACTTGAAAGGGGTTACAACAAATCTGGCGCAACGTTTTCTCATGGACGTGTCTGTCGTTAGGGCAGCGTGAGGTGACCATTACTGCGTACAAAGAGTTGCCTAAAATAGAGAGCTTTTGTGAGGCGGGAAGACAGGCGAGGGACGAGGTGGGGGCGGGGCGGTCGCCGGCTGCCCGGCGGCTCAGTCGCGCCGCGCCTCACAGCCGCCTCGCACGCCGCACCACGAAGCGTGCCTCTCGGACAGCGCACGCGCACGCGATACCTCCCCCGCCGCGCCCCCCACATAACACGTGCACCTAATATCAGTGGAAATCTACAAATGATATCGACCTCACATTAACAAAGTTTCACAATGCAAGAACAAAGTTCGTCGAGATCCAGCAAGTCCACGTTAAATTCTTTGGAAAGCGCTATCATCAAGCTGAAAAACAACTTGCAGATACAGGACACCAAGACAACAACAGACATGAACGGTTTGTTAGCTGCCGACCCACCGTCACCGCATTCGGACACGAAAACAAACGCAAGTAAGAGTCCTAGTTCTTCCTCATCTACAAACATTAATTTATCAATTGCATCAGCCGCATTGTTGCAAGAAAACATGCTTCAAAGATCACTACAAGGAGTAGTAATATCACTTCAAAATGCAATGATGAACTCACTGCAACAAGCGGCGTTATTACCGTCAAACTCTGCGGCGGCAGCTGCATTGAATTTACAAGCTTTGGAATCTTATTTGACTCTGCAACGTTTGACATCAGTATCCACGGTAAACAATACAACTCAACCCAATACATCGGAAAATAGTTCATCATCTAAACAAGACATTCTCAGGATAGCGACGGCAAGTGCAAAAATAAGTGAAATAGATGCGTCGGATACGTCTAAAGAATTCTCACCGAAGACACCCGAGGAATACCCGCTGTCAGATGCCATAGCAGCTGAAGACGTTGACTTGTCCGAGGAAGTAGAAGAAGACTTGGCCCTCTTAGATAATGAAGATGAATTCACATTGGAACAGCACTTGGAATCAACATCAAAAGGTTATGGATATAGTTCATCACAGAATCTAGATAACGGATATCCCAGTCTTCTCATGAATGCAATGTATCAACAACAAATGAATGGAAGTCCATCGCAAGCCCCACTGTCTCCACCAGCATCAAACTCTTCAAAATCAACGAACAGCTCTACTTCATCGACAGGCAGTATTGTATTTAATAAACAGAAGACTGGAGGAGGTGGGCCTAGAACGAAGAAACAATTTATTTGCAAATTCTGTAACCGACAATTCACGAAGTCATATAACTTACTTATCCATGAAAGGACACACACAGATGAACGACCGTACTCCTGTGATATTTGCGGGAAAGCTTTCCGACGGCAAGACCACCTCAGAGACCACAGGTAAAAACAATATTTATATGTTTTAGTGTTTCCATCATGAATAACTATTAAAGATAATGAAGTCGCTTTGACTAATATATTGCATAACTTATAAATACTTCTCTTTTAAAGTTATGCTTTTAAGCTCATAATTATGAATTTATACCTGTCTTCAAGGGGGTTCACTTAATGGAAACGACAACTACTAATGAATCAATAAAATCTAAGCCGTATCTTATCCATGATTTATGTTTCATTAGGTTTTAACCTTTTATGTTGTAATCAAACACCTGTTGATTTCTAAAGCTGTATTTTTAAGGCTTGTATTTTTAGATAAAACTAAGGTCCATTTATATTTCCTACTACAAAAGTACCCCGTGGCGGAGCTCTCAAATAAGATAAAACAATCTTTTAACCGTGTCGAGAAACATATTAAGGTTCACGATACTCATTTTTCGATATCAATAAAAGATTTCGGTCGTCGGGTTTCAACGCGAAACATTATGAGAAACTTTTGAATAATGGTGGGGAACGAATAAAATATTTTAAAACAAAAAGGGTTAAGTATGAACCGAGCAGATGGTATCGACAATTCTTTCGTCACGCTCGTAAATTATTTCACAAAACCGCCGCTAATCCCACGAGAGACGATGTTTTAATTTTGGCTTTTCATTTTGTTTTCTTCCCGACTCCTTCGCATTCCATATAAATCTCTGGGCATATCTTTTTTATATCAAAATATTTATCCTTTTAAAACGTCTCTACAATGCACTCAAATAAGATGTTGACCGTTACAAGAATTCGAATTCCAAACATCACGGATCTCGAACACAATAAATATGATAATAGTGTTACAACAGTTCTCAATCTATTTCTTCACTTATCTCCTCGAGATCCCCACCCAAAAAGAACTAAAGGTGTTGAATTTTTACACCTGTCTCTCGGCGATTTCCTCCCAAATCACCGTATCTCTGTGGCAATAAAATAAATTTCGTGTAGACGCCGGAGGGTTAACCCGAGCTCGGCTCGGCCCGGCCTGTCGATGTTCAATCGATGTCCGTTGACACGATACATTATAATGGACCGGAGCGGGCCTTCGACGGGTTTTAACAAAGCACGTGGTGATCCTGACGTGAGGATTAATATGGTTGACAAAAAAAAAAACCTTGGTAAATATTCTCCGCATACAAAATCAAGTTTCGATGTTCGAGATGTTGAGATTTTTTTGTGTAGATTGAAAGGATAATGGACTTAAATTAATTTGTAGCTTGTTTAGTAATTTGGACGTCGATTTTTGCGGTCCTAATTTTCTTATTCATGCACGGTTTATTTTCATTACTATCAATAATTAGTATGGAGAATGTGAATTTCATAGACCATCGGTCTGCATTGCGGGCTTAATTAATCAGTGTTGTCGCGTTGGTTCGAGTTAGGCCTAACGCGGCGCTCGCGCCGGTGTCACGGTACGCTCGACTGCACGCGCGCCCGGCCTGTCTTAATCACCATCATCATCGCGTGTTTTAATATTGAAATTATTATTTCATTCATCATCTTGGAACTCGGCTTTATCGTCACCGATCTAACTAATCCCAACGATTATTACATGTATTACGTTACTTTGAACGGCTCGTAATTTTCTTGCCTCGAGTCTGTTTGTTTATACGATACACAGATAATTTTCTTGAATTGTACACTCGATCGCTGGTCCCTCGTGCTGCGTTATTATTGATTACACGTTACCCGGTGTGTTAATTATACGTTGTAAAGTTAAATTTAATTTGAAATCAGTTGCTATCAACATTTGTGAGAAATATAAACCATATGTTTTATTATAATTAAAACTTACGTTCACGTAATTATATACTGTTTTTACTGGGTGTAAATCCAATAATAAGTAATTTATGGTTTCTCTAAAAGTATTTTTTGTACGGATAAAATTCGGACGCTTAAGTCTTTCAATTGAATAAATTCACCTCATTTGTCTCGATGGTGTTTTGCAAATTTTAAGTAAGGGTGTAAATTAATGATATTGGAAATAAAGTGGAGAGAAGACTGAAATTTATTACCAATAACCCTGGGGCTCTTGTTTGCTTCCCGGCTGCTCCCACAAGGTGCGCAGAACACGCGAAAGTGAATGTTTCGGCGCCTACAGACATGATGTATTTATTGAGCCCAACTCATCTCAACAACATGTTGTAGATACTACATAAGTACACGATTTAGGTGAACGAGCAAACTTATGCTCAATTAATTGGACATTTTGCACAGAGTATAAGTTTTACCGTAACAAGATTGCAACCAGTTGCTCCTAACCGTAGAAAAATGTCATATTGACAAATATTTCATCTTTCTACGTCTAGTATCCGAA
The DNA here is from genome assembly GCA_947359405.1 of Antitype chi. Classification (NCBI taxonomy): domain Eukaryota; kingdom Metazoa; phylum Arthropoda; class Insecta; order Lepidoptera; family Noctuidae; genus Antitype; species Antitype chi. Next base: position 8,253,758 of record OX375826.1, read on the forward strand.
TCTGTCTACGGCTAGTACGTAGACTCTGTATCCTCTTATACAAAAACTCTCTACTTAACTAACTAAACTAACATTTAAACTCTGTCGGATAGATTTACAAACAATAGTGTTTAGTTTGCTTAAGTATTCAATGTCTGCAAATCGAACAATAAGTAGAGTTAGTCTCGATACTCTCTCTATACAGTCTTTCTAGTAACTTTGTTGCGTGAATGTTTTATTACCTTCGAGCAAAAGTAACGATATTTTCCAAGAACATTAACTGCACATCAAACATAGCATTATTTTATACAGTGCATCGTTTTATATTGTGTGGTTAAAAGTAAAAACTATTACACGTTTCTATTAACTTTTAGATGACATGCTAAAAAGATATAAAAGCTTTAACAATAAATCTTTCTTTCAGGTACATCCATTCGAAGGAGAAACCGTTCAAATGCCTGGAATGTGGAAAGGGTTTCTGTCAGTCTAGAACGTTAGCTGTCCACAAAATCCTACACATGGAAGAATCTCCCCATAAGTGTCCCGTCTGTAGCAGAAGTTTCAACCAAAGGTCGAATCTCAAGACCCATCTTCTGACACACACAGACATAAAGCCATACAACTGTTCCTCCTGTGGGAAGGTTTTCAGAAGAAACTGTGACTTAAGACGGCACAGTCTGACACACAACCTTGTTGGAATATCATCAGTGAACACATCTCCGAGCGGCAGCAATGGCAAAAGCCCATTGCTAAATCCGAACTTTCCAATCGACAGCTTAGATACAGAAGATGAGAATTAGCAGTTACGTTTATTAGTGGCAAATGCGAAAAGACTGATTTTTACTCCTAAAACGGTGCCTTGTAGTATTAAGATTTAGTTTATTGTTCAACTCATGCCACGAGTGCCTAATTTATCGTTAGGAGAAAAAAAATATTTTCAAAGTAGATATTGCGTTTAGTGTTAAACTGAATTTATTTGTGTTCTAAATTCAATGTTCATTGTCTTTTTTTTCATCTAGTGGAGTATTAGTAGATTCTATCTTAAATCTGAGTTTGGTAGTTTTTTGTGTAGAAATAAATTCTTGCAATATCCTTACATTGTTTGGGTTTTAGTATTACATAGTTGTAGTATTTTTCTTTAAATCTTGTAAATTTTCTGATCTCATTTTGTGTTTGTAAATATAAATTATAGCTAAGTCAATTTGTGCATTCCGTCCACCTTAATGTTTATGTAAAAATGTTTAATGTAAATGAGGGTTGTGTAAAGTTGTGTCTTCCTGTACTTTGGGATCTTGAAGAACGAATGTTATTCGGATTCTGTCTCAAAACTTGTATTATCCAAGATCTTGTTTAGGTTAAATTTGTATTGTAATTAAATTGATGAATTTGAATATTATTATTTTTATTTGACCTATCGTTTCAACAAGTTTCGAATAGGATTACATCACATGAGGTTTATTGGTGGATGAACTGATTCAAATATAATATACCTAAATCCAAATGTAATTTCCGGGGTTCGTCAGGGTCTTTAATTCTTTGATCCTATCATGGGTATAAAATTACAGGTCTTAATATTTCTGCGTACTGTCGCTAAAATAAAAGCCTGTAATAAAGCCAAGACTACCTGTTTGCTAATTCTCAGAAAAAAATGAATCATGTTGATGACTTTTTCCACACTATTCTAAGAAAAAGGTTCTGCAGTTATTATTTTATGCTTTGTTTTGGATAATCATATCAATACAACATCGATTCTTCGATATCAATTAATGATATTCAGAAGACACTTAAAAATTACACTTCATATTATAGATTATTTATCAGTGCAATATTTATACAGCGTGTAACGGAAAGGGTATATACATACCAAGGCACGGCTTCTTTGGATGATATCAAACAATATTGGATAGGTTTTTTAATCCTAACTCTACATGCTCGGAAGTTATGAGAATTTTTAATACATTGACACCCGAAACCGAACTTTTCAAATTGAAATAAATACATCACTCGGAAGAGATTTATATAGTTATTGACCTACGTAGTGCGGTGACACGTTTGTTACGATTTGAATTTAAGAAACATATGAAACCGAAAATTTGGTATCAATTCTTAGAGTATGTTATTTTGAGCTATTATACTACGTATAGTGATTCTATACCAGCTGTTATCTTTAGTGCTTAAGGATCGCAATAGGGTTTCTGTTACACCCTGTATATTAATCCCTACTTAATATTATAAATGCGAAAGTAACTCTGTCTGTCTGTTGCGCTTTCACCCCTAAACCGCCAAACCGATCTTCATGAATTTTGGCAGAGCTATAGCCTGCTAGCCTGGTATATGGAAAAGGACATTTTTTCCGGTATAGCCCTCTACTTTTTTCCGGGATAGCCATAACATCCACGCGGGCGGAGCCGCGGGCAAAGGCTAGTATGTAGGTAATAGATAAAGAAATATTGATTAGGAGCATTCGAATACAGGATGACAGGGACCTCAACGCGTAAAACTGTAATCATGAATTCAGCACTTATGATTTTATACAGAATTTTGCAGATTTTGAACAAAAAATCAGCAAGATTATTATTGTGAAATGTACATAAAGTTCGCTATTATAAGTACCTAAGTGAACCACGAATGCGCGTTTTCACTAACATCAGCACGTCGTTAGATTTTCAACGCTCGGCTTTGCACCCAAAGTTGAAAATCCAACAACGTACTCTTCTTTAGGCATCCATTTAGGTGTCGCTTAGTGTTATTCAAAAGGGAATTAAGGTGAATCTTGTCGACCTTTTTTCCATACAAACTTCGGGAGTGTATACTCCACTGTTCGACAATGTACATCAAACATTAAATATGGTAGATATGGTTTTGTCTCATTTTTAACATTGTCTGTACGGAAACAGAATACTTAACCTAAAAGGTATTAAAAGTTAGGAGCCAACAAAAATACGTTTTTCTTGCTAATTTAACCTAACTTTGGGCGTGTTTAGCTAATAAAAGAAGTGTAAAAACTCCAAAACTAATTAGGTACCGACAAAGCTCATATATCGAAAAGTTCCATAAACTTAATTTGTTATTGATTTACGCAGTGGTTTTTTCATAAAACCCGATCTTCCGAAGGACTTTTCTTAATTATTTACGCGCATGTTGTACTACAAATGTTCCTGCATCTCACTCAATAACGTTGTACGTGTAAACTGGCGTCTAACTGCTCATCACTGACTACCTCTATCGTACACGATGCCTGGTGAGACAGCGTGCTTTTTAGCCAGGCCTACCAGTGAGTTCGAGCCCGCGACTAGATTCCAGGTGTTGAATTTGAGAACAGATGTCTTTGGGACAGCTTCATGTCTAGCAGAATATCATGATAATGCTGCTGATAATGACGCATGAGCAATCAATCGCCTAGTCATATCCCAACTAAGTTCGGGTCGGCTTTCAGTCCAACCGGATGCAGCTGAATACCAGTATTTTACACGGAGCAACTGCCTGTCTCACCTGCACTATCGAGTAACTGGGTAATATGATACCCCTTGGCAGGACTGAATGTCTGCTTTCGGGCTTCTGACGACCCATAACGATTGGCAAAAGTCCACGAATGACAGCCGGGAACGGCTAACGTGCTTTCCCGGGCACGCAGGAGTCTCCACGGACCAACTCCGGCAAGCGTAGTATAACCTGATCGATCGACCCGTATGGCTGTTATTATTTAGCCATTTTTTACTTTTTGAGGGTGGAAAATCATCAAATAACTTCTCCCGCTGTGGGTGGAGCAGGAAGGCGTGTCAGACTTTTACTGACTAAAACCCACCCGTGTTCCCTCAGTTGCCTGTATGCCAGAGACGACGGTATCTCTTTCGAACAACCCGCACCCCTGGCAGGCATCGGCCCTTGCGGGCCCCACCAGTTGGTGATGACATTTCTTTGAGGCGCGCGTGGAACACAACACGCCGTCGACCCGGGCTTGGTCCTTACCGGACAGCGAGCTACCCATTACCCGGGAATCAGCCTGGGATTCCCGACGCCCAGGGCCTCTCCAACGGAGGCTAGGGCCGTGAGGGCGCATATACTGCCTAAGCCATGAGAATGATGCTGTTAAACAACAAATACGGTAGGTAATGGAAGGCATCAAGTTATTTTCAGTAAACACTATGGCCTTTGCCTGATCATTTTGTTAGGTTTAAAGAAAGTATTGCCTGTATAAAGCGGTCATACCCCACTTATTAGCCTATGGGAATATTAGGCGTCCTTTCTTGGGCATGGACTCACTACTTATCCTTATGACATACCTACATTGTAACAAATTTTTTTCATAAGTGGTTTTTTTTTTGGACTTGATATCCATTCAGATTTTTCAACAGTTGAAATAAAAATCATCTCATTCGGTTTAAATTGTTTTTTATTTTTATTTTCTATTTTGTGAGTAATTAGAACATTATAGTAGACCTTTGTAGACTCATAGATGCTTCGATTTTTTAATCATTTTCTACTTTGTCTAAACTGTCCTCCTATACATTTAACAGCGTAATTTAAAAACATTGTTAAAGGCAATTATTTAAAAAAGTAATAGTAGAGTTTCTTCCCAGCTTTTGTATATAGGAAACGACCAATTGCATCGTGCACCTAGCTTCTGCCGTTTCATAAGCGCATAATTATGCAAGTTGGTTTATGTGAAATAAAATACAATGATTATGAACTTGAGATCACTCAATATACAACTTTATCAGCAGACAAGTAAGTATACCCACTTGTCTTCATTACCTTCATCCTTCTTTATCCTAATTTTAAACACACGCGATTTCGAGATTAAATTTCTATTATTTTTATTTGCGTTTTAATCTACCTATCAGTCAATTCTTGTTAGCCTTTCAAGTAAAATAGACCTCAAGATCTCATGCACAGCGTCGGCATTCGATCAATAGGAGTATCAAATCCATTAACTATCTGTTTTTGACCTACCAGTCGACACCTTAGTATATTAAAGATTTATTCTTCTACAGTTTGAATTAAGTTCTTCATGAAATTAACAGATGGCGTTACTTGTCACATTAATATGCGCATGAGTTGACAAGTCTTTATCAGGTGCTATGAATGAATACGCCATATTTCATATCTGACAAAAGACTCACATTAATTTATGTTAGATCACAGAAGATACCTATTTACTTCACAGAACATTACATTATATGGGCAACTTCAGTGTGATTGCTGTCACTATGATAAAATTAATTACGATAATTTAATTTTGACCGGTTAAGATAACGTTTATGAATTTAGAAGTCTTCCTAGTTGCTCATTGGAGGTTAGCGTTAATACCTACCATTAACACGTTTTATGTGCGCTGATCATGCACAGTTTTACCTACGCTTGATTTGTGTGTTCATTCAATTGAAACTTCCTGAAACATCATGCTAACGCTGTAAAATAGTGGCTTCAGGTCTATCAGTAAACTGAGAGGTAATTGCGTAACACACAGACAGAAGGAATAGCTTTCATTTGAACAGTTTGGCAACATCCATTGCGTTATTTACGTTGCTGAGCAGACAAATTTTTCTAACATATGAAGCAATTAATTAGCAATATCCTTCAAAATTATTCAGATTCTGATTTATAGTGTGTTACGCATTACTGCTCCTGGTTGGTTTGGTTTATTGGTTGGTATGGTTTATTAGTTTGGTTGGTTGGGATATCTAACTATCAATACAAAGACAATTTTAGTCGCAAGGGCAGTTCTATTGATCAATAATTCTGGAATTGCAGGTGCCGGCAGTCAGTTAAATAGTGCATCTTGCATCTTTTAACGTTCATCGTCATCACTGGCAACCTTGTTTCACTAGTAATTATAGGACTCTCCCATTTTTGCCATTGTATTAAGGTCTTACATCAAAACCAAACCAATTTTTTGTAAACATAATCTGGGAAATAGAATAAAAAAAACATATTAATTTCGCACCCAATCTGTTAAACGTAACCTTTTCTTTAACCCAACAGATGCACTAATAGACGTGGTACCGTATAATGGACGTAAAAGTAGTAATTATAAAGGTCAATGTAAAAGGCAAGACGAAACGCAACCATTAGCAACAAAGGACGACTACTAAGCTTGAAAAATCGCTTCAATTCAACACCAAATCGATGCAACGCAATTCACACGAATAAAAAGACTATTCGATTCAGTCCCACACAAAGACCCTTAAGAGTGTATCAAAATGACATAAAGCTCGATTCTTTTCTTAAACACAAAACACGTTTATAATGGTCCACATCTCTTACTTTTTTTGTCAGTTTTTGGGAATAGATGACGTGTTAAAAAGGTAACAAATTGTATGCGTTCCGGAGCCTCGTATCTCGTTTCTTTACCAACCGTCATATATTTATTACGTCATTACATCGATTCGAAATTTGAAATGATCCGTAGCGGATTCTTTGCGTTTTTGATTGGCTGACGTTTTGGTTTTGGCAATTTTGAATACCTACCTTTTAATTACGAACAGGTGTTGATGTTGCCAAATGTTGGATATGACTATGACCGAAATAGTATAACGGGAGTGTTCAACGCATGTGGGCGGCTATGTAATAACAGCCGCACGAGTCAATCGATCCCGTTAATCTACGCTTGCCGCGGTTGGTCCATGGATGGGTGACCATCTTTACATGCCCTTCCGTGCCTCGGAAAGCATGTTTACCCGTTGGTCCTGGCTGTCATTTGTGGATCTTTGAAAGTCGTTACTGGTCGTCTGAAGCTCGAAAGCCTGACCAGTCTTACCAAGAAGCATCTTACCTGTAACCATGCAAATTACTGGTATTCAGCTGCATCCGGTTAGACTGGAAGGCGACCCCAACATAGAAAAGGCTGGTCAGATGATGATGAGTCTTCAACGCATGCTCCAATCTTTTGAATGGTAGGTAAACGTCAAGCCTATTAAATGCTTAACAAATTCACATAGGTCTGTATCAGCGTCGTTTTCTGGTAAAACCACACATCAACACTATTTACTGTTGAGTTACTCGAATGTGGTTGCGAATACTGAAAACGAGTGAAAGATTAATCATTTACCCCTTCATTTATAAACGTTGATTAACGTTAAGTAATGATTAGCGACTGTTTAACCATACATTTTTGATATTTGAACGTCTCTTAATTTTAAGCATCTTTTATAAATAAACCCCTTTGTAAAAAAAAACATGTAGGTAAATCAATAATAAATAGTGAAATTCATAATTCATCAATAACACAAGTCAATTCTTCATTTTTATTACAATAACTCAATCATTATAAACCTATTCCGAGTGCTCATGCTCTCTACAAGGAAATCTCCAAACGGCTGGTTGACACTTCCCGTGACTCAAGGGCTGGTTTTTACTTTGGCCAGAGGCTGAGCATTGCTATACAACGTGGTAATGCCGCCAGTCTCTTGGGTACATTACCAGTCGACAGCGATGCGGATGAGTTTTTTGACGCTTTGTTTTAGTTTATTCGCTGTATTCGCAAGTCTACGAAAGAAATAAGCCCAAATCGCCGCGAAGCCATAAAACTAGCATCCACGATAAAGTGAAACTATTACAAAGACAAACAATGTCAGAGATCAAGAGCACGACAACAAAACAAAATGCGACGCAAACGCACCATTCTTAAATACGGTGACAACATAATAATGCGCCGCATCTCCGCCTCCCTTTATAGCGGTGAATTATTCACAAATTACATAGTGATCGGAAATCCCGCTGAGTTAAACAAAGTCCTTTTTCTTCCCTTACTTTTTTTTTCAAGTATTGTCAACGATATCGAAATTACACTGTCACAAAGGATTACGCTCAACTCAGAGGTGTTTGAAAAATATTTGCTTTTGCCGTTTCGAGTGCGCATTATCCCGCATTTAGTCGCCGTTTTTATTCGCGACCACACACACGCTGCAAAAACACAAATACAAAAAAAAAAATGTCGGTGTGAAATTATATAAGGTGTTTTGACAATGGTGAGTGTACGTGAGTTCCCGACGTTTCGTATTTTAAACACGGTTTTGTGTCGTATTTGTCTCCGTTTCAAATGTAACATTTTCGTACTTATTTTTGAAACATTGATTTGTATCCCTATAGAATTGTAGTTACGGCATAAATTAGGCTTATTTTATTGGTTTCAGTATTGAATTGTCAAAAGAAACTAGGAAGGTTACAAAGATCATGCAATTATTACAGACTGTTAAAAAAAATATGACCCGTTACGTCCGGGAGGGCCTATAGGTGCCCACACAATAGAAAATCAATTGTGTCTCGTTAGCCGGGATCTAAAGAATATAACAAATCTAAGAAGATTAAGTATAACAAATCTATGAATTTACTTCAACCTGTTTCTAAGGTGGCTAAATAATGTAGGTATATAACATACTGTACATCGATTAAAAGAAAATATTTTAGGCAATATTATTATTAACTAAGGTTGATTATTGCTTGTAGATTTGTTTTATAAAATTAGCTTACATTCCCCAGCGGAATCAATATCAACCCTATTTCAATATACACTCGAGAGCAATGAATTAGGGTCACGTAAAGAGTGAAACTGGACGAAGTACCCACATATAAAAAAAAATATGTCAAATTGGATTGACATAAATAAAAAAAATCGTCAGCTAAGTGCATGTATAAATTATTATTACCTCAAACTCAGAGCTCGTATAATTATGATAGAACTTCACGAACAGAGAAGTTTGTTAAATAATTAAACTACCTAACAGGGTGTTGTGAAAATGACAAATTTTTGAGATTGCAGTTAATTCCCCATATCTCATTTCATTATTTATATACCTACTCCATTTATTTATAGTATTAGAAAAATAATAGCAAAATGACGACAGTTATTGTGGTAATATTGTTAAAATAATTGCATTTTAGAGTTATTTTTAAGGGTGAATAGACAATTACATTACTTTCATAGTTTCATGAAATAACGGAGTTTATTAAACGTTTACCTATGTATATCGAAATAACGAAAGGGTGATAACCAGAGACGGTTACTATTTCCAATAAAATACCGGTAAAACTACCAAAACATTTCGTACCGTTCTATAAAATATTTAACGTTAAAATTACCATTAAATCATAGGACGCACCAGTGTTTAAATAGCGTTACAAATATCGTTACTTCGCTAAAATCTAACAAGAAGCAAGATTTTGTGCAACGTTGCCAAACCAAACCAAACGCCTCGCTTGCCTCGCGCACCTTGCGTTCGGCTCTTCGCCGGAAAGATACGAATATGATAAGATTCGCGCTGGCGCATGTTTTATTTCATAATCTTACGGCACACAAACAAAGCGTCGCGTACGCCAAATGCACCTACGTCTACTGCCTTTGATTTATCAACTTGTTGTTTGTGTAAAAAATACTTTTATGGGGCAAAAGAAGTTTCAACCTTTCAAGTTAAAATTTTTGTGATTTTTTATCACTAAAATTTTATTTATTCCCGTCAAACGACGATTTCCCATTCTGAAATTGACTAAAGTGACACATTTTAACTATATTTTAGTTCGACGGCACTAAGGTGGCACTGAGTTATTAATTTAGTGAAAATGTCAATTTTGATATTCTGAATTTTACGTTTTTCACCTAAAATTTTGATTGTCTAACTAAATCTAACTATTTTTAATCGCGATTAAAAAGGTGTGGAATAAAATTAGTTTTCAGTAACTAAAATTCACACCAACACCTCGACATCAGGTGCAAAAACAGTAGATACTGTATCTTTTTTGCTTTTCTTTTGCTCATATCTCGAAAATGGTGTGTCCTATCGCAAAAATAATTAAAATTTCGACCCCCTTTATTTAATCCATACACACCTATAAAACTTAACATGTAGATAATAGTTTTTCATGTGTTCCACACAAAAAGTGAAAAATTCCATATAAAACACGTCGAGGCTGCCCCAACTGCGCGCGGTAGGGCAAATAATTATTTATTTATTTATTTAATACTTCACGCACAGAAATGTACAGAGGCGGACTTAATGCCGTTACAAAGCAACAAAAAAAACCACGTGTAGTCGCGATTGTCAAAATTATTGTTAAATTTAGAGATTTTTTTGCATAGTAGCTTTACGATTCTCATAGCCTACATTTAACAAATAAACTAAATGATCACTTAGTTTAGTTCGGTGTACCATAGAATCGGAACCAATATTGTATACAAGCCGAAGGTATTCATTCATGTTTTCAGTTTTCGCGTCGATGGCCCTGCCACCCTGTTTATTATAATCTTCTGCAGCACAAAAATAATATCGTATACTCACATACCGAAGGTAGTCCATTCGTGGTTTCAGTTTTCACGTTGATGTTCCTGCCACCCTGTTTATTATAATTTTTTGCAGCACAGAAACAAAATTGTATTCACGCTGAAAGTAGTCGCACGTTCAGCGTGTATATGTTACCGGCCAAATCCAATTTCAGGCCAAACTAGTTTGTCCTAGGCCAAACAGACTTATCCTACGCGTGATATGTCGCAGCCAACTGGCTTAATTAGCCATTTCGTTAACCTAACCTAACCCATTTAATCGGCGTGCCCCGGCTTAATAAACCAGTTTGGCCTAGGACAAACTAGTTTGGCCTGAAATCGGGTTTGGCCGGTAACATATATAATATTGTTTCTGTGCACACACCGAAAGATGCTAGTCTCCCCACCATCATAGTTAGAAAGAGATAGACGTATGTATAAATTACCGGTATAAGAATTGTTACTTTTACCGAAAATAATACAGGTAATTATATAACGTTAACTCACTTTGGGTATCGGTATTATTATCGTTAGTTTTTTATCGTTAACATAACGGTAATTGGTAACGTTATAGAAAAAATACCGGAATTCAGTCCCTGGTGATAACCGCTGTTTTTCATGGAGTAGGTATAGTGTTGATCTAAGAAAGTGCCACCACAATAAGTAAATGGCCGGTTCAAGGCTATGACTCAAGAATTTGCAACTTTATACGAATTCAAGTAGGTAAACAAGATACGGCCAAAGTACCTACTTGCCTGCCACTACTTAAAGGTCTGCTAATAGTCGAGGTTAAAAGGGTAAGTGCCTTAGATACAATCACAGGTGAATAAATTAAAATTATCTGCAGGATCATAAATTATACGATAGATAGGTACATATCCCGCATAAACTATTTCGTTAAAGAAATTCACAAAAGCACCAAAGAAATAGCTCTCCATAAATAATAATTTAAAAATAAAGCACACAGACACACCCAAACATCTCTCATTCAATTTTAACTTCTATAACGTTCAAACCAAAGTTCATATTGCATTTCACGTTACTCGGAGTAGTCCATGCACCACGTGATTTAGGTTAGCATTTAAATGTATGTAATTTTATTTATTTTAATAGCAGAGGTACAAGCGACATGGTATCGCAAGCATGCGAATTAACGGTGACAATTGTGATTGCAAACCACATTTGTGTTCAAGCTTCAACGTTAAGTGCCGAGTATGCGTTAAGAGTATGAAAAATACAGAAAGGTCACAGTTTAGAAGATTTTATACCTACTTACTAGTGGGTGATGGGCAGTGATTTTAAAAACGGTATTGAAAGTAGGATTAATCATAGGTGTTGTGAAACTGGTTAAACAATAAAATCAGTTTACCTGAAGGTAAACTGGTTTTATTGTTATTTTTCTTTCCTTTACTATTTGTATTTATGTTCGTTTGTTTATTTTATCTAAAGATTTTAAGTTTTAGTGATTTTTAGTTTAGTATTTTAAGTTTTTTTTTAAGTTTTCAATTTCAATTTTATGGGTGCTAATGCCTGAAATAAACGATTAATAATAAAATAATAATAATAATATTTCACGGTGGGATTTTTATATTAGGTACAGGATATGTATAAGGGCAGATAGTATATAGGTAATAATAGTCCTCCAGACTGAATTTGGCATAGCAGCCAATCTCATCAGAGACTATAGCCCTCGGCGCAGAATATATGTTCAAGTGTGTGCGCAAATACAGATGCAGTTTCTTTCTTCCTTCAGTTTCATAGTCCGATAGATAGATTATGTCAGTGATGATATGACGAGAAAGATGGTAAATAATGATATGACGGCTAATAAAATGTATGAAAGACGATGACGTAAAGCTGATCCCAAATAAAACCGTAAGGACTGGATGATGACATAGTAATTATCGAGGTAAGTTTTGTTTTGTTTATTTTATGGTTTGACAGTAACTGGGTAGTTGCTGTTTTTCTAATTAATTTAAGACTATGAACGAAGTTGCAACTATGTAAGTTCTCTTTCATTAACATATTTAGGTAATTTTGCCCTTAATATGTAATTATAACTCATGTTATGACAGCTGACAGTAACGACGTCCTCATGATAGCTCACTCGATAGTGCCCGCAAACGATGTGCACAAACTGTGTAAGTATTATATTAAACACAGAAGCATTGAACTATTGATGAACAGTATCATTTGTGCTAGTTGATCAGTGTCAGTGTGTGCTATTGTGCTGCAGCTGATATTACCGACGTCATCATGATAGCTTGCTAGATAGTCTCCGCACACGATATTCACAGACTGTGTATTATAAAACACAGAAGTATTCCAATATTGATTAACAGTGTCATAAGTACCTACTAGTTGATCAGGGTCAGTGTGTGCTATCATGTCGCAGCTGACAGTAACCACGTCTTCACGATAGCTCGCTAGATAGTGCCCGCACACGATGTGCATTAACTATGTATTATATGAAACACAGAAGTTTTTCACTATTCATGAACAGTCTCATCTGTGTTTCTTGATCAGTGTCAGTGTTTGCTATCGTGTCGTCATGATAGCTTGCTAGATAGTGCCCGCACACGATGTGCATAAACTATGTATTATATGAAACACAGAAGTATTGCACTTTTGATGAACAGTCTCATCAGTGTTTCTTGATCAGTGTCGGTGTGTGCTATCGTGTCACATCCGACTGCGTAATGATAGTGCCCACACAAGAATAGATGTGCATAAACTGTGTATTATATAAAACACAGAAGTATTGCACTATTGATGAACAGTCTCATCTGTGTTTCTTGATCAGTGCCGGTATGTGCTATCGTGTCGCAGCTGACAGTAACGACGTCGTCATGATAGCTCGCTAGATAGTGCACACGATGTGCATGAACTGTGTACTGGGTTTTTATGATTGTGTATGTTATTAATAGAGATTTTTTAAAAATTGGCCAATTGTTATATTTCGTTATAGATATGTTATTCTTATGTACATTTTTGTTTGCACTGAATACCTATGGAGGTCTTCAGAATGAATTTATTGCTTTACTTTTTTTGTCTTTGTTTCGTAAAACCTAGTCTGTTCGATTTTACAAAATTTAAAACATACTAGTACTAAGTGCTATGCTGACTATATGAGCAACAGCTGTCTGATTTTCGCTCGAAAACATAGAATTAATACCCACCTACATAAATTGGATGTTTTACAGAATAGGTACATAATTGTTTAAGTAAGTTATCAGTATTTATCAGTACCACACCTATAATTATTTTATAAAGACGTTACATTTTTTGTAACAAGATCCTGATTCCAACGAGGTCATTTACCTAATTGTAAAACTCATGTCTTCACAATCCACCCAATCACTTTAGTGAGGACATTAACAATGTTGACGTGAGAGACATTTGATACGATTAAACTGACTTCGACCTTACAAAGGCACCTTTACGGGTATTGAGACTTTATCTTTAAATTTCCGTTTTCAATGAAATCCCTTAATAAAAACAAAACAGAAACAGTAAAATATCCGATCTCTATTATCTGTAACTCAATACTTAATACGAAACCGTGGTAGAAGGCGGTGGGAGTGGCATGAAAGACTCCGCCCAATCCCTCCCAAGCGGCGCCGCGATTGGTGGAGGGAGGGAAGTATCCATGCGTACGCGCATTCAAGCCCACCGCGGCTGAAGAATGCAATTCAATTGAGGTGCTCAATGCTCTTTTATGTGAAGTACGAGTAATCGTTCTATTAAATGTACGGTTCCTGCGATGTGCAGGGAGAATTCTTTGTTTCTAGCTTTAAGTACAAATTGCTGTAGTAATTTGCCACTATTAAATACAATTAGATAATCTTTGTAAACGATAGCTGAATTAGGAACGGGAATTTCCTGTTGTAGAGTGAGAGACTTGAGATCCTGCAATTTTGTGATTTATTGATTGGCTCTGCGAATTTTTATTAAAAAATTTAAATTCCTAAGTGGCCAGAATTATTATCAGTTTAATTAAATTCTTTAATTTTTTGCAGGATTATTGTAAAGCAGATTACCTTACGTTTTTAAAGCAATTCCTCATCAAAAAGGAATATTTTTTTAGGTGGGTCAATCAAGTCATGGAAAAGCTGCAAACAACAAAAAACTAAGCACAAAATTTTTGAATATGGAACCAAAAATCAGCCATTTTAATTTTCATAATTTTAATATACCTACCTACCCAGTGTTACTAGACGAATCTTATTATGCCTCTCAAGCTAAAATTTATAAAGCTGTTTATACTACAGAGCGCGACAAAGAAATCCACATACATACCTACATACACTCGAATAATATAACCCCCCTTCTGGCGCAGACGGTTAAAAAACACTTTATTAAGCTAGGCAGAAGTGCCAATACAGGCATAAAGTGAGTGTCAATGAAGTACTTATTCTGACTGTTTAATTTGGCAGTCGTTGTAAGCTTCAATGTCCTGCAGTGGATCATGTTTACAGGTTTGTAGTAAATTAAAGTAGGTAAGTAAGTAGGTATACACAGACCGCACCTTACACTATAAGAAACAAACAGGTAATATGTTGGGTTTAATGACCGCTATAATGCGTAGGTAGAGGCAATTGACTAGCTATCGCCTATGACCATGAATCCAAAATGAAAATGTGTATAATTTTTTATGTGCACAGACAGAAGAAGTCTGCTAGTCAATTACTTTAAAATCTGGACATCAGCTAGCGTAGACAGAAATCTGTGAAACAAGTTTTTTACTCACTAGACGCCTGAAAGCGAGTACCAACCCGCACTGAGCCCGCGTTGTGGATGATGGCCCACTAACTCGAGGCCTGTGCCCCAGTAGTGGGAACATTATAGGTTAATTATGTGAGACGCCTGAAGGAGGACATCTCCCTCTTGGTCAACCACAGCCAAGGTGAAGTGACGATCTGTTAATGTTTGCGAGGCTGTCCAGAAATCGCAAAAGTTCTATGAGGAAGAGAAGAGAGAGGTTTGGCAGTAGACGCCTTTGCAGCAACGGGAGACAAAACAAGGAAAACAACCTTTTCCCCACTATGTTGGGGTCGGCAACCAGTCTAAAATGATGCAGCTGAATACCAGTATTTTACATGGAGCGACTGCCTATCTGACCTCCACAATCCACTTATTGAGTACTAGCTTCCGCCCGCGACTTTGCCCGCGTGGACGTCGGAAATTATCCCGCGGGAACATACTACGGGGATAAAAAGCACCTATGTGTTAATCTAGGTTATAATCGATCTGTGTGCCTTACAACCAAATCCGTTCAGCCGTTTTTGCGTGATTGAGTAGTAAACATTCAAACATTTTCACAAACTTTCACATTTATAAAATTAGTAGGATTACGATACCCCTGGGTAAGACTGGTTGTCAGACTTTCGGGTGGCTTCTGAAGACTCGCCACGATTATCAAAGATCCACGAAAGATAGCCGGGACTAACAGCTTCGACGACTTAACCAAAAAAAAACTGTACCTAACCTATTAAAGCCACACCAATTGACGTAGAAATAGATCTAAACCTTCAGGAGTTCAGGACACATGTAGATAAAGAAACCAACCAATAAATACTTAACGCTCTGCATTCATCCTTTACTTATGCCCACCTAAGCATTGTGTAAGTTTATCACCAACTCATAACTATTAGAAATCGTAAGGCATCTTACATGGCAATTACAAATTCTAATGGTGATAAATATAACGAGGCAATGCGAGGAATCTTGTTAGGGTCAACTGGGTACTAACGACCTACCATTGAAATGTTACAATGAATACTAGATGTTCATGTTAGTTGATTGTCATGAGAAAGACGGATGTGCTGCTAATGTCCTACCTTGCAAAAAATATGCGAAAATAGCAGTAAAAAAAACCCCTGTAGAAGATTATGGGAACCAAGAAAATGATGATGATGAAAAGATTTATCGATCGATCTGTCCTATACAAACAATAAGATTTAGTCTATTCTATCCTATTTAACTTAATATGATACTTTAATTATAATTTTTACTACCTGAAAAAGATGACTTGAATATTGCTGAATAATTGTATTAAATTCATTATTATTGACATTAATCTGGACTTAACTATAATTTATAATATAAAAGAAAATAATAATACAATAATATTCTATAATACATGCTAATTTAGGATGATAAAGGCAGGCGAATGATGAAATTGCAATGCTTGTAAAAGGCTGCTAAGTCATAAGTAGGTACTAACATCAGATAACACCAACACTGTGTACACTTAGTTCGCAATAAACGTTTTGACTTTGACTTATTTATTTACTTAACACCAGATTTTGTCCAGGTTTTCTAAATTTTATTTTATAATTTTTTTGTTTCTAGTGTTCATTGATCTTTTCTTGACTACAGTTAACGTTTGCAATCAGATTGTAAATTTGTAAATTGTTTTCTGTGAAATTTTTTATGGGCGTACTGGGTGTAGGTATGTGTCTGTGTTAAGTGAAATGTTTAAATGTATAAATTAACTGCCAAGCACAGGTACTGAAGACAATGCGGGTTACAAATTAGTCTGCTATAAAAAGGGTTATTTGTAAGTCTCAAATAAATGAAAAATAACAATCTCGAAAAGTTAGAACACAATTGAAAACTGGCAACTGACCCTAATAAAGTTCAAAGGATGTGTTGCATTCATCTAGACTGCTTCATCTTCTAAAACTTGGCAGATTTCATGAGTTGGTGCCATTCAAAGAATTTCCGTAACCACTATTATAATCGATTGAACACTCAAACCAACCACTCTTAAGTTTGCAAAATAAATCGATTTAAACCAACAATCGGTAAGCATGTCCAACACGATTATTTACTAACAAACAGTCGATTATTCGGAAATTATAATACAATTCTTGCGCCAATCCGTTGTGGTTGCAAAACTGCTACTTAGCAATTTGTTATCGTCCTACGTACCTTGTTGAGTTTGTTATATTGCTGGTATAGTGTTACCAATGGCAGGTTTCAAATTACCGTACCAACAATTGAATGAAACTCGGCAGGAGTTCCCACATTTATCTTGTAGGTGCCTAAGTTCCGGGATTGTTGGTAACCCTAACCTAACAGCTGATGGATGGCGGAGTAGCCACGGAATTGGCGAGCGGAAAATATGTATTTCAAGCATTACGAAGTTTCTAAGATTCTGTAATGGATGCCACACTTGCCAATTATGGTGATTTAGGGGGGGATTTTGTATACAGTGTGTTATGTTAAACGAGGGACATACTTTATGGGAGTGCGGTACTCATTACAAAAAAAAAAATACTGAGGGACCAACACTGATATCGCGAAAAGAAAATCAGCCGCTCTATGCATTTATGTTCGCATAACTGGTCAAAATGTCGAAAGAGATACCGCGGCCCCTGGCACACAGGCAACTGAGGGAACACGGGTGGGTTTTAGTCAGTAAAAGTCTAACACGCCCTCTCGCTCCACCCAGAGCGGGAGAAGTTATTTGATGATTTCCCACCCAAAAAAAAATACTGGTCAAAATGTAGGGAACAGCTGATTTATACTTTATATTTTGGTATCCACTCCATATTAAAAGTTGTATATTATTTTCATAAGTAGATCATTTAATTTCATTTAATCAAACATACTGTATACTGGTAGGTATATGCAATTACTGAAATTACTTTAGTATTTTCGTCCAACCTTCCCTGAACAATGGCTGTCAATGTCTCCCGTACTAGCATTTAGATTGATGATTAGACAGTGAAAGTAATGAAAGTGCTGCAATGGCATCATTATCAGGTTATGGCACTTTACTATCTGTAGTAGTACGGCCAAGCAATTGAAGAGACATGTCTGAACATGTCTCTTCAATTGCTTGGCCGTGAATGAGAGGTATTTTTGGCAGATTAGAATGCGAACGTTCTTAAAAGATGGGAATTGCTACTGTGATATTTTTTCGTTGATTGGGGAAACTATTTTCTATCTATTTCGGTAGCCTGTATTGTTCCACTCCAGCGCAAAAGCGTCCCTCTCGTTCAACCCAACTTTGTTTGCTACTATTTGCAGGCCAGTTCGTTTGGCAGGAGTCAAGCTAGTCCCTCCATCTTAGCTTTGGTCTATCGTGGTTTCGGCTAGTGTACAATTGCTGCTACTCATCCCAACCTCAGTGCTTGTTTCGAATCGAACCAAATTTTATAAATATAAATTTTGCATATTTTGCCACGGAACAAATTCTTTGGATTGTTCGGCTTCATCTATCCATTGCCTCAAAATTTGCCTGTTTTAAGTAGGTATATTCTAAATTTTTTTTGAGATGCTCCTGAATTATAATGACTTTGATGTAAATTGTCGCATCGAGCAATTAATTTTCCTTCAATATTATGCTACTTTAAGATAAGTTAGCAACACCACACGCAACATTATAGCTTACATTATTGATGTGTTAACAGCTTAACATCGTGTTGAAATTATGGATATTTATTATTTATCTGATTCTGTGTTTACAGGTATTCATAGTCAAGTAACACCTGTTACTTGACTATGAATAGTTATAACTTGCGCAATCATATTTTGACACCTGTCAAAATATGATTGCGCAAGTTATAACTTAGGACTACACAAGTTATTAATGAAATGCAAGAAAGAAACCATGAAGGTTTTGAACTCTTCAGTGTGTTTTAGGCAGCATTATTGTAAAGAGTCTAAACTAGTTTGTTTTTCCTACCTTATGTCTGAGGTGCTTGTGGCTAAGTAATATTAGCCGGCACGGGTCCATCGATCAGGTTAAACTATGCTTGCCACGGTTGATCCGTGGATGGGTGACTATCTTTACATACCAAGACCCCTCCATGCCTCGGAAAGCACGTTAAGCCCCGGCTGTCATTTGCGGATCTTTGACAGTCATCACAGCCTGAAAGTCTGATAACCAGTCTTAGCAAGGGGTATCGTATTACCCAGTAACTGGGTTGTGGAGGTCAGATAGGTAGTCACTCCATGTAAAATACTGGTATTCAGCTGCATCCGGTTAGACTGGAAGCCGACCCCAACATAGTTAGAGAAAAGGCTACGCAGATGATGATCTACCTAGTTAATAATTTCTTTAATTTCTCACTTGTGTTGTTTCTGAGAAAATTACCAAGAAGCGTAGTTAGGTTGATGTCTTGATGCATTACAGAATCACAGCCGCTGGTCTCCTTCAAGTTTTGGGCGGTCAGCAAAATTTTTCGTGTAGTGGTTGTTTCTCTGCTAAGGTGATCTACATTATCTATATCTTTATCCCCTCTTCATTCACGTCTACGGTTTGAAAACGTAAGGATTATTCATCATTATGTATGCTCATAGCTGATTAATTGAAGGTCGATTTACGATAGATGTGGCAATGAAAATCATCTAATTAGTTTTAGAAGTTAAGGCTCGCGCAGACAGGAGCGAAACTCTCGCGCTATCGCGTTACGTCTGCGGGAGCCTTTATTCCTCAAACGTAATTACATTACTTACGTAAAATGGAACGTTTGGCATCATCTCCACATACCTTTAACATTATTTAACAAAAGTTCACACTTCATTCAAAATTAAATTCTATTATCTTTGACATCCGTTACAATCTTAAGTGCCTCGTTTGTGCATTAACTGGGCCACCTGTTACACCGACGCGTATCTTGTTTTGTAGGACAATAACTTGTTTCCAATTTTAATGTTTTCAGGATGTGGTGAATGAAAATGTATAGTCTGAATGGTTGTGTTCAGGAGAGGACTGCCATAAGTGCAGACAGATGCACTGAAGACCAAAGAAACAATTCAGGCGTCCTTGACTATTTCCGATTGCTAATTTAAGTAGGTATGGACCAATAGACTAATTATGTATCTGAGTAGTGACTTACTGTATTTTTTCCAGGAAGCGGCAATAATCGGTTTTTCCAAAAGTGTGAAGAGAGAGCATTGATCTTACAAAATCTTTTTAGCACCTTTTCAAAACATTGGCAATAAGGAAAATTACCATTTGAAAATCAAGCACATAATTATGTAGCCTGGCATTGTCACCATTTCAGCCGCAAGACGTCCACTGCTGGACATAGGCCTCCCCAAACAACGCCACTTTGACAGGCTCTGTGCTTCTCGCATCCAGCGGATTCCTGCGGCCTTCATATCATAGGCTATTCAAAGCTTTAATTTAAACCATTTTTTTTCGTACAGACATTTTTCTCGCGGACATAAACAGCCCCAACGTCCACTCCGGTGTAACAGTCGCCCTGCTAGCACGCGCTAGGCCGAAAGGTATTCACACAACAAATATTGACGCGCCGAAGCATTGTGTCGGCGTTAACTAAAGGTTATCTTATCAACTATTTGAGCGCAAACACTAATGTTTGATGACAGACGCTCGTGTGTCTACGTTTGTCTCTCAAACCTTATCTCTAAGTAATTGACGTATTGAACTTGTAGAATTTCCGGGAAGTTTCCTGTCAACCCTTCTTTGGTGTTTTCTTAAGATTTCGAGTACTTAACGCCGTCCTTACATGGGCGGTTAGAAAAGTTTTGTTGTGATCATGTACTTATCTGATTTTCTTACCATTTAATTGCAGGCTCGCTGCAGTTGGTGAGATTGATGATGTTTTGTCGACCTATGTGATTTCATGTAGACACAAATCAATAAACAAAGAAAAAAAATACTCTGAAAAAATTCAGCGAGTCCTGTTGCAATGTTATCAATTGATAGATTAATTTCTTAGAATCTTGTGTTAATTGTCTCGGAGTCTACATTTATTTGAAACTGTCAGAGCTTTCAGAAAAAAAAACCAATAAGTCTACTTTGGGTCGGTACTGTTGCCCTATGCAACTTGTATACAAAAGTCAACGCCAAAATTCAGCCTTTGCGATCCTCTTGCATACTTACGTAGATTAATTCCACAGTGTATCTACACAATATGTTGAATATTTTATATCGTATGGTGCTACCAATGGATAATAAATCGGGACAGCCTCCAATCCAAAAATACCCTGCAAAAGTAATACAAAAAAAAACTTAACAGTTAAAATGTATAGCAAAAACCCGTTCTAAAATTTAATTGCAAATCAATTAAGTGCCTCTATTTAAGTCTCATTTTATTCTCGGACGTTCAAGTAGGCAGTCGTTTTTATGCCTTTATGGCATCAATAGCATCCGAAGAGCCTTTTCAATTAACAGCTTAATTTGAGAAGACCACCGTCTGCCCGTAATTAGCTTATGGACAAAATAGGGGCGAATAATTAAAATGTCTTAATTTTATTGAAGGAGGCCTTAAGGTTTATTTAAGAGTATTTATGTGTGTTGTAAAGATACCGAAGCTGGAGGGTTTTTTTTTTAAATAAGTATTGTTAGAGGTTCGATACTCTGGATGTGCTATTGTAGAAGAAAAGGTCCAATCGGTATCTACCTACTTAATGGTTTTTATTATGAGGGTGGTTAATATTAGTTGCGTAGTAGATAGATGAGACTTTCAGGGTCTTGTGGCTGAGTTATAGCAGCCGCATGCATCAATCGATCAGGTTAAGCTACGCTTAACGCGGCTGGTCCATGGATGGGTAACCATCTTTACACGTTAAGCCGTTGGTCCTGGCAGTCATTTGTAGACTTTTGACAGTCATTACGGGTCGTCAGAACCCCAAAAATCTGACAACCACTCCTATCAAGGGGTATCGTATTACCCAGTAACTGGGTTGTGGAGGTCAGATAAGAAGCTGCATCCGGTTTGACTGGAAGCCGACCCCAACATAGTTTGGAAAACGCGAGGAAGATGATGATGAGTAGATAGATATGGTCGAGTAGCTTAACTAATTGAGATGCTATGAAAGTCAGATGGATTGTTCCATCTGACTTTCATAGCATCTCAATTAGGATACATTTTAAGATATTTTTCTAACAAATTATTCAACCTGTAAAATTCTTTAGAAGTTTTAAAGTCTTTATGCTAACTTACGTTTTACTCCAGAAAAGATTAAAACATTTTCAAGAAGGCAATTATTATTACTTTAATTTTATGTCCATCAATATGATTCTCCAACCAATTAAGTGTCGTTAAATGCCATCATACAGAACAACATTCGATCGATCGCAACATTATATTAATTATGGGACGCAATAAAAAATCTCAAAAATCGCGTTATGAACCCAATAACAAGAAGACCGTGAAAAAAATTGTCTTTAATTTCATTTAAAAAAATTAAGTCTGCCAACGCCGCGACCAAAAAAATAAAAAACTTAATAAATCGAGCCAAATAACACATTACGAGGCTAATTTAAACGCTAAATTCTCTTGTTTAAATTAAGTACGAAACGAAGGGATTTTTCACAATAAATAATACCCTAATTACTGGTCAGGGTCCCATCAAATTGGTTTTATGGCGACATGCTGCTCACAAAAAAGAATGATACTCTAATTTGGACGGTGTTATGCAAGATGTAGGTAATTTTTTGTTGTTATTGTGAAAAAGAAGTTTTAGGCTAAACTATACAAATCTCCGTTACAGACACACCTGAAAAACGAAAATACTCATCAGATAAAGTAAAAAAAACATGATTAAGTTGACATGATTATCATCACTTTCACAAATAAACAGTAGAATTGCATATAATGTAGCAATCGTTTCGTCATAAAAACATGACATAAAAATCAAGGCTTTGAGTTCCAAAGTAAATAGGTACGTTTTTTTTGGAATTGCTGATAATAATCAATAACTAGGACTCCGTTTAATAACTATAATATTGCGTTGGACAAATGGCGCACTCCTTTGAAGTGCATCAATAAGGAAGTGATAAAGTAGTTCAAGAATATTTGTCCAGTATCTATAAAAAAAAATCTTCACCATACCTACTATATTTACCTATTATTGAAATGGTGTTTACAGACGTACTAGGCCAAGGCACGTTTTTTTGCGAAATACTAATTATTTTGACAAAAAGAACCCCATTTTCTTAGTTATTTCCATAAAACGTCTTTGCCTTGACTCATTCTTCAATCAAACAAAATCCAACGGTTTTGTTCATGTGAGGTTGCGCAAGTTTTCTAAAAATAACGTTTGGGCGGGGGAGATTTTAGAGTAAGAAAGTCAATCAATCAAATAAATGTTTAAAATAAAATTGCGCACGTCATAGAAGTGAAATAAAAATAAGACAGATTAAATGTGTGAAACAGAGAGAGTTATATTATTCTTCTCTCTTATGTAACGAAATGTGCTTCGACGTGACGCGTCCTTGAAATTTCACTCTCAATTCTCGTCCAAGTTTCAATAAGTTTCTTCAAAAACCAATGTTGTTTTTTTTTTAACACGCTTCATACGTATGTTAGTATGTGCCTATGTAACGGAAACTTTGAACATGATTTTGACCTCCTCCAATTCCTCCGTCGAAATGTTGCATACTTATCAAGGACCGATGACAATTCAATAATTTAAAAAAAAATTGAAAAAGAAACTGAAGAATCACGCTTTTGTAGTTAGCAGAACTAAAAAATTTAAAATTAAAAATAATTTAAAAAATCTACTTTTTTATTTAGGTTTTTAAAGCGTATTTTTAAAACTATTATTTATTTAATAAAAACTTTTGCCTAAGCAAATAATTAATAGCATTTAAGCAAAAAAGAAAAACATAAACCTTAAACTATAACAACATGTACAAAAATATAATTTCTTGGTTCACTACAACATAAAGCGTCCCCACAATTGGAGGCTTCCTCAACAGCCGCACACAATAAAATCACAGATTTGTGGACATTACAACGTCCAGTTTTAATTCCATACAAAATTAGTTCAACCAGCTTCTTCTGAGTTTATATAAAAACTAATCAGAATCGCGTCGGGAGCTTCGTATAAATTCTATCCGTTAAATAAAGTAAAGCTAAGTGGGGTTTTCTTTAATATTTAGAGTTCCGTACCCAGTATTTAATATGACACGATGCTAAACCAGTCAGTATAAAGATCGCCTTGACATAGCACTTAAATTAATAAATAATTTAATCATTTCATTTTTTCATTCATTAAATTCATGAATTTACTGCTTTGGCTACTCACATTTACAGGCGATTCCTGAAAAATTAAAAAAAATATGGGAAATTAAAAAAAAACAGGGTTTAGGTCTCACGTGACGTTTTCTTAATAAGAATGCCTTTTTTATCAGTTATGTAAGCGCTATGAGAAGACACCTTTGCCCAGCTGGGGGAAATTACAGTTATCAATTACCTTTTACTAAAAGTGCTAGTTAGTTATAGGTACCTAAGGCAAAAAACCCAGCTAGAATTTATTTTATTTAAAGTACGGAACCCAAAAAATAATTATTTACGATTGTGTAGGTTATTTTAGTGAGTCGGTCGGTAAGTGAGCACGAGACACATGTCAACATTTTTAATTGCATCGCTTCATGTAATTTATCGATTTGGTAATGGCCCTAAATAAAAATTCAATTAATTTTTCGGTTCATTTTCGTAGTATTTGTTTTTTATTTTTAGTACAACTACTTGAATGTTGATTAGTTTACCGATTTAAGGTAAATTAATGGGGCCGTTAAAAGATTGCATTATGGACGGTCGCAAGTGTTGATTTTTGGCATAAATCTACAGTCAAAACGGTATGTGCAATAACGAACACATTAACATAAAAAATAAGAAGAATTTAACAAGTCCTTATGTGTTCCACATAGGTAAATGCCTATATGCAGTTCAGTTGTTGTCAAAGTGAGCAGAAGTGTATTCATAGCGGTACTGCTTTCAACAACTATTGACTGTGTGACTGCGCGCGTGTGTATCTTATGAACAGTTGGTAACACGGACTGAAAATGCGAAAGGCTTTTTAACTCTTCCTCGCGAGTATTACAGGAAAAAATACACATAAGCACAGCAGTTGAAACAATGTGAAAAATTACGTTAAAATAGGCAAAATAAAGCAAGAGGGCCGCAGCAAAAAGCACGAACTAAAGAAAATTAGGACATTTCATGCGATTTCCGGAGAAAAATGACTAATTACTACGTACATAACGAAGAAATCCCAGTGTTAATATTAACCTAAAGCCCCATTTACACGATGCAAATAATTTGCCTATAAAGAATATAATGGCAACATAATACAGTAAAATTTAATCAACAAATAACTTGCATAGTCTTGTCATGATTTCCAAATATTAATAAGATTTGTAGTGATTTTAAATAATATTTATCAAATTGAAAGTATCTAATTTCCCACAAATGATTTTGTAACAGTGCAATGACGTTTAAAAAGTATCTCATTTGACAGTTATCAAATAAGTACTGGTTTTTTTTAAAGGAACGAAATGGAGATATGACGTTGGGGGCTTCGCCTAGTTTGCTAAGTCAGTTCTCACCGAGCTTCAAAATGAGAAGGTTGTCTCAAGAAGTCTATATTGTTATTATGTTGAATACCTAGTTTAAGAGTTTCATATGTATTGCCATATACCAGGTTTGTATGTGGGTAAGAGTTTAAATGCATAAATATTTACACTGAGAAAGGTGTTTTTCTTATTAGTCTGAACAGTGGTTCGACGGGGCAACTATTATTGTAGCTTCAAGTTAAGGTGCGCCACATGCAATTAAATCTCACAGCCTTAACCAGGCTTTATTTAGAAAAAGAATAACTTCAATCTGCCTAGCCGTTTCCCAACTATTTTGGGGTTGGCATCTAGTCTAACCAAAGGCTGGATACCAGTACTTTAAATGTAGCAACTGCCTATCAGACCTCCACAACCCAGTTACTGGGTAATACGATACCCCTTTGCAAGACAGACTGTCACACTTTCAGAGTACTGACTACCCGTAACGACTGTCAGAGATGCACATATGGTAGCCTGGACTTTGTTCACGTGCTTTATGAGGCACGAGGGGAACTAGGGGAACAATGTAAAATTGCGAGAAAACCGGGTTCGCCAGGTTTGGTCACCAATATGGCTAAATCCTAGAAAATAATATTTGTTGCGGTTATTCAACGCCACAAAGTAGCACAATAGCTCGCGATTGTTAAGACGCCACCGGCCAGCCGAGCCAGCCCAACGCAGCGCATAAATCCTTCGCAAATAAGCACAGATTAACGTTTTTACACTAAAAATACGCATTTTGAAAAATCTCACGTGAGATTGTGGGGTGGGAGAGGATCGAAAAATTGCCTTACGCAATTAATGGACGCCTCCTTAGGGATAGTCACCGATCCACGGACCCACCTAAACAAGCTTTGCTTAGCCTTGAACATCAAGGTTAACCCATGCGGCATTATTTAGCCACGTGATTCTTAGAAAAAGAATAACAAACAGCAGTTGGTACTAAGCTAGCAATCTTAGTCTAAAAAAATACAAATAATAAAATCAAAATGAGCACTTGAGTTACGATAACCACCGCTATAAACCCGATACGATATGGCTATGAATGGGTAGCTCGCTGTCCGGTAAGGACCAAGCCCGGGTCGACGACGCGTTGTGTTCCACGCGCGCCTCAAAGAGATGTCAGCACCAACTGGTGGGGTCCGCAAGGGCCGATGCCTGCCAGGGATGCGGGTTGTTCGAAAGAGATACCGTGGCCCCTGGCACACAGGCAACTGAGGGATCACGGGTGAGTTTTATTCAGTAAAAGTCTGACACGCCCTCCTGCTCCACCCCGAGCGGGAGAAGCTATTTGATGATTTCCCAACCTCAAAAAAAAAAAAACATCAGAAGAACGATAATGAAATAATTTGCAACACTTTATTGCAATTACATTGCTCTATATCACAATCAAGGCATCGGCTTGGCGGGTGGTAATCGAGTAATGAACCGACACCCTTCGTTACAATCGATTGAGGTTGAATTAACAAATTAATTTGTATCGCTTATTTTTTTTTTGTTTTTACGGAGAGCTGCGGTTGCATTTGTGCTTTCTTAATTAGTGACGTTCACTTGTTAATTAAAGTAGGTAATTAACAGATCAAGTGTACTTGTAAATTTAAGTATTTAACGATTGTTTTATAACCTGCATGTCTTGTAATTTATCAAAAAAATGTGAACCTTGCAAGTTTCAGTCTGGTCCAGTGAAGTTATAAACCGATGCATTATCTCTGAGACAACCAATAGAATAATTAAGCATAAAAAATGTTTTCTTAAATCTGAATTTGAAAAAGATTAATGAGGATTATTCTCTGTCGATGGTTTTATTGAACTAAATAATAAATAGATTGTAATATGATTTAGTTTTTAGCATGACGATTAAAACACTTTCCTAAATAAAATATAAAGTCTAAGCACTGACTCCATACAAAGCTTTACCTGCTATATTTTTTCGTATTGAGGTTTGCGCAGAAAGACGTGACGCGACAACGCGACATGAAATTCTACCAGAATTGCGTCGCGCCTATACGCCTGTCTGCGAGAGCCTTTACACATTTGGCCGCATGAATAAAAAAAAATAATATGTCGTAACCACACTTCATCACACAATTAAATCCCGTCAAAGAAAGGGTATCGTTGGTCCTCCATTATGGCCGCTATTGTAATATTCGACGCACAATGCCTTACTTATGGCCAGTTTAGGACATGAAAAAAGAAATGGCTAAGGTACCGTGAGTTAGTGTTCGAGAGTTCGGTTAGCAGTATGAAATATTAATATTGTCTTGTATTTTAAGTATAAATCAGGCTGTCAGTATTTTTAGTATAAAAAAAGTCAGATAGGCAGTCGCTTCATGTTAAATAGTTGTTCAGCTGCATCTGGTTTGACTGGAAGACAACCCCTTGGTAAAACTGGTTGTCAAACTTTCGGGCTTCTGACGACCCGTAACGACAGACAAAGATCCACAAATGACAGCCGGGATTAACAGTTTAACATTCATTCTGAGGCACGGAGGGGTTTGGTGTGTAACGATGATCACCCATCCACGGACCGACCGCAGCAAACATAGCATCGACCCAGCCGGCTGGTATTACTTAGCCGCCAGCCCCTCAAAGGAACTCTTATGAATTGGGTTTTTATATGTTTATTTTTAGTCTATGAATGTGAATAGGGATGAAGTTCAATCAAATGATAAATGGATTGTGTGAAAGATGCTCGTGGCTGGAAATGGAATGATTGCCAAAAAGAAGTATTAAAAGTAGCAAATATGCTACATGGATCCCAAAAAGAAATTCGAATAAGGACAGAAAGAAGGAAGATGAGCAGGTATGCATCAGTAATTTTTCACCACACTATGCAACATCACCATTATTTAGCCCTTATCCCATTTTTTTTTGGTGTCGGCGCAACATGTCTTTTTGTTCGTTATTGCTGAATGGGCCTGCTCATGACTTCGATCACGCCTCATGGAAAGCGATGGATGAGGTCTATGATGGAACAAGCGTGCCAGATGATGCCTGTTTACTCTTGATTTGAAGGCAGACGCGTTAAATGTGGAAGCGAAGTCATGGCAGAGTGTTGCACACTTTAAATGTGCGCATAATAACTTTGGAGGAGAAGCGCTGAGTACGACTTGTCGGAATTTTCTTCCTACATCCTACTTCCTACTAATATTATAAATGTAAAAGTTTGTATGTTTAGATGTTTGAATGTTTGTTACTCAACCACGCAAAAATGGCTGACCGGATTTGGATGAAAATTGGCACACAGATAGATTACTATCTGGATTAACACATAGGATATATTTTATCGCGGTTGTACGTTCTCGTGGAGATAATTTTCGACACCCACGCGGGCGTAGCAGTTGGCAAAAGCTAGTACTTCTATAAAACTTTTATCCAAAATCCCGTTGAATGCTATCAATCCTTGTTAGCTGTGTGTATCCCACGTTATTTGAGACCATAACAAATTCGTCAGATCAACGGCGAAGGCGACTTGACTGTGCGTTATGGATTCTACGTATGAATATTATGATTGTTGCTTTTTGTTACTGATGCGGTTCGGTGATTATTAAGCCAAATCGTTGTTATATTGTTGAACATAATGTGTGTTAGGTAACATTTTATCTTCTAGCTCGATTGCGGCAAGTTTAGACAAACACTTTAACACGTCAAAATATGGATGAAACTTCTATACATCTATACATGCACACATACATATATAAAAATAATACATCCTACTATATATATCATCATCATTTCAGCCGAAAGACGTCCACTGCTGGACATAGGCCTCCCCCAATTTGAGGGGGTTTGCCATAATCGCTACGCTTGGCAGGCGGGTTGGCGATCGCAGTATGGTGGTAAAATGCATAGAGAACGCTGCTGCCCATTCTCTAGTAATCATTTCAAGTCAACAGAAATTACCCTTTGTATGCTTTCCACGTCTAGAACCTATAAATAAGTATTTGTCGTCATTTAAACAATTTGTGTGTGTGTGTTTAGTACGTCATTCTACAATTAGGAACAGTTGCTTGTTTTTAACCAACATAATATGGACAATGGCCATCCCAGAAATTCCTACTACTAATTAACTATTATAACCTAAATACTTACCCTGTCATACCTGCCCCAGTTCTGATATAACACCGCAATCAAATAAACGAAAATGGCGTCTGCTCTCGGACTTTACCGTACACATAAACCAATATAACCACAGTAATCAACCATACGATATTGAAGCGTAAGAAGATGGGAATAAGGAAGGGGGTGAAAGCAAATGGATTTATAGCTTTGTAATGGTCGCATGACAGTTGATTAAAGGGGGCCGAAAAGCGCCGAGGTTGGGGTCCAAGGGACAGCGCCCCAGGTGTGTCACAGTAGGAGGCCCCCCTGATGATTGTATTTAAAATAAATAAGAACCTCAATGAACGATTGTCCATACCGTGGCTTATGAACGCGATATTCGTATCGATAATTTATGCGACGGTATTTGTGGTCAACTGTGGAATTGGAAGTTTAGTTTGTTTGTGTAGCTGTGTTATGATCTTCTTCTTTTTTCCAGAAGTTTCATTTTACTTTCTAAAAATCTTCACCATGATTCAAATTAAATTCTTTTTCTACTTTCTTGGTTTGATCCAACCACACTTCAACTACCGCTATCTTATTTGCTTCATAACTCATTGTCTTCAGCTGCTAATTCGTATTGCTGGCTAATTAGTAAAGTAGCACCAAAATGCAAATGCCTCTGTACCATCTATACATGATCTGACCAAGATTATGTCTGGACTTTAAAAGAGACTGTGACCACTGAGTTTGTTTCGGCCTTTTCTCAGAGTAGTCAGATAGGAAACACCAACCTCATGTAGGTACTATTAAAAATACGATTGCCGTGTAAAAGTGTCTGTACAAATCTGCTTACAGAAATAAAATCATATTTCGTTTAAAGTTTCTTTATCGTTTCGCTGCTTTGGAAAACCCTTAAAAGGTAGTTGTTAAATTATTTGCTAAACATGTTGCAGTACAGACTGTATTCAAATATATGAACTCAAAGCCACTAAAATGGTCATACAATGATCCACCTAAATTGAAAAGAGCAACCCTTCCTCCGACACCCGTAACTACTGTACTATTAAGTATCATCCCCTCAAAGTGCACCACAAATAAAATCTTCAAACACAATGAAAAAAACGAGGCGTAAACTCGAAATTAAAGCCCTATCAAAATTGGACAAAGAATTAATAAATATGCATTGAATAGAACCGCCATCGCTATTAACCCTACATCTGTTAAAGGGTAGATGCGTTTATAATGGTCTTATAAGCGTCCTATAATCATAAGATTATTCTTTTTTTCAGTGCAACTTCATTAGTAATGTTTACAAAACGTATAATCATTGTAATGTATCGGCAACCCGTCAGATAGTTTGGTAAATACGTAATTGTAGGTTAGAATAATGGTTTTAGAACAGATTTGTATGGGCTTTAGTGTAATGCCAGCTTGCGGTCCCCTAAAGGATCAATAAAGTTTTTGAGACCGTTTCTGTTTTCAACGAATCATTGAGAACTATTAGTTCAACAAGCTATAAGAACCCTATCAAAAATACTCATTTCAATGCGAAACATAATATTTAACGACCATGATGATACATCTCTCGTATAGATAAATACAGCGATTATGGCGGTAACCGTGAACAAACTAACAGAGAAAGACATGAAAGACCTTGATTAAGTACAGCTGCAGACAGGTCTACAGACAGTGCACAGTATACCTAGTTAGAGATACGTTATTTTTTAATCGTACCACAAGACCTGACAATAATACAACGAATCGTAAATTTTACAGCCGTCTTCCAAGTAACCGACGACGACGCTCCTAAGTAGAATCCTGTGTTTGTTTATTTTTTGATAGGACTGTGTAACCGCGTGTGCCCTTTCTTCACGAAAAACTTTATTTTTTTCCCTTGGCCTTTTTTATTTACGTCCCCCAATAAAGGACTTACTATACCTCTGATGTGTGCTTGGTGTTATTGTTTCAGAGAAATTGAGATATTCCGGGCTTAGTAAGTAAATATGGTGATATTTTCTGTAGTCCCTTTCGGAGGGTTTGTTGTATGTCTTTTATCATGTATCAAGTTCATATCCGGGTTAGTTGAATCATTGGTTAAGCCTAATAGTGATTCATTTAGCGATGATTTGTGTTCGATAGATCTTCTAGATAAAGATCAAATAGTGACCATTTTTATATTACTCATTTGTAAACGGTATTTTAATTTCCTTTGGAATGTAAGGTAAGTTGATAAGGATTTTAACTTGCCTTTTGTAATGAATAAAGGTTTACATGATACAGTCAGAATAAATGATAGAGCTACCTATATAAAAAAAAAACTAAAAGCACAAATAAGTGAATACAGAAAGTAGAGCATCATCAAACAAGAATATTATACTGACTAAAAATAATTATGCATTCAACATCAACACTTTCAAATATCACAAACCTCGAAATACCGAAGCAGTTACACTTTTACAATCAGAAAAAATATTCAAACGACCACTGCCCTTAAATTCATAGGACCCAACAAAAAACGTATAACGCAGTAGGAATCCAAAATAAAATTATACACACATAATCTTATATCTGTAAGATCCGTGTTAAAGTGTTAACAATAGATATTTGTTCGGATTTCAATCGAGTTGTGACAAGATACGGTCTAAGATAACGGTGGTAGGACCTATGGCACATAGTAATGTAGGTAGAGAAGGTCCAGTCGATAATGAAATGCAAGCTCATGCAAATAGTAAAACAGAAAAACGGCAGTTATATGCAGGTGGATATGCTAGCAAACCTTTTGAAAGTGGTTTGTTGACTGTTAATATAGTTTTTGCTA
This sequence comes from Antitype chi, assembly GCA_947359405.1. NCBI lineage: Eukaryota > Metazoa > Arthropoda > Insecta > Lepidoptera > Noctuidae > Antitype > Antitype chi. The sequence goes on from OX375826.1 coordinate 8,286,182, forward strand.
TCATAGTGCATAGCGTTCATTGATTTGGCTGTGTGAAGATTAAGGCATAATACGATCGATAGAGGCGTTAGACAAGCTATAATAATATCATCTTTACCACAGTCAACAAAATTGTGAGTTTTTAGTGTACTGTTATGTATGTTTGTGTTACCATATTTTTCAAGATTATTCCTATCCTTATTTAATATTTAACATATCAATCATTCCTTCTTTCATTTCTTTATTCATGTACATTTTCAGGTTTAGACCACATTATATTGTTGTTTTCTATGCTATTATGTGTCTGTATAGATTATAATCAGTGACTATATATATTGAAACTTCTGTATCCATCATTATATTCTGTGTTCGAGGATTCTACTACGGATTAAAACGAGAATCATTGAATATTTTACGGACTTTTATATTTGATTGTGTTCTGTTTACATTAGTATGTCTTTATTAGTCATTTTGACTCAGGAATTTAGATTAAATGTTTGATTGTTGACTTTATTTTTGTATAAGAATGCAGGTAAAAGTAATATCAATATTTGAGCTGGAGTTTTTTCACCACAAATTGTTTCATGAATATAATTAGGTTATTACATATCTCTTTCCCTCCTCCTTTCCCCCTCCTTCCTTCCTTTTTTTCCTTTCTTTTCCTCCTTTTTCTTTGTTTTTTTGAAATTGTTGTGTCTGATACAGTAGAAATTATCTGACGATATTATATAATTTTTAAATAGATCACACTCACCAGGATAAAGGATGTCATGACAGACCAAATCCAAGTTTTAAGGATTTATTTTTCGTCGTTGTTTTCAGTTTTTTTTTTTTGCGTAATTGATCATAGGTATTTCAACTTTCCAAACCAAACATGTCAGCAAGATCTTATTTAAAAATATTATGATTATCATTCAAAATGTACCAGCACATACAGAAAACTCTTTTTATTCTTTCAAATGAAAGCATCCCAAGAATGAGCAAACACAAAGAAAATAAAAATGAAAAAATGTCTCAATTTGACAAATGTATTCACATAACACGGTCCCCGATGGGCGCCACGCCATGCCACTTGTCGTGTGTCTACGCACATTTTTATACGTCCTCACCTCGCGCTCGCGCAATGCATCCAGTTGCTGAACAAATAAAACATTCGGTTTGTATAGAGATAGTTTATTGTGACCTTTTATAAATATTTTTATGTGGCCACTTCATGTATTATGAATACGGAGAATAAATAAATAAATTGGTTATGAAGATTCTTGATTAAATAATGCAATAAAAATATGAGAAACGTTAGAGTTTAATTGAATATAGTGCGAATGGGTCTTCAATTGGCAATAAATACGAGTAGATGGTACAGTAGCGCTTTAGCTGAAGCGTTCTATAAACAGGTCGTATTTTCAATTACACTTATATGCGATGAAGCCTATATTAATTAAAGTGAACATTTCTTAATATCAGCATATATTTTATTTAGTATTAGTAGTACCTATATATAATACTAAGAGTTAATATGACGAACTACGCATTTATAATATCGCCTATTCGAAAAATGTACAGTACTGAAACATCACAAGAACGTTATTATATATCGTCATCAGAACAACTCGTCCACATAATTGGTGCTCAAACGGGAATACCCCGTCAACAAACTGTGGAGTCTCTCTGAGGGATCTTATACGGAATAAGGTGATCCAAAAAAAAAAAACAATGATATAGTCCACAAAACAAGCAAATTTCCAATGGACCGGGAATGAAATAGTCGTAGAACCGATGACTGTTGGAGTAGACGTATTCTTAAATGGGATCTACGAAACAATCTTCTCAAAGCGGTTGCTAGCAGCTAAATAAGAGTCACCAAGGATCATATTCCGTTGAATCTGTAATTGTGATTGAAGAAACTTATGTCAACAATAGACTGCTATAGGCCGACGGTGATAATTAGTCTGTGTAGTGCATGTGTACCGATTTTGAGATTCAAAAGTGCACAAGAAACCTCTTATTTTTTTTATGTGATGTTGTGTCGTTATTGCCTCAGTCATTCTCCACGTCAACACTTTCAATATCATCAACCCTAAAATGTGCGTTGAAATCCAACCCATTGAATGGCTCACATTTTTATTTAACCGCACAATCACCGTACCGCACGAAGCGCGCGCGCACGACGCGGGGCGGGGCAAAGCGACCCGCGATTATCGTTGCCTTTTTTTTGTTATTTGCGCCGTAGATACCTTTTACATCGCCGTTCAATTACTGAAGCGCGAGTGTGGTGAGCGGTGGTCTAGTGTGGATAAGACCTTTGTTTAATTTTAATAGTTTTCTCATAAATATTGCGCAGGCGCAGCAGAAATCCAGGTGTTCTTGATACACTTGACCAAAGCTATTGAGAAGTTTGACTGACAATTTTATCGAGCTTCCACTTTTATTAGCAGTTCACTGCTGGCCTCTCTCAAATTGCGCTACTTTACCCGGTTTTCTGCCTTCCGCATCCAATTTGTCGGTAGATCTAATATTATTTTCCTCAATATCTCCTATTTTTTACTGTAAAAAAACAAGCTTGTTCAAAATTTCATACAAAATATTTGCACATATTGCACATGGTCGTTCTGGCATCATAACGCTCCATTTCACATAATCTTACCAAAGCGGAAAATCGTGAGCATTGAGTAATGAGTATAACGGCACAATGTGACGTGATATGACATTTACAATCTGATAAGAAATTAAAGCTGTCCCGGTCTGTTGCAACACCTTTTCGCTAAAACATTTAGGCCTATATAAGCCTCGGTATATATATTTTTGATGGGACTAGTCTGCCCATTACCAGCCGTATCTACAGCTCATTGTTGATTGCTTCTGTGTTTCGCCTTCCGCATCCAGTCTGCTCCAGTCACTTTCTTAAGGTCATCGGTCCATCTATCTAGAGAGCGAACCACGCTTTACTTACCGAACATTGCTTACCATATTTTTATGAGATTAATTTTACAATGGATTCTGGACTTTTCAAGTCTGAAATAACGCTTAAGCCTTCTGAAACCTGGTCTTCGAATGCACGTTAAACATCTATTTATACCATACCTACATATTTAGATGTTTCCATTGAAATTGCTTTTTCTTTACTGAAATTACTGTCAGTGATATGATTACAGATTACAGATGCAGTTGATTGATAACTGTATTATTTCCCACATTAAAGAAATCCTGATTTATTTTATTTAAACACTCCATAGTAAAATAACTACAAAAACAAAATAAATAAACCTAAGAGTGTATCCATACAATTCTCGTCGCTGCGCCCACGCACCCTGATTGCGCTCGCCTTGACATTAGTTCGACTGTCGCGACCGCCGCGTCTTGCTCGCTTCACGTGAACACACACACCCGACACGAGCCGAATGATATATTTAATGTTACGAAACATTACTTTTCTTCCTGCAGTAAAAAAGATTCAATTGGACGGTCAGATGTTTTGCTTGCGGTGACATTGTCAGTTTGTGCATTTCGTTCAAACTCGTCTGTATGATTGTTAGAGTCTTTTACAATTATATACCGGCACTGTGCTGTTAGAAAAAGTATGTTTTAGCTTTATTACTTGAAAAGTTTTAATTAAGTACTGAACTTGGCATACGTTTTCTCTGTTTATTCAAACGAGAGTCATATCGATTCTGAAAAAAAAAATCTAGGTTCGTTCATGATTTTTCTGTCCAAATCTAATATGTTGAGGTTAAAATGGGAACTCCTTTAGTACCGCCAATCCAGAATGTGCTCACAATACCCAGGTATAGCTATTTGTGTTACAATATAAACAACCAAGGGCGTAAGAATCTTCATTCAGAAACATCCGATGTTCTTGCTTGCTTTACTCGCTATCCTTTTGTCTCAATTCTGTTCGGTTCATCGAGTCTAGCATTATGTTAGGCTAGAGATATCTCCTTCAAGTCTAGATGTTCCGTGTGATTTGCTATAACATCACTGGAGAAAAGATTTTAATGTTGTTTAAGGTACAAAACTCAAGTCATCATAGAAATTTCTTTACAGCTGGAAAAGTTTGTCAGTTTCAGTTTTCTCGCTTTATAGCTACATTAAGTTGTAAACTTGGATTTTCTGTTTAAATTTTCTCACTTTTTAATGCTTTGACTACCATATAAACATCTTAATTGAATATATTTTCTCTACATAAACCGATACTATAGAAACCAAGTCTATTATTTCTAACACCTCATCATCATCTTAGCAGACAGAAACTTAATATCCCGAGTCTAAATTATTATTCCAGGTAGTTAATACAAGAATTCTTCCAAGTCTTGCCAGTTCATTATATACGTTCACAATTATCTTCAAATTGCTTTTTCTTTTTATCTAACCACCACATATACTTTTAAAGACAAAAGCAACAGCCAATAAAATCATAGGTAGTGTCTTCGTAACATCATTGACAAGTTTTATCGTCGATCTTACTTTCTTTAAACACGTATTTTATAATTACACGCCTGCTGACGCATTTTCGAAGCTGATTATGGTTTTCCCTTTACAATTTACTAGTATTAAGGATACGAAGTGCTGTATCATCGCTCTCCACTGCTTTCATCGATTATTCACTATCGTCATCACGATTTCACTGAATCCATCTAAAGTGCATCGAAGGAATTGAAAAAAATCCCTTTCCCTTTTTGGAATTCCAGTATTGGTCTGTAATTCTGTATTAGTCAATATAATTGTATATTTCCAGCCCGCAGGTTTGCTTGGTTTCTAACTTTGTTCTTCATTAAGATTCTATGACGTCGGCAACTTACCTATTGTGAATTTTCTTTGTGTTGCAAATTTCTTAGACGAAGGTGACCAATTTAAACTAAGTATTATGTATATGTATGAGCCTATTTGTCTACTAAAATGTTTGTATTTATTCATTCTAGGAACCAGCTGTAGTATTTTACCGGTAGAGCATTTAAGAAGTATCGGAAACAGTAAACACTTCTGTAAGTGTTGATACTACCAACTTTTGTGTCGTCGCAACCGAAGCGGTAAACCTTCAGTAACCAGGTACCTACTTGCGCAGTATTGTTAACTGCAAATGTAAGTGTTATTGCTATACTAAATAATGCGGTTTCGTATGATTTCCTTTCTGCACCGTACTGCGTAGGTACTTAATAAAATTTTCATAGCTCCCTTATACTTTCTGCTTTCGTGAGGAACTATGAATGCGTAGAGCATTACAGCTGTTTCATTTAATTGCCGGGTTCTGAGTAATGTAATTTCGGTTGGCTATTTATTTTCATACTTGTTGCCTGTGGGATATTAGTACCTAATGGCAAGCAAATGTTTGTGTCATGAACGGCCATAGAACATTCGCAGTTTTTGTTCGGTTGGGCACGTCACGATTGCGGCGGTAAGTCCTCTCTTTGAGGAGAGGATTGAGAGGCGCCAGGGCATCCTCACCTTCCACCTGACGCAGGTCCTCACCGGACACAGCTGTTTCGAGAGGTTCCTATTTCGCATAAGGCGGGAGGAAACGCCCGGGTGTTTCCACTGCGAAGATCGCCCGAGGACACGGTGGAGCATACGGTGGAAATCTGCCCGGCTTGGGCGGAGCACCGCCGTGTCGTTGTGGAGGCAATCGGCGGCGGCGATCTCTCGCGTCGGGCCCTGCTCCAGGCCACGATTAGGAGCGAGAGTGCATGGGTAGCCGTCACCTCCTGCGAAGCAGTAATGCTCGCGAAGAGCGAGGCGGTGCACGTGAGGGAGAGGCAGTATGCGTCCTCACGGCTCTAGTCGCCGCAGGAGACGCCCTGGGCGTCGGAAATCCCAGGCTAATACCCGGCCACCGTAGGCGCGGGCTTGCGGATGGCGAGTAATGGGTAGCTCGCTTTCCGGGATATCAGCATCAACTGGAGGGTTCCGCAAAGGCCGATGCCTGCCAGGGGTACGGGTTGTTCTAAAGAGATACACAGGCAACTGAAGGAACACGGGTGGATTTTAGTCAGTAAAAGTCTGACACGCCCTCCTGCTCCACCCAAAACGGGACAAGTTATTTGATGATTTCACTCCCTCAAAAAAAAAACTGTTGTTCTGTATTCTTATCAGAACCAAACATTTATGGGAACCATTTCCGAAACCTGGTTTAAAACTGAGTATTTTTATAGAAAGAAATACAAAAGCTACAAAAATATTTTCAAATAAATGCTTTATGCTGTTTCTGGATCAACTTACACATATACTCAAAAATATAAATACTTTAAAAAGGACCCCAAATACACCATCAAAACCTTATATCTCAATAACAAACCCATAAAAATACCTGAAACGAACAGGTTATCAACACTTTGAAACCGCACACCAAGATTTCGAATCTCAAAATCAATGCTAGTAGATAAGATAAGGACTTCCAACCCAACCAGTTTACTAGACCTTTTTGTTCCTTGATTTTTTTGCGTTACGAGGGCTCTTTTAATACTGGTCGGTTAAAGAGAGCCTTAATTAGGTTCTGTAGAGTCCGTCACCGCGTATTAAGCCGTCGTTTCATCAGTGGAGTTGTTTCTGGATGAAGAAACAAGCGGCGCCTGGCGCTTGAGTCTTGTATGGCGATGCATTATCGCCGCGTCTCGTGTTACTGCGTTCTTCCAAATCATGTTAAATGACGTCACTGGTGTATAATGTTTGGATTTTGTTATTCGGATTTAAGGTTGGAACAGCAGATGGATTCTTAACTTCTGCTTCGCAGATGAAATAATTTTTGGCGCCAACACGAGAACATACCCGCGTATACCAATTAGGTTTTTTCTTGAATTTTAAAGAGGTGAAATCGAGGGTCCTCCTTCGTTTTAATTATATTGATGCACGTAGCGCAGTTCTACATGAATAAGGTTATACAGTATACCCTTAATAAAAATGAGTGTATGTTTTGCAGGTCATGCGAAGCCTATTTTAGCTCTTCCAAACGATTTATTCCTTGACAATTCCTTTCAAGCGAAAAGTTTCTTGATCAGATATTGAAATTCCTCAAAACTATTGAAAAAAAATCTATACCTACTTATTATCTTCTTCAAGCCTGAATCTCGCATTAAGCACATTAAGCTATTAATAAAAACAAAAGTACCCACTAAAAGTTGTGCAATAAAAATTCCCTCCAACCTTCCATGAGGAAGCTATATCTAGGGATGTCACAATTCATTGTCAGATATGTTGAATTGAGAATCCCATAAAACTGTCCATAGCGCCCACAATACAACTGTCGTGTATTTCTTTCGATACCAAGATACACCTCCGTCAATTTGAAATTCTTAGTTCATAAAATTGAAGATTAGTCGTTGCATGCGTAGTGTATAGCTGTATATAACATTACGTAGGTGCATATGGGCGCTTAGTAAATTAACAGTTTAATTTTTACATTCTTTAGTAGGTTTTATTAAGAAAAATCGAAGGTAAATGGAGTTTTCAGAATGGAAAATAATCAAATGAAATCTTAAAACACCACCACAAATTGTCACAAACTGTTGATGGTATATGAAAAGCTAGAATACTTTAGCTAAAAGTATTAGAAGAGAAAGCAAGAGTGACAAAAGTTATAGAAAAGATAAACGTCATCAACTCAACAAACAAATAATTAAAAACACAAGTAACCCAACCAAAAATATCTTCAAACATTGTATCCAAAAATTTCGCTAATCCAAAACAAATACTAACCATAGGATTGTCCAAACTTCACACCTTCGTATCCCATGGGAAATTAACCTGAACAAATTTACATACAAACTTAGAACTATGGGAAAAAAATTCCAACTTTAATCCTTGTCCTACTGAGCTTTACAAAAATAAATCCTTGTTTGGCTGTCCAGATGGAGTTAACTATCTGACAGGTGACAAGCAAGTTAATGATTTCGTTAATCTCTATTATTAGAAGACCATTTTCTGTACTGACATCAGCATAAATCTCGCTGGTTTAAGTATTACTATATGCATCTGATTCAAAGTGTTTGCCCAGACATGCGCTTTATTTTGTGTTTGATTTCATCACCACTTGCACTGCTAACAAAACGGTGAAGGAAACCGGCATGTCCTAGAAGCAAAAATTCTAAGACATGTGACGTCTACCAACCCGCACTGGGCCCGCGTGGTGCATTGCCCACTCCCTTTAACAGAGGTCTGTCTCCCAGCAGTGGGAATATATATGTTTATACTTAAGGTGCTTGCACACATCTTATCTCCATGGGAATGTTCTAATCGCCCATTGTTTTGTATGAATGTTCGTTGGACTAGATAAGGATTCCGTATCTAGTTCTAGCTTTCGTGTTCAGACATTCCTAGAAAATAATTCGCGATTGGTGTTCGAGGGCGATTGTACCCTCTGTAGGTAGGTACTAGAATAAGGAGAGCTCATGTGTGAGTTATGGAAGTAATTAGTTCAGAACGATTACTTTCTTTCATTAGCTTTAATTGTGTTTTATTCAAAAAACTTACTCCGCTTTTTTATCTTGATGTATGAGCGACAGCTATAAAATACTCTTTGCTAATAAATTCTTCATCTTCCTGGTATAAACTGGCACTCTCCGTTATAATACCTTTGTTTCCATAAACAGGCAGATTTAAATGTTATTTGATTTAAATACATTTAAGATGTTCATCCAATCGTACGATTTTCGCAAACAAATTCGTATCTAATCCCATTTAGTGACAAAACGTGTCAGCTTTACCCAGTAACTTCAGGCTAAAGGGCTAAAAGTCAGTTTACCGTGCAAACAGCAAACAAACATCGTCCCAAGTAGAAAAAGGGACTGGCCACTAACAAAACACATCTTTGTCTCAATCATAGATAGGATTAGACGAAAAATATAATCGGATTTTAAATGTAAAGTTATTGTTTAAAATTATCCCACCCAGTTGCGGTTGAAATGTATAAAAGGGACAATGTGCCCGTGTTTTGTCCATGATGGATTTACAACTTTGGGACATGTTTTTTTTATCCAATCAAGGATCTCTATTTCTTTAGGCGTTTAATCCTGGCTGGTCAGCCTATTCTTTGGTATCCATTCAAAAATGTACTGTAACTTTTGGAGCAAAGAGCTTTGTTTGTGGGTGATATTTTAATCATTCACTTTTTGTCCTATGATTTATGACTTTCAAAATGTGCTTCTGTTTATTACGTTTGGATTTAGATAACTGTATGATCTTCGGGTACTTCTTTCTTGTTTTAATCCTTTCTAAGCTAAAACACATGCCCGTTAATTATGCGGACTTTTTGTATGTTTTATGCACCGTTATGGTTTTGACTTTTCTCTCTTTGTAATTATAAAAAGTGTATTTGTCACCCTTTTAAGCTTTTTCTATATATTTTTTACTTTACCCGCATCTAACTTTGCTAGTGGTTCAAATTAAAATGTAGGAAAAAAAATACATATCTTTTTATTTTTAGACAGCTCCAAAATTAGCTTTTTCAAAAGAAGGCAAGGCCAAGCTTTAGAACCGTATGACGAAGAAAATCACACGGATCTTAATAAACCGACCAAAATAAAGACGTACTTAATTTCTCTAAAAGCACTATCACGTCAATCGACACCATAGACAAATACCACCTAGGAACGGGCGTAGAGTTGACTTTCCGACAAAACCCGATGATTTTCGAAGTTGTCACTAAATAAAGTGATAGAAGAACCCTGAGAAGCCGTATCTTGTAATCGTATATCGTGATACCACCAGCTTTTGAGGAGTCCCGGGATTTTTCCTGATTTTTACCAAGATCGCTCGCAACGACTCACCGCAGATAAGTTTATAATTTAGTGGTTTTAGAGGTTAGATACAGGAAAACACTGAAATTGCGGAAAAAAATGGATTCCTGCAATTTAATAGATAACTATTCACTCAAAAGCTGCAGGAATTACTTAAAATTATATAAAAATCTAAATATTTTATTTCACATAAACCTACAGGGGTGCACGGTTCCAATTTATTATTTCCTATGGAAAAAGAAAGCAAGAAACTCCTGGGTTACTCTTTTAAAAATAATTGGCTTTTACATTGTTATCCAATTACAGTATTAATAGGTATAGTTTAGGCAGTTTAGGTAGCAGAAATGCTGTGCAAAAATGTCTTTGGACCTAATACATCATCATTTTCCTAGCCTTTTCCACGATTCGGGGTCGGGTTCAGTCTAACCGCAGCTGAATAGCAACATTGCACCTAATGAAATGATAAATAAAGTTCCGTGTCCCAAGAAAAACCCTTGTACATAGTCATACGACATCATTATTACATCCGTCGTCGCCCGCAGGTCTAACCGCTCACAAATTATCACTCAATTAATAAAATAAAATGTAAGCATGAATATTTTCCAAGGATAAGTATTTTCTAAATCACTGTGCAGTCAAGTAATGAGTATGTTGAGCACGTTAAGGTTGCACTTCTTTTATTCTTTCAACTTCATACCGAATGCCAATATTTTGAAGTAAAACAACAATACGAAAAAGGAATTTACGTATTTTTTCGTTTTTTGACCGAACCTATTTACATTCTTAGAATTACAGAAAGGGTTGACTGACTTTAGTGAAACTTTCTTTACGACACGTGACATTTTTGAAGCCACGAATTCAGGCAGCTTAAAATTCCATAATCGTGTTATACAAAACAAGTCCATCATTGCGCAATAAGCCTTTACGAATCGGTTTCAACAATATTGCTTATGGAATTAAGACATCAGTTGGTATTCCCTTTGTTTGTGCCATCGTGAATGATTGTAATGAATTGCAGCGCTTGCACCATTAGTTACTCGTGGTCTACAAAATGCATTTGTTCAATCATCCCGGATTATTAAAATACTCAATTCTGAGGAAAGCGTATGATCATCTGTCAATCTTATTTTAAAATCTCACCGTGAAAATAGGTGAAGAGAGCTGTCAATAGTGTCATGCCTGGATCACATTATTCTAATAGCATTTCAGTCCAGTGATCGAAACCAGTGCTGGAATCCCACTGGAATAATGTGAACCAGCCCTGGAAGGTACTCATTGCCGTGAACAGTGACTGCATTGACAGTATAATTTCCATCCCAGCTCGCCCAGAATAGTGTATACGGTGCTGGATTAAACGTTAAACTGTAAACACTTAGGAACTCCCTCTGTCGTTTTTTCTCTGACTGACTAGAATAATGTAGATGAAATGATCCAGTCTAGCACTGGACTGGATTGACTCGCTGGATTTCTGGACTGAAATATTGTGAATCGGGAATCAATAGCATCAGGTGAAATTACTGCTCGCTTCAAGCTGGCTGTTCCACGGTGAGATCTTTAGCTGCTTTTTGGCTGCTGCACATTTTCGTAGTTTGTCCTCTAGGACAAACCTGAACAAGTTTGCCCCCTTGTCACGAGCCCTAAGATTGGTCAATATTATTTCTATGGCGGTTGATATATTTCAGTGCAGCCTGAAGAGGTTCACAGAAGTAGCACTGAAGTGCATTGGAAATATTTAGAGGCAAAGTTCATGTTAATTTCTTGTTAATTTTGTTAATTAACGTAAGTATGATGATTTTTGAAACTGTTTTGTTTATAGTAGTAACATCGAATTAGCGCATAGCTAGTATGTACAAATTTTAAATCAATAAATAATAAATAGAATTATAAATTTGTCTTGACAGTTTCTCATACATGTCTAGATGTTCTAACGTCAGGTTTTCGGTACAAAACTAGACTGGAGAGCCATCATTTGAAAAACAATTAGTGAAAAAGACCAAAAATCTTTCTGACAAACCGATTGGATAAGTTATTTAAAGCTAGAAAACGGTATGATAAATAAACACTGATTTGATAATGCGCGTGCACATACACCATAGACTTCTTGCAAAATTATCTGTTTGGTGGTTCTAATGGATTTTTCCATAAGAAAACAAGACTTGCTGCAAAAAAAATCGTTTTGACATGAACTTATTATAATGCCAAGACTCCTCTTGCAGATTTTTTTTCTTTTATTAGTATTTTTGTCGCTAAGCATTCATGATAATATTCATAGATGGCGCTACCAGTAACTCTTTTAGATATATTTTTTCGATTGAGACTTTTGTTTTACTTTTTTGGCTGTAACAAAAAAATACTTTGGTACATACTAAGGGCTATATTATAACACCTTCAAGCACAGCTACCTCTACCCGCCATATATCAGTGTTCACACAAAATTCGTACCGGAAAACAGTTCTAAAAATGGGACCAGTATCCACTGCGGTGGTCCCTTATCGGGTATATGTCCACCATCGCTTCCAATGAGACATTTCACCTTTTTTATTGCCGTGCTCTTCGCGACTTCATGACACAAAAATATCACACCACAACAAAAAGTTATAATACGGCTTTGTGTTCTCAAAAATAAGGTTGGCTTTCGTTTGTTTTTGATTGTATGGTCAACTATAGTAGTATTGTCGCCAGTATAGTTTTATCATGGTGCTTTCTCGCCTTTTTACGACGTAACGTGTGAGTCAAAGTGTCGTAGATACAATTATCGATTAGGTAATGTTATCGGGACCGATCTTTTGTCTTCCGGTATATTTTTGTTGGTTTAGGTCCGTTTTGGGTACTGGTGGCGCTTTAAGGTGTGGTGTGGGTTATGTTTGTTTCCTGTTTTGTTTCACAGTAGGTAAGTATTTCGTAATATTTATTTTTGGTTTATATTAATTTTGGTGTTTTTTTTTCCAGTGCACGCATGATCAAGAGATTTTTTTCTTTGAAGGCACTATGATCTATTTTGATTTTTATTCATAATGTTGTCTAAAGACCCTTTATTGCATGCTCGAGGAAAATATAGCAATTACCAATTCTTTTGTTGTTTTGATGACCAAATGATTGCCAAAACCTGTGAACTCGACAGTAACAATAAAACTGCATAATAAATTTTAATTTACGTATCACTTTTCAACGTCCACTGTATCTTTTTTCTCGGATTTCACTTAAATCATATTAAGTTGTATATTTTATTATTCATGGATAACAATTTATTAATTAATTATACAAAGTACCAATATTTTACTTCACGGGATTCTTTAACTGCTATTTATAGTTTAAGCTCTATTGCAGCTTGATAAAGTTTGATATCAAATGGAATCATTCGATAAGGCTTCTCAAGTGCACTGAACTGATAGGTACTGTAGGCATATTTAAAGATACATACGCGCGCGTTGATGCCGGATCAAATATTATTGTGTACCGAGAGCAAAAAAGTTTTGATTGGTTTTCGAAATAGTGGACATTACTAAGGCTTGCTTGCACCACAAATCATCGTTCTTTCTCTTTCATCTTCGAACGATTGATAGAAATAGATATATTATGTGTTTTATTCGTTTAGCGATAAACGTGTTTGTCTAAACTCGATTGTCACCTACGAATAAAACAATTTGTGGTGCAAGCAGGCTTCCATAAATATATTAACTAGTTAATTTTTAGGCTATTTGACTCCTTGTCATATGTAATCTTTTTCCAGCATATTCATAGTCCTCATCTCAAAAACCGTTACTACTTCTTAGAGAACGCTGCTGTTATAAATGTGCGATCTAAAACTAGTAAAGATCTAAAACTGAATGTCATTACTCATTCTGGCCTTTCAGATATTGCAACAGAACTAGGTGTTAGTACCTACGCCTTGCAACACATTTTCTCAAAGTTTCATCAAAGTTAATGAAAAGGAACGAAAAGAAAAAAATGTTATTCGGCACAGCGAAGACGCACATTATAAAATAAAAGACACACACTGATACAATTGAGCGGAAAACCTAGTATTAGACCAAAAATTTAAATAAAAAGATATATTAACCGAGTGAAAAGTTTTACAATATTGTCTAATAGAAAAAGCTTTAAAATAAAGTCTATCATTTAATTTCTACGTTACTCAGCACAAGCAAATACCTAGGTACTTACCACATCGTAAATCCGCATACCTAATTAATTTAATAAATACTAATTAGTAACTGCCATAACAGCCGTTTCTGCTGTCCCTACACTTTGACGTCTTTATACGTTTGTATGAATGCAATAATATGCACATATTTAAGCTCACTTTTATGCAATCCGATGCCAGGAGACAATTTACAATGTCTTATGATTTTCTTTACTGAAGTAGCTTCGCTGTGCAGTGAAAATTATACTCAGGATTAAATTATAGCACATTTTTGCTAGAAATATTGTGACTTGTGCGTTAGGGTTTAGACTTACCAGGGTTTATGAGATTTGTAGGTAGCAATATAATCATTTTTACTTCTTTAACATGTATGGGTAGTGGAGCTTTTAATTTATTTTAATTATATTCGTGTGTGGTAGTAATACTTCGGCCTACCTACAGCGTTGCAGCTTATAATAACAGGCACGTGTGACATTTCTTTCGGATCTGATGCAATAATGAAATTTTGAAGATTTTAGATATCTCATCACATCATCATCTTTTTTTAGATTTTAAACTATCAGATTTACACTGAATTTATTTATGTTAAGAGTATCAACAATGACTGGTAAAATAGAAATAAAGTATCCTTCTATGATCATAAATATGAAAGTTTTAATGTTTGGATGTTTGTTAGTCAGTCATGCCAAAACGGCTGAATAGATTTGGCTGACATTTGGCACACAGAAAATTTATAATCTGGATTAAAAACATAGGGTACTTTTCAACAAGGGTACGTTCCAGTGAAATAACCTTCGACTACCACGCGAGCCAAGCCATTGGCAGAAGCTAGTGTAAGTAAAATAACTGTCTCTTTAACAGTCTTTTTGTTGTCTGTCCGTTTCTTTATATGAAATTGAAGTATTGCCATCCTGACTCTACCATTTAAGTACTTAACTTTTCTATCACCAAAATTTGTTGCAAGGAATAGCAGAATATCTTAATGTCTCCCTACCTTAACTTCTCTAGTAGCCTTTGCACTATGTAATCTGAACATCGCACATAATCGCTTGGCATCGCGCATTGCTACGAACACAATAATTTTCTGCACAGGACTTGACACCGATATGCACACGAAACAGACGTTAAGCGAGTATTGTGTATCTTTGACTTTTTATTGGCAATACCTTTAATTTGTTTGCTTCGTTTTAGGTAGCAGCAGTCGATATTGATCGGTGAAATTGTGAGCGAGTTTTGGTTTTCTATTTTGGTATAACTACGGGGTGGCAGCGACATCGAAGCCACATGTTAGTAAAGTATGAATTCAATACATAATTCTGAACATCCCTGTTGGTTTTTTTTTTCTTTTTAATTCTCGTTCTATACATTTTGACAACGTAATGTAGGCACCACTTTTCTATGAAACAGCCCCACTTTTCTATGAAACAGCCGATTTTTTTTTATTACCGCCTAAAAATTTCTGCGCTATCTAGAATTTGTGATGGTTTCAGTTTCCGTGTTGATGTCCCGCTGTATTGAGAAAAAAGACATTATATGCAAAGATGCTTAAAATTCAAGTACCAAAAGCATTTTGGGACTAATTCGTAAGTTATTAGTAAGTTTAAAAAACAAGTGTTTGTAGCTTATGCAAGGCTTAAGACTATGCACACAGCAGCTAAGCCACCTTATCTCTAGGCTATCGCTGTAGCTGAAAATCATTAGTCACAATTTGTCTCTGAAACCTACCAAAAAACGGTTTTCTGTAAACCATACTGTGTATGTTCAGTATTATTGCAAAATCAACTTACACAACCCTAGGAATTCTGCTAACCCCATGCCGGAAATCCGTACGAAAATAAGCACACAATGACATCACAAGAACATGCAAGTTCCATTGGCGGCCACGAGCCCACAACGCAGGTGGGTACCGCCTTCCCGGTACCAAATTATACACCAGAACCTATAATTAATTTTGTCTCGTTACCCATGTTAATAAGACTATTGTGGCCAGTTTTGTATGCAAATGTGTACTTTTTTGCGGTACCGATTAATTTCTGTTGTTTTTTGTTTAAATTAAAAAATCGAATTGCTGTTTTTATTTTTCGTTTTTGCTAACGGTAGGTAGGTACATAGACGGCCTTAGAGTGTTGTGCGGTGTATCTAGTAGAGGAGCATTTATTTCCAAATTCATTCATTAAATAATTAGTTATCTAAAATCCATAGACCTCAATTGCATCAAGGAAGTGGGCATCTTCTATGTCCAAATTAAATTATGACGTCAAAATAATAAATAAAGCTCCGTTTACATCGAGTCCCACAAGCCCACAACTCTCGACAATTTGCCGCCAGTCGAGACGGGTGCGACAAAAAAATCGCGCCACATTGAACACAAAAACGTTTTTATTGCGACTAACGAGACACCCCTGATGCTATCGTGTGTATTACTTTCATCCCTAATCTGTGACGTTGTTGCTTTCGATGACCGCGCCCTTATAATTAGGTGGTAGTGGGTTTACATGCCTCACTGCATACCATGTTTTAGTTTTTTTTTTTTTTGTAAGTACCTGCTTTTTTTTTCCTTTTACAAGAACCTATGTTTTGTGAATAGATAGGTACTTACTTAATAATCAAAATATTTGTGTCATATCTACTAAGTAACTAAGTGCTTTTATTGTTATTCGCGAGACACGATTGATTTAATTTTCCTGCGACATACCTACTTATGAGTTTGCATTCTATTTTTACTCCTATCTTAATACTTAGACAAGTAATCGAGTTATCTTAAACAAATTTCAATAACACTGAATATTTATTTGCACCTATTGCTAATCTTACCACCAAAGTCAAAACATTTTCCGACAACGTATCCATTGAGAACACTTTGCAATAAACACAGCCGACCAATATGTGAACCAACTCTAACATTTTTTGTCGCCCTAGTAACGATAATCATGTCACACGTTTTTTACAGCAAACCACACAGGACAAAATGGCGTTACCATCAGATTATCATAGGCTTGTGGTCGGATTATTACTTAATTTTTTTTCAACCTTTACCTACCTGTTCCAAAGCTCGAGATCCTTAGATGATAGGACCATTCCTGAATCGTTACCAATTGACCATTTTTCATTGACCTGTGGAATTAATCCTATAGAGTGTCTACAGAGGTCAAGTTATGCTGGTGGTATTATACAAATTAATAAGCCAAGCAAGCTTCTTAACCGGGTGAATATTTTGTTTATTATACCTATTAGAAATTTGTCGAAACATTTTGGTTGAGTGTGTTAAGATAAATACTGCTACGACTTTTATTTTTGTTCGTCGCGTTAAATATTTGAGGGATTTGTTAGCATTGTCTGAATGTTTGATCAAATGTTTGGAGCTGATAACGAGGGAATGTTTGATTCATAGTTTGAACGAATTAGAAGAACTCCACTGCCACTGAAATGTTGGAGACGACGACACTGACATCAAAAACTATTGGCTCTTTTTTAAAATCTAAACAGAAACAGAGCACTTCTGTCGTAATTTACAAACTAATTTAAATAGGTTCTCGTTAATTGTCAATGCAAACTTGGCTCGTCTGTACGTAACAACGCTGCGTTTTCATATGGTGACATGTGTCCTGCGACTCTATCGCCCGATACGAACTTAACGTGACCCGCGCGATATCGCCCGACGTCTCTTATGACATCTACGGGTCACGGGATAGTTTCACTAGTCGAAGCTCTGCGACCGTTGACACACGTGACTTGACGTTCGCGTCCCTTGACAGTCATCCGACAACATTGAATATTGAGGGACGCGTGTCGGTTTGTGTTTTGCGAAATGGCCGTTTACTACCCTCGTCGGGCAACTTAATAATCCACCACTGGGTAGTGTGAACAAGAGGAATGTCAAGCGCTACTGTCCCGCAAAGTCGCAGAGACATACCACGTAAACGTCCAGCGACATGTCCCCTAGTGAAAACGTGGCTTTATACTAGCATGTTACAGTCCCATTGCAGGGCAAGGCATGAGCATTGATCACCACACTTGCTCAAGACGGATCGGCGACTTCTTTCTTTTTTCTATCTCATTCTTATGCTTGAGTATGAACGTAAATCTAACATCACCTCTACAAAGTAACCTTTTGTAGAACTGAAGTAAGAGAGTCGATGGAAAATTGCAATTGTCGCAGAAAGATAGCTGCTCAAACCATCTTAATGTTTGCATGTAATCTATATACAGGAAAAGTTTTTATTCAGTGCGCAAAACTTTAACCATGAATTCAGCATACCATTCTAGACCCCCCAGCGATGAAATTTTTCGCCGGTTTTTACAAAGAAAAATCAGCTGTTTCATAGAAAAGTGCAATACCTACGCAGTCAAGATGTATGGAACAGCTGTTTTTTTTTTTCAACGAAATATTTCTGCACTGTGGGGTTTAGAATGATACGCTGAATTCATGGTTACAGTTTGCGCACTGGATAAAAGCTTTTCCTGCATATACAGGAAAAGTTTCTCAAACCGCTGTTCCATACATTTTGACCGCGTAGGTATTGCACTTTTCTAGGAAACAGCTGATTTATTTTTGTAAAACCGAGGAAAAATTTCTTCGCTGGGGGGTCTCGAATGGTAAGTATGCTGAATTCAAGGTTAAAGTTTGCGCACTAAATAAAAACTTTTTCTATATAAATGATTTCCCTTGGTCACGGCATCACACGTGAACGGGTGGACCAATTTTGCGGATTCTTTTTTTGTTGTGTTTGTTATTGTCAGGAGAAAGTTCTTATGACAGAAAATAATAAAAAGTTGCGTATACAATATTCATAGTTAAGACAGGACAACATCTGGCGGTTCAGCTAGTTAAGATAAAAACCGGATTAGGTACATAGCATCAATTTGCATTGTGTCTAAGTCCTATGTTTCAGAATAATTCATAATCTTAGAAAATAGTTTTTTTTATCTGTTACAATTTCTCCAGATGATTTAAAGCATAGCGTTCAGTGTACATGGGCTCTGTCTGCCGAAGCCGTTACATTAACCATTTCAGCACATCCTTAAAAACCGATAAACGACTTAGAAATGTCGGAATCTCGACAATTTATGTTAACACAAGTGTTTCACTCGTACATTATCGGGTTTAACTGGTGTCAATTGAATTTTATAGGCTTTTTACACGCCTTGTGGCTTTACGAGCGAATAAGCGAAATTGAACGAGTCTCGTCCGTCGGCGTCTCTTGGTACACGTTTGCACTAATGCATTTTTTATATGACATTCGATAGTTATTTTCTTGCAATCTTGTTGTCTTTATGGCTATGCAAGTCTGTTGTGATTTAACAAGTCGGCTGAGGTAGGTACGGTGTTGTTCTGTTTTCTCGTTGTGCCATTAGTCCATTACCGTGCATCCTTGTCCCATCCTGAAAAATTTAGTTCTAACGTAAATTATAAAAAAAGCACAAACAAACTCACTGTATACCACAAATTCAAGACTTAACTTATAATATCCATGAGTCTGGATTGGTCCCCATAGCATGATCAGTAGTGATGAGCGAGTCGAGTTATTTGATTCGACTAACTCGAATCAAACCGTAAACGAGTCAACTCGGGTTCATTTTTTAACAACTCGAGTAGCCATATCACATCAACAATTCAACATCATTATTATTACCTGTCAGCGTCGAGTCGAGCTGACTCGAGCTCCCCGAGTCCCCCGCTCTCTCCCTACAGGAGACACCGACTCGAGTCAACTCGAGTCAGTAGCCATATCAACTCGAGTAGCTCGAGTAAAAACAAAAATGCCGAAAATCAGCCTATAATGTTTCCACTGCTGAGACACAGATATCCTGTCTGTGAGAGGTAGTGGGCCGTAATCCACCACGTTGGTAGATGTCACATGTCTTTGAATTTTGGATTCATGATGTTTCCTTCACCGTTTTCAGAGCAGTGGTGATTAAATTATTTACACAAAGATATGTGCCCGGTGGATGGCAGGCTAGCCCCTTGTTACATGGGATTTAAACATAACCGGCGAAATATGGTGGTAGATACTATTGATAGGTGTACCGCTGCCTAACTCTTCATACCTACAGGCGTGATGGTATATTATGTAGAATATGTTTACCCTACATTATTGGTGTTCGTCATCTATCGAGAAGTGACGTCATCACACAATTTAAACGACGATTTCTTCATTCTTTTTTCGAGTGAGATCATCACTCAATTTTATAAAAAAAAATCTACACCAAAATAAAAATGCACCAAACGTATTCAAAATATACCGTAAGCGCTAATTGTGAATCAGCGCAGGTTAGTCGAGCCGATAATTGGATGGGTGACCGATTTTAGTAGACAACTCGTTCTCCAAGGCGACCGAATATCACGCAATTAATGAAGCGTGTGATTACAGGCTTAACATTGTAAGGTGGTATATTTGATATTTGCTGCGTATAATTTGATGGCAACGATTTATTTGTAAAACATTTTCTTCAGTTGCTACTTTTGAAGTCTCTTTTATTTCAACTCAACATTGGACACATTGACTAATATAGCCTCGTCCCAACTATGTTGAGATCAGGGGGCCTACTCCCTAAGCACGAAGTCCGTCGTTTCGGTCGAAGTAACGGGCGTTTCAAACTCCGTATCACTTACGGACAGAACATTACTTTGAAGCCCGAACTAAGAATGAATGACAACACGATTTGACAGCTGTCCCTACTCCCGATATGTTTTTGCCCATCCAAAAAAGTTAGCTAAATGGCTGTAGGATACACTAAGAAGTTTCGAACTACTTTCGGACGGGCCCGTATCTTCGTTGACGGAGTTAGAGAGTAGGCTCCCAGTTCCTAGTCTTATCGGATGTATACTCCATTTGAAATGAGATTAGACTTAAAAACAAACCTTTTTTACAGTCCGTTCAACCGATTCTGACTTCTATACCGTAGGCATAAGAATGGTAATAAAAGCAAAAAAAATGTTACAATACCAACTGTTTACTGCAGCTACCATTTGTCATACCACCAACGCAATAGAAGTCAAAATCGGTTGATCGGACTGTATAAAAGTTTTAGTTAAATGTCTAATCTTATTTCAAATGGAGTTATAGATGAATACCAGTATTTCACTTGGACCGGCTGCCTCTCTGACCTCCACATCCCAGTTACTAAGTTACGGTAATACCCCTTGGTAAGACTGGTAATACCCCTTGGTAAGACTGGTTGTAGAACTCTCCGGTTTCTGACTACCCGTAACGATTACCAAAAATCCACAAATGACAGCCGGAACCAACTGCTTAACGTGCTTTCCAAGGCACGGACAGTCTTGGTATGTAAAGATGGCTACCCATCCACGGACCAACTGCGTCAAGCGGAGCTTAACCTGATCGAGCGACCCGTGTGACTGTATAGCCACAAGTACCTACCGAAGTATCTGAAAGACAGAAAAAGGAAGTTGGGATCATAAAGGTTGACAAAAGCTAGTTAGGCGGAGGTGTTCCTATAGACATAGAGGATTAATTTTTATCCAGTGTGCAAACTGTAACCATGAATTCAGCATATCATTCTAGACCCCGACGCGCAGAAATTTTTCGTCGGTTATACAAAAAAAAATCAGCTGTTACATAGAAAAGTGCAATACCTACGCGGTCAAAATTTATAGAACAGCTGTTTTTTTTTTTAGAACTGACAAAAAAATTCTACACTGGGTCTAGAATGATATGCTGAATTCATGGTTACAGTTTGCGCACTGGTTAAAAATTTTCCCTATAGTACTTACACCAATATTTCGCCAGTTATGTTTAAGTCCTATGTTATGGGGGGCGAGCCATAAACCGGAAAAAAAAACCCAAAAACACTTTGCCCAGGAATCGAACCCAGAACCACGTGCTCAGTAGTACCGGTTGCGACCACTATACTAACGAGGCTGTTTATATTTTTATTCGGACATCAAAGAAATTCCTTAACACACAGTAAACGCTAAATCTTAGAAGATACAGTAAACTGTAAAGGTAGCGCAATGTGGGTGTTCTAGCTCTTTGTTTTATGGCCTTACTGTTTTTATTATAGTTGCTGCCATAACGTGTCTGTTTTATACTTAATGGTAATTTATAATGAGCATGTTATTCACGAGTATTTGACTACAAAATGCTTCTTTTTGCTAACTTAGATAGATGACGTGAAACAACTAAAGAAATGTATCAATTAAAAGAAAAATAAACGGTCTTATGCCATGCGTTACAAAAAGACATCCGGAGTTGGCTTCCAGCCTAAACGAGTGCAGCTGAATACCAGTATTTTACATGGAGCGACTGCCTATCTGACCTCCACAACCCAGTTCCCTTACCAGGTAAGACTGGTTGTCAGACTGTCAGGCTCCTGACGAGCCGTAACGACTGTCAAAGATCCACGAATAACAGCCAGTACCAACGGCTTACGTCACAAAGTAATGGAGTCATTAAACATAAAACCGTATCAAACAATGCAACATACATAAACTTAAAACACCCCGATCCCAGATAACCACCACCAAAAAAAAAACGAACCACGAAAGCATTACCATTAAAAACGAGGACATAATAAAGCAACAAATTAAACGAAAAACAATACCTTTAAAAACAAGCGACTATGTTGGAGATAAACCACTAAATCCGTTGATTAATCTATAGCTGCCATCAGGCCGTGTTAATCACGAATAAGAGCCATAAAATGCAAAAAATCATTGAACACAATAAATCAATAGGTGACCGGCCAAAAGTGAAACAAAAGGTACATGCAGGCAGCTCAATCTTGGTCGAAGTACGTTATTTATTAGTATAGATTATCGTAACAAATCACGGGCACGATTGCTATACTGGAATCATTTCGTGTAACCCGAGAACGCCCCTTATATTTGATGATTGGACAAATAAATATATTTTCCGTATCCTGTTTATCTGGTTTGGGGTGTTAATAAAAATGTAGAGGAGGTTCGGTGTGAATGGACATTGTTTGGTTATACAATGCTCAGATTTAATTTTGTATGGTTTTTTTCGCTGGTGTGTACTTAAGGTGTTTTTGCTTACCTGTTTTATTAGGCCTCTGCATATGATTATTATACTGTTAGCACGGATTTAGTACATGATTCTCAACTCCCATCCATTGAAATTTTTCGTAGCTTACAAAAAAAATTGCTGCTTCATACATTTTGACCGCAAAAGTATTGCACTATGTATTCTATGAAGCAGCAGATTTTTTTTTATAACCAACGTTAAATGTCTGCGCTAAGGGTCTAGTATCATGTGCTGAAATTATGGTTACAGTTTGCCTGCAGATGTCTAAACCCACCTATATAGTACAAGCACAAATACATGTACAATACATACACATTCACAAAAACACGAAACGGATTTATAAATAGGCAATATATTAAAATTGCAGTATATTAGATGTACGATGCACATTCATCTGCAGTACTTAATAATTCGGCTCCTTTACAAAGTTTTTATAAAATACCTTCATTGACATAATTATGATAAATTAAGTTTCCAAATCCCAAAATACAAGGAAACTTCATTATTTTAAATTCAAAAGTTTTTGTTACGCGATCGATTCAATTTATTATGAACTTCGCATTCTGTGTTTAAATTATAAATGAACAATAACTGATTGATTTGACCTTTCTACTGGTTGTCTGAAGGTGTTTATATCGATTGCAAAGCAATTAAGCAGTAAAAATATACCTGCACAGGTATATAATGAACAAACTTGTTCATAACTCTGGCATTGAATCATTTAATTGATTAATTAGTTACTGGCTTACTGCGTAGCTACTTCGTTTACTTTGATCGTAGAACATTTTATCATACGTTATAAACAAATTCCTACCTTGTCCATTACACACAAATCGATCCTAGATTCTCATTTGTTAAAATTACAATTTATATCGTATCTACAAACTTAAAAAAACCCTAAACATAAATCCCAATCACCGTCAAAACTTTCTCCTCGAAAAAAAACACAAAACAAAAAACAGATGTCATCCGCCACAGGTCCAATTAGTCCGGACCTCCCCACCTGGTGTGAATGGGTCCTTGGTCAGGGTGGCCGGCGTCAGTCGTCCTATCGTTCCCAATAAATTAGAAGCCACTAATACAAGCCATGGCTTTACAGAAGACTGGCTGTGTCAAGCCTTCACTAATGTACAACCACGATAACAGATTCAAAACCACTTATGTGCATACACCATTTTACCAAGACCTCCCATATGTTCTACGTTCTAAGGACTTAGTTCGTTTGTGATAGGTCTTGCATTTCTGGTGGTTTTGTTCGTACATTCGCTGTTTTAAGGAGCAAGGAAATGTTGCCTCTTTTATATCGTTAGTATAGAATTCAATGTCACGTGGTCGGAGTGTGTAATGTAAATTCTTGCGTACTTTATTGTTGAAGATGACCGGTAATTGATTTAGTGGTCGAATTTATGAGGGTCTTTTTTGTATTTTGGATCTGAATAGGATTTGGTTTAATCTGGAGCGAGATTTTAAAGTTTGGCTTGATTATAAATCACTGGTGTCATAATAACATGAGTATGATTCATACATTCTTATGAATTTTATATTCCAAACAGACTTTCAGTGATCACTTCCAGTCAAAAAGTCTAGCTAAGTAAAGTTGAGGTATCCTATTCAGGGTTTTACAGAATAAACGCAAGCCCTGAAAGTAGTTAGTTCCTAATTGACTACTGAATCGAGTTCAGTAACTTTAAACATGAGATTTTTTTTTTCAAAAATTGTGTATTGTGCCATACCTAACGCCGTTTGAGCCAAAGAAAATTCAATCTTATTTCAAGGCAATAAAACTCAATTTTAAATGAATACATTAATGCTAGGAACAACACGTTTTTCTTAATAAAAGCAGTTAGCTTAAAATAATAAGTTTTGGTTATTGTAACTGTATTTAGTTCTAACTCAATAAGTACCTACTCTAATTGGGGTGTATGAGGTCTTGCGTTAATTAAGTTGCATGTACCTATAGGTTAATTGATTCGAAAAATAATTAGTTACTGGAATCGTCAAAATCATAGCCTTGTGGTAATATCATTCGACGCTATCACAATCTACAAAGCCCTATTAAAATTCTATTAATAAAACAAAGCTTCATACGCATTAGCCGTCAATACCTTCATATGCACAAACCATGAATCTTTTTTGTACGGTAACCTTTAGATCGGTTACAATACTAATATGTTCGCGGATAGGATCCGACGCATGAGCGCAGCAGCGCGGAATAACGGACGGCGGCGCATCTTGCGATTTGTCGCTGCGATCATGTCGCGATAGTGCGCAGTTCGACTAGCGTCAACCAGGAGTGTGCTGGATGGCGGTTTAGAGGATGGTAGCAAGAAGTCAAGAACTTTCTCAGATTAAGCTCGAAATCCTGCAAAGAACTAAGAGGTTTTCGACGAATTTTCCATGCGAAATCCTTACTACGTTTATTCTCTTCAGAATTTGAACTCTGTGCAGCAACAAGATAACAATATAGCTGTAGGTAGTTAGGTTGTACTTCACATTATGCACATTAAAACATGCCGCACAAACGGGATTTTAAATCATGTTGTACGTATTGATATAATAGGTTTGCCAGGTAGATTCTTAAAGCTTATACATATTAATTAGTGTTCCTAGATATTAAAACTTACTCCATGGCAAGCCAATTTCAGCATATTATTAGCAAATGTGAAAGTAACACTCACAAACGAACCCCTAATCACATCAACCTTGTACAGATTGCTAACAAAATATAATTTCAGAACCCTGCAGTTTGGCGACATCGAACATACAGTCATTTATAATACCTCCTACAAAAAGTACAATCGTGCAAGTCTTGTTAAGTCCGTCGCCGCACAGGGCAAGACCGTACCAACTACTCGGACGTAATCGATTCGTCGCATCGGTGCTCATCCAATAATCGAAACATGTCGCTAGCCTGCTCATATCTTTATGCTTGAAGCGTAATCTTTTTAATTTATTGAGCGCGTTTTAAATTAATATTGTAATTGTTGGTTAATGAGATTGATAATGCTGCAAGGATTTACATTTTTTTTTATTTTGAGTGATTGTACAAAGATTTTTATGAAACGGGAAAGTGCCTATTAATAGATTGAGGCCATAACCCCGACGTCTAGACTATAGGTCTAGACAAGTTTTGAACATTAAGCACCTTAAATGCCAAACATTAAAACACTGACACTGAAAAGTCAAAATAGATAAATATGTAGTTCACACAATCTAGACATTATGCGATAAGAAATAAAGAAAAAAGATTTTTTAACATGCTTGAAGAATCAGTACAAAATGAAATCACAATATTTTATTTCGCATAAACTTAAACGGTTTTTTTTGGGTGGGTAATCATCAAATAACCTCTCCCGCTCTGGGTGGAGCAGGAGGGCGTGTCAGACTTTTACTGACTAAAACCCATCCGTATTCCCCCTCAGTTCCGTGTGTGCCAGGGGCCGCGGTATCTCTTTCGAACAACCCGCACCCCTGGCAGGCATCGGCCCTTGCGGACCCCACCGGTTGATGCTGACATGTCTTTGAGGCAAACTTACATGGTCTATTATGAAACGTCAGAAGCTAGGAGTAGTAGTGACAGTTCCAATTGGTGGTTTCCTATGGAGAAGAACCGTTATTATACTCAACGGTTACTCATACTATACTTAGTACTCGATAACTGAAAAGTTGTGTGGAAATCGGCAGTCATGGTATAGGCATGTGATACGGAGGAATGAGGAAAACGTCATGAAGAAAGTTTTGAGTATGAATGTCGATGGCTATAAGAGTAGGGGGAGACCAAAGAAACAATGGATGGACTGTGTGAATAATGATATGGTTCGAAAGGGTGTGACTACGGAGATGACGAATAATAGAGAAGTGTGGAAGAAAAAGACATGTTGCGCCGACCATAAATAAATTGGGATTAAGCCAGGAGAATGATTATGACTTACTACTTTATCTATACAGGGTGTAAGGGTAAAAACCGTTGACACTTAAGCCATGGGTTAGATTTAAAAAAATACGCTCGCGAAATGAGCGACGCTAAGGCGCGCGGCGCGGCGCTGCGTTACGTGCGCTCGCTAGCGAGACTGACACCTGGCTGACCGGGGTTGCGACACGTGCGTCGGAGTCGGATCACGCGGCGTAGTACCCGCGCTCCCTCCGTATTGAGACACAAATTTGTTGCCCTCGCACGTAGGTTGAAAAAAAGCAGATTTTCTTTTAAAAAAAAGGTTGTTTTTTTCATTGATTTTCCGTTCTATAAACGAAACCAAACCACTGGTTTCAAGGATAACGGTGTTTACCCTAACAGCCTGTATAGTTAAACTATGAATTTTTTTGAAGACCCAATTGACTGCCTCGTTGGTCTAATGGTCGCAAGCGCTACTGTTGAGCATGAGATACTAGGTTCGATTCCCAGGTCGGGCAAAGTGTAATCGAGCTTTTCTATCTGGAATTTCTCCGTAGCAGCCCGGAGTGTGGATTTGGTTAGTGGCAATAGGCTCGCCCTTATTACATAACTGGCGAGACGTTGGTACTTACACCTCTGCTCAACCATTCGAGGAAACAAGGCGTGATGTTAAGTTACCCAGCCGACCTCACACGAAAAACACATCTGCATGATTATGTTTACCTTACTAATTATAAAATCACCAAACTACTAACCCACTAAAAACATAATTATGCAAAAGGGAATCAATAATTATCCTAAAATTATAAATGCTCAAATCATAATTCAAGCATAACCTTATTCAAATTACAGGTTAACGAAACAAGGCAATATATAAGATTGTATAATAACTAATAATAAGCGGTTTCACATACAAAGTTGCAGTTTGATCTCTGTTTAATTATTGTTTTATGCGCATTAACGGGAGCTGTTTTTGCTAAAATCGTCTTGGAATATTAATTATAGGTCTTGGAATTCTAGGTATTGAGAAACTGTTTAGTAGAGGGAATTTTCCCTTTTATTCCCTGTTTTCGTAAATATTTGGAAGATAAAATAAGGAGATTATGATCTCATCAATATTCGTGGTTGATTGCAAGCATAGGAACTCCATCACACAATGAGATTTTATAAAAAAAAGGTTTCAAAAATATTGCGTAAGACTCTAACAGTTAGAATGGCTTTCATATCGACAGTTCAACAACATTCATTGCGTTATTTACGTTGTTGAGCAGACGAGTTTTTCTAACATACGAAGCAATGGATTTGCAACATCCTTCAAAATGATATATGGCTTCTGATTAATAGTGTGTCACGCAATTAGAGTGCAGCATCGTCATCATCAAATCGCACACCACTTACCTGGATCCTAGACCCTTAATCTCATCTTTGTATACTTGTATATACTTTATATAGGTCCAAGCAATTTTTCTCCACAATTACTTTCTACTTTGTATTGTTTTCATCCCAACTTTTGCATTTAGCACCATAGACAAACCTAACAAGCAAAAAAACTGACCAAGTGCAAGGTTCCGTATCACCGTACAATATTTAAAACTATATTTTAATTTATTGTATAGTTATACAGGATACATTTTTAACCAGTACGCAAACTGCAACCATGAATTCAGCATATCATTCTAGAGCCACCAGCGCTGAAATTTTTCGTCAGTTATACAAAAAAAAGCAGCTGTTTCATAGAAAAGTGCAATACTTACGCGGTCAAAATGTATGGAACACCTAATTTTTTTTGTATAACCGACGAAAAATTCCTGCGCTGGGGTTCTAGAATGCACCAGTGCGCAAACTGTAACCATGAATTCAGCATAGAATTCATGGTTACAGTTGGCGCACTGGTTAAAAATGTATCCTATATAGTAATATTAAAGGGGACCCCCGTTAATATTTAATTTTAATTTTATTTGTTGCTAAAGCGGCAATAGAATTCCACACTCGGTGAAAATTTCAACTGTCTACCTATTTCGGTTCATGAGATACAGCCCTCTGACAGAGACGAACGAACAACGGAGGCTTAGTAATAGGGTATGTTGGCACCCTTTGGGTACAGAACCCTAAAAAGCCAAAGCACACACATTAACAAAAACATTAAACAAGAAGCGAAATCCACAAAACTTTTATCCTCTACAACATCGGTCTATCTTATAATGGGCAGTCACACTCATAAGTTCGTAACTCAAAATACAACATTGATGATTGATTCTTATGCTGTAGGCTGGTTTACGACAGTGCGAAATACACACATTATGATTCTTGACCTCGTTAACATTATTTACGTTGGCTCTACTTTGTATGAAGCACGTGTCAAAAGCCTTTATGACTGAGCCTTTGTAAGCAGATAGTTTGTTTTTTTTTTCGAAGAAGGGCCTTTATGTGTGAATGTCCCTTTGAAGACTGTTTGCTGTTGAAATGCATTTTGAAATTGAATATCTAGCAGTATTTTTAAAAAATACCTTATAATATTTCTTGAAACTGCCTTAATCAAGTGTGTCATTTCAAGGCGAAGGGTAAATTGGGACAAATTCCAATGCTGTAAAACAATCGGCAGAAAGTCTTACGGTTTTATGGGACCACACAAATACACGAAACTCAATGGCCTACACAAAATACTAAAACTAACTACAAAAAAAATGCAGCCTGACGGTAACAAATTGGCTTCTTGCAATGGACTACGATATGACAGAAGGTTTTTGAAGTTAAAACTCACAGTTCACACATTACAATTCACAAATACACAAACATATAAACAGATAAATACAGATAAACCCTGAGAGGTTTTCGTTGTGTGGCTTAAATCACGATTGTAATACTCAAAGTGTTTTGGAAATAAAATAAATAAATAAATAAATATACACTTACTCACATACGTACCTACCTATTATCATAAACACCAACTCAACTGACACTAATTAAACCACAATGTACTCACTCTTTTTTATTTGTTAATGCCTATTATTAAGTTAAAAATGTAAGTACCAAATTCTACAAAAACGTTAACGGAACGAAGTAGCCTGGATCTCACAACACAGGGAATCCTAGTGTGAGGTTCAGGAATTAAATCCATTTCAATGTAAACTTGTCAAAATAAATTTATTCTTACTTTGCATTTGTAGGGTGTAAGATCTTACACCCTACAAATACTTATATCTTAAGTAAGAATAAATTTATTTTGACAAGTTTACATTGAAATGGATTGAATTCCTGAACCGATGCCTATGTCCATACATAGGCCTCTTCTATTGCACGCCATTCAATTTCGTTTGGTTCATTCAATTCGATTTTCGGCAATTCTCAAACAACTGCTGCCGGTGGAGCAATGATCCTCGCAGTTTCACAAGACAGAGAGCCAAGCCAAACGTCTTCATATAAACAATTTCAGAATCAACATCCTATTTATCAAAACGTGAATATACTCTCCTGGATTTTCGATTACCTTCCCAATGAACGAGAGGGCGTATAGCCATAACAATTACGCTAGTGGATTAATGAATAGTCGCAGCATGTTATAAGCAGAAACGAACACGCTCTTGCTCATCTTCTTACACCATTCGCTACCGTTTCCAATAATTATGGGTTGTCTATATATGTAACTGAAGTTTTTACAATTAAAACGACATTTTGATCATACTTCATGCACATGTCGCAGCCATCTGGTTAAATTAGCCAGCTAATCGGATGCCTAGGCCGTTCATTAAACGCCGGCATCCAATTGGATGCCTAGGCCGATAATTTATTGATCTATAATCATTCAACGTTTAATAACTTGGCGTGTTGAAAGTCAGCCCTTTGAAGATGACTGACCAAGACTCAACCAAGTGATTCAAATTTAGTTCAGTTTTTTTTCCACTGCGGCGCTAGTAGTCAAATAATACTACGTCTTCTGCAAGTTTTCGCGAAATATTTGAGTCTAAACTGACTGAACTCACTGATTGACTTAAGTATTACTTAGTAATATTCGTGATATGTACTTTGTTGTGAACCAACATTTCACTATAACTGATTACTTAGTGGTAGATATTAGTAAAAAGTAGTCGTACATAATTTGTGAACTCATAGTCACCCAAACCAAACATCACAAATTCATCAATATCCAATTTAAGTAAATGACTACACGACATTCAGTCATCTGGTTAAACGTTGCGCTCAATTACTTGGCTAGTTGTCCTTCAGCTATTTAATAGGATGCCGGCGTTTAATGAACTCCCTAGGCGTACAATTAGCTGGCTAATTCAAACAGATGGCTGCGACACATATAGTGCCTCGTTCGTGAGTCGGTAAACTAAGGTGTGACTGGGTTTTTTAACCGACTTCAAAAAGGAGGAGGTTATCAATTCGTCGGGACCTTTTTTTTTTTTTTTTTTTTTTTTTTTTTTTATTTTTTTTTATGTATGTTCCCCGATTACTCGAAGATGGCTGGACCGATTTGGATTTTGTTTTTTTTGTTTGAAAGGGTATACTTTCCAGATGGTCCCATGATCACCAAGTCAGGATCTGATGATGGGATCCTGGAGAAATAGAGAGAACTCTTCAAATTTTATAGGCACACGAAGCGATTTAGGTATTTTTTGGAAGAGTACTTTCTCGTAGTGGTCTCATTTCAATTTGGTGAAGAACTGATGAAGAACTTTGGAGATAGGCAACGGAACTCCTCAATAAATGATAGCAAATGGACTGGGATTGCTGAAATCTCATGTCTGTCTATTGCTTACACCAGTTCATAACATAACATCACGCCGGTATGCTGTGAAGGGGTAAGCACATGTGAACCACTAAAAAGTGAAAAATAAAAACTTTTTCCAAAAAAAAAACAACCGACTTCCAAAAAAACACTACAAAGTGAAAAATAACTTTAATTTCGGAAGGCGGTGACAAAAAATTCAAATACAGCTCCAAAGACACCGACTTCCGAAATTAAAGTTATTTTTCACTTTGTAGTGTTTTTTTGGAAGTCGGTTGTTTTTTTTTTGGAAAAAGTTTTTTTAATATAGAATTTGTCAATAGCAGCCCGGAGTAATTTGTGCCCATTAGATGGCAATAAGCTCGCTACCTATTACATGGGATTCAAACGTAACTGGCTCTCTTCGATCTCCTACGTTTGCGATGCCGGTCCCTAGACCATCCATTTCTTAGCGACACCCCTGCAACTCGGAAAGCACGTTGGTCCAGGCTCTCATTTGTAGATCTTTGACAGCCGTTACGGATAGTTAGAAGCTCGAAAGACTGACAATCAGTCTTACCAAGGGGTGTCTTATTGCCCAGTAACTGGGTCATCGAGGTCAGATTGGCATGTAAAAAACTGGTATTCAGCTGCGGCTAGACTGGAAGCCGACCCCGAAAGGGCTGGGCAGATTGATACAACTGGCGTAATGTGGGTGTCTTGCACAACTCTTCGGATAAATCAAGGCATGCCGTTATTATTGTCTTCGTACATATACTTACGTCCTTTATTTATCGTCAAATTCTCACGCCTAACACAACATATAGAAAGTCATATCTAAACATACGTCCATTGTGATGTCAAAACATTATGGCATATACAAAGTCGGCTGACCGTTGCCTATAATTAAGCCATAACTACTTAACTTTGATTCTGACCCATCAATCATAGCAATTGTTTAGTTATTGATTTATAGATACGGAGATTATTGGGAGTAAAAAATGGTGCGCTATGCGGAAAAAATCCATTGAAGAATGACGTAAATGCAACTCTGTTTCTGTTGTTTTTGGCGTATGCCAATTTTATGTGTATAATGTGGACCAGATTTTGTGCAGTGTCATTAAATTCAGTTTTAATGTCACTAAACACACATTAAATTGGATTTTCACTCTTCTCCTTTAAATACATATGTATATGTTAATATGTTAGCTAGTTAGTCTATGGTAAAATTCGTTCCTTTTCCTTCAGCAGTGCACTCTGTGGACATCCCGAAACTTAGTTGTGCTCCGTATCTGTTTTCTAAAATACATCTTACGATGATGCAAATCATAGGTACTTTCATTGCACAAGTGTAACAATATACCATAGCAGGTCAAAAAAGATTTATGTGGAATACAACAATTAGCAAGTAGTAGGATGACAATCTTTAGTAGACAAACACAAGAAGTTACTGACGATTTTTTCTGTATATTTGAAGTTAGTAATTTTTCTTCCAAGACTACTTTATAGGATTTGATACTCATAGATGAGAAAATTGAGGTAGGTACACCCTACTCCACTCAGAGCACAATTGGCTAAAATTTAATTCTCGTTTGAAGCAGGAATGAATATACAAACTGCTACAGCCAATAATAAAAATTTGCCGCATCACCAAAGCGTTACCAGCCATTATCGGATGCCAAACAAAATGTCACAAAAAAAAAGGAATTCTGACGAGAAAATTACACCTCAGGGTTGCCACAAAACGGAATGCTACCGCATAATCGTCGGGAGCATCTTTGTACCAAACAATTGATCCTTTCTTTACCCTTGAAGTTAAGATTGGCTATCACTCGTCCATTACATATAATTATCTAATCTAAAACCTTTTAGGTGTAAAACTTTGGAGAGACTTCTGAGAAACATCAGGAGTAGGGTTGCCTCTGATGATAACAGATAAGCATCCGATATTTATGTTTCTATGATTTTGTGTTGCCAATGTAGTATGGTTGCAGTTTGTCCGCCTATTTTCTTTTGTTAAATTAGCTTCCATCATTAACAATTTAGGAAAGAAATAAACATGTGTACATGTACTATAGCTTGAGGGGCTTGTGGCTAAGTAATAATAGCCGCACGGGTCGACTGATCAGGTTAAGCTATGCTTGCCGTGGTTGGGTGACCATCTTTACATACCAAGACCCCTCCGTGGCTCGGAAAGCGCGTTAAGCCGTTGGTCCCGGCTGTCATTCGTGATTCTTTGACAGCCGTAGCGGGTCGTCAGAAGCCCGAAAGTCTTACAACCAGTCTCACCAAGGGGTATTTATTCTATTACCCAGTAACTGAGTTGTAGAGGTCAGACTGGCACTAAGTTGCATCCAGTTAAACTGGAATCCCAACATAGTTGGCAAAAGGCTAGACAAATGATGATGACTTTGGCTAAGTTTTTTTTTAATAAGAAATTTAATCAGGTCTTTTCATACGGATTCACATTTACAGACCGTTGATTTGACGGGATAGAGGACGCTACTTATCGTCTTAAGCTTTATCAGGGGCCCAGAAATGGGTTACCTACCGTAAACCAAGGTTACTTTTATTAGCGGGATGGCTTTGATTTCATATAAAATCGCTGATTGCGTAAAACGAAACGCAACATGGTAGTTTTTTTTCTAGGTTAGCAACACTGAAGAACTGTCAAATCCTTTTCTGAGGACACGATGGGAATTCACTAACAATTATTATAATTAAAATTGTTTAGTTATTTTTCCTGTTGGCAGTATTTCATTTTTTAAATTGTATTGTATTATAATTGGGGTTACTTTGTAATTACGCAATAAAATAGGAGGGTATCAAAGTAACCCTTCATCCAAAGCATAACTTTGATCAGTCAGTTTCTTTTTTTCATAATAAAGCAATATTTTTCACGTATTATTACAGGAATCGAGAGTTAAAAAAAAAACAATAATAGGACATTTTTTGTATTTTTATATAACCACAAATTGAAGAAATATGAAGCTTTAAAGTTCAATATTGATTAAAGTAACCCCGGTTTACCGGTACCTATAAAAATCAATCAACCAACTCGGCCTATCACAGTCCAATATTGACCATAGGCCTCTCCCAGGCTCTTCCACAACGCTCTGTCTTCCGCCTTCCACCACAGCATCCCAGCCACCTTTTAAAACTATCTTTAAGAAATGGTACTTAATAAAGTGCTTTTACCAACCCTAGAGTCGTGGGAGCCTGCCGCAACATATCGGCGTTTAATCACGGGCTAATTACCAGTTTTGGCTATCAGCTATCACATACAGATAGACAGTGCATTAGCCAAAGGTTAGTGCAGACTCAGCTTCACCATTGTTTTAATTATCTATGTTTTAGTTCACATGAACTTTGACACTTGTCTTAGTCATCAAGTGAGTTATGGATTCTGTTCGGACGTGTAATAAGTTGCGGCTTGCAAGCTGTCTACTCTGTTAGGTACATGTAGGCGGATGAACAATAAAATCGTTGTCGTTAAGCTATGGTCAAATCAAATCAAAATATTTTATTTCACATAAACCTGCATGGGCACTTATGAAACATAAGAAGCTAGGTGCACGGTTCCAATTTGTCGCTTCCTATGGAGAAAAGCCGGCAAGAAACTCCACGGTTACTCTTTTAAAAATAATTGGCTTTTACAATTTTTTCAAATTACAGTGATAATGTGGAATAATGACGAGAATATATCAGACATTGTAAAAAATAAAAAGAATAAAAATTTATATTGTAATTTGGGAGCAGTTAATAGACTTTCACATAGTTATGCTGTTAATGGGGTACCAGGGAAGCCACATGTACATCGTCACAGGTCATCGTCTCCTACATTATTGCGATTTTGCTCGTCAATGGCTGTAGCTAAAACGAACTGGCTACCGTCTAAGGAATTGTTTTTTACGGAAAACAGAGCTTGACAAACATGTTTGACTCTATCCTTTATTTTGCGTTTGGGGCCATTCAAGTATTACGTAAGCAGATTTTTTGCAATTATTAACCCCCTCCCCCTCGTCAGTAGAAGTAAGCCAAGCTCTTAATGCTCATGTAAACATTGGTACATGCATTTTTTAATGTATTCAGGTTTATTAACTGATTCGTGAGCAGCATAGTTACCTATAAGTCTAGAAATAAGGAATAGGCTTGCAATAGGGGACTTTAGCGCATATCATATTTTTTAAAGTAAATTATATTGAGATGGAATTCATTTATTATTATTCATTTATTATCTTTATACAGGAAAAGTTTTTAGGCAGTGCGCAAACTGTAACCATGAATTCAGCATATCATTTTCGACCCCCCAGCACAGAAATTTTTCGTCGGTTATACAAAAGAGATCCAGCTGCTCCATAAATTTTGACCGCGTAGGTACTGCAATTTTCTATGAAACAGCTGATTTTTTTGTATAACCGACGAAAAATTTCTGCGCTGCGGGGTCTAGAATGATATGCTGAATTCATGGTTACAGTTTGCGCACTGGATAAAAACTTGAAAAACTTTTCCTGTATACAAAACAAATTAGCAATTACCGAGCTTGTAATAAGCGGCGCTAACGTCGATCGTTTTAAATTAAGGGGCAGTCATTACCTCGCGCTCATTTGCCAGCTTCTGTTACACCTTTTTGCGAAACGTAGTGAGCTCGATTACCGACCGATAATGTGCTGGCGATACGCATCTGTGGGAAGAATGTGATACACAGGGTGATTTGGTTTTGGGAGTTAAAATTGTAGAAGAAACAACAAACGTCTATGTTGATTAGACAAATTGTTTTACAATTGCAGAAACTGGTTTGGTTTTACTATGTTCATTTAATTTCTATTTGTGCTATGTCTTACGGCTTGATATGCTAGAAGAGTCTGAAAGTCTAATAAAATTTTGTTCAAAACAAAACAGGTTCAATAAGTAACGATATAACGATCACTTTCGACATTTTATTTTTGAATAACATTTGTCATAATATTTTGAAAGGCTAACGAATAAAACTAGCAAAGTGTGGTCCTGTGGTTCTGAAAAATAAAATAAATCCTCGGAAACAAAATAAAAGTAGCTAAGTTATTATTAGCACACTCTCTTATTCTCGCTCCCTCATTACCCATATCTAAATAATAAACGAAATTAAATGTGTTACTTACCAAACAGCCTGTATAGAGACACTACACATAAAATACGTCAGACCCGTCAAAAAGACGTAGTGGCCACGTCAATCAAGGGGCACTCGCACCTTTAATAAAAAAAGCCAACGCCAATTATTGTATGCTTGCCCTTAATGGGTTTTACATGTACACTGATTATGAAGAGTATTCTATTTCTGTAGTCGGCTAGTAGCTGAATAAAAAACTATTGTTGTGATTATTCATTTAAAAGTTTCAGCCTTTAAACATCAGTTCAGGGGCCTTAGTCTCCCCCCCAGTGGGTTCCCGCATTGTCGTTGCGGGGGGGCTCAGTAGCCGTGGTCCGCTCCCACGGTGAAGCGAAGAGGAACCCAAAGGTGGGGCCGCTCGTCAGGGCTTTGGTCTCCAAGCCGACGACGTAGCGGCCAAAAAGTAGGTTGCGGTGAGGTGCACCGCAACTGAGGCGGGCCGCGATGTCGAATGGGAGGCATCGCGGCTGAGGGTTACAGGTTGCGGCGGAGGAGGAGTGCCGGTACTTTTGAGTAGCGCTCTTCCTTTCCGTGGCCTGGACGGGGCCGCCACCGTTTGATGGCGGACGCGGTGGGGCCGCAGGGGAAGAGGAGTGTCGGTATAGCGTTGGCCGCTCTCCCTATCCCCTGCGGCCGAGAAGTGGTAGGCGGCGGGGCCACTGCGCTGACCCGTCGCAGGGGGCCAAGGGAGCCGAGGGTGCCAGGGTAGTCTAGGGCCCTTGTGCTACTTGGTTCCTGGGGTGGTCACGGCGTGCCATGTGTCCTGGTGCGCCGGACTGGTGGGGTCCGCAAGGGCCGATGCCTGCCAGGGGTGCGGGTTGTTCGAAAGAGATACCGTCGCCCCTGGCACACAGGCAACTGAGGGATCACGGGTGGGTTTTAGTCAGTAAAAGTCTGACACGCCCTCCTGCTCCACCCAGAGCGGGAGAAGTCATTTGATGATTTCCCACCCTGAAAAAAAAAAAAAAAGGGGCCTTAGTCTGCTATTTTTATAAATTCGTCATTCCAACACGATCCCATTGTCATTCATTTGTCATTTTGCTAAAAGTTCGTAATCTGCTAAATTCATAATGGTCAATCATTGGTCGGTCAATGGTCTGGTAATAGAATTGTGTCATAATGGCATTTTTGTATTGCCATTATTATAAAACTCGTTAGTAGAAATTATTTTCGAAAAACGATTACTTTTGAACATTTATTCATGCCAGATTTCATTTATATATTTTTACATGTTATTTATTAGTGTTATAAGCAATCTAAAGTAGTAGCAAGTTCGTAAATTAAGTCAGTCATTCATTTGTCATGATGTATGAGATTACCAATAAATGCCATTTCTTTCAATGGAGTGTCAGTGGCTGACCATTGGAAAGTCATAATGACGCCATTTTATTAGTAGATTACCAAACTTGTCAAAATCAACAATTAAGAAATCAATGATAGACCATTCTGACACCATTGTAATAGCAGACTTGAGGCCCAGTAGTAGGCACAGTTTTTAAAAGCTGAACTTTTAAAGATTTTAAAAGCTTTTGAAAGGCAATAAGCTGACCGCCAAAAGACTAGGCAGATGATGATTCATCTGGCTCTCTTTGGGCGGTCGGTTTCCAGTCTAACCGGATGCAGCTGAATACCAGGATTTTACATAGAGCGTCTGCCTATCTGACCTCTACAGCCCAGTTACTGGATAGTATGATACCCCTTGGTAAGACTGGTTGTCGGACTCGGGCTTCTAACGACCCATAATGACTGTCAAAAATCCAAGCATGACAGCCGTGACCAACGGCTTTTCTTGCTTTCCGAGACAGGGAGAGCTGACCATCCTTACATATCCACATATGTAAAGATGGTCACCCCTCCACGGACCGACCGCGACGAGCGTAGCCTAACCCTATCGATCCACCCATTCGGCTGTTATTACTTAGCGGGCCAGCCCCAACATTAAACTTAGGTGTATCGCGAGTAGACTGGTCTGCTTGTGTGTGAATCGCTCCTGCAAAATCTTCACTTCAGCGTTGAGTTTGTAGCAGGGATTCGCATTTAACTATATGGCCGTGCAGGTTAAGTTTACTAACATAGATATTAAGAAATACTGTAACTCATTTGAGTCCTTTGTTATTTCTTTATTAAAATACTAGCAGCACTCCGCGGTTTCACCCGCGTAGTTCCCGTTCCCGTGGGAATACTGGGATAAAATATAGCCTATGTCACCTGGTGATAGTATAGCTTCCCAACAGTGAAAGAATTTTTCTAATCGGTTCAGTACTTTCGGAGCCCATTCAATGCAAACAAACAATCAAATCTTTCCTCTTTATAATATTAGTATGGATAAATAAATTAGCCATGAGCCACTCAAAAAGTGCACTGCTGAACGTGATATTGAATGAATCACCTTTATCACGAATTAACCGTTGATAACTGAAATCGCCTATTAATTTACGAATAACCTAGGTATGCAATTTTTTTGCGCTAAGGGACTTCTCTTGATAATACATGACGTGGCAATTACCGTACCGCAGAGGCTCTTGCAAAAAGGGATAAAAAAAATAGCCCGCCTAATTTTTACAGTGATCAGCAGGTAATTGTTTCATAATGCAACTAAGCATATTTAAATATACGTAAAAGGCATTCATATACGTTATTGTATGCACCTGATTCAACGTATAGTACCTTTGTTTCCGGAGAACGTTGCATTAAAAACATATTCAAACGAAACACCTTGAATCGATTGATAAATATCATCGACAGGAAATCACGACTCGATAGACAATCGAGACGAATCGATTTCTTAACATCCTTTATGTATATAAGAGATTTAAATGTAATTAACGCGATTGTTGTGAAGAAAGGATAAACTTTCGGCTGCTCAACTTTGATGTTGTTACTTATATTCAGTGAATAATATTTATTGATTGCAGTGAGAACGTTTTGTATGTCATTTTGTCCCTGGTTAAGAATTTCAAGATATATTGAAGAATTTCTCAATACTTATTAAGACTTTTGAGACTGTTGAAAGCCGAACCAAACAAAAAGCTATGAATTTTACATCGACTGATCATCGGCATCATTTTCGAAATGCATTTAGAATGATTCAGGAACATTTCAGAAGCCAGCCGAAAAGTTTGTGAATTTATTCAACTAGTCTTACACTTAGTAAGAGTTACTTTAGAGTAACTTAACTAAGTAGAGTGTGGACTAAAGCCCTAGATTCTAGTGCTTTAGTCCAGACTTTAACGGCTATGGTCAAGTGAGGTTAGGTTATGTTAAATCACTATTTTCTTGAACTTTGGTACTTACCCCACACCAATTCGTCTACCATTACTTGTTATATAAACAACAGTGACAAGAAGTAGGTAATAGAACGTTACCAAGATACACAAATTGGATTAAATACGTTAGTGAAACTAACGTAGAAACTACCCAAGCAAAGATAATCAAATGTATGCAGGACGCAACCTATTCATTTCAAAAAGCTTTTTCAAATCGTTTCACAAACAAAAACCAGAAGAATTGAGAACCTCCTCCTTTTTGAAGTCGGATAAAAATATACTTTACCATTAAAACAACACCTATTCACCTCCTTGGCTTCGTCTATGAATTTGATTGTATAACATAGACACAATACATAACAGTCCCGTTTCAAACAACATTTAAATGTTGTTGTTTTAAAACAACGAACCGAAATCAGGCCAATTAAAACAGAAACTCTAGCACATAATTAGATATCACTTGATCTGTGGTTTGTGCTGTATCGAGAAACCGTAATAATAGACCCTCCTAGACAGGGGTTGTCAAAATGCTCATCTTATGCCACCGAAGGACGTTTTGACAGACAGACGAAAATTTTAATTGCATATTTAGGTAACCGTATCTGGCAACGAATGTAGGTAATTATAAAAATTATAGCGTTCAGTTTTGTGAAGTTGAAATCTGTATGAATTATTCAATAATTGGATGTTTTTGAAATTGTTTGTAATAAGATTGAAATATAGATAAAGAGAGACGTGTGCATATAACTAAAAATATTAAAACAAAAGGTGATCAAAATATGCTTCACTAGATTCTTTTTTATTTTCGGGGTCGGCTTCCAGTCTAACCAGATACAGTTCAGTACCAGTAGCAAAATACTGGTAGATATGCAGTCACTCCACGCAAACTTGGAGTGAGTGCATATCTAATCTCTGACCAGTTACTGGGTAACACTGTACCCTTGGTAGGACTTACGGGACAAAGATCCACAAATTACCTACAGCCGGGACCAAAGGCTTTCCAAAGCTTGGAAACGGTTCTAATAATACTAATCCCTAAAATAAAAATGTGGACTTTTCCTGGCGGTAAGACATCATTGACGTAGGTATAACTAATATTTTAATATTATGTAGCGATATTCAAACGCTGTAAAATTTATTTAATAGGTGGCGCTCCAATCAATACAAGTTGATGAAACAAATTTGAGCCAATCAGGATCCTAGAAAAAAATATTATAATTTTCCATCGAAACGAAATCGTAATCGCACCATTAAAAGCACCCGACTTTTTAACCCTTAAATACGTCCGTAACAAATCACACAATAAGAAAGAATAATTTTATTTAATACCATCACTGGCACCGACCAAAAACTTCCCAATAAACGAATCGATTAATTAAAAATAAGGAATAGTAACGCGTGAACAGGTATCACAATAAAATTTGTTTTTTAATTATACTTTATTAGGCCAAATTGGCTTTGTTTTTTCAAACGTTTGCGGGCCAGTTAACGGCGACGGAACCCTTTGTCCGGCCATCGGTCCTATTGATGATTTTATAAGGTCAATAATCATTATTGACAGTGATCATATAATTAACTAGTTTCAAGGAAGGGTTTTTGGTATTAACGATATAAAAAAAGTTATAAGTGAATCGTTTTATAATTGTTCTTTTACACTCAACGCGCTGATTAACCATATTACGCTAATTATTTTCCGAAAATGTTGTTTATAAAAAATGTGAAATATCGTTGGTCCCCATTAATTTGGAGAGCTCTGAGGTGGTCACGAGATAAGCTTGTTTGGACATGTTGTATTTATGCTGTGTTGAGACACACACCTTTTTATCTAAATTACAGTATTGGAAGCCCCGGACGTATCTGTCTCAATTAACATAGATATTTTTTGTTTTAAAAAGTAATAATTTTGTTGGGAAAGTAGGCAAAGCCATTTGTTTTTTAATAATTTATGCATTGACTTATGCTGTTGTAAAGTTAACATAAATTTTCTATTCAAAACAAATAGTATTTTTTTTGAAAGATTTACAACAAAAGATGAGACACTGATTTCCACACAATATCTTTTAATTATTCTACCTCCACAAGAAATTATCTTTATCTTAAATCGAAAACCCTAAAATCCAATGACATGTAAACGAGAACGTATTCGTTTAAATTACAAATTAATTACGACCGCCAACAATCTGTTGTGTGACAAATTAATTTCGTTAATCAGCGTATGCGCAAGCGCAATGCATCACGAAGACAGCGCGCCGCAGATAACATTAACGTGATATACGACGCACCGAAAACGGGCGAGGTGTTAAAAAGACCCGTCTGCATTGGCACGGTTAATGTACTTACGATACCTTGACAAATATGCCGTGGAAACATTGTTAGATACCTACGCAAAGTTTTGTTTAAAAGTGTCAAAATAATGTTTTTCGGTTTTAAGCGAATATGTTTTTCTTTTTTTCTTCAGGTTATTTATTATGTAGCTACAGACAACTACCTAAGTATAAGTAAATACTTGATATTAAAACAGTTATCAATAATCACTATCAATAAAAAAAGAAATAGGTAGGTACAAATGTCATGAAAATCTCTAAAACCTCAAAATGCATTAGAAAGAAAAGATTGTACTGCTAGTGACCTGAAAAACGTTGGGGTAGGAATAGAAAAATGGATACTAATTTGAAAGAAAGGAGAACCAGGATAGCCTGGTTCTCTGGTTCTCCAGCTTTCTATAGAGAAAGTTATGCATATTAATGACCTACTTTTATGAACTGTAGGTACCTGCCCTAAATGCGCAACACACTTTCAATCAGAATCGGAATCATCATCATCTTGAAGGATCAAGAATCATTTTGAAAGATATTG
Organism: Antitype chi; assembly: GCA_947359405.1. NCBI lineage: Eukaryota > Metazoa > Arthropoda > Insecta > Lepidoptera > Noctuidae > Antitype > Antitype chi. The sequence goes on from OX375826.1 coordinate 8,328,909, forward strand.
CTAATCCATTGCTTCATATGATAGCCATTCCTACTTAACTAGGGTGTTACGCAATATCCCCTCTGTTCTTGACTAAAATAAAAAAAATATCGTTTCCGCCCATGGCTTCGCCCGCGTAGAAGTCGTAAATTATCCCGCGGGAACGTACTACCGGGATAAAAAGTATTCTATGTGTTAATATAGGTTATAATCTATCTGTGCGCCAAATTTCATTCAAATCCGGTCAGCCGTTTTTGTGTGATTGAGTAACAAACATCCAAACATCTTCACAAACTTTCACATTTATAATATTATTATATATACATTATATTATATTAGTAGGATCATTGTTACCTAAGCTTTAAAACTCCATGCAAGTTCGAAACCAACAAACAGTTTTCCTTGACTCCCATCCTATTCTCCTATATAAACTATGTACAAAAAAAGTAGTACAAGTTGACAGTTGTGTGTAGGCGTGACTTTAGTATATTGTTACACGAGCACGCGGACAAATCTATTAGTGTTGATTAATATTAGCTACTTTGTAAATGTAATGTGCGCTGTTGAATAGTCTAGGAGCTGGAGACAGTTCGTGGAATATCATGTAGCGGACATTTTAAACTTTTTCTTTTGCAGGAAAGGGTTCAATTAAAGTTGTAGAAGTGTAAAGTTACTGTACATACTTTTTGTGTTGGGGATAATTTTATACACTGAAAAGGTTGCAAAAATTAATCCGAACTTCTCCCGTTCAGGCAACAGCAACATCTCCAAAATGTTGCCTACGTTCTTCGGCACCCTTCTATACAGGAAAAGTTTCTAACCAGTGCACAAACTGTAACCATGAATTCAGCATATCATTCTAGAACCCCCTGCGCTGAAATTTTTCGTCAGTTATACAAAAAAAAAAAACAGCTGTTCCATACATTTTGATCGCGTAGTTATTGCACTTTTCTATGAAACTGATGATTTTTTTTTGTATAACCGACGAAAAATTTCTTCATTGGGGGGACTAGAATGGTATGCTGAATTCATGGTTAAAGTTTGCGCACTGAATAAAAAAAAATCCTACCTACTTCTAGCTTTTGCCAGCGGCTTCGCCCGCGTGGAGGTTGAAAATTATCTCACGGTAACGCACTACCGGGATAGAAAGTATCCTATGTGGTCATCCAGGTTATAAACTATCTGTATGTCAAATGTCATCCAAATTTGTTCAGTCGTTTTTGCGTGATTGAGTAACAAACATCCAAACATCTAAATAAGCTTCGCGTTTATAATATTAGTAAGGATTGTAAGGATATTAGTAAGACAATTGGTTTTTGCATTTAAGTTACATAAACATCTTGCCACTGTCGCAGTTGTAGTCAACTTAGAAGACTACAAAAGTCGACAAAAATAAAAGAAGACGGAGGAAGGAAGAAGAAGAAGTTTTTTAAATATCGTTTGGTACCTACTACCCATTAATTTATCCAATACAAGATGACCAAACTGAAAAAAACTTATTAAAAAATTAAATATAATAAAAATACAGCTCCTAGTCTAAAATTAACAATGATGTCAATGACGTCAGACATCCTATACCCACAAAAAAATAAAAAGAGTCTATTAGATGCGTGATCAAGTCACATTTTAGGGTTAAAAACTTAATCTTTTATCTCAAAACCAACGGTTTTTGACACCGACATATTGTTACATGGTTTTGCAATTTTGTTCCGAATATTTTGTGAGTCAAAATGCCTACGTATGTTAGTTTTATTTGTCACGATATTTATTCGACTAATGACACTTAATATGGATAATAAATAAAAATACCTGTGACTTTTGTGGAATTTGTGTAATATTTGTCTTATTAGTCGATTCGCACGAATTTACTTCGCCCTAATCGGGCGAATCTATACTTTTAAATAATATATTACTTTATGCACTTTATTGCAAATACATGCAGTGACATTTTGTTCATAAGTTGGTTGCATAAATTCAAAATGTGCTAATTGCCTGATACTTACGTATTTCTGGAGTTGTCGATTCGCCCACAAATAAATTAATTTCGAGCGAGTCGCCTGTAGAAAATAAATAATATATAACTTAAAAAACTTTTTCCAAAAAAAAAAACAACCGACTTCCAAAAAAACACTACAAAGTGAAAAATAACTTTAATTTCGGAAGTCGGTGTCTTAGGAGCTGCATTTGAATTTTTTGTCACCGCCTTCCGAAATTAAAGTTATTTTTCACTTTGTAGTGTTTTTTTTGGAAGTCGGTTGTTTTTTTTTTGGAAAAAGTTTTAATTTTTCACTTTTTAGTGGTCCACATGTGCTTACCCCTTCACAGCATACCGGCGTGATGTTATGTTATGAACTGGTGTAAGCAATAGACAGACATGAGATTTCAGCAATGCCAGTCCATTTGCTATCATTTATTGAGGAGTTCCGTTGCCTATCTCCAAAGTTCTTCATCAGATCTTCACCAAATTGAAATGAGACTACTCCGAGAAAGTACTCTTCCAAAAAATAGCCAAATCGCTTCGCGTGCCTATAAAATTTGAAGAGTTCTCTCTATTTCTCCAGGTTCCCATCATCAGATCCTGACTTGATGATCATGGGACCGCCTGGGAAGTATACCCTTTCAAACCAAAAAAAAATATCCAAATCGGTCCAGCCATCTTCGAGTAATCGGGGAACATACATAAAAAAAAAGGTTCCGACGAATTGATAACCTCCTCCTTTTTGAAGTCGGTTAAAAAGAAGGATTCGAATCGACTCATAACCCTAAAGTTTTAATGTAGGTAGGTCCGTCAATTAAATCTCGTAGCACTTGTAGCGTTTTTGATACGAAAATCGATATACAGGGTACATTTTTATCCAGTGCGCAAACTGTAACCATGAATTCAGCATATCATTCTAGACCCCCTTGCGTAGAAATTTTTCGTCGGTTACTTATACAAAAAAAAATCAGCCATTTCATAGAAAAGTGCAATACCTACGCGGTCAAAATGTATGGAACAGCTGTTTTTTTTTTTTGTATAACCGACGAAAAATATACAAAACAAATTAGCAATTACCGAGCTTGTAATAAGCGGCGCTAACGTCGATCGTTTTAAATTAAGGCGCAGTCATTACCTCACACTCATTTGCCAGCTTCTGTTACACCTTTTTGCGAAACGTAGTGAGCGAAAAATTTCAACGCTAGGGGTCTAGAGTGATAGTCTGAATTCATGGTTACATTTTGCGCACTGGTTAAAATGTATCCTGTAGAGATTAATGTTTAAAAAAGAGTTTTCTCGTTAATTTAACCATCTTACTATACAACTAATATTTACACTAGGCACTTAATTACTTATCTAACAATAGGTAAAATTACAAAAACAAAAATTAATTAATTTAAGCTAATTTAATTCTAATCGAAGTTATAAAATCTAAAAATTATGAATCTAACACAAATTGTGTTAATATTTACGATTTTGTAAATTATAGGGTATTTTAACCGACTTTAAAATGGAAGTGAAAAACTAGTGATGACGGAATACAACATGCCGTCATAATAAAAATGCAATACCTACCTTATTCACTTACAAATTAGTTTCTTTTTTATTATAAACAGTCAAAGAGGATAAATAAACCCACCATCACAAATAAACCACGAAAATCACCTACCGACTTAACACCATTAAAGACCCTAAAATTCAATAAAAAACATGACGCGACTCATTACAAAATTCCACTACACGCAAAATAAATTCATTACAAAAGGACAAACAAAAACGTTGTGATTTATTTCATTATAGTCAGCCCACAAACGCAAGGCTTTATTTTAATTTGTCCTAAGGCGAGGCGTAGCATGCAGTGTAATCATCTTGCCAGCTATCTAACAAGATGACTGATCGCTTATTGTCCGCTTGCTACCGGTCTTACCTGCCCCCAACTTCAAACATAAAGACGCAAAAACCAACCACGCTTCAAAACAAAATCAACCTTTTAATTTAGACAGAACAGTCTATTCTCCTTTAATGAGATCACGTAACTTATAACTCCTTGCCCAAAAATAGCGTGTAGCTACCGGTGTTACGTGGGCTGTCACTATTGATATTCTCAACTTTATTCTTAGTGGCATAAAGATGAATTTGAGTTATTGTGGTACAGAATAAATTACCTAAGTTGTTGACAAAGGCGTTGGAGATCGTTTTCACGTGATTCCAATGCAAATGGTGAGTGAAAACACGCGAGTCCAAATGAACCCCGTATTTAGACGAGTTGTATTGTTCTCACAAATATGCATATTGCAAGCTGTCGCATCAGATATAAAACGTGTATTATGTTACTTGTACTATGATTTAATGATCTTGACACTTGTTTAAGACAGATACCTATTTGACGGTGTGTCCTCTCAATCCGATTCAGTTTGTCCCTTGCTACAGTTGCTACTCTCTACCAGCAATGCCCTTAGGGGGTGCCCTTAGCGAGCAGTCGCTCTAGTTTTAATTTTTTTAAGCCCTGGCTGGTAATATTAGTTTATCAAGATTATCATAGGCAAGCCGGGTTAAACGATGACGACGAAAAGGCGACCTCATAGGTTGAACTGCGAGATGTCATTCCCAACAAAAAAAACCGTGTGTCCTCCTTCATCTTTATTCCCTTTTCTGTTTTAAAGACACCAATAATATCTTTAATTATGTTGTTTAAAAGTTAAGTCATTTACATAATTAATATTGACATCAGTATCGAGTTTACTTGGATAACGACATCCACGATTGATGCCTTATCTAGGTCTTGTTATTCTATTTTCTGATGGGACGCTTCTTTTGCTACACAATTCATTGGTATCTACATAACATTGTAATCAAAGTGTTTGTTTTTTTAAACGGAATGAAATGCTAATTGGTTTCATGGCCGCGACACTTGTTCCCGATGCTTATTCTTAAAAACACATCTTCTTTTTAAAAACAGTCTCATCTTGATATTTAAATCGTTCTTTCTAGTCTCAAGTCACTTAAGCCGTAGTATTCGCATTGATTTAATAACATCAGCGGAGCCGATCGTTCGATTCCAAAATGCTTTTGATTTGCCGGGAAATTATTATAATCTGTCCCCGAAACAATGGTGGGCGGCGCCGGCGCAGGCCGAGAGGTGCGTCCATTCATCGGTCCGCGCCACGTCCGTCACGCATCCTCCACGCTCACGCCACGCGCACGTCTCGCAGACGCCACGCAACATTATACAATGACAGTGTTGGCGCTTGGCGCATCTCTGCACAGAATAATGATGAGATGTTACATGTAATGTTTCTCGTAAGTCAAACAGAACATATGGACAGCCATTAATTTTGATGGAATTACTTTTGTGTGAGGTCGCATGGCCGTTTCTTTAGCATGGTGGGATTTATTTGTAGGTAGTTATTCAGGGACAGAATGCTCTTAAGTATACCTACACTTAAGTTGTTAGAAAATTTACTTTAATGAAGTTCAAAGCGGAAATATCAACATCTAACATTCCAAGTATTCGTGTCAACAAAGTGACTAATATTTTTTTACATCGCGAATTTTCTCAAAAACATTCCTTCAAACATATTTAAACGGTCACGTTTTCTATGTACCGGTACCTATTATTCTATTATTTACTATACAAAGTTACTTAAAATAAGCAAAGGTCAAGCGGACGTCGAAATCCTGTCACGAACGAACTTTTCAAACAAAAGCATTGGATGTGCGGAACAAACATGATCTCACTTCCCGTCCGACACTTCAAAGAAATACATTTTAGACTAAAATATAATATGACACGACAGGAAGAATAGTTTTAAGATAGGCGTCTTTGTTTTAAAGATTTTCAGTCAGGCTCTGACAAAGCTTAAACTAGATAGGGAATGAAAGAGACACCTTCAAAGTCGGTGATTTTGAAATGGACCTAATGCAAATTGATACCACGGATTTAGTAGGTACCTACTGAATCCGCAAAATAGTCCGTAAGGTGTATAGATATGGATGTCCACGATAGTACATGATTCTGAAACCGTGATGAACTTATTCGTCTGTTTTAAAAACGCTAATGCTGTTCGCAATTTGCTGTTTGCTGTTCCACACATTTTGACCGCATAGGTTTTGCAAATTTCGAAAATTTGCTCTGCTAGGGGCCTAGTAGCATGTGCTGAATTCTTGGTCAATTCAATCTTTCAAGATTTCACAGTGTAAGTATGTTTAGGCATCCTGGCTTGATAATAGCTGGCGAAGATGGGAGGCTCCATAATGATCATTATATCTAAACGTCACCAACGGTTGAGGGAGGGACATGACCTGATTTTCACTAGACTATTTCGCATATTTCTGACCAAAACTGATCTTCAATAATCATAAGTACCTACCGTAAACCGGAGTTACTTTGATTCGAGGGATGACTTTGATCAAACCTTCCATTTAATATAAAATCGCTAATTGCGTAAAACGAAACGCAACATGGTAGTTTTTTTCTAGGTTAGCAACACTGAAGAACTGTCAAATTCTTACTGTCAATACTTTTCTGAGGACACGCTGGGAATTCACTAACAATTAAAATAAAAAATGTTTAATTATTTTTCCTGTTGGCAGTATTTGATTGTTTAGTGTTGGCATAATTGGGGTTACTTTATCTATAATTACGCAATAAAATAGGGGCGTATCAAAGTAACCCTTCATCCAAAGTATAACTTTGATCAGTCAGTTTATTTTTTTCTCAAAATAAGCAATATTTCTTCACGTATTATTACAGGAATCGAGAGTTATAAAAAAACCATTATAGGGCATTTTTTGTATTTTTATACAACCACAAATTTAAGAAACATGAACCTTTAAAATTCAATATTAATTAAAGTAACCCCGGTTTACCGGTAACTATAAATAACACAACCACAGCATGATTTGATTAGAAATCCAGAAGAACATTATCATCATTCTCTTCCACAAATCCTAATTTATTTGGAGTCGTCGCAACATCTTTTTCTTTCATACTTCTCTATTAGTCTTCATCTCGGTAGGCTCCCCCTTACGAGCCATGTCATCCTGCAAACAGTCCATCCATCGTTTAGAAAACCATGAAAACGGGCATATCCTAGAAAAAAAAAAAAAAAAGACATACGTGACATCCTCCAACCCTTACTGGGCCCGCGTGGTGGCTGATTTTGATAATGAAACTAATCAATCAAACAAAATCAATCAAGTCTACCTATCGTAGTCCACTGCTGGACATAGGCCACTAGCTCCAGGCAGCGCCACAACACCATATCTTCCACCTTCCGCAACCAGTCAGTCCCAGTCACCTTCTTAAGGTCATCAGTCCTTCCAGCTGAGGGGCCACAATACGTTTGCCGATTTGCGGCCGTAATAACATAAACGTATCTCAATCTACAGCTCCAATTCAACCAAAACGCTACGAAAAATCTTAAACACAATGGATTTAAAGCAACAAAAAAAGTGATTAAAACAAAACATCGACATCTGAGTGCACATCGTTGTAATGGCAAACTGCAAATGAAACAACCTTAGACATTTAACGTACAAGGCTATATATTTAAAGGCCCGCTCTTATGGGCCGTTTGTGATCTTATGTTGTCTGTCGCCACAGCTACGGGTTTAGCAAAAGATTGCGCCTGCGACGTAGAGATGTGCGGGTAGGGATGTGGCGGATGTCGTCATCGATGATGTTAGGTTTTAATTTTGAAGTGAAACTTCTTATGCGACTTCCAACAAGGTTGCGTTAAACGTTTAACGCAACCGACGCAACAGATTGAGTCGGTTTCACTTCTTCCGCGCGGGGGGACTCCACGCAATTTTAAAGTGAAACTTCTTATGCGACTTCCAACAAGGTTGCGTTAAACGTTTAACGCTAAAGATTGCGTTAACCGATTAACGCAACCGAGGGAGAGAGAAAGAAATATACACAAAAGTAGAAAGTAGGAGAGAGAAAGAGAGTGAGTCGGTTTCACTTCTTCCACGCGGAGGGACTCCACGCACTTTTTTTTTACTAACACACATATCACCTATAAATTTTACATCATCATCTGCGTAGCCTTTTCTCAACTATGTTGGGGTCGGCTTCCAGTCTAACCGGATGCAGCTGAATACCAGTATTTTACATTTAGCGACTGCCTATCTTACCTCCACAACCTAGTCATTGGGTAATACGATACCCCTAGGTAAGACTGGTTGTCAAATTTTCCAGATTCTGACGACCCGTAATAATTATCAAAGATCCACAGATGACAGCTAGGCCCAACGGCTTAACGTGCTTTCCGAGGCACGGAGGGGTCTTGGTATGTAAAGATGAGACAGACCCATCCACGGACCAACCGCGGCAAACAAAGTTTAACCTGAATGATCCAACTGTGCCGCTGAGCCACAAGCCTCACAATAATAATTATTTTCGGTAAAACTCGAGTGATGAATATCCTATCTATCGTCTAAAAGAAAGGACACATATCACAGTGTTCGTTGATAGAACATAATAATCACTTTTGTAAAACGGATTTAGGCTACCTTCTTTGGTCTACGGTTAGTATCTTGTTATCTACTAATGATGATGCCTATATTGCCTTATCGTTGAATCATTTGTATACAGGGTGTAACAGAAACCCTATTGCTATCCTTAAGCACTAAAGATAACAGCTGGTATAGAATCACTATACATAGTTTCAGCTCAAAATAAAATACTCTAAGAATTGATATCAAATTTTCGGTTTCATGTTTCATAAATTCAAATCATAACAAAGTGTCACCGCACTACGTAAGTCAATAACTTTCCACGTTACTTGCCAATATCATGATAAATCTCTTCCGCGTGATGTGTTTATTTCAATTTGAAATGTTCGGTTTCTGGTATCAATGTATTAAAAAATTCATAACTTCCGAACATGCAGAGATAGGATTTAAAAATCCTTCCAATATCGTTTGATATCATCCAAAGAAACTGTGCCCTTGGTATGTATATACCCTTTGCGTTACACGTTGTATAATAAAAATGGTGTATTCTTGTTACGAAAGCAGTCAGTCTCCATTATTAACCATGTTCGGTTTGTTCTAAGGTCTTAGTTGCTTTTATTTTTTATTAAGAACACATTGATTCATTTAAAGATATTTTTACTCTTAGTGAATGGTCACTAAGACCAACTAAACGTGGTTAATTAACTGTCGATGGCGACAGTTAATTCGAGATGATTTTTATTTACGCGCGTCGCTTCAAAATTATCTATGCTATAATATGAAAAAGAGGCAAAATTTGTGAGTTATATGTAGGGGAACTACTGTTCCATTTCCCAAAAATGTCTCACTAATGGAAAGCTACAGTATTGCCGAGTGCCATAGGATATATTTCATGTTAAAACAAGAAAAAGTCGTGGGCAGAGGCTAGTCTATAAATAAATATCCAAATAAGCAAATCAAGCCTGGAACATCGCATCCCATTTGTAATAAGACACAATTCGTATTCGAATATTTGCTTCAACATACTCGTAGTCTCTATCTAATCATAACATAACTACGTTTTGAATCTATAAAGCACCAAAACGAAACCTAAGATCTATCGATAAATCATTAACCTCAGCACGCTCACATCCCTACATCTCCGCCGCCCACGCGGGTCGCGATCGGCGCGAGCGCCGCCCCGCGTTCGTGACATAACATCACGGGATCGTTCAATATCTTTCGCAACAGTCCCACATCCACAACCTTTGGACGTACCTTTCATTAAAAATATACCCTTAAATCATGAATGATCCATAAAGCCTGGCGATCTATTAAACGTATTGCTATAAACATGTCCTTGACAGGTGAAAGACAATGACTGGTGCTCGTCGAATGTCAAGTGTAAGTTTTAGTCAAAAGACGCATGTTGTAAGCCTTTATTTCTATTTTCCAGTGTACAATCTTGTTTACACCTGAGAGAAAAGACACTGGCGTACAATTTTGAAAACAGTTTAAAGCCTTTCAGTTTTCAAATCATTGGTTAACAGAAAAGTATTTCTGTGATATCTAAAAACTAAAAAGTTCTTAGAATAAACATGTATTTTTATTACGGTCAATAATATAATCGATGCCAATCACTTACATTTTGAAAAACTATAAAATCTGAATAAATAACCAGCCATTGGATGAACACTGGTGTGCTTTCAGTATGAGCTTGGCTTAATTGAGACTAAAGTGACAGAAGAACATTGGAACGAAAGTCAAACAACATATTAACGGAATCCAAGACAAGAGACTTCACAAGTGAAGACTCTTTTTCAGTGAATCCGGTGTCCCTTATCATGTCTATCGAAGGACCGATAGCCGGTGGAGCCGACGAGTCCTGGAGTGGAGACCGCGTATGCCTTGCGTAGTGTGGGACGCCCCCCAGCTAGATGGGACCGACGACCTTAAAAAGGTGGCTGGGTCAGACTGGATGCGGAAGGCGGAGGATAGAGTGTTGTGGCGTAGACTGGGAGAGGCCTATGTCCAGCAGTGGACTGCAATATTATAGGCTGAGTTGATTGATTGACGAGCTATGTCATCGCACTGAAGCTAATACGACAGAAGAAACATTGTATAAAGTAGGCTTCCATAGACATTCACTATTGGTATTCACTTTGAAAGGCCAGTAAGGCAAGTTTAGTGTTTGAATGAGCTGCTGTGAAAGAAACAAGCCCCCTATAGTCACACCCAAAACTAAGCAACCACGCGTCCCCAATAGCAATAAAAAATACCATTATTAATGTCACCAGTTCATTCAGGCCCCAATTACCGCATTCATTGACTGGCTAACAACGCGGCAACGGTATCGTCCAGTCACAATATTGTAATATAATATCAGATCATTAAGGCACTTAAACGCGGAAGTGTGTGGGTTTAAAACCACCGTATCTAAACTATAATTTGAGATCTGTCCGATGTTCGGTCCGTTATACGTCTTGTAATAGCCGTGACGGGAATAATTGCTGTTGAGAGCGATCATTTGTTAAACTAAGACTTTTAATTGTTAACACGTGTGTCTGTAGTGTCGTTTATAATGTATCTGTATGTGTGGGTGCTCTGAGTGCCAACTTTCTATTTGTTTAGCCGTTATTATTGTTAATTAGTCGCGATTTTTGTTCGGGTCAGTGTTGTAAGAGTCATGGGTGGCCCATACCCACGATATGTCCGACATTTTCTAGTAATTTATGTTGCGTTCTAACGTTGTTATTAAAACGAGTGTTTAATATGAATTCGCTTCACATAATCTTCTTTTAATTCTAGAGAGGTTTGTAAATTAAATTAATTATACCTTTTCAAGACAGTGTGCATCGTTTGCGTTCCAAAATTTTTACCACCCGTCTCTCCACTAGTCCAATGCTTACTCAAGGATGCATATACGGTAGGTTCGCAATCCTTTCCTATCCTAAGGGCACGTCTACCTAACCATTACCGCGCCCCCCGGTCTACTTCTTGATATGCAATGGCATCTGTAACACCATGAAGCATGATGCTCCAGAGGCTAGTGCAAATCTTAGAGTTCATTCGATTAATCGAGTCTGGTCAAGCCACGCTAGGATCGGTGCATTTCATTCATTCATTCTATTAGTTGTCAACCCCTGCGTTTAGTGAAGGCGCAGCTACGGCATGCGACGAGTCAGTGCACCCCACACGTAGGGCAGGCTATATGCAAGACATATTCTATATCAGCTAGGCTGTGTCAAGTCAGATAAAGTGTAATTCTTCCTCTGTTACCTCTTACAACAAAACTGCAACTATATGTATATTCTTCTCACAGAAAATTAGCTTCTTACAGTTTTCGACACACTCAAAAAAAGCTAGCTCAATGTTGTAATTCTGAAAACATGAGAACATGTATATGGTGAAAATGGGGCTTAAGGGATGACTAAGAAATCTGGCAATACTGTCCTCATGCAAGCATCAAAATAATGAGTAAACCTGGAGATTTAGTTATATTTTCTCACGACCGTGCAGAGCCCTATGTAAGATACGATTACAGAAAAGTATGGTCAAGTAAGCATAAAATTTTCATGTCGCTTAAAAACATTCGTAATTTCACTTAAATACCTTCGAGGATGAATCGAAAACAAAGTGTCCAAGACGACATATAAAGTGCATCATTAAATTTAAAAATAACTTACAAGTTAAAAAGAAAGGGACACATTTGACAAAGAAGACGCGATTGCAAAACGTCGAAAAAGTTTGGGAAGGTCAAAAAGCTCGCTCGAAGGTCTCGCAAAAGTTCACTGAAATGTCGACGTAAAGATGAGACCCTGAAGAAGTGTGGCTTGTGAGGTTAGAAAAGAGAATGGGATGAATATTATAAAAATATCTGGTGAATTTATATTCATAAACTGTCTCTTTGGTCTAGTGGTTTTAAGCGCTACTACTGAGCATATGGTCGTGGGTACTATTCTCAGGTCGGGCAAAGTGTATTTCTCTGTAGCAGTCCGGAGTCTGGCTTCGTGCCCGGTTAATGGCAATAGGCTTACCCCCAATAGGGGGTGTAATAATATGGGATTTAAGGGGAATAAAAAGCACGCTGGCTCACCAGGCATCGTCTCCGACAGAGGTAGTATCAGTGATGAGCGGTTAGACGCCAGTCTACACGCACAACGTTATTGAGTGAGATGCAGGATCATTTATAGTAAAACAGGCGCGTAAAAAATTTAGAAAAGTCCTTCGGAAGATCGGGTTTTATGAAAAAACCACTGCGTAAATCAAATACCAATAAGGTTTATTGAACTTTTCGATAGTTGAACTTTGTCGGTACAGACTTGATTTTGGAGATTTAATACTTCTTTTACATTACTTAAACACACCCAAAGTTAGGTTAAATTAGGAAGAAAAACTAATATTTGTAGGCTCATAACTTTTCAATGGCTTTTTATTTATTTATCCTGTTTCCGCACAGACAATATTAATAATAAGACAAAACCATTTCATGTTTAATTTTTTATGTAGATTGTCGAATAGTGGAGTAATACGCTCCCGAAGTTTGCATGGAAAAAAATGTCGACTAGATTCACCATATACATAACTGGCAATATGTGGGTGTACTTTAAGTACACCTCTGCCTTAGTATTTGGGGAAACAAGGCGTGATGTTAGGTTATATTTTTAGCATGTTCTTATTTTTTGTTTTGGGAAACCAACATAAGCAACGTGCATCAACTTAACAACTGGTTCATTCAAACAAACCCACGTTTTAATTTGGTAAACAAGGAATATAAAACGTATACGTAGATATTCTGGTACTTTACGATAAGATATTTACTTAGTTGCCCAATAAGGCACATGGGTTAAAGATAGGCAAGCATTTGCCATCGTTGCTTGCACCACATCATGTGGTACAGCAAGCGATTTATTCAATGAAGATATCGCTTCAGTTTCACTTATATTGATAGTCATTTACATCGGGATAGGGTTGGCATGCGAATAGCTATGTAGGTATTTTGGTATAAATACAAAACTGTTTAACTAGTTTTCTTGAACTTTTCAACCTCCTACCTACTCTTTTAGAAGTTGGGAAGATAATATAGGTACAGGATGTGAGGGGCATCGAAGCACGAACTGTTACCACGAATTTACATCCTGACTAGAACCCTAGAGTAGAAATTTTTAGTCAGTTTTGTATGAAACAGCAGATTTTATTTTGTACACTCCGGTTCTAGAATGGCGTATTAGGCGATTCGCCTGAATCGGGCGAAATGTCACTTTTAAATAGTATAATACTTTCTATAAGAGACTCGCACGCAGTTATTTTATTTGTGTAAATCGACAATTCCTAAAATACGTAATAGGCAATTGGCACGTTTTGTATTTTATGTAATAAAGTTAGTGCAGTTTTACCTTTACTTCTTGTTGTTTCTTTAACGTTTTATCCAAAACCATTCGAGCGAATTAATTCGTACGATTCGACTAATAATAAGCCTTTAGAATCATGCGCTGATTTAAGGTTACCGTTTGTGCGTCGATGTCGGGATGCCATTAATGATTAGATTACCTAATGAGGTTAAAGAAAATACATGTAAAATGAAAGCAATAATTTATCTGTTTTTGTTTTAGGACTAAGCAACACACAATAATGAACTTACCTAATTAAAGACGACTAGAAATTGGTGAGTAAGTACCGTCAATGTACCTACATACTGCGCAAATACAGCAGTTTTGTCTCCTGAAAAAACCCAAACCAGAACAATAATAGTAGTAGTGTGTTTCAGCTAGATAAAAGGCGAACTTAACACTATCTGAAAAGTATGCTTTCTACACAACCCTTCATCCACGATCCCGTCCGTAGTGAATGGGGGGCACTAAAGACCGTTCAACGGCCGAGCCGTGTCGGACACGATGTACAACACCGTCCGTCGAACGTATGTAGTTGTGTCAACTTGTGTCCGCGTTATTTATGCCGTCCTGGTACCTACTTGCTCCTCTTATTTTTCTTGTATGAAACTTAAAGAATTGACGTTTCGGTCGCTAAAATGTTCAGGGATATGTAAAAAACAAGACTGACATTGCATGCTGACTTTTTGTGCTTTCAATTGGTTTTTTAAATGTTACTTTATCATCAAATAATAAATTCGATGAAAAGTATTAGAAGCATTAAATGTTACTATCGTGTGTATTATTAACTGTGATTATATCTTTTTGATTCGGCTTAATTCTTATTAATACTCTGCAAGGAAGGAAGGATCTTCCAAATAAGCGTTGGTCAAAAACAGACTACTTCTAGTGATGTTGGCAATAACATAATAGAGATCAGGTGTCGTAAAACTTAAAAGTTTCACTGTTTCGATGCAATAGGAACATCAGTGACGTACCTATTGGCAGAGGGAAGGGTTGATTCTCCAAATGCATGAAAGAAACATATTTATTCTAAGGCACAGGATACAGTTGCGGGTTCGAACTCACTGGTGGGCTTGGCTAAAAATCACGCTGTCTCACCAGGCTTCATGTCCAATAGAGATAATATCAGTGATGAGCAGTTAGACGCTAGTCTACACGCACAACGTTATTGAGTGAGATGCAGGATCATTTATGGTAAAAAATTCGCGAAAAAATTAAGAAAAGTCCTTTGGAACATCGGGTTTTATAAAAAAAAAGCCAATGCATAAATCAATGACCAATAAAGTTTATTGAACTTTTCGATAATTGAACATTGTCGGTACCGATTTGCTTTTGGAGATTTTACACTTCTTTTATTACTTAAACACGCCAAAGTTAAGTAAAATTAGCAAGAATCTTTGTAGGCTCCTAACTTTTTAATGGGTTTTTATTTTAGTATTCTGTTTCCGTATAGACAATATTAATAATAAGACAAAACGATATCATATTTTACTTTGGATGTGCCATGTCAGACAGTGGAGTAAAACACTCCTGAAGTTTGTATGCAAAAAATGTGGATTAGGTTCTCCTTAAATCTTATTGTGGGCTTAATAGATTCCCCATATTAAAAATATAAGTACCTACCAATACCTACCAACATCTTTAAGCTCAAATCGGTCAACATCAAAAATTAGGTCGCGTCAACATTGTGAGTCAAAAAGTTTCTCCGAAAGTCAATTTCACGGCGTTTTACTGGACCGCAACCCGCAACCACTGACGACATGTTATGATCTCATGACAAATGATCCACCGCATCACTCACACGCACAGAACTATAATGTGGCTCGGAATACTTTTCTGACGATTTCGGTGTGTTTGTTTTTCACAAATCACTAACCCAACGGATAAATCCCTACGGATAGTGATTTTAATATACCTATAGGGGACTTCGATTAATATATACTTATGTAATACAAACTAGCGCCCCTCTTTTGCACAGTTTTTACGACTCGACAAAACATCGAGTTTTTTTTTTATTTTATGTACCTAAGTTTATAAAAATCAACCTATACTATTCCCACTGGTGGTACACAGACCTCGTCTCTGTGAGATATAGTGGGCCATAACCCTCCACGTGGGCCTACTGCGAATTTGGCGGATGTCACATATCTTCGAAATTTCGGTTTTAGGACATAGGCTTCCTCATGACGTTTTCCTTCACCGTTTTGAGAGCAGTGGTGATGAAAGTGAAGTGAAGTGAACTGCTTGGGTTCGTACCCACGACCTGCAAGTCCTAAGTCGCGGATGTTACCACAGGGCCACCGCTGCTTTCATGTAAGTTTAATATGAATGTATTATCCACATAAACCTTCCGCAATCATCACCATCTGCCTAGCCTTTACCCAACGACTTTGGGGTCGGCTTTCAGTCTAACCGGCTGCAGCTGAAAACCAGTATTTTACATGGAGCGACTGCCTATCTGACCTCCACAATCCAATAACTGGGTAATACGATACCCCTCGGTAAGACCGGTTGTCAGACTTTCGGGCTTCTGACGACCCGTAACAACAGTTAAAGATCCACGAATTACAGCTGGGACCAACGGCAATTAATTCTCTAGATGCTGGTGAAAACCACGTTGAAATCCGTTCCGTAGCTTAGAAGAACAAAGCGGGCACAAATAGGCACGAAAGGCGACATTAATTTATAACATACAATAGATACATAATGTAAATAAGAAGCACAGTTCTATCAAAAATCTTCGTAGCTCCATGTACAGCAGATGTGTCAACCCACACAATGTTACACAAACTGATTTACTGGGCATAGAATTTCTTCTATATCGATATGTGATCCAACTTATTTCTCATACCAACATGAGTTATTAGATGACATGTGGCCGATGACCAGAATATAACGTGGTTTCAGGTCACCCAGATTGTCCTTAAGCGTGGTATTGTCGACTATTTTTATAGCAGGCATAGGACATTATAAGGACTTCTTTAACTAAATTGTTTATTATAGACTAACAAAAAGATAGGTTACAATGAGAATGGGAAATGATGGAGTAATCTATGAATAGTGGTCACGTTGAAGATTCGTATTACTAAAACAACGTGTGGGTTCGGGAGGACCCTCATCAGGATCGAAGTTCCTTACGCTTTTTCTTTAAGTCCGAGTATACATCGTAGACGTCGATGTTGTCTTCGTCATCTTCGTCGTTGTTTACTCTATCTTTAAAATACTCAAACTTTATTTTGACTTCATCATCGGCTTCAGAAATTTCTCAGTAGCAGCCCGGAGCGTTAATTTCTGCCCGGTTGAAGGCAATAGACGCACGCCTATAATATGGGATTGAAACATAACTGGCGAAATGTGTGTACAAGAGGTACACCTCTGCCAAATCCTAAGCGTCGGAGAAACAAGGCGTGATGTTATATTTGTATCAGCTTCAGCACCTTCGAAAACCTGAAAACTATCTCACTCTCTCTCTCTTTCTATCTTTCTCTCTCTCTCTGTCTATTATAAATTATAAAAAGTTGCATGGTGGATGTATGCATTTCCGTAACGTGACGATTTCTAAGATTTTACTTCTACCGCAAGCTACGTTAAAGAACCACATTCCAAAAAATCTTCACCTGAACATTAACAACAAAATACGGGATGTCTCTCCTAACATTGTTTATGGTTACATTGGCTAGTAATGATTTAATTGTTTACACTGAACAAATAAGTATTTAAAATTTCTTGGAATGACCCATGGTCAACTAAGAACCCATAAAACCAATGAATCAAAACAAATAATTGCCGAAACCACAGATGAATGAAAAGAACGCAATTGCCAAAACCGCAAATGAATGAACTAATTCAATTCAACTACCATGTCACACGCAAATCATTCTTTAAAACTTGATATTCGTCATTCTTCTCCGTTCATTCATTATGAACCATTGATACAAAGTAATTAGTTTGCGGTTAGAACCACCACGGTAAATAAAAAGAAATATAGTAAGTTATAGTTTCTGCTAGGATGAATGGTGGCGAAGGAAAATGATTATTTACATAATTTTAGAATACTTCTTCTGTTGAGTGAGGAATAAAATTTAATAACATTCACTTACCATAAAGTAAGTTCAGAGATTGAAAGACTTCATTGAAAATTATAGAGTTACTGTCATGACATGACTAAAAGTTAAAGCAAAACACTGGGCCTAAATTATCTTAACTGTTAGACATTATATATAGAGCAGTGGTGGCCAAGTTTTTAATCCCCACTGCTCTAAAAATGGTTAACGAAAGCATCGTGAGGAATCCGACATGTCTTGGAGCAATAATTTCAAAGACATACGACATCCACCAACCAGAACTGGGCCTGCGTAGTGGATGATGATGATGCTCACGGAGAGGAGGCCGGTGTTCCAGCAGTGAGAACATTGTAGGCTGATTATTCAAACTCAAACTCAAAACTCAAAGCATTTATTTCAATTAAACCATTTACAGGCACTTTTGAAGTCTACGAGTTGGAAATTTGAAGCTAGTTTAGTAGTATTGTGTTAGACACTAAGCAGTGAATGACTTTGAATGATCAAAATCCTATTGAATGGTTCTTCCGTGACAAAGTCATTCAACGGGATTAAATTAACATAGAGGGTTGTATTGATAATTTTCAAGATTATATTTCTATAAATATGATTCGGGACTGCAAAAAACGTTCGATAATTTGAATTTCGCCAGCTACCCTGGCGCTTCCTCCTTACCACATCATGTTACCAATCACTTCCATAAAAGAGAAGCAACATTTCAAGTTACTAAAATATGATCAAGGAGACGGTGGAATCAAAACAGAAACGATTACTCTGCTGAAGGAACTAGTCGCATATAAAGACTAATATTCATTCATTAATAAATCAAAATACAAGTGAGGAAAACTCGTGAAAAAATTAAAAATAAACAAATTCTCTCAAATAACCCACACGCCATACTTTTTGCACCAATATTAAACAAAATATTCACAACACTTCATTGACTGTACCACCATTCACAATCCTACAAAACATATTGTCATTCATAGTTTTCCATTGACATCAGCCCATAGACTAATTAGTTTGCGGTTACCTGTGGAACGAATAAATTCAACATAAATCTGGATTGGAGATTCGAACACAAAATCATCGGAACCAATGAATTGTATTCTATTAATTGTATAACGAATCGCTATAAAATTTTCAACAATAAATATTGGTTCTTAGAAATTATTAATGATGGATTTAGGTACCTATATTTTTATTGTTGTTTTCATGAAAGAATAGAAGAATCGTAATTTATTATACTTTCGATGATTTAAATGATGGTTTTTGAACTTTAATTCTTCTTTGTCATGTCAATGGCATGACAGTGTTGGCCAAAAACGTTGCTAGTTCCAAGGCATCGTCAGTGGCAGCGCACAGCGACCTCTCCAGCCTAATCGGATGCAGCTGAAAACCAGTATTTTACATGGAGCAACTGCCTATCTGACCTCCACAACCCATTTACTGGGTAACAGAATATCTCTTGGAAAGAACCATTCAGGCTTCTCGGGCAGACTACTTGTAACGACTGTCAGAGATCTACAAATGACACCCGGAACCAACGGTTTAACGTGCTTTCCGAGGCATGGCGGGGTTTCGATATGTAATGGATGTTCACCCATCCACGGATTCCTACCTACGCTAAAATACGAGGGCGACATTCAGAAAACTACAGTCCGCCGCAAACAGGAACAAGATTCAAACTATGATGAATTATTTAAGAATTATGTTTTGCTTATTGTTTTGATTGCTTTTATTATTTTTGTAACATTTTATACTTATTTAACTTGTAACGCAAGTTTGGTGATCTGAGTACGTATATTTTTCCCTCGGGAGCATGTACGAGCCAATAATGCTCATACAGCAAATTATGTTTACGCTTACCTAAATTATAATTACTCAATTCAGTCGGAACTAAAACTCCGTCACGCGCTAATGTGCGGGTCGATAATTACCTAATAACTATAACATTAAGTGCGGCTCAGATAAAGAAACATATCTTTAAACTGTTTCCATAAATAAACTATTGAACTTAACAGTGGTTTGGTGTAACTTAACTAACTACCTACAATAACTACCGGGTATCCGTCAACGACGAGATAACCCCAACATCTTTTGTCAATGAACGACCTCAGCGAGCGTAGCTTAACTTTTTAGACACTTATTATTTATTTAATACTTCACGCACAGAAATGTACAGAGGCGGACCTAATGCCAAAGGCATTTTCTACCAGTCGACCTTTGGGTGATGCAGAGACAAACAGTGGTAGGTGCAATTATGGCATTTTCTACCAGTCGACCTATGGGTGATGCAGAGACAAACAATGGTAGGTGCAATTAAGGCATTTTCTACCAGTCGACCTTTGGGTGATGCAGAGACAAACAGTGGTAGGTGCAATTATGGCATTTTCTACCAGTCGACCTATGGGTGATGCAGAGACAAACAATGGTAGGTGCAATTAAGGCATTTTCTACCAGTCGACCTTTGGGTGATGCAGAGACAAACAGCGGTAGGTGCAATTAAGGCATTTTCTACCAGTCGACCTTTGGGTGATGCAGAGACAAACAGTGGTAGGTGCAATTACCTACGTAAGTCGTGTTTGTAATATTTATTCAAATATAAGTAAATATAGGTACTAATATTATTATACTTACACATATGATATAAATACTTAATTAAATATAACCAAAAATAAACATACACACTGTGTATACAGGATGGATTGCAATGATCTAATTAGCAATTGTGAACGTTTAAAAAGTAAACTAATTACGGGAAATGTTTTAATACACCACAATTTATTTCCAAGTTGTGAAGTGCGTTTTAAAGATCTACGAATTTGAAAGAAAGCTTAGGATGTATGGTAAAAATGTTATTTATGATATCTTCGACTTTTTAGCCCCAATTTGGCATTTAGACATGCAAGCAAGGTCAGCAAGCTACGTTAGCAAGCACGGTCGTACATTGTATAAGGAGCTAGTGACCCACTACAATAACAATGCAATTAACAGCACAGCTTCGCGAAAGTCACACGTGCCTAGCTTAGGACATAAACATGTAATTGTACCAACTGGTAGAAGACAATGTGTGTGAACTAGCCTCATTAGTATTGGCTCGCCCACACTCGCCCACGCCTTGGCCAATGCTCGCCACTTACTATGATATTATACTGCGTTATTCGACTATAAAACGTATCCAATCGGTAGTATAGGGAGAAAACGTGGTGTCGCTTGCTGGTGATTTAAAGAAAATTCGCGAAAAACTAAATTAAAAAGCTTAGACCTAGAACCGCCAGTGTCACAAAATAATAGTATTAGTGACCTTCCCTAAATTCTTTTGTGAACTAATGTTGAATTTATGTATAAACTGTTGGTGATCTTTAATAAATAAAAAAGTAAGTCTAAAAAATAAAACCCGCCTGCTGAAAAATCTCGCTCGAAAAATTATCAAACAAGAAAATATTCTCATCTGAAAGCATTTGTCGTATGTCATACATACATACAAAAATATTATTTCTAACTAAAAAACCAGAAGAACGTGGAAAGCCATTAGTAAGATGACAAAAAAGTCTGTAGCTATCTATAAACCTTCAAGCTATAACAAAGTAAAGTATCACTATGGTATAATTTCGAATTGCTAGATTGCCTAGCAAAAACACATAAAGTAAGGAGAAGCAGTAATACAAGAAAGTACATTTAACGAAGTAAAGGTATTTTTACGAAACAATAACAAAAAAAAAAAAAAACAGACATAAACTACGAACTATAATTTATCTATCATTATGTAATCCAAATTACGATCAAATCTATAAAACCGAAGCAATCACTATAGACCATAACGTGAATAATCACGGGAGTCTCCAAACATATTTTAGTGACATTTTAACCTAATGAGGAACGCCATATAAAATAAATGTTATATTTATAACCCGTCTAAATCAATACTATTATCATATTAAGGAACGATCCACTAAAAGATACAATATACTTGTGGCTTAGCTTAACTATTTTTATTAGGATAAAACACACATCAGCTACATAAATATCCGTCTATGTAGCGGTGTGGACCGAAATAAAACTTGAAAATACGTTTAACTTCTTTTAATTTAAATATAAAAACATGCACTTCTTGGCTCGATACTTCATCAAGCTCGTCTTCTTCTCAATCATCTCCTTTAAAATTTAGAGCTGAGAACACTCGTGTTAATGTTTTTGTTATTATATACAAACCACACAAAACAGCATTCAGACAACATTCTACTTTTTTTTTAATCCCCACATATTATATGGTACTCTTCACCGTAACTAGCGATAGCGACCCAGACTAATTTTCTATCTTTACGTGAGCTACATATAGGCAGTCCCTGTAACGACAAGATAGAATGTAGAAAAGAAATGCCAAAATATCGAAGCAATAACAACACTCTTCTTACTCTTAATTTGGGCAATGTTGATGGAAGCCCAAACTTTAGTACAATTTTCAAGACAACTGCAAGGACATTCAATACTGAATAGGTACCTCATACAAAATCATAGAAAGATATTCGGACACTATAATAAAGCCGGATTAAAGACCAGAAAGTTATGAGTTCTTTTAATCTTTCGCTTCGCTTCCACTGTAGTATCACAACTTTAAGATGACCTTTCATTTTAACGTCCATTCTACAGGATTATAGGACAATATTCTTTGGTATCTTGATTAGACACATTCGTTTACAAGTTTGTGTGTTTGTTTAACATTGTAATGGGCTACTGAGCCGTATATTAAACATTATAAATACTGCTGATTGGGATATTTTTCTTTGAATTGGTTTGGAATGCAAGTTTAACTTTGTGGACTACCTACGTCAAATTGCTATCTAAAAAAAAATTTAGTTATGAACTTTCCTAGCAAAGAATCAGAATAACTCACTGACTTTCCACTGACCTTCTGCGAACCAGCAATGCTCGCGAAGAGGGAGGCGGCGCACGTGAGGTAGAGGCAGTATACCTATGCGCCCTCACAGCCGTAGCCGCCGCGGGAGACGCCCTGGGCGTCGGGAATCCCAGGCTGATTCCCGACCACCGTAGGCGCAGGCTTGCGGACGGCGAGTAATGGGTAGCTCGCTGTCCGGTAAGGACCAAGCCCGGGTCGATGGCGCATTGTGTTCCACGCGCGCCTCAATGAGATATCAGCACCAACTGGTGGGGTCCGCAAGAGCCGATGCCTGCCAGGGGTGCGGGTGGTTCGAAAGAGATACTGCGGCCCCTGGCACACAGGCAACTGAGGGAACACGGGTGGGTTTTAGTCAGTAAAAGTCTAACACGGCCTTCCTGCTCCACCCAGAGCGGGAGAAGTTATTTGATGATTCCCCAACCAAAAAAAAATTTAAAAAAATATTATACCCTCATACTTTGGGGCTACAGAGGGGGAAAGCCACTTGACTGCGAACCGTGGTCGGATGCTCTCTTTATTTCTAGTACCTATCTACACAACGATGATCGTGATCAAATCACTACAAAGCGCCAACAAAATAAACTATTTGTACTGCCACAATCCTGCAACAGTACAAAGCTGCCTTCCGCGTATTGTGTGATATTGCCGTGAGCGAAATTAGCGCGATACCGCCACTTCGTGTGTTTGTTTCTGTTCGATTCAAACGTCTTGGGAAGTCCGATAGGCGATAGAAATAGTGTGGATTAGGAATTAACTTAATTAGTATTAAGATGGAGTACCTACTTACCATGTTAAAAGTAATACGAGGAAGAAAGCTAGGATACGACTGTTGCTGGTAGAGAGTTAAAAAAGAGAAATCATTTATGGAGACAGGTCGGTAATTATCTTCATAAATGCAAAAATTATAAGGTATCAAAAATGATTATAAAAAATGATTTAATCTGTTCATTCCAAAAAGATAAATACAGAGTGGCAGGCCGACGCGCAACCTGTTACTATAGATTCAGTAGGTACATGATTCTTGACCCCCCCCCATGTTGAAATTGTTCGTCGGTTTTTTTATAAGCTACTTATTCCATACATTTTGACCGCGTAGGTTTCGCTCTTTTAAATGAAACAGCAGATTTTTTTTATCGCCTTCGAAAAATTGCTACGCCTGGGATCATGTGCAATTTAGTTTGCGCGTCGATGCCTGACACCCTGTACAATAATTCTCCGGGTCTCAGCAATTTGGAAGACCAATGTTTGTTATGCAAATAAACAAACAAGAATGCCGATTGAAAATGTATCACATAAGTATTCAATGACAAATTTTGCAATTCACAATCTCAAGCACTTTACCCGCCTACAGGCACTTTATTCAAAGCACATGTTACAACTTTAGTGAGATAAGGTGAAGCACCTGAATTATGAATACATGATTATGGACAGCGGCGGACCAACCAGTTTAGAGTGTTTTGTGTTCTAAGTTTTATTATTGAAAGTGTATTCACCATTCATGAAGTCTTTATAGGAAATCTTTAGTACCTACCGTAAACCAGGGTTACTTTGATTCGCGAGATGACTTTGATCAAAACTTCCATTTCATATATAATCGCTAATTACGTAAAACGAAACGCAACATGGTAGTTTTTTTTTCTAGGTTAGCAACACTGAACAACTGTCAAATCCTTTTCTAAAGACACGCTGGGAATTCACTGATAACTATAATTTAAAAAAATGTCCTGTTAGTTTTTCCTGTATTTGATTTTTGACATTATAATTGGAGTTACTTTGTAATTACGCAATAAAATAGGGAGGTATCAAAGTAACCATGTATCCAAAGTATAACTTTGATCAGTCAGTTTTTTTTTCTCAAAATAAAGCCATATCTTTTCACGTATTATTACAGGAATCGAGAGTTATAAAAAAAAAACGATTATAGGATATTTTTGTGTTTTTATACAACCACAAATTTAAGAAATATGAACCTCCAAAATTCAATATTGATTAAAGTAACCCCGGTTTACCGGTACTTCTTCTCTCAAAGCAAAGGTAGCAGTGGTGGCCCAGTGGTAACGGCTGCGACTTACGAGTTCTAGGTCGTAGGTTCGAAACGGTGCTGCTCTCAAAACGGTGAAGGGAAACATCGTGAGGAAATCGATATGTCCTAGAACCAAAAATTCGAAGAGATGTGACATCTTCCAACCCGCACTGGGCCCGCGTGGTGGATTATGGCCCACTCCCAAGAGGGAGTGACCATAATCCTCCTCCTCCTTAAGACCTCCTCTTTGTAAGAACAAAGAGGAGGTCTGTGTTCCAGCAGTAGAAACATAGGCTGTTTATAAGGCTAATGCTTCTCTCAAATCTGTGCGCACTAATAATATGATCTAGACGGCAATCCTGCTGCATGCCCAGGAATGGCCTCTCCATACGTGTATGCTATTTTATTCTTCTATATATTTTAACTTGTAGGTATCTCCTAAAAGGTATGAGTTTCATTTGCCAGTTAGATTATTACCAAATTCCACGCAAATTTGAAAAAACAAAAACAAAAACCGTCTCAAACAAAAACATTTCATTTGAATGTGACTTTCATGTCACTTCCACCACATGACAATGATGGAGAATACACCGCCATTGTTTTCAATATCGTTTGACAAATTAAATAGATAAAAAAATAAGTAAAATAATAAAATAGAATAAAGTATATTTTAGTATTTTTTGCAAGCAGGTAGTTCCATGTAACTCCATCGAGGTGAAGTATGAACTCGTGACAACAAGGACTATGGCTGAACCCCACCGTCTTCACTACCGTTGTTCTAAGATAATGTTTACCTATAGTAGGTATAGGTATCTCATTTTTCACTTATAATTTATACTCAGTAGTGTAGTTGTTTTGTACTCAGTATTTTTATATCTATAACAACATTATGAACGGTCGGCAAAATCTATATCTTTTTAGTAAGATAAGTGACAGGCACAATTCTAACACTCGAAATAGGAACAAATTAGATCAACCACGTTTCAGCTTGTCTAAGTACCTACACACTTATTTTATGGGATACTGTGTAAAATATTATAATAAAATGCCAGTCGATATTCTTGAACTAAATGAAAAGAAATTTAAATCATGCATTAAACGCACACTATGTATACAAGCATATCATAAGTTAGATGATAATATCGTAGATAAAAATGCTTTGCTTAATGCTGGTCCTGCTCCACAGTCACCTGGGTTTAATAGTTAAAATCGTTAATAATTTGTAAGAGTGCTTCCCTTTTTAATTTTTTCTGACATTAAGAACATTTTTGTTCAACATTATTATAAAATTTCTGACATTACGAATAAGTTTTTATTTTTACTGAGCCAAGTGTTATTTATTAAAATTTCAAAATGTTTTTCTTTCTTTTTGGAAATCAAATTTTATTAATTTCTCAAATACATTGCAAACTATAGTTTTGTACAATTTAAAAGCATTTTGTTGAAATTTTGTAAATGTGAGTATGCATGCATCCGTTTATTATGTTGTTTTGATGTACACGCGGCTACACATCAAGCTTTACATTTCCAGTATAAGCTGATCTCGCATTGTTTAGGATTTCCGTACAGTGCGAGATCAGC
This sequence comes from Antitype chi, assembly GCA_947359405.1. Lineage (NCBI taxonomy): Eukaryota > Metazoa > Arthropoda > Insecta > Lepidoptera > Noctuidae > Antitype > Antitype chi. Next base: position 8,355,283 of record OX375826.1, read on the forward strand.
GTAAACTGGAAATGTATAGCTTGATGTATAGCCGTGTGTACGTTGACTTGAAAAACCGTGGCAGTTGAGAGTATGTCATGCTCACTTAAATGTCTCACTGATGGTGGCGCGTATGTTGGATCATTCAGCTCCCTACAAAATGGTTGTCCTGGATGGTGCTGATCCACGCGTCAAGTTCGTGAACGGGCGCCGTCGGTTGAGACTGGTCATCTCCTAACTTCCAGGGCTTATCTTTATTTTAATCATATACGAGTACTTATTTATAATTGTTTTTTACATTGTTCTCACATATACATAGAAGCAACAAGAATAACGTTCCCAAGATTTTGTAATACCTAACTTGATTTAAATGAGTGTCCTTGGAGTTTCTTGCCCGTTCTTCTCCATAGAGATCTACGTTTTGGAATGGGCAAATAGCTTCAACTTTCCAACTGATCGACTTTTTGACTTGTTTAATAATCTATAAAATTTTATTTTTTAAATACCTAATATATTAAGGATCATAACGCCATCCCTATCATTTCATTGATTATGCGACATTATTTTTAGTATATGCAAACCCTGAATACAGTTTGTTCAGAATAAGTAACTGAATCGATTCCAATCATTTTTACACCATGTTATATTTTTTCCCAAAAAAGTTTTGCAAGTGAAAATAAACAAAATATGATCACCAGTTAATTACAATACAATCGCCGTAGGTACGGTTAGGTACCTACTGCCTAATTATTATCAATGAGAACAATATGACGCTGGACGCGCGGGCGCGGCGCGCGGCGCGGGCGGCGCGGTGGGTCGCGTGGTGATGTTTGTGTAGACAGCTAGATAACATAAAAAGCTTATAACTTTAAAGTAATTTATTAAATCGGTTTATAAACTACCTACAGGTAAATTTAATAATTAAAACAACGATATACAAAATAAAAACAAAAGGACACTTAGGCGTCGAAGTATTCCTCCGCATCGCTGTCATCAGGAAACGTGCCCAGAAGACTGGCAGCATTGCCACGTTGAATGGCAATGCTAATTCTTTGGCCAAAGAACGACCCAGCCCTCTGGTCACGTGAAGTGTCGATCAGCCGGCGAGAAATTTCCTTAAAAAGGAGACGTGCACTCGGGCCCCATGACCCGAGCGTTTCGACCCCAAACGGCTCAAAACTGTAGTTACCCATAAGGTTACAGTATTTACGCCGCTTGAGGGTCTCAGCAACAGCAGCAGCGGCGCCAGCACAGCCCGCCGTGCTAGGAACATGGGATGGCGCAAGGGTGTCGACACATGTTGCGTCCCACACCAGAGGTCTTCCCACCTTCCAAGGCAATAACGTCATGCCGTCTGGTCTCTTCCCATCGTCACGTACCAAGCCGTTTGGTTCTAATACCGCTGGTACGCCGGCGGTGACAAGGGCTCGACGAATAATATCGTTGATGCTGGCGTGGCGTGCTATGCGACCTGCGCTCCTGCAGCAGGACAGGCCATGGTGCCCGAGACTGATTAACTTTGTGATTTTTCATGATACAGTTTTGAAATTTTGGATACAGTATTAATTTTTAACCAGTGCGCAAACTGTAACCATGAATTCAGCATATTATTATCATTCTAGACTAGCCCAGAAATTTTTCGTCGGTTATACAAAAAAAAATCTGCTGTTTCATAGAAAAGTGCAATACCTACGCGGTCAAAATGTATGGCAGAGCTAATTTTTTTTTCTACACTTGGGGAGTCTAGAATGATACGCTGAATTCATGGTTACAGTTTGCGCACTGGTTAAAATTTTATCCTGTATAGATTCTTTACATAAAAATACTAGACACGTGTTTTGGGCTTAGCATAATCTAAAACTAGGGTTGTATAGGAGAAGAGTCAAATCCGATATTCCTCGAAAATACACTGTTGCCTAACGCAAAAGTGTACCTGTAGACTTTGTTTGGAGAAATGTGTGTGCAATTATGTTTAAGTTCCATGCAATAGGGAGTCAGCTTATTACCATCATCACGGCACAAATTCAAATTCCGGGCTGCTACTGAGAAATTCCAGATGATAAATCCAGATATGACTTTGCTCAACCCGGGAATCGAACCCAGGATCTCGTGCTCAGCAATAGTACTTGCGCCCACTAAACAAATGAGGCAACCTAAGAAGAGCCAAATATCAATCCGAAATTCAGCAGTGAAACATTAGAAGAAGAGGCTACCAAAAAGGTATACGTAAAACTAAATAAAGACTCACCTTGCTTTGTAAAACTTCAAATCCATTCACTTGATGAAAATCAAAGACAAAACATTATAACATCTCAACACTCATTAGTAGAACATGTAAAACTGTGCCGTGGGAACTTATAGTGACTTACAATATAAAAATTCAGCTTTCTCGCTTGCTTTGCTTCCGTTGGGCGACCCGAGATACGATCAGAGATGACCGATATGAGTCGCGAAACGAGAGGCTGACTCACGTTATGTTTCATGCTAGACGGATGCTGCGTATTGCTCAATTGAGGATTCTGTTGTTTGTTAAACTTGCTTACTTGATTATTCATGTTAAGTTGTTGAATATTTTTGGGCAGAATTATTAGAAATTAGAGCTTTTTGCTAGCGTGATATATTGCTTCTGAAACGTCTATTATGTTTGGGCTCGGTAGACATACGTCAGCCAGTTGATTCGCATCACCTACTCCAATTCGTATGTTTATATTATTTACGTAGATATCAAGCCCTCTTCTATTACAAATGAAAAAAATAATACATGCTTCATTTAATCATTCATACTCAACCTAAAGGATACTATTCCATTTTCAATCTATTTATGCTAAATCAGCATTTACTCTATACTTACACTTCATTATCTACATTTTTACTCTGTATTTATTAATCAAGGCTTGATACATTTTCAATATCATATCAGCCCGTGTCCGTATCATTACGTATACCTACATTGAGACAGCTATGAGTAAGCGGTGCCCCGCCGTCTGTTCGCCACCGCGTTACGCGCGCGAACCTGTCCAGACCAGTCCGATGTAACTTGTGTGGAATTTACGCACTAGCTATACCAGCCACTTTGTTTTAAACTATACGTCTTTAGGTCCTTTTCTGTGGAAACATTAATCTAGGTGATGAATCAGTAGTTTTTGGGTTGTGAAGTAGGCCGTGTCAGTAAAATATAGGTAATTGAGAGAATAGCGTAAATGTTATAAGTGATGTGTACTTCCCTTGTAATAAACGGAGATAATACTTACTGGTATTTATAGGACAGTAGTCCAACCTCCTGGTTTCGAACGATGTTTAATTTATTTTTGAACGTTCTTTAACCTCTGTTGCGACTTATCTACAGAAATGGATGGGACAAGTGAAGAGCTGAAGACCTTCCAGTAATTAGACAAATCTTCCATTTGTTGCTTATAAAGTGGGAAAGAGTTACGTAAGACGTGGTAAAGTAGCTAAAAATTTTTGAAAAGCCAATAATATTGATAGTAACCGCCTTTGAATGTGAGACATGGCTCCTTAATCCAAACGGAGATTTATTTTGAATGTACTATGAAAACGTTCAGCTACTTTTCCACTTGTTAGAATATTGTCTTCCGTTGTCCATCCCTCATATAAAGAGTAATTTCCTCTTTCAGTTTCGTACATTTGTATAAAGTTGGCTCTATTGTAATACATCTCTATATCAATGTCAAAATACAGACCTTTCTTCTTGTAAGTAGTAAAGTGACGACGCTGAACTGGTCAATTGGAGCACTCGGGGAAATCATCAGCAGTCTACTGGAGTTGACCCCTGAAATGTTGCTCATCAAAAAGAGTTGAACATGCAATTCAGGAAGACGTTTTGTATTTTCGGTACTCGTACACAATAAGCAGATTCTTGTTTTTTGTTATTTATTATATATCAGTGGTGCAGCAGCTTCTTCTTTATAGGACACCTGACCATAGAGATTTCATAGAAGTTCATGATAAGGATAGGTTCTATAAATTGTTTCTAACATCGAAGCTACAGAAGCTGTCTATACCTACCTACTACTGCTTCGCACTTGACGATTAAAAAATTATAGACCACTATCCACACAAGTATTTAATACGCTTCGCTCTTAACGATAAAGCTAATAAACCAACGTCATTCATTAATTTAAAACTTCTGTAGCTCTAATACCGAACTCGTTTTCTTAGTAAAGATTGACATCATCAGTCGTCGGATCGTTAGTCTTAGTATATATTTCACAACATTATAATGATAGTGCATGACTAAAATGGGCTTCCCTAGCTTCTGTGTTACTCTCATTGAAACCGGTTTCTATATTTCCTACGGTAGGTATCGCCTATTTACTTTGTAGTATTAACATGCTTCTCTTTATCCTGTTTGATAAGCTAAATGAGCGGTCACGTGCAAACTCTAGTTTTTTGTTTTGTGTGCCTCATTTGTTTTTATTTATTTATATTTAATTACCTAATCTACTAACACCTACACCTACCGTGTTTTGTCTCTTTACGTCAACTCTATAGTAAAGTGACAGTAAAGGTTGTGCCCAAGAATATCAGTACCTACACACGGCTACACATCAAGCTATACATTTCCAGTTTACGCTGATCTCGCACTGTACGGCAATGCGAGATCAGCTTGTACTGGAAATGTATAGCTTGATGTGAAGCCGTGTGTACACGCACCCTAGAGTCAAGATGATTTTTTTCTACCTTCTACCTATGAGACTATTTATGGTCATTTTATGTCTGTATTGACATTTTTAACTATGAGACACTACTGTTGCGAGTATACGCTTTATTGCTTAAATAGAGCGAGTCTACAAAAAATAAAAACAATCTTGGCTCAGGTATGCGCACAGTTATTGTTTAAGGCGAAATCACATTATGATATCTACTGCTTAAAGATATCGACTCCAATAAAATAACGACAATGTCTTATTAATCAATCATTTATTATCATTGATCTATACAATGTAATGAAATACATACATACATAAAAATATATTGAAAATATTATATTTTTTACATCTAAATCTATATCAAAAATATGGCTAATGACAGAGCTTTAACCCCATCTATTTATTGGCACATGGAATATTATTTACCAAATCTAGATACATTTTTAATTTTATTAAAGCATAATAATTAATTAAGCAATTTTAGTGGGTGTCTTGTATGACAATTAATATATAATATATTTATATATCGTGTATAAAAGACAGCGCTTCAAGAAACTTGTGAAAACAAATATAATTTTTTAAAATCTTACATTTACTTCGCACAAATGTCGAAATATTGTAAAGTTTATGGAAGCCAGGTATCAAGTGTTTGTTGATTTAATTATCTCAATAATTATAACATATTTGATTACAATTAGATGTGATTATGATTGAAATTGTTCCGACTGGAAAGCTATCTTTCAAAACGGACTTTTATTGAATTAAGAATTGAGATCGCCAAATCAAGATTAAATAAACTTAGGTATTATAAATCTATAACTAAACGTAATCGCTGTCTTAGTGAACGATTCCAAAGTGCGTTGATATAAAAAGCGTTAATAATGATAATTAAAAATATACCGAATCATCATTTCCATTATTTTATTCATGGTTAATTTGGGATATTTAAAAAATTAACTGGTTGGCATTTCTTTGATACAAAATACTTTGTTTTAATTCTTATAGAAAAATCATATACTTAAATCTTCGGATGTAAAATATTTTCACTGGGATCATACTGATTTTTATTAGGTTTTATGATATTCATAAATAAACCATGAATTTATAATTTTTATCCAACATTAATTTCTTTACTACCCATACGTTTTCTAGGTATTAGGAACAACCCTCATAACATAATATACATTATTTTAAGCAATAAATGGAATGTTATACTTAAACTAAAATTAATTAAAAATAAATAAAACATATACGGAATGAACCGTTTTGTCAAATAAATCAACCGTTTGCAAAAAAATATTGAAAGGTCATGATTTTAGAACTGAAATATTATTTTAAAGTTATTTTCCAACAGTTTTAGATTTTCTAATAACTTTAAAATAATACATGATTATACGTCCTACGTATTAGAAAGTTTAATAACAATATTTTTTAAATATAATATAAATATTATTTTACATTAAAATATTTCTAAGCAGTTAAGCTGTAAATGCTACCATCACTTATCCTAATAAATACTATTTACAAAATCACCAGAATGTTTGTGTTTGTTTAATTTTGAATTTTGAAAAAGTAATTTTTCAGTAGGGTCACTCTTATTAGTTTTATCGTTACAAATTCTGAATTTAAAAATACCTCAAAACATAATTCTTAACTAGCTTTTTGCCCAATCAATTACCATTTTTATCACAAGATTATATTTAAAACTACAAAAAATAAAACAAGAAAGATAAAAAGTAAAACATAAACAAGAGCAACCCCACTGGCACTGGTCCAAATATCACAAAAATGTAGTCAAAATAATAAAATTAAAAAGTGCGAAGGTTTACATGGAGGCCGAAAATTTACAGAAAAAATATCCAAAACATTGCAATATCCCATTCTGGCGGTGTTACTGACGAAGCACGAATACTGTTATGTAAAGTTGAAGCCCACAGGTGTTACAGGCGTTGATGACGTCATTATTCTTCGTGACGTATTTAATCACCATCGTAAATACATGGTCTCCTTGTTAGGGTTGTAATGGATTTCTCTGTAACAAAACAATATTACCTATGTTAGAAAGAGATTTTTTTTTTATTAAATCCTGATCCCAATTGTTTCCAAAGTGCTAATAGTTGTTAATATTGAAATGCTTGTAGGGCATTTATAAACTGCACGACCAATGGTTTTTTTTTTGTTTCATCATCAATTATTGCGGTCTTCCTTTATGATCGTACTTGGTTGTTTTAATGATCAATGATGATGATAAACAGGTAAAAATGTATTGATTAAATAAATTCTTACTCTATTTGTGTAAGAGAGACCGCTGTAGTAGGATCGTGCTTCCATCACCTTCACCGCCACAAGCATTGACTACATCTACAACAATTAAGAAAAAAACATGTTATTACAGTCAAAAGTAAAAAAAACACCCTGTTGTTCAAAACACCTCCCAATTCTTAATTCAAACATATTCCTCAGAAAAAAAAAATAGAATAACAAAAATATACCAAAAAATAAGTTAATTTCGTTAAAATGTCATCGATCAGTTTCGTCTTTGATACAAAAAAAAGAAAGAAGTACCTAGTGTCTTTTTAAAAACAAAAATAGTTAATGAGCATGCCAAATAAAGTTAAAAGAATGAATCCACTGTGCAAAAATTTACAATAAGTGCATTAAAAACCAAAACTTTATTAGTTCATTGAATTAGAGTTAATATCTTAAAAGAAATGAGAAGTTAATATCTTAAAAGTGCACCGTTCTGTATACTTAGAGCTAAAATCTTATAAACTAGCATTATCAAGGAAGGATTAAAACTCATTTTCTAAAACTACTGTAAGAAAACAGTTAACAAAACATCAACAATGTATTACTTTTGAATGAAGACAGATCGCGATGACTTTCCAAGAAATTATCAAAAATAAAACTATTAAAGCCCCAAAATAAGATTAAAAATTGATCTCAAAATCCCTGCTTTGAGCTCAGAATCCCTTTTTGAAATTTTTCTGTACCGACCGCAACAAAGAAGGGGTTAACTTTTAAAAAGGATTAACGTCAAACTTCAGAGGACTTATTTATATAGAACGTCTCACTGCAAAAGATATCCTGCTAAAACAACAAACCTTTGCACATGTTTTTATATTTTAAATGAACAAATAATCATCCAGGTATGCTATCATTTTTACAAAAATACAAACTTCTAATCTGGACAAGAATCTTTTTATCTTATTTTACAAAAAAAGATTGGAAATCACAAAGCAGGTTTAATTAAAACGAAGAAACAAAAATAAATCTGTTAGTTCGCCTAATATATTTTATTGTTTTCGCCAATTTAGTTTCACAATATTTGACCAGGCAACATTTGCCGCAAAAAAAAATCAACGGTGATTAAAAAAGTTTCGAAGCGTGTAAGTGTCGTCAATTCATCAGTTTAATTATGCGAAATCGTGATGGAGATATTAAAATGTCCGTGAACTCGTATCAGGTGTTAAAAGATTTTTTTTTCCTTTTCTTACGTAACAACCTCAACATTGTTTTTTGATTTAATAAACACCCGAAACAGACGCGGAAACAAATTATTTGTCATTAACTTTAAGATCCTTGATCACCTGGTTCGTGATAAAAAAAAATCGCAAAAATACACGAACGAAGCCGAAATTCACTATTAGGTTTATTATAATAATGGAGTCATGGTCATGAATAGGAGTTTCAACACCGTTGAATATGAGTTTCATTGAGACCTTTGCGTATCTTAAACAATTTTGATCATCTTAGATATCGAATTTAGCATGCCGATTCAATCAAATCAAAATCTAGAGCAACTTTAAACGCGATTTAAAACAGTTTAGTTTTACAAAACAAAAGGAACATCCTGATCACAATCCGGGCTAATAGTTCTCCACGTGTTTCGAACCCAAGTGTCTAGATCTCGATACAGTGCAGTAAAGGGCGCGGGTGACGGCCGACGCGGCATTATCCACTTCCGTACGATACACTAGGTTAGTTCGTGAGCGCACACCCTGTATGTGCGACTGTGGGAACTAAGCGGCTTTGTTCCCGTATACAGGCTGTAGTGTTACGTAATTCAACCATTAGATGAAACATTGTCTTGTGTAAGGATTCTAACGGTAAAAATGGGCCCTCCCATTTCTACCGTTAGAATCCTTAAGTCGGATTAAATCATTATGGTGATACTATTTTATCGCTTATTGAGGTTGTCTCCAGACTATCTTTGAGATTTTCATTAACATGAAGATCAGAATTAGTTTCAGATTTTTTCCAGTTTTAGGTCATCATGACTTGTACGGATCGAACGTCTCGCAGAAATAACTTATCAGCCTTAACTGCCTCCTTGGTCTAGTGGACGCAAGCGTTACTGCTGAGCATGAAATCGTGGGTTCGATTCCCAGGTCGGGTAAAGTGCTATTGGGTTTTCCCTTCAGGGATTTCTCAGTAGCAGCCCGGAATCTACTTTAGTGCCCGGTTAATGGCAACAGGCTCGCCCCTTATTACCTTTGTGGCCCTAGTTACTACCAGTTGTAATACCGTTAGTTTTGATTACCTTTCTTACTATTCCAGTATTGAGCTGTTAGAAGGGAAAAATTAAATAGCTCGTGTAACTACCGTAAATACCTACTTTAAAAAAAATGTCACCGTAACATTATGAACATCGTGAGTTTATAATCTATCTCGCGAGATTACAAACTGTCGATAAATTGTGAACTGCAAAAACCATTTACATATTAACGCACTATTTTTCGATAGTTCATAATCTATCTGTCAAATTTTGAACTGGTATCAAGACGGATAGTACCTTGCGCTATTACTAAATAGTCAAGTAACTGCCACTAACTTTGATAAGTAGCGCTCGCCAGCCGCTACCGCGGCACCGCTCGCTGCGCTCGCTCGGCTCGGGCGCTGTTGTTCACAAATCTAAGCTAACCTATTCGGTCGGTACACAGTATGGTGCAGTAACTAGGGCAAAATAACCCTTATTGCATAGGACGAATTGTGGGTGTACTATTTGTACACTTCTGCCCTTACCATTCGGGGATTACAGGCGTAATTTTATATGAATTATAAAGCTACAATAAACACATTAACGTATTTCTGAGACCTCATTTTCTTAAACCGAAGTCTAATTTCTACTTTTGGTCAGTAGGTAGGACTTATACAAACCTACTTACATCGTAAAATGTCAAATGTTGCTTGATTTCGTGTCCTATTAGATATTTAAATGACCAGTAAAACAGCCTGTATACAAGCAAAGATTTCTCAAAGGGTGCCTAATTAACCGCATTGCCACCTCTGTGGCGTCACGGACGCGAGAACTATTGTGTACTATGAACTTAACTAGGGCCAATAGAACTGGAACCAATAGAAATAGACCTATACTGAACTAAAGGCGTTTGTATCAACTGTATCGAAATACGGACCTTTTAACGGTCGAAGATGTGAACGAATTTTCAATAAGGATGTAATGTTTTATTGTTTTGTTTTGAGTTTTTTATCAGGACATTACTTGTGTTTGAAAATATTTCTCCGTTTTGTATATGATCTTATTCCCCATAACCATTATTGATTTCACTGATGATACCTACCTATAGCTTTCAGTGACAAGTGCAATTAGCCTAACCTTATTTAGATAAAATGTTGCAATTAACAACTATATCTGTCTATGAATAAAGATATTGTATTGACCAAAATAATCTGTTTTATAACCCAACAAAAAAAAGAAAGAAGATTCCCTATTAAATGGCTATGCATATAGAAAATAATCGATATGTCAACTCGATTCTCTCGAGTCGTGAATCGAATGGATCGACCTATCGAGCGATGGAACAGATAAGTACTAAGGCAGAGACTGGGCGTGCACCGATGACCTAATGCACTAACTATATGGGACATCGCACTCTCGATTCTGCTTAGAATCGTAATTAAGCAAGATGTATTGTTTTAGTTAGATTAATGAACGATGCATCGATTGTAGCGTGTTTAATTGGGAAAGCACGGGAATAATTAATGGCAATACTCGATTTATACAAGGTTTGTGGTTTGTATTTAGGTTAAATTATAGGTGCAATTCATGCGTTTAATTTACGCAAGGCAATTTTGATTCTAGCCTCTTATTTCTAAAAAGCGATTCGACTGCTTTAGTAGCATTAAATCCTTTGAATAAAAAAATCAATCAATCTATCAATATTCTATTCTATAATTATTCCAAAGAGCATATGGCAACCACAACGAGAATAAAATTGAAAGTAACACAACCAAAGCTGAATGAATTTCTTTCAATCAAAGAACGTGCCATCAATATTTTATTCCAACAATAAAAAAAAGAAAGAAAAATCGCATCCGCACTTTTAGAAGCCCATTCATGGCCGTGCGAAACTGAGAATAAGGTCTTTGGTACCCACGTCTCTATGGTAATAAACACGATGGATTCATACAACACAGCTCGTCAATTCAAAGGCATGATCTTCATAAATTTTATGAACCATACGAACGGGTAACATTTAGCAAAACAATCAGTAGCGGTACTCTATGCCCGGGGCACTCACGCCGCCTTCCGAGTTTCCGGAGTTTCACACGATGCCTCATTATCCTTACATACAGCGATATGTGAAGGAAGTCTATGATGGTAAGATGCCAGAATAGGAAAGTGGTGGTTTGGAGAAGGTTTTTGATCGCTGAAGTAATTTGTTTAAAGATTTTTGGTGAATTGCCTTACAAATCATATATTTGGAATTTGGAGACTAGACAGTCGAGCCCTGTTAAAAAGTATTTTATTCTGTTGTTCCTTTTTAAAGATGTGGAAAGCTAACTAAGACAATTCAGGAGACTTCTTCAACTGTTTTTTATCTAAGTCTGCAGGTCGTGCCTTTATAATACATTGATAACTACCAAATAATCGAAATATGCCATCGACGTTCCACTTCCCCACCGACAAATTTCCGTAATCATCTTATTGGTAAGCGTGGTACACATTGTTGTGCCTTGTACGGCGAGGCATAAACTGCAAATTATACCGCTTGGGTCACGTGTGTTTCCCTGTTGAGGGCTACCGTCAGCGTTCGCACAGTTTCGGAAGCATTAGGGCCCATTAAGCACCGTTAACACACGGTCCCGTCACGAGCTCACGATTCACGCAGCATGAGCGATCTATCGGCGATCTCGCGGTAGCCCTGTGCTGGCTTGTGTCGTTTCACACGGGGGTACGCGTGCACTGAGACAGTGTGTTCTAGAATTTTATTACACACGACAATTCGTGTTTTTGTTCCGCAATTCTAGAATGAAAGTCGCGGATTATGTTGACAAAGGGGAGTTGGATGTCTGTTAAGTTAGATAGTGTAAGGTCTCTATATCATAGATGCCTTTGATACACAGCTTAAGCCCACGTTAGACACTCCGTTTTACCTTTTAGGACTGTAACTTTTAAGCTGTTCTCTGCTGCCCAAGAGGAATACATGAACGAATGACAAAAAAAAAATCAAGCTTGGGATAAAGATTTTTCCCATTCGCCGTTTCCAAAAGTACCTTCCAGATACCGTTCACGATCTTTCCACCTAGATCCTGAGTCAGAAAAGGTCACAGCAGTGTAATAACGGCGTAATATCGCGGCATTACAGTTTTACAGCCGTTTGTTATTGACGGAAGACCGAACATCGCACATGCTCAAATATGGGAGGCTTTATGTGCGAGACGTGAAACTGCTGTTTTTAGGGACTGGATCTTCTTTACTATGTACGAGTAATCTTAGTAAAGAAAAATATAAGAAGAAAATTGAGATATTTTTAGTTTAACATTAGAGGCAAGACTAGCTCTTAGTTATATCAATTTCTAGGCTATTAAAACGGTACAATTTGTTTTTTAAAGCTGACTAACTAAAACTTTTTTTCCACAAATTACAAGAAAAGCGGGAAATTCCCACTCGGAAAACCTTGCTATTTTCCCCAAGAAAACGAGTACGAGGCCGAAGACAAGATTCCTTTGTTCACAACACATTGTCTCAAGATATTTGCATCAGGTCGCGACCCTATCAACTTCAAGCTACCGTCACATTGTATGATAATTACGAGTGACAACCACGGAATGTCGCTCCAAATGACATGCGAATGTATAAGAAGTTTACTGAACCCGCATTGAAATTGTATTGACAGATGATGAGTTAAGAGGATTTTGTTTGTAGTTGGCTATTAGATAGATATGTTATTATTGATGAATCAAGTTCGACTGTTCAAGAAAGGATATTAACTTTTTTTGAATAATAGACTTCAGTTGGAGAAGATTTTCAGAACTTCTTGAAAGGGCAATGGTCACAGTGGGAATTAAAAATGAAGCAGACGATGATATAAATTTTTAAGTATATACTTCCAGCAGTAGTCTGCAATAGTCTGAAGATATCTTTTGATCGCAGAGTTACATTTTAGAGATAGAAACAAGCCGAACGTGACCTAATAATAAGACCCCGAAGGTATATTTCTCGTGTGTATTTCTAAAACTGTGTATATTTCAAAAACATCTGTGTAGAATTTCTTACACGCACCTATCATCAGTGCGATGAAGGAATCGTGAGGAACAACATGTTTACAAGAAACTCTAGCGAGGAATAAAACTAAGATATGGATAGTGCCACATTAGAGTTAATAACTTTGATACCTTGTGCTACTTACACTAGCATTTGATCGTATGACTGATGAAGTTTGCGTTGTAAAACAAGCAGATTATTAATTGTATCGAAACCCTGCTCTGGAGCCCTTAAATCGTTGACTTTAAGGGAAGAGGGTATAAGTTATAGAGAAATTACAACAGCAAATGAAAACAGATTCAAAAGCTTCAACTTTGACCAAAAAATCAGCATCGCCATACAACGTGGCAATGCTGCCAGCCTTTTGGGCACTTTTCCCATTGACAGCGATGCGGATGAATTTTTTGATGCCCTATGATTCTTTTCTCTCTGTTTTTATTATATATACGCACATAAGTACAAAAGCTTCATAAATTTACTGATTCAGAAGGAAAAACTGATATTAGGAACTAAAGAGAAATCCGAAATGACTAAATTCGACCAATTCACTTCTGAACTAGGTACTAGTACTGAAATTAAACTCCAATCCGTCACACTAAACGTCTATACGGGTTATTGTAAACTTGCCATAATGAAAATTTGCCACAAGTAAAAATTATAGTAAACTCGCCACAGTCTTATCTGTCTCACGAAAACTTGCCACAGCTTTAAAAGTACCGATAGCAAACGAAGTAGAAGTGTTTAATAATACATACTAGTGTAGTGAGTAATAGTGTTTATATACATATATGTACCAGTAATCTATGTTCTTATGCCTAATAAAGAAGAAAGGTCTTATTTACGTTTATTTTCATTAATAAAGCAGAATTTACCAAATTGGAAACCACATACAATGGTCGTAGATTTTAAAGTCGCCGTTATAAATGCGATAAAAATAGCATTTCCAGAGATACAGCTGCAAGGTTGTAACTTTCATTTCAAACAGGCACTGGCAAAAAAGCACATGCCTGACACTGAAACTGAACACCAGCGAAGAGAAAAAACATGTAACTATGTGTGCTGCATTGGCTCATATAAGAAAGCGGGATATTGATGATGCCTGGTTACATATAATGGAAGAATCACCACCTAATGAAGCTACCAACAAATTGAATGATTATTTTGTAACGCAGTTGCTAGAAAACAGTAGTTTAGAAAATATTTGGAATGCCCACGGCGTTCGCCACAAAACCATTAATTCTGCAGAAGCATGGCATAAACGCCTTAATAATAACATGGGAAAAAAGAAACCTAATTTACTTCATTTTCTTGACGTCCTAAAAAAAGAAGCCGAGTATATGGATTGGAAATTAAAAAGAATAAGTTTTAAAATACCGCTTAATATGAGAACGTATCGGTCAATTGCATACGATAAAAAATTAAAAGCCATCGCTGACAATTATGATAATATGCCTCTAGCAGAAGTAATGGTCAGAGTGTCGTCTTGGGGGCACTATGAAAAAAACACTTAGAAAAATTTCGCGACCAATTTCGAGGTAGCGCTCGCCGGCCGCTGCCGCGGCACCGCTCGCTTCGCTCGCTCGGCTCGCGCGTAGTTGATCACAGTTCTAACCTAACCTAACCTATGGATATTTTTGCAGGTACACACCGCTATAAATAAAATTAAAGAAGACGTTTTAATTCATAAAAACAAAAAACCAATTCATATAATTAGTGACTGCGAAGCAAGCGCACCCTCAAGTAAGGTACAACGACACTCTGGCCAAAAAACCAAATTTTTCTAAGTCCTCGCTCCATAGTGCCCCTAAGGCTACACTCCAACCGAAATAATAGCAAAAATAGCTGCATTGCAACAATTGTAATAATATGCCAATTGATTACATAATACTGATGTACAATTTTATCAATACTGTGATCTTAAACTAAATAGTGTGTTTTCTTCATATGGTAATAGTAAGTTTGACTGTGATTTTTAATTAAGTCAAAGTTAGATATTTTAAACTTTTAAGTCGGACCTGTTAAATAAAACTGTGATTTTTTTTACTATATAATGATTTTACCTTATATTTTAACTGTGTTTAAAGATAAACGTCTCTACATTTTATATTACGTACCAATGTAGTTGTAAGTTTGATTGTGTAGTACAAAATGCTGTGATTTGTAATTAAGCCAAAGTTAGTTATTTCCGTTAGTAATTCCTATTTTAAAACATAGTTAAACCTTTTTAAATCTATGATTTATCCAATTAAACTGATCTATCTATCTATATAATCACGCCTTTTACTTTCAATTAAACTGATTATTACATAAAATCGTTCTTCTTTTTCTTTATTCTGAAACTACATTACTTTTACTAAACACTAATGTAGAACTAATATCGTTTTACTGTCGGTACATTTAAAACAAGTTTGACATACCTGTGACGAGTTTACTATACCTGTTGTGAATTATTTTGTCACTGTGGCAAGTTAACCAATATTTTTAAATGTGGCAAATTTTCGTTGTGGTGAGTTTACAATAACCCGTCTATACCACGTCTATACGCAACAATTGTAAAATCTTCCAGCGTTGATAAAAGCAAAGTAAATATTTTTAATTGCCTCAGTTTAAGAACGCAATGAGTCAATGTCACGAAGGTTTATGACCGTCCCTTGACTGAAGCATTGATGATGCTCTAATTAAATTTTATCTTTTACTAGTTTATAGACTTTTCAGAGGATGTTTTCGTTTTGTACTATCAATCTTGGAGGGATAAAAGGTAAAAGAAGGCATAATGCTGCTAGCTGCTATATCTCTAACGCAATATACGTAATAAATATAATCAAAACCGAGAGAGGCTGTTAAATAATTACTTATAAACCTGTGCCAATTACAACAGATATTGTGCTTAAATAATTGGCAGTGACAGAGTTCATGACGTTGCATGTAGTAGCACAGAGATCACTGATGGTACTAATTTTTGTAAACCTAATTACCGTTGTAGACGCGATATTTTTCCAAAAAGACAAACTTGTTTGTGACCCTGATATAGAATATGAAGAATAAATTATTACTAAAATGAATCTAAAAGTAAGCCATACATTTTCTTTTGTCAAGTTCATCGCAAAAAATCCAGTAAGACTCCATTGACTTTAATGACATCAAAGGCAAATGAATTGACATATGAAGATTACATCACAAATTTGACAGCCTCATTTTACCTTAAAGTTCTCCTCAATTTTGTGCATGAACACCTCAATCTGCGGTAATGGTGTAACAGTAGTATATTACATTGGACACTCGACTGCCTCCCTGAAGCTTAGGACCCTAATATATGGTGACTGGAGTAACCACAACCTTGTCACACCTGACTGGTGATTAGACAGCTAACCGCGGAGTATGTAGGTTAGCTAGTACTAAGTTCATACTTAATCCTTTTAAGTTAGATAAGAGGATTACAACGGGAAAGAATTCTTCTGCTGCTGCAGTTGGTACACATATGAGATCATCTGTTTCAAAAGTTTTGTAGCTGAATTGCTCAACATCGTTTTCGGGAAAATAAATTTTATCTTTCTCTGATTGTAAACTTGTGAGTGTCTTTTCAGAGTTTTCATATTTTAAGTTTTTATCGTTCTTACGGTTTTGTATAAAGTAAACTTATTAAAAGAGGTCAGTTAGCTAACTTTGCATAAATGCAACGGTATCTTTGGTCTAAACGCAATTCAAACATCAAATAAATAAAGCATCATCTATGAAGATGAAACACTGCTGATGTTACAATAGGACGTAAATATAGAAACAATTGCAGAAGTGTACAGTACAGCTGTAAGTGATTTCTAATTAGTTTGAAATGTTAAGTGAAGAATGCTGAAATAATAGACGAATAGAACTCTTGTTGGATGATATTCTTGGAGGTGAATACAAAAGAATGTATACTCTAAAAACTATGTATGATGAATTTATTAAACAGAATATAAATAATTTAATAATTCAGCTCATTAATTAAACCATTTAGATAATTTGAAATCATTATAATGATAACAACATATTCTCACCTTCAAATGAGAACACTGAGTTATCTCATGAATTTCTTAAATAATGAAGAGACAGCATTAAATTTGATCTAATTAATTGCTTTTAGAATCTGAATCCGCTTAAACATTAATCCAATGTTATTCATTATTTATTTATACCGTAAAACTAGGTTAAAAAGGTAGTAGAGTCGGTCAATAATTATGTAATTTTATAATCAACTGTACAAAGTAAATAATGTGATGGGTACACAGGTACAGGCACAAAATTTGAATACGGGATTTTGGTTATTATGGATTGAAGTTAAATGCTTTAAAAACCCCAAAATACTACAGTTAAACCAGTTTCTAAACCAGATAAGAACATTTGACGTTAGACATAATTATTGACAACTATTCAACAGCAAAATTCGATGATAATTTTGGCACTATGAAATCACTTGTTGTTGACAAAAATATAATGACAAATTTTCACCACAAAACACTTTTGAAAAGTCAATAATCATCACCAACTTTTGATGTTGACAGTCCTCTAGGTTAAATTCAGAACGATGAGGGAGAAAGAAGTAAAGTAAAAGATGGTTGTTACTCACCTGTGCTGGCGCAGATTGTCC
The DNA here is from genome assembly GCA_947359405.1 of Antitype chi. Lineage (NCBI taxonomy): Eukaryota > Metazoa > Arthropoda > Insecta > Lepidoptera > Noctuidae > Antitype > Antitype chi. Next base: position 8,373,065 of record OX375826.1, read on the forward strand.
TGTCGCTTGAAACTCTTCCCGCAAACCTCGCAGCTGAAGGAGAGCTCCGGGCTCTTATGGGTCCGTTCGTGTATCATCAGGTTGTAAGACTTGGTGAACCGACGCTGGCAGTACTTGCAGACGAACTCGCATTTTGGGCGCAGTTTGCGTCTGAAATCCCGTGTGTGGTCCTCGTCAATTTGCATCACGGCGAACATTTTGTCTGGACTAAGATGTGATGCTTACGACGGGCGGGGCTTGAGCGCCTGTACAATGATAAGTTATCAAATGTCGTGTGCGTTCGATATGTGACTGTATGTGCTAAGTATAGAGTTCATGTTTCGGTGGCTGTTTTGTTAGTAAGTGTGCAGTGATAACGTTGTGTGTAGAGTATTTAGAAATGTTGTCGAATTTGTGTTCTGTCTCTCTCTGTTTGTAGTGTGTGAGGAGGATGGAATACCTAATATCTAAGTCCCGTCATTAACCGTCGCAATTGATTATGATAATGATAGAATCAACACCTATTTCTTAATGTGTTCATTAACACCTTATTAAATTATATTTAAAGGATAACAAGTGGCATTCACTGTGTCATTAATAAATAATGAAGGCAACATTAGATGAGGCTTATATAAATACTTAATAAGTAATTCGATACCTTAATAGTATTTCACGCCTTCAATCCACATCAAATATTTAAATATACAAAGTAATTTGAATCTAAACGATCTTTATGATGATGATATGTACTATAAACATTATTTCCTAACAATGTAACCTTTATAGGTACACTCCAAGAATAATTTATTATATTGGTCATAATAACACTTTATGAATTATTAAAATACGCACCTTTAAAATCGATTGCCCACGAAGAAGTTATTAAGCTTTACAAGCTTAACTTAACACTTTCACTAAAACTTGGTTTAATAAAAATTCGAACTTATGTGTATATAATTAAGACTGAAAGGAGAGTGTCATTATTTGAGCGCGGATTTAAAGTGACTAGATGTGTCAATGTGACAGTACGTGCGACCAAGAGCGGGCGTGTTTAGCAACTGCGGCGGCGCGAGGGTGCGGAAACTACTGATAGCGTTACGCGGAAGGCGCGCGCAGCCCCCACCACGTGCGCCTGCGCCGTCAATGAACAGGTAGCACGACGGTAACCTGACGGCTCATACTGGGAAAACTCCACTGCAGATTTATTAGCTTATGGTGAACAAACTACGTTTATGATTTTGTGCTAGAAATTTTATTTTCGCAACGGTCACAAGCTTATTTCTTATTTGAAAGCTTCGTTTTCTCCTATTAGGTACATGTTTCGTTCTTTTTAATTGTGTTTCTAATGATGGTCTCAAATTTTCTATTTTCACTTCACACAATTTTTAGCTAATTTTTACCTGCGTCATACGGCTATAGGTACACACGTGTGATTAGTATGCAGTGGCACGCTTTAACATAATTTTCATTAGATTTTGCTCTCTGTAAAATTAAACTTGACGACCAAAGCTACATTACCGTAGCACATTTTTACGTGATTTGTAATAATGTCAGTACCGATTACACACATACGGCATTACAAAACGGTGGGAAAGCGCCCGGTGGCTCGCGGCGCTACCGTGTATTTCACTCACGACACACGACCTCGGCTATTTGGGCACCGTACTGTTTACCGGTATACTGTTTACCGGTAAATTGGTGATGATTTTCGGCTTCTGTCATTACCGCGCCTTCGGGCGTTCTAGTGTACTTTCTAGCTGTCGTAGTTCTGTGTAATTAGGTGCGGTAAGAATCATTGTAATTGCAAGTGCGTGAATTGATTGCGTTTCGGTTTAGATATGGTGTTTATTCATTATTCATACAAGAGTAGCGTGAAGAATAAGCTTATATGCTTTTTAGAAGACTTCTTTAAATTAATAAATGGGCTGTTTATTATTTTAGTGTGTTTCGTGGTGTCCTTTTTGCTTTTTTTTTTCAGAATCTTCTTAATTTTAAGACAAAACATCATAAACACAAGATAACTCTAAAAATTACTATTCCTACTCACATCCTTAGCCAGTTACACGCACTAAAAATTAAAACTCATTCAAAATACTCGCTGATTTTCACACAATATTCAAATTTCGCGTGTTAAAGAAGCTATAAAAGTTCATTCTTGGTACGGGCGTGAAGCGGCACTTATGACTTGCTTTATTGCCACGTAACTCCATTCAAATTATCTTAACCCTCGTATACCTACGCGTCTGAGTTTAAAACTCAACTTTAATGAGTATTCATAGTTAAATTTCTTAGTATGACTGGACATAAGTGGCTGCTGATTAGCAGGGCTGAATGGCTTTATTTTTACTTGTATTGTAATGTAGTATTGTGTAACATGTACCTAATTGTGGGAACCTATTCTTGGGCTTCCAATATGTTACACGAATAAGTTTGTCTTTAAATTCGCAAAATCTCTAGGTTCCTTTCTATTTGTGAATGGTCTGTTGGAATGTTTTCCACCAAAAACTGAAAGGGAGGGCAGGTATGCTTAGTGCCTGTCATAAATATCGATTGGTTTCTATTCAATACATAATAGAAATCTAAAGTAACTCGGAATTCTGCACAGCTTTGGCGTCATTATGGCTAAGATAAAACAATAGCGTGCAATGCAACCCATTTTTTGGCACCCATTACGAATAGCAAGGGTATGTGTTATTTAAAAATGTAAAAAAGTATTTATGTGACTGAGCCCTAGGTTATGTAACCAAATCAACATCATTTTGAATGCAAAAATAGAACACGCTTGTCTACAGAAAAACTTATAAAAAGACGTAATACCAACATTACGCGCAAAAAACCTTGTCTACTCCACCATATCATGCGAAAAAAGGTTGCATAAAACATTCCGCCATTACATAACCTTCTGCCGGCTCCTTGATTGTCGATACAACTCGTATCACATCTCGAAGTCACGACAAAGACAAAGTCTAAGGCGCCCGCGAAAAAAATCACCAATCACACAGATCTTTACATTTGGTACACATATTTTAGTCCCTAAATGGGCACACACACGGTTAACTTTTGATAACCATCGGATGGTCACGGCCAGTGAGATATGGTGGTCATAAAAACCATTGTCGGTCAGGAGTTAAAAGTCCCGGTCACGGAGGGTAAATAGGTACTTGGCTACATACGGACTGCAAAGAGGTTTTCTTTGTTCCAAACGATTTATGGAGCTTTACGCTATTCGCTTTGAGGTCAGCAGGCCTACGTTGTGAAGGTATGCGGTGATACCTTTCAGAAGCTTCGGGCAAATAAAAAGGATTGAAACTCTCATTTTGAGAAGAAGACTTGTAGGTAAGCCAAGACGTAGATAGAAAAACTGGAAAAATGTCATGTTTTTTTTTATACAATTGCCAACCTATTATGAGCGTCCCTAACCTATTATGAACCTATTATGAGCGTCCCTAACCTATTATGAACCTATTATGAGTGTGTGAGCTTCTATTTTTACCTTTTTTTGGTCTCTGTAAGGTATAACACGTGCCTTTTCCTAGCATATCGATGGCAAAAAGGTCAGCATCTTTTTCAAATTTAGATTCTCATTGAATACAAATTTAGCTGCGCGAACTCCGCTCATAGGATCATCAAATGCACAGGTCTTTGCTCCAGCTGACTTGGGTTCGAAGTCTAATTAGAGATTTCCAAGTCAGCCACGGAAACGTGTGCCCAGTCGGAAGGCTCTTAGATGATTCGATAAAATTGTCAGGGGGTTTATACAACTCCCGCCATTGATTACATCTTGCAATTCTAGCAAGCACCTTGGACTACATAGTTAACGTTTCCAAACATTCGGTAGTCCAATTTGCAAGTATTACGCAAGAACACTATCAACGATTCATTTGCAATAAAAAATAGGATTCCTACTACTAGATCGAGCTCAATACCGAATCGCCAATACCGTAGCAAATCGAAGGTTATTCATGATTGGGATTCATAATTTAGCACTACGATTGTCTAAAGTGCAATTAGAATATATTAGGAATATCATTCAGATTCAGCATGCCTGACATTGCATTAAGTACCGCTCATTCATCACCAAAGGGTTATTGCATGAATATAAATTTACTGTTGTTTCATTATTAATATTAATATTATTTTATTATGTGGTGAAGTGTGCGTGTCATTTGCAACAGGTCACGGGGTCTACCGGGAAAGCCTGTAAGATTTTAGAGGTGCCTTTGTCCAGCAGTTCAGAATTACCAGTCAATAAGGTTATTTCTGTGAAGGTATTTTTAGGTTAAATCCTTTTTTAGAGTTCCGTAACTCAAAAGGTAAAAAGGGACCCTTATAAGATGACTCTCTTGTCCGTCTGTCTGTCTGTCCGAGTGTCACCACCGATTTTCTCAGGAATGGGTGGACCTAGCAAGTTGAAATTTATGCCAGATACTGAGGTCTATAGTCTCTATTAGGTGTATAAAAATCAAGGTCCTGAGTCAACACAATAAAAAGATATGAGCAAATTTTTATTTTCGCGAAAACTTGTAAGTACCAAAATTTACCTTAATTTTCAACTTTTTTATTTTTCGGAATTTTCCCTTTACTTGTGCTATAAGACTTTGCTTTTAACCAAAATTGACAATTCTAGGTCAACCGGAAGTACCATACGGTAGTTCCCGTTGACCTAGAATCACGAAATTTGGCAAAACGCAAGGTCAAAGGGTAAGGGCAGGGTCAAGGGCAAGCCCAAATAAAGGAAAAATTCCAAAAAATAAAAACGTTGAAAATTAAGGTAAATTTTGATACTTACAAGTTTTCGCAAAAATCTAAGTTTTCCCATATCTTTTTTATTATGGCAGTATAATGGGTAGGTACGAAACCATCGGCGCGCGGCGCATGAGTACGACTCGCACTTGATCGGTTTTTTTTAGGGGGGAGGGGCTTGTGACCAAGTAATATTAGCCGCACGGGTCGATCGACCAGGTTAATCTACGCTTGCCGCGGTTGGTCCTTGGATGGGTGACCATCTTTATATAACAAGAGCCTTCCGCGCCTCGGAAAGCACACTAAGCCGTTGGTCCCGGCTGTCATTTGTGGATCTTTGACAGTCGTTACGGGTCGTCAGAAGCCCGAAAGTCTTACCGAGGTATCGTATTATCCAGTACTTAACTGGGTTGTGGAGGTCAGATAGGCGCTCCATGTAAAATGCTGGTATTCAGCTGCATCCGGTTAGACTGGAAGCCGACCCCAGCATAGTTGCGAAAAGGCTACGCAGATGATGATCCTTTTTGTTTTTAGCTCAATAGCAGTTTCGTCTTAGAAGTAAATCATTTAAGTCAAACGTGTCTGTGCCTCATTTTACATCGAATTGGCCCTATTGTCATGATTTTACAAATCTAGAAAATCAATTTAACTAAGACACAAAATGTTGGATCTTCTGTGAGATTCTTAGAACTTTTCCTCACGCTGGACAGTTTAAAAGTTCAGCGTTAATAAAAGTCATACTGTCTTCAATAGATAATCATACAAAGATTTAACACAATATTATTTCATCACATCAAAACCACAAAATGAACTGATGCTATCATATTCATACCTACTTACATATTTAATGCGTCCAAGCGGATCTAGCGATGAGTCATGCACCACATGGGCTATAGGCCTCGGATTTATCTTAAAACATGTCCGATGATTCACATCGTCGTCCCTTGAACTATTGACAAACTGGGATCGATTTTAATTACCAAGTTTACCGTTTATCGTTTGGTGTTCTGTAATTATGTTACTGATTGATAGGTGATCGTTTTCGTTGGTAGAATTATAGTTTTATGGCTTCTGAATTCTCAGAAATGTCTGCATCTCTAAATAGGTCATTTGTATGCAGAAATCTGACACTTGCACAATAGGTCAGTGGATGTATGGAATAGGTACTGGTAGTCACTGTGTCTTTACTAATTTGACTAGTACACACGGCTACACATCATGCTATACATTTCCAGTTTACACTGATCTCGCACTGTACGGAAATCCTATACAGTGCAAGATCAGCTTATACTGGAAATGTATAGCTTGATGTGTAGCTGTGTGTACTAATACCTGTAGAAAGGGACCCGTAGTTGACTGTTTTACAAAATAATAAAATTAATGTTGCCCAAAACAAATATTTGACGGAATCCAGCAGCCTAGTATCAATAGGATTTCTGTTAGGTGCCCAGGTATAAACTAAATTATAAAAACACATAATACTTAGGAAACTTCGTTCGTTTTACTAACAATTCCTTGAAAGATAAAGCATATTCAAGGAAATTCTCGTCATGACTGCTGATGACGCCAAATGGCAGGCGTCACGCATTTTACATATTTATAACATGCATTGCTGTAAGCAGAACTACGTGATAAGTAGCGAGTAGGTACCTACATCCTGACTGTATGAGACAGGCAGTCTGACTATGCAAAATGACTTAGCAATTTTGAATGAACAAAGATACCTAGAATCAAAGTCCGGGTGGAATTTTCCAAAACGAATCACATTTTTAAAGTTTATATTTCATCGATGACGATGAATCTAATTAGGTTAAGGGGACCAATCAGTAGCATCATTCTTCGAAAAAAAAGAACAGGGAGATAAAGATTGCGAATAAGCTGTCATTCAAATTGCAACCTAATCAGATGTAATCAATAATCAACATCAATACAATGTAACAAAAACCCAGTCGCTATATTAATCATGGAGAATATTAGAAACTTATACGCAATGCGTCATACATATGCCTGAGTAGTTTGCGGTCCATTTCATAAGTGTTGAGTCAAAATAGTGATTAACTAGCAGAGATTGATTGAGAAAACCTAAAGAATGTCGGTGACACAGTACCGGTATCCTACTTAATACATACTGAAATTAAGAAGATGAATATCAAGCTATTCAGCACAAGTCAGCGAGACGAAACGCTTATTCCTTCTTCAACTGTGCGAGGATCATTTTAATTGATTGATAATAACGATTCGCCGAAACCTATGCAAGTGTGGTCGATTTAACTTATATTTCTCTTAGATTGTTCTTGAATCTAAGTAGCTACTACTCATCGAATAATATCAATAGATTAACCAGAATCAAGTTCCGGATTGGAAACCGCGTATCGGCAAGGGTGGCGTGGGACGCCCCCCAGCTAGATGGACCGAGTGGCTGAGACAGACTGGATGTGGAAGGTGGAGGACAGGGTGTGGTGGCGCAGCCTGGGATAGGCCTATGTCCAGCAGTGGACTGCGTGCTGAGTTAATGATTGAACAGTGTCTATCAGTATCAGTTTTTTTTCCTTCTTACAAGATGAACGTAAGTGAACTCGTCGAACCTTTATGAATAATAGCAACAATGCAAGACAGGAAAATAAATTATTCCACAACAGATTCCTTAATACCACGCAGTTCATTAATACCATTGTACGGAATCTCGCGAGCCGTAAACATTGCACCTTAATAATTATCGACAAAAACTGCCACTACGAGCTTTAATTACTTAAAATTCCAGAATACATTGAAACACTTAACTACATTGTTGTGAAAATCGATCATTTTGAGTATTTTTCCATACATTACTGTTCTCCATCAGCAATGTTTCATCCAATTAGAGCAAAAAATCACCATGTATGATGAAATAAGGTTTTATGCGAAAAAGTTGCAGCTATTCGGCTCGTGGTACACAGAGTATTTAATGCTCCGTCGAAGCATTGAACTATTTGAACCATGGATCAAAATGATGTTCATAAAACATTGTCAGTGGTACCTACTGCCAGGTTTTAAGGTCAGTAATTAAAATTCATCACAACATAATAAAATGCTGAGTGCATCGTAAACTTTGACTGATTTCTATTCTATCTGAAGTAGTTATGACTGAGTTTTGAAACAATGTTATATGTACGCTTGCCTAGGTAATGGTTTGTTCATGATTAATAGGATCAAGAACAGCAACAGTTGTGTCAAAAGACTTACAACTTTGAGGACTGACTTTGCCAAAGTCAGAAGGCCAATTCTTGTAATTAAAAACATTGAAAATCTAGTTGTCGTTGTTTTTGTGTTGTTGTTGTAGTTGTCTCATCTCAGAGACAATCAAATTCTAAAAACTTATCAAAAGTGTATGGAAAGTAGAGATATTTTCGACAGATTGAGACTGAGATCAGACTGTGAACGTTATAAAAATTACGAGAACTGCCCCTCAGATATCTTGTATCCGTTAAACAAAATTCGTTTAGTCCACTCTCGGCCCCTCGACCCCCAATAAATAATGTGTCCACTGGACCCCTGACTGGAATTCTTGACCCTTGGGGGTCAGGAGTGGATTTTATTTTCCAGCCAAGTTTTAGTTTCCTTTCGACCCCAAAGTTATCTGTTCCTTATTGTACCAAAATATTAATTTTAGGTACCTACATACCGAACTAGGGATTGAGAGTGGACAAGGTATGCCTGTCCTTTGTATGAAAATTCAGTCTCACCCCCTGGGGGTCGAGTGTGAACTATTTTTAAGGGCTGAGAGGAAACAATAAACAAATATTTTTTTTAGGAGTCGAGGGGCCGAGAGTGGACTAAACGGTAAAATTTACGTCTGACAGTTCTAGTGTGGCAAATCTATCAAAAATTCAAAATTTTCTCAGGCTAAGACTTACTTAAGGTTTAAAAGTGCGGTGAAATACGTCTTGAAAATACTTTTTAGGTGTTAGGAATTTTGGTTAAACATAGGTACGACGTACCTACGTTTTTAATGTTTTGGAGGAGATCCTATAACGACCATTTCAAACAGATTTTACAATTGCTGTTAAATTGACAGATCATACAACTAATGAGCAACACAATCCACACATTCTAAATATTCACGCATTTGAATTCAATTACCTACTTTTGCGAACCATAAAGGATACACCAAAAAGACGCGTTGCAGTGCATGATATTTCTGGGATAATTTAACACAATAGACAAAACTACGTCTCCAATATTTATCAAGTTATTGTGTCAATGCCTTTATGGTAACATTTAATACGGTCTATTATGGGCATTGACTCTATTGTGCAGCTTTCAATGAGGCCACGTTGCCGAGTCAGCGTGAGTTCGTTCGGCTTTCGTCTTTCGGCATTCGGCTTTTGGGTTTCTAGGAATTCGATGTGTAATTATTGTTGGGAATGTGTAACGAGTGTTTTGTTGAACAGTTATTATTGTGATTGCGTGCCATCTTCTTTTTAATTGTAGAATTGTAACATTTATTATTTGTTTCTATATTTTAATTTTAAATCTATTTATTATATACAAAATACTTTTCATTTTAGTTATGGGATGGGCGCTACCCACAAAAAATAAAAATTTAAAAGTGGACAACGAAACGTGAAATCTTAACTGTCCGTTGTCCGTATGTATGTAACGGGGACAACGGTAAGGAAATTTTTGACGTCCCATTGTCCCCGTGACGGGGATACAGATTACGGGGACAACGGGAATACACTAAATTTTTGACGTCCCGTTGTCGCCATGACGGGGACACAGATTACGAGGACAACGGGAATACACGATTTGATCATGTTGACATTTTTGTCGTAAAAATCCAAGTGCGTTGGAAAGAGCGCTAAGTAGGTAATAATGGATCAGGTGTGATAAGAAGAGACAAGAAATATATACACATACGAACGAAGCAAGTTAATTTTAAGCTTGTAAAAAAGAACAAACCAACTAAACGCTAGAGTCCTACATTATTAGAACAATTAGGTACCAATACTTAGGTATCACGTTTTCGCCCTGTTTAAATCATTTAAACGATTTATCCATCGGTTGCATCCCTCACTAAAAACCTTAAAACAATTTTTCAACAAACAGCTACAATATTTTAAAAACCACCTCGTTAAAAACCTTGCTTTAAAAATTATATTTTATAAAATAACAAATGTTAACAAAACTCGCTCATAAATTAATCGGTCTTTTAACAAATACCAAGGGAACATAAAAGCTGATGATCACCCACATTTGAATAAAATTATTACGATCTCATTGTTCGGCGCGTGCGCGAGCGCATCGTTTCAACACGAAATTTTATGTTTATCATTCTATTTGACATTTTTACGAACAATGCAATGCCTGTCTCACTCCCACGTAGATCCGTAGTAGTAAGAATGAAAGGGATGGAATGCGATTATCAGGTCGCTCTTTACATTTTGAAAGAATTCCAAACATGAGCTGAATCACGTTATTATAATTACCACGTTTGTTTCATGAATAATTCAGAATGTATCTGGAGAAATTATAAAATTAATAAGGGTAGCTGGAATGTTTATATTATAAATAAAATTTACTTACATTTTATTAATTTAATCAAAAGAGCAGTGCAAATAATACAAGGTTTTATAATTAGGATCGTCACAAGAACACACTTCATTCTATTTCAACAACTACATAGTTGTTTTATCAGTGTACCTTCCGATCAAAAGTGAACAGGCATATTCTGTGCAAGCTCGTTTCATCCTAGACCCATGGCTTTCTATAAGGCGGGGTCAATAGTTGGCTCATTCAGCAATAAAAAATATATCTTGTAGATACCTTTCTGAAATAATCAACCAGTGATTAAATTAATAGCTTATTCTTTGGTCGTCCAAAAAATCTTCGCGACCTCAGATTAGTATATTACTCATCTGATCTTTATACTAGGTAAAGTATGGAATAAGAGTAATAATAAAGATTGAAATTTAACCTCACTGCGGCCAAATTATAATATACAAATGAGAGTGTAAGCAGAAATAACGAAACAGTTTATGTCCCGCACGTTCCCACAGGAAAGGTATGCGCTTGAGTGGGAACAGAGCCGGCCGTGGAGACGCTAATCGGTTATATTATTTTTAGAAAATTTATTTCCTTTTCTTCGCTGTTGAATATTGTATAGGTTAAACTGCGCTGCAAACTGTTTTAGTAAACGGAGTTGGTTACTTTTATAAAAAATCCTGAAAGTCAGGTACCTTTTCCAGAGGTTTGAGTCGAATATCTATTCACGATAGGCTTCAATAATGCCGGAGGTACAATAAATAAAGAATACTTAAATACTTAAATAATAAGGCCCAAAGACATCATATCACATAAGGTTAATTTGGAAAATATTTATTGATGGATTAAAGGAAAACACGTAGTGCTATTTGGAAAATCATTGAAAATGAAAATGATGCAAGAAGAAATAACATCTCCCTCCATCATCCACTCTCAGTAGCTTAAGTAAATACTTTAGTGAATATGCCAAAACTTTTCAGTTTCATCGAATTTATTTAGGTATCAGGCAAATTATTAGTTTTGGTTTCAAGAAAATGTTATTCTAATACGTCTGCACTCAATCCTCTGTTTCGGTGCAACGAAGTATGCGCGCTGATATATTGGGCTTCGGTCGGATAGCCTCCGGCGGCTGCCCGGGCTATATCCCCTACGTCTTTGGGACTTGGGTACTCCACTGACCATGTAGTTAGCGGATTAACTTGTTGTATAACTAATTTTATGTATAGTGGTGTCAGTTGATTGTGGTTATCCATCTTCTTACATACTGTCTCAGTTTTTTGCATACTTCGAGTTCTATTAGACCTGCTGAGGCCTTGAGTTTTGAAAAACCTTTGAGAAACTTATATTCCGAATATCGGTTTACTATGATCAATTCTCAGGTTCAATATCTACGAATAATTTCAACATTGGCTTTGTTATTCTCTTCTTATAACAACAAAAAAAGAATACAAAACCAACCAGACAGTAATAAAAAATACTCTACGCCTTTGTTCCAGTTAAACCACAGACTAATACATAAAAGATTCCTCAGTTCCCACGGTCCTCTCAAACCCTCACAGAGGGCGTGCCCGGTAGCTAAATAAATACACGCATACGATACACATAATGTATATGCCGCAGTCGGCTACTGGTTTACGCGGTAGCCAATCAATGAGTGTAGGTAAAAATCTTGTGGCTTATAGGAACGTGTAACGTGTGGGCAGTTTTAAGTGTAATTTTATTCTTTGATAATTTTGGTAATTAAATTCGTATCTAATGGTATTGTTTTTGCAGTTTAGCTAGGTGCGTATTTTTTATTTTCTAATCCGGGAAAGACTCATTTTGAATAAGTTTGTTTTCCAAAATATTTTGCTGTTTTGTGAATGCGAGACTGATTTTATGTCATGCTCTTAGGGATCAATCTACGTCGTCTACAAAGCTGTCAAGATCTCTCTAGCTAGACACGTAAAAATTTGAGTGTATATCCTAGAACTTAAGCCCATTCAAGATATCTGAATATTCAAATCAAGGCTGAATCCTCTCCACGATTCCATCAACGCACAATTCGTGCTAGGACAGCGAATTTAGAGGTCAACTATACACAAACCAGAACACAAATTACTGGTAAACTAAGCATTGAACAGTTCTAAATGTATTTAATTTTACAAATTATTGGAACCATGGACACAAAATAAAAAGTTCAAAAGGGCAGCATTTCATTAAAAGAGTGTCTCAAATATTTTAAAGAACAAAAGTCAAGATGTTAAGCAATCTTGATCTAAAATGTTTGTTCTCAGTTTCTCACACATTAAATCTATCAATTAAGTGACTGTGTTGCCTCGGGGACTACCGACCTTTAAATTAAGATGTCTGATGATGCAATATGTTTTATGTTAATAGAACATTTAGGATCAGTGTAAGAATTACTAAAATGTCGATATGACTATGACTAAATGCTCTCATTTCTTGTGTAGAAGATTATTTTAAATGATTTGCAGAGGAAAGATTGCCGATCTTATCAAGCATAGGCAAGTAGCTACTTATTGCCATTTTATCAGTTATGTACGTATCCGTTTTGTTTTCTTATACCTACATCGTTTTAGTTGTCTTTGAATATGAGTCGCACTAATTGCAAATCATCTGTTGATTAGTTGTTTATTAAAACGTTAAACTTAATGTCGTTGTACCATTGAGTATGGGCGAGATATTTGTCGTCCCTACAACAGGTATATTGTTGATATATTGTACCTATATGTTTATATGATTAAAATACATGGGCATCAGTTACACGGTACAAAAAAGAATACCAGCAGAGTTTTCGTTAAAAAAAAAATTACAGTGATGTCACACACATGACCTAATCAATTCGACACGCATCTTCGTGCGTGCGTGTGCACATGGAAAAAATGTAATCCGGCTACTGTTCACCAATCAGGAGGCGGGGGGCGGAGCGCGTAACACGGCAGCGAATTGTTGAACCGCGTTTAAAAAAAAGATTATTCATTTTTTTCACCGCTTCGTCGGCGCGTGAGTTGTGATCAGTGTGGGTGGGACTTTCTATAGCCCGCAGCGTTTTTCTCGTGGGATGCAAACGATCTTGCCTATACAGACTATACACATTATAATACCGAACGGGTATCGTCAGTTAAATTTATATGGGAGAGTCGAATTGCCTTTTTATAGAGGTCCGTATCTACGCGATTTTACGTCAACGTCTCGCATTTATGTGGAAGTTTTAGATGGCCATTTTATTCACTGCTGGTTGCTAGTTTTGAACGGTAGATGGTTCTAGGTAGTTTAAAACATTTTTTTTTCTCCAGAGTTGCACCTTAAGTACTAAAAGTATTAGAATTCATAGCAAAACGGAACACATTTATCCGAAGTTAAATTGTTCTTGATAGCACTGACATTTACAAAAAAACCTCAATAACGCGAGACAAACACTCGATATCGGCCGGACAAAGGCGAACTGTAACATTAAGGCTATGCACACAATACAAAAAGCGGTCAGGTAGAACGTCACCTGTGGCGCTAACCGGCGGGATGTTTGCGGTCAAGCCGCGCAAATAGCGCCATGCGAACCCACCTTTACAAACAAACCGAACTCAATGGATGTGTCGCTTGTGAATGAACGTGCTAAGTGCCTATCTATATGGTATCGTAATATACCTTGAAGTGTCAAATAGTTTGGCAGAAAAAAAAGTTAAACAAAGCTCAACAATTTTGTGATTAAACAGAACAAACGCGAAGACAAAATATTTGTTCAGAGATCAAGAAAATTCGAAAATATTTAAATATATAATATCTATCAAATAATAATTGCGAGTAGTATAAAATAATAATCAATATCTAGCATTAAATTGATACAATGTTTAATAGCTACCGAAATTACATTCAACTTACTGCTTGTGGTGATTCATCTTTAGGCAATGCGGCAATTCAGTTCAAAGTGTTCACTGAACAAGAAGTGCAAATAGCACAAGATAACACCAAATCAATAATGGCCAATAATAACGTTTCAGTCGTCCCACCAATATCAGCAACAAATGGCATCGATACCTACCCACAATGTTATCTTGTCGGAGTTTCTTCAAAGCGTACAAAAACCAACTCGTGCGCAAACATACGATAACTTATCTATTCGCCTCACCCATTATTTAAACTAAGATAAGACACAAAAGAATGTATCAATTCTTGAACATAACACCTCCTATAATTGGCATTGTCGGTAATCTTAGCAATTACTATCAATGTCTTTATGTTGCCGATAAGTTTAAGTCCTGTTCTTAGATATGCCTGTGATGTTAGCATGTTATTTCCTTTGTCGATGGAAGATAACATTACTTCCTTTGTTTTTGAAATTTTCCCTTTTTACGAATGCATTCTGATGTGATTTCAGTTATTGATAATGAACATACACTTAAGATATCGTAATTGGTAACTAAGGAGTAAAAACGAGTCGATAAACAGCCTCTCATATTAGCTTCAATCCTATTCAAAAAGTTCTGATTCATAAGGAATTGATTGACTCAAGATTCCCATAATAAGTTAAAAATCTTTGAAATGAAGTGGTGGACGAGAAAATTAGCCATATTAACTGCAAAAGAACATATCCACATATTATAGCAGACAACAATGTTTGATAGAAAACGCTAAAGAAGAAGCAGAAAACAAAACTACATCGATATCGTTGAGGACCGATTTGCTTTTGGATGATCGGGAGCATAAAATCAATACCAATTTATCAATTACTAAATGTTCTGTATACTCTACTGTACATAGGAACATCCCCACGTTATATTTCATAACCTAGTATGAAACTATATGTTAATATTTACCACATCTAAACTTGGAATTCGTTTATCTATAGCCGAGATTCCCGCGAGATAAGCCATAGCCGGAACCCACGAACTTTTGTATTTTTATCTCGTTCAAACAAAGATATCCTGCCTGAGCGCCAGTTTGCTTTGTGAACAAATTATGTTAAAACTTAGAAGTTTCGTTATGTATAAATATATCGGCTTTTGTTGGGTTTGTCTATGACACCTTCGTTTGTATAGTTTTGGAGATAGCAGTGTCGGCTACGGTCAACAATTTGGTGGCTGAGATGGTTTACTCTAGATAGTTTCACTGTCCTGCTAGTAAAGCCATCGATCGGGCGAAAAATTCAGCTACTGTACGCCAATTTTGGCACGAATATATTAAAGAGTATAGTTTTAAAGCGAAGAACGGTATTCGGCACAGAAGACGCAATAGGGACTGCAGATAATCGGAAATCTGGTGTTATAAACGAAAAGCTTACATGACATACTATCAGTGGTTATGTTTTAAACAAGGGTAGCTTACTATGAAATTGTTTTGCTGAAATGCTTAAAACAAAGCGACTAAATAAAGAACATTAGATACTCTAGATGGTGACTTGCAAAGTTTCCACAACTTGCCGCAACATATTCACATTTGCGGTTTCGGGGATTGCTTTTGAGCAACAGGAACGTATAATCTCAACTCTATAGCTTCCAATACTGACTAAGGCTCTGCAAGATCTGTTATAAGAAACTCTCATCGTGATGGTGCCAAAAACGTCACAGTGAGTTACAAAAAACGCTACCTACTAGATATACAGTAAGAAGCTTGTTTGAAGATAGTTTTATTATATGATCCTTTACTCACCCACCAAAATATCGAACCTTCTCAGTAAATGCGACATTACCATTAAAATAAGATTCAGTATCCAAATCGTATAATATACATAATCGAATAATATCAGTTATAATCATAGCTTCAAAACCAACAACCATAACAACCTGTGTTCTCGATCAATATTTAAGTACCGAAAGGTTATAAATGGTTACAACGTTCGGTCGGCGGTGTTATGACAAAAGCTTTTCTGATAATAAATAATCATTGTCTTCAGATTATTCCTCCCCCATTGGTCGTAAACACAGGGCAATGTGTTAATACGTGCCCGTATGTATGTGACAGTACCTATGCCTTTTATTTGTAGTGAAACAAGATAGTGATGGGCGTTCGTTACTACAGAATCGACTAATGCAAATCGACTAAATCGATTGTTTAGTATCCTATTATGTGGATCGTGAATGTGAGTACTAGTTCAGCTTGGTAATTATAATTTGCATTCAGAATCAGATATATGTCGCTTAGTTATTTTTATTTGGCAATTATACAAAACTTATAACCATAAAACGATTAACTTGCAGACAAACTATATCGTCTCATAAATGAATAAAAAATAAATGCATCCGCCAAGTCTATATTTTCTAGGAAACAATACGATAAATAACGTTCAACCCTTCATTTGACAATATACACCCTTCACAAAAAATACAACAAATTATGCTACATATTATACTAATTCAAACCCTAATAAGAATAATCGATAATACATATAAATCGATTAAAACCGTCCATCACTACTAAAAACCGAACGCGGTGTGGTTCGGCGAAGTTGAAAGAAAGTGGCGATGCGCAGGCGCCCCGTCGTGAGTCCTCGACATTCCCGAAACGCTCTACGGATTCGATATTTGAAAATTTAAATATGGGCACCTACAAGTGGCGAATTTAAAGGCCACTTTTTAATGTCAGCGGGACATATTCGTTTGAAATCAACATTAAAAATGCTGTTGTGTTATCGTTACTACGTTATGACTTTATGAAAAATAACTTTTATGAGCATTGAAATGTAGTGATGATAAATTGCAAAATTCCCTCTCACAGAAAGGTGGCTTGAGTCCCGGGTACAATATGAACGTCGATAATTAAAATACCTATTGGTAAAATGTCAATGTTCAAAACATCGAAAATTTAAATATCGATTGTATCGAAATATCGAAAATTGGTTTACCTAAGCTTAAAATGTCTAAGATTCAAATGCCGAGTGATTAAAATATCGAATGATTAAAAATGTCGATAGTCATTATACCTAAGTTCAAAATGTCAACATTTAATACACTTACGTTCATTATATTTTACGCAAAAAATACCCACTCGTAAAAATATCGAACAAATTTTGATATAGGTAGGAAATATGAGTGGAAAAAATGTAGGTAGATTGGAAAATATATTATTGATTTATCAATTATTCATAAATGTCGGTAGATTTGAAATGGTCACACTCTGCCAACGCAAAAAATTCTGCGAGCAACTTGGAAGTAGCGTTCGCCGGTCACTGCCGCGGCACCGCTCGCTGCGCTCGCTCTGCTCACGATCTGATTTTTTTAAATCTTTTTTTATTATCCGGTTTTCCGGAATATGCGAATTATTAAATTACCCTAGACATAGACATCAGCCCTATAGACATTTAGGACATATTGGACGTAAGTTATCTAACTATTCGACAATATAAACTTACATTATTTTAATTTTCGGTTTTATGGTCGTTTAATGTTTAAGTTTCCGATGCTTTGAACATTGACATTTTACCCGTAGGTATTAAAATTTTCAACGTTCAAATATGTATCCCTGTGTCTCATCAGTGGGAACGTTAGAAGGATTATTCTTATGATAAATTGCAAAACAGACATTCATAATGAAAAAGATACGATACTTGACAAATGCACTAAGAAAACTTTTTACTATTCAAATAGTTTTTCATAAAGATGTATGTTAGAAGAATGATCATCCATTTTTCTAATTAAAATAGGCACAAAACAAAAAAAAACTTGTTAAACATACATAGTTAAATTACATCGGAATTAAAATGAAAGCTCAGTATCATTCACTTAAAAAGGGAACATTTATTGTGAAAAGCAAATTCTACCCTTCATAAAATCTAAATATCCATTCAAAACGGCTACGATTATCATCAGCTATAATTGAGAGTGATCCACAATTTGCAAGGTGCGCAAGCGCGTGTTTCCCCGCCACCGTGATACGCTATAGACCGGGAGCTCGATCATTTTATATTACGTTTATTAAATTTATCGCGCGATTGCTGCGACCGTTTATGATTTTAGTAATTTAATCTAGTAGCACGTTATTTTATTGTGCGCATACCTACTGAGAAATCATTTGTGGCGTGTATATTTTGACAGAATGGTTGTAGATAAATAGGACATATAAAATTCAGTTATTTTCTATACATATATATCAATTCTGGTCATTCTTTTAATTTTATAATAACTACTTATTAAGAACTGGATTACATATCGCACCTTTAAAGATAAACCGTTACTAAACGAAAAAACAAAATACATCACAATTAGTTTAAACACGTTATTGCATTTAGCAACAAAATCTTATTTAGTTTTGTAATTGTCAAAATTAGAGCCTATCTACCTCATACAGTGGTTTTTTTATGAATGTGTTATATTTATCGTATAGTTTACGTAATTTTAAGGAAGATGGCATTTGTAACACAATTTTCGAAAAATTTCGTTTAGTAACGGTTTTTCTTTAAAGGTGCGATATGTATCAGCAAAATACAAATCAATGAATTCCTTAAGATATTTTACATAGATTTTTTTGGTGAGTCAGATAGATAATTTAGGCAGTGAGAAAACGTGACCCATGGGATGTAGGTACCTATGCGTACCTCAAACACCAGGATTAACAAAGATAAAATTTCTCGTTACAAAATCAATGGACTTAATCGCTAGTTATTTCACACGCAGCGAAGACTTGCAAAATGTATTTTCTGATTCTTCAGCTCTTAGCCTACAAAGCCCACATTGTAAGTAATTATGGATGTAAATTGAGGCGCTTCGAGCAACAGAAATTGGCTTGACTTGACACATAAATAAGTTATTTAGCTTTTTTGCAGCTCGATAAGGATCACTCAACTTATAATTATATTATTTGGGTTTTATGCATTTAGAAACACGCAAGTTTTGTTTAAGATTGCTTTTTAGAAACAGATATTTTAACAACATAGATTTTAAATAAAACATTTTGGTTTTTAACTCCGACAATTTATAAATTGATATTTTAGAAAACGTTTCCATCAAAATTTTGTGAAATTATATGTTTTTAATTAAAACCATAAAAGCTGTTTTCCGTATCAAGTATAAATAATAAGTATAAAAGTTTATCAGAACTCATTTAAAAATAATAATAATGGGTACTTTATATTTAAACCAGTCAGTGTCAGTGAGATAAATAGCCACAAAGAGAGAACCTAACCTTAAGTACAAGAAATAACTTACAGTATTGTAACTTAAGGTTATAGTTAAACAGCAGTTTTATCGTTATTTATAACTGTTCGTCATACGGAGTTTAATTATCAACCGCAAATATCAAAGATTCATTTCAGTTCGAGTACAATGGTTGACCATACATAAATTAATTTGCAATTATTATTGTGAACATAAAAGTGCGTTTCCGTGTTATAATATTACTTTTGACGATTATTATTTTTAAATTATTGTTAATTCTTTGGTGAAAACAATTTCAAGATTTATTAAACAGCTTACTAGAACTGAATATTTTTTATTGGCTGATGCTAGTCAAAATGAATGACCACATCATTCTCAAATTCGAATTTCGTCTTTTTAGGTCAGATTTTTAACATTTAAATTAATAATTTGAGAATAGATTTTTAAACGCATAGTGGATAACATTAGATTTTTTTTGGCATTCTTTACATTCAAAACTTTTTATAGTTGCATCAATTAAGGATATTCGCATAGAAATCTCACGGGAACATATCTTAAAGGTGTCAAAATGTGTGTCTAATGATGCGTGCCATACAAAACTTTTGAAAATCACAAAAGCCTCAAGTGTTACCTTAAAATATCTCTCAATGTTTTTTTTCTATAGCCATTATTCTTTTATTGTTAAATAAACCATAAATCGTTATAAAATGGTCACTATCTTACGTAGAATGGATCGGTCGGTAGGTGCTCATGATTTTAGTAAAAAAATGTGTATAATAAGGACAATATTTTTGGATGTCCTTTGTGGTACTAGCGCCGAGAGGCGCTAAGGCGACATTTACATGATAATAGCCTCGATTATTCAAATAATATTTCTGTGTGTGTTTATAAAAGGATGGGAACATTTTTTTTCTTTAATTGTTTGAGATTCCTCCATAAAGTTTATTGCATTCATTTCTTAAATGTGAGACTATAATTGTGGTCTGTATGAATGACTATTTTTAAACCCCTGCTCCGTCCGAACTATAATTATAATACTCGCGATGTTTATCGCGAATGTATCAACATTTATAATACCTACTGACCTAAAGACTCAGAACTGTGAATGTGTGATGTCCAAACAGGAATCGCATGTGTGTGTGAAGTGGTTGAATATTATGATCAAGCAGAATGTGATGAAAATGCTAATTATGAATGATAATGAATTAATGAATGATAACTAAAGTTTTATAATATTTTATCTAAAAAGGACTTAAAATAACACAGAAATAAAATATATTATTGATTCAATCGTATTATCTTAGAATGTTACACTTTTATTTAAATTAATTTGATTTGAAGAAAATGTGCAGAACGTTTGCTAAGATTTTCCAAATGAAGACCTCAAGATATAAAATTAAGAATGCAACGATTGAATCAACAAATATAAGAACAAATGTCAGAGTACTCACTGTATTCGGGCGATAGTAACTGCGATATTGTTGATTAATGTTTATTTTTACGTATAAATTACTCGGCTGCGCGGCGGTGACTGTTGCGTTTGCAGTAAAAAACAGTAATTTATTAGTGGCGACTTCTCGTGTTGGCACGGGCTTAACGAGTGTGTGGCGTGCGGTGCGGTGGACAGAAAAAACTGGCTCGCTTGGTACGTAGCTCGAGCAGCAGTGGCCTGAGGAAGAATAACCCCAGGAGTCGATGGGAGCTGCCACCGCTTCCGAACGTCCCCGCACCCCGCGCCGCCTCCACCCGCCCGATACAGATCACGCATTCTACGAATACCTTTAGCTACGGCGCCGACGACCACCAGCCATCTCTTTCGCTCCAATGCTGGTGCTGCTGCGCTGGAGGTCCGAAGAATCACTGTCGCGCGGGACGGAGGGATTCTAATGGAAGTTTCACAGCGAACGACGCTTCCTAAGTTCACCAAGTAAAGGTCACACGGGCTAAGCGAGCCGAGCGACGCAGCGTGAGCGTGGAACTCAACCGCGGCGAGGTAGCAGCGCGTGCGCAACACCGGCAGCGCCCACATGACCGGCCGTTTAGCTGCGCGCCTTCCCGCGAACCGATAGCTGTCCTGCTCGCACTTATTGGCAGACATATGCCTCTCTTTCTAACGCGGAGACGTGGAAAAATGTATCTAGTTCTGTAGAGGCGACGCGGAGTGCAGTAGCTAAGTTTTTTTTTTCGTTTCAATAAATTTGTGGTTGTTCGTCTCGCTTAGGCGCGCGCCCGGGGCGTCGTCGAGCGAGACGGTGTATTGCCACCGGGTTACGCCTTCCGCGCGTTCTCGTTATTATGTAGGTTGGCCACGTATTAGAGCCTCCATGTACTGCGCAAGTATAAAATATAATATTGTCGTAAATACGAGTTGTTTGCGGCGTGGTCGGTTATTTATGTTCGGTGCGCGCGGCTACCGTAGTACGCGCCGCCTCCTATGTTTTCACATTACACAATCGATACACAATATTGATGAGATATTATATTTTAATGTAACAAACAGTGTTTACTTTCAAACGATTTATATTCACGGACTAATTCTAAATAAAATTACTGTAGGTAAATCTTTTTCTAGAACCGTAGACTTAGAAAATTCTGGAAATGGGATAAAAAACTAATTTTCTGGTACATTAGTATTTCTACATGATTATGAAACACTTATTCGATACCTAACGCCTATTTTTATATCGAAATATTGCCTAAATGAAGAATATGTGCATATATTATTGCATTTCTGTAGACATTGCCAAATATTTAACTAGGCGTGGGAGAAATGTAACAAACAGTGTTTACTTTCAAACGATTTATATTCACGGACTAATTCTAAATAAAATTACTGTAGGTAAATCTTTTTCTAGAACCGTAGACTTAGAAAATTCTGGAAATGGGATAAAAAACTAATTTTCTGGTACATTAGTATTTCTACATGATTATGAAACACTTATTCGATACCTAACGCCTATTTTTATATCGAAATATTGCCTAAATGAAGAATATGTGCATATATTATTGCATTTCTGTAGACATTGCCAAATATTTAACTAGGCGTGGGAGATGTACCTATTCGGTTGCGAAGTAATAAATTATCAAAAACGGTTAAAATTTATTCAAACAATGAACTTTTTGTCTTCCTATTTAAAGGAAGCTATCATATATCTTTTTGATTCTCATTCCTAATAGGGAACGCAGAAGTATAATGCATCTTCTATGATGTCCTAAGTTTTATAAGGACAATTTATGGGGTTCTCCAAGCTTTTATGGGGCTCTCTCCAGCTTCACATAAAAAATCTCATCTGTTCAGATGGACTTGGGCTGAGTAGGTAGGTAGTTTAATCTTGCTTATATGTATTGTAGAAATGCCTAACTACTTTAATGCATCTACAATGGAGACTTAGGTATTAGCAAAAGGATAATACTTCTTCATTTATAGTTTAAAAAACTCTGTAACTTACAAAGTTTCTAAAGCATAGGAAATGACTTACTTTTTACCTATAACAATCACAATGCAACCATACCTCTATACTAATTAGGTAGGTACCTACCTGTATAATTTAATAATAACTTTAATAATTGTAGTTTACTAACAGCGAATCAATAAAATGGTACCTACAACATACAAGCAAAGCAAGAGTGACCAAATTCTATTGATTTTTTAGACACGTGATTTAAATTTACCAAAAAACAGACTCCTCATTGAGTACTAGTGATTTGGCTAAGTAGTAGGTTTGATAAATTTCTCGGATACATAGTATATTGACTATGAAATACGAACCATTCTAAATATTTTTTTTTAAGAAAAAATATGTTCATCCTACTGCTCACTCATTTTTTATGTGAACTTGTGCTGCTAACTGCAAGGGGATATCTATGTATTGCACCTGTGCACCTGTCCACTGTACTTCGAAAAACGATATTGATAACTGCTTAACAAGAACAAATAAAAGTTCCGTAAATCACGAAAAAAGAGAGATGACCCATTCTTTCATAGACCACACCGACACTAGAATAACACTACTCCAGTCACACCTCTACACAAACCATATTGTCACAAACACAATTATTATAACGGACATTTCGAAGACACGCGCGAAACTACAATAGAAACAAAAGCATTGTGACTAAACGGACATTCCTTAGAACACCGTCACGGCTATAAACAAGCAATCAAGCGAACAAGCGGCTACAATGACCGAAAACATCAAAACATATTAAGGGATGAATTGTTTTCGAAATTGGCATCTATTTAAACGGGACGACGGGGGCTCATAGACTTATTGTTGCATTATCAACTGCAGAGTGTCACAGATTGTTTGCTTACAATTATTAAGAAACAAACCTTTTATGGTGATGGAAAAAGTGTGATTGTCCGGCTTTAGTTGGGGTATTGAATGGTTACTGCGACCACACTGAGGGTTGGTGCGTTGCTAATTTTCCAATTTACGGGACTGTTGAATGTTATTAGGATTTGGATGTATTTTTAAGTTTGACAGTTTTTAAATTAGGAATTTGTTTTCTTTGTGTATTTATTATTGAAGCGTGGTTGAAGTATGTTTAGTCAATACCAATTCAATTTATTATAATTTTTTGGAAACAAAAAAAGTGCAATATTTTAGTAAGATTTAACAATTCTGCAAAATCGTAGGCGCGCGTTGATGTCTTTTCTTAGACCTATAATTTTGGCACATTTTTGTCCAATATTTTTCAATAATATTTTTTTTTAGTCTAATTATAATAATCTGTGAGTCTCATAATACAATTGTAATAAAATGTAATAGTGATGTAATTGACCGGTAAATTGATTAAGTACATACCTATGTTATATGTACTACATTCGATAACAGTACCGATTGTACAACGAATCGTCTGTATCGATCGTCAAACAATCACTTCTAACATCGTATCGGAAAACTCGAGCGTGTTAACAACTAAGCACGCTACCGGCCCCATAAAAGCGAATTGTATCTGCACTTCAATCGCCGTATACCTTATAAAGCGGCCGGCTAGCCGAACGCCTTCTAAAAATAATGTTTTGGCTCATCATTAGCCCGACAATGCGACGCGATCGGTTCGTGCTTTGTCTTTTTAGTCGGTGACGCAATTCAAACCGAAACGGAACAATAAAATTCTTAAAAACACCATAGAAAATTAAACCCTATCTCCATTCATTCAAAGTTGAAAATCAAATGAGTGGTGTCGTTGTTGATCTCCAAAAGAATTGTCCGTTGACAACAGAGACATCGATGCTGTTCTTTTTTTGAATATCGATTGTAAAGAGCATTCTCATGGGCTGTGAGAACTTTCAAGATGTACAGTCGCAGCTTAAATTCTTTTCTATTCAACGTGTCTTTGTTAATGCTCATTGTCGAATGCTCGAAGACAGTTTTGTGCATGATGATACAGCGGTCGGTAGAAACGATTGTGATCGGGTATTTCTAGACGAGTATGCCAGTGACTGGGTAAATACTCGCATTTCCTTTTTCAGCGACCACCCTATTTGTCTTGTAGACTTGTACTTCATTTCAGACGACGACGTGCGAAGCTCTTTGCCTAAAGTAGATGAATTGTGCTTCTTATGAATTTCACATACCGCAGTGTCTCAAGACGAAAATCTTTGACCAGTTGCCAGTGATGATGACATATGGAACCGAAACGTGATCGCTCAAAATGGGCCTCATAAGAAGACTTAAAGTCACCCAAAAGGCAATGGAGAGGGCTATGTTTGGAGTTTCCCTGCATGATTGAATCAGGAATGAAGAGAGCTGCAGGAGAAGGTATCCGACATAGCCCGAAATATTGCCAAACTTAAGTGGCAGTGTACCTTTACATTGCTTGCAGAACAGATGGCCGATGGGGCCGAAAAGTTCTGGAGTGGCGACCGCGTACCGGAAGACGTAAGGTTGGAAGGCCTCCCACAAGGTGGACCGATGACCTTGTGAGGGCCGCAGGAGTCCGCTGAATGCGGGAAGCACAGAACCGGTTGAAGTGGCGGAGTTTGGGGGAGGCCTATGTCCAGCAGTGGACGTCGAGGTTGAATCGTGGCTGATAAATAGATTTAGACTTCGGTTGTATCGGGATATAGAAACCTGTGACGTCACCCTCAGTTATTTTTACAATTATAGTTTTTTGAGAGTGTCTTATGAGAAGATTTTTGAAGTGAAAACTTCTTTAGGCGGGTTGGGCATTTTTTTAAATGGGAAAAAACAATTGAACTCGCGACACTGTTACCGACACCACTGACAACACGTACGTACGAACGAACAACGTTGAACGTACTGTTACATCCCTAGTTTGTACTAGTAAACGCTGACACTAGTGCTTAGTTAGCACCAGGCTTTCTAGAACTTGATTGCTCACAGGCTCCCAGACTCCCAGCTAGTTCGGGCTGGGCATTCAAAGAGTTGGGACGTATCGGTATACGTCCCAACTCTAGTTTTCCCCACAATAAATTGTCCTTGTTTAGGAAAGTACCGATAAACCATTTTTTTTTTAAGATTCGAAAATTTTCCATTCTAACAGTAGGTACGTTGAGCGTATGTACGTTAAACGTTATTTAATCTGACGATTAAAAAAATACACACGTACCTAATTGTTCAAGTTTTCACTTCTGTCGGCACTCCCGGAGTGCCACTGTTTTTTTTTTCATTTAGTGTTTTTAGGGCTTTCCCTTAAATAAAATACTTATTTATGTTCTGAATTTTCAGCCTAGCCCTACATTTTAACACAAGCTAATAAAAAAATGTCTGATTAAACTTGATAGCCAATCAACCGTTACGCAATACTGCAGCTGTAGGAAAACCTTAGGTATGATTGATGACGTGATTTGATCCAACTTATCGATTACCTACAGCTTTAACAGCTTTATTAAAAACTCATAAAAAATTTAATACCTCATCGCATAGGCATCTATCGACCATAGAATATATTATTAGTTCTTTATTTGTTTGATACTAAATATTTTATTATACTTATGAATAATTATAAAATCTACAGGCTTATCTGCTAAGTATAAGTTCATAGTTTAATCAAGAGAGTATGGGGGCATAAAAAAACTTCTTGAGCAAGCATAAAATAAGGGATTACCAGATGGAGATGTCCCAATACCGACATTGATAAGAAAACTGCGTCATGACCCTCAAAGATATCATCATCTGCCTAGCCTTTTCCCTCACTATCTTGGGATCGGCTTCTAGTTTAACCAGATACAGCTGACCCAGTATTTTACATGGAGCGACTGCCTATCTGACCTAAGTCCCTAACCAAACGGCTTGGTACGTGACGATGGGAAGAGACCAGACGGCATGACGTTATTGCCTTGGAAGGTGGGAAGACCTCTGGTGTGGGACGCAACATGTGTCGACACCCTTGCGCCATCCCATGTTCCTAGCATGGCGGGCTGTGCTGGCGCCGCTGCTGCTGTTGCTGAGACCCTCAAGCGGCGTAAATACTGTAACCTTATGGGTAACTACAGTTTTGAGCCGTTTGGGGTCGAAACGCTCGGGTCATGGAGCCCGAGTGCACGTCTCCTTTTTAAGGAAATTTCTCGCCGGCTGGTCGACACTTCACGTGACCAGAGGGCTGGGTCGTTCTTTAGCCAAAGAATTAGCATTGCCATTCAACGTGGCAATGCTGCCAGTCTTCTGGGTACGTTTCCTGATGACAGCGATGCGAAGGAATAGTTTGACGCCTAACTGTCCTTTTGATTTTTTGTTATTATTTTGTATATCGTAGTTTTAATTATTAAATACAGTTAAATATAGTCCCGTTGGTAAGTCTAGTTTTTTGACTTTCGGGCTTCTGACGACCCGTAACGACTGTCAAAGATAAACGAATGACAGCTGGGACCAACAGCTTTACGTGCTTTCCAAGCACGGAGGGGCTTGGTATGTAAAGATAGTCACCAATCAAACTGAACAAAGGTACTCAACCTGCCCTGAGTACGGTCCGTAGCTCCTTGCCAAGAACGGGTCTAGTTGATGAGGAGGGTTTCACTAAGGTAGAAAAGATGAAGAAGCCTTGCTCTCGTAACTTGTGCGGTACCGCACCGAGTGGACCCAGCATGCTGCTGTGCCCTGGTGTGCCTACAACGCAGCTGTACATTACACGTCTGCATCATTCCACGAAGATTGAGGAAGTCGTGCAGTACTTGAAAGTGAACACCAACTCGACTTTGAGGGTCGAAAGGTTGGAATCGCGCTATGACATCAACTTTAAGTCATTCGTGGTACGAGTTTCAACCCACCATCTACAGCACTGCTTGAAAGAAGACTTTTGGCCGAAAGGTATAGTAAATTGACGTTTCCGAGGACGGTTACAGTTTTAATAAGATTCTTAATATGTATTAGTTTGTTATAATTATTTAAGATTATTTTGTGCATTTTATCTATGGGCCTTAGTTGCCTGACAATAAAATGATTATTGTATTATATTAACCTGATCGGTAGACCCGTGGGCCTGTTATTACTTACCGCTCAAAGACGTTTAAAGAGAATTCTGTTTATTAGGCACTTCAAGGATATTAAACGTCTC
Organism: Antitype chi; assembly: GCA_947359405.1. NCBI lineage: Eukaryota > Metazoa > Arthropoda > Insecta > Lepidoptera > Noctuidae > Antitype > Antitype chi. The sequence continues at coordinate 8,400,922 of OX375826.1, forward strand.
TTCTTCTTAGCATGTCGATTGCAATCTAAATAGACCCGAGTCTGGCACCTTCAGTAGCGTCCATCAGTCCCTGTAACGCGCAGACACAGTTCACGCTGGAGATGATATTAAGTGTCCGATTATTTGTGCAATAGCACCACATTATAGCATAAGCATATATGGAACGCAATATCTTCTCGTCCCACATCCCGCAGTGTCTCAAGGCGAAAGTCTTTGACCAGTGCGTGTTGCCAGTGATGACATATGGTACTGAAACGTGATTGCTCACATCGGGCCTTATCAGAAGGCTAAAAGTCACCCAGAGGGCAATGGAGAGGGCTATGCTCGGAGTTTCCCTACGTGATTGTATCAGGAATGAAGAGATCCGCAGGAGAACCAAGGCAAACGACATAGCCCGAAGAATTGCGGTACTTGAGCGGCACATTGCACGCAGAACAGATGGCCGATGGGGTCGAAAGGTTCTGGTGTGGTGACCGCGTACTGGAAGACGTAGCGCTGGAAGGCCTCCCACAAGATGGAGCGATGACCTTGTGAAGGCCGCAGGAATCCGCTGGATGCGAGAAGCACAGAACCGTGGAGGAGCTTGGGGGAGGCCTATGTCCAGTAGTAGACCTCTTTCGGCTGAAATGATGATGATGATGAAATATGGAATAAAAACCTACAGTGATAACTGAAAGGTCGTTCTAGAAATGAACAAACATATATTGGGTACAGTATATTTTATTTACTTACAATTAAACACAACATGTACATCCGTAAAGGTGTGTCCCTTATGATTCACGCGCTGATAACATAATGCGACAATCACTAATCCATTTGTAAAGAGCGTTGATTACAGCTACATAAGTTACCTATTCTTTTATGTTCATTATCAGCTCATGCCATGGTCAAACGATTCGATAATCACCAAGGTTGGTACATAATGCCCAAAGTAGTTCGGACAAATTTAAAGAATGAAATAGTTACCTACTCAATTTCCTGCTAGGAAAAGTATCCGTACTTGGCACAACACTCTTGAAAACGATTTTATTCTTAATTCAAACCTTTGGATTTCCTAGATTTTTAATCCTTAGAGAGTCTAAAATCTCCTTGTAGGTAATAAAACTATAAAACATTATCACCTTCCTAACAAGGCAGCGCAGTAAATACCGTTTACAATAAAATCTCACAAATCTTAATTCGCAAAATTCAAGAAAATTTTATAGCAAACATTAAACGTTACGGTTGACAAAACTAAAACAATAATATTATTGATTGCGGTATCGATTCGCATTCACGAGAAATCGATTAAAAATTTACGGTATTCGTTATGGAGTTTCCGAATGATTAATAATTTTGATCTGCAATCTGCCACTGAATTCCACTGTCTTACAGGTAGTCGCGTCTTTGCATTAAATTATAGTTCTTGTTAATTTTTTAATGTCAATAATAAAAGTTTTTTTTTATTATTAAACCAATGGTATTTTTATAGCTTTTGATATTATGATAAACTCATTTGCGAAGGTCTTAGTCAGTGCCTGAAGATTTATCAATATCTAGAAGGGAGCAGATGCATTTTATGTATAATTATACTAAGGTAATTTATGAAGGGTGCGATTTAAATTATGTGCCTGTCTTTGTGACTTTGGTTTTCCTGCAATTCTAATGCACAGTCATATTATATATTATAAATACGAATGGGAGACCCCCCACACCCTATCTGTTCGTTCCCATTTCAAACAAGGAAAATTAAATTGAGAAAAACTTTTTGTATAATTTTCATGGCTCTTACTCCTGATTCGGAAGTCAAGAACCAGTATTTAAGTTAAGAAGTTTACAGTCCAATTGAACTGTGATCTTGAAAAGGTAACTGAGAATAACTTAATGAAGTTAGCTGAAGGGTTTCAATAAAAAATTAGAGGCGACGCATACCCAATTTTTTTTTTTAGCTTACATACCTACCGCTTAATCAAATCAGGCTTCTTAAATAAAATATAAACTTTAGTACGTAAATACAATATGACATATTTAAATAATTACATAATACAATTGTGAATGTCTTTCAAATAGACAGACTTTGTAATCGAAACATAAATACAAATAAATAAAAATTAATTGTCTGCTTGTAATGTCCAAATAACAGCTTTCTACTAAATTCATATGAAAGTATATACGGTACAAATAACAAAAAGTATTTTTTTTACATTTTGTCTCTGTGTTTGTCTATCTGTCTGTCCGACTAATCTCCGAAACGGCTGGACCGATTTTAATGAAATTTGGTCTTGGGAAAGGTCATAGGCTATTTTTTATTGACATACCACGTGGGCGAAGCTGCAGGCAAAAGCTAAGAAAATTATAAAGACGTTCCAAAGATTGAGTCTCAACTTGAGAGCTTGAGCGTAAACCTCAAAGAAACAAAGCAAATCTCCCCACTTATTAAGGGCCTACGTCCCGTTTGGTAGCGTAACACGGTCACTTTATGAACCCTACTGCTCATTAACGGCTTGTCTTGAAGATTTGAAAAATATATGATTTTGCTATAGATTCATATAGATCATTTTGCCCGAAGTACTTTTTTTGTATGGTTAATACTTTTGCTGTAAAAAATATTTTCCAACACGCAATACTTTGGCTTCTATTCCATACTCCTACTAAACGGCTTCGTTATTTGGAAAAAAAAATACACTGAAAAAATTGATAGTTAGAGGTACCACAGAATCGCCGAAGCACAATTGTAAATTAATCAAAGGAATATCTCCATTTTGAGATAAAGGCTCAGAGGTGCCCTGCGCGGGCGCGGGGGGCAGTCGTGCTTTTGCATACAAACGGGAGATGAGGATACTATGGGCCTTAACTCAATAAGTTAATAACTATGATTACCTACCATTAGTCTAATCATGTGTGCATTGAAATCCCCAACTACCTTTTATACAATCCGTTCAACATAATAAATAATTCAATTTTGCGGTCCAAAGATTAAATTACGATCGTTCGCCCATTCTGTATGCGACAATAAAAATGCTAATACCGTCCAACGATGGTGTAATTTACGACACCAAATATAAGACAATATAAGCCAATATAATAAGGTGACCGTCAAAGAATTCGATTCTTTTTTTCTCGTTCGTAAAATGGTCGATGTGAACCCATTAATGATTCTCATCATTAGCGCTGCGAACTTCTAAATTAATGTTATTTTGTTAATTAGCTTGTTATTATGTTCCTGATGGCTCCTTAAATTAGGATTGTTACGTGTTTTATTACAAAATAAAGCAATGAAACTGTGTGTGAACTACTACAAAATATTTACATTAGATTAGGCTAATATTGGGTATTAGAGCTCAAATAAAAACAATAAAAAACAATCAAGCGATGTATTATCTTAGGTAGGTATAGGTACATGGGTGCAGTCTACAATCGTTGAAACACTTTTATTATCCTACACATATTGTGTCATTGTAGGGTTCCGTAAAAGTAATTCTAAACAAAAGCCAATCATTAAAAAAATCCTATATTGCCTCTATTCTTTCACACTTCACGCGACAGTACAGAAACTGGACGTAGTTAAGGTGGAAGCGCCAGGGTAGCCCGCGAAATTCAAATTTTGTTACGTTTTTTTGCAATTTGCAGGTCAGTATCAGGTTGTATGGTGATCTAAATATGATTCGCGACCGTATCAAATAAGGCTTTTCAGAATCATAATCATTAGAATCAGCAATACAACTCCATAAGTTAGAATTGCCCTCAAATGTCATAATTTCATGAAATAGTCATTCTTTAGAGTAATATGAACTTATAGAGATGTATTGCTGATTCTAATGATTATGATTCTGTAAAGCCATATTTGATACGGTCGCGAATCATATTTAGATCACCATACAACCTGACAGTGACCTGGAAATTGCAAAAAAACGTAACAAAATTTGAATTTCGCGGGCTACCTTGGCGCTTCCACCTTAAGCAGAAAGGACTCAATCCACACAAAGTCACTTTTGAGTTATGGGCGTTTGAAGTTTGACATTTTATGCGCTCTTCATACTGTGGGATGAGTCAGGGTAGCGAGAAAAACTAAATTTCCGTGTACATTTTAAAAATAGGGTTTTCACTACATGATAGATTCTACCCTCAGGAGTATGATGGCATACTTAACTCAATTTTCCCAAAGTTTGGATTTGTTCCTTTCTGCTTAACTACGCCCAACTCAACTCAACCATCAATTTTTTCCAGAGTCAATCTTTAGGATTATGGCAAAACCCCCCTTTTGGGGGAGGCCTATGTCCAGCAGTGGACGTCTTTTGGCTGAAATGATGATGAATCTTTAGGAAAAATAGTTTGAGTCATGCTGCCTTCTCACTGAAATCCACATTCAGTTATTGTTGGTTGTTCGGGAACTTAAACATATGTATGTATACGTATCTATGCAATTTATGTATCTCTACTAAAATGAAACCATTCTGCGAGAAGTCAAGTCTACAGTTTGTAATATTTAAATTATTACAAAAAGGCACAGAACCGACTAGACTCGACATCAACAATTAACACTGTATTAATGGCTATCTACACTTGTTCACACAAATCATTATACAAATGACATTTTCAACTAAGTTTTTTTACGTCTTATTTCCTTCCTTATCATTCTATTGTCCATATGCTTCTATTTCGTCATCCGAACAGGCGGCCACTCCAAAAAATCAATTTACATGTTATTTAATGAATGTATTATGCAGATTTCGTCGATTTTATTCTTCGAATATCGATAAATCTGTACGGGCGAGACAAATAAGTCATAACATTGGACCGGGGGTAAGGACAAGGCCAGATTATATTCTTTTTTTGCACATATCGATACAAGAAGCGACAAGTTTTCGAATAAAAAAACTTTAATTCACTAGAATAAATCGTTGGTAAAAAATACTAGTCTACGCTGTTTTTGTCACACGGTATGAAAAAGTCTAGATTGGTACTTAAATTATATTAACTTAATATAAGGCGTGGTCCGTGTAGCTACTCACAAGTCACAACTACCACGCTCGGATTTCCACTGAAAAAATAAAATAAGTAAGCAAGCTGAAACTTGAAACATCCTGTGAGTGTATTTACTTTTCAATCACTTCAATATCTGAATTGTGCTTATTTTTTTTTATTGCTAATGGGCCTGCTCTTGGCCTGATTGCAAGATTATCTAGTGGAATCTGTCCCTATTACCACCATTATGTAGATCTTAATCATCTAAGACCAACCTACCTAGACAAAGTGGCGATCAGTTTTCAACGGATTGCATCATTCAAAGCTCCAGCAGAAGGCGCGACGCGACTCTTATAGAACAATTCCCATGATTTTTATAGAAAAAGTTCTACTAGAGTATTGTCACGCTATCGCACCTGTTTGCGTTTTAACGAAACCTCAAACATAGGGTTTCGATATTTCGTTTATTCAGAACATTATGAGAAGCAACCGGCGTACGTGTATGACCAGAATACTAGATGTAGGTACAAAACGTAAAAGAAGCGAAAGGAGTATTTTAGGACCATAGGCGGTGGCTTTCTCTACTTTCTGCCTACCCCCATGGGAAGATGGTATGGTACTTTATGTTTATGAAGCCAACTTCTTCGAAATATCTAGTGAAACGCAATTAGGTGCTTCTTCTAAGATACTATTAACGATTTTCCGATTACACAAGTAGACGTCAAGGACTTAGTTAATTGGATAATAATAGGATAATTAAGTAGCGTAAAAAAAGTTTGTCTATAAAGTTTCAACTGGCTTTGTCTCTTTGAGAGGGCGACGAGAGGGTGTGGGCTATCTACCCCGCGGGCACAGTGCGGGTTGGTAGATGTCACATGTCTTCGAATTTTTGGTCCAATAATTGGTTGGAAATTAAGAATTCTGCTCTTATTCGATATATTATGACTCGTCTCTGCAGTCCCTGGGTTTCTGGTTAATTGAACTTTGAGTACGTACCTAGCAAAAAACTGAAATGTTTTGTTACTTCAAATGCCATCCATTCACTGCGGTTGACATTTAATACTATTTTCTGTGACGGTTACACGAATTGGCAAAATGGCAACACGTAATGTTGCAATAAGTTGAACTCAATCACCACAATATTATGCTGTCAGCTTTTAATGTCCACAATAGTCTTTGAAAAACTTTCAACCCGACAGAATATTTTAGAAAAATTGGCGAAATCATATTATCAAAAATATTCATCAAAATGTCTTGAAACTCAACTTCAGATATTCCAGCCGGTCTATTCTCTAAAAATCTCACTGTGACACCTCAGGTGAAGTGAGCTTGAAGTGAGGAATTATTTCACTTGATGATAGGGATTTACACTATCGCCAGCTCACTTCTTTTCACAGTGAGATTCTTACAAAATAGGATCGGCAAGAGAGTTGTCAAATATAACCTACCAACCCAAAAGCTCCAGAGCTTTGCGTTTTTTTTTCAGTCTATTTTTTTTCAATCATTCAGTGAGAAAGGTCCCTCACATTACTTTCTGGTTAAATTGGATACACTAACGTGGTTTTAGGCAGGTGTTGCACGCAGCATAATAACTTAGGAACTTTTTGACATACACCGATGGAAGAAGGCAAAAGGGAGGGAACTTACAACAAGTTTTAGCAAAATACAGATTTGATCTGTGGCAGTATGTATGAGTTTTGCCGGAGCCGCAGAAGACTACATCTTTACTCGACTTTCAGGCACACCCCAAAACACTCCAGCAAAGACATACCGCCAACAAAAAAACCCAATTACACTGCAAGTCGGTAAAGTCGGCGTTACTTTGTACTACGTGTACTAAAATTATGACTATTGCGAGGCATTACTCTTCTTTACTCATCGTATGAATGGTTGAACATGTTCCGTACAATGGCTTGCCTGTCCCCCTATTATTTCGAGCGGCTGCCTTTATGCGGACGTCATCCGATAAAGGGGTATAAATAAGCGCTTGCGCATGTCATGTAACGTGGCGACTAGTGATTGTAGCGTTATGAATCATCGTTCGTGTGTCGTTCGGGATTTATCGGGTCCGTGATGATTTTTAACTGTTGTGTTTGTTGGTAGGTGGTGTCCTGGATTTGAGGATCACTGTCACAGGCTTGCTGTGTATCTTAACACCTTCGGCGCCAAGCATAATCTCCAGAATCACACTTTTTTTTTTAGTTACCCTTAGACTCAGAAGTCCAAATTTTCTAGAGTATTGTACCCCAAACCCAAATACACCAATAGATGCGCCCAGGCCAACGTTCTCTTTCTCGTTAAAAAAATGTATGAAAATCGTGTGCATTACTGATACACAACGCCTTGGACGCAATGGGCATGTGTATCATTTTTGATCCACATTGTATAAACAAATGTGTGAAAAAATTATACACGGACGCCGAAGGTGTTAAGTTTTCTACCTAACGTCAAGGTATATTATTATCTGTCTGCTGCATTTAGTCTAGTGGTCACAAGCGCTACTAATGAGCATGAGGTCCTGGGTTCGATTCCCAGGTCGGGTAAAGTACCTATTGTTGGTTGATCGCCTATGGGTGTCCAATAGGTACATCTCTGCCTGACCCTTTGGGGAAATAAGGCGTGATGTTATGTTCTGAGTACCTATAACTTTTATTCTTCATCTAAAAGACGTCATCAACATGATGATGGGTGGTTGTTAGTTCATGGTGGTGGTTGGTTGAAGATGGTGATTGGTGGTTCTTGGCTCTGCAACACTGATGGCCCTGGATTTTTCCTCGAGGTGTGACACTCTTTTGCAAATAGTTACAACAGATTTTCTTGCCAACGATTTATAATAGACAACGAGCGATTTGCCCAAAAAAGACGTAGCTTGACCGAAAGTAAACAATTTTAACAGCTTCTTCACTAACAACACATCCATCATTTATCCCAAAACACTCAGTATTTGATCAACAAAACGTATTTACGAGCGGCCATTAAAAAAAACAATTAATTCATCTTAACAAGTCAACGGCCTCCCATCGCGCCTGCCACAAAAGTTCCGACTTATGTCGGTGGTCGCGGCAACTTGCGACGTTATTTGCGAAATGTCACCACCAACGATGAGCGACAATAACATTCGGACAATAAAAAAATCTCACCCAGAAAACTTTGCCCTGAAAGCCGCCACACTTATGATAGAAGGAACAGAGTTTAAGTTTGAATGGCTAAGCAAATATTCAGCAACAAACATAAGTTGGTGTTACATTAAGTAAAGGCTATAAATGCACCCTATCGGTTTTCCGCGTTGTTCTCAGAACGCGTGTTATGTTCGTATTTTGGTTACTTGTTTGTCTGTATGTCGAAGCGTCGTGGAAACTTTGTCGGCGCCAAACAAAGACTTCCTGTGTGGTACGACACATCCGCTGAATAACAGGGTTTTCACTGATATGAGAAAATAACTTGGGAATATGGGAATGGTTTATTTATGAAGTGTTTAATGTAGGAAGGTGGAGTACGTGCCCGTTTTATGATAGATTATGTTTGACTGCAGAATTTCAGTAGTTTTACAGTATATTTTTCAATGTTAATTTATCCTTCTGGAGCTCCAATAGGTGGTAGCTTGTAACTCTCCCTCTGCTACGAATGTGTACCTATATTCACATTCAGTAAGGATTGATCACGTAGCTGGCCCACCTTCTGGTAGCATTTTCAGTCAATTTCATCTATTTATCATTATCATCATCATTTCAGCCGAAAGACGTCCACTGCTGGACATAGGCCTCCCCCAGGCTCCTCCACTTCGACCGGTCTTGAACTTCTCACATCCAACGGATTCCCGCGGCCTTCACAAGGTCATCGGTCCACCTTGTGGGAGGCCTACCCACTCAACGCCTTCCGGTACGCGGTCGCCACTCCAGAACCTTTCGGCCCCATCGGCCATCTGTTCTGCGAGCAATGTGCCCTGCCCCACTGCCACTTAAGTTTAGCAACTCTTCGGGCTATGTCGGTTGCCTTGGTTTCCCTGCGGGTCTCTTCATTTGTGATTCGTTCGCGTACGGAAACTCCGATTATAGCCCTTTCCATTGCCCTTTGGTGACTTTAAGCCTTCTGATAATTGTGAGCGACTACGTTTCTGTACCATAGGTCATCGCTGGCAATACACACTGATCAAAGACTTTCGTCTTGAGACACTGCAGTATTTGGGACGAGAAGATATTGCGAAGCCTCCCGAACGTTGCCCAGCCGAGTCGGATTCGACGATTGACCTCTTTCTCGAAGTTGGACCTACCTAACTGGACAGTTTGTCCTAGGTAAACGTACTCGTCCACAACTTCGAGTGTAGCGCCTCCAATCGTTATGAGAGTGGGTATTACATGGGCATTCGACATGACCTTTGTCTTGTCCATGTTCATTTTAAGACCCACTCTTTCGGAAGCCCTACTGAGTTCATCGAGCAGTGCACTGAGGTCCTCCATGGTCTCAGCCATGACAACTATATCATCGGCAAACCGAAGGTGAGTGATGTACTCGCCATTGATGTTGATGCCAACCCCTTTCCAGTACAGACCCTTGAATATTTCCTCCAGTGCAGCGGTGAACAGTTTCGGAGAGATAACGTCTCCCTGTCTCACACCTCGCTGCAAAAGGTTAGGTTTCGAAGTCTGGTCCTGGAGTCGGACTGACATAGTGGCGTTTTCATGCAGACACTTCAGCACCTCGATGTACCGATAGTCGATCTGGCACCGTTGAAGAGACTGCAGTACAGCCCAAGTCTCGATCGAATCGAAGGCTTTTTCGTAGTCCACAAACGTTAAGCAGAGAGGCAGAGGAGACTCTTCGGTCTTCTGTATAACCTGCCGCAGCGTATTTATGTGGTCTACGGTGCTAAAGCCTTTACGGAATCCGGTTTGTTCGGGAGGCTGGAAGTCGTCTAACTTGCGCGCTAGACGGTTCGTGATGACTCTCGAAAACAGAAGTGAGATGGACCTATAATTCTTAAGAAGGGTATTGTCACCTCTCTTAAAGAAAAGTACTGTCAAACCTCTGTTCCATGCCTGTGGCGTTTTGCCCTCAAGTATGACGGAATCGAATAGCTTCTAGAGGGCCTTAAGAACGGGTTTTCCGCCGGCCCTCAGTTCGACCGTAATTCCGTCATCACCTGGCGCCTTGTTGTTTTTAAGCTGCTTCAGAGCCATCCTAATATCGTACAAGCGAACATCCGGGGGATGTCTTCGGTGTAATGTCTGGTCAGTCTGGCTCTTGGGTCATTTGCCAGATACGTAACGGGGTTGCTTGTTGACGAGTATAACTGTCCATAGAACCTCTCGATCTCTCTCAACAGCTCAGGCTTGGCGGATACGATCTTGCCATCATCGGTCTTCAGTTTCGCAAGCTGACTCTGCCCAATAGACAGATCTCTTGCAAAGACCTTGGAGCCCCTGTTCCGGTCTATCGCGTCCTTGATATGATCCGTAATAAAATGGCGAAGGTCGCTTTTCAAGGACTTAGAGATCTGTCTATTGAGCTGTCGGTACTTTAGCGCGTCGTCTTAAGACTGCAGGATCATTTCACGCCTCTCCTCCAGTAGCTGCAGATTAGGATAAGAAAGTTTATTTTTTCTTTTAGTACAACGGGTCTTGAAGACCTTAGACCCGACCGTATGGGCAGTTTTCACGAACCCATCATTATAATCGTCCACGGAGCTCCCTAGGTACTCGAAACGATACTGGAGTTCGAGCTGAAAGCTCTCGGGGTTTAAGACTTGGATCGGTGCTGGACGGAGCGTAGACTTCATCAGCTGACATCTTTCCAGCTTGATGTTGATATTCAATGTGCCTCTTACCATGCGGTGATCGCTTCCGGTTTTCAACGCGTTGATCACAGAGACATCATTGAATATTTGCTTTTTCGTCGACATAATGAAGTCAATCTCGTTTTTAATTGAACCATTTTTTTCCACTTTCTGTGCTCACATTTTCTGAAGAAGGAGTTCATCATAGAGAGGCCTTCCTTCTCCATAAAACTGGCCTGCAAGTGACCCTGGTGGTTCCATCGTCCAACTCCAAATTGCCCCACTCTCAGCTTATCATCGTCCCGTTTGCCCAGTTTCACGTTGAAGTCCCCCATGACAACGGTGAAATGAGTTTCAGAGCCATGCATGGCTTTGGATATATCCTCATAAATGGTCTCCACCTCATCGCTGGGGTGTGACGAGGTCGGGGCGTAAACTTGTATGACTTTCAGCTAATATCTTGCGGATATTCTAAGTATAAGGTACGCCACCCAGGTCGACACACTCTCAATCTTCACCACGTTGTTCACAAGGGACTTATGGACAATAAACCCGATACCACCTTGGGACTGCTGGTCAACCTCCCGGAAATCGAGCAGGTTACCGGATTTGAAGATTATCAAGTCTTCCCCCTCTCTTCGGACTTCAGATAATTCTACTATACCCCACCGTAACCTGCTTAATTCTTCCTCGAGTTCGGTAATGTTCTCATCGACTCGAAGTGTACGTGTGTTGTAAGTTGCCAGGTGCAGTTTTCGTTTGTTGTGGTAGCCAGATCTCTTCCGGAGATTCTTAGCACCTCTTGCCTCACCGTAACCTTGGTCGCTACCATAGCCAAGGGTAGGCGAGCCGTCGGGTACTAGGGGCCGTTTTGCAGGGCTGCTTGTCATTTTTGGGGGAGTTTTGCCATAATCGCCACGCTTGGCAGGCGGGTTGGCGATCGCAGTATGGTGGTAAAAATACATAGAGAACGCTGCTGCACATTCTCTAGTAAGTCCCTTAGTCGCCATCTAAGACACCCACTGGAAGAAATGGGATGGTGCTATTCTTTTACGCCCGGCACCACACGGGATGCCTATTTATACTCCGTTTGAAATAAGATTAGACATTTAAATAAACCTTTTTTACAGACTGTTCAACTGATTTTGATCTCTATTGCGTTGGTAGCATGTTAAATGGCATCTGCAGTAATCAGTTGGTATTGTAACCCCTTTTTTGCTTTTAATGCCAGCCTTATGCCTACGGAACAGAAGTCAAAATCGGTTGAACGGACTGTAAAAAAGGTTTGTTTAAATGTCTAATCTTATTGCAAATGGGAGTTGTGAAAAACACAGCTATTCCAGCTGAAAATTCCAACTACTGCATTTTCTAAACTGTGTAGCGCTGGTTCCCATTATCAAACGAAGTCGTGTTCACTAACTAGTGCAACAACCCACACAGTTTCTTATAACTAAATTATATCAATAAGGTTGTGTCGTGAAATATCACACGGTTGATGTCCCTCATCGGATTACACTATATCGATACATTATTTAAATGATGACAAAAGTATCTTTTTACGTTTTAATGTTCTTGGACCCTGCCTTTACATTGTTTGAAGTGCAAACATTTTAAATGTAACTGCAGAGTGTTCTCGACTTGTCCAAATATGGATTTATTAGGTGTTTAACGCGTGTGTTTTTATTTCGTCTTTAGCGCCTACAAAGTCTAAATCATGACGCAAAAAATACACGTAACCTATGCTTAAACGTTGGTAACGACTGTTTATTTGCCAAACATGAAAAAATTTACCTACAAAGCAACGTTTAAATAGTACCTAGAAATCAATGATCAATTAGGTATACAGGGTGGCACGACATCGACACGCATATCGTAACCGTAAAATCAACAGATAATTCTAGACACACCTTAGAGATTCTTTTTCGGTTAAAAAAATATCTGCTGTTTCATAGAAAAGTACAATACCTACCCATTCAAATTGTATGGAACAGCATTTTTTTAAATAATCGACCAGCATTTTCAACGCAGGGATTTTGTGCAACCTATGGTAACAGAATGTGCATCGATGTCCCCCCCATTCTGTATAAACATTTTTAAAGAAGGAAAGTGCACTTTATTGCCGAAAGAAGTAAGTGGAATATTCAATGTTGTTCGTTCTCCAACTTACAAAAACATGAACCCCGTGGTTTGCATTTTTATATAAGCCACAGAAAATTCTATACTAATTATCTTACTAAATACATATCTATTAATAAACAATTCGACTGTCATCACGTGTAACTAATAAAATAAATAAAATACTTTATAACCACATTTAGCATTTAAATGACATTTTTTACATATACAACAGGTGTCTATGCAACGATTATTAGTTATTATAAATTCAATCATTTAAAAAAATAAGTCAGCTTAATGTTTTTCCTTAAATCATTGTAATCAACATAAAAATCATTATCTTTAGTTTAACACTTTCTTTTCGTTCTTTAATTATTAATTTCTGTAAGTTATTATTAAATAGTTAATATCTAATTTTATACTACGATATACAAAATAAATACAAAAACAAAAGGACACTTAGGCGTCGAAGTATTCCTCCGCATCGCTGTCATCAGGAAACGTGCCCAGAAGACTGGCAGGATTGCCACGTTGAATGGCAATGCTAATTTTTTGGCCAAAGAACGACCCTTTTTTGTTTGTTATTTATTTTACAATTAATTAAATAAACAATTCATTAGACACCGTGAAGCTACAGTTACATGCATTATTTATTGATTGAATCATTTTATTTTCTTAAATATTTTTCATGTTTCTATAATGAAGACATTAGGTAGGTAAATCCTCATGCATTGGATTATAATATCAGAAATATTACAACTATTTGGTATATAATATGAGTACACGATAAGCTTGATCTAAAAAATTGCTAAATGACAATTTGTTTTCACATTAGATATTTTACAAAACCAGAAGGTTCTCTGTCTGACGGAAAATTCCATAAACTATTTATTGTACTGTTTTTACTACCTACCCACTCGTAGTAAGTAGTAGGTTTTTAATTGTGTTAAATAATTCGTATTAATATTAATTTAGTTAATTATGTGTTATTTATGTTAATTAAAATTATAATTTATGTTAATTCAATTGAAACTCAACAGCAAACCGACATTGTGCTTTGCAGTGCCCTGACAGGGTTCATGTACAAAAACCGACAGAATTGTAAAATGTGTAATGTGCATGAGAGCAAATAAATAAATAAATAAAATCTCGAAAACAAACGGAACTAGAAATTCAAAATGTACCTACATAGTTCCACTTTCAGTGTATAAAATCAGCGTGCCTATGCTGTAACCAAAGCAGTGGTGGTCCAGTGGTAACGGCCTCGACTTACAAGTCGTAGGTCGGGGATTCGGATCCAGAGAGGTAACTAATTTCATCACCACTGCTCTCAAAATGGTGAAGGAAAATATAATGAAGAACCCGGCATGTCCAGAACCAAATATTTGAAGACATGTGCTACCTACCAACCCACACTGGGACAGCGTGGTAGATTAAAGCCCACTTCCTTTCGAAGACAGGCCTGTGTCCCAGCATTGGGAACATTAGAGGCTGACTATGCATACTAAAACCAAATAAGTAAATGGGCACTTTTCCTGAACAAAAACCAGAGAGACAAAGGCAACGGGAAGACGAATAAATCATACTGGTTACTGAATTCCGCGCTGATTTTCTTGTCAAGTAAACCTAGGTATCCACTATAATATATACCTACAGACTAGCCACCTATTAGGTAGGAATGATAACAGTAACAAACACCAGACATAAACACCTAACAATAAAAAACAATCAAATATCCCAGTGACTAAATTTTTGTCTGAGACTAATCAGCGAACATAATATATCACCGAACGATTTCGTCAGCAAAATCTAGTTTCCAAATCAGCATAATGAAATACACAATCAACTCTCAGATTGATTGAGAAATACCGATCAGTAAAACTCGTAGTTAAGGCTTTTCACATTTTATGGTCAAAATTTGGCGAATAATGGGCATATCTGTCAACACCAATTGATTGGACATCCAAAATCATTTTGGTGTTTGTCCAGTTTATTATAATCGACAGTTTGGATGTAAATGAGACGTTTTTTCTATTGATTTATTCGGACTGATTGATTTGATGAAATTAAGGTTTTTGAGTATTTTTTTAATGATTTCGTCATTGTTCTAAAATTAGGCAATGCTGACGTTATTGATAAGTTTCGGTTGTACAAGATATCCGAAAAACAACCGAATTCCAGAAAAAATACTACAAACTGAAAAAATACTTTCATTTCCGAAGTCAGTGTCTTTAGATATGTATTTTAGTTTTTTGTCACCGACTTCCGAAATTAAAGTAATTTTTCAGGTGTAGTGTTTTCTTGGAAGTCGGTTTATATTTATTTGAAAAAGTTTTTATTTTTCACTTTTTGGTTATGGTACCTAGGTACCTACCCCACACCAATTCGTATACCACTACAGGTAGAAAATATGGGTGTACCCTGATATACCTACTGAATACATCTGCTTTACCCTTTTGAGTGTACAGGCGTGATGTTATGTTGTGTGATTGCGTAAGCAATGCATATTTATGCGATAGCAGCAATCGCGGTTGATTTGCTGTATTTTTTTTAAAGATTTCCGTTGTCTGTCTCCGTAACTCATCATCAGATCTACCTATCTTTCGGAATAAAGCCCTTTCAAACGAAAAAAATATTTTGCAAATCCGTCTATATCTATATGACGGAGTTTTGCCCGAAAAAACATCCGAATTGATATCCGACTCCTTTTTGAACACGTGACCACACGTGACGTCAACTTTATGTAAACTAAAGTAGATAATAAGCAAACAAGTGAACGTCGAGTTTATGATAATTATCAAGATTTTTAATGGATAGGAAGTGATATTAATAGTGTGCGGTGCCTCTGTGCACAAATACTTCTAAAACTGCGCCAAACTAAGTATTTGTACCGGTGCCGTTTACACAAAGCTGACGTCACGATGTCACGTGATAAAAAGTCATCGTAAGAAGCGTTTTGGCGGTAAATTCAAAACAACGAAAAATACATTTGATTTTAATCGTTTTTAATTGAGAAAAAGGATATAAATAACATTTATATTTTTCTGTTAAATATAACGTCCCAATATTCAAATTAAAATAGTTTTTATTAAATTGGAAAATACCATATTTAGGATAAGAAAACAGCACTCCTCTTACGCAATTTAAATGGATTGTCTCTTTTAACCATTGGCCGTTCCGGCTGATATTCTAAAAACAACGATTGCTAAGGTGTATCGATAAAGTATTATGGTAATTTAAGGCAAAACGATTTTCTAAATCTTTCAATAATCTTTCAATAAAGCTTCCAAGTATTTTGCATTCTCTCTCAAAATATTTTCAACAAACACAAAAATAATTGTAAACAACAAAACCGATATTCTACCATGAAAACCAAACATTAATAACGGCACTAAATTCGGATTAAAGGGAGTTAAACTCAGTCCATTGACGGGAGTAAATTCAAGGAGGCTCGAGTGTTCCCACGGCAAAGCGCCGCAGGCTATGTCCGACTGAAACACGATGGAGCATTACCTCTCTGAAACCTGGTAAAAGCTAAACCGTAGTTATGAGACACTCCGGTTAGATTGACGATCGTTCCGCCAACTGATTTGCTTTTTATTTTTGCCGTTTTTTGTAAAACTTGATTTTAGACCCAATGTTTTGAGATTGTACAATGATTTCCGCTCTGGACTGCAAACAATTGACTCATTCCAGTAGGTAAGGTCCACAATATTGAATGTGGGATTTATATATATTATGCACACTAATACCTAATTAATACGTAGGCGAGCAGTCAGTAAGCATTTCAGCTTATATTTCGATCGATAAAACCATCAAATAACTATGCAAAACGAGATATTCGCAGGAGCAAAGTATGCCGCGCTCTCTGCAGGGATTCTCACGTTTTAACTATTTTATTACTCCAACAGACCTGGTTAGCATTCAAGAAAATTAATGCGATAATAAACCTTATTCCAACGAGATAAGGAGAAGTGAGTTGGCAGCAGAATTCAGTGTCTATTTGCGTTGTATTAATTGAAATGGTAATAGCAAACCACTACTGAATTTGTTTTTGTTCGACAGCTTATTTTCACGTATTAAAAGGGTTTCAGTGAACATAGATGAATATTTTAGATAAGTAGCTACATATCTAGGCAACCATATTAGAATTTACATAGATCCAGTATTATTTTAGAATATTTTCTCTGAAATGAATTGAACAAATGGGAGCATTTTAATCGTATTCTTTCCAGTTTGCAGCGACTTGGTTCCTACTAGCCATTCTGCTCCTCTGCTGAAACAGTAGTTGAAATCAAAGGAAGGTTTCAGTGGTAGCAAAACTAGTAGGCAAAGTTATGTCCCAATATCTAGCGCAATAATGGACAGGTCTGTCATTGCTGCTGATAAAAATGAGAAACAAATCACACAGCATATAATAAAGATAGGTTTGCCAGCTTATCACCTCCGAAAGTCTGAACGTCGCTCATTCACATCCATAGGTGAATCCGAAACTCAACGAAGCAGAATTCCCTTTTTAACCAAACCACACTTGACACAAACAGACACACGTCCCAAATAAGAAATTAGTATTTTCATCCGTCTCTACAAATATTAGTCACGGTCGGCGGGCCGGAATCGGCCGGATACAAGAAAAAATAATCGATGATCGCCTTGTGGGGCCTAATTAAGATATGTATCGATGGCCAACCCACCCCTGTTTCAAGCACTATTGTCCCTCACTACATAAAAGAACCACGAACCAACAGCTTAAACAAAAATGACCCTTATTTATATAGCATACGTACCTAATTATGTAACGAATAATTGATTGTGTGTACGATCAATTTCGTTCGGAAGTGAGGAATAAACGCGAGACCTTTATGTTCTATTACAGTTTTTGTTTTACTGCTTGCGTAGGTGTAAATTTCGAATTACAGGCGATTCTGATTGATAGTGATGGGCGGGGGAAATTCTCGACGGTATTATTAATTTTACGACTGTAAATTGAAATATAAAAATCACATTTTGCAGTTAGTCCGATAGATTTTTATGTAGGTTGATAATCCCGTCTCTAATGAAACATAGAAAACTATTAAACCACTTTTCTTAGAAAGTTTCGGTACCAATCACGGTATTTGAGGTGTCTATCTGCATATGAATGTGTTTATTTTAACCGTGTGGAAAAAATTTGATAGACTGGTTAGGATGCTAACTTATGCACCGTAATTGATATAACTTCATCAAAAATTCCAAAGTCAAGACCTTAAAGTCGCTTAATTAATTGAGCTTAACATTATCATCAGATATGATTATAAAACTGCCGGGCATCCGAGTAAATCTGTTCATTACGTGCAGCATCATGAAAACGTGTTTATTAAAGCATGTGTTTCTTTTATTATAGGCGTGTGCCGACAAACTCCGTAAACACATTTGCATCCCGACCGAAAGCCCGCCGCAGAACCTCAATCGATCGCTAAAAAAAATTCATCGCATTATAGGTACCCGACAGAACTACCTATATAACTTTCGATACAAAAACGTTATCTGAAGTTCAAAAAAATGTGACTACAAAATTGAATCTTGCGTCGTCGATATAAAACCGGTGTCCATTCTTCGAACATAATCTCATAAGCTGTTGTGAGCAGTAGAGATTCCAATACAATAATACGTGCACTGGGCCGGCGCGCGCGCACTCTGATCTGACCACTACTGTGCATTTCCCACGGGCAGCGTATTGTGCCGTGCTCTTCACTCTGTATAGCGTTGTCTCGCTCGCTCCTGATAGACTGCCGCTCTTTCGTTAAACGAAGCACTCCCACACACGCCGTCGGTATTTCAGATTGTTCTGAGGTGGAGACCGACATACATTACGTCAGCCCACATCTTAGCTGCTAGAAGTTTGTTATCGATGTAACACTATGCTTTACTCACCCTATCTGACACTGCTTTAACTTGTCTTGACATTTAGAAATTATACAACGTGACATTCAATCTCAAATCAGATACCTAGGTAGGTACCTATTTATTGAATCATTGCTCCTCAATTAAATAGAATATGTGGATGGTTGAAGACTTGCATTTAGGGAGGCTAAAAAAATAAATTTGTTGAGAGTAGGGAGGCCTTTGCCCAGCAGTGGAACGTTAATAGCTAATAATAAATAAAAGATAAAATAGGTAACTTCTTCGCAAAAAAAAACTTCAAAATCCAAATCATCATCACTTCTTGAAAGTTTATAGGCACTTTTTCTGCAAAACATAATTTCCTAAAATTGCCTGCCCTCTAATCTTTGTGTCAGTAAAGATTCTAATAAACGTTACGATTTTCTAAAATCATCTAAATTGGCAATAATTTTATACTCGGAAATTAGCTGAAGAATTCCGCCAATCACAAATTGCAACAGTTGAAATACTAGCTGGTGGTAACACTGAATAGCCATTTACACACATTCGCCCATTTTCCGATACATTGCTGTACCTTTAATCTTTTACACTCAGGCATGGCTTCCAAAACCGTCAATGTACATGGCAGAATAAGGGATAATCATTCAGAGGATTGGAAAACAAAGTATCATGGTATTAAGTTGTCTAATTCACATCTGTCTAGAGCGCGTGCATTCGGCGTCTCCTGTCAAGCAAAGCCGCGGGGCAAGACTGCATTGCAGCTAATTAGGGCAGCGAAAATATTTAGGAAACGTTTAGACCATTCGTGAATCAATGAGTGACACGGTAAAGGGATCATTTTGGAGCATTTTTTGTCGATACAATTATAATAATGCTTTATGGTTAGCTCGTTCTGTCTAGGTATTATTTTTAGTGAGATAAGGAATAGATGCGCTGTCCGAATTATCTGTTCACTGTACTACAGATGGTTTTTGACCCAAGGAGTACGGAATTAGCGTGATTATAATGGTAATCTTTACAAATAAGTTTGTAATCCAAACATAGCTACATAAAACATACATAGCTAGATACAAATAAATAAAATTGAAGTGTTTATTTGTAATGTTAAAATAAGAGTTTTTTTATTATTAAATGCTTATGAAAGTAGGTATTTATGGTTGGTACTTATTTTAAAAAAAAATGTCCGTCGTCCGTCTGTCTATCTGTTTGTTCCAGCTCTCCGAAACGGCTGGCCCTATGGACTTTCACTGGCAGATAGCCGATGTTATAAGGAGTCACATGGGCTTTAAGCCATAGGTACTTTTTGTCCCGGAAGGACGTTCCCTAGGGATAATTTCCGACATCAACGTAAGCGGAGCCTAGACAATGAAAGAAAAGTAACTAGATAGGTACATATCCGCGCCATCAATTCGCCTGGTGACACCACGCTGGTGATGAGAGATAGCTGATCAGACACTCGTGCAGCGATACTGCTGTCTGACAACACTGAAACCAAACAGAGATATTTTCTTTATGTCAAGACCTTGACATCCCCTCTTAAACAAAACTTGTCGATCTGCAATATGAATATTGATTTTACTTAACATTTTTTTCAATAAAGTAGTTTGGTAATAACAAAGTCGAAGTCAAAGTCAAAGCATTTATTTCAAATAGACACATAAAAGTCACTTCTGGAGCCTATCTCACTAGGACTGCCCAGCCAGGTGAGACACCCATTATATAGCTGTAGGTGCGCAAATACCTCGTATTTATAAACATTGCTTAAAGTTAACTAATGATTACCGACTTTTTAAACATGCTTTTTTGACGTTTAAACATCTCTTAACTTTAAACAGCGTTTATTACTATGAGGGTTAGCTGACAGCGCGACCTAGCGACGTCGCCATGGCATCCCGGTGAGGTAGGTATAGCTTTTGAACATTTATGATCTATAATAGAATTCATTCTAGTCGCCCCTTCCAAAATGTAGTTTCGTATGGATAAGAATAGGCAAGAAACTCCACCGTTACTCTTTTAAAATGTTTTACAAAATTTTGTATACCTACCTACATTAATGATATATGAAGACAATGCACCTAGAATAAATTTACCATACTCCAATAGGTAAAAATAATTTTAAAATGCAGCAATGAGAGATAAATTATGATAGATACATGGTGCTCACATATTTACAAACATTGTAAAAGCAATTACCTACCTATATTTACGATTTTCCTAAAATTTTATCAAGTTATAAGTCAGTGTGTCAGTTAAATAAATCAAAGTTAAATTTACCTACCCCATAAAAGATGTATGTATCTATTGGTCCGGTCAATTTAGACATACAAAGGTGCTGGGCACGCCACGATTGCGGCGGTAAGTCCCCTCTTTGAAGAGTGGCTAGAGAGGCGGCACGGCGACCTCACCTTCCGCCTGACGCAGGTCCTCACCAGCCACGGTTGTTTCGGGAGATTCCTGTTTCGGATAAGAAGGGAGGAAACGCTCGGGTGTTTCCACTGCAAAGATCGCCCTGAGAACACGGTGGAGCATACGGTGAAGGTCTGCCCGGCTTGGGCGGAGCACCGCCGTGTCCTCGTGGAGGCGATCGGCGGTGGCGATCTCTCGCGTCCGGCCCTGGTAGGTACGGAGCGACAGTGCATGGATAGCCGTCACCCCCTTCTGCGAAGCAATAATGCTCGCGAAGAGGGAGGCGGCGCACGAGACGGAGAGGCAGTACATGCGGCCTCACGGCCTTAGTAGCCGCAGGAGACGCCCTGGGCGTTGGGAAACCCAGGCTGATTCCCGGTCACCGTAGGCGCGGGGTTACGGACGGTGAGTAATGGGTAGCTCGCTGTCCGGTAAGGACCAAGCCCGGGTCGAAGGCGCGCTGTGTTCCACGCGCGCCTCGAAGAGTTGTCAGCACCAACTGCTGGGGTCTGCAAGGGCCGATTCCTGCCAGGGGTGCGGGTTGTTCGAAAGAGATACCCCAGCCCCTGGCTCACAGGCAGTAAAAGTCTGACACGCCCTCCTGCTCCACCCAGAGCTGGAGAAGTTATTTGATGATTTACCAACCAAAAAAAAAAAACATCACAATATTAAATAGTTCCCTGAGATTCGCGGCGACGTAGATTCTGACAGTTCTCTTTTACAAAATATAGTTAGATTCAATGTCAGCAGCCTGACCCCATAGTAAAATGCCATACGACGTAATGCTGTGGAAGTAAATAAATATACCAAACACGCGATTTCTACATCTGTTAACTGTGTTATCTTTCTAACAGAATAAGCGGCCGAACTTACCCGCCCCGCAAGAGTTGTTATATGAGGTCCCCGTTGTAATTTCTCGTCTAGCGTCCTAGGAAATCCGTTTGATTAATAAATTCTAGTTTTCTCCAACCAATTTGATGACACATTCGCTCTACTTTTTCTTACATTTGATCATTTAAATCTAATGCATTTGTATTTGTTTTTCATATGATACTAAATTATTTACCGTAAACCAATCTTAGACCTGAAGAATAGAGTTACCCACGCCGTCAATATTTTGTGACCGTCAGTCTATATTATAATCAATGGTGTGTTATCTGCGAATAACACCATCTTCGGTTGATTTTGAATTAATTAGAGTAAATCATTAAACTAAAACGAGAAACGGACCCAACATCGAACCTTGAGGAACGCCCATTCCATTTCTGCACCTGCTGAATTTATCCCGTTTATTTGAACTTTAACTTCATCTTTTAGGTATGATCTTACTAAATCAAGAGCTGTATTTCTAACCCTATAGTGCTCTAGTTTCAGCAGAACTGTCTCATGATTTACGCAATCGAACGCCTTAGAGCGGTTGCAAAAAAATCCAATGGCATCTTGAGCTTCTTCCCAAACGTTATAAATGTTATTTTATTAGGGTGACACCAGCGTCAGTCAGTGTTACAACGCCCTTGGGTGCAACCGTATCATTGTTCATCTTCTTAGCGTGTCGATGGAAAAATAACACGAAGAAATGTATGTAGGTACTTAATGCATAGTTTTCTAAATTCGTTTGACCCAAAATTCAGCAACGCTAATATCGTTCGCTGACGCAGCCGAGAGGAGGGAGCTGTCCATGAAAGATGGAGTTTTTATTACCGTGACGTTACATTTGACTGAGCATCAACTTTTCAAACACCCATTGAGGATTGGCAGAATTGACACAGGCTTTCGTTTCCGGACTCCTTGGTCTACACTGGTGTCAAATATGAAAACTAAATAGGACGCAATCATTTCGATGACAGATCTACTTACTTTTACTTTACACACATTCCCCAGAGATCTTCTGTTGATTTAATTTTGAGATCTTTAAATGCTTTTAATTAGCCTGGGGGTTTTAATGCTGAAACCTAACTCCAATACTTATTACAATTGTAATTTCGAGTAGAAGATAGTGGACGTTTTAAACTTCACTGAGTAGAAAAGGAAAGGTAAAACGGGTCCCTACTGGTACAAAGGTTCACTCAAATAATTCTGTAATTAATAACGCCATCTCAGAATGAGTGGGGGCAGCTCTTCATGCTTACTCTCTTGGTCAGCGTACTCAACGTCAGTGTCCACATGAGCACGTGAACACTTTACACAATAGGCATAACGGACAGTCTTCTACGCAGGGCATGCATGGAGGCGGAGCAATCGTTGCACATGTATTCTTTGAATGCACAGGTGTCGTCGCCCAGTTTAGGACAGAAACCCTCGTGGCAGCCAGATCTTATACGGAGGTTCTTAACAGACCAAGAGATATAATCAACTTCTGGAGGTGGGCTGGTTGGAATAATCACCGTCGCACGATTGTCCGCTACCCCACGTCTGTTAGGCAGACTCATTGAGTCTGATAACAATAGAAAAGTAATTGTGTTCATTACTTGACAGTTTACAGGACTAAGTGCGGAAACCAAACCCCTTAAAATAGAACGTGGAAGGTGCACGCATATGGACTTTAGGACCTAAAATAAAACAATTACATTTGTACAAAATGATTTATTACAGAAAAATACAACTGCATGTTCTCTTACAAAATAATCTATTATTATTTTATAAAAAAGAGGTAATTTATAGACTTAGGTATGACCTAGACACGTACCTACATGACCTACTCAGACCGGTGATATAAAATTTTTATCCGGCATCACAGCTTACTCGAAATGAGTCCTCTAGAAATGCTCACCTATACCGTACCACTGGCTTTGGTGTGGTACCGGTAGGTACTACAGTATACTATTGGTACCGGAACTACATGTAGTACGTGTAGTATTGGTATTTTCATCAGTTTTCGTACTGCACAGGTACCAAACAGATATTCCCGTAAGTTAGAGTGAAAAACAATATGTGAAGTAAATAAAAGAATAGTTAATAGACATTAGAAAAATTACTTCAAGGTTGCTAATAGTACGAGGTTCGTCGTACAAAAAAATTTGAGATTTGGGTAGGTACGCGCCGAGTTTCTGAATTTAGTATTAGTACCTACTTGTAAGGTCGAGTACCGGTACCAAAATGGCATGATCCGTTAAGTACCGGTACAGAACCTGTACTTTTGGTACCGGTTCCAAGCCCTACTTTTCATGAATATTATAACAAATATTAGCTTTTAACATCGATATAAATGTCTAGTGTTTATTTACAACATTATGGAACGTTTTAATTTAGCCAGTCATAGAATTTAACATAACACTTCTTCACATTCTACAATGTTTTTGAAACATTGACGATGTTTATAATTATTATTAAACACATATTAGAATCAGCTCGTTCATTTTCAATTTGTCTTTTTGTCTTTAAAACTAGTCAACATTTTCCCTGTTGTGTGCGCTGACCATTATAAAACATTAATAATTCTAATAAAATAATTCCATTCGAAAATAGGGAAAATTCGTTTCAAAAGTTATACAGACTTATATTATAATTTGGGCATGAAACAAGTGAGAAATAGAACATAGGAATGGTACTAAAATCTTTGGGGTTTAGGATTTTTTTTCGTGTTTTACTAATACTTAATTATATTTTAAATTAAGTCGAGGTAGTCAATCAGATCACAAAAACATTATAGAGAAAAAAAGTACCCTATGCTAAAAACAGACATGAAATAATCAACTTCTGAACATTTTCATTAAATGCACAAGAAAAAAAGCTGAGTGCTAGAAGGTACAAGAAATTGTGAAGGATTGTATGCTGGCTGTGGTGCCGCTTCTTTTATCCTTCAAAGAAACTCCGAGCATAGTTTGCTACAGGGTTAGCAAACTGAAGTGGCAGTGGCCTGGCCATGAATGACAAAGGGAAGATGGCCATTGGAGGAGACGAAACCTTGAAAGGAATAAGTCAGCAAACGTAGCCTGGGTCACGCCCCCGGCTAGACAAATGTCTGACGTCTTTAAAAAAGCTGCCAGACGGACTGGATACAGAAGGCAGTGAACAGGATTACCACATTGGGAGAGGACTTCCCAAAGACTATCCATAATAAAAGGCGCGTATGAAATGATAGATATTCTAATAAAGCTGCCTATTAGAGTTTTCCTATAAAAAGAACGGTCAATCCATGGATACCCTTTCAATCTATTTAATTTCCCCCTTCAGCGATTAAGGATCTGAAATCCTATCGTGTACAATAACATTGTGAAAACTCAGGGGAAGAATCTGCGCGTGAGTGCTGCTGTTACTTTGTTTGGCATAGCTACATTGAAATTGGCCCATCCGAATGGGAGGTCCCAGTTATTCAATGGAAACTGTTTTAATAACTAAACATTTATCAATCAGTAGCAAAGGTGAAAATGAAGCAAAGGGAAATCATGCGCATGCGCGCGTTTCCAGAATAGAGTAAATAATGCAGAAGGCTTAGACAAAGACTTGTCTGCTAAATGCTTTGAGTTTGAGTTGACTTAGACAAGTCAACTCAAACTCAAAGAATTTATTTCAAATAAACCAATTACAGACACTTTTTGACTGTCATGTGGTTGGTCAATCAAAAAGATGAAGCCTGGATATATTTGGGATATAGAGAATGTAGAATTGTAGGAGTCTATCCCACACTTATATGCACTTATACCGCATTAATGAACGCTGCGGAAAGATTACTATTCAAAATTTTTCTACATACTTTGTATGATTCAAAAAAGCAAGAATGTAATAAAATTAAATAAACATTAAGCTGAACTTAAGCGAAACTAAATATATTTTGGCACAACGTAAACATAATATAATCAGAAGTAATCCACTACGCGGGCGGAATGTGTGTTGGTAGATGTCACATAAAATATCTTCGATTTTTTCTAGGACATTAGTGATGGTGATGATATTAACTGCACAAGGAAGTGTGCACTTGATTGATCAAGACTCGTAAGATAGGGTAGGAGTGAGGCGTATTTATCGTAACAGCTAAATATAACAGGTATCTGATGATAACAGACTGTAACTGTGACAGACAAACTGAAATAACAGCTACTTTTCCTCGAAATAATAAAATCCTTACACATGACAGTCACAAGCTTTTCTCTATTTATGCTTATGACAGTTACCTTAGTTAGAATGAGATAAAAACTGTTATAATGTGGCACCCTATTACATCGTCACAAGCTGTTTCCTTTTCACGCAGTGGTGGTGCACCTTAGTTAACAGATATGCGATTTTACCTGTTACAACCCACTCCTATCACATCAAATAACAGCCTGTTATTTTGTAACAGGTTTTTGGAACTGTTATTTACGTGGAACAGGAACAAGCGGAACAGATATGCGATTTTACAGTTCCCAATAGGCCATAAATGATCTCATCGTATACATGAATTCCACCGAAATGGACAAACGTATCCATATAAACTTATTTGTGCAGAAAAGTGATTAATTGGTTTGAAATACGAATCGGAATTTTCAATTTTATCTTATTTGAATTTTGCGGGCTAACCTAACGCCCCTGACCTATGAAATTCGCCGAAGTTTAGTCAAACCTTTAATCAATTTAATCGACGCTCAGACTGCAATATTTCTATCTTATTGAAATCGTAAAAAATTACTTATCAGAAATAATTCAACATTCCTTAAAATAATTTCAGACCTAAACACAGATAGGCGGATTCTTAAAACTATGTACTTAATATTAAGTACTTACTAAATACAAAATAATAAAAAAAAACTACGATTTATTACGAATTAAAGTAATACGAAAACTTTTGTCATAATTATGCGCGGTGTTTTTGTACCAATATTAAAAGTGGGTTGCGTCGTTGATCTGAGTAATTAATGAAGCTTTATAATTATCAAATGTTGATGATTTGACAGACGTGGATAAAGGCGGAATTCCCCTGATGCAAATGATGTGTAAGGAGACCTCTCATTACCCACCTACGAATGGTAGCTGCACGATTTATTTGTTTGCCAGACACGCATTCGTACTTAGGGTCGCAGCGGAAGATCCCGCCAACATTTTCATACAAAGCGTAGTAAGTACCTTTATGACGGCAACCCACCCTTAATATTTTGTCCCACTTTACCTTGCCCATAACTTTTGGGCATTCATTCAATAAAAATAATAACTTTTCTTAAATTGATTTTATATTTTCTCAGTCAATTACATCACACACATGAATTATGTTGAAATCAGTCAAATTATAATCTAGTGGAGGGAACGGACTGAGTAAAAAATGCGTAATAAAATGAAACTCGAACGCATAGTCACACATACATCCACACAAAATTGTAAATGAGTACGTTTGTTTGTTTGTCTGAGTAGCTAAACTGTTCAACTAGTTTTTGATGACATAAAACTGTATACTCAGTGTAAGCCTGCATAATGTTCCCGCTGCTGGGACACAGGCCTCCTCTCTTTGAGAGGAGCCTAGAGTGAGCCGTAATCGAGCCCGCAGGCCCAGTGCGGGTTGGTAGATGCCACATGTCTTTGATTTTTTTGGTTCAAGGTCATGCCGGTTTCCCCACAATGTTTTCCTTCACCGTTTTGGGAGCAGTGGTGATGAAATAATTTACACAAAGTAAAGAGCCTGCCTGGATTTGAACTACAACTCGTAAGTCGCAGCCAATAGGGTATTTTCCAATTTATTAAAAACTGTTCTAATTTTAAGATTGGGACAAAATATGTAAAATAAAAGCAAATTTATTTATATCTATTTTCTCAATGAAAAACGATTTAAATCAAGTTTCGTTTTCGTTGTTTTGAATTTACCGCCAAAACGCTCCTTACGATGACCTTTTTATCACGTGACATCAACTTTGTGTAAACTAAATTAGTTAGTAAGTAATAAAGTGAATGCCGAGTTTATAATTAACAAGATTTTTAATGGATAGAAAGTGCTGTTACTGGTGTGCGGTGCCTCTGTGCATAAATACTTCTAAAAGTATTTGTACTGATGCTGTTTACACAAAGCTGACGTCACGATGTCACGTGATAAAAAGTCATCGTAAGGCGTTTTGACGGTAAATTCAAAACAATGAAAAATAAATTTGATTTTAATTGTTTTTAATTGAGAAAATGGACATAAATAAATTTATTTTTATTTTTCTGTTCAATAAATCGTCCCAATCTTCAAATTAAAATAGTTTTTATTCAATTGGAAAACACCCTATTGGCCACCACTGCTCCCAGAACTCAAGAGACTTTAAAACACCGCGCATATTATTGACAAAAAAAATGAAACAAAAAAAAAACTTACCGTACTAACAATTTCACGTTATTCTATGTTTAAACTCTATAAGAAGAACAGTTTGTCAGATAAGGTTGAAGCAGGTATTGAATGTACACTCTGGCCTACTAGGTACGCTAACTTGTGTGCGTACTGGCACGGCGCTGGCACACGGACCGTGCCAGGCCAGTTATAGTATAAATGGCACAATTTGTAGGTTATTCTTTGGCATTGGTCCGGCGTCATGTCGCTTGTGTCGTGGATAACTACGTAGTGAGTTGGTGTTACTGTACCTTGAGTCACCTTTTGGGAGACTATTAGGAAGTCGTACCTGGAATTAAAGGGAGACGTTTAATTTTATGAATCAAGTGTTATCGTAATACCGAGTCACTGCATTGTGGAGGTCAGATAGGCAATCGCTCCATGTAAAATACTAGTATTCAGATTCCAGATGGATCTGAATAACAGTATTTTACATGGAGCGTATTTAACAGTACTGGTTGCATAGATACACGATCAAGTTTCAGTATAATTAGTTATTAGGATGTTATGTTGAATGATAGAGGACAGTCATAACCAAAACGCGAATTTTCAAGATACGTTGATTAAAATTAAACAACGCCAACATCTGTATTATGTTCGTAGAAGGATGCAAGTGATACACGTGGAAGTGGTTTACGCACTGACGCTTTATTTTCATGGTCATCACAAAAAGGGCGGGGCTAATGTCAACCTGACAGTTGTCACGCAGCTATGGCTGCGTTCACACCTATACAAATATATAACAATTCTCCCCTTTTAGTTTGACAATCACTACTATTTCAACCTAGTACAAAAGAATGGTTTGTAATCAACATATCGCCTCGGACGCAACACCCTATCTGATACAGCCCTGTCATCAATCCCTGAAGCCTCGAAGAATTCCTCGTTTTCTTCGTCCGTTGCTGCAGAAACTGAGGACTGTTCTACGGTAGTTGCTGTTCCCTGTTGATTCTCTCTTCCTTCATCATGAACTGGCACTGAATCGGTGATCTGTGCATGCCCACTTTCCTCCTCATTCTGAGACTCATTGACGTATGTGTCAGAGAATGATGTACTGGTAGCTCTGCTGGCCGGTGCCAAATCTGCTGTATCGACAGGGTTGTCAGAAAACGTATTATTGTTGTTGTCCACTCCCTTGTAAGCCACAAGTTGGTTTTTATGTTTTTTTATTTGAACTAATGTTTGACAATCTTTAATTAAATAGGTAATTTTACCCATGCGTTGAATCACAATGCCTCTACGCCAAGAACATTTTTTATTTATATAATATTTTTTGTACATAATGTTATCTCCAGGGTTGAAACATTGCTTGTTTGTGCCCCCATATGCTTTACTCTGTGAACACTGATTACGTGCCACAACTTTAGCTAGGGTGTTAGGTGAGGACGGCGATGGCGTGTCCGAAACCAACAAATCTAAGCGCGAACGTAACTTTCGTCCAAACACTAATTCGGCCGGTGAAAAGCCTGTTGTTGCATGTATAGAATTTCTATAGTCAAACAGGTATTTCAGTAAGTCTTCACTGTTTCGTGTTAAATTATTAGACATCATTAAACAAGATTTAATGCCTTTCTTAACTACTTTTACATAGCTCTCTGCCTGACCATTACTAGCTGGGTGATAGGCGGGAGATGTCACATGCGATATGCCATTTGATGA
Source organism: Antitype chi (assembly GCA_947359405.1). NCBI lineage: Eukaryota > Metazoa > Arthropoda > Insecta > Lepidoptera > Noctuidae > Antitype > Antitype chi. Next base: position 8,430,969 of record OX375826.1, read on the forward strand.
GCAAAATTGCACAAAATCTCTTGATAAAAAACATGTAGCATTGTCACTGACCAAAGTGTGAATTAGACCGAATCTTGACATGAACTCATATAATTTTGCTATAACTACAGATGTAGAAGTGCTGTTAGTCTTATATACTTCAACCCATTTTGAATGCGCGTCAACTATTACTAAATAAGTCTGACCATTAATTGGTCCAAGGAAATCGATATGTACTCTCTGGAACGGATGTTGAGGATGCGGCCAAACAGCAAGTGGTGCTCGTGCTGGAGACGGTCTGAGCTGAGCACATATGTTACACCCCCCGATCATCATTTCAATAGCCTTATCAATGCCGGGGAACCAAATTCTACTCCGAGCTTCAGCTTTACATTTTACAATTCCTAAATGTGACTTATGAAGTTCAGACAATATTTTAGCTTGCAAAGCTTCCGGTATAACTATTTTGTGACCGCGCATTACTATGTTATTTTCTACTGAGAGTTGATTTTTACATAAAAAGTATGGGAGAATACTTTCATCTGAAACCTTCCTCGGCCAACCATTTAAAATATATTCAATAACTTTGGCTAGCTTAATGTCTTTAAGAGTTTCTTCCCGTAATAAATAAAGTGTAATTGGCAAACTAGAATCCACCACAAAATTAACATACGAGGCTCTATCCTCTATATGCTCGGGCATGCCGCTCACTTCACGGCCTTCTGTTTCATCACTCAGGCTGGCACGAGACAAATAATCAGCACAGTTATTAGCACTACGAATGTATTCAATTTTAAAATTGTACCCACTCAAAAACATAGCATACCGTTGCAACCTATTCGCAGAAACTTCTGGTATACCACGGTAGGGACCAAATATTGAGATCAAGGGTTTATGATCTGTTCTGAGTATAAAAGGAGTTGACCTGCCATACAGATATTGGTGATACCGGCGTACCCCGAATATGATTGCCGTCGCTTCTTTCTGTATTTGGGAATATCGACGCTCGGCCGGGTTCAACGTCCTCGACGCGTACGATACTGGGCGTTCTACCCCAGAAGCGTCAACCTGTGCTAGTATCGCACCTAACCCACTAGGTGATGCGTCAACTGTTAATATAACCTCTGCATTTGTATCAAAATGTGCTAACACCTGATCCGATACAAGTATTTTCTTTATGGTATTGAATGCGTCGCTTTGCTTGGTATCCCACTGCCATTTTGTATTTTTTTTGAGTAAACTGTATAATGGGCTAAGTATTGACGACGCGTTGGGTACAAAGTTTCGATAGTAGTTTACAAGACCTAAGAAAGATTGTAATTTACTAACATCTTTTGGAATAGGAGCCTTTAAAATAGCTGTCACTTTCTGAGGCGATTTTTTTAAACCCTGCTTATCTACTACATATCCTAAATATTCAACTTCATCCTTAAAGAAGTCGCACTTTGCTTTTTGAAGCGTGAGGCCCGCATCCTGCAAGCGTCGCAGTACCTCATGCAATCTACTTAAATGCACTTCCCTGTTGATCCCTGTTATAAGTACATCATCTAACATACACAACACACCTTCCATGCCTGCTAACACACACTCCATTACCCGTTGAAAAATGGCTGGTGCACAAGCCAAACCGAATACTAAACGAGTATACATGAACAATCCTTTATGAGTGTTAATACAAGTAATTTTTTGTGATTCTTCATCCAAAACACATTGAGCGTAAGCTTGGGACAAATCTAATTTACTAAACTGCTGCCCCCCGTGTAACTTTGTAAACAATTCATGAGCCGTAGGTAACGGATATTGGTCCACTAACAGCTGTTTGTTGATCGTAACCGAATAATCCGCACATAAACGAATGGAACCGTCACGCTTTAACACGGGAACTATGGGCGATGCATACTCGGAGTATTCGACCGGTTTTAATATACCTTCGCGAACTAGGCGATCTAACTCCCTATCTATTTTATCTCGCAGAGCAAATGCTATCGGCCGCGGCTTAAAAAATATTGGCTTGGCATCTTTCCTTAAATTTAATTTAATTTTAAATTTCTTAAATTTTCCCAGCTCGTCTGAAAAAACATCAGGAAATTGTATTTGAAGTTGTGCAACAATATCTGTCGGTTTTTCACAATAATTTACTGCCAACATTTCTAATTTATACACAGAAATGAAATCTCTGCCTAGTAGCGGTGGACCGCCGTCACGAATAACATACACGTCTAAAGATCGCGCTGTACCCGCGTAGGTAAAAGGTAAACGTGCTGTTCCTAAGCATTCAATGTTATTGCCTGTATATGATAATAAACGTTTATTAGTTTTGGTCAGTGACACATCTTGGAAATATTTTACAAAAGTTTTTTCGGAAATCGCAGTAACAGCCGACCCACTATCAATTTGAAATTTCATTTGCACACCACGGACATTAACTGTTTCAGTCATAGGTTCTCCGTTTAGTGTACGAATGTTGTAAAACTCACCGTCATCGCCGTTGTCATTAACACCCTCGCTTTCCATATAATTTACTTTTTTACACATACGGCGCAAATGGCCCTTCTCGTTACACTTTTTACATTTATAATTTGCAAAACGACACTGCACTGATGTATGGTTTTTATACCCACACACTGAACATGACACTTTATCACTGGTTCCGTTTTTCTTTTCCATCTTGAAAAGTTGGTCATCTCGCGCCGCGGCCATATCCGCGGGCGCCGCCGCCGCCGCCGCCGCTCCGCTGCGCGCGCATCGCACACTCTCGGCTAACTCGACCGCCTTTACCAACGTAAATGTCGTAGGATCTTGTGCGAATAACTTTTCACGCTCCGGTCCTGGCTGCATTCCCATTACAAAACGATCCCGTAAAGCTTCTTCTACTTTGAGAAACCCGCAGTTTGCTGTCAAACCACGCAGGCGGGCCGCCCAGTTTTGGTAGCTTTCACCATTGCTTTGTACGGCGGAGTAAAATTTGTATCTCTCGCCGAACCCACAAACCTTCGGCGTGAAATGGTCATCTAACAGCGTTAGAATGTCCTCAAACGGTACCGACGACAACTCTTTCGGCCGCGCGAGATCCGTTGCGAGCTTATAAGTTTGCTCGCTGAGTGCGCTTAGCAAAATGGCGCGCCTTTTAACACCAGCGGCGTCACTGGTTGCGCCGATTTCGTTGGCTATAAACCACTGCGCCAATCGTCCCTTGTATTCTTGCCACGTTTGCGCATTATGGTCGAAACTAGTTAACAGTCCGAATAAAGACATCTTTACTTTCGTAACTTTTTTTTTTCTAACCAATAAAAAAATAAAAAAAAAACGCGGGTACTTCGTCGCCACTATTATGTTCGTAGAAGGATGCAAGTGATACACGTGGAAGTGGTTTACGCACTGACGCTTTATTTTCATGGTCATCACAAAAAGGGCGGGGCTAATGTCAACCTGACAGTTGTCACGCAGCTATGGCTGCGTTCACACCTATACAAATATATAACAATCTGCTTAACGTTTTTCCCAGCCATGTTGGGGTCGGCTTCCAGTCTAACCAGATGCGATGGAGCGACTGCCCTGCACAACCCAGTTACTGGGGAATACGATTCCCACTGGTTAAACTAGTTGTCAGAGTTTCGGGTTTCTGGACTACACGTAACGACTGTCAACCCGTAATGGATTCACATTTTTTTCCGATCCACGGAGGACTTTCGTTATTTAAAGACCCATCCAGCTCGCTGTCCGGTAAAGACTAAGCCCGGGTCGATTGTTTAGTAGTTGTGTTCCACGCGCGCCTCAAAGAGATTTCAGTACCAACTGGTGGGGTCCGCAAAGGCCGATGCCTCCCAGGGGTGCGGGTTGTTCGAAAGAGATACCGTGGCTCCTGGCACACAGGCAACTGAAGGAACACGGGTGAATTTTAGTCAGTAAAAGTTTGACACGTCCTTCTGCTCCGCCCATAGCGGGAGAAGTTACTTGATGATATCCCAACCCCAAAAAAAAAAAGACCCATCTACCGACCGACCGCAGCAAGCTTAGCTGAGCCTGATCTAACGACACGGGTGGCTATTATTACTTATCCGAGTGTACGTAAGAAGAGTATTCTATTTAAAAGTATTTATTCAGAATTTACTTACCAATCGCGTCTAGTAACGCCATGATCTAAAATAGTCCCAGGGTTCGGGTTCTCTAAACCACCACCGCTCCGCATAAATATCCTGGTGTTGATGCGTTTCTGTACCACTACGTAGGTAAGTGCCGGCTTGTACTGAGCGCCTAGTACATTCAGACAGATCATCATTTGTGGTATTTCGTACTCTTGAACCACCTTCAATTCACCGTCGCCGACGCCATCCCTATAAGCAATAACAAAAAGTTAAGTTTTTTCTTTTCTATAATGTTTATCCTACTTATTGTTTGTTCCTTTTTTTAGCCATTAATGTCCCACTGCTGGGCAAAGGACTTCCTACTCTCTTTCCACCTCTCTCTGTCCACTCTTTATTAAAGGAGGCCAGCTGCTGCTCATCCCTTCATCTTCGTCTGGGCCTACCGCGATGTCGTTGGCCACTAACTAGGACCCACTGGGTCGTAAGTTTGGCCCTTTCATCGTCTGACATACAGCAGATGTGTCCAACCGAATTCCATTTAAGCGTGGCAGCTTTCCGAGCGACATCAGTTATTTTAGTAATGGAATGGATTGGTGTATTCTTAACCTGGTCCACAAGTTTGATACCCCGAATACTCAATCCCATAGCTCCTTTAAACAACTTTATTTGTAGAAGTAGCTGGACATAGGCATCTCCTAAGTGTCGCCACATCGACCATCAGTGCTGTGCTCATCAATCAACCTTGTGGAAGGCCCTTCAACGCTGGTCTTTTCGTTACTTGTCGCCACTCAAACTTTCGGTTCCATAGGCCATCCGTTCTGCGACCAATATGCCCCACACACTGCTACTTCGCCTGGTCTCCCTCCGATAACTATGACAGTGAGGGAAGAGAGATTGCATGTGTGCCTGTGCACACACTTGTACACTATACTATCTCCTGCGCCGAATGACACTATCTATATCCTCATAAACCTTCTGGAATAAATTCTCTAAATCACGGTGACAACCGCCTCCAAAACCATTGCGAAATTAAAAAGAACAACGCGGACACACAAGGACACACGCGTATTTAATTCACAATAGGTACATAAATTTATAGATTGTTCTGCAGTATACCTGTACATAATAATCCTGTCCGGTAAGGTTCCATTTACACTGAGGAAATGTTTGAGGGACTCCACAAGGCAGTCCTTAAGGTTATCAACTATCTCCTGCCCTTTCGATTGAAACACGGCCCTTGAGTACCAATGGGTCATCGACTGATTGTATGACGCCACAAAGGCTGAAAACAAAAAGCTTATTTAAGTATTTATTTTTGTGTAGTGTACTGATTGAAATGATGTTAGAATGCTTTGAAGGGGACACTAGTCGCGGGCTCGCTTTGTCAGTACCGGCATTGTTTTTGATATTTTACACTTCTTTGATTACTTAAACACGCCTAAAGTTGCTGTTATTATCTAGCCACGAGCCCCTCCATGTCTCTTATACTGGAGCAATAATTGCTCAACACGCCAGAGAACACGGTAAGCAATAAGTTTGGTAACACGTTAACTTACCGCAAACACTCTGCTTCTTTCTAGTAGCGTCGTGATGACTATCAATGCCTATAACCATAGCAGTCTTGAAAGGTATGCTGATGCTCCACAGAGTACCGCCAAGCTTGCAGTTCATTTGAAGCAGAATCTTCTGTGTTATAGAGCGCATTTTAGCCTGATTCATAAGCGTGCGGGCGTTTATTACCTGGAATAAATAATGTTGATATTATAAAGTTTGTTAACAATTATATTTTTATTCAATCCGGGTTCAACTGTAAAGTCTGCATAGACAATGGGGTTATTCTTTCAAAGTTTATTCAAGGGTGATATTACATATTTTTTTGGGCAAAATCTTTATGTAAAGACTAATCGTATAATAATAAACCACTCTTATGTATTATTCATTCTCATACTTTTAAGGAGGATGTGCTAGAGTACCCCGAAGAAATTCAAATTTTCTTACGTTTTTAGCCATCTGCAGGTCAGTACCCGGCTGTATGTTAACCAAAATATGATTCGAATCAAATTATTATATCAATTTTAAGTTTGTATTTACAGAATTATAATGATTAAAATCATTAATACCACCCTCAAAGTTCATTTAACCCTATTTAATTATTTTTTCATAAAAAAAGTTCGAGGGCTACCCTGATTAAGCCCTGTAAGACAGCGCAGAGCAAAAGTTTCATGATTGTTTGATGTTTCATTCCATGAGTTCACAGTCGCCAAAAGAGTGATAAATGATAAATGATTTTATTTCTGTAAGTAGGTTTGTACAAACACTTTTACACGTCAAACATATTTTTTAAAACTAGTTGAGGCCGGCGTTTCCTATCTGACTACTCTGAGAAGAAAGGCCGAAAAAAACTCAGAGGTCACAGTCTCTTTTAAAGTCCAGACATAATCTTGGTCAGATCATGTGAAGACCATGTGGATTGGTGTCTGAAATGGTCTTTTGAGGAAAGAACCACACAGATTGAGTGGACCTGTCCAATCAGTGCACGCATTTATCAGTAATCATGCAGCTCAACTCAGAACTTGATGAGCTCAATGATCCGACGAACAATACCAAAGAAAGGACATTTGGGTAGGACGCATAAATTACTCAAACAATGATTAAAACTAAACGAGAAAAAAAAAAGAAACCAAACTAAAATAAAAACACCAGTATAGTATCCAGGGTCGTCAGATATATTTCAAGTTTAGTATGAAACCGATGGATATTCTCGAATAAAATTTAATTTGATAAATGAACTGAAGGCCAATTCTCGTAATTAAAAACATTCACAATCTAGTCACAGTCTCATCTCAGCGACAATCAAATGTCAAAAACTTGTCAAAAATGTATGGAAACTAGAGGTATTTTTGACAGACTGTGAATGTTCTTAAAATTACGAGAATTGCCTCTCAGTCTGTTTTCTATTAATTTAATTATTCATTTAATTTAATTAATAAAAAACAAATTATAAACATTAATAATAATGATTATTATGATTTACCTGTGACGGAATTGGATTATCAGCGCAGCATATCTTCTTAATAGCTCCATAACGGTCATCTCTAGCCGTGGGACAGATAACCACCACAATCTGCATGCCGGTTGTTATGACCTTCTTGAGTGCGATGACGTAAGCGTCTGTGCGGTCGTTCGGCATTCGAATCATTTGGGGTTCGGCCACGTTTATGCCCATAGGACGGCAGCAGCGCTTCACTGTCTCTCGGAAGTCCTGTGGAATGTGTTTTATTTATTAGTGGGACAGGTTTTATGTTGTACTAGCTGTGCCCGCGCAAAAAGTAAGTAAAGTATTAGTAAAAATAAATAAAATTTCTAAAATAAGAGTAGCCTACGTTACTCCTTATTACATCAGCTATCTACCAGTGAAAGTCCCGTGAAAATCGGTCCAGCCGCTTCAGAGATTAGCCGGAACAAACAAACAGACAGACAGACAAAAATTGAAAAACAATATATATTTTGGTATACAGGAAAAGTTTTTATCCAGTGCGCAAACTGTAACCATGAATTCAGCATATCATTCTAGACCCCCCAGCACAGAAATTTTTCGTCGGTTATACAAAAAAATCAGCTGTTCCATACATTTTGACTGCGTGGGTATTGCACTTTTCTATGAAACAGCTGATTTTTTTATGTAAAACCGACGAAAAAGTATTTCGCTGGAGAGTCTAGAATGGTATGCCGAATTCATGGTTAAAAATTGCGCACTGAATAAAAACTTTTACTGTATGTACCGTGAATACAAAACCCTAAGCATTTAGTAAAAAGCAGTTATTTTAATATTACAAACAGACACTCCAATTTTATTTATCTGTATAGATGGTACGATTTTAACTGTAAATGTATGCTGATATTGAGGACTTAGCTCGACTAATACCCAAGGTTGACACTTTGGACACACCTCAATGAGCTATTCCAATATCATTCAATGCCGTGAGTATCAATCGCTCATGGCAGTCATATTTCATCAGCACTGCTCTCAAAACGGTGAAGGAAAACATCGTTAGGAAACCGGAATGTTCTAGAACCAAAAGTTCGAAGACATGTTAAATCTACCAACCCGCACTGGGCCCGCATGGCATTTTACAGCCCACTCCCTCCAGAATAGCAGAGGCCTGTGTCCCAGCAATGGCCAATTCCTTAAATCCAAATAAATAATAGTAAAACGTAATGCAAATCTAAAAGCATTCAAAAAGTAATTCTTAGTCACCCTCTGCCAAACAAAATAACAATACTAACTCTTCAAAAAAACTTTCTTTTCACTCATCCTTTAACATCTTCAATTATCATAATCTATTGTTTCAATCAGTATAACATAAAACTACTTACATTAGCAACCTGATTATCCTTATCAGTGTGCAAAATGGCCCATTTGATTATATCCACAGCTTGCATCACATGTTGCCTTGTTGCGTCACCACTCCATTCTGCATTAGGTTTCCCGGGCACCCTGACATTGTTACCGAAGTATATTGTTTCTGGCTGCAGCGTACGGGCAGTAAGGTTGACGGTCTCTGGCGCTATGCTGAGACCCCAACCCGCGAGACGATTCCTTGCAGTTTCGTTATTCATCACCGTTTCTATGTACTGAAATAACATTGGGAAGATTGGATGAACAAATTATAAAAGTCTATACAATAGTGATGATTCTGATGCGCACCTACTTTACTTAATTTAGAGTATTGCTATCGATATCCTTCTAATGACACAGGAAAGAGACGAAAATAAATAAGTGCTATCAAATTTAGTTGAATTAAGATTTTTTTCGACGAAATTAGGACGACCTAAATTTATCATGCTTACAATCACGCCAAATTCAAGGCAATCGAGACGTAATTTCGTTTGACAGTTCTAAAGCGTCACTTTTTCTTTCGCGGTCTACCAATAAGAGATAGCAATTCTCTTATTTTAGTTTAGGTGGTGAACAAAATAATCGGTACCAGTATAGCTCAGAATTAATTTATTGATACATGATTCATTTTTATCTTACATACAATAGGGTATTACACCCATTTTTGAGAAGTGTCATAATTAGATTCTAAAATGCTAATAAACCACTAAAAACACAACATTTTTACTGAATCGATTAGTGCCATAAAAATGCATTTAAATTTTATATTTCATATTTCGCGCGTAATTTGACGAAAACTCTGGACGCAGTGGACGCCATATTGCTCCGTGGGTATGACGTCAGTTTGCTGTGTAAGCAAATGCGCTGATATTTTGTATAATAATTGTTTATAATTAAAAAAAATGAGTTATTATTCTACTTTTCGGTGGGTTGCTGTTCCTGAATGTAAGATATTATTTCAATAAAAATTACTTTGGTTACGAATTTAATACAAGTACAAAGTTGTTCAGTTAATTAGTTTAAACAGCAGTATGACGTAATAACATGGCGGCTACTATTTCATGGTGTTCCAAAAAAGATTAAAAATACTGAAATCTTTGAATTGGTTTTTAAAATTTATTTTGTTATTTCATGAACTAAAACCAATATTTTTCGACAGCTTTTTGCCTAATCTATGTCAATAATATATTTTTAGGTATTTTTCACATAGAGTAAAATATCCTATTTTTTTTTACATATTGAACAGATATTGGTAACAACATAAAACCTTACACTGATATTATTGAAATAATTTCACAGCATACATTTTTGCTCAATGTTCCTTAGTTTGATGTGCCGAAATGCGTGGATAGTGGCTATGTGATGGGTATAGCTAGATACTATTTCGTTTTTTTTTTTTGAGTGTGGGAAATCATCTAATAACTTCCCCAGCTCTGGGCAGAGCAGGAGGTCGTGTCAGACTCTTAAGCGCAATACACACATAGAGCGGGTGCGGGCGCGGGTCGTGTTGTTCGCGTGATACGCGCTGTTCGTCGTCTTCACCCACAACGCGCGCGCGGGTCGTCGGCGGATCGGCCGCGGGCAGGCCATGCTAGCTACAGCGGGTTCAGCAGGCGACACATGCAGTGTGATTAATAATGTCGGGGGTTTTGGACTACTACTTATTTTGAAAAGAAGAGCACGGAAACGAAAAATAATCTGGTTTCATGAAATTAATAAAAAACGACTACAATACGGAGAATAGAAATAGAAACCAGTGTTTTTGTAGTTTTTATCACTTGGTTCGTACAAACAACTATGTTTACGAACACATTCAATAATTTTTTCATTGAGATCCATAGCATAATCGAACTATTTTTTGTAAGTTTTCACAAAACAAATTCTCGACACTCGCAGCGCACGACCCGCACCCGCGCCAGTGTGAGTGCCTTTCGGAGAATACGTGTATTACTAAGAATAGAACGACGTTATGCCCGCTCCCAACCCGCTGTTTGTAGTGGCGGGCGACGCGCCGCTCCCGCGCACGCCCCGCCCCGCACACGCTGTCAGTGTGATGACTTTCATATATATTACAAGGAATTATACCGCCGTACTCACGTCCATCCGCGCCCGACCCGCACCCGCTCTATGTGTGTATTGAGCTTTACTGACTAAAACCCACCCGTGTTCCTTCAGTTGCCTGTGTGCCAGGGGCCGCGGTATCTTTTTCGAACAACCCGCACCCCTGGCAGGCATCGGCCCTTGCGGAACCCACCAGTATTGCTGACATCTCTTTGAGGCGCGCGTGGAACACAACGCGCCGTCGACCCGGGTACTATTACGAGTTAATCTTCTTTTTAGGTGGAAGTAACAGGTTATCCCGCGAAATTCAAGTTTTGCTACGTTTTTTGCAATTTGCAGTGTCAGGCTGTATGTTGAACAAAAATGATCCGCGATCGAAACAAATATGGCTTTACAGAATTATAACACTTAATATCATCAATACAAACCTCTAAGTTCATTAAATCCCATTGAATGACTGTTTCATGAAATATCATTCTGAGGAAATTGCAAAAAACAAAAGAAAATTTGAATCAATCTTATGTAATTTTCGATAGAGGACGTACAGACAAAAGATGCATATAAATGCAAATAAAAGCAGTGAATAATAATTCTTACCTTTTTGAACGCCGCATGACGTTGGTTTGGCGTGATTTTAGTGAAACTAGCGACATCCTTCATTAACCTAAAGTTGCTTCGTTGATCATCCGAGAGGCCGGTGAGCTGACACAACTCAGGAATCAAGCATATCATGAAGTCAGTCGGCTTTTCCTGGCCTGGCATACGTTTTGAATCCCTAAAACAATGTTGATTTATTAACATAAAGGTGACATCGACGCGCACACGTCGATGTCCCTACCACCGTATACAGGTATCGAATCGGTGGTGAAACAGGCCCTTTAGACTGTACCGCAAATTGCAATCTTAGAAGTCGCCTACGAGTAAATTACCTGGATATAAGCAATGGCTGATCCCAATCTTTGATTTGTATGCCATAGTTGTCCTTATAGTAATCGATGAAGGAAATCTGCTTTGGTTGCCCATCCACCATCTTCTCAAATGTTGATTTTGGTGACTGTGTATCATCAATACTATCTACCCTGTAAAATGCAAAATAAGAGTTTAAAACCTGAAGAGGACAAAGTATATGAATATGATTGTATGTGTTATTGGCAGCCTTATACATATTGAGGTGGCACAGAATGACACAGAATGGGGGTTCAGTTTCAGACTTCAGTTTGCTATGTCAAAGGAAATATATTACTATTTAATAAAAAGCTAAATACCAGCTTTTTATTAAATAGTAATATATTTCCTTTGACATAGCAAACTGAAGTCTGACGCCCTCCTGCTAAATCCAGAGCGGGAGAAGTTATTTGATGATTACCCATCCTCAAAAAAAATAAAGATACATATTCGGACTTTTTGAAGTTATCTAATTTCCTCTCGAAGACTTGAGGAGTACTTACCTAAACATTTTCTTGTTATACGTAGTCATGACTGAACAGCCGACCAATCGTTCGGCCATCGCTTTCTTCCAGCCAGCTCCCTGTGTCTGAATGGTCTCTTTTATAAATGACAGCACCGACTGTGTGCGGAGTACTTTGTGCGTGGAGTCCAGGGTCAACATGAGACCTCCTTCGTACTCGTCGACAGCAGTCACGTAACTGAAGGTAGAAAAATAAATATGTGATACAGAGGGAATGTTTGTGGTTTGTATTTTTGCAGACTTTAAAAGTAATTTAGTAGTTGCGGCATCTACATCGCATGCGCACTACGCATTAAACTGACGTCACGCAACATACTGTACCGTGCAAGCAGTTTACCGCGCAACAGCATTATACAACGTGTAACATAATTAACGCATAAAATCGTGCCGACCCTAGCCTTACTTTATGCATTTAAAATTGAGTCTTATTGCCTTGAAATAAGATTGAATTTTATTTGACTCAACCGGCAGTAGTTCTGGCTTTTTTTATACCTAATTAACTGACTGAAATCGATTCAGTACCTAGCCCAATATGAACAAACTGCCCACCAGACACAATACCCGTCTGGTCGGCGGATCCTGCCTTGTCTGTAGAGGTTGAGTCAAGAACCTCTAAAAATGATACTTATAAAAGACTGAATATTTAACGAGTTAATTTGTTTACTTGCAGTCCTTGAAAGTCGTGCACTCTAGCACGTATTAATGGTGTGTTTCATTCGACGACAACGGATATCATTAATCAACCCGAATCGATTGGATCCACATTTTACAAATATCGATGACATTGATAACCAGGCTCGAGTGAATGTCAATCACCAAGAGATCTTAATTTTCAGTCAACACATTCTGACTTTTAACTGTTACGGTTAGAGGGAGCGAGCCCTAACTTTTAAACCGTCAATGTTATCGAGATATTTTGGTAAAATAATGTAAAATAATGACATACCCAGGCCAAACTTCCAGCTTATGCTGTGGAATCTGAATACCAGCTTTATCATTGAAATGATCGCGATTAATCCTTATAAGCTGCAAGTCCTTCATTATACATTTGAATATCACATTGTAGATATGTATCATTTCGCTGAGGCGACGGGTTCTACGGAATATAATCTGTAATAATAACGAGAGTTACGGTTTAGAATGCACATCGTTTAAAAATTACTAAATAAATTAAATAAATAAAAATAAAATAAAATTAATTTATTTCAGGCCAGTTTTTATACATACACCTATAGTATTAGAAAAAATGATAAAATAAAAATAAATTAAATTTGAAATAGATAAAAATAAATTAAATTATTATTATTATACATTCATTAGATTACTTATAGTTTTCATAAAATTGTCAGGAAGGTTTAACTGAGGTTTAAATTCAAAGAGTCATACTAAAATTATATACTTAGTGGTCATGTAAATGGTGCGAAATACAATAGTCGCAATGCTGTTTTTACACTTAATCAGTCTCAGATGAAATGATGCTTTAAGCCTACGCAATACAGCATAAAAATCGTCGTCGAAATACTACATAAAAACGATTTATTGTTACTACAGGAAGTATATCATAATCCACCGTTCCCTCTGCTGGGACGCAGGCCTCCTCTCAGTGAGTGGGAGTTGGCCGTTATCCACCACGTGGGCCCGTGAGGGTTGAAGATGATGCTACAGGTTTATCACTTTTTATTTTGACCAGTTTTAATGAAGCTGGTCAAAATAAAAATTGTACAATAATATGAAAATCCAAAGAATAATTTAATAGGAATAAACTGGAAAATCTATCACTCTACAGTATGTTCGCTGAGAGTTGATAAATAATGGGGGTTAAAGTATGAAATTGCCGTTGTATAGTAATAGACACTTCGAACTGACAAAATCTTCACGGTGTGAAATTTTCGTGTGAAACTTTTTTTCACGTGCTACCTATGAGGTTCTTCTTTTAAAAAATGTGCAACATTCGATTTTCGACTTTCAATTGTTTTTTTATTCAGCTTAGACGTAAAGATGGATACTTCGAAAATCCGAGTTATTTTTGAATACGAGTTCAGACGCGGAACTAACGCGGCAGAAACGGCTCGCAATATCAACGTTGCATATGGAGAGGGGACTGCTGATGAAGGCACCGTGCGTTTTTGGTTTAAACGTTTTCGTAATGGAAACTTCGACTTGAAGAACGAACCACGTGGTAGACCGCCCACACAAGTGAATAACGCTGAATTGAAGGAGCTGGCAGAAGCCGATTCGAGTCAAACTACCCAGGATTTAGCGGCATTAACTTTACATCAGGGGCCTTAGTCTGCTATTTTTATAAATTCGTCATTCCAACACGATCCCATTGTCATTCATTTGTCATTTTGCTAAAAGTTCGTAATCTGCTAAATTCATAATGGTCGATCAATGGTCTCGTAATAGAATTGTGTAGAAATGTTTTTCGAAAAACTACTACTAAATTTGACCATTTATTCATGCCAGATTTCATTTATATATATTTTTACATATTATTTATTAGTGTTATAGGCAATCTAAAGTAGTAGGAAGTTCGTAAACTAAGTCAGTCATTAATTTGTCATTATGTACGAGATTACCAATAAATGCCATTTCTTTCAATGGAGTGTCAGTGGCTGACCATTGGAAAGTCATAATGACGCCATTTTATTAGTAGATTACCAAACTTGTCAAAATCAACAATTATGAAATCAATGATAGACCATTCTGACACTATTGTAATAGCAGACTTGAGGCCCTGGTTTAACGTTACCCTTCCTGCCTAAAATATTGACGCATCAATAAGATAAAAAAATATTAAAAAAGAATGCCTCATAGTTTGACTGATCTGCAGAAAGAAATGCGTGTTGAAACTTGTGTTGCCTTGTTTGAATCGGTACAGAAATGAAGGAATATTGGATCGAATTTTCTTCCCAAGAGGCAGTACAAAATGCTTTCAGTTTGTCGAATCTAGATTCTCAGTGTTCTATCGTAAAGGCATAAATGAACTGCCGTTTAGATTGCAGCCATGTATATATAATGAGGGTAAATATTTTGATTAAATAAAATGTATTTTAGAAAAAAACGAGTTTATTTTTTTTAGTAAAGGCGCCAGCACATCAAGCTACTAAATAGATAGATAGATTTTCAACTTTATTTCTAAAAGATAAGGTTCATGTTCAATTGGGAAAATTTGACAGTTTGGGATAGCTTGATGTGCTGGCGTCTGTACAAATCGGCAATTTCATACTTTAACCCCTAAGCTGAAGGCGTCCCATAGGGTTACCGCATGATCTCAGGTGAGGCGGCGGGCCTCCTTGCCGGATTACCGCCATGGGATCTGGAGGCAAAGGTCCTCGCGCATTCCTGGGAGTGGCGCGAGGAGGCCAAACGCCGGGGCGTTACTCCGCTGCCGCGAGAAATCGAGGTGCAGCGGACAGAGCTCCGGCGGGATCTCATGGCGACATGGAGAGCGCGATTGTCGCAACCCAGTGCTGGGCACGCCACGATAGCGGCGGTAAGTCCCCTCTTTGAGGAGTGGCTTGAGAGGCGGCATGGCGTCCTCACCTTCCGCCTGACGCAGGTCCTCACCGGACACGGTTGTTTCGGGAGGTTCCTGTTTCGCATAAGGCGGGAGGAAACGCCCGGGTGTTTCCATTGCAAAGATCGCCCTGAGGACACGGTGGAGCATACGGTGGCGGTCTGCCCGGCTTGGGCGGAGCACCGCCGTGTCCTCGTGGAGGCGATCGGCGGCGGCGATCTCTCGCGTCCGGCCCTGGTGCAGGCCATGGTACGGAGCGAGAGTGAATGGTTAGCCGTCACCTCCTTCTGCGAAGCAGTAATGCTCGCGAAGAGGGAGGCGGCGCACGTGAGGGAGAGGCAGTATATGCGCCCTCACGGCCGTAGTCGCCGCGGGAGACGCCCTGGGCGTCGGGAATCCCAGGCTGATTCCCGGCCACCGTAGGCGCGGGCTTGCGGACGGCGAGTAATGGGTAGCTCGCTGTCCGGTAAGGACCAAGCCCGGGTCGACGGCGCGTTGTGTTCCACGCGCGCCTCAAAGAGATGTCAGCAGCAAATGGGGGGGTCCGCAAGGGCCGATGCCTGCCAGGGGTGCGGGTTGTTCGAAAGAGATACCGTGGCCCCTGGCACACAAGCAACTGAGGGAACACGGGTGGGTTTTAGTCAGTAAAGTCTGACACGCCCTCCCGCTCCACCCAGAGCGGGAGAAGTTATTTGATGATTTCCCACCCAAAAAAAAAACCCCTAATATTATGATACGAATAGCTGCTGTCGCTTAATTATCGCAATCTGTATGGTGGTTGTCGCTATCTCCCGCTTTCGCCGTTTTCATAGTACGAGGCACGCAGGTGTTGTGAACTGCGGCCATATTGCCTATAAATAATTACAGGGCCGCAATTTGTAATGAGTTAAGAAACCCTGACTGTATCAACTCTCGGCGAACTGACTTTAGGGTATCTTCAAAATATAAATTAAGCACCTGTGTACCCCGTGAAATTTTAATTTACTTACTTTTTTTGAAATTTGCTTATCAGTGTCAGGCTGTATGACTCGCGACCGTAACATGTATGTATTTACAGAATTTTAACATTAAAATCATCGATACAACCCTCTAAGTTCATTTAATTTAGTTGAATGGCTGCTTCATGAAATAGTCTTACTGTTATAATTGCAAAAAACGCATTCACCTTAATCGAACTTTAATATTACTTCCTCAGACGAGCTCCTTCATAAAGAGCTACAACTAAGCATATTATTTATGTTTCAATTTAAACAGTGTACTTACAGTGATTCTGACTTTGCTGTTATCAAACGGATTGGTTGACACCAGGTTAAGAGCTTCTTCAGGTAGTTTATGGGGCACATACAAGGTAGTACCATCAAATGTCTTCTCCTTGAAGTGCTGACGGTGTTCTGAAAAAAAAAAGCAGTGCAATCATGCATTAAACTCAGGTTGTTTCACTTAAGAAAAATGTGGAAGAATACAAAGGTGCATTGTTTTTTTTTTCAGATATGCAGAATAAACCACATCAACAAGATTATGAATACTTACTTTAAACAGCAAATAGAATAAAATATAGTACAACCACATATTACTTGAGTAAAGTTTAAATGAACATTAATACCAGACTGATGACAGCCCTTAAAAAATGGTCAAAAAGAAAACATTGCTATCTTTACATAATTCAACAAATTATTCAAATATTTTGGTCAAAATTTTTACTTCATAACATTATAAAACTTACCAGCCAAAAGTTTAAAGCGTAAATTCTTATAATCTTGGTCCGGATCGTATCTCACTTCATACTCGTAAACGTTGTTCTCTTCAAAGTTCAGATAAATAAAGTTGGCAGTCACTTGAATAGGTGTGCCACTGGTACCTTTCATTATAACTGGGGGTGTGTCTTTCACTTCTCGCTGTAACAAGGATTAAATATAAAAAACTAGGCTGAGGGTCAGTTAACGTGCCATTTAGCACGTGTATTAATCAGACACAAATTGAGACACCAGGCTGCTCTGCCAGGGATGCGGGTTGTTCGAAAGAGATACCGCGGCCCCTGGCACACAGGCAACTGAGGGAACACGGGTGGCTTTTAGTCAGGAAAAGTCTGACACGCTCTTCTGCTCCACCCAGAGCGGGAGAAGTTATTTGATGATATTCCACCCAAAAAAAAGTCTCCTGACTGCCGCTGAAAAACAACACATCCTCCAAGCCAAAAATGGAAGCCTGAACCCAAGCTGAACAGTCACATTTGCAACCACTTAATTAATGGGGTAGACGTTAATACTACATTACGATACATGTGACGTATGATAGCACGGCGTTAAATTATACAATTTTATAGCACGTGTGACCTAAGCCAGCCCTTAAGTCTCGTTAATCTGTGTAAAAATGGACTACTTATGTCACCGAAAAGCATGACATAAGGGAAGGTTTAGATCACGCAGTGCTATAACGATGTTTTAGTAATTTTGTAATAATATAGTTCCCTCAGTAAGAGCTCATAAAAAAGCTATCAACTACTACCAATTTAATTGAAAAGAGTGTCCATGGAGTTTCTTAATAAGAAGCTTGGTAGGTACCACACTTTGGAATGGGCAAATATGCTTCATATTTCTGGCTGACCGACTGCTTGACAATTCAAAAGTGTATTAAAAAAGCATTAAGTTTGACAGTATGGTCAACTTACAAAGGGTTTCTTTCTAGGCTGGTCTTCAGGCGGCTTGGATATGGCTAAACTTTCAGCCACTGTCTCCGTTATCTGCTGGACATCTGACTTCAAGCTATCTCCCGCCGCTTTAGCAGCTTGTCTGAACAAAGAAACTTCTGTTAGTGAAATATCTAAAAATGTATCATGTCCTAGCGCCGGGGTCCCAGGTTTCACTAGAGAGAATAGATATTATCAATTTAAACGTAAACAAAACCTTCCTCTATGGTGAAAACTGCAACTTAATCAATATGTACGAGCACGAGAGCCCCCGACCAAAATCTTGTTCCATCGTTTTACGGCTAAAACCGTATAACAACGTTAGTTTAGATGTTTCTGAACCCGACTCGGTGGTCAGTACTAGGCAAAAAAACGTCGCAGTTTTATAGGGCCCATTTCCGCTATGTCAAAAAAATTATAATAGGCAAACGATTTTGTCACGATATTTTAAAAAAAATGACGTTTCGTCACTTTATTACGAAAAAGTTTGGTTTCGGACATTTTGGGCGTCACAATTGTACTGATAAAATTTTCAAAAAGGTCAAAAAATACCGACCTGTCTTATAGTAACCTGGTTCATTTTTTTATTTTGTATAGCTACAGCTCAGTAGAACTGAGGTTACCAAAAAACTGTTTTCAGAGATTTTAAATGTCACCTACAATTCCAAAATCGCGCGGCGCTTATCTCTTACTACAACGATGCCGAGTCCAACAATGATTATTTTTTTATTTTATTTTCAATAAACAGTATTTGTCAAACGTTATCCCAGTGTCTATTTGTAGTCGTTCGGAATTTAGTTACACGGGGAAGTCTTCAGTGGATACTTCAGCGAGCATTTGTAAAGGAAGACCTTCTGGAGGGCTTGCCTCGCATTTAGCTGCGAGTGTGGTGCATGTAATGTAGACTGGTAAACAATATGCGCCTTTTGGTTATAAATAAATATATTTATATATGGCCGACGAGCGAAAATCTGCCACTTTTTACGGAAGGTCTAAGTGAAATGTATTCTATTAAACATAATAAAAATATTGAATCACGCACCCGGCCGAGTCATTTTGTAATTAATTTCTTAGTCTACGTGGACACGGACGTAATGGAATCGCGGAAAGATCTTTCCGCGCAGTGGATTTTCAACATACTGCTTATCGCCGAGAGCTCAAAATCAAACAGTAGAACATTGTTCGATTTTCGACGCGCTAGGATTCACTTTGTTGGATTCTCAACGCTCAACACCGAAAGTTGAAAATCCAGTAGGTGAAAAAATCCCGCCGCGATTTACGTCCGTTTGAATGTCCGACACTTAGTGTTTATAGTGAGCAGGAAGTATTAAGTACGGACTTAAACTTTTTAGGTATAGAGTTTCGCAAACGTAGACGTTTATCAGTGACTCCCATGGGTTTAAGCGTAGACCACGGTCTTGTTACACAGGCGGCGGGGAAAGCAATTGGAAACATTGCGGTTATATATATGATACGCTTTGGTCAGATTACTTTCCCTTGAAAATAGAATATGATGTAAATTATCAAATTAAAAACCAGTGTAATTAAATCACCGCGTAGCGGTGTGCGCTTGGGTGAAAGATGTAACAAAAAATTTAATTGTATATATTTTGGCCTCACTCCATTCTAAGAAATGTTTTTTCATCTCTCTGGAAAGCTTGATATTTCTCCAAGCTTACCAGTTAGCGTGGTCGGTAGGACTGACCACAAGGAAATAGCTAATATATTTAAAGAACAGTTTATAGTGAGCTCACCTCTTAACTCTGCGGTGAAGTAAGAGACCTGAGGCCTTAGTGCGAGTTTCATTTATCCATCTCGATCAAACGCATCGACCGCGTTTGGCGCTCCGATTGGCCCTGGATTAGTGACGGACCAATCGGAGCCCCGAACGCGCTCGATGCTTTTGATCGAAATGGTTAAATGAAACTCACACTAGGGCCACTGTAAGGAGCGCTCCTGCGGTTTGCGTGTAAAGAAATCAAAACAGTAATTATATATACGTATGAAGAGGGGCAAATATCCTGGTTATGCTGGACTCAGCATCGAGCATCTTCAAAATGCTGGTTTGCACTTGCCAAGAGTATTGATTAGTTTTTTTTAATCTATGTATAGAGTATTTTACCTACCACAGGTGCTGGATACACTAGTTAAACACTTGTACCTATTGTACAGAATTGGACAGGAGACATAGCAGACAAAGGTAATTATAGACTAATCCCACTGGCAACTATGATAGCCGCCTCCTTGCTGGATTGCCGCCATGGGATCTGGAGGCAAACGTCCTCGCGCACACATGCGAGTGGCGCGAGGAGACAAAACGCCGGGGCGTAACTCCGCTGTCGCGAGAAATCGTGCCACAGCGGACAGAGCTCCGGCGGGATCACATGATGACATGGATAGTGTGATTGCAGCAACCCAGTGCTGGGCACGCCAGAATTGCAGCGGTAAGTCGCCTCTTTGAGGAGTGGATTTAGAGGCGCCACGGCGTCCTCACCTTTCTCCTGGCGCAGGTCCTCACCGGACACGGTTGTTTTGGGAGGTTCCTGTTTCGGATAAGGCGGGAGGAAACGCCCGGGTGTTACCACTGCGTAGATCACCCGGAGGACGCGGTGGAGCATACAGTGGAGGTCTGCCCGGCTTGGGCGGAGCACTGCCGTGTCCTCGTTGAGGCGATCGGCGGTAGCGATCTCTCGCGTCCGGACCTGGTCCAGGCCACGGTACGGGGCGAGAGTGCATGGGTAGCCGTCACCTCCTTATGCGAAGCAGTAATGCTCGTGAAGAGGGTAACGGCGCACGTGAGGGTGAGGCAATCTATGCGCCCTCACGGCCCTAGTCGCCGCAGGAGACGCCCTGGGCGTCGGGAATCTCAGGCCGATTCCCGGCCACCGTAGGCGCGGGCTTGCGGACGGCGAGTAATGGGCAGCTCGCCATCCGGTAAAGGAACAGGCCCGGGTCGACGGCGCGTTGTGTACCACGCGCGCCTCAAAGAGAAGTCAGCACCAACTGGTGGGGTCCGCAAGGGCCGATGCCTGCCAGGGTGCGGGTTGTTCGAGAAATACCGTGGCCCCTGCACACACGCAACTGCCAGCCCTCCCGCTCCGCCCAGAACGGGAAAAGCTATTTGATGATATCCCATACTCAAAAAAAAAATATGTTTGACAGTGTGCTTCACACACCTCAGTAGATACACAAAATTACACGACACACAGTTTGGTTTTCGTGTTGGGTCAAATATTATACGGACAGAAAACACCAGTGTGTGCTTGTTTTCTGGACCTTTCCAAAGCCTTCGACATGGTTTCTTATAGGTAATGTCTTATGGGAGAAGGTATGGGAAGCGGGAGTGCCTGCTGCATTTGTGTGAACATTATCTTTCTGGTATGACAAGCAGAGAAACTTGGTCAAATCTTATATTGCTTTGCCCGACTCGTATAAACTCGAATGTGATGTTATGCAGGGAGGTCTTACGTCCCTAGACTATTAAAACTTTATATAGTCTTATACGTAGATACAAGCTTTGAGTTGTTTTGAGTTGTAGAACTTGCTTGTTGAGCTCAGCTGCATACATGTCAGATGGCATTTAGACTGAGTCAGTTTAAATAACCTAAACTAGGCAGACGATATGGTGCTGCTGAACACGACAATCGGTGGAATAAGGAATTTGCACGCTGTTTGTGAACGATATGCCGAGCCACATGGGCATATAATTCTACAAAGAGTGATTTTTTGGTATTTAGTGGTAAAAATAAAAGTCCCTCAAATGTCCTTTTGCAGAAGGTAACACTATTTTCATATTTAGGCCATATTGTTACGGAGGATCTTAAGATGACTCAGATATGGAGAGGGCTCAGGGCGATGGCTGTGAGGAGAAACATGCTGGCGCCCCAGTTTGCTTGTTGTTCAGTACCGGTCAAAATAACACTTTTTACGGCATTTTGTGGAACATTTTACACCACATACCAAAAAAGCAGACAATAATCTGCGCCAACAATACATTCAGGATGCTTTTGGCACTTGCTCCTTACTCTAGTTGACTATTTCGCAATCATGCGCAAGAAAGTGGCATCAATAATATGCAGAGTGTGAGGAAGCAACAATAGCACTCTGAAAGTATTGTTTTAAAGGTTAGAATGGCCTACAATGGATAGGTGTATCAAGCTACATGATAGGGGGCTTGATAAACCTTCTGTAATTGGATACATTGTTTTGTTTTTATAATATTCTTATTTATTATTACTAACGTAGTTTTTAAGTTACTTGTAATACTAACATGCTATGGGCCTACGATGCCAGCGAATAAATTTTATTTTTTTCCAGTGTACTAAAGAAAGTCCTTCAATTTCAGTTCGATTGTTTCGGGTAAGGTCTTTATTAATCGCAATACGTTTTTTTAGGGTTCCGTAGTTTAGACTCTTAGTACTAGAAAGCTGTTATTTGGCATAGAAATACTTATTAGTCACGCCGACAAAGTGGTAAAATAAAATCTTGAAAAAAGAAAAGTGGAGATGTATTTTATTCCCGTCCACCCAATGGTGTGAGGTATCGTTGGATAGTTGCGGGTAGACTGCGGGTTTGTGATTTTTTTTTTCGATTAAGGCATAAAACTGCAAACGTTTATTAGAATCAAGTGTGTGTATCCTGCCAGCTAAATGTAAAATTCACAGCAGTAATACTGATACATAGGTAACGGAGTTGAAAGGAAAACTATCACAGCTAAATGGGCTTTACAAGTAAACTTGTAATCATTGGCCAACTTACATTTGCAGTTGGAATGTATGGGAGAATATGTTTTTCAACTACAATGTTTTAATTAACTTTGTTCTTAGACAAAAATTCATCCCAAGTACGGAACCCTTCATTTTGCGTGGTCCGACACGCACTTGCCAGTTTTTTAATTATTTCTGACTATCAAAGAGATGTCTAATTAGTTAGATGCTACATTACTAAATTTGTCAATACATCTTTTTTCTGCATCTGGGACTTCTTTACATCATGTCCAACAGTATCCAGACAGAATGTTACGAACGGTAAACTTTTTTAACAAGTACAAAATGGTTTTAACACGTAAAATGCTCACACTTTCTTCTAAAACGTGATGTATTCGCATCAGCTGTCACATTACACGCAATAGTTTTCATTCGCCTTAGTTTTCGACCCTAAATATCACAATACAAATATTACCTACATAATACTACTTTACATGTTGACTTACACAGATTGTAACAGCTTCAATCCTCTTCCGGCACCTCTCATCGGTTGGCTTGGGCTGACGTCAGCAGCAGGAGAAAAGAGCGGTGGCCCTACAAAAAAGTACAGCTTGTAAAAATACTAGGTTTCCCGCGGCTTCACCGGTGTGGAGGCCGGAGATTATGACACGGAAATGTACTACCGTGATTTATAAGTATCCTAGGTTATGGTTGTCTATATGCCAAATTACGTCCAAATCCGTCCAGCCGTTATAAAATAACAGAGACACACATAGATACTTTCCCATTTATCTATACGTGAAGCAATAACTTTGTATCCATTTTTACGGAAATTTCGCGGACGGAGGAGTATAAAATTGAGCACACAAAGTTAAAGTTTACATGGAGAAAGAGTGCAGAAAGCTAATATTTTTTTAATTATCGTCGAATTTCGACCACTGGGCGATCACTAGTAATATTAAAGTTATAGATAGTATTGACACACATTATCTAAAGGTAACTGTGGTCTACATTATGGGTATATCATCATATAACTCCAGTATTCTCCGAAGGGATAGGCATGTGTGCACCCCCACATTTCACCACTTGAATCAGGTTAGCTGTTTTAGGGAAGGAAAAATATCGTGAGGAAACCGTCATCTCGTAGAACCAAAAATTCGAAGGTAGCTTCTGGCTTCGAAACGGGAGCCGTCTGTAGCCGGCTCCCTCTCGAAGCCTGTGTCCCAAGAGTCCCAACACTAGGAACATTAGGCTGATTATGCTAAAAAGACAATTTCACAAACCTGGTTTTTGTTGTGCCTTTGCAAGCAGCAAGGCTGACATTTTGCCCCGTCCACCAATTGAAGTGGCCCCAGATGTGATGGACGAGCATACCTGTAATTTTTATTTAAAAAATATAACATCTCATCATTCATCATCATTTCAGCCGAAAGACGTCCACTGCTGGACATAGGCCTACCCCAATTGGGGGGTTTTGCCATAATCGCCACGCTTGGCAGGCGGGTTGGCGATCACAGTATGGTGGTAAAATTCATAGAGAATGCTGCTGCCCATTCTCTGATAAGTCCCTTAGTCGCCTTCTACGACACCCACGGGAAGAAATGGGAAGGCACTATTCTTTTAGGTCCGGCACCACACGGCACAAAACAATTATAACATCTACATTCGCTCAAATTGTCTAAATACTTTTCTCAAAGATACCTTGTCCTCAATATTGTTCAGATGAAAGTTCAAACAAAAATCTCTCGAACTGGAAAATGCTTTTACAATTACTTCTGTGTGCTGGTTAGAGCTTTGAGTGGTAACGGGAACCAAAGAACTTTCTGAGAAAAACAACTTATAACATGCATTATCATCATCTCCTGCCCTCATCGCAATTTATTTGGGGTCGGTCCAAATCTCTTTATATTCCACACTTCTCTAGTAGTCATCATCTCCGTAGTCACACCCTTTCTAACCATATCATCATTCACACAGTCCATCCATCGTTTCTTTGGTCTCCCCCTACTCTTATAGCCATTGATATTCATACTCAAAACTTTCTTCACTACATTTTCCATTTACATATTATCGAGCATGCACAATAATGCATTTTATTAGTGATATATTTCCCTAATAAATTTAGGAAAATATGTCACTTTTTACCAACCATAAAAGTAAAGTTTGTTAAATCCATGTTTAATTTTAAGACAAAATTATGATAACAGGAAATTAATGCTCTATTGAGGTTTCAGTTTGATGTCGTTCTTATCAGTGATTGCGCGCAACCAGCTGTGGTTTCTATCATTATGTCAGGAACCAATGGACAATAGAGGGTCATTTTTTTATTTTAACTGCTGGATTAGATTAGAATCTGCCCACGACTTTGGTCACGTTGAAGTCATATGACACCACAATATACTACAATAACAGCCATATTTTTATAAAACATCCCTGTAGTTTTTGCATGATGCTGGAACATACATTCAGACCAACAGACAAGTATAATTAAACAACTGCATTAGAATCATTCCCAGATGTCACAAAAATACTTCAAATTGATTGTTACTATTAAAAATGTACTAGTGTTGTTCAAATTGTTTCAACACTAAAAAAGTTGGTTACAATAAAAAACATAAACAATCAATAGCAAATTATTGTACAATTTTATGCTTGAATGTTTTCTTCCATTAATTCTTCAGGATAAACAATGATAGAAAGATAAAAGTCCTGACTGACCTGACTTCAATGGCAGAAAATAGAATTTAGTAAGATAACAAAGAACCAAATTAATATTGTTTGGTTTTTCATCATCATGTCAGCCAAAAGACGTGCAATGCATATTGTATGTTCGTAACATTGCCACACAAACCACTTGAGTGCTTCTCTCTCACATCCAGCGTATTCCAGCAACCTTCAGCAGGTCACTAGGCCACCAAACCAATACTATGGAAAAATAACAGTACAATATAACTTACACTTGGGCCCGCTGTGCCAACAACACTTGGAGCAACACTTGGGGCTGCACTGGTTTCTGGTGTAGACTCCGGAGTAGTTTCATCAGATGACATGCCTGAGTGTGTCTTTTTCAAAGCTTGGAGAATGGCCAAGCCCCTGCCACGGCCCCTCATTGGGTCTGCCATATTGTCCTGTTATCAAAGACATTCAGTAAATTAGAAATGATAGATAATAACATTTATACTTAACGGAAGTCTGGCTTTCAAGGATACAGCAAGTCCTTGTCCTTGAAGTGTCCTGTTATCAAAGACATTCAGTAAATTAGAAATGATAGATAATAACATTTATACTTAACGGAAGTCTGGCTTTCAAGGATACAGCAAGTCCTTGTCCTTGAAGGTGATTAAAGTAATAGAGATAGGAGTAAAACAATCTGAGGATTGTATGAGATCTGAGGGTTTCTCTAAGTATGTACCTATTTGAAGCATTTAGTTAACAGTAAGTTATATTCCTTTCAGTAAATAAATGAGTATAGGCATGATGTAATGTTACAACTGTCTAGATTCTAAATGTTTTTGACATTCAGCAAAAAATTTAGAAAATTCGAGCTTTCGTGCACACCGATTTTTAACTCTAAACCAAGCATGGAGAATGCAGCAGTGTGGCCCAGGGCTATAAAAACCCACTCTGTTGGATTTCCAACTTTGGCGCCGGCGTTAAATGCGTTCAAAAACCACAACTTCGTCGCAAAAATCGCCCGTACTAACGAAGGCTATCATTTAGACGACGCGTTGTAATACAAAACTTGAGGGTAGGTACGCAGTTAGTACTTTAAGAATATTTTTAATTTCCATAATGTAGATAACTGTAGGTAATAATAGTTCAATGTTAATTTACAACACACTTATTACTGACTTAAATAAATATGGGCATAGTGTAGTACTAGGGTATTACCTACAGATAAATCCAAAGAAATTGTAACAATTTTGGACAAAGCACAATTTTTAAATTTGCAATTCTTGCAAGTGTATTTAACACTTCAAGGAGGCAAAAACTAAGCCTTCAACCTAACCTCAGTAAAGTTATGAGGATTTCATTATTTTGCAAAAATAATTGCCTCAACAGGATCAACACATTTAGATGCAGTTACCACTACCAATACTAGCAACGTGACATTATATTAATTAATTTCAAGTAAAATACATTAGTTTGTGTTACCTTTTATTCTTTTTCTGTTTTATTTCTCCAAAAGTTCCAAAACACGAAAATAAGTTTATCGCAAACCTTCCAAATTGTTGTCTCACTCTGCGTCTGTCTGCGATGCCTTCTTTCTTCAATACAGTGTTGCCAACTCCAAAAGTTCAAATTTTCGAGTTCTGACCTGAAAATTAACGTATTCTGGGCAAAATTATCGTCCAAAAGCAAAATCACAAAAAAATCTATTTGATTCATTTCAATTAATAACAAACGACAAGATAAGAGTCAAAGGAGGAGTATGTGCCAAGTTACACAAGCAGATCAAACCGTAACCATGTTTTGTCGTAGTGTTTAGTTAATATTTTTGTTTTTCACCGTAGAATTAAATAAAGAAACATCGCTGTTTTTCACCTATAAGCCATTTGACAATCTGTTTACTGCTATGTGCTTATTGCTGATGGAAACATAAGAATATTTTCAGAATTGTGCGCGAACGAATGTAAGGGAAAGAGTTAGAGAAAGACATTTATTTGTTGACGCTGTCATTCTTCACATTTGCCATTGAGATTTTGTTGATTTTTTGTTGCGTTTATTTTTTCTGACAACTACAAACTTTCTCTCCAAAGCATAAAGTTATCGTACAACCGCCAGCACATCAAGCTACCCCAATCTGTCAATTTTTTTTGAAAGATTTTCATCTTTATTACATAAATTATTTGGGTAAAGACAGTTTGGGGTAGCTTGATGTGCTGACGTCTGTACATTAGATATTCAGTATCGTACATCGTACCAAGCAACTGAGGGAACACGGGTGGGTTTTAGTCAGTAAAAGTCTGACACCCAGTCTGCTCCACCAAGAGCGGGACAAGTTATTTGATGAATTCCCACGTAAAAAAAACCATTCGCCGAATTATTGGGATATTATATTATGGGGATAATGAAAGTACGAGTTGGCAACACTGCTTCAATATCCGTGAAATCAACGACAATGTCCACAGACAATAAATAAATAAAAAAACTAGAAAATATATTTCTTAGTCTATGACTAATAGATAAAAAATAGATTATTTAATAAAAAATAGACTGAGACGAGGACGAGACACACCCTGAGACGGTAATGACGGTGACCGTGTGACGACGACAGACTTATGAAATGGCATGAAATCCATACTTTGTTAGGTATTCGATTTATAATGCTAGGTATACACGCAGGGACTTTAGTCGCCGGTGACTTGCTGGCGATTTCAAAATCTCACCTCCAACATGGGTTTTGACAGCCAATTTGTCACCTTTGATGTCACAATCTGAATCAAAATTTGAACAAAGTAAACGATTGTACAGTCACGGACTTTAATTGATAAGCCACTTGCCACAGTTCCTATTTTAGCCGTGTAATACAAATCGGGTTTAGTCGGTTATACTCGTACATAGTCCAGAGTGACGAGCCAAAGTCAACCAATTGCAGGGCTAGCAACTGTAACCTAGCGACAATTATTTTAGCGTAGCGATAGTAAAGGTATGATTAATCATTTCGACATCGGAAAAACTCGTACCCACGATTTTATGCGAACGCGTAGCGTCCAAGATACCGTTCATGACAATATTATGATAACTCTTGCTTAGAAACATACATAGCCTACGGCTACGATTCACCAAAATTTGAAATTATCGTCTCTGACATTTCAACTGTCACTGTCTTCGGATAGGTTTTCAGAAATAACGAGTATTTAATGAGCTCTAAT
The DNA here is from genome assembly GCA_947359405.1 of Antitype chi. Lineage (NCBI taxonomy): Eukaryota > Metazoa > Arthropoda > Insecta > Lepidoptera > Noctuidae > Antitype > Antitype chi. The sequence continues at coordinate 8,459,749 of OX375826.1, forward strand.
TCAAAGGAGGTCAGTATCAAATAGATTGGATAAACTTATGCAACAGTGTATTGATTTATCATTGACAATTTATTAGTCAACCTTCAAACTCTATGTATAAGACTATTTCCGAAAGTAATTTGTCATCTTGTTTACGAGCATGCGGTATAGGTTCGTGTTTAATCGTGTAATCTCGTGAAAGCATAAAACTGCATAATTGGAAAGTTTAAAAGTGGCTCGTCAATTAAAGTCCGGGACTGTACATACGAACTATTGCGTACATTATTAACGCTTTCTTTTTATTTCATTCTACTGCGCGCGGGTTCGATTCCCGCACGGAACAAATATTTGTATGACCTACAAGTACTTGTTCTGGGTCTGGCTGTTTGTGTATGTGATTTTAAATGCTTGTAAACGCACCCACAATACAGGAAAAAATCCTAGTGTGGGGCAATGTTTAAAAAAAAATGACAGCAAATCAACCGCGATTGCTGATATGGCATAAATATGCATTGTTTTGACCCGAAGGTGATGAAATTTCGAATTGGTGTGTAGGTACTATAACTAAAAAGTAAAAATAAAAATTTTAAAAAAACAACCGACTTCCACAAAAACACCACAAAGTGAAAAATACCTGTTTTATAAGTCTGTGAAAAATACAAAGAATTCCACAGCTGTCCACAGCCCACAGCCACACCACAGCCAGTCAATTGTCAACCGCACTCCTCACTTAGCACTGTCACCACAAGCCAGCCAGAAGCACTTTATTATCTACATAAGTTGGCCAAAGATATGATACGATTGAAAACAAAACAGCACAGCTGTCATTTTTGACAGCGCTCACGGTGATATTAGTTTAAAAAAGTACTCTGTGGTTTATTTTTATATATGTCTATGTATTAGTTAGTGAAATAACAGACAAAACCTTTACGTAATACAAGGTTTTATTATGCTTAAAAATGCGATAATTTATAAGACACAACTTGTCAATGATAAACTGACAATTAAATAAAAATAAAATGTTGCTTATAGACGGAAGAAGTAAAGAGTTTATATCATTCTCCCGCGCTAGTCTCTAACATAATCAGTTAAAAATGTTGGTGGTCTGCACACACGACTGGATCTACGAATTGTCTCCGGTGGTGGAGATAGCGGCAGTCGTTCTTGAGACACTCGTCCTCCACTGTTGTCAGAGACCGGCTCTTCTGCCTCTGTAGATGAAGAAGGTGTCATGTTACGGTTCTCAATTACCGGTGATGTAGGTGGTGTAACAAAAGAATCAGTTTCATTTTCCTGGGGAGCTATGTCATCTGAACCCAGCGGCGCTAGATAACGATTTGACACTGTAGTCTCTCTTCCATCGGGATATCTGACATAGGAGTAATCTGGATTACTATGTAATAGTTCCACCTCCTCAACAATTGGTTCATATTTGTTACTCCTGTTTAATTTCTTCAGTAATACTTGGCCGGAATTCGTAAGCCAAGTTGGAATAGAAATTCCGTTAGTAGATCTCCGTGGGTGTCTGAACATTCGCTCATGCGGTGTGAAATTAGTAGCGGTGCAAAGTAAGGAGCGAATAGAATGTAAGGCTTGCGGCAAAACTTGCTCCCAGTTCTCAACTGATAAGTTTTTAGTTTTCAGTGCCAAAAGTATTGTTTTCCAGAGTGTAGAATTCAATTTCTCCACTTGTCCATTGCCTTGTGGATTGTAGGCAGTAGTTCGGCTTGTGGCGATACCTCTTTCATGAAGAAATTCTTGTACTTCGGCAGAAAGAAAAGCTGTGCCACGATCCGAATGAATATACGATGGAAAACCAAATATCATGAATAAATTATTGAGGTGTTTGACTACTGTTTTTGAGCTGACGTCCGAGCACGGAAAAGCGAATGGAAATCGAGAAAATTCGTCAATTACAGTTAAAATGAATCTGTTAGTTGTATTCGTTGGAACTGGGCCTTTAAAATCTATGCTCAAGCGTTCGAAGGGTGCCGTTGCTTTGATAAGTCTTCTATGTTCATCACTGGTATTTCGTACGTATCTCGGCTTTATTTCTGAACATGTCCGACAAGAGCTTGTCATATTTCGGACTTCTTCAAGGGAATATGGTAGATTTTTAGAACGTATCCAATGGAACATACGCGAAACACCGGGATGGCAGAGAGCTTCATGAAGTGATATAAGTTTGGCAGTGCGAGATTCTGTAGATGCACAAACTCTAGATAGAGCATCAGCAGCGTAGTTTTCTTTGCCGGGTCTATACACGATTTCAAATTTGTAAGCAGCAAGTTCCAACCGCCATCTTTGAATCTTCTCATTTTTAATTTTGCTTGAGTGTTTCATATTAAACATAAAAGCAACCGAGCGTTGATCGGTGACCAAGCGAAATTGCTTACCAATAAGGTAATGTCGCCATTTCTTTAATGATTCTACGATAGCGTAAGCTTCTTTCTCTATAGCAGAATGATTTTGTTCGGTTGGATTCAGGGTTCTTGAAAAGAATGCTACGGGCCTGGAGTCTTGCGTTAGCACTGCTGCGATTGAATGGTCTGATGCATCAGTTTCAACACTAAAAGGCACATTTTCATCGATAGCGTGAATTGAAGATTTAGCAATGTCGTTTTTCAGACTCTCAAAGCATTGTTTTTGCTCATTTGTAAGAGGGAAAGATGTTGTCCTAACAAGTGAGTGAATACGTTCTGAAAAATTAGGAATCCATTTGGAATAGTGAGCGAACATACCGAGTGTACGTCTGAGTGTCGGTATGTCTTGTGGTGGCGGTAAGTCAATAAGTGGCTTGAGGCGCTCACTGTCAGGTTTGATAATGTGGTTGTGAATGTTGTAACCAAGAATATCAATAGAGTCTTGAGAAAATTTACATTTTTGCATACTCAATGTCAGACCGTACTTTTTGGCCGCAGTCATAAAGCGCTCTAAGTTTTGGTCGTGTTCTTCACGAGTAAGGCCACAAATGGTGATGTCATCAAGATAAGCGTACGTCTTCTGAAGTTTTTCTTTTCTGGTTATCCAATCGATAGTTCGTTGAAAACTTGAGACGCCATTTGTCACTCCAAAAGGTATGCGTCTAAACTGATACAAATTACCCATAGCTTCGAAGGCAGTATACTTTCTTTCTTCGGGCAAAATTGGAACTTGATGGTAAGCACTTTTCAAGTCTATCAAGCTGAACATTGAGTTTTTGGCTACTTTAGCGACTAAGTCCTCTATGTTGGGTAGTGGATATGCGTCAAGCTCAGTATAACGATTGATTGTTTGCGAATAATCAATTACAAGCCGTTTCCTATGCGTTTGATTTTTCGTTATGAGGACCTGGGCTCTCCACGGTGATTTACTCTCCTCAATCACACCTTCCACTAAAAGTTTGTTGATCTCGTCTTTAATAAATTTGGTATCTTCATCGCTGTGTTTCCTAGATTTTACAGCAATAGGTCTGCATTTAGGAGAGACGTTTGCAAAAAGTGGTACGGCCGGCACAGATGCTGCAGCTACATTACACACGTGAAGTGGCTTCTTTGGTCCACCAAATGAGAATTCTAGTGACGCATGTTCTCCGAGGACGTCATGGCCGATTATTATATCGGCGCAAAGATTTTTGACAATAAGGAAATTCACATTTTCGTATTTGTGATCTCCTATGTTAATTGTTTGAAAAGTTTGGCCTTCTACTTGTGAAACATGGTTAAGTGAGGCCATTGAAATTGTTTGATAGCTAGGCTTTGTTTTAAGTCCACAGAGCTTGGAGAAGCTGTCATTGATAAAAGAAACGGAACTTCCTGTGTCTAAGAGCGCTTCTGCTCTTATACCTTTGATGTAGGCGGGCACAGTAGCTTTTCTTAGGGACGAAGGTGATGCTGCCATAACAATACATGCTGAATGATTCTTGTCTGTTGTAACTGAATTTGCTATTCTGAATGAGCTTCTACAAACTGAAGCAAAATGTCCCTTTTTGTTACAAATTTGACACACTCCATCGAACGCAGGACAGTTTCTGCGAAGATGTACTTGCCCTCCGCAGAAAAAGCATTTTCTTCTACGAGTAGCGGCAGAGAAATTCTCGTTTTGCTCAACTTGTTGAATAGAGAAATTGGCGGCAACCTGAGCCGTTTTCTTTTGAGCTGCGTTCACTGGTAGGTTATTGAAACTATTGGAATGGGCCTCGGCTGTTTCTAAGGAAATTGCTTGATTGTAAGCTTGATCGAGTGTTAGAGTAAGATTTTCTAAAAGCCTTTGCCTATATTTATTCGATAAGATACCTGATATAAAGGCGTCACGGATGTAATCGTTTCTGTTTGTTTCAGCGTCGACGGTAGTGAAGCCACAGTCTTTAGATAGTTGTTTTAAAACTTGTAAATAGGTATCTATACTTTCATCGGAACGTTGTTTTCGCGATGCAAGCATATGTCGTGCAAATATAATATTTTTGGGTTTCACAAACAGCTTCTCTAGTTTAACAATCGCTTCGTCATACTTATGAGTTTCACTTACGTAAGCATATACGTTAGGAGAAATATGGTTTACCAAAAGTTGATACTTGACTTCGTCCCATTGATCTTTAGTCGACTGTGCGTCTTCCGCTGATGACAAAAGAGCGGTCGCCTTCTTCTGACTTGATAAGAAGTATTCAGATGTTTTACGCCAATGTTCCCATGTTTTCGATGCGGCAGTATCCGATGGGTCGGCATCAAACCTTTCTGGCTTTAGATATTTTTCCATGATTTTTTTAAGCATAATAAATTGAAATAACAGACAAAACCTTTACGTAATACAAGGTTTTATTATGCTTAAAAATGCGATAATTTATAAGACACAACTTGTCAATGATAAACTGACAATTAAATAAAAATAAAATGTTGCTTATAGACGGAAGAAGTAAAGAGTTTATATCAGTAAGCATGGTCGGCGTTATCGCAAGATGGTGCATGTCATGACGTCATCTATGACGATTCACGGGACATCGTTATCGCGCTCACGCCAATTCGTAACGGATGTGAGCACGCTCAAATCGACATTATCGTAACTCGGAACGTAGCCACAGTTGTCACTTGTCACACTCATAACGTCACTGTCAATGTCAAAGTGTTAAAGTTTTTTATACACATAATTAATTTCGCAATTAATTAATAAACCATTCTTAAAACCACTGTAAATTTGTGAACGTAAATATACAAACGATGTTGAGAAGTTTATTTAGAATTCATAAAACGGGTAATCAATGTGGACGTTTTTGCGCGGCAACTGTGCTCAGGTATAACATCATGATAATATCATCAGGGGTGCATTTTGTGAGGCTCCAGGATCAGTGGCTTTAATTAATTACGTCTGGTGCTCTCTAGGCAGTCAGTTAAGCTACTACTCATGCTGACTCACTTACTTTTTAAGTTTTTCATCACGAAATAATCCGTAGGTACTGGTGCCGATACGAAAGTGTCTAGTTTTTCGATGTTCTATAGGATTATTTATTTGTAGAAATATATACCGGGCTGAATTTCGAATGTGTTAAATGTTATATAACAAAATACCTTTTGATATATTACAATTAAATGAAAGGAAATTTAAAACTCATATTAAAAATAAAATAAATAAATCCTTAAATCCTCTAACTTGTAAACAACCGTATTACAAGTTAGAGGATTATATCTAAGATTAGAATGCTTGGAAACATGCTGGTGCTACTCCATAGGACAATCTAGAATCTAGACAAAATCAAACTGGTTGCTAATTGAATTGTATAATTAATTATATTTATGACATTGATTTACACTCAGTGACTACTTTAACTCACACACTGACTTATTACTTGCTAATATTTTAGGAAAATCGCATACTTACTTTTACAATGATTGTAAATATGTGAGCACCATATATCTGTCATAAAATTAATTTATCTGTATTGCTTCAATTTCATTCCTTTTACCTATTTGTGTATAGTAATTTTATTCTGGGTGCATTTTTTTCACACATAATTTTATAATGAATGTACTATGTTAAATATTGTAATAAAACATTTTAAAAGAGTAACGGTGGAGTTTCTTGCCCATTCTTTTCCATACGAAACTACATTTTGTAATGGGCGGCTAGGATCAATTCTATTTTAATGTAAATGTTGACGTTCAAAAGTGCCTTTTAAGTGCCTAATTGAAATAAATGCTTTGACTTTGAACAGTGCTATAGATTCTATTGGGATGAAGCAAAGCAAAGTAGCAGCTACCTCAAAATATTTATAGAAGGATTTGAATCCACAATATTCAATAAACATACTCAGTTTTAGAAGTACAGAATTTATTCAAATTTTCAGCCAAAACAGCATCAAGCAATTCAGTGGACTGTCACAAGCTGTCCAAAAGAATGTTAGCAAGAAGGCTCCTATTATTAACACCTGTGTCTGCAGGACTATGTTCATACAGACACAGGACACTCCTAACCCGAACAGCTTGAAGTTTCTACCAGGAGTTAAAGTACTGGAGACGGGACAGACAATGGACTTTCCTAATATTGGAGAAGCACAGTGCAGTCCATTAGGTAAGTGCTTACTTCACTATTAAGTAAGATATTAAAAAAGTGTATTTTTTTTACAAAATTATTATTCTCTCTTGCAATAAATTGCAATAGGAATTGTTATGAGAATAAAATTTAAATAACAATTATAAAAATGTGTTTTTATTTATGAATATCTTTAATGCAGTATTAGAGATAATTGATTTTTATCATTTATAGTCTCTAGTAAGATGTGCAATGAAGTTTCACCTATTAATCACGTCCACTAGATACTTACTTTTTTAAATTTCAGCAAAAATGATATTCCGCATTGATGGTGTGAAATCAGTTTTCTTTGGCTCCGAGTTTGTGACAGTTACTAAACAAGATGATGATGTTGACTGGAGACTTCTGAAGCCTGACATATACGCAACTATTATGGACTTCTTTGCCAGTGGCTTACCAGTTATTATTGATGCCAAACCTTCTGGTGACACACGTAAGCCAATTCTTTTTATATCATACATTTTTAGCTCACAAACTGGTGTCATGTATGACCAGATGTATGAATGTAAATGAAGCAAAAGTTACACTTACACCGTCTTCTCATGGGGTAGGCAGAATATATGGGTATGTTTTATATTTAATCTGTATTTTCCCACTGCTGGGAAAAACTCTCCCTGATAATCTTCCAGTCTTTCCAGTGTGTTGCCTTTTCCGGCCTCTCCATAAGTCGTTTCGCCATCAACTTTCTCGCCAGCGTTTCCTAGGCCTCTCTCGGCGACGGCGCCGTCTTCTGACACATTACTTTTGCAGTTAGTAACATGTAACCAATAATAAACGAGAAGGCTGTTTAGTAGTAGATAGAAATATTGAAAATAATAATTGACTAAATTTAATTCATTTATTCGGACAAATAATGTCAATGACTAGACTAATAATGTCGATGTAACGCACGAATGTTACTTACCTTTTTGTTTTTTTACCAGCCAAAACGAAAAATGGCGAAAATAGTAGGTACTCTATTTTCAATATTTTTCGTTTTTGGCCAAAACAAATTATAATTATTGGCCATAGCAAAAACAAATAAGGCAGCGTATCAGTACTTTCAATTCATATAAACAGAGACAATCGATTTTTACGACAACTTAAGGAGGATGCGTTAAGGTAGCCCACAAAATTCAAATTTTCTCATGTTTATTTTACTTTTTCAGTCATTTAAGGGCCTAAGTGGTAGCGTAACACGGTCACTTTATGAACCGTACTGCTCATTAACGGCTTGTCTTGAAGAATAGAAAAATATATGATTTTGCTATAGATTCATATAGATCATTTTGCCGAGGGTACTTTTTTTCTATGGTTAATACTCTTGCTGTAAAAAAATATTTTCCAATACGCAATATTTTGGCTTCTATTCCATACTCCTACTAAACAGCTTCGTTATTTGGAAAAAAAAAATACACTGAAAAATAGATAATTAGAGGTACCACAGAATCGCTAGAGCACAATTGTAAATTAATCAACATTTGCCAAGGAATATCTCCATTTTGAGATAAAGGCTCAGAGGTGCCCTGCGCGGGCGCGGGCGGCAGTCGTGCTTTAGCATTCAGACGGGAGATGAGGATACTATAGGCCTTAATGGGATTATTATGGTAACTTAAAGGGTTGTATAGATCGCGGCACGTAAGTTGAAACAAAATCCGCCAGTTGGTTCAACTTGCGTGCCGCGATCAGTAATGATGATTTAAATGATTATAATTCAGTCAATCAACATACAACCTGACACTGACCTGCTAATTGAAAAAAAAAAACTTAAGAAAATTGGATTTCGCGGGCTACTCTGACCCCTTCCCCCTAAACTACAATAGCTGTAAAAATGCAGACCAAAATTATTTTTATCCTGATTATATTACTCATGTTGTTTGTGTGTTAATAACTATGTACCTATTCGAGAAAAGTGTGATTTAAGTTTATATGGTTAAATATAATTATTAAAAGATGGACACTGCATTCCTTTTACTACCAAAGAAATACCTATCGAAAAAAAAATCGTTTCTCGGCAGAAAATGGAAATCCGGCCAATTTCGTTTTTGTGTCCGGCGGAAAAAATGGATGGGCTCTAATAATTGACGCCCTATAGTAGTCTACTCATTATTTAGCTACACCACTAAGGGGCTGTACAGACGATGAACAATTTGTTTGCGTCGATAGAAAGTATAGAAATCTATGCAATAACGTACCTACACGGAGGACAGTTGAGCTCTCTCGCGGTCATTCGTGGTAGAAACGTCCGTCCGCCGTCTGCTGAGAGCTTAAACATCAAACATCACTGCTGTCATATAATTTTTGATTCTAATGTAATTTTCAGAAATAAACGAAGATGACGATGAGATAGTCCAAATGATAAAGGAGCTTCTAGACACTCGTATCAGACCTACAGTTCAGGAAGATGGTGGTGATGTTCTGTTTGTGGACTTCAAAGACGGTATACTGAGGCTGAAGATGCAGGGGTCTTGCTCTTCATGCCCTAGCTCGATTGTTACTCTGAAAAATGGAGTGAGTTGAACTTTTATTTAGGTGATACTGTTTTTTTGTTCATAAATAACATTTAGTCCTGAAGGGGTAGGTGAAACGCTTAAAAGTAATAGCGCTCCAGCTTATTTCTATTAACGTAGCTTAAATCCAGATTTTAGCTGCTGCAAAAAATTCGTAATAGAAAAACCCAATAACATGTGAGTAAATAAATGTGTTTGACTAGGAAATCGAACCCAAGATGTCACGCTAGTAGTCGAGCTGCTCGCCGACTAGACAAACGAGGTTTTACCAAATCCATACAAATAAATAAAATGAAGTATCTGTTTGTAATTTCAAAATTGCAGATTTTTACTAAATTCCTATGAAAGTATATACTAGCTATATGACGTTGTAAGGAGTAACACAGGCTCATTTTTGTCCCGGTAGCACGTTCCCGTGGGACAATTTCCGACATATCACGCGGGTGAAGCCGCGGGCTGCAGCTAGTCCCAGAATATAAGCAACATTTACAGTTATGTTCTAATATTAAGTTGTCTTCTATTATTACAGGTCCAAAACATGATGCAATTTTACATCCCGGAAGTGGTAGCTGTTGAACAAATCGACGATGAAGGAGATAAACTTAGCGAGAAAGTGTTCAAAGAATTTGAGCAGCTGAAAACCAAAGAGAATGCGGAACCGAAATAAATGAATCTGTGAATAATATGTAAGTAGAAACGGAATATGTACATAAATACAGACCTGTTTTGTTAATTTGTGAATAGTAATAAATTGCCTATGTTGAAATTATGAGTGAGATTTTTTAATTTTTCAACAAAAATATTTTTCCCTACATTGTGCTCTATCAGCACAAATTATCGTCGGAAAATACATAGAATTTAAAGCTAACAAAGAAGCAGTTGTCTAAACTTCTACAACAGAATGAACAATAGAATGAACGGAAGTTTTTAACGCGACTTTGATCGCGTTTGGAGCGGAAATCTCGGTTGGATACGAAGTAATTTTTTTCTGCTTTACTTCTATTTTTTGTTTATCCAGGTCTATCATTTTATTTGGCTTAGATACAGCGTGTATCAGAAAGCTGTGGTCATATTTAAGGGTGTGGAATAGACCATTAAACTGAACAGCTATCTTTGGCAGACAATTCACTTATAACCTAGATTAACATATAGGATACTTTTCATCCCGGTAGTACGTTCCTGTGGGATAATTTCTGACCTCCACGCGGGCGAAGTCGCTGGCAAAAGCAGTATATTTTAGTATATTTGTAAGTAGGCTATATTTTCTGGTAAGTAACAAATAAATTAAAAATTTGTAGCCGAACCAGGCGAAAGCCTGTATTTCGGCTATTAGCGCATCATGTTGGTCCCATGAAGAAAGTTGTTCACTTTGATGGTCTATAATACCACACTTTTAAATATGACCACGCCTTAAGACGCTTCTCGCATCCATATAAATTAAATTTGTATTAATTAAATATAAATTAAATTAGTATTTGTTATATAGCTGTATAGCTGATTTACATCCGTCACCTCACACGTCAGGTCCAGTTGAAAACCAGTGTCAGGCACTAGTTGTCTGGCATTTATGCTGAACTGGGCCTTTTTAGCGCAGCCGTGAGGCACACTTTGAGGCACTTTACACTTTTTGTTCATTGTTTAATTCTATTATTTTGCTGAATATTGTGTGCCTTTTTTAGTCTGTGCTAAATACATGTATTTTCTTTCTTTCTTTATAAAGGGCGAAATCAATAACAATTACAGATCGCGGCACGTAAGTTGTACAAAAATCCGGCATTTTGGTTCAACTTACGTGTCGCGATCTGTAATTGCCTAAATTGACTGTGCTAGACGGTGACCTCATTCTTTTTCCATGCTAGCAAGCGAGTGTACGCTCCTACCTTCGGTTGTTTTGTTCTGATAACGGATTTAAAACAAAAAGTAAATAAATAAAAAGTCATTAGTATAGTCCATAGCACTTTTATTATTCAAAGGTAAAAGTTTTTTTAATTATATCTGAGTATCTTAGGCTGTTTTCCAACGAATTTGACAAATCAACATATGTTTTCGTTCTAATTTTTACTATAAAACAGAGATCGACTTTAAATTACACATTCTTAGTTGGAAAACCGTCTCTGTACGTTACACACATAGAAATATAAATACAAATAATCAAGCCTACTTAAAAGATATATTAGTAGTTGTCTCTTAAACTAAAAGTTATTAGGTACTAATACTAGCTCCTTAACACAAATCTACAAATACAATTGTTTGCAAAACCAATATTATCGATTACAAAATCGATAATTTTCTACGTCTTTTTAAATAGATGAAGTACCTATTAAACTATACAATGGCAGTGTTCCATTACATCAATGATATTATAAGTACCTAAACGTAGATAGGTTGTACCCGCTCCGCAAGTGGCATGTAAAAACTTGGCTAATTAGCCAAATGTTCATCGTCTTGTCTCTTTTTCGCCCCCGATAATTAGGACGTGCCATCCCACTTTCACGTGTTATCTAATAGTTCGACGTTGTGCTGTTTTTGAACATCGAATGTTTAACATTTCTAAGTATACAGAAAAAGTTTTTATTCAGTGCGCAACCTGTAACCATGAAAAAATCTGCTGTTTCATAGAAAAGTGCAATACCTACGCGGTTAAAATGTATGGAACAGCTGATTTTTTTATGTATAACCGACGAAAAATTTCTGCGCTGGGGGATCAGAATGGTATGAGTGCTGAATTCATGGTTACAGTTTGCGCACTGAATAAAACCTTTCCCTGTACATGTACAGGAAAAGGCGTATGTATACGTCTTTTTACTTAAAATATCATTGCGTTTCATACTTTGAAACGAAATACTTAAATTTTTCTACAAAAACTATATTTTATAAAATAAGTAGTAAGTACAGTCAACAGCAAAAGTCTTATTTTGATGTCGAATAAGTATTTACAAATAATGTCGTGAGTTTGTTGTCAATCGTGAGCCTTGTTCAATGATATTACTTAGTTTATTTCTGCTTATGACTGTACCAAGTTTAAAAAAAATGATAAATTTATAAGAGACATAAAATCATAAATAGGATTGATAGGCGAGTAGAAGTAAACCAATATTTTTGTTCAAACATTGATTATAAAACAGAGTTTAGCAAAAAGTCAATACCAATTAGCTGGCTAATTTAAAAGAAAAGATAGTACTTACAATACAGTACTGTTGATCTAGGTAGGTAATCAATAGTTGGGCCCAAGAGACACTTGAAACCAATCACAATATTTATTTGTAATTCCATAAATATAGATGCTCAGTCAAACATTCCATACAAACTACTGACATTGCTACTGCATACACACATTACTTAAATTACAATTCTATCATAATTTTCTAACTCATGATCAGAGATAGGATATTCGGATGCATATTTACCTAAAGATATTTTTTAGCTATGAAAGTATGGAAGCGGCTTTATAAATTATTTGTAATATTTATTTAAAAAAACCCGGGATTCTTGGATTGCATAACTATTCAGATGTGTATTAATTTAAAATTAATGTTTAACCCGATACAAATATGTGTATGTATTGGAGGAGGGGTGGTTTGTATTAGTTAAAACAAAAAATTAACAAATTACTTACCTAAATTAAGACTTTTTCGATACAAAAGCGCATTCCATGTTAGCCAACATCTCAACTTTAGGTGAATATGCATCCGAATATCCGATCTCTGCTCATGATCAGTAGAATCAAAAATACTGGGCATCGGGCCAAGACACGAAACATTCCAATTCCCATGCTACATTTCTAGCAATTGTACTTTCATTATTATCTACTTACTGCGTGAAATTAAACAGAAATCGTAAATGCTAACTGATTCAATTCATTTTAGAGTGCCTTCGTACTAGTGTTGGTCCAGTGTAGACGTCGAACGTATACGCTGCGTAGAAGCTGCCTTAATGTGACGTAGTCTCGATGTAATCAGTCATATAAACGCGACGTTAGCGCATCGTATTTATAGCGTCTACGCGACATCAACGCCAACACTGGACATTCGCTCAGTGCGAAGACACTAGGACCAAGTATAAGATAGGTTTTATGTGTGTGCATCAAGGGTTGCACCTGCACACACAGCAGGAAGGGAATAAGAACCAGTCCATGAAAATGCCAGCACAGTCGTCATTTGGGTCATACGCCAGCAGTCTGTGCCATTTGTACTTCTGTTCGCAGCCGCAGTCGCGTGTGCATCTCGCTGTAGTTGTTTTGCTGAAAAATATAAAGATTTATTAATGAAAAAAAAAAAAAACAGTGGCACTCCGGGAGTGCCGACAGAAGTGAAAACTGGAACAATTACACGTGTGTATTCTTTTAATCGTAAATGCAGGATTTCACATTGGGTCCTTCGGTCCTGATTGCTCTCGGTAAAAAAATAATAAACGAGCGATCGACTTCAGCCATTAAAGGTAACAGCACAGATTATTACGATAAAAATACAAAGGGAAAGAAAGGGATAAAAGAATTAGAATTTCCTAATTAAGGAAAGGGACTTTTCCAAAAGACATTAACGCGCGACTCATCCGTGTGCTCATGGAAAGCGTTTGACGAGGTGACGATGATGCGAGTTCCATGATTTTTGTTCACCCAAAAAGTGCTCATCGCGCCTAAAGAAGTTTTGTCGGTTGGTCGCAATTCTAACCTAACCTAACCTATTCGGATACCTTAAATGAAAGAAGAGCTCAATACCTATCTATTACTTATTTAGAAACGAATACTGAGTAATTGAAAGACAAAATAGATTCATTATCTTAGTTATACTTAGTATCTCTTAGAGGCTCACTGATAGGTAACACTTAGCATAAACACAGTAAGTGTGTGCGACGGCGCGTTGTGTTCCACGCGCGCCTCAAAGAGATGTCAGCACCAACTGGTGGGGTCCGCAAGGGCCGATGCCTGCCACGGTTGCGGGTTGTTCGAAAGAGACATCCCTGGCACACAGGCAACTGAGGGAACACGTTAGTCAGTAAAAGTCTGACACGCCCTCCTGCTCCACCTAGAGCAGGAGAAGATATTTTGATGATATCCCACCCAAAAAAATAAAAAAAAACCATATAAATTTATGATTATTTTTTATGGTTATTAAGTTTTATTTTATCAGGCTGTAGATCAATAACACAATTAGTTTTTGGTTTTAATTAAAGTATTAAAAAAAAAACTTGTTTTAGGTATGCTGTTAATAACTGTTGCTGAAAATAATCTAGCATTTTTTTTTTAGAAATTGACATTTGGTTTAAATCGAACATTTACGATCCGACTGGTTTCAGGCGACACTTGAATATGATTTTACGATTTCAAGTGTCGCCTGAAACCGGACGAATCGTACGATAGACTTCAAATGGCATTGATGGATGAAGGCCCTTCTAATGCAACCGTGTATCTTTGGTGTAACGAATTTAAGCGCGGTCGATTAACTTTGGGGGATGTAGAAAGAAGTGGTCGCCCTTTGACGGCTATTACGGAAGAAAAAGTGCTAGCAGTGAAAAATGTAATCCACGACAATAGGCGAGTTTACGTGTCGAGATTTAGCACATACTGCAGGTTGGATCGGGAAGCCTTCACGAAATTCTACACCTGCATCTTCGCGTGAGGAGGATATGTTCACGCTGGGTGCCGCACAACCTCACCGATGCTGAGAAGCAGGCCCGGATGGAATGGTGCTGTGATATGATGAACAAATTTGAAGCAGGCTCGTCACGGCGCGTTTACGACGTCGTTACAGGTGATGGATGAGTCTTGGATTTATTAATACGATTAAAAAACGAAGCGCCAGTCGACGGATTGGGTGTTTCAAAACGAATTAACGCCTACCAAAGTGAAGCGATTTAGAAGCGGGGGGAAGATTTTGATCGCGAGTTTTTTTAATTTGACTGGCTACTTGGTGTACGGAGCCAAAGAAGCATCAACGCTGAATGGTATACTACCAAATGCTTTGCAGAAGTTTTTTCTGTTGTGAGCAACAAGCGACCAAACACAGGGCTGCGCAGGCTACTGCTCCAAACTCAAAGCATTTATTTCAATTAAACCATTTACAGGCACTTTTTAACTGTAAAAAAGTCGACCAGTTGGAAAGTTGAAGCTGCCCATTCCAAAACGTAGATCTCTATGGAGAAGAACGGGCAAGAAACTCCATAGACACTGCATGGACACTCCACCACGACAACGCGCCTTCGCAAACCGCGCTCAAAACGATGTACTTTCTGAACAGCACGCCGGTCAAACTCCTGGGTCACCCTCCTTACAGCCCTGACCTAGCACCGTGTAACTTCTTTTTATTCCCGAAAGTAAAAAATCAGCTCAAAGGGATACAATTTTCGTCGCCGGAAGATGCGCGGTCAGCGTTCGAGCAGTCTGTAAACGAGGTGTCTGCGGCGGACTGGAAAAAGTGTTTCGAAAACTGGTTCAGACGCATGAAACTTTGTATGGAAGCTAGTGGAGAGTACTTTGAAAAGATTTAATAAAAAAAATATTTACCTATAGAACATTTTATTTTATTTTCGCAAAACGTTCTGAGTGTCCCACGTATTTAAGAAGTTATCAAGTTTTATCCTTTGACAGCGACGACCTGTCATAGTGTCCACGTTTGTCTTTGATGAAAAGCTTAAGCATAAGTTAGTCGAAACTTTTACGTAGGTATGTATTCGAGGAAAAGACATCATTGAAATTATTCTTTCTCCGACCAAGTTACTGCTTGTATTATTGTATGACTTTTAGTAATAATGACTCATTGTATTCACAGTGAAGCAACTTTACTGCACTGTATTTGTGACGTAGGATTATATCGCAGCTACTTAAATATGCAGTAAAAACGACTTACGATTCTTTTAACAAGTTATATGATCATATTTTATGTATGTAGGTACTTCTTAAGCATGAGTACAGTATAGCTAATTTACTGCTCCCATGGTAAGTACACCTGACCGTTGTCGCTATAACTGCTGTCTAATCATGAACACAGGATGACTACATGCTCTCAGTATAATAAGTAACCTTATGTAAGATCTGATTATGTTACTTAACATAAACGCAAAATCGCATCGAACTGTCTGTGGTATATCTGACTCATTTTTGTCAAAAATCTGACTTACTGTAACTATGCAGGGCAATATACCTATATTGCCCTGCATAGTTACAGTAAGTCAGATTTTTGACAAAAATTAGTCACACAAAATGATACACATGACAGATTGGGGTAACTTGCTGTGCTGGCGTCTGTAGGTACAGACGCAAACTGACGGGAACTGACGGAATCTGTCATCTGAGATTTTCAACTTTATTACATCGGTATAAGATTCATGTTCAACTGGGAAAATTGTCAATTTGGGGTAGCTTGATGTGCTGGCGGCTGTACACTTCTGCCAAACCCTTCGGGTATACATAAACATGGCGTGATGATATGTTATATCCATGTTAATTTATTCTTCAGCTATTCCTCCCACCTTTAAACAGCCTATCATTGTATTGCGGAAGAAAAAAATATATATTATATACCTACTTAGACCCTCTAGAACGCAAATACCATGTCAAATAGGTAAGCATTAGACTGGTAGATGATGAGCTCTATAAAACGAGCGATAAAATATTGAGGACTACGTAAACGTGACCGAAAAAAATGTTGCCCAATCTTAAAGTACCTATTTCAAAATGAGGTGTTACGATTAAAGTCAGTTTACGTAAGGCGGGTGCAAAACTGCAAATTTGAATGCAATGCAACCTACCTGCACGTTTCTTGATGTATCGCCTGCTCAAAATGCATAGTGTTGACGATGGCGCGCAGCTTTCTCGCAGAGTTGAGTGCCCAATAAGGCGTCATTATCTCCGTCTTGCTCTCGCATGCGTCCACTCTGAAATTACGAAATTAAAGGTTGGTGAATAATTAAGTGTTTTTAGACGATATGAAGTTTGACAGAGAAGGATATATATAGCGTACTGCTTAGCAAACTACTTAGCTCCTATGATCAAAATCAAAATATTTTATTTCACATAAGCCTGGATGTTCACTTATGAAACGTCAGAAGCTAGGTGCATGGTTCCAATTTGTCTTTTCCTATGGAGAAGAGCCGGCAAGAAACTCCACGGTTACCTACTCTTTTAAAAATAATTGGCTTTTACAATGTTTTCAAATTACAGTGATAATAGGTATGGGAGGACAGTGCAGGCCTGTCAATAAGTACCAGGTACTTAGAGGAATGAAAATACAGAATAGAAAATCGTCTACAAATCTACTCTCTAAGGCCTACAACGTTCTCTCATTCACAATATGTAAAAGAATCTACCTATATAAAATGAACCTATTTGAACCAAGTGACATGATTTCCATGACAATCACTAATAATAAATAGTCGAAATTAGAATTGATGTATAATGTCAAATAATGACGAGAATATGTCAGACATTGTAAAATATAAAAATAATAAAAATTAACATTGTAATTTGGGAGCAGTTAAGATCAAGGACCGTCCAGTGGCTTCTATTTAGCAATGGAAATTTATGAGCTGATATAATCATGTAGGTACCTACATAAAACCTATCTTGTCATACTATAACAGGAAAACGAATCGTTTTCATTATTATGAATTTATTACCAGCAACATTTTCGTCCCACTGCAGGCATAACTTCTTTGACGAACCCATTAACGCCACTCTTCACTGTTTTGTGCCCAACTTTCGAGTCTTCCCGATAAGCTTAACTATGCCTTCCATCCATCTGGCCCATCTTGCCAGGTCTATTCTGCATTGAGTGAGACCACTATCAGCATCTATTTCCCCATCTAGCCAAGTGTCGTCTACTGCAAAGCATAACTTCTTGACGAGCCCCTAATACTTTGCATCGAGTGAGACCACTCACAGCCTTTATTTCCCCATCTAGCCAAGTGTCGTCTACTGCAAAACATAACTTCTTGACTAGCCCCTAATATTCTGCATTGAGTGAGACCACTCTCAGCCTTTATTTCCACATCTAGCCGAGTGTCGTCTACTGCAATGCATAACTTCTTGATGATCCCCTAAACGCCACTGCGCTGTTTTGAGCCCAACTAACGAGTCTTCCCGATAAGCTTAACTATGCCTTACACCATTTTGCACATTTAGCCAAGTGTTATGCCCACCTCCTCTTGGATTTCGTCATCATACGTAAAACTGATTATAAATATGTGTGTAATAACCCACCTGCCAGTATTATTAACCGCCTGCGCATCAGGCAGCGGTGGGTTGGCAGCCTGTCGCACATGTCTGAAGTAGGAGTCGCCGCTCGCATCGTGCATGTCCGGAACGCCGGGCGCCCGTCGCACCCGGTTCCCCGCCGGCGTCGTAAACGAACCGTACATGCGCTTTATTAAAGCTTTGTTCTCGTCTATGAAGTTCTCGATTTTGTCTCTGTAACATATTTAGAAATTAAATAAATTAAGGTCCTTAGTCTTTTTCAATCTGAGTAGATTTGATCCTACCCTCAACCATTTAAGGCAGAAAACTGTCAAATGAAAAATCTGGTTTCGGTGATTTGGTCTATTGCCAGAACCCACTGCTATCTAAGCTCCAGAAGACTAAGACTTTCGAAGATGCTTCCTTACATCGGGAAAAGTTTTCTGACTGTGATCATCTTTTCCTTATTTTTATTAAGACAGACTCACGAGGCATTCTTGATGACTATTGTCACATAATATATTATGCCAGCTCGAATAGTCACAACATCTTCCACCATCCCCCTTAGCAACAGATAAGTAAATACAAGTATTTATACTCACAATGGATAGGTATTTCCAGCCGTTGGACAATACAACTGGAAGTTACGCTTCACGCACGGAACTCCTCTGATGATTTGACCTTGAAGCTCGTAGCCCAGTGCTAAAGATAGCGCAGTCCATAGTATCTGAAAATAATTACAAAAGTAATTAAGTACTTGCGAGCGATACCTACGTAATGATGTTTATTTTCTTGGTAGTTAATTTAAAATTCCGTGCATTCAACTGACTCTTCCATTCTGATTTAATCAATGGATACATTTTTAGGCTGGTGTATAAAAGACGTTATATCGTCGCCCAGCAGTGAAAACCTCGGGTGTCTCATTTCCTCAAAAAAAATTATATTTGTTCTTTGGATTGATAAACTCGGTAAGCACAGATTACTCTAGCAAACTTTCGAATCAGCTACTCCTAGCGCTATCTATGACGTGCTATGAGAACCTTGTATCAAAATAGGCTCCGCCATTTTCGTCTGAGAAACTCGCCAGTACGGTTGATAATAGCGTTATTCCGGATTAAAAATTGAGACAGTTTTTTCTTCCTCCTGTAAAATTTAGTTATAAACACTTACGTGGTTTTCACTGCTGGGCGACGATATACAGGTATGGGTGGTGTCAGTGTGCGATCTTGGAAATTAAGGAATTTCCACTAGTGGGAAAACCTACCGCTGCGACGGCTACCCACGCATCGTATGACAGGACATTTCATTAGACATGCGGTACTCCACCGTCAGTCATTTCACCATTGTAAATCTTGGCTTCTAATAGTTTCAGTAATAGAGAGGGAACGGGCCTGTGGTGGCACCTACCTACATCGCCACATGTGAAATCCGCATCCTACTAACGTCACGCAAAAACTTGCATCGCGCAAGCAGAGTTTGTCGCGCCACTACCTAGCCTATACAGGAAAAGTTTTGATTCAGTGCGCAAACTTTAACCATGAATTCAGCATACCATTCTAGACCCTCCAGCGAAGAAATAATTCGTCGGTTTTACAAAAAAAAATCAGCTGTTCCATACATTTTGACCGCGTAGGTATTGCACTTTTCTATGAAACAGCTGATTTTTTTTGTATAACCGACGGTAAATTTCTGCTCTGGGGGGGTCTAGAATGATATGCTGAATTCATGGTTACAGTTTGCGCACTGAATAAAAACTTTTCCTGTATTATATTTAAATATACTTACCAAGAATTGGTCGTTTAAAGGTATTTGATAAGTCGAAAGACAAGCGACGAAATGACGCATGGCAGATTGAACTTGTTATAACAAGCGACGATAAAAAACAAAAACGTAACTTAAATGCTTAAAAAGAATCAACTAGGTACATAGGTCGCTACTTAATTGTATTACTATCAGCTGTTTGAATCAAAAGGAAAATGCTATATCGAGTCTTATTTTTATGCAGTTAATTTTGGGTGAGACTTTAAATGAATTAAATAACTACATATCTACCGAAATGGTTTAAAATACGAGTATTATAGTAACATTGCAGTATTCACATATTATCACTACATTACCGCTATATAAGTAAACAGTTCGCAACTTTTAAGGCCCTGATAATTTTAAATATTGTTGTTATGAGCGATAATAGTTCTTATTGCAATCCGATACGGGTTAAAATCTGTTGTAATTAATTCGAATAATAAATGAGCAAGCATTGTCATAAAAATGCAAATAAAATCGTATAAAATTAGCTATTAACTATTTAATAATAAATAATCCATCACTGCATGCAGTTTGGCATTTGGAATTTTATGGTATATTTTTAATTATAATTATAATTGTTATTGAAGGGATAAACTGGTTTTGAAGATAATTAAGAGGTGAGTTTGATGTTTTTTTTGATGCATTGAAGTATGCTTTCAATTGTTTTGAGTTCGATCACTGTATGCAAGAAAGACTTGAAAATATCATATATTTTTTGCTTTCGAAATTATCTACGGTCAAAGAGATACACTGGTTTAAAAAACCACCTTTTTGAGCGTTTTCAAGAAATCACCGCCTTAATACGCCTTAGAAGGAAAAAATAAATTAAATTGTCTGCCCATAAAATACCTATGTGAAGCTTTTATAATTCCCTCCTCGCCAATATAGCAGTGTAATGTGTGAACATGGGCACAAATAGAATCAATAATTGCAACTTAGCTTCCTACATACATATAAACAAATAAAAATAAACTCACGCTCAAGCAGAACAAATCCATGTCCGGTACAGGATTAATGTTTTAATTAATACGTCCTGCTACTGCAGAGTGTACTAATTAACTGAACGGATTCCAAATAAAAACAATAAACAGAAAAAATCACGTATAACTCAGCTCGACCTTACAACACTGGATCATGTTCTCAAGATACGTCCGGTGATAAACGATGTAAAACATCCACATTTTCTGCCGCATAAATTCAGTTTTACAGAAATATAAACCTTAAGACATTACGAAGTAAAAAAATATATATTTTAATTTTGCAATCCTCTATTGTGATTCTAGTTTATGCGTAAAATGTGCCTGACATAAAACACTCATTGAGATTCCAAATAGCCAGCGACACAAAACGCGTACCCGCTCAGAATATTGAATTTCTCGTGCAAGAATATCTACTTTATCATATTTAAAATACAAAAAAAAAATGTTGTATGCATATTTATTGCAGTAATTTATAGCGAATTTAGATTGCGCAATATAAATGGGAAACTGGATCGTGTCATTAATTTAGCAAGCGCTCGTTATTTAGCAATTCTCAAGTTATCCAGCATATTTTAGACGCAACTGTGTCAATAACCTTGTATGGAATGAAATAAATTTACATACTTATTTACCAGCAAAAAATTAGAGAAGCGAGGCACCCATCTTATGGCGCCCAAAGTTTGCGAATGAAAATGATTTATTAGATTTAATCGTTAGGTAGATACTTTGTACGATTGCAAACTGTTTCATTACGAATTGTAAAGTTCACAGGTGTAGCACTTAAAAATTATTAGCTGAAGGTTTACGATGTTACGAAAAAAAGTCAAATTTTATTGACTTGTTTAATTGTAAGAAATATTCCCAGATCCATCATTTAAATTTTAATGTTTGTTAACGACCGTACAAAGGTCAAAATAGAACTAATTGAAAAAAATGCTAATTAATTTTTGGTTTGTAAGTGCATTAGTTGTTGCTTAATATATCTTAAGATATAATAGGTCTTTACCTATGAAATTGCCGTTTTGTATGAAAAAAATTAAACGAATTTTTTTCATGTATTTTTTATTTGTATTAATCGAAGTAATCACCCATGCAATCAATGCATCTTTGCCATCGCAGTGGCAGTTTATTGATGCCCTTCTTAAAGAAATCAGCTGGACGGGAGGCAACAAATTCTTCAAAGGCATTTTGTACTGCCTCTCGGTTATTGAATTTTTTTCCCGCCAAGAAGTTATCCAAATTCTGGAAAAAGTAGTAGTCTGTAGGCGCAAGGTCTGGTGAGTAGGGCGGATGACGGAGAGCTTCCAACCCCAGTTCTTGCAACTTGGAGACCGTCTGCTGTGCAGTATGAGGTCGCGCGTTGTCGTGCAGGAGCAGCGGAGACGAGCGATTGACCAATGCTGGTTGGAGATGTGCCAGCTTCTCCATCATTGTGTTCAGTTCTTCACAGTACACATCTGCAGTAATGCTCACCCCGTTTGGTAAGAAGCTGTGATGAATCACACCAGCGCTAGACCACCAAACAGTGACCATCACTCTAGGGGTAAGTTTTCGTTTAGGGCATTGTTTAGGTGCTGAACCAGGATCCAACCAACTTGCTGAGCGCTTGCGGTTATCAAACAGAATCCATTTTTCATCGCAGGTAACAATGCGGTTCAAAATTCCTTCATTTGTGTGTCTGTTGAGCAGTGCAAGGCACGTCTCGACGCGTACTTCGCGCTGACGATCATTGAGTTCGTGGGGCACCCATTTGTCAAGCTTTTTTACCTTGCCAATTTGACGCAAATGGACCAATATTGTTTTGACGCTAACGTCGAAAGCTGCTGCTAATTCAGCCGTAGATTGTGTATCATCAGCTTCCACAATCGCCTTTAATTCGTCATTGTCGACCAAAGTCTTCGGACGACCGCGAGGTTCATTTTTCAGGTCGAAATTTCCAGAACGGAAGCGAGCAAACCAATAACAGGTGGTGCGTTGGTTTGTAGTGTTAGCTCCGTAAACGTCGTTGATGTTGCGTGCCGCTTGTGCCGCGTTGCTGCCACGACGGTACTCATATTCCATAATTACTCGAATTTTTAACGTATCCATGATGACGAAAAAGATTGAAATGCGATGAAAATGTAACACTAATCAATAAACAAATGACTACTTTTGGAAAAAAAAAACCATGTTTTTAAAATAAAATTAATTTGAAATTAGAATTCTTACCCAAACAAAAATTATTTTGATTTGAAATGGCCAGTACTGCAAAACGGCAATTTCATAGGTAAAGACCTAATATTAGATGGTGTTTCCCACTGTGTAACTCAGTAAGTTGTTAGTGCGGAGTAGAGCATTTAATTTAAAATTAAAATACTTGATTCTCGGTAGCAAGTAGGTACGGGTAATCGATTAGCCATGAATTTGCTCCTGTGTTCAAGTTTAGACTTTATTGAGTTGGTGTCATTGCCTGGTTGTTCTTTTATTTATTTTTATTTTCTCTTTTAAAACCAGTCTGCAAAAAATGCATCTGAATTCCACTAAAATACCCATCCTGTCCCGTACCTACCCTACATTAAATGATTTCTGCTTAGGTGTTTAGGCATTCATATTAAAATACTAAAACGGTTCAATTGTTTTATTTTTTGCCTCCTTGGCGCCAGTTGACACCTTCAAGATAATCCCATGAAATCATTCGTGTCACGTTTATTTTTCGTAATTTATTGATATGATTTAATCGATTGGCCTGTTTTGGTGTGCACTTAATCTACATATAAATATTATTCAAACAGCTTCCTATTTAGTCAGCAATTAAGCCTTAGATATGTTAACTTTACTAATCAACAAAGAGATAATAAATCATTATTTTTATTTCTTTATTTGTCTGATGAGGTCTATTCTAAGGTTAGTTTTGACAGAAGGCGGTTTAAACCCCCCGCGTCCTGACCAAAACGATCGTTCGTACGAATACGTGATCGCCGCGTTCATATGCCATTAATTCTGTATAAAACCGGATAGCGCCCTCTGTCGACGCTACCACGGGTTCGGGTTCATCCAACAAAATGGGACACGGCCTTCAAAGATTATTATTGCCCAAAATAGTAGTTACTCAAAGATTAGAATCAGTCCAAGAAAAGAAAGAAAGAAAGAAAATAAATAAAATACATTTATTTAGCACAGACTAAAAAAGCACACAAAATACAGCAAAAGAATTTAAAAAAATAAACAGATAGATAAAGATATAGTTAATATTTCCAAATCAAACGTAGGCTTAATTTGTTTTTCTAGATTTTTATGGTACCTACTTTACGTCAGTGCACTTCAATGACAACAGTTAAACTTTGAAAGCGTCTTTTTTTTTCCGTATCAGCAACTTTGGTTGACATTAAACCAAAAATGGGTGCTCACTTACGAGTACCATGACGCTACAATCTAATGGCCTATCTACTTAATTACATTATTTCAATGCGTCACTTTACGTTTATGTAATTGTTTGTCTAGTGGATGCAAGCGCTACTGCTGAGCAGTACCTACGTCCTGGGTTCAATTTCCGAGTCGGACAAAGTGTTATTCAGTTTTTCCATCTGGAATTTGACAATAGCAGATCGGAGTATGGATTTGTTCCCGGTTTATGGCGACAGGCTCACCCCTTATTGCATGGGACTTAAACATACATAACTGGCGAAATGTGAGTGTAGGTCAGAGACGTAACTAGGATGGGGCAGGCAGGAGACGAGCCCTGGGCGCCTATCGGAGCAGGGCGCAAAAAATCACCAATCATTAAATAAAAAATAAAAATAAACATTAATAAACCATTTCATACTGTTACCTATATCTAAGAAATATGAAGAGCTACTTGGATATATTGTGCAGTACGGGGATGAAAGCGTATTTCCAAATCTGCCTATTTCTATTCAAATTCTCTTAAAATTGCAGCATTGCAAGCGATTTTTTAGCAAGTTGAAATTAATAACTTTGTTGAAGGCTATATATAATTGCTCAAGAAAGGTTATGCGACCTAGCTTTGCTCAGTGTAGACCAAGAAGATAATTTACGAAGGGGCGCAATTCTGATGGGTGCTCTAGGCGCCATCTTCTATTGTTACGCCCCTGGTGTAGGTAATATATATGTATACACCTCTGCTTAACCTTTCGGTGAATACAAGCCTGGTGTTAAATATTTCAAATGCATGCGGCGACGGCGTCATGCGGCCATGTTGACGACAACACGTTCGTCTTGTGATTCGCGTCTATTCCGTTCACGTTCACCAATGACATTTTGATGTGACTCACTTAGTTTACTTGAAACTCAGTTTTATTCGCTTCTATGCGTCTGTATGACGAAGGTGTAGTCAGGCTTTGCATTTTGATTGTCGTACAATATCATTGTCACGCCTACGAAGAAGTTGGCAGAAAGTGTTTTACGCAATGTTGTTGCTGGTGATAATGTCTGCAGTACATACCTACAATACTTAATAAAATTTAAAAAAAAGTAAAAGTGTTTATAACGTTTCGAAAACAATTTGATATAAATTACAATGGAAACGAAGATAGCTACAAAAGTTAAAAACTGTCGCAGCTATCAACGCCCGTCTAGCTAGACATTAGAAACACATTCAAGGCTTAAACTGTGACATCTATACCTAATAAAGATCGTAAAAATAAAAAAAATGCAACCTGAATAATTATGTTGAGTCTTGATTTGTAGTGCAGTGGTGGAGTGGTAGTGTGAGCCGTGTGTGAGTGAGGGTATACAGGAAAAGTTTTTATCCAGTGCTCAAACTGTAACCATGAATTCAGCATATCATACAAGACCCCCATCGAAGAAATTTTTCGTCGGTTTTACAAAAAAAAACCGCTGTTCCATATATTTTTACCGCGCAAGTATTGCACTTTTCTATGAAACAGCTGATTTTTTTTGTAAAACCGACGAAAAATTTCTTCGATGGGGGTCTAGAATGGTATGCTGAATTTATGGTTAAAGTTTGCGCACTGAATAAAAACTTTTCCTGTATGTGTGTGAGTAAGGGTGTGTGTAAGTGAGTGTGTTTGTTAGTGATGGGGTGTGTGAGTGAGTGCTTAGACTAGTTAAGTTTTAAATTTCCACAATCAACAACATTAATCGATCATCGTCACTTTGTTCGGGCATTATTATCTGTAGGTACTGATTCCTTAAAATAACTTTCCACACCCCAGTTACTGGGTAATGCGATACCCTTAGTAAGGTAAGACTGGTTGCCAGGCTTTCGAGCTTCTGAAAATCCATAACGACTGCCAAAGATCCACGAATGATAGCCGGGACCAACGGCTTAGAGTTTCTACAATGCTTAAAAACAATGACTTAATAACGATCATTTGTAGATAAATTGCTGGTTTATGATAAACGAACTTTGTTGAAGGCATTACCCACGTTGTTTGATGTTTAACGTGTGCAAAATAAAATTGCGTATCTTTATCATTTCTGTGTGATGATGATAAATTCAATAATACAACGTTTGTTAAAATGTCGCGACGGGATTTTATCGCGTAGGTACTGGATTTTCAATTCTCGTGTTGAACTGAGCAAAAAACATACGTTGGATTTTGAACTGTCGGCACTATACAGTGTGTTTGAAGATCCCGTGCACAAAAACACCCCGTTGCGATATTTTTACGTCCGTGCTACGTAGACTAAAGACTTTCTTGCTTACTTAGGTATCTACCTACTAAATTATAAAAGAAGTAAAATACTGAACACGGATTCTTGAAATTATATCAATGTGTTTGAATTGAGATTTATGGAAATCCCCACCCTAATGCCTGCACCCTAATTGCGTATAAACTTCCAATACAATCTGAAAGGTATTTAAGAAAATTGCTAATCCATTGCTTCTTAAGCTTGAAAAGTTCGTCTGCTCAACGTAAATAACGCAGTGAACGCTGTTGAACTGTCAAGATGCAGGGCAAGCCCAGCAACTTCAAGAGTTCAGTACATGGATATCCATTGTATGTGTGCTACACGATTACCCCGCTGATTTATATGATGTGGTTTAATTGCCTGTAACACACATAAGTTGAAACAACAATAAAAAAATTGCACCATCTAAACAGTGTTGAGACCAGTTGAGACCATGCGAGGCATTCGTGGCTTCAATTTTATTGTATGCCACAGGCAAGAAACTACCATCATACCAGCAAAGGATTCAAAATTCTTATACGAGTAAAGAGATCTTAAGCACGGGATTAGGAAAACTAGCATCAGTAGAGAAAAACCTAATAAAGCACCTAATTTATAGCTATTGTAGCGTTAGCAATCGTTAGTTTTCATTCTAAGTTTATCAGGAGATCGTCATAATTTTCCTGCTCTTTTTCCATTTCATT
The DNA here is from genome assembly GCA_947359405.1 of Antitype chi. Taxonomy (NCBI): domain Eukaryota; kingdom Metazoa; phylum Arthropoda; class Insecta; order Lepidoptera; family Noctuidae; genus Antitype; species Antitype chi. The sequence goes on from OX375826.1 coordinate 8,487,071, forward strand.
TGGGGTCGGCGCAACATGCATTTTTCCTCCATACTTCTCTATGAGTCGTCATCTTGGTATAAACCCCCTTTCTAACCGTATCATCTCATTAAAATCATACTCAATTTCGTTAAAAGTTATATAGATCTGAAACGATCCTATTTCGCACATTTTTTTCATTTCAAGACAAAGCATACGTTTTAAAGAAAAGGTGAACGCTCCAAGCCGTAATGGCAGTCAAATAAGGTTATAAATAATGGCGACAGCATACCGTGTATCATATAAATCCGTCACGATTTATATTTTATCGCAGAGACAGAGGAGCCCACGCCTGTGACTCACAGTGACTTAGATCGAAGTGTCGGACGCTTCTAGTGAACCTACGCTGTCGCAATTTTAATCAGGCATTGTATAAATAATGGCATTATCGGAAATCTAGTGCGGATTATATTGCTGTTGGGACGAAGCTGGCTTGAAAATCAAGAAAATATGTTCTGTAAATGGTAACTTTACCTACAACGAAGAAGATAGTTTACCTACAAGCCTACAAAGAAGTATATAATAATTTTAACACCTGCAGGGTAGTTGTGTATTACACTATCAGAAGTAATGGATTTCATTTCGACAGATCAACAACAATCTTTGTTTTATTTACGTTGTCAAGCAGACATTTTTTTCGAACATATAAACCATTGTAGTGGCAATATATGTCCCTCAAAATGATTAAGACTCTGGCACATAGTGTGTTATGCAACAGGGTGCTGATTTTGGTAATGGAATAGGTACTTATTTGGCGTTAAAGACCGAAGCAGTTTATTTGGCAACAAAACAGCTTCTGATTTCATTTTTCAATCTGTGCAGCCCACATGAATTCTTCATTCATTGCCAATGAAGAACCTTAGAAAGACGTCCCACTTCCATGAAATTGTAATTATGGAAAATAGAAAACTCACAAAGCTGTGAATAATTTGTGACAAGTGTGATTAGTCCATAAGAGTCAAAGTGCTGTGTACATTGCAAGGCATTACTGTACCACACTTCGGGTGTTGACTCTGCTCTTGTGACGGTATTTATACATGCAATTAGCACCTTTACATTACGTAGTCACTAAGTTTGTTTAGTAAACGATATCACAATATCTAAGAAACAAAATGTCCGAATGTTTGACGAAATATTTTGGGAGTATTTAATGAAAATAAATTAGAATAATGTGCGTTCACGGTACAGCAAAGGGCTAGAGATCATTGTGCTTCCGCCCTTGTCCCAATTTGTTTAGGGCTCACCTTAGGGCCGGCGCAGAATATCGTTTTCTCCTATAGATATCTATAAGCCGTTGTCCCACACAATGTTAATTTCCTTCGTAGCCATATTATCTTTCTTTACATAACCCAAATCCATATTTTCGGTGGGTGTCCCTTAGTCATCTACATTAATGCTTAATACTTTATTGCCGTTTTTAATGTTAGTAGCGTTGTAATATAAGTAACTAGGTACTATTTACCCTCATCTTTCATAAAAAAGTAACCTATCTAAGGTTGCTAATAAAATGCAAATCTGAACAATGCATCATTAAGAGTCATAGTTTCAAAGTAAACTAATGTGACTGAAACTTCAACATTTTTAAACTTTAATAACGTCATAGAAATTCATTTATTCAGATTTAATTATTTATAAAAAACAATGCAATCTTTGATGACGACGCCATTCCGTCTGAGCTGCCAGCTAAGATTGATATTTGTGAAATATACGTAATTACTTTACAATGTTGCCTCAGCAAATAAAGGTATTGTATCTTGTTTGGAATTTGCCTTTGTTTTTATAGGCATAGTTTTAATTAAAGGATAAATATGTAGGTCATGACTGTAGCTCAAGAATTGGAACACGTGCAGCGCAGTCTACAATTTTTTTTACTATATTGGTGCCTACGGTAATGCTGTCCTATTTCAGGGTCTCTTCAGGGGGTTATCTTAGGACCAAATCTGTTTCCCTTTTTTTATAACTATAGTGTGAGAATCCGAAATACTGTTAGACCTGCTAGGCAACAGTTTTGTTACGCCTAAAATCTACGTAAGAAGTACTTTAACTATTATGGCAGACTATAAAATTTATAATCGGTTCTAATTATTCAGTATAAACATAGAAGGGAACCCAGGAAACTTGACACCTACGACTTTTAAATAAACTGTTAGGTACAAGTCCTCGCCCACCGTGAACATTATGCATTAAGCAATATTTTGTTTAACCCAAGCCTTCGGAAAAGTGACGAACAATCATTTGTTTTGTCTTAACTCAAATAATGCAGGTTTGTTTAACCTAGCTATGACAATTTTCATTTACTCAAATCATTCAGCGACTTGGTATATACCTAGTTATGCTCATAATACGTATTTGCGTATGCCATAAAATACGCAGTAATTACTCCTTTGTGTAAATGCAGTGTCTAAACAATTTATACTTATTAAAATTCTTGCGGCAATCTGATTCTGTGAAGTTGCCACCTTTACCTACCCACGAATACCAGCAAGTGCAGATAGGTACCTTCTGTAGAATCCAGTTGATCCCGTATTTAAACTGAACATACTGCACTGGCTCACCACCCCACCAAGCCTATCGTGAAGGCACGCTTCACATTCAACTGTTTCCCGCGTTTCGTGGTGACATTGACAAATGACATTAGTGACAGCTACGTCACTACTGATGTGCATGAAATACTGTTGAGAGGAGTTCGCGGGGAGTTTTTGGCGGGATCGGGTTGGAACATGTCGCACGAATTTTCATTTTCATGAAATTTTGTGAAATAGCGAATTAAATTGTATAATTTTGGTAGTGAATTATTCAATTTAGTTACATGTGTGTGCACAAGTGTAGTGAAGGTGAAAATAAGTGACTAACATGGACTTTTCGTGTTCCCCCAAAAACTCATGTTAGGTTGTTGTAAAGTTGCTACCGCTTTACAATAACTTTGACTTGACTGGACTTGACTGACTAAAGACGACTATGACTTTTTTGTAACTTCGTGCCCGATATCGGGCCATTTACTTGATCGAAAAGAAAAATTACTTGACACTGGCTAAATGCACAAACCGTGCGAAGCCAAAGCCCAAAAAAAAAAAAAAACTTGAGTGTTGACGTTTATCCAAAGAGATATAATACGCTTAGCAATGGATGATAGATCATGTATTAGCTTAGTAAGCGTGATCTATTAGCACCTCATATAGCGTTGCCTTAGTTTTGGTAATTTTGGTCTTATGGGGGATGCACTTTAGTTTTTTTGCAATTTGTAGGACAATGTCAGGGTGTATGTTTAACTTAATATGATTTGCGACCGTAAGTCGTAACTAGTACGTATGTATTCACAGAATTATAATTCTTTAAATCCTCAATCCCATTATATCAGTTCTTATAATCCCATTGATTGACTATATCCTGAAATTGTAATTAAATGGGATTATATGAACTTGAGTTGTATTGATGATTTTAATGATTATAATAGCTAGGTGACCCAGTCGAACTTCGTACGGCCAATAAAAGTTGTCTGAACTTTTTGTGAGACTAACAAACGTCAATTTAATTTTATATAGGTAAATGAAAGCGGTAAACAGTCATACATTGTTTTACACCGTACGGGGGAAGCGCCAGGTTTTCTCGTGAAATTCCAATTTCCTTTTGTTACAGGCCAGTGTCAGGTTGTATGTTGATTAAAATATTATTCGCGATCGTAACAACGATGGCTTTAGAGAATTATAATCATTAACATCGTCAATAAAACCCTCTCCGTCTTATTCCAAACGCGATCTAACTATAACTCCCTAAAGCTCTGAGCCAGTTTTTGGAGTTCCAACTTTATACCGATTTAGAAAAAAATCTTAATACGAAAACGGCAACTCCGGACGTTGTCAGTTTTGTAAAAAGAACAGTTATGTCACCGTAAAATTGTAAATACCGTTAGATTATAATCTATATCGCGAGATTGTGAACAGTCGAAACACTGTGAACCGTAACATACTGCTTACAATTTAACGCATTATTTTTCGATAGATTATAATCTATAGAAGTGAAACCGTCAAATTGGGTATTAAGACGGATAGTAGTACCTTGCGCTATTGCTAAATAGTCAAGTAACTGCCACTAACTTGGAAGTAGCTTGCGCTGTTGATAGCAATTCTAACCTAACCTAACCTATTCGGTCGGTAAGCAGTATGGTGCAGTTCACAATTTATCGACAGTTTATAATCTCGCGAGATAGATTATAAACTAACGGTGTTCACAATCATACCGTGACATATATATGTTCTCACCTTTTAAACCTTTCTTGGACTTCTACAAATATTTCAAAACTAAAATTAGCCAAATCGGTCCAGCCGTTCTCGAGTTTTTGTGAGACTAACAAACGTCAATTAATTTATATATGTCGTGGATTGATGGCGGCCAAGTACAGCGGACAGCGCCATCTGACAATTTTATTCGTAAACAAATAATCATGTAACCGGAAACGCAAGCGAGCTCTACCGCTTGTACACGATCGTCGGTGGAGGGGATGCAGCGAAGACTGGCGGAGAGATCGAGTGTGGCGACAGTCTACAGTTGACAGTCGACCTCGGACAGTCTAGGCAAACGCTCAGTACCAACGCACGTGTTTGTTTCCGATGCACATGTTCATATAATTTGTTACTCACCAGTTTAGAAAAGTTATTTTAAATTCAAATTATCTTTTCGTTCGAGTACCCACAACAGTGCCCACACCTACCCAAAATTATGTCGGATCGCGAAGAACATCCGATGATTCGCATCTCGGCCACCATGATGCGACATCTATGTAGATAATTCTGCAAAGCCACATTTTTAACGGTCAGGATTCATATTTGAATCAACATACAGCCGGACACTGACTTGCAAATTGTAAAAAACGTTAGAAAGTTTGAATTTCGCGGGCTACACTGGCGCTTCTCTTTAAACATGTAGTTGTCCTGCGTGATGGTAAGCATTGCCGCAGTTGATGATGGTGCATGCTTGCCTAGAAGTAACATAATTATTCACTCAAGTCCTGAACACACCTAGGAAACTCTTTGACAAGTTAAACAACGGTTATAAAGAAGTCTCACAGGTATTTGGTAGAAGGAACCATTGTTGATTGTCCGGTATGACGTTAGAGGCACCACGGGAACTGATCCGTTGCGTAGGAGTATTGGACCCTGGAGAGGAGTCACTGGAGGCTGGCCTGAATCTGGAAAAGACAAATTTACGGTTTTAGATACAGGTAAATACGTGGAGGAGTTATATTTTGGGTTTGTCTACCTTGTGTGACGTGTTTATTATTGCTGAAAGTAAGTTCGGATTTACAGTAGGTACCTACGAGATCATAATATTCATAGTTGTAATTTTTTACGACCAGTGCATTTTAACCGCCTCATATAAACGTTGCCTAAAGTTAAGTAGTGATTAGCGTTTAATTAGCCATACATTTTTAACATTTAAACATCTCTTAACTTTAAGCAACGTTTATAAATAAAAGGGTAAGTCTTTAATACCTATAATATTAATAAATAAAGATGTGGATGTGGTGTGGCAAACCAAAACTGGGAGAACCCAGTAGGTACCTGCTGGCAGCAAGATTGGTATCATTACTAGGTAGTAGTAAGGGTGGGTGGGGGTGGGTGCTGTAGGTGGTTTTTTTTATTTTTAGGTTTGGGAAATAATCAAATAAGTAACTTCTCCCGCTCTGGGTGGAGCAGGAGGGCGTGTTAGACTTTTACTGACTAAAACCCACCCGTGGTATCTCTTTTGAACAACCCGCACCCCTGGCAGGCATCGGCCCTTGCGGACCCCACCAGTTGGTGCTGACATCTCTTTGAGGCGCGCGTGGAATACAACGCGCCATCGACCCGGGCTTGGTCCTTAGCGGACAGCGAGCTATCCATTACTCGCCATTCGCAAGCCCGCGCCTACGGTGGCCGGGAATCAGCTTGGGATTCTCGACGCTCAGGGCGTCTCCTGCGGCGACTAGGGTCGTGAGGGCGCGTATACTGCTTCTTCCTCACGTGCGCCACCTCCCTCTTCGCGAGCATTACTGCTCGCAGAAGGAGGTGACGGCTACCCATGCACTCTCGCTCCGTACCATGGCCTGGACCAGGGCCGGACGCGAGAGATCGCTGCAGCCGATCGCCTCCACAAGGAAACGGCAGTGCTCCGTCGAAGCCGGGCAGACCTCCACCGTATGCTCCACCGTGTCCTCAAGGCGATCTACGCAGTGGAAACACCCGGGCGTTTCCTCCCGCCTTATCCGAAACAGGAACCTCCCGAAACAACCGTATCCGGTCAGGACCTGCGTCAGGCGGAAGGTGAGGACGCCGTAGCGCCTCTCAATCCATTCCCTAAAGAGGGAACTTATCGCCGCAAACGTGGCGTGCCTGGGGTAGGTGGTAAGGGTGGCATTAGTTGGTTCTCTAAGTTTTTCATAATATAAAAGTAAGAAATGGAAATCAAAATAGCTGATGAGCAAACAGAAATATATTCTGCCAAAACACTTTATAATCTAAGACGAAGAAACCAAACCTTATATAACAATCAACTACAAACTTCAGACAGCATGAGAAATTAAGAAATTATAGAGCAATTTGTATCGCATAATCTGACTGACGCTGCCGACGTGCTCATACGCATACTATTAGTTGTAAAACAACATAATTTCATCACTCGCTGTCTCGAAGGTGCGTCACCAGATCCAGGTCATGTTACGAAACGACTAATCTTCCACATGTTAAGGCCATGCTTCAATGGCCTAGTGGATATGAGTAAGATTCGTTAGTAGCTTAAAAATTCCTGCGCAAATATACGGGGTTTTTATCTTTTACTTGGAGGAAAAGCGAGACTGAATTTGGATTCGATTGTTCGGTTTTTGAAATGGCCACAAAACTTTAAAGGTAAAGTAGTAAAGATATTGACTATGCATAACTGTACTTCGGGTTCACTTACTACTACCTACTCAATTCTGAGATTCCAGGGCAGCTTAAACCTCGAAAAATTTATGGTTAAACCGAAGTTCACAAGTACTGGTGTAACTTAACTCCAAATTTATTTATAAAAGGTTGAAGGAACAACCTTCAGTGTTGGAGAACTGCTACTTTTTGCAGGCCCGTATTGTCTCATAAACGACAGTTCATCTATGACAAACTATCTTCCTGAGGTCACGAGATTCACGCAATTATGTAAGGTCATCACTGTATGTATAAAGCTTTCCGTTTCTAATCATCAATCACACGACGCTAAGCACGATTGATCTGTTAAATTATTTATAGGCACATTTTAGATGTCAACTATACAAACACAAAGACTCAACACTAACATTAAATAACTAAGTCTAATGGTTACATAAATTACAGACATGCATTGAATTCCAATAATAGGTACAAGAATAGAACCCTGCGGTAGTCCAAGTTCCATTAATATGAAAATGTAGGAATGGGCAAAGATGTTTTCCTTCCAAATACAATAAAGCATTTGTGCGGCACCAAACACGTAGTAGAAAAATAAGGATTATCACAGATTTAGTCAGAGAGATTGAGAGAGAGAGAGTTATATCTTTTTTCTCATGTAACCAATCGTGCCTAAACGAGACGCGTTCTTGAAATTTCACTCTCAATTCTCGCCCAATTATCGAATCGCTGCCTAAGAATTTTCTGTTCAAAAATTAGCATTGCAAACTTCTACCTTGCAAAGAAGTAACGAGTATAATACACAAATAAGGCCTTGTTAACTTCTAGTATCTGCTATTCTTACTTATTAGCTTAATTAAGTAGTTGGTTTTCAATTCAATGGACTTAAATCGAAATACATATTTCTTAAAATCATACCCAATAAAGACCACAGTTTACTCACGACTTGTAAACTAGATACGCTACAAAACCAGTTTTCTGTTTTATCGCATTATGAGTAATATTATGCAGTTCATGAATAAGGGTTAGGTGGTCGACATTATCAAACGCTTTAGCTAAATCTACGTTGACTTTTGATAAAAAGAATTGAGAGTCTGTGTATTTTTGAGGTAATATAGGTCTTTAATCGTTATTGCTATCGTTATAAATAACTAGTATCTGCCCGCCATTTCGTCCACGTGAAATTTCTTATTCCCCGATCCCCGTCGCATCGCATCGCCTGCTCGCGCTATTAGGTACTTCGTTTTCGCTCAGCGTTATTTCTGCCTTTTTTTTGCTCGTCTCCGAAGGGCCCCAGGGTGACGTTAATAAGCCTGTATATTTCCTCCAAATAAGGTTATCAATACCAAAAAATAAACATTATCTTCAGCTTTATTATTAGTGTAGAATATAAATAGATAAGGCTGACCCACGAATTCTCAAACGACACTTAAGTCACTCTTCGGTAGTCTTTTAGTTTGTTTAATAAATCTATAGGTATGTGACAAGAACAGACTGAGATTGAACAAGTGCTGTTAGTTTGAGTATTTGGCCGCAAAACTCAAAAGTTAGTTTCTAAGGCTAATTGGTAGGTCATGGGATCAAATCATGATTGCAATCATACTTAACTCTCTTTGCTTGAAGAGGTTAACAAGAATATCTCTAAAACGTGCTTCGTTGCAAGTGTTAATCAAATAATAGTTAACGAGCTTACATTTGAAGTGTTACAAATCACGAAATATAAAGGCTTTACCTTACCTTAAAATATAGAAATAATAGTTACTAATTAAAACACATTGATTTAATTATGTAATCAGCAAGGTCTTCTTCTTATATTAATCATCTTCAATGTCAGTTTCGTACAATGAACTGATCTAAATGAACAGTAAGAGCATCGTGAATTTGATATTAAATAAATAATAAATATTATAAACAAAGCCGCTTATTAGATACAGATTCGGAGAGATTTTAACATATTTTAATGATTTTACGTGATATAGTAGAAGAATTCATTTGGAAGCTATTTTTTATACTTAAATAATATTTTATACCTAATGGAGCAGATGCAATGTAGGTACTATCTACAAGTATTCTCGAGAAAATAAGAAATGTCTTGGTACGATAGTCACAAATATTTGAGAAATCGGTTTAAAAAATCTACATGGGTAGCCTCGAATTACCGACAACCACGTGGCTGTGGTAGTAATTAGACACAATAAAAACTACAAAGATTCCTCAAATAAGGAATAAAGACTCAATTATCGAATACAAACAGTGAAAGTATGGCTCGTGATATTATGATCATGTGAAACGTGTGTTCATGAAGAACAGGCTCCTACTTATGTGGCAATATTTGTGTCACTTGTCAGTCAACATTACACAGCTAAAAATTTACCGTTTCTGCGATTCCAATCGAGAGTAAAATTTTTATTTTGTCGAGGAACTTGACCAATGTGACAGTATAATTGTGTGGAAGCCAGCGGGAATAATCCGGTAAGCTTGGTACTCTGTATTTATTCAGCCAATCACAGTCTAATGCTGGACATAGGCCTTTCCCAGGCTGCGCAACAATACCCTGTCTTCCGCCTTCCGCATCCAGTCTGTCCCAGCTACCGTGTCTAAGGTCGTCGGTTCATCTAGCTTGGGGGCCACACAACGCTTGTCAATACGCGAATTCCACACCAGGACTCGTATGTTCCTTGGGTCATCGGTCCTTCCACAAACATGGCCAGGCCAGTGCCACTTCAGGTTACATACTCTGCAAGCTATGTAACTCCGGTTCTTTTCGGGATAATTTCATTTCTGATTGTATCCTTCAAAGATACTCCGTGTAATTCCAGTTAATAGCAAATCTATTCATGGGTGGAGAACAAAGAACAAAACAGGATTTTAGAATGTTTATTGCCATTGAACTTATTTATTGTGAATGCGTATGCAGTCGTGACTGTCGCTTTTAGACTAGTTGTGGGCTTTGGTTCCGCTCATGAGACTAATCTATACTAATATTACAAAGAGGTATTTGTTTGTCTGTAAGGGGGAAGGTAATCTGTGGAACTACCAGTCGGTTTTGTAAAATTCTTTTTGCATTTGATACCCAACTTTTGACGAAGTTTATAGGCTATTTATCATTATGTTACGACCCTTAGGAGACAAACAAAAATGAAAAAGTCAGAAAGAACCCTAAGCGAAAATGGTGATGGCGTGTGTCGCGGTAGGTGAGAAGGAGGACGAAATTTCACACCTTCACGAAGTCGCGTAGAAGCTAGTGTTATATATACAATTTAGACTAAGTGCAATAAATCTGAGCGAAAAGCACGGCCGGTTTTGAGGGTGGGAAATCATCAAATAACTTCTCCCGCTTTGGGTGGAGCAGGAGGGCGTGTCACACTTTTACTGGCTAAAACCCACCCGTGTTCCTTCAGTTGCCTGTGTGCCAGGGGCCACGGTATCTCTTTCGAACAAGCCGCACCCCTGGCAGGCATCGGTCCTTGCGGACCCCACCAGTTGGTGCTGACATCTCTTTGGGGCGCGCGTGGAACAAAACGCACCGTCGACCCGGGCTTGGTCCTTACCGGACAGCGAGCTACCCATTACTCGCCATCCGCAAGCCCGCATCTATGGTGGCCGGGAATCGGCCTGGGATTCCCGATGCCCAGGGCGTCTCCTGCGGCGATGAGGGCCGTGAGGACGCATAAACTGCCTTTCTATTACGTGCACCGCCTCCCTTTTCGCGAGCATTACTGCTTCGCAGAAGGAGGCGACGGCTACCCATGCACTCTCGCTCCATACAATGGCCTGGACCAGGGCCGGACGCGAAAGACCGCCGCCGCCGATCGCCTCCACAAGCACGGCAGGTCAGAGCATATATTCGCTCTATTGCTTTAGCAACTTAAAAAAAATTGTAGGTAGGTAGGTATGTCATATTATCTAAGTGTAAATTGTGCTAAGTATAAAAAATTAAACTCCCGCCGCGTTTTCATGAAAGAGTTGCACTAACGAACCTCCAACAAAACTTCTGCTAAGTGAATGGCACTATGATAGGTTCGTGTCATAAGATTTAGACCTAACAGGAAAAGGCAGAAGCAAAGGAAGTTGGCAAAATTGTATCTGAATTCGACTCTAAATTATATATCTGATAGTAGATTTGTACAAAGACTTTAACACGTCATAACTAAATAATGTTCTATCGAATGTTCTTCTTATTCAATTTGGGTGGTTACGAACACATAATAATATAGAAAGACGAAGTGTTGTAAGGATAAATGAAGCGTCAGGGAATTTAGACCAGCTCCCTAAACACGTGTTTACTGCGTAGATGATGACCACTTTGGACCCCTGTACGGTGTGGTGCTGGATGTAAAAAGAATAGCACCATCCCATTTCTTCTCGTGGGTGTCGTTGAGGGCGCCTAAAGGACTTGGACCAGAGAAAGGGCAGCAGCGTTCTCCATGCATTTTACCGCCATACTCCGATCACCAATCCGCCTGCCAAGCAGGGCGATTATGGCAAAACCCCCCAGAAATGACAATTGGGGGAGGCCAATGTCTAGCAGTGGATGACTTTCGGCTGAATTTTCATCCTCGTTTCGGCTAGAGGTCATACTTATGAGCATTTTAAAGCTTACTTCTATCTATCTTACAATCCCTCCATCTTTTCTTTGATCTGCCTCTTCCCTTGTAGCTACAGAGTCGTTGCCTTGAATGCTACCATTAAAAAAATATTATGTTAATATGTATAATATTATTGTGCATTTAAATTGTTTCTGGTTTTGTTTGTTTTTTAGCATGTCGTATCTACCGGTTGATGTCATTACGTCAACGGCGACTGTCGCTGAAAACATTATGATGAGCGATGGCCGTTTTGCGTGGATGTGTTGCATGTCTTCCCCCAACTTGTTCTTTTTGGTGTTATTTCTTTGCGTCATGTTTACCGCCAATAAACGTATTTTCTTTCCACACACATGCAAAGGTAGACTAGGTACGTACTTAACACTTTTGTTGTTTATCGTTGTTTAACCCATTATTTTATTTACAGTCTATATTTTCTCCAGTAAGACACCACATTGTCACCATAAATAACAGCCATGAAATATCTGTATTATTAATTAAATATATGCAATAATATGTGAAGTGTTTGACCTTCGTATTAAACTTGACAATAAAAAGGGCTCATTATGCTTGGCATAACAATGAACAAACATAAAAAAGTAATAAGCACGTGTAGGTAAACTTCCGGACTTGTTTTCCTTCCTAATGATTGAGCAATTAATATTAATTGAATTCTATTTAAGCGAATTACGTGCTATTCATGACTTGAATTACGGTTGTGGGTGGTCAAACGACTTCTTGGTTAGAGATCGGTAATTAGATCGGGAAAACGGATCCGTTTTGTGTAGGTTTTTTGTTTTATTTGTACACAGATACCGCTTTCTTTATCACGATGTTGAATAAGAGTTCATGGGTTTACCTTTTTAAGGCTCCCGCCGTCTGGAGTGACGCGGACCTGATGATGATGATGACGAGGATGTCCTATTAGAGTATGAGTAGTTATCTCTTGGTGAAAACAAAATGCACCCATTTAGTTCCAAGCTATTTCAAAGTTACCATCCTAGAAACACTATTTCTGGATACAAAAGTCGACTGATCAATCAATGGTGGGGTCCGCAAGGGCCGATGCCTGCCAGGGGTGCGGGTTGTTCGAAAGAGATACCGCGGCCCCTGGCACACAGGCAACTGAGGGAACACGGGTGGGTTTTAGTCAGTAAAAGTCTGAAGCGGAAGAAGTTATTTGATGATTTCCCACCCAAAAAAAAAACACGTCTTTCGATTTTTTGTAAGTATCCAGAAATAGTTTGCCTGTTTACTGACTAAATTCAAAAAATAATTTTAAGAAAGATTGTAGGTGAACTGGTACGGTAATTATTATTTATGTTTCAACTAGCTTTAGCCCACGAATTCACTTGCGTGAAGGTCGTAAATTATACCATAGGAACGAACTACGCGTGATAAAAAATTATACCATAGGAACGAACTACGCGTGATAAAAAATTATACCATAGGAACGAACTACGCGTGATTAAAAGCCTCGTTTCCTAACCTTAGTCTTGGTTACCTGTGTGCCGTTAAGGCGTGAAAAGGTTACGGACAGACAGATGGGCAGACATACAGATAGATAGACAGGCAGACCACAAAGTTACTTTCGCATTTATAATATTAGTATGGGTGTTTAAACGAGTGAGCGAGCACTCCTCTCACTGACTGACATATATTTTATGTGGACCGTTTCTACCATTTCCGATCGTAAGGCAATCTTTAAAATGTAAATTTAATTTCGTGTGGAAATTCTATGACATTGAGAAACAGATCGTTAACTAAAGCAAGGTCGGAATACGATTGATTATTAGGCCTCAGTATAATATCCACTGATCGGAAAAAGTATTGCAACACTTGTTCTGAGCAGTGTGATGACGTCGAGTGGTTTAGGAGTTATGAGGGAACAGATGAACTTACATACATACTACGTAACCTGTAAGGGACGCTGTCGATTTTAAGAAACTGCTTACTTTTTAGCCTGCTTTTTGTTGGGCGCCAAAAAGAGGTATTTGGCGTCCAACTACCAACGCAACGGTACCAAAATACTCATCAAAATAATATAGGTGGAATCCGGGACCGCGGTCCCGGTCCCAAAAGCCCCATAACCCTTTCCACATTTTTATCAATCTTTCTTTAGTAAAGTAATGTATCGCCTGATCTGCTGTACAGGTATTCCTAGTGCTAGATAGAGACAGCAGTCTCTCACAAACTAGTGTCACATAGTTTTTAAGCTTAACTAAATGATTAAGATGCCATTGTTTGTTAAGATAAAAAAAAATATGAGTTTGAATAAAAAATAACTAAGCTATTAAAGTGATCTCATTAGAGTAGAACGAAAATTAATAAATTTTACGAGTTATTTATTTAGCTGGATTATAAGTTTGAATAAAAAAATAACTAAGCTATTAAAGTGATCTCATTCTAAAGAGTAGAACGAAAATTAATAAATTTTACGAGTTATTTATTTAGCTGGATGTTTGCAGCACCAATTAGAGACAAAACGCATCACCATAACGTTTAAATAATTACTCGAGTTTCGTTAGTCCGTCTGTATTTTTTGTTACTGAATTAGGTCATCAACCGATTATAAATATTATATATACGTCCGTTTGTACAAATGTAGGAAATAAGTCATGTTTAAATATGGAACATTTGTCGATGACTGAACAGTTTTTTATGTTGACTTTTGTCAATGTAGAGTTAAACGGTGTTTAAAAATTATAAGTATCAAAATTATACTGAAAGGTAAGGTACCTAGTCATCATCATCATCATTTCAGCCGAAAGAAAGAAAGAAAAGCCCCCCGAATCCCCCCGTCCCGCATCCAGCGGATTACTGCGGCCCTCACAAGGTCATTGGTCCACCTTGTGGGAAGCCTTCCAAGTTTTCGGCCACATCGGCCATCTGTTCTGCGAGCAATGTGCCCACTGCCACTTAAGTTTGGTAATTCTTCAGGCTATGTCGGTTACCTTGGTTCTCCTGCGGATCTCTTCATTGCTGATTCGATCACGTAGGGAAACTCCAGCATAGCCCTCTCCATTGGCCTTTGGGTGATTTTAAGCCTTCTTATAGGCCCATTATGAGCGACCACGTTTCAGTACCATATGTCATCACTGGCAACGCGCACTGGTCAAAGACTTTCATCTTGAGACACGTGTATGTGGGACAAGAAGATATAGCGAAGCTTCCCGAACGCTGCCCAGCCGAGTCGGATTCGACGATTGACCTCTTTCTCAAAGTTGGACCTACCTAACTGGACAATTTGTCCTAAGTAAACGTACTCGTCCAAAACTTCGAGTGCAGCGCCTCCGACCGTTATGAGAGTGGGTGTTACATGGGCATTGGACATGACCTTTGTCTTGCCCATGTTCATTTTAAGACCCACTCTTTCGGAAGCTCTACTTAGGTCATCAAGCATTGTACTCAGGTCCTCCATGGTCTCAGCCATGACAACTATATCATTGGCAAACCGAAGGTGAGTGATGTACTCGCCATCGATGTTGATGCCAGCCCCTTTCCAGTCCAGAACCTTGAAAATATCCTCTAGTGCAGAGGTGGACAGTTTCGGAGAGATAACGTCTCTCTGTCTAACACCTATATATATAGGCTTCGAGGTCTGGTCCTGGAGTCGGACTGATATAGTGGCGTTTTCGTACAGATATTTCAACACCTCGATTTACCGATAGTCGATCTGGCACCGCTAGAGGGACTGCAGTACAGCTCATGTCTCGATCGAGTCGAAGTCTTTTTCGTAGACCAAAAACGCTAAACAGAGAGGCAAGTTAAACTTTTCGGTCTTCTGTATTACCTGCCGCAGCGTATTTATGTGGTCTACGGAGCTATAGCCTGAAAAAATCAAATTTTCTTACTGCTATTTGCAGGCCAGTGACAGGCTGTGTGTTGACTAAAATATGATTCACGAGCGTCACACGTATGTACTTACAGAATTATAATCATTATCTTCATCAATGCAACCCTTTATTGATACTTAATACAACAAAGATTTTATCCTAACACTTAAAACAGATTTACTAGACCTTAGCACACAATTCAATACCTACAAAGTCAGTGTTAAAGCACAAAGAAACTGGTCCAGCACCTACCGAATGTAAGGTCGGCATTTGAAAGGGCTGCCTAGGATATTTATGCGTTTAATTTTCGTTAGCATCGAGGACTTTGGGTTAAGTTAAGATTAAATAGACGAATCATAGCTTAAACCTAGTGGGTTTTGCCTGAGGCTAAGTCTAGATACGGCACTGATTTATGCGCGACACAATACACAAAACGTGGTCAAATTATGTGAGAAACTGTGTACTTAGATCCAGTTCTGGGCCAAATGTTATGTTTATAATTGTTATGTTTCTGAATTTGAAGCTTGTACAAGTATCGTAGGTAAAGTCAGGAAAATAATTATTTATCGAACTTACTATTTTGTCTAAGTTGGTTATAAGTATACTACCTATGTACACTCAATTCTCAACTATCATTTTTTGAGAGTTGTATGAAAGGGCTATAGCACGGCAATTGACGTAGCGTGTCAATGTGATAAATAATTAATTTCTGTGACTATGGGGATAGAAGAAAAAATTATAGTTTAAAAAACTAAAAAACACGCTTTAAAAACCAAACTAAAAAAGGAGAAAATAATTTAATTCAATTAAAAAGCGTGGGGTGCTTTTTGAGGTATTTTTATAATCAATTAATGTCAAGCACCCCACGCTTTTTAATTGAATTTTTTTTTATCCTTTTTTAGTTTGGTTTTTAAAGCGTGTTTTTTAGTTTTTTAAACTATTATTTATTTTCTATTTTTTAGTTCTGCAACTACAAAAACGTGTTTTTTTTTTATCTTTTTTTTTAAATTATATTATTGAATTGTCATCGGTCCTCGACAAGTTTACAAAGTTTCAATGAAATCTGACAGTTTAAAGTGGGTCAAAATCGAGCTCAAAGGAGTCGGTTACATACAAACATACAAACAAACATACAAGTGAAGCTAATATAAAGCGTGTAAAAAGTAAATAAACAGTTAAAATACTCACAGCAGTCACAGGTGCTTAGGGTTGCCATAATTCCGTTTAAACCGAACCGAAAATGTGTATAGCAAAACAACGACAACACAAAAATAAAACACTGTTAATTTCCGTGCACTAAGTTCTAGGATTTAAAACTTTTACACATATTCTTTAGAGAAGAATAGAGCCTACTTTGTCGTATTTAATGATCCGACATCAAAACTATAAATCGTAAAATTCTATCTGCGAAACTGTTGCCGATGCCGCTATTCACGCGCCCCTCCTGAATGTTACGAGATGCTACTCTTCATTACGACACGCCAAACTAACCATACACTTACATAAACAATGTCAATGATGCGGTGCTAAAAAGACTTAAAACGATAAACATTTTGACGTTTCAATGTATAGGTACTATAAAAAAACAAGAAAGTAAACGATTTGTTAGAAGTTTTTAAATATAAAATTTATTTAGAAATTATTATTGAAGTATCAAGAAATCTAATTAACATGCAACTAACTAAAATGTTAACAAAGAAGACGGTTATAAAATCCTTAATTAATCAAACAAAGTAAAATAAGTAATAAAAAAAGTAGTAAAATAAAACTCAACTAAGTAAGTACCTACCTGTTTCTGAGATAAGTAGATACCACATGTAAGATTAACTAATTAAATTAACAGACATGAAAACCCCATTCTTTAACAAAAGCACAAAACAAACAAATTCGGCATACAGATAGCATTTACGTAATGACATCATTGTCTATGCTCTATAGCCTATTGTTTTTGTTTTAGCAACAGAATTACCAAACAACATATTAAAATTCCGTTAAAAAAAAATCACACTCATAATAATTCTGCGTGTGAAATGTAACATCACTAGTGAGGTTATTCGCTTAATTCCGATGTGGCGAGTGCTCCGACCTCTTGAGATGATGTTATGAGTTGGAAAGTGAAACCAAGGTCGCTGTTCCAAGTTTTTGTGTTACTTACGTCCCAAGTTGCAGACATGGCTGCAACATGCACGTCTTACAAGTTATGTGAATACTCGCCGGTGGCATACGGAAACGATCATCAGAGTTAGGTAACTTTATAAAATATTTTAATCCAGATATTACCTCGTTTTTGATCGTTACGTCACGTGTTGACATGATTAAGTGGAACTACGGAAATTTTGTTAATGAATGAGTTGGTATTTTAAAACAGTTATTTTTTGGAACTGAGATCTTTATTTGGAATACAGTAAACTTATTGCAAGATAACAGCGAATACTTAATGTCAGGTGATGTTTTTAGTAGGTACCGTCTGACCGAAAATGGATTTTCAGCCGAAAACGAAAACGGAAAAGAAGCTTCGGCTTTTATCTTATTTTCGGCCGAAAACGAAAATGACATTTAGACATTTAAAATATTAATATTTTCACTGTATGCGTGTAATACAAAATGTCTGAAAAAATACAACATAACCTCGCTTTACAACTTCAAAATAAAATCACGTCCGTTTATAACAGGAGCGAGAAATTACGAGTAGACTCGATTTACCTCGAAGTTAGCCGAACATTGATGACCTGATATTGCTGAGCTTTACTAAGTAGGTCGAATGACCCACGATAATTCAATAACTTCTGATTTTTGGCTTGGCCGAAGCTTCAGCTGGTTTATTTGGTTACTGTTTGGCCGAAAACGAAAAAATGGCCAACCATAATTTTTTGGCCGAAAATGTAGCTTCGGTCGGTCAAAAGTTTTAAGTAACAGTAGTTGTTGTGGATTTAAACCAGTTCTTTCTGGGTTTGATATAAAGATTATATTTGTGTTTTTCAACTGATGCATGTCAATTAATTATACTATTGTTATGAGAATGGAAATCCCTCAGGGCCGTATTTTTATGATATTCTTGAAATAGAATACCTACTTATTATAATAATAAATTAAACCTAGCACGTGTCAGTTAACATTAAACTTACCTTTCGGTTGCTATCATGTCATATTTATGTTAATGACAATGTGGCAATTATTGACACTATGAACACGAAGTGTTTGGTAGGGTTGTGGATTCTGTATCGAGAGTATTTACAATACCTAATAAATAAATAATCATCATCTTATAAGTATATCCAGCCAGCCAGGGTTCCAAGACAAATCAGCCTGAAAAGATATCTAACAAGGGATAGAGCGTGAGCTAAATAAATACAATTACAACCTAACTATTGTATATCCCCCAGGGCAAAGTAGAGGTCAGACAACACATTAATTTGTATTTGACCTATAAACACAATACTTTTGAAAGTAACGAGAACAAGTATTTAATAAAAGTAGGTAACAATGGTGATGATGTAATTTCTATTCTAGGTTACGCTAAACACTTGCATATCTGGGATTTGTGTTTAAAACAATAAAACTTGGTTTGACATATACCATTGGCTTGGTGGTCTATTTATAAATCAGCCTATAATGTACCCACTGCTGCGACATAGGCCTTCTCTCTGTGAAAGGAAGTGGGCCTTAATCCACCACGCGTCACGCGTAATCCACCATCAATTAATAATAATATTGATAAAAATGAGTCGAGGTGGCGCAGGAAAAGAGTTCCTGGAAGGATTTGAGGGAAGCCATTGCCTAGCAGTAGGACGGTAAAAGCTTAAATAGAAAAACGGTAAAAATTGACGAAAGACCCTCAATAATCAAGCATACCTATATTCAAGCCAGAAAACTTATAGTCGTAATATAACCTATAGGAATATCGTCAAAGCCCCAAAAAATTCATGATAGTTGCAAAAAAATCTACAACAGGAAGTAGTGTACTTACTTGAAGAAATCCTTGAGTGGAACCTATTAAAAATAAATATGTAAAACAAACCACATCATTTACGTATTGACATACTGAATAAGGACCTAAGGAACCAAGCACTTAATTGGAATGCTACATAAGGAAAAAAAGAAAAAAATATTAAATTCAAAAGTGAAAGGAATAAGGCAGATCAAATTAACGTCTCGCGTATAAATACCACTTGTACTTTTAAAAGGCGGATTTTTAGCGCAACATGCGTAAACTTATGTCATACCACAAGACCATTAAAAGACAAAAATATGTTGTCTGCATCCTGCTTAAAGACAAACTAGTCCAAAATAACTTGATGGAAACATAAACATTAAGATCCTTTCAATTGCTACAATGGAGGGCCTGGAGGACGATAACGATAACGGAGATAACTCTTAAATAAAAAGAATAAACAATACGAAGACAGAGTAACACTATAGAAAGAAGTAAGAATAGGATAGGTAAAGCTATATGAAATGGTTGTTGGGACGTCGCGTCGATGCTTTTGATTAAGATTGACAGTGATACCAGAAATACCGATGTTGCAAATGTGAATATAAACCGAATATTTCTAATTACAGAGGAGTAATTGAGTAGCACACTAACGGTAGGAAAGGCTTTAATTTTGACAGTTGAACAACATTCATTGCGTCATTTACATTGTAGAGCAGATAAACTTTTTGAACATTATGAAGCAACGGTTTAGCAAAATCCTTCAAAATTATTCGGATTCTGACTGATAGTGTGCAACGCAATCATAGTGCAGATTTATAGCTACAAACTTTGTACTATATTAACTAAGTAGTTTGCAGTTTTGGTGTGAACTAAAAAAAGATCATAAATTGTAGTTACAAGTTCAATGTTGCAATTTGCAATATCAAATGAGTTGCTGTTCTACTGTCTTATTGTTCCTTGACCTTGACATTGAAAATTAACATCGTAACATATCATAAACTAAGATTATCTTTATTATTACATCAGATCACGTTTTGCACAAAAATGGATGATATTATGGTTCATATTACGTAGCATTTAAGGAAACTTGTTGCTGTCGTGTCATAAGAGGTAGGCCCAACTTTGATTGTGAGTCCAAATTCAATACCCACAGTAGCATTAAGCATAAAACAAATACTTCTTTGAGTATACAGAAAAGGTTATAGAAGTATAAAGAAAAGGTAATGTGGATACTAAGAGATATGAGTATCCTAAAAATGTTATATACATGCAATGGCAGGAACATGCTGAAACGACAGATAAAGTGAAAATGTCGTGTAACAATTTGCCAAAAGAAATTACAGACAGATCTAATTCGACCATGTTCCTTCACTTACTCGATAACAAGGAAATAGAATATAAGCCTGAAGGCGACAATGCAAGCATTGTACTGCAGTAGACTGTCCATTGTATACCTATATGGCATTGGCGACCGGTTAAACGATCGAAGGTCTTTGACTTAGATAAGTGAAACGTGTTAGCTGTTGGTACGTTGGTACTCCAATTACTTTGACCTATACAAGTATATATATGTACATTATTGTCTAGTGTGGTAGAGTGACTGCGTTCTGCAGCTGTGACGGTAGACGTTAAACGACGTAATGATGTTATTCCTATTTAGTTTGTTACACTTATATTTATTGGTGGTAAATCGGGCTGGTCGATGTGATTATGCTGAGGGGAGGCATAGCATTTCCCACTTAGCCCTTTTTAAATTTCAAACTTGATAGCTCTTAGTATACGGTAGACTAATATTCTGAAGGTTATTATTAAAATTGATTTTTTACAGAAAATCTGATTTTTTATTTAAATCATTCGCCAATTTCAAGTTAGTCCTGATTAATCATTGCTATCAAACATTTGGGTGGCAATAGAAGCCGTGATCAACAAACGGTCGTATATTTGTTTGACAATTGCTCGACTGTTGACAATATAGAACCGCAAGGATTTCTTATATCGGCGAATAAACAAAAGCGAGAGATAAATCAAGGTAAAAGATTCTACTTAAAGGAAGGTTAAAGAGTAAATACGTTGATTATTTCATGATCTACAAATTCTACACGGACGAAAGAACTTCTTTGAAATCTGTAGGAATTTTTTCAATAGTACTTAATATAATGCCAGTATACGACGAAGTAAAAAAATTGGAAGACTAACAAATTATTAGACCCTGAAAAAGAGAAACAGAAAATTTTAGAAATAAATTCTTACCTAGACTTGGATCATCGTAATATTCATCATCGTCATAGTCAAGGACCGCATGTAACTGCGTTTTGCCACCAGTTCCACCTGATTCTACTTTAGTAAACCCTCGCGGTCTTTCGGGAGGATTTTGTCCATTCTCACTACCACCAGTGATGCTACCCTGATTACTAGGCGGCCTGACCGGAGCTGCCGTACTTGTACTAGGCGGCCTGTTAAAATTGAAGTTATTCACATTTTGATTCGAATTTTCATCGAACCTTCGACTAGATGAAGGGTTTGGCTTTGTTGCCGGCGGGTATTGTGCATCCGCGTATCCAGGGCTATACCCTGGACCTGGCGGACCCTGGTTCATTCTCTTCTGTTCATAATCATAGTCACCAGTAGGATCGTGAACGTATTGTCCTGTGTTATCGTATTGTCCTGTGACATCGTAGGGTGAGTTCACTTCTTTGACGCGCTGGTTCTCTATCTGTACGTTAAGTCTTGAGTTTTGTTGGTAGACCTGTGTATGTAGTGGTGCACCGTAGGGGTTTTGTGGAGCCTCATTTTGGTAATGCGTATACTGATTGGCTGGTGGTAGGTAGGCAGTGCCAGCACGTTTTCTGACTTTGGGCCTGCGTTGATTTGGTGGAGTGAAGGGCTCGTTCTCTGGTGGCTGTGCGGAGAGCGTGTCTTGTTGGTATTCGGCGGGAGAGTAGAGCAGGTCGTCGAGGCCAACTCGGAGGGGTGTCGAGGAGGTGGGCACGAACGCCGGCGTGGCCACGCCGACGCCCGCGAGTGTAAAGTTTGTCAAAGCCATTGCCTACACACACGGCATTGACGCGAAATGTCAACTCACTATTTCAACAGCCCCGGAGCTGTTATTATGGCACTCGCATGACGTGAACGGTTTGATAGTTAACACCAACGTCTTCTCATTTTAGGCACAGAACACAATGCACTGACACAATTCACTGCCGTAACTTATCCACTGTTGATCTGTAACAAGAAAACATTGTTATGGTTAGAATCGAGTTTTTGAATCTTCGATTATTTTGTACTGTAATAATAAAACCAATGTGGAAAGACTGTTCAATAACGTCATAAACACTACTAGTAAATATAACGATCCGAGTTAAGACTTTTTGATAAGGCATTACTGTCAATTCGATTTTGTCGAAACTGAGCCATATATCGTGCATTGTTGCTAACTTTTATGGCTGGATTTCCCCCCAAGTTTCGTGATATCCTTGCCACTTTACAAATGTCATCGATTTGAAAGGTAAATCGTGATTCCATTTGATGAACACGATTTAGGAATTGAAACAAGGGAAAACCCGAGCATGATCTCTAAAATAATGAAACTATTATAATTAGAATACTATTAGTATTGACTTGAATCATGGCGTAAAAAGGAACTAATAAGCTAATCTTGGTAGGTAATCAAAGTTGGATAAGATGCAGCCATAGAATACCAACGTCACAGTGTACAATATTCAACAGAAATTACTAAGGCACACTTCACCAGAAAAGGAGAAGGGACGAAAGCAAAGGGGTTGACGACATAAGACTAACCACGATCAACACATGAATGTGACTACCCCAGGATGGATGACGGCTAAAGAGGCATAGGCCTCTCACGTATATTTATAGATACGTTGATACTTTAGGAGCCTTATGAACACTCTGTACCAGATCAAGTAATAAAATATCTTCGTTGTGCAACTTTGATAAATAATTATTCATAGGAAATCATTCTATGAGTCAGCCAAATCTCAAGCCGTGTTTTTTACAGCTATTCCATTTCTAAATTTGCTTGATTGTTCGAATGCAACTAGAGTTATTTTATTGCCAGCCTGTACAATATAAGGTTGACTTTGGCAAACAACCTGTACAGTACATAGTAATGAGAAACTGGGGGCTTAATATGGTGATGATAATGATAAACAAAATACCTACCCCTAATTAGTATACTAGTTCTAATTGTGTCGCTGTGAGTAGATTTTTTATTTTTTATATCATGATTACATATTGGTCTATCACGCCTGGGAATTTCGCCAGTTCGCCAGTTTCTTTGTCCCCTACATTTGATATATCATCATTCTCAATTAATAGTTACTGCCAACTCGATTTTCCTGCTAATTCAGAATTGTTCGTGTGAACATAACAACGCGGCCGTTGTACCTAGTGATTTATTGAACTGAGTCCTCCCTTCACTTAACATTTGGAGGGACTGTACTTAAAAAGAACATTATTGTTTAGCTCTACATTTCTGCTTAGTGACAACGGATTCCATTGCATCTTCATCTCAAACATTAAACCTACATTTTTTTTTGTGACGATGACATTAATATGAACTCATAGTTTTACTTGATAAATTACTTATGAATAAGGTTCCGTAGCGGGTACGAACAAAGAAAACAGTTTTCAGTTTTTTTGCTGTCCATGATTATTTTAAAAGAAATCCATTATGTGCCTTGGAGCTTGAAAATAAATAATCAATTATTTAAAGTCATGCACTGTATCTGAGAAACTGAAAGTAGAAACTCGGCATCATGTACCAATTATGAAAATATTTGACAGCACCGAATAGGAGATCTGATAGCAGTACCTTCATACGCGAGATACCTAATTTATTTATACTTCGTAACAAAACGCTTTATTCTCTGGAGGCGAGAAGCACAGAACCGGTCAAAGTCGCGGTGCTTGGGAGAGGCCTATGTCCAGCAGTGGACATCTTTCGGCTGAAATGATTATGATGAACAATGAATGGAGCATTAAAAGGGAGTGAATGATAGCGAGACGGGTGACAGGGTAAAATGGACAGAAAGGAAGTAAACATGCCGCCCACACCCAAAGAAACATGGGACTGGGACAGGAAGAAGAACGAGAAGACAAAGGATAGAGAAAATCGTGATTTAAATATTAACAAAAATTTTGATGTAACCAAAGATATAATAAATGCACCGTCAATACAAAAGAATGCTGCCATAATAACGCACATATAAGGTGAGGTGGTGACTCAGGTTCAGGTCATTACAGAATTTTGGTTAATAAAGTTCTTATTTTATTTATTGTGTCTCTTAATAATGTTTGGTAAAAGGTTCTGTGACATGTCAAGTAGGTAATAAAAATAAGACAGTCTGCTAAATAGTAACAGCTTGAATGAATACTAAACGAAGTATTGATTAAGTGGGAGTTCGTCTCAGTCTGAATATGGATATCTGTCAGAGTTAGAAAAGAACAAAGAAAGGAAAGATGTAGCATGTATAAACGGGAATACTGGCTGAAAGAGATGTACCTATAGAGAAAGAGGAGAAGCCGCGCTAAATAGATAAGGATATGGGCAAGAGTATGGCAAGTGTCGATACTATTCGTTAATTATGTTTTATTTATTTGAATTTAGTGATTCGAGCAAGCGAAATTAGCGAAATCTTTCCGTAGGCAATCTTTGAAACAATGAATACAAAAACGAATTTAACGCTACGTGAAATGAGGAAATTAATATTCTCTTTCATCTCAGACGTCAGTTTTATATTGTATTGTGATATTGCTGCTATGTCGTCGGAAGCATTCGATCACTTCTTGAAAAAAAAACAGGTTAACATTTTTTTATTCATATTAAATAGCTTACCTAGATATATTATTGTATTATAGCCGATGATAATCTACAGCGTGACTATAATAAATAGTATGCATACCAACGTATGCGCATTTAGATTAAGTTATTCAAAAATATGTAACTAGATCATTTGTATAAAAACATTTCGATTGATTTATATTTTATATTTGTAAATTTGCAGTGATCAACAACGATTTTGACATTTAATTGATTTCGTTATTCGCTTAACTATCAATTATATCGGAACATTAAGCCAAACGTTATGTACAAATAGGTTTCTCACGCTTTAGTATCTGCAGGCCTACAAACATTCGATGGGACCCGACGCGACGTTGCGACTCGATTCTGGTAGAACAATTTTCATGAAATGCAATTGTTCTAATAGAGTCGTGTCACACAGTCGCGTCGTGCCTGTCTGCGGAAGCCTTAATATTCGCAAAATAAAGTTACAAAATTGTTACGAGTATCTTCAGATTAAACATTTTAGAGGTTTAACTTTGACATAACTTTACTCCGCGTTTATTAATTAGGGGTTAAAGTGTTTATTTTATTTAAAAAAAAAACACTTTTATAAAGTACGTAATTAAACTAAGGTAAAAAGTAAGTAGGTAAATAAATAATCGCCAAGTTCTCATATCTTCGAAGTAGAATTTTGTTGAAGCCATCTTTATGAAATAAATTTATTGTTTGTGATTTAAGATCCCATAGTTCTCCTTTGAGGTCGGGTCAAATGACAATAGTAGGTATCGTTGCCTTGTGCATGGGACTTGACCATAACTGGCAAAATCTGATGGGGCATTTATGGTGAGTTGTCTATGTAATTTTGTTCAAACGTACTGATTCTCAGCCTAAATCTGATTAAATTACTTTTGATTCGTTTGATTTTGTATGTGAATTATACACCTCTGTTTATCCCTTCGGGGATAATAGGCGTAATATTAAGTTTTAAAAGTGTATGAGTCATACATTTTTAGTCTAATCGGTGCAATCGAACGCAATTTTTGCGTATAATTTTATGTATTTCGATCAGATACCTATTGCGTCTAAATCTAGTTCAGCTCTTGACCATAATCTTAAAAGTTGTATCGATGGAACCTTGGCACACTAGCACACGTGTTTATTAAGAAAATGTGAAGTAAGGGCACATAGCTAGGTTTGTTCGTATACATTTTTTATACGTGATTGAGCGACTGATTGTGTGCTATTAATTGGATAGGTGCTCGCTCTGTTAACTGTGTGGTAAAGTTTCAATTCAACTGAATTAAAAACTTTGATTTCGGATAAAACCTTCGGAATATACAATACTAGCTGTCACACTGGTTGAAGACTTTAGTCTTCAGGCTCTGCGGAATACGCGACGAGAAGACTCGACGAAGCTTCCCAAAGCTTCCAAAATTCATCCACATCACATATCAGCAAATAAGTCGTGACAAAAAGTACTTGACATTTTTCAATAACAGGCGAATTACGTTGCAAATTTTGAAGTTCACTTGGGTATACACAAATTTGGTATGACCCCGTGAAGGCACGTTTGACACTAACTGCTATCGCCGAAGAGCATCTAGATCACGCTTGCGCCGGAGTTGGAACCGTGGGAAAAGACGTCTGCGCATTATGGGAAACATTGTACAATAAAATTGTACTAATTAGCTTTCAGAAAATTGGTATATAACGGATTAGGTACGTGGGTAATGAAGCCATACCCTAGATTTTTTTTTGTTGTAGACACACAAATTGTAGTGATGTTCGTGGCAGGGTGGCTGGTTGCAGCTAGTTAGATGGATATAATACATCTTTAATCTCTTGCACACCAAACAAAGTAAAAGAAAATACAAACTAGTGGCATAGGATCAAGCTAAATGATGATGAAAACACATTTTGCTTAGATCATGGCTATAACGTGATGGCCCAGTGGCCTCTCATGCAGTTTGTGGGCCAATCGAATCCGGGCGAGTAACATAATGATTTTTTAAATTCAAAATTACTTTTTGAGTTTATCTTGGATACTACTGACATCGGTGAAGGAAAAATATCGTAAGGAAACCGGGTCTGAAATCGCCAACACGTCTTGAGTAAGCGTTATGATCAATGCTCGTGTCATCTCTGCATGAGAAGAGGCTATTGCCTTGTAGTGGAACAGTAAAAGACAGGGTACAGGGTGTCCAGTAAATAGTACGACATAGTGTAGGGGGCGATAGCTTGGGTCAATACCTACCAAAAAAACATGATATATGTTCCGCAAAATGTCACGGAATTTACAGTCATACAAAAATTTTTTTTCTTCCAAAAATCCTTTTCTAGTATTTTTTTTTACATCAAACTATTCGTGAATAGTTACTCTACTCATTGATAAGTCGTTTTTGTATCAAAATAAGGAATGTATTCAAGAAATACTATTATTTGTTAAGTTTTCACTGAACAATTTTCTTATCGCTTAAGACTATAACTATAAATCCGTAACATTTTGCGGAACATTTATTATGGTTTTTTGGCAGGTATTGACCCAAGCTATCACCCCCTGCACTATGTCGTACTATTTACTGGACACCCTGTATTTTTAATATATTATTCAAGAGATCCGTAGGAGAACCAAGTTAACCGACATAGCCCGAAGAATTGTCGCATTAAAGTGTCAGTGGGCAGGGCACATTGCTCGCAGAAGATATGGCTGAAAGGTTCTCAAATAGCGACCGCGTGCCGGAAGACGTAGCGTTGGAAGGTCTCCCTCAAGGTGGACCGATGGTCACAGGAATCCGCTAGATGCGAGAAGCAAAGAACCGATAAAAGAGACGGTGCTTGGGGGAGGCCTATGTGTTGTTGTTGTTGGACGTCCACTGCTGGCAGTGGACGTCTTTCGGCTGAAATTTTAAAATCATATGCATCGATCTCTGCTGCACAGTCATTGCTGTTGGTTTCATAAATGTCCTGTTCTGTTGCGCGACCTCATCAAGAAATATTCAGTAGGCGAAAAACAACCGACTTCCGAAAAAACACTACAAAGTGAAAAATTACTTTAATTTCGGAAGTCGGTGACTTTGGATATGTATTTAAGGTTTTTGTCACCGCCTTCCCAAATTAAAGTTATTTTTTACTTTGTAGTGTTTTTCCGGAAGTCGGTTGTTTTTTTTTTAAGTTTTTTTTTTTTACTTTTTAGTTATAGTACCTAACCCCACATCAATTCGAAATTTCATCATCCTGGGGGTCAAAACAATGCATATTTATGCGATAGAAGCAATCGCGGTTGATTTGCTGTAATTTTTTTAAAAGTTCCATTGTCTGTCTCTGAAACGCATCATCAGATCTATATGAAATTTAAATGGGACCATTTCGGAATAAACGTCTATCGAAAAAAAAAAAATGCAAATCCGTCTGCTTATGACGGAGTTATGCCCGAACATCCTACCACTCCTAACCGTCAAAGAGTTGTACCTTCCTTCATCAGCTCAGCGTCATGAGATGATGATGACCGTACGCAAATGTCTCAATAGCTGTAGAAAATATATGAAAAACGTTGTTAATACCTACAACATTTCCTCAAAAGTTATAGGTATTAACAATGTTTGCCCTCGATTTCCCTGGGATTCCATCATCAGATCCTGACTTGGTGCCAACGGGACCACCTCAGGAGTATACTCTTTCAAATAAAAAATAAAAATTGAGAATCGGTCCACAAATGGAGGAGAAATCGGTGAACATACATAAAAAAAATACTTCCTCCTTTTTTGAAGTGGATTAAAAAGGCTGAGTTCGAGCCGCTACTTCATATTGATTAAATAAGCGTCAACGTTTTTATTATTTCAGCCGAGCGATCATATACTCTCAGAGATGGTCAAGCACCTCATCAGCTCGAACCAATGTCAACTAGATCTTTTAATGTCATTATGAAACAATTAGGCACCAAGTGCGTTTTCTGAGCATCTATTTAATATGTACCTATTTACATAGGCATGTAATTTGATGTGACAATAGACTCTTAAATGCTTGAATCAGCAGTAGATTTTAAAAGTTCTACATAAAAATAAGCCCAATTTTCGGGGACAATTAGTCTTACTTTTATTCGCTCCAAAAACTTAATTTTAAATCCTTAATTTAACTGAAACAAATATACATATATGTGTGTCACTGCGGGGTGCCAACTGAAAATCAGCGCTGGGTGTCTGACGCCCAGCAATATGCTGAGATGGTAACCCTTTCGGTACGGGCACGATCAGCACAATTTTACTGTAATTTTATTGTTATGTTTATTGTTCTCTTCATTTTTTAATGTGTTTGTGTCTGTGTCGAATAAATGTTTTCTATTCTATTCATATAAGGGCATCAGCTTTATTTAATTTAGTTTCTTATTGTATTTGATTATTTAAAAAAAAACTTTGAAGAACGAACGCCATTAAAGTTCCTGACATGATTATGTCCTTATTGCTTTTGTAAAAGAAAAAATCATAAGGACTGGCGATAAAAGTAAAAGCTAAAACATGTTTTCACTGCGTCAAGCGCAACACGTCATTCTCATAGCTACAGATATAACATAAGCATGTCAGTGAAGCGAACCCATTAGATTGTGCTCCTACATAAAAATTGCTCAAAGCGCCTGAATAATTTTTCATTTGAATTTGAACAGTTATACATTCTTTCAATAAAAATTAACACGAAGGTAAGCTAGACCAATGACCAAAAGGCAAAAGCTATTCATAATAAATGTGACATTAAAGAACCCACAAAGCGTTTGAACAATGACGCAGAACGTTACAGAATAATATAATATAGAGCACTTCCTGACCAAACTGGTTGTGGTAGGTGTTTGGCTGCCTATGAGTATTACGCGTGGTCGCGTAGATACCTGTTGAAACAATAGGAGGAAGCAGTGTGTCTAATTCGCCTTGGGGTGTGTCGAATCGGACACGGCGAAGTGCGACGCGATTTGATCCCGGTTCGGCACATGGTAGGTACGGAAAGTTTAATGAGAAACCGATGGATAATTCAAAACAAATATAATTGGTGAAAAACAGCCAGTTATTTTATCTAATTAAATTTCATTCGAAAATATCCATCGATTTATTACTAAACCTAAATTTCAACTATATCCGACGACCCAGGTTACTTATATCTTTTGATGACTGTAGCTTCATAATACTTACTTACCTATGTACTCCATATTCTTAGCATGTCAATGGCAATCTAAATAGGGTTGTTCCAGAATTTGGCCTGTTGTTTGTGAAACAACACAACTGGTTGCGCCAACATTCAAAATTTGATTGACATCCGCTTTCCTAGACCAATCCCTTTCCCGTTTTACCTCGCGAGTGAATGAGAAGATTCGCCCCTCTATTTTTTTGTCGCGAACAGAATTCCGAATCGAACGCATCGCGAAAGCAATGGCGTCGACCCCGCTCCGCTTGAAAATATTGATAACTTTGAAATCACCGCATTATCGCCTGCAATAAGACTTATGATCAACAGTTTGTGTTTGTGTTTAACGTGTGAGGATAGTAACTTGAAGCCCAACTGCCCCTGAACCTGGAAAAATGAACCGGTGCATCGGCGATGACGCGAGCACGTGGCAAAGTTCCCGTAAAGGGTTTGTGCTTTCCCTCTCTAATTATTTCGGGTTGTATTCTATTGTCCTACACTCACCGCAACTAGAACTACCTATCGCCAAGCGTTTGTCAATAGTTTTGTTCCGCATCGCAAAATACAGTCCACTAAATTAGCCCTTCGCCCTTGGCCGTCATTCGTAGATCTTTGAGAGTCGTTACGGGTATCCAGACGGCTGCAAGTCTGACAATCAAGCGTTACCAAGGGGTGTAGTATTCATATAACCAGTCACAGGCTCGAGGTTGGAAAGGCGGTCGCTTCCTGTATCTGGTAAAACTAAAATATGTCCCGATTTAGGCTAACTAGTTTTGACTGTGACATTTATGTACATGTCGCATCTGTCAAGAGTCATCATCATCTGCCTAGCCTTTTCCCAACTATATTGGGTCAGCTTCCAGTCTAACCGGATGGGGCCGAGTACCAGTATTTTACATGGAGCGAGTGCCTATCTGACCTTCACAACCCAGTTACTGAGTAAGAAGTTACATCTGTCAAGAGTATGCACATTAAAACGAGACCCAAGAGCCTTGTTTAACGTTTTCCGGAGACTAAAAAAGTAGGAGTCCGATGTTGCCACGTGCCTTGCGGGCCTTGCCCAGTTGTCCGGAAATAAATATAATCTGTTCCAAAACTTTTTGATGAAATGTCATCTAAACCCTGTTTAGTTTTTTATATAATTCTTATGCAATCACTCACTATCTTCTTTATATTCTAACAATTATATAATATAATTGTAACTAAAAATCACCTACGAAAAAATGTTCATGATTTTCGGGTTTAAGTATTCATTAATCAAATTAAATCACTTAATTTACTACAAATTGCCATCCATGCGTACGTAAATATTGACGTTCAAAAGTGCCTTTTAAGTGCCTATTTGAAATAAATGCTTTGACTTTGACTTTGACTGGAATCCGACCCCAACATAGTTGGGAAAATGCTAGCCAGATTGATTTGACTTTTGACTTTTGGAACACAGTATAGGTCCCCGTTCGGAGTAGTAAATAATCATACACCATGTAGTATTTCACACATAAGCATGATAAGCACATGTAATGCATTACAAAAAAATACATTTTGCGAATACTGTCGCATATCACTGGTACCTATATCAGAATAAAAAATCTGACTATAACACATTCAGGGTCACTTGCATTCCTTTGGTCTGTTCGAATTACAGCGGCAAGGTCGCAGATTGTTACCGAATTAGAATTAGCACAAACACATGATTTTGTATCGTTTAGTCTTATAGGCTAGCCTCTCTAATGTACACAGATTTATTTCGTAAAAAGCTAAGACTAACAAGCACCTAACATGACATAACATCACTCCTTTATTTCTTAGAAATGTTTGGCAAAGGTGTACTTATAGTATCTACACCCCCCCATGTAAGAGGAGGCGAGCTCTATGGCAGGTGCGACCTGTGAATCAACCCTAGGACCTACGACACGTAAGTTGAGGTCATTACACTGCACCGTCAATGACCTCAACATTCTCAACATCCCTATAACATGTATATTTTGTAAACAATATGTTTTTTAATTTTAAGCACGGAAGTGTGACAATGCTGAGTAACAATTGACTTACAAATAAATGTAATTAATGAAACGTTTCTACAAACTCTTAATTACGTATTATCCTTTGTTCAACGCGCTTATGTAATCAAGCATCAAGCAAAGGTTGTCAACGGAACTAATATATTTAAATTAAATACTCCATGTTGACAGGTAACACTGACATTTAAAGTCAATAGTTAGCAAGCAATTGAAGATGGAACTACTTATCGTACTTGTTGTGTGAAGGATACAAAATTCAATGCGATTTTTTTTTAAGTGTAGTTTTGTAAACAGAGTAAAAAACTGGCACAGGCGCTCAGCGCTCTTTTAGACGCATAGAAAATTTTGTCCGTTTGTTTGGAGTATTGTGAGATGAGCGTATGACTGTTGTGTAGTTGCATACTTTATATTATGGTTTTTATCATAAGTAACTAATGCTACAAGCAAAAAAATAAATGAATGTTTCAAGTATGATAAAAACTCTGAAATTATGCGAAAGGAAGTAAAATAAACGAACAAAGTGTAACATCTATTTGGGTTTTCTTTTTTGGGTGGGAAATCATCAAATAACTTCTCCCGCTCTGGGTGGAGCAGGAGGGCGTGTCAGACTTTTACTGACTAAAACCCACCCGTGTTCCCTCAGTTGCCTGTGTGCCAGGGGCGACGGTATCTCTTTCGAACAACCCGCACCCCTGACAGGCATCGGCCCTTGCGGACCCCACCAGTTCGGCGCACTAGGACACGCGGCACGCCGTGACCACCCCAGGAACCAAGCAGCACCCTTGTGCTGCTTGGTTCGCAAGCCCGAGCCAGACACGGGGTCGTCTGGGGCAAGAGCCCCAGACGACCCCGTGGCTGGCTAAAAGGTCGAACTATAGTTTAAAGTATTTATAACATACGAACCTATTTTAGATAAATATTTATCGCAGACCTTGTCACAATCTAGATCAGACACTGATAAAGAACAACATTTTTTATAAAACATCGAAAAGTTAAACGAGATTTATATCACTATAAACCCAAGCGATGATTAATAAAAAATTGCTGCCCACGCGTTCAGATTTCAATATTTTAAGAGATTTATCTTAAATGTTGTGTTTGTTACATAAGTGGAGCAGTTTATGAATAATGTGATCGCCTAAAAAAGTTGGCAATTTTATGATTTTAGAAACTAATCTGTAACACGCTGTATCCTTTTTGTCAAGCGGTTGTCATGCTCAGATTGTTGATCGAATGATCAATTATTTTGTTTATAAGTCTTCGTTGGTATATTGCCGTGTGCTAGCAGCTGGCATATGGAAAATAATTCAAATTTATGTTTTGTGTTTCATAATTTTAATTGCTAACTATTGTATAGTATCAAGTTCTTCTGACTTAGAAGTTTGTTGCGCCACTTCTTCTTCCCAGCTAAATCACTAGGACGTGGTGAAGGGCGGGCGTTTTGGGGGCTGTCTTATGTAATTTTGACGTTCAAAATGTGCTGACTCTCAGCCTAGTTTGAATAAATGAGTTTTGATTTTTATGCACACAAAAAGATTCCCGCTGACAGGTGTAACCTGATGCAGTGTGGCGCGATTTTAGTAGATCAATTTCCATGAAGTTTTCGCTTTCATAGGAACTGTTCTACTAGAGTAGCGTCGCGTCTGTTTGCGGGAGCCTAAAGACCAGACATCATTATTGCATTGGGTTACTCGAAAACAAAAGCCGGTATTAAAAAGAGAAGAGTTCGTGGATAGATTGTGCCCTCAACAAAAACCCTGTTACTACATAGCCTTAAGACTTCGTTCCGGACATATTCCTTCAAATAAGTTTTATTGTTTAATGAAGAAAGCTTTGTCTCCAAACTGTTATGATTGTGGAGTAGTTGATGATGTGGTTCATATCCTGTTGGAGTGTGTCCGGAATGAAAATACTAGAATTAATGTTTTAGGACGACATAAAACGTATGATATTGGCTTATGTAATTCCATCCTCGCTTTTCCATTGTCCGATAAGGCAAAACAATTGTACAAGTTAGTTATAAGAAAGATCGTAATCAATTATTTCGTGTTTTTCTGCACTGGGCGATGTGGTCGCTAAGCGACAAAGCCCTTAAAACAAAAAAAAAAGAGAAGAGGAGGCAACACAAGGTCAACAAAGAAAAAAAAAAACAAAATAAACAGAGCGAAGCACGGGGCAGAGGTTAACTGGAAAACTATAGGTCATATCGATGGAATTCCGATCGTTCATGGATCGATAGTGGGTGTTTATCGATCTCCCAATTATTAATGATGGTTCAATGCGATTAATTTCTACTAAACGTCGATATACCGTAATCTAGTTGCATCTTAGGTATTTGTAAATTCTACGGTCTTAATTTCGATGTCTTTAAAACTCTACATCATCATCTACCAAGCCATTTCCCAACAACCTTGGGGTCCACTCCAGTCTAACCGAATGCAGCTGAATACCAGTATTTCACATGGAGCAACTGTCTGTCTTACCTCAACGACTCTGTTACTCGGTAACAAGATACTCCTTGGTAAGACTGGTTATATCAGACTTTCGGGGTTCTCACTACCTATAATGATAGTCAAAGATCTCAGAGATTGATTGTAAAAGGTCCTTAAAAACTATAACAACATTACAAAACATAATATCACTGGCACATGACAGAGGTTTGTCTATAGTATAACCACAATTCGCCATTATAACAACATTACTGGGAGTGTATAAACAAAAGAGAATACAGAAGCGATTCGTGACAATCGTTTGACTTTTATTTAGTTCCATTTCTCTTTCATGGACCTCCCTTCCTTTATACGAGTCAGTCGTCAGAAAGGCCAAGGCTAGTTTGCGTCGTTCGTTCAACTTAACTGCGAAATCTGTCGTGTGATGTCGTCCTGTGCATGATGTAGGTAGGTAGATTCTTTCCATCAAGGAACAGGCTTATTGGATTATGTCACGAAGATAGGAAGCTCCATATCTTCTAGATACAATAGCCAAGCTCGACTTAAACTTAAACCTTTTCCAGAAATGTTGAATTACTTAGCATAATCAACATATAACGTTCCCACTGCTGGGACACAGGCCTCCTCCCTGCGAGAGTGACGGGGTCGTTATCTACCACGCGGGCCCAGTGCGGGATGGTATATGTCACATGTCTTTGAATTTTTTGGTTCTAAAACAGCATTGATTCTACTTTCACTACTACTTCTTTTGCTACCCCAACATTCACAGTAATGTATATGTAGTGTAATATGTAGGTAGGTATGTTTTTAAAGATAATTTACATGAATACATAACCATAAGTAACTTATCTTTCTGATACCGATTCGATATACCAAAAAGAGGCAATTGTCAGCTGTTTACCTTCTGTAGCAAGTTCTCAGACCCTCGAGCATTTATCTTCGGATTTATCAGCAGATGAATCGCATGTCATGTCATATCAGACGATTCAATTTACATACACATTGCCTGCAACATCGATAACAATTACATATGTATGTAAATGTCTTGTAACACGTAGGTATTGTATGTACCCTGTGCGATTTAACTGGATGGAATTATGGTACTTATTCATAAATTAAATCTACTTACGATTTTTTATACACGGACATTAACGCTCTATTTTTCTCTAGATAGAGGTATTTGCTCAAAATTGTAAAATTACAGAACATTACACAAGATAAAATTTAAACCAGTGCGCA
Organism: Antitype chi; assembly: GCA_947359405.1. NCBI lineage: Eukaryota > Metazoa > Arthropoda > Insecta > Lepidoptera > Noctuidae > Antitype > Antitype chi. The sequence continues at coordinate 8,523,020 of OX375826.1, forward strand.
AACTGTAACCATAAATTCAACATAATATCATTCTAGACCCGCTAGCATAATTATACATTTTTCGACGGTTAAACAAAGAAAAAAAAATCTGCAGTTCCATACATTTTGACCGCGTAGGTATTTCATTTTTGCATAACCGACGAATAATTTCTATGCTAGGGGGTCTAGAATGATATGCTGAATTGGTTGCGTTTTGGCACTGGCGTTTGCGCACTGGTTAAAATGTTACCCTGTATTCTAAATCATTTTAAATGATGCACAATTAAATTGACAATATTGCTAATGTCAGTCACATAATAAAGTCTCAGCAAACTCAACACATACTTTCTACCGATGGTGAAGTAGCATTGTGGCAAGGTGATTCCGTTGCGACGAAGAATGGTTTCTGTCCAAAGTGGACCTTAAGTAGGTACCTGATTGTGCAACAGCAAGGGGTTATGTCTTACTCCATACATAGATCCATACAGCATATGCTCTACATAGTCCTAACGGCTGTATGGATTTTAATATACGAGGTGTCTATCGGTCTAGGTCGCGCTAAAGGGTAGGCTAGGTCATGACCATGTGGGCTGTCCAGAAAAAAATATATAACCCACTAAAACGTTCAAAATAATTAAAAAATGATATAACCCAACTGCAACTAAAATTTTCTCAAATCTGATACAGTTTGTAAGTCAATTAAGTTCAATCTGTTCATCAGTTTTGATGCTACCAATTGCATCATACTTCGCAAAACAGTGAACTTTTTAGTTGCAGTCGAGTTTTATAATTTTAAAATAGCATAACATCACGCCTTATTACCCACATTTCACCAGTTAAATTGAAATCCATGTAGGTAATAGGGGGTAATAGGGGGTTGTGTTATCAATAGGCTCGCCACCAATTTTTTATATTTTCGATTTATTTTGGCTATTTGATATTTTTTTATATTTATCACATACTAGCTTTTGCCAGCAGCTTCACTCGCTTGGAGTTCGGAAATTATCCCACGGGAACGTACTACCGGGATAAAAAGTATCCTAATCCAGGTTACAAACTACGAGTATATGTGTGCGGGCCAAACGGAAAAACGACCGATTGGCCGTTTTTGCGTGATTGAGTAAAAAACATCCAAAACTCTAAACATACAAACTTTCACATTTATAATATTAGTTAGGATAAAAAAATACCAGTAGTGAATGCAGTCAGTCGCTCAGGAAAGAAATAGTTTACACACTTTCATGAAAAACTCCACAGTATTTTTTTTTTTCGTTTTGGGCAAGTGAGGTAAAAAGAGATGTTGAAACACTCGACGCAGCAGGCCACACTCACATTCACAATCCTGCATGACCTGCATCATTCGACTACCATGTAGGTTAGTGAATGGGCCACTGATTGTGAAGCACTCGCTGTAAGGAGGCTGAGATACGAGATGGCCCGATTCAATCAATCAATGTTGCGTCACTCTTAATGGTTTTTGTTAATGAATGTGCAATATGTATCACTCACTCTTAACTACTGTTCGTGATGTGTGTTGGTGGATTTTTTTTGAATAGTACATTTATCATCAAAACTGTAATTATTGATACGTATTTCAGCATCGCGAAATTACAGTTTCAAGTGTTTTTCCAGCGCACATAGAATGGCCGCAGTAGAAACGGAAAATATGAAAGACAAAATTACAGATTGTAAACAGATTTCTGCGGCGTGTTGACAAAAATAAAATAAAGAGATATGTCTAATTGCAATTTTTCGGAGAAAAGAGATGGAAAGAAAGAAAAGATAAAAAAATGTGTTTATTTACAATGGAAACACGTGCATTAAAAACGATAAGAAGGAGAAGTGTTCATGTGCCCAGTGCCCATTTGCAGAATTGGTTACGACATTAACGGGTGTAATTAATGTTGCATAATGTCTAGGTCCATGTCTCTTTTTATTTAAAAACCAATATTGAAACTTGGAACAACAACCGACTTAATTTTTATGGCGACTGTTAAAACAGTCGCCATAAAAATTAAGAAATAAAGTAATTAAGTAAATTGAGTAAGTTAAGTAAATCTCAACTTATTTCTTTGTTCTCGTATCTGACAATAAATCAAAAAGATATTAAGCACCTAAATGTAAAAGTCACAAAAAGAGAGTTAAGAACGACTAATTATTATGAACGCTCATTTAAAAAAAAACATGTCAAGACATTGACATTACATGGTAATAAGTCATATCTCAGTATCAATAATGATAATTACAGCTTGATTTAATCATTATTATTTAAATCAGATCAACATATTGTCCACAGGCGATTTGGAGTACCTACTTGAATATCAACATGCGTGTCATACATTTTGATGGTTTTTTGTTTCAACCAGGAAATAGTACATTATTTTTTCTTATCTCCGACCTTAAATCGAAAGTCCGTAAGCAATTAAAACAAGTTTTAATGAGTGAGAATTTAAACATACATCGTTATTATTTATTCCGGGTTTATAGCCTTGTATGAGGTGACATACTTGCGTTTTCGTGGAAATTTCATGGGAAAATGCTTTTTTTAATTAAAGAAAGGTGTATTTTTTAATGTTTCGAAAAGGCAGGTTTTATTGCCAATACAGCATTTCTATAATGCAGAAATCCAGAAGAATATCAGCGTCAGGTATATTTATTAGCCTGACACATGCTGAGCTGGTCTACCATTTGGTTCAACCTTAAGATGCACACCGAACTTAATAGGTACCTTATTATTTAATTTAGAGTATGCCCCAGTCACAGTATCCCTTAATTTCTTTAAATTTCGTTATTTTTTTGTAACTGCCATTTTGTATTTTGAATGCCGTGTCTAATTTGTTATCATTTAATTGTACCTTTGTGTGATGTGCTATTTCTTTTGTATGCACCAAATAAATGGTTTATCTATTATCTCTATTAATTAATTATAATGTTCCCACTGCTGGGACATAGGCCTCCTCTCTGTGATGGAGCGGAACCTAATCTACCACGCGAGCCCAGTGCGGGTTTGTAATCTACCACGCGGGCCCAGTGCGGGTTTGTAATCTACCACGCGGACCCAGTGCGGGTTTGTAATCTACCACGCGGACCCAGTGCGGGTTTGTAATCTACCACGCGGGCCCAGTGCGGGTTTGTAATCTACCACGCGGACCCAGTGCGGGTTTGTAATCTACCACGCGGACCCAGTGCGGGTTTGTAATCTACCACGCGGACCCAGTGCGGGTTTGTAATCTACCACGCGGGCCCAGTGCGGGTTTGTAATCTACCACGCGGACCCAGTGCGGGTTTGTAATCTACCACGCGGACCCAGTGCGGGTTTGTAATCTACCACGCGGACCCAGTGCGGGTTTGTAATCTACCACGCGGACCCAGTGTGGGTTTGTAATCTACCACGCGGACCCAGTGCGGGTTTGTAATCTACCACGCGGGCCCAGTGGGGGTTAGTGGATATCACATGTCTATCTCTCACGATGTTTTTATTCACCGTTTCGATAGCAGTGGTGATGAAATAAAATACACAAACTAAAGCGTCGGTCAGTGTGTCTTCTTAGGGGCGGTGCCAGCTTGGGTTTGGACTCACGACCTACAATTCGCAAGTCGGGTGGGGCAGATCACCACTGGGCCACACGGCTCATCATCATCATCATTTCAGCCGAAAGACGTCCACTGCTGGACATAAGCCTCCCCCAATTTGGGGGGGGGGGGGGGGGTTGCCATAATCGCCACGCTTGGCAGGCGGGTTGGCGATCGCAGTTTGGTGGTAAAAGGCATAGAGAACGCTGCTGCCCATTCTCTAGTATGTCCCTTAGTCGCCTCGTACGACACCCACGGGAAGAGATGGGATGGTGCTATTCTTTACGTCCGGTACCACACGGAACCACCACTGCTATTTCACAAAATTATATTATGTGTAAGTAGTTTCAGTAGATCTTGCAAATCGAAATCGAAACGGTGTTATTAATAGGTCTTTACCTATGAAATTGCCGTTTTGTATGAAAAAATTTAAACGAATTTTTTTCATGTATTTTTTATTTGTATTAATCGAAGTAATCACCCATGCAATCAATGCATCTTTGCCATCGCAGTGGCAGTTTATTGATGCCCTTCTTAAAGAAATCAGCTGGACGGGAGGCAACAAATTCTTCAAAGGCATTTTGTACTGCCTCTCGGGTATTGAATTTTTTTCCCGCCAAGAAGTTATCCAAAATCTGGAAAAAGTAGTAGTCTGTAGGCGCAAGGTCTGGTGAGTAGGGCGGATGACGGAGAGCTTCCAACCCCAGTTCTTGCAACTTGGAGACCGTCTGCTGTGCAGTATGAGGTCGCGCGTTGTCGTGCAGGAGCAGCGGAGACGAGCGATTGACCAATGCTGGTTGGAGATGTGCCAGCTTCTCCATCATTGTGTTCAGTTCTTCACAGTACACATCTGCAGTAATGCTCACCCCGTTTGGTAAGAAGCTGTGATGAATCACACCGGCGCTAGACCACCAAACAGTGACCATCACTTTTCTAGGGGTAAGTTTTCGTTTAGGGCATTGTTTAGGTGCTGAACCAGGATCCAACCAACTTGCTGAGCGCTTGCGGTTATCAAACAGAATCCATTTTTCATCGCAGGTAACAATGCGGTTCAAAATTCCTTCATTTGTGTGTCTGTTGAGCAGTGCAAGGCACGTCTCGACGCGTACTTCGCGCTGACGATCATTGAGTTCGTGGGGCACCCATTTGTCAAGCTTTTTTACCTTGCCAATTTGACGCAAATGGACCAATATTGTTTTGACGCTAACGTCGAAAGCTGCTGCTAATTCAGCCGTAGATTGTGTATCATCAGCTTCCACAATCGCCTTTAATTCGTCATTGTCGACCAAAGTCTTCGGACGACCGCGAGGTTCATTTTTCAGGTCGAAATTTCCAGAACGGAAGCGAGCAAACCAATAACAGGTGGTGCGTTGGTTTGTAGTGTTAGCTCCGTAAACGTCGTTGATGTTGCGTGCCGCTTGTGCCGCGTTGCTGCCACGACGGTACTCATATTCCATAATTACTCGAATTTTTAACGTATCCATGATGACGAAAAAGATTGAAATGCGATGAAAATGTAACACTAATCAATAAACAAATGACTACTTTTGGAAAAAAAAATCCATGTTTTTAAAATAAAATTAATTTGAAATTAGAATTCTTACCCAAACAAAAATTATTTTGATTTGAAATGGCCAGTACTGCAAAACGGCAATTTCATAGGTAAAGACCTATTATTTCCTACCTACATTGCAAAAAGTCTTGCAAGTTTTACAGTATATTGAGCAAGGGTTTTTCCAGCAGGCTCAGCACGAGAACCGTAGAGAAGCGGTTTGTCGACGGAAGAGTAGACAAAAATTACATTTCCGTGTAGATAGTTGACAGTTTTGAACAGAGAAATGTAAACAAGCGATTTCTATTCTACGGTAGAGTAGAAATATAAAGCGTCATGCTAAGCCTGTTGTTTGATTTAAATTTTCCCGTAGGATAAGTGCGCCAAAGTGCATCTCGTGCATTTTGCAGAGCTTTTTTTTTAAAAACGCTCTTGTTAGCTTCTCCTGTAACCATATATGCATAGGCGCTTCACGTCAATTGTTACAAATATTTTATGAAAAAAATGTTGATAAAAGTAGTTCATTATGAAAACACCGTAAAAGCACCCCACGTGATTGAAATAAAATGAAGTTCACTTTATTCTTATTTAAAACTTATTGAAGATTATTTTCTATTTTTTATTTTGGTTTTCTATAAAGGCGTGTTTTTTAATAAATTTTTCCTATTTTGAGTAATGCAATTTTAACTCAAAATCTATAGCATATCAGCTAATTAGAACATGTTGTCAAGTTCTTAATTTTATTGATAGATAAGATATAGGTACACGTGTTTAATGAGTTCGCTAAATAGAACACCTATAAAAAAACCGAATCATATAATTTAAATTACTTTACGCAACGCAAAAACATGTTCGGTTAAATCAAGCATAATGCATTGATTTTCGTCCAATTAGTATACACAACAAAAAAGTCTATTAGGAGAGTAAAAAATCAAGTAGAAAGGCTAGGGTCAAAATACCGCGAAAATACGCGCATTTTCCTTTGCCACGCGTTTTTCAGTAAAAAAGAAGATTAGCAACGCTAGTACCTACCTATTAAAAAAAAACTTTTTTAAAACAACGAAATACAAGTTTTAATTGTTTTGACATGTAAGACAATAAAATACAACTTACGAAGGCAATTTCTTGGAAAAATTTCTACAGTGGGGTATAGATTTTTGATCAGAATGTAAATAATATAATTATGTAAAATACGTGTATGATTCATCATTGTCTATAAACATATTTACAAAAAAAAAGAAAACATGAATTCAGGTTTATGTGCACAATTGGTTATCCACCATTGCTGAAGCAAACAATGCTGAATTGACCAACAATGTAACTGAAACTGCGGTGATGAAAGAGTTATGAAAAGTCAAGATTCCAGGCCATGGCATGATACAAATGGTTTATCAATACGTCCTCAAAAAACTGATATCCCAGAATAAAAACTGGAAATATTGAAGCTAGTCAGAAATGTGTCAGCCCTTTGGAGTTTTGGTTTGGAAATTATTTGGACTTAGCGATATTCCCTTTATCAATAAGGGAATATAAGTTCAAATAGTTACAGTGGAACTTCCTTGCTCGTTCTTCTCCATAGCAAAATACGATAATAGTAGGTAAACGCCTTGGAACGGATACTTTCAACTTTATGTCTAACTGATCGAGTCCTTGACAGTTCAAATGTAAATGGTTTAACAACTTAAATTAAATAAATGCTTCGAGTTTGACAGGACCAGCCAACAATTCGCAAAATTATGCAAAGACCGAACTATCTGCATAAAAACTTTTCTCCATTTATTACTTTATATCATTCAATAATCGCTGAGTATGTAGTTGCGTTATGTCATTAGTTAACTTTGTAACCGAAACGAAGAGACGACGCGTTTGCGTAAATATTGGCGACAGAGCTTCAAGGCTGTTCCAATTAAGCTATGGCCTGGCTAAAAATAAAATGCTTAAAATAATCATTACACGACCACAAATAATAGTGATCGGTCCATTACGTCCGCAATGGTAATGTTATTTGCCAATCGAAATATATTTTTTTATCCATGAACTTTTGTCCGCGAGTACCTTGTTCAAACTATGCTATTTCATTGATAAGCTCAGTCACCTGATGCATTCAAAAGGATAATTTATACACATGCAGTACACTCGTGTGAAAAAGTCAATTGTCATCTATTTGGGCATTACGTATGTTAATTATCAATAACGATTTATTGTGAAACCCAGCGAATAAGATTCAAAAATCGATGCGATCAATTTTGTACTTTATCACTGACGCTTTAAAGCACATTGGAAATTACATTTTTCATGGGTTTCCTTGAAACTTATAAACAGAACTTCAAGCAATTGATTTATTTATGAGTGGCCCTCGTATACTGTTGTGTTTATACATACTATTTTGCTTTTGCTTAATTTAAAGCAGAAACACGCGGTAATACAATGACAGTAGAATTATTCATAGACGGTATTACAAAAAAAAAACTAAGTACTTATATACAAAGTTGACCGATAATAAATTATGATAAGCTTTACCTTAATTTTCCAACTCCTCACAATGATCACGAGAAAAAAACTTAGTTAACCAGTCCACTTTCGATCAACTGTCACGTTCGAATTTTTAATTCAAGAACACACTTTGAAAAGTGAACTTTTGGCGGGTGTTGTGCAAGATGGCGTTAGCGTTGCGCGTGCGCTTGCGCGGGCGATCTCGCGGGCACTGATCGGGCCTCCTTTCCTTTTACTTCGAGACCTCTGTCTGCAGTGACACTGGTCAGTAGAATAGATCACCATTCGACTTCCGATGATGTATGCATGTTCCGGTTGGGAATTGTGATTAGTCGCGATCCATTTGTAATAGGATATGGAAATAACTGGGTTTGAAATACCCCCGGTTTTTTAAAGGAATTATGTGGTTTGATTAAAAGGATATTGGTATCTCCCACTATTCGTTGGGTGGGCTGTAGATTTATGACGGTATGTCTGTCCGTAATGAGAAAATAATAAAAACTGCGTCAACTGCATCATATATTTAGGTGAAGATGAACTCTTAAATGCTTGGCTTTATGGTGGGTGACATAGAAAATTATGTATAGACAGAATATTTTTTATTTTTAATATTTGATATCAAAAGTTCTGCAAAATTATTTACTTTCCACAGAAAAGACATCAACGAAATCTTACAACCAAAAAAAAACATCAATTATTTTGAATAAGAAAAAACTTTTTCAAAAAAAAAACAACCGACTTCCAAAGTTTTTATTTTTCACTTTTTAGTGGTTCACATGTGCCCTTCACAGCATACCGGCGTGATGTTATGTTATGAACTGGCGTAAACAATAGACAGAGATGAGATTTCAGCAATCCCAGTCCATTTGCTATCATTTATTGAGGAGTTCCGTTGCCTATCTCCAAAGTTCTTCATCAAATCTTCACCAAATTGAAATGAGACCACTACGAGAAAGTACTCTTCCAAAAAATACCTAAATCGCTTTGTGTGCCTAAAAAACTTGAAGAGTTATCTCTATTTCTCCAGGATCCCATCATCAGATCCTGACTTGATGATCATGGGACCACCTGGGAAGTATACCCCTTTCAAACAAAAAAAAACAAAATCCAAATCGGTCCAGCCATCTTCGAGTAATCGGGGAACAGACATAAATTTTTTTTTAAAAAAAAAGGTTCCGACGAATTGATAACCTCCTCCTTTTTGAAGTCGGTTAAAAAACTGCGTCAACTGCATCATTAATTTAGGTGAAGATGAACTCTTAAATGCTTGGCTATACGGTGACATAGAAAATTATGTAAAGACAATATTTTTTAAAATATTTGATATCAAAAGTTCTGCAAAATTATTTACTTTCCACAGAAAAGGCATCAACGAAATCTTACAACCAAAAATAAAACATTAATTATTTTGAATAAGAAAAACTGACTTTTAATGAAAAGTAAAAAGTGGTCTCATTAAATACGTGTAGGATTTCTCTGATATGTATAATATAGGCTACTAAACTCAACTCTTCATTTTCTCTGAAATCGAGGATTATAGAATTAGATGAATTCTCATATTCTTCGGTATCCTATTAATCCTTCCGCCTATTATATATATTATTATGTTACCGGCCAAATCCGATTTCAGGCCAAACTAGTTTGTCCTAGGCCAAACAGACTTAATCCGACGCGTGATATGTCGCAGCCAACTAGCTTAATTAGCCGTTTCGTTAACAGCCTTTTGGAAGTGACGCTCGCCGGCCGCTGCCACGGCACCGCTCGCTGCGCTCGCTCGGCTCGCGCCCTTTTGGTCACAGTTGTAACCTAACCTAACCCATTTAATCGGGGCGTGCCCCGGCTTAATAAACCAGCTTGGCCTAGGACAAACCAGTTTGGCCTGAAATCGGGTTTGGCCGGTAACATATACACCGAGAAATTTTAATGGTTTTTTCCTGCAGCGAAATGGTGTTGTCTTGGTAATACAATCGTTTTATATTAAAAAAAAAAAAAAAATGGCAGGTAAAAATAAACTCTCGCACGTGGTGATTTTTCACAATTGTTAATTGTGAAAAATCACCACGTGCGAGAGTTTATTTTGCTTTGAACATTTATGGATCGCTGTTTCATTTGTCGGCGGCGCGTGTGATTCGAGTAGTACCTACAAGTTACCTCTAGTGTTACTATTGATTCTCACGTTTTCGAGTTTATGAATATTTTTTTAATAAAAAAAAACATCTTCATTTTTTACTTTTACTCTATGCTTCGAAAGTACTCCTTATGGCAAGTTGTTCTGCCGCGGGAAAACAGCCATTTAAATTTCACGGTGTATATAACAGTTTACAATCATTACTTTCTCATACCTTGACATTAGCAAAATCATCGAACGTTACCGATGGAGCCAGAACCTTTAAAAATAGAATAGAATAGAATATCATAATAATATACTATATACAAATATATTTTTAAATATTAAAAATGTGAAAGTTTGTATGTTTGGATGTTTGGTACCCAATCTTACCTAAAAACAGCTGAAAGAATTTGGATGAAATTTGGCACTCAGATAGTTTATAACCTGGATTAGCACATAGGATACTTTTTATCTTGGTATAAAGCTAATTTAAAATTAAAGTTTCTACACAAAGAAACAAAGAAAACAACTTACACATTTTACACAATCCAATAGTGTATATTTTACTAAACTTTATTGCGTTATCAAATAACAGAAACGAATATTATCATTAAGAGGACGATTATGAGTCATTTGTGTGTTTAAAACATACTTAGATGCGCCGTTTTATTGCTAATGTGAGCTAATTGAGTTTCCGTGCTTGTTATGGTATAATAGTTAGTTAGTTAAAATGTGATATTGTAAAGTGCAGAAGTTCCAAGCCAAATAATATGACGACGCAGCTAGTGGCGCCGTCTAGTTTTCTTAAGTAGTTACTTGCATCACTGAAAAGGTCGGTTATGTGTGACACTGGCTGGTGACAGTCACTCTAGCAGAGCGTTGCATTGATGGTTGCGTGGTGGCTGTCATATGATAACAGAGATGATCTCAGTTATGTTCGTGAACGGCAGCTGGTTGGGGTGACAGGTCATCTTGCTGACCATGGTTTTTATCATTTGTGACTTCAAGTCACAGCTATTTGAACATAATGCAGCATGGCATATGTAAGCGGGCTTGCCCTTTATGCCTGGGGGCTCTTATTTTGGTATTAAGTTCTGTTTACGTTTTTTACGTGCGTTTCATGAAATAATTATCTTCGCCGTGATGATGGCAGCACGAAAATTCAGTGTTTTAATAGGTATATAATATGTTACGGGCAATTTGATAAGTCCGGGCACTATTAATAATGGCCGGTCTGTATTCATAATGCCCGACTCAATTGGATTATGTGATTAAAACAGCATGATTAATCACTTTCCCGGCCATTATGAATTATGCCCACCCTATCTTGGGCAAAGTAATAAAATAGGAACTGTAGTGTTTTTGTTTATTAAATAAAATTAAACTTACAAAATTATCATGAAAAGTTAACAAAAAATATACTATTGAACATAGTAGTTAAAAAAAAATAGGTTATTAATCGGACCTCCCATACAAAATCGACCAGCTAACTATTGATTTTGCATGGGAGGTCGATTTTTTTTTTCATATTTCGACCCATGTTCCTTGGAGAAAGTTGTTCAATTTAACGGGTACTATCACCCTGAAAAATTTGGAAGGGTATAAAAATCACTTACTGTATTTGCCGGTGACACCAACTTTATGTCGTTGCAATAAGGGTGGTTTTTCTAATTTTACTAACCGAAACGTATGCAGTAGTAGTTAAAATTTCGCTACAGACGAGTCTAGTTTGGCAGGAAAAGAAAAAGAAGACCGTGTAATGAGTTTGGACACGGCAATACATTTCATTTCAATCTTGAGAGGTTCTTGTAGGGGTGTCACTTCAGAGTTTGTTAATTCGAATAGTAGAAGTAATGTTAGTAGTAGTTGTTCGGGCGCCGTTGGCTTTCTTCGTCAGGCGTCGGGTGGCTGCGCGGACGATGACGGCGCGGGCGGCTGCGCGGGAAAAGGAGAGGGCCCAACTTACGTCACTAGTGACGACACACGCGCGCCTTTTATTTCTGATATTGTACATTAATTTTGGATATACCTTAACAGTTTATACAGTCCACTGCTTTTATTTCAAAGTCCATTTTAAGACCCTTACAGTAGTGCTTTTGGTCCGATTTCCTGACACATTAGGTTTGTGAAAACTCAGATAAGGTTTGTTTTCCGATGAAAGCGGTAAACAGTCATACCTACATTGTTTTACACCGTACGGGGGAAGCGCCAGGTTTTCTCGTGAAATTCCAATTTCCTTTTGTTGTGTTTTTTTTTTGGATGGGAAGTCATCAAATAATTTCTCCCGCTCTGGGTGGAGCGGGAGGGCGTGTCAGACTTTTACTAACTAAAACCCACCCATGTTCCCTCAGTTGCCTGTGTGCCAGGGGCCGCGGTATCTCTTTCGAACAACCCGCACCCCTGGCAGGCATCGGCCCTTGCGGACCCCACCAGTTGGTGCTGACATCTCTTTGAGGCGCGCGTGGAATACAACGCGCCGTCGACTCGGGCTTGGTCCTTACCGGACAGCGAGCTACCCATTACACGTCGTCCGCAAGCCCGCGCCTACGGTGGCCGGGAATCAGCCTGGGATTCCCGACGCCCAGGGCGTCTCCCGCGGCGACTACGGCCGTGAGGGCGCATATACTGCCTCTCCCTCACGTGCGCCGCTTCCCTCTTCGCGAGCATTACTGATTCGCAGAAGGAGGTGACGGCTAACCATTCACTCTCGCTCCGTACCATGGCCTGCACCAGGGCCGGACGCGAGAGATCGCCGCCGCCGATCGCCTCCACGAGGACACGGCGGTGCTCCGCCCAAGCCGGGCAGACCGCCACCGTATGCTCCACCGTGTCCTCAGGGCGATCTTCGCAGTGGAAGCACCCGGGCGTTTCCTCCCGCCTTATGCGAAATAAGAACCTCCCGAAACAACCGTGTCCGGTGAGGACCTGCGTCAGGCGGAAGTTGAGGACGCCATGCCACCTCTCAAGCCACTCCTCAAAAAGGGGACTTACCACCGCTATCGTGGTGTGACTGGCGTGGTGGTTTAAACCTTATTTACATAAAATCTTGTGTTGTAATAACGTGGTCTAAGTTCATTCAGTTTCATTGGATGACTTTTTCATGAAATCATCATCATAATTTCAGCCGAAAGACCTCAAACTACTGGACGTAGGCCTTCCCCAAGCTCCGCCACTTCGACCGGTACTGTGCTTCCCGCATCACACAAAAGATGTAAGATTTTTATTACTTTGCGGGCTAGCTTACCGCATCCGCCTTAATTTAAAAATACTGGTGGAAATGACAGATTTTCATGACGGCCTTTATAAATAAATAAATGATGGAACCAATTTCCTAGGAAACTCAAGCATTAAGGAAGAAAGCTGAAAAAATCACTTTCGAGACGATAACTATTGCCATTTGCTTTTGCTATTTTACTACATTCCGTAATTATTCTAATCTTGATTTAATCTTAATTTATGACTACATTGGCTTGTAATTACCGAGAAATACGTTTTATGTAAAATACATGAATCAAATGAATCATCACTCGTAAAAATAGTCACTTCACACGTCTAACGATTATGTCACAATGCTCTTTACACCATATGTGATAATAAAATGGCATAGATAACTGATATTCGTTGTGCTTAAAATTTTTATTTTTTAGCAAAACTCATAGCTAAAGCAATCTTGCAAACATCATTCCAATTTCACCGAGCCTATTTACTTATTTAAGCATTTTTTTACATACATATAAATAGACAAGAAGAAAACAACAAAAATACGGGCAATGGTGATGTTCATTTCTAAAGAAATCTCTTCCAGCACATCCGCGAAAGGAGAGTAGGAAAAGAGACGTAGACACCGTGTGTTAGAGTGGACGGAAAAATTAAATACATGTAGGATTGGAACGTTGATGAATGCATGACATGTGTGAAAGAGCTGAATGCTAAGGTGTAAGGGAGTCAGATGACGCATGTCAAAGGTCTACGCTTGGGATGACGTGGAAGATATTTAAAAAGGTAGATTGACAGGGGACCACAGACTACAATATAGTATAGGGTACAGGGGACTGAATGAAGCACGTAAAGACGAGATGACGTGTTCATATAAATTTGCTTTCAGTTTATTTAAATAATAAAGATATATTTAGTTTTCTGACCTCGGCCCTTTTCAATTCCCACATACATAATATCAAAAATAATTCACTTAATTTATTCAACCAAATAATATTAGAATATACCTCACTCCTTAACTATTTATTTGTAAATAGGATAGCGGAGACCAACGGCTTAACGTGCTTTTCGAGGCACGGACGGGTCTCGGATCTTGAATATGTAATGGATGGTCACCCATCCACGAGCCAACTTTGGCAAGCATACCTTTACCTTCGATCCACCCGTGCTGTTCTTATTATTAAGCGAAGTCCCTAATAGAAAACAAGACAAGAATACAGGGCGACCCACATCGACGCGCAAACTGTAACCATGAATTCAGTACATAATCCTGCAGCTCGTGGGTTATCAAAAAAAAATCTGCTGTTTCATAGAAAAGTGCAATACGTACTTGGTCAAAATGTATAGAACAGCAATTTTTTTTTTCAATAACCGATGTAAAATTTCCACAATTTTGGTTCGTTTTATCGTTCAGAATCATGTTCTGAATCATTTGGTAACACGTTGCTGGACGAAGTACCCCAGTAAAAAAAAAAAAACCAAAACAAAAGTACTTAAAGTAGACTGGACTGACAACCCTGACTGCAAAGTGACCAGTCGTAACATCCGTAAACTGTAGCAGTGCCCGACTTTGGAAAAACCACGTCCAAATAAAAATTCATTGTTTGCTAGACACACGGTGTCGCACACACATAAGACCCTCACGTTTGAATTAATCATTCGTTATTGCAATTTGTTTAAAATGCTCTTTGGATTTCAATACTAAACTTTATAAACGCTACATCAGAATTTGCGCCATAGTTAGTCATAAACTAGTTCGTTTCAAAGTAGTTGAAACTAATTAGTTCATGATTAACTACAGTCTTTCACTAGTTTGCCAAGTTACAAAATGGCAGTAATTTGCTAATTAAGATACTAATGTAAGTACCTATTGAGAAATATTTTTTCTAATTACTGTATTCATAGGATCTATTCTTTGATCGTGCTAGGTTGTAGCAGTTTTATTTAGCTGTGCCCCGTGGTTTTACTCGGCTTGGTTGGCTCCTAGGCCTACCAACCGTAACCTAACCCTCCTAAAAGATTGGTTTAACAATTGCATAGATTTTTTTCAAATACGACTGGTAGTTCCAGAGATCTGCGCGTTGAAACAAAAAAATAAACTCTTCAACTTATTTATATTATATTAGTATACAGAGTCGCAATTAGGTCAAATCGATTAGATATTCGGCAACTTATGAAATATATGGAGCAATCAGAAGCAATATTCCCGAAAGATATTCGCAATTTATTGTTGTTACTCCAGATTGCTCCACTTAATTGATCCAGATTGATCCATTAGTGTTGCCGAGCAATAATTGTTCAAAAAATTGCCCGTGTAAGAGCACCTTCAGAGACATATTTATTTATTAGTAACTTGAAAATCATTTCAAAACCGAATGATTCATAAAACAACGACCTTCCTAGTGACAAGGGAGTTCGAACTTTTCTTTTCAAACGAATTAGTTGACTAAGACAGGTTGACTCACAAATGCATAGGTGTCCTCCTACCAAGGTTTCTGCTTAAAGAATGTAGTAAAGTTTTACGTAGCCATTAAATCTTGTTACACCTTGTTTTCAGAGACTTGAACATAGCCGCAGAATTGCATGTTTTATCGGGTTTTATTTGAATACATTTTTTCACCTGTGTCGCATCTTCTCTGTCTTCTTCAACCTGTATCGCAAATCATACTGTATATAAAATAAAAACAAATATGTAACAATATTTTATTTTCTTATTTATTAACTGTACTTCGTCGTTACGGGTCGTCAGAAGCCCGTAAGTCTGACAACCAGGCTTATCAAGGGTAGATACCAACTACCAAGGATATCGTATTAACCAGTAAATAGGTTGCGGTGGTCATAAAGGCTCAATGTAAATACGTCTGTACATTATTTATTTACGTATTCTTAAACATTTTTATTACTAATATTCAAGTACGTATATATTTTATTTGCCTGCGTCCGTGTGTCACTGCGGGGTGCCAACTGAAAACCAGCGCTGGGCCTCAAGTCTGCTATTACAATAGTGTCAGAATGGTCTATTATTGATTTCATAATTGTTGATTTTGACAAGTTTGGTAATCTACTAATAAAATGGCGTCATTAGGACTTTCCAATGGTTAGCCACTGACACTCCATTGAAAGAAATGGCATTTATTGGTAATCTCGTACATAATGAGAATAACAAATGAATGATTGAATTAATTTACGAACTTCCTACTACTTTAGATTGCTTATAACACTAATAAATAATATGTAAAAATATATATAAATGAAATCTGGCATGAATAAATGTTCAAATTTAGTAGTAGTTTTTCGAAAATCATTTCTACTAACGAGTTTTATAATAATGGCAATACGAAAATGCCATTATGACACAATTCTATTACGATACCATTGACCGACCAATGATCGACCATTATGAATTTAGCAGATTACGAACTTTTAGCAAAATGACAATGGGATCGTGTTGGAATGACGAATATATAAAAATAGCAGACTTGGGCCCCAGGTCAGACGACGCCCAGCAAATGCTGAGATGGTAACCCTTTCGGTAATTGTGCTGAGCGTGCCCACGCTCAGCACAATTTTACTGCAATTTTATTGTTAAGTTTATTGTTCTCTTGTTTTAAAATGTGTTTGTTGCTGTTGTGTTGTGTCTGTGTCGAATAAATGTTTTCTATTCTAAAATATTGGTACCTACTCAGCTGCATTCGGTTAGCCTAGAAGCCAACCCTAAGATAGTTGGGAAAATACTAGGTAGATGATTGACTGTACGTACTTCACCTACTTCGGATAGAAGCTTTTTTTGGGAATATAATCCTATTAAGGAAACGAAGGATTGTGTCTTGCAAATTTGCGATATGGGTTGAATAAATTCCTATATATGTACCTATTTCATTAATCTGATAACCAGAATTTTGCACAAACCTTCTGCTGTCATATATTGTTCATACTCTCTGGGTTTGTAATGAATTAAGGTGAACCTAGTCCACATTTTTTGCATACAAACTTCGGGAGTGTTTTACTCCATTGTCTGACATGGCACATCCAAAGTAAAATATGATATCGTTTTGTCTCATTATTAATATTGTGTATTGTTAATATCTATATATCGATACTATCTCTGTCAGACACGAAGCCTGGTGAGACAGCGTGATTTTTAGCCAGGCCCACCAGTGAGTTCGAGCCCGCGACTAGGTTCCCCTTAAGGCTCCCGCAAACAGGTGCAACGTGACACCGCGACGACGACGCCGACGTGAGTCTGGTAGAAACGTTTTTATGAAAAATTTCTAGTAATTGTTCTTACACAATCACGTCGCACCGTCGTGTTGCGCTTGTCTGCGGGTGCCTTTAATTCAAATGGACACGCGTGCTCCGTCATCAACCTTATCTTAGTTTACCATCAGAAACGTAATAGACAAACGGTTACATTTACCTGCGACACAGCCTGCGAATAAAAAATGGCTTAGCACGTCATAGCAATGACGCAAACCTGATTTTTATTATTTTTGTTTGTAGGTCTTTCGTACCTAGCAAGTACGAAAGATTACTAGTTGGGAATTCCTTACTTCCATCAACGGGGTTTTCTCTTTGCATGTCCGTTTTTATCGAACCGGACACCACGTTTTTACATAAACGGTCACTTAAGTGGATTTTCTGGATCCTTTATTCTTTTGTGGTAGATTCTTTGTTGGTTTTACCAGTTGTGCTACACATCAACGAGATTTTATCCGAGGATAACCGTCAACGAGACCGGATAACCGGAGTCATCGACGTACACATAGTTGCCGAGTCAGTTGAATAAGTATGGCAGTGGGCTGGTCATGTAGTCGAAGGACTGAGGTCCCTGGAAGGAAATTAGAAAAAAGGAGGCGAAATAGTAGAAGAAAAAGCGTTCATATCGCTTTTTCTTCTTTTTCGACTCTTTTGTCCAACATTCTTTTTCATTACTCACATTTAATCGGCTTGACATCGCTTTCTTATCTCATGGTAAGCGATTACCAAGCAGTAATGCTCGCGAAGAGGGAGGCGGCGCAAGTGAGGGAGAGGCAGTATATGCGCACTCATGGCCGTAGTCGCCGCGGGAGACGCCCTGGGCGTCGGCGTCGGTAATCCCAGGCTGATTCCCGGCCACCGTAGGCGCGGGCTTGCGGACGGCGAGTAATGGGAAGCTCGCTGTTCGGTAAAGACCAAGCCTGGGTCGCGGCGCATTATGTTCCACGCATTCGTTGTTCGTATTGGCATTAGTGACGAGGTTGACCGTACTGCATGCTTGCCCAGAAACTAATCGTACCGACTCTCTAAATCCGTCAACAGAGATGCAGGTCCGTCAGAAATTAGTCCGATACATCGGAACGAACCCTACTCCCGATTTATTAACTTCGTCGGACGGGCAGAAACACATCGGGAATATTTTCATTAATTTTTAGCCGCAACTACGGATTTCGTAATCAGAAAGTAGATCCCCCTCTGGCCTCATTGCCCTGTCTTTAAAATCCACCTGTAGGTATACAGAAGACAGCTGGATCGCGCTAGGAGTACTCTGTCTTCAGCAAAAGACAGAAGGCCGGATGTTATCATGTAAATTAAGCCAGGCCTATATCCAGCAGTTGATTGATTGCCACGGTTATGGAAAATAGGGCAAGAAAACCCATATACATAATGTAGGTAAATAATAAATTCCGATCGTGGTATTACCACGCGGAACTTCAAATGTATAGGGAGTGTAGGTTCATAAACATTGATTGCTTATTGTCACTATAAAACTTTTATGTCATACTATAATAGTTTCAACATAACAAATGAAGCAATCGTTTTAATTTTCTTTGTGCTATTCAGACATCCGAAATACGACTACGGTTTTCTTAAATTACAATTTTTTTTTGTGTGTCCTTTATTGTCCCCCTGCTGGGCAAAGGCTTCCCCCAAGTCCTTCCAGGAACTCTTTTCTCGCGTCACCTCGAATCAGCCCTCGCGGTACGCGTCTTGCTTGGAGATTCTGTAAAAATCTCACCGTGAAAGCATAGGTGAAGTGAGCTTAAAGTGAGCTGCCATTGTAACTGATGTTAGAAATTGACACAATTAACAGCTCACCTCAAGCTCACTTCATTTTAGTTTTCACGATAACTTGGGTGAAGTGAGCTTCAAGTGAGCTGTCATTAGTATCAATCCCTAGTGTCAGATGAAATGACAACTCACTTCACCTACGTTCTCACGGCGAGATTTTAACAGAATAGATCGGCTTGTGCCGGACGTAAAGAATGGACGTAAAGATGGTGCTAACCATCCAATCTCTTCCTGTGGGTGTCGTAAGAGGCGACAAATGGACTTACTAGAAAATGGGCAGCAGCGTTCTCTATGCATTTTACCACCAAACTGCGATCGCCAACCCGCCTGCCAAGCGAGGTGATTATGGCAAACCTCCCCAAATTGGGGGAGGCCTATGTCCAACAGTGGACGTCTTTCGGCTGAAATGATGATGATGAGATTGGCTGGTCGTTTCAAAATAAAGTTTGTAAACCTTTTGAGTCTGAAGGCAACTTTCCAGTAATATTTTCAATCCCTTTTTTTGCTATAGATATTTAACGAGAAAACACATTTTCCAATGGAAAATCCGACCCAACACTTACTTATCGCTCAGTAGCTGTGCTTGCGACGGCTTAACGAACTAAGAACTTTTTAAGTACTTTAAGCTCGTATCCACGACAACGCGTCGTATCCGGCTGTGATTATGGTAATTATTTTATCATTGGTTTATAATAAGAGCTCAATAAAACTTAGTGACGGCAATATGTCACGGTTGTCGCCTGTATTACCGGCCAACCGGTGTTAAGGCATAGTGCTTTAAAGCTTTGAATCAATCAATCAATCGGCCAAGCCTTTTCTCAACTATGTTTTGATCGACTTCCAGTCTAACCAGATGCAGCGGAATACTAGTATGGAGAGACTGGTGTCCACAACCCAGGAACTGTGTAATACGATCCCTTGGTAAAACTGGTTGTCAGACTTTCGGGCTTCTGACTACCCGTAGCGACTTTCAAAGATGTACAAATAACAGCTTGGACCAACAGCTTAACGTGCTTTCCGAGGCACGGAGTATGAAAAGATGGTCAACCAACCACGGACCGAACGCAGCAAGCGTAGCTTACCTTATCGATCGACCTGTGCAGCTATTATTATTTAGCCACGAGTTCGTTAAAGCTTTGAATGTTCCTATAAACGTCTCTGTTCACTGAATCAATCAAACCTACCAATTTATAACTGCCCCTGTGTTACTGTTAAGTTTGATGGAAGTTTAACTACAGTTTAAGTTTAGTGATTAGTTTACTTATGCTCTTCGTAAGAAGTCAGGTTTTGCAATTCGTTTACTAATAGAAGAATCAAGGAATGCGTTTGAACTGACATAATAATGCCCTATTTAAGTAGTAGGTATATGGACGCTTGTTAGAGAATAAAATCAATTTTGCATGAAAACTTAAAAATATGATGTGTTTTAGATGGAGTCATAATAGCATGCCATTGATTATTTTACGGTTTATTCCTGCATGATAGAAATATTATTATTATTTGGTTAGGCACACTAGCAGCTAATTAGCTGATGCGTACCTATCTTTCAAAAAGTTTGAAGATATTTAATCTGCCTATGCCTTAACAGAAGTCGGTAGCGCCTTATTGTGAGGGCGGGGCACGTTCTCCGTACATTCGCCTGCTGCCTGTCTCAGTTGGAATGTACTCAACTACCTAAATGTACACTACCGGTTTGGAGGCACAACAATACAAGCACGAAACACTGATAACACAGAGCAATATCTGCTAAATGTTTAACTAAAAAAAGATGGCAGTGAACAATAGAGTGGCGGTTGATAACGAAGAATGGAAGAAGATAACATATTTCCCCGATCGCAAATAACATGGGGCCAGAGCAAGACGATGATGATGATTATGCCTTATGCCACTGTGCTCTTTATCCGTAATCCCAAATTCGGTAACACTAGGAGTATAAGCGAAATATCTATACTAATATTACAAATGCGAAAGTAACTCTTTCACGCTTTCCGGACTAAACCGCTGAACCTATCGTCATGAAATTTGGCAGAAATATAGCCTTGGATATAGAGAAGGACATAGGCTACTTTTTTACGCCATAACCGACATCCCCGCGGGCGGAGCCACGGGCAAAAGCTAGTAGAGTCATAATGATGTTAGAACTGCCAATAACTTTGTTGAAAACATTCAAACTTCTCAACCCCTGAATGACACGGTGTTTTGGTTTCGACAAAGGTTTTCTTACTGCATCATATCTCTCCCTTTATTTATACACGTTGCTTAAAGTGAAGTAATGATTAGTGACTGTTTAACCATACATTTTTGACGTCTTAACATATTCTCTTAACTTTAATCAACGTTTATGAATATACCCCTTCATATTTCTATCTTGAGGCCATGTATTGTCTGCCAGTCACAGAGTTCCTTACATAAGTTCCGTGACCGATCAAATGACCACAGACTAGTCTATACATAGAAAATTAAAAGTAAGTCAACAATTCTTAATTAGTGTTGAGTGGTCGAGTTTTGGAGGTAGGGTTAGGAATAAATGTTACAGTCACGATTCTATGATAGACTGTCGGTCAGTTAACATTATAATATCCTTTAACAATACAACTCACTGTGGTATGTCAATATAAATTGTAATTAATTATACGTAAGGGTATTTTCACTGCCGGTTTAAGACGTTCATTTGTATGCAATTATGTTTGATTAAGTGCTCACGCGCACGCTTACACAAAGATACACACGTACACACCCACGCACGAATTACACACACACCTACGCACGCACTTACACACACACGTTGATGTATGTTTGACACATCGACACGCGTGGTCTGTCGAACTGGTACAATTTATACTAAACCTTGCAAGATTAATTAGACAAGTCTCCCTCGCTAAGCTAAACCTCGTTCCTCCAACAAGGTTTATTTTAAGGAGGCTTGCCTCAATGGAGTCATTTGACAATGGCTTTCATTTTGACAGTTCAATAACATTCATACGTTGTTAAACACACATCTTTTCGAACATAAGAAGGATTGAAAGAACGCTAATTGTGTAAAATACTTTCATCTGAATCATTTTGAAGGGCATCCTTCACGCAATTATGGTGCTGGTTTCTAAAAGCTTGATCAGTTAAATCTGCAATCGGAGTCTACGTTAGTTAGCCAATCATCTAACTTGCATGGAAAAGCACGTTAAGCCGTTGGTCGTGGCTGTCATTCGTAGATCTTCGACAGTCTTTACGGGTCGTCAAAAGCCCGAAAGTCTAACAGCCGGTCTTACTAAGGGATATCGTATCACCAAGTAACTGGGTTGTGGAGGTCATATCAGTCGCTTCATGTAAAACACTGGTACTGATCTTCATCTGGTTTGATTGGAAGCCGACCCGAACATAGTTGGAAAAGACGCGGCAGATGATAACATGATAGTGTCAGCAGTCTATACTGCTGACAAAGTATTATGGACTCCAGACTTCAAAGGTCTGAACTCCCAAGTTAAAATGCGTATCCATACAAGGTGTGCAGAATTAGTAACAGTCAGTAGTAAATGCAGCTACTATCTGTCATAATTAACGTCGGCCTAATGTCGTGAGATCATGACTGTTTCGTTACCGACCAGGAGCTAACCAGGGCTGTCTGAAACGAATTTTAAAATTATTTGTTTTCCAGCCTCATTTAAAAGAAGTTTATTTTGGACATTGAAGATAAAAGGTTGATGGAGAAAATATAGCATAATGAATTGTCCGATTCCTATCATTTCGAGATTTATTTCGTTATCCTATTTTAAAATTTACACTAATATCAAAGCGTAGGTCTGTATGTCATTATATGTAGGGACATAGAATGACATACAGAGCTACGCTCTGATAATACTGAAAAAACACACGGAAGTAAACAAAACACTTAGGGTGTTTTGTTTACTTCCGTGTGCTTTCAAACGATTAGTTAGGTATATTCAAATCAATCAACCCAGCCTATCGCAATCCACTGCTGGACATAGGTCTCTCCCATGCTGCGATACAACACCCTGTCCTTCGCCTTTCGTATCCAGTCTGCACCAGCCACCTTTTTGAGATCGTCCACTGGCTAGGGGGCGTCCCACACCACGCTTGCCGATACGCGGTTAAGTACATTAATTATCCTACTAATATTATAAATGTGAAAGTTTGTGAAGATGTTTGGATGTTTTTTACTCAATGACGCAAAAACGGCTGAACGGATTTGGATGAAATTTGGCACACAGATAGTTTATAATCTAGATTAACACATAGGATAGTTTTCATCCCAGTACGTTCCCGTGGGATAATTTTCAACCTCCACGCGTGCGAAGCCGCGGGCAACAGCTAGTGATTTTATAAAAAAGACCGGTTTTTGTTCACTTGATCTTTGAAACAACTGGCACCCGCCAGTTGTATTAAATCCAATTGGTTTATACTGTTATCCATCTAATCGAGAAAATCATAGCTGGCAGAAGTTGGTAACACTTTCGGCAACCCTATATTGCACGTGAATTGAACCAATAAATTATGTTTAAATCAAGATTAAATAACAATTACAAGCCATTTTAGTGCGGTCACCTGCTGGGTGACACCTGAATCGAAAGGTGACACAAACAAAGCGAATTCAGTGGCTTTGCTGCCACGTTGAGTAACTTCGGTAAACTCTGGTCTGGATTTAAAACAAGTGAACTCGATTTACCTAAAGGTTATTTCTAGATAAGTAGAAAGCTTGTATCAAACTTTAACTCCAGTTCTTTTCCGGATAACTTCGTTTCTGATTTTATCCTTCAAAGAAACCCCAAGCATAGCCCGCTCCATAGCGTGCTGAGTGACTTTAACTTTGTGGACCAGCCCAATTACTGTCAGTGTTTAGGTTTCGGCACCGTATATCGTCACGGGAAGTACGCACTGGTTGAAGACCTTAGTCTTCAAACCGACTATTCGACTATCCTATTATTCTGACTATTAACATGCCTATATCATAGTCGACGCCTCCTCACCAGATGGACCGACGACCTTGAAAACGTGGCTTGGACAAACAGAATGCGGAAGACGGAGGACAGGGTTTTGTGGTGTAGCCTGGAAGAAGTTTATGTCCAGCAGTGGACTGCCATAGGCTGAGATGACTTGATTTGAACTGCTTAGTCTCTCGTAACTAGAGGACCAACTAACTACTAATTAGTACCTACATAAACGGGTCATTGTATTCGTCATGGTGCAATAAATAGGAGTAGTCATAGGCCAATACTTGGGGATGTCTCCAACGTGTAAATTCTACTTCAAGCGGCTACGTTTGGGCACGCCATAATTGCGGTGGTAAGTCTCCTCTTTGAGCAGTGGATTGAGAGGTGCCACGGCGTCCTCACCTTCCGCCTGACGCAGGGCTACACGCTAAGATACCAAGATACAATAAGTTTAGGGATCTTTTTCTAACAAATATTACTATAATACTATTTAATAAAAATAAAAAAGCATTAGGCACATAAACTTTTACCAAACATCTAACATGTAGTATTTAAAAAGCCGGGCACCTAACCGGTATGTTGTCACTATTATAAATATTAAGTTTCCTCACCGGGCATGGTTGATTCGGGAGGTTCCTATTTATTGTACGGTACTGGGTAGTAGGTATATTAGAGGAACTTATTACACTTTAAGCGCTAAAAATACCTTCCCATAATATATTACCAGCTCTTGGGCTATTAGCTGTCAAACCTAATAAAGAATTACGCACAATAGGCCTCGAGCTATTCCGATCAATTCGTTACCGGATCAAAATAGTTTCTTTAGCGTGTTGATATAAATATTAGATTACATTTGTTATTCATAAATCGAGATCTCGACTTCTCGAGACGGAACACTTGGCCGGTGGCCCGCAGAGCATTTGTCACTAGTGCGAACCAGATGCATAATTTAATGCTCCCGATAAGCCTGAGAAAACTATACAATAACAACGTCACGCTATGGTATGCCATTGGATCGTGCTCGATTCTCATGATCCAATCTGATGGTAAGCAGGTAAGTATACCTTTAACCTCGCTGAAATAACATCAAATTTTACTAAAGATCCGTTACGGTCTCATAAAAGTTGACTAATGGTTTGGATATGTATGTAAAGTTGTAAACTGTCCGAAATGGATATCTCAATACTGCTGAGCATGTGGTAACCGTTTCGATTCCCTAGCCAGGCTGTGTTTTTGAGTTTGTTTCGACAGTATAATTTCTTAACAGCCCAAAGTCTGAAATGCCTGGTTAATGGCAATAAGAACGTCCTCTTTCATGGGTATTCTGTACATTTTTGGGTAACCCTTCAGGGAATACGAGCGTGATGTGATAGAAACACACAAACATACATAATATCACGCCTTTATCCCATGGCAGTAGGCATAAATTGCAGAAAACCACCTTCTACGATCCTAACACACTCCTTTTGCCTCATTTACGTCCATATATCTGGTAATACACGCAGCTGGTTGCGAGTTCTATCGCATCTGACCTTTCCGAAGAATATCACCAATAAGGTCACTATACAACGTGTAACGGAAAGGGTATAGTTACATATCAAAGGCAAGGCTTCTTTGGATGGTATTAAATGATATTGGAAGGGTTTTGACGTGAATACGTCTTTAAATTTGCTACCATACGGGGGCAATT
Organism: Antitype chi; assembly: GCA_947359405.1. Taxonomy (NCBI): domain Eukaryota; kingdom Metazoa; phylum Arthropoda; class Insecta; order Lepidoptera; family Noctuidae; genus Antitype; species Antitype chi. The sequence continues at coordinate 8,548,627 of OX375826.1, forward strand.
CAAAAAACCTAATGATAACAAAATCGGGGGATACAGTTTGGCGTTGTTGTTTCGAATCTATCCTCTACATCCAAAATTAAATTATACCACTAGATAGCTAAAGGATCAAATAATTCATTACCATAAACGAGAACAGTGACGCATCGCGCGCGGTGGATGGGGAAGCGCCGCCATTTTGAGGTTATTCTGCTGCGTATCGAGATTTGCAATTAGTATAACTTTTGACTCAGAGAAGCTACGATGTTCGTTTAAGTTTTATAATGTAACACAATAATTATTTGTTTTCTTGCTTTTATCCTATATAATTAAATAAAAATATTTTATTTAAAAATATAACCCGTTACATAAGCGTATTCACATTCAACACACGGCCGTGTCCATGATACAGCCACACCCCATTTTTTTAATCCTATGTCGGTATCCTACATGTTTGGAAGTTATGAGATTTTTTAATGCATTGATACCAGAAACCGAACTTTTGAAATAAACACATCACACGGAAGAGATTTATCGTGATATTGGCAAGTAACGCGGAAAGTTATTGACCTACGTAGTGCGGTGACACGTTTGTTATGATTTGAATTTAAGAAACAAATGAAACCGAACATTTGGTATGAAAGAGAAAGAAGAAAAGACGTAGTACGAAGCAAAACGAAAAAAAAACAAGAATACATTCCGTAAAATATGAAAATTTAATTATGGAGCCTTTTTTCTCCCGTCATCAGGGTGATTAATTAAATGCTTCTATTACCTACCATGACCAGTGCATACGCAAGTCGCCAAGTGAAAACCGCTATGAAACAAGTTTTAAAATTAAGTGCGTGTCAAAGAGACGAGTAGGTAAATGATACCTATTAATTGCAATTGTTCCGAGTATACGGAGGAAACCACTTCCATGAAATAAAGAGTGGTCAGACCGGTCCAGCGAGACTGGGTTACTAAGATTTGTTTACGCAATCTCTATTGTTATTACTTTGGTTAAGTAGAAGATGTGAAGTACTAGGTCTGATTATTAAGTGGGGGAAATGTGACTAATAATGATAAGCTTGTCATCATTTGAATCATAATTATGCATAAAGTTACGTCTTTATACTATCTAATTAGTCTAGGGGTCGCAAGCGCTATTGTTGAGCATGATTTCGAGGTCGTGGTTTCGATTCCGGGGTCGGGAAAAGCGTTGAGTTTCTCAGTAAGCAGCAGCCCGCAGTCTAGATTTATGCCCGTTTGATAAAAATTGGCGCTTCTATATAGGAATCAAACAACTGGCGAAATGTGGGTGTACAATAGGTAGGTACACCCCTGCTTAACCGTTCGGGGAATTCAGGCGTAATGTAATGTTATATTACATCTTTTTCACAAGATAGTTGGCAGTTACTATACCTATGTATAACGACACTTGCTACGATCATATATACTCTTTCTGCTTCATACTTTTTTTATGAATGTTATAATCATAGTTCCTACTTATGTAACTGTGATCATAGTTTCTTTAAATGCATCTTTAAGTGTATAATATACTAGCTGCGACCGCGTAAAATTTATTGTTTCTCCGACCTACCTTGTCGCATCGCATTTTCTGCTCACGTCCTGAGGGCCCTAAAAATGTCAAATAGCTTATACCATTTTTTAAGAATAGGGCTTTCAAATAAGCAAAATCATAATCACCCTATAATATTCCCACTGCTGGCACACAGTCCTCTCAGTGAGAGGGAGTAAACCGTAATCCACCACGCGGGCCCAGTGTGGGTTGGCAGATTCAACATGTCTTCAAAATTTTGGTTCTAAGACATTCCGGATGCCGATGGAAAACTCTTCAGCTTTATTATTCATGTAGATTTAAAGACCGTAGCGTGACGATACGTTATTTATGTAAGTACGATATTCTTATTTACCATTCAAATGCCACCGTACAAATTCCTCAAAACATTTGTGTCTATGTTCTACACAGACAATAGCTAGACTCAGACACCGACATTCCAGTCGTATTCTGAACCAAATCCTTTCACTCCATGACATTATGAATTCGGCACTACTTGTTCTCAGAATAAAGCCTTACAATGCTTGGTAAAAATCTGTTATTTAGTAGGTACTCAGGGCCACGCCAACATACCTAAGAATCAATGTGCACTTCCTATATTTTTATGAGCGTAAGAAATACCGTACTGCGTTCCTATGCAAATTGGGGATTGGATAGTTGAATTTGGACTAGACAGGAATAACATGACAGGACATATAAAGCGTAGGTGCAAACCCTGAGGCGCTTTACTTTGTGTACCTAAATAATTTCATCACCACTGGTCTCAAAATGGCGAAGGAAAACTTCGTGAGGAAACCACCTTGAACCAAACATTCGAAGACATGACGATGTGATATCTACTAAACCACACTAGGCCCGTGGTAATTACTGCCACCAGCGGCGACGTGTCAATTTTTCCTAGACAGAAGCCGAAGCGAAGTCGGCTTTAATTTACTGACTTATCAATAAAGAATACTTACTATACTTAATTGTAAAATTAATATATGAATGTAAAGAATAAAATAAAATTTAACAGCTGAAAACCAAATAAAAAGTGCAATATTCCTCCATCTCGTTCTCGCTCACGCATTTTTTCTATATCTGTCTCTGTCATAACCCGTTGTACAGCGGCTTGCTCTTGTCCGTATGAAGCGGTGCCATGTGAACTAAAGTGACATCATTACGGGATCGCTGTTGTATGAATTTTTAGTTCCCGATCATGACGTTTTGGCGCCGGGTTCATTTAGTTTTTTTCTGTTGTAATACAAAGCTAAAAATAACCGTTTTTGTTGTTTGAATGTTATGGTAAATTAAATACCCGTAGTGTAGCTATATTTTTTGACAATAGTAGCCACTATTGACGTGCCATTTTTTTAATAGCGATAGAGTTGCCGATGCAAATTCCCGAAGGGAAGCCGGTAGGAATCGTGTTATATGGTGCTTTCGCCACTGCGGTATGATCTGTTCAGAAGAATCATTAGTGTTGAAAACCGGTGGCAATTCAAGCCAAGTTGTAATTGGCAAGGTGAGTTAGACTTTTCATCGAACAAAGACGTAGGTTGAAAGAGTAAAGGATTTCCTTTATAGCGATTATAAAATATATTAGTATCTTTCAAATTGTTCCCAAAGGGACTATGAAGGAATGTCGCTGGCGCCTCGTCACGAAAGGTCACACAGCGGAATGCCGCCACAGACATATTCTGACGGCACAAACAGTGAACTTTCATATAACAAACAGACAAAGGCAAAATAAAATAATTAAATTAAATTATATTTAATGCCACATAAAAAAACATATAGTAGTGATATACAAAAGTGAAACACGCAGGAACTGCAGCAACAGAAATCGTGATTCTAATACAACGGAATGAATATTGACTCAAAGTTAAAGGTGATATACCTATAATATTAATTTATAAAAGAAGTGGTTTCAGTACTTGGTCAAAGAAGAAATTATCTTTTTACGCACAACACTAGGCAAACGGATTAAGGTGGATGCAGGTTGTATGTTGAACAAAATATGAGTCGCGACCATAACACGTTTCTATTTACAGAATTTTAACCACTTACCACCCGGCAGGTGGTTTTGTTAACATTATAATTATTAATTCAATTCTCTATTTTAATTAAATCCCATTGAATGACTATTTTCACACTATCTCATTGAAAAACCTGCTACCCTTGCGCTCTCAAGTTTAGGTATGTTCGCGGTATATATGTATCTATTACTTCATCCATAGATGCAGAAGGGATGGTCTGATGAACTTCCCAATTTGTAAGGAACAGTCGTTCTATTCTATAAAATTCAACGTGAAAACTTAAGTGAAGTGAGCTGGAAGTGAGCTGTCATTCCACCTGATACTAGGGCGGAGAGCGGATCGACACTATTGACAGCTGACTTCCAGCTAACTTCAGTGTTCACGGTGATATTTTGACAGACTAGATCGGCTTGACTTTTTACTTTCCAATTACATTCGCAATCATTTCAACACATGCAGCAATGAACTCTTTACCGTTTTAAGATGGCGGCTAATTAGTTTTCGACTTTTCTCGTCCAACAATAGCAGGTGGCCTCGGGTAACAGGAAGCCAGTGAAATGATCAATCAGACTTGTCCTTCTTAAACTCACCACGCCACTTCCTCAACGAGTGTTTGGATTGATGAAATGTCATGCGCTGTGGTCGCCATGGTAAGCGTAGGAATAGGACAAATCCACTGTGGTGTCTTTACTTTCTATGAGCTACTTTACCCATGACTCTTGTCTTTACCTACTGTTCTTAAATATCTCTCAAAATTACTAAAAATCTGTTGCCGATACAAGAGTAGAAAACTCGACTTTTTGGTACAAGATTTAGTAATTGAGATCTATTTCATTCAAACTAATATTTTGCTCATGGGTAAAGTTGCTCATGGGAAGTAAAGTACCACAGTTGATGGTAACTTCTTTTTGGTTGACTGAAAACTACCTACTCTTGATAAATCTGGGAATTTCTGTCACTGATAGGACACAGTCAAGTTATAATATTTACAAGAGGCATAATTGGACTATTTAAAATTCCAAAATCTTTGATCTGAGTTGCAAGCCTAACTTTCAGCTGGTAATCAACGAGCCTATGTTTAAGGTATGGAGTAGGCCTTTAATATTTGCATCTTATTCCATCATTACCTACGTAGTTATGGATACACGTTGCCCGTCTGCTCTAGATTAAGCTATATGCATATATGTCTGTATCCATGCTAGCAATTAGATATGTTTACAAGCTCAACGGTCTATGCCCACCGGATGAGCCATGGACGTTTTGGAATACACAGAATAAAACTTGCCTCTGAATCGGCAGCACGTGTTCTCATTTTTATCCTCAGTAAAAATCCGGAGTAGAAAAAAAGAGGCTCGTAGAAGTTAAGTTCTAACATTTTTAGGTAGATTTAAGACAGTAAGTACTAAATAGTGAGATAAACGAAGTAAAAGTAATTTTATTTTAAATAATGTTCTATTCATCACACATTACAAACCTACAACAAAACGAATGAATGAAACAAACAATCATATGATTATTTAAATCTAATTAAGATTAAAGGAAATAAAATACATTTTTTTACAATACTTTATTTTAAAAAACAACTTACGACCCACAATACGTTGGTAAAACTTCGTCATCAGCTAATTTAGTTACTCGGTATTGTTCAATCCTGCTTCTTTTAGGTTTTTAGCATTGACACTTTAATTTTAAATTGAAATGAAATAATTATACAAATGAAAGCCACATAATTTCATAAGATAAATAGTTACACATGATTAGAATAAGGTATGACAGCTAATATTTAAATAAATTATAATAAATTAGGCATTAATCGTAAATGCAACACATTTAATGTAATTTTGTTACGAAGTGTACATTAAAAATAACCTTTTTTAACTTCTGTCTAATGACATTGTAAATGGAGTATAGAAGAAATAGACTCAAGAATGATGATTGACACTGATAGCATGAGATCATTCATTAGTCCGCAACAGGCTTACGAATTTATCTGTGATTATACTCGTATTAGGAAAAAAAAATCAAGTGGTAAGCACCCATGCTTCGAGTAGACACGATGAAGTAATGGAAATTCCTCCGTTACCTACCTTTGTAACTAACACTTGGCATACATTTTATTTGTATGGCGTGGACGCACGATATGACGGAGTTATTGGTAATGACCTTTTATTACAATTAAACGCAGTAATTGATTTAAAAAAACCAAGTATTAACAACTAACACTGCTTTTATTCCAATAATTAATAATAACTTAAATTATATTATTGATACGTGGCGTGCCTTTTAAGTTTTGTCGTTTGAACAAAAAAAAAAAAACAAATAGAACCTTATAGAACTATTTATTGTTTTTCAAAGTATTCACCACTTAGTTTAATACACTTTTCCATTCTCTCGAACCAGTTATTAAAACATTTATTCCACTCCAAAGTAGGGGTGTTCAATATGGCTAATTTGAAAGCGACGACTGCTTCTTCACCGGACTTGAACCTTTGACCACGAAGAGTTTTCTAAATTTTAGAAAATGTAAAGGAATCGTTAGGGCTTAGGTCAGGACTGTATAGAGGATGATGTAGAATTCCTAAGTTTTCCTGCTTCAAATACTCAATCGTTCGACGAGCGCTGTGTGGGCTTGCGTTGTCATGGTGTAGTATGATGCGTCGCTTTGGGTTAGATTTCCAAAGTCGATGACTTGTGGTAAACAAACTGTGGTATACCACTCTGCATTATTCGTTCTACGATCTTCAAGTACAATCGTTGAAACATGACCCGTTTTCGCCACGAACGTAGCCACCATCTTCTTTGAAGAGCTTCAAGAGCGAACAACTTTAGTAGGCTTGGGCTCGTCTTGGAAGAACCAGATTGTGGATTGTTGTTTGGAATCAGGATCATAGGCATAGATCCAAGATTTATCACCACTGATGATGTTGTAGACGTGATTTGACTCTCCTCGGTTGAACCTTTGAAGAGTTTTCTTACACCAACTGACGCGGGCCGCCTTATGATCGTCAGAAAGCAAATGCGGGATCCAACGAGAAACTAGCTTTCTCACACCAAGCGCCTCATGCAAAATCTTCTGAATGGTTGTCCCTGAGATGCCTAATAACGCCTTTTTCTCCCGATATGTCACATGACGAGGATTAGTTGTCTCACAGCAACGATGTTATCCTCAGTGAAGGCAACTTTTGGACGTACTTCACGAGATTTGTCACTAAGACTGGTATGTCCACGCTGGAATCCTAAATACCAGCGTTCGATAATCCGCAGACATGGGGCTTCATCATGGAGTACAGATGTTATCTCTTCAAAACACTGATGCCGTGTTAGGCCTCTTAGGAAGTTATAGAAAATTATTGCACGAACATTTTCCTTAGTGAAATTCATTTTCGTACGTGACCTGACAGATTCAAAACAACGTTGTGACCATGGTCTAAGAAAACATATATTATTATACCATTACCATGGTTGTGACCATGGTCTAAGAAAACATATTATACCATGGTTGTGACCATGGTCGGACGTAAGATTAGTTTGGGGCCCACCTAAAAATTACACCACTAATATTATTATACCATGGTTGTGACTAAACAATTGCATTAATCCTAATTCCTTCAATTGTTTTGATATTCTGAATTCCAACAAATTTGAATATTGAACAGTTCTAAATTCAAAATTCGCGGCAAATATGTAAACGACAGAATTTAAAATATACCGTCACGAACAGAACAACGTGATAAATTACCTGTAAATCAATATTCAAGCAAAGCTATTCTTGATCTTCAAGAATATGAGAATGGTCTGCGTATGCCTAGCGCCATAGTAAATTGCCTAAATGGATACGCATATACAGTCATCCAAAATACTTCAGATAGTCCAAAATGACTAAATATAAAACAACCCTTTACAATGACTAAATATGGAAACAATGATGCCCGTTTTCACCGACATCCCCTAAGTTTATGGGATCCCCTAAGCATGGTTAGGGGGCTGTTAAAAGGTGGTTTCTGTTTCACCAACAGTAAGGGGTCAGTTAAACGCTAAAAGGTCCCCTAAATTTAGGTGGCCGAAATGTGGGCCCATAAACCGGCATTTACGTATGTGATCTCTCAAGCAACGAACATGGATAATGATATATTAGAATTTGTTGAAAATTTTGAAACTTTTTCTACTATATTCATCATAAATAATAGTCGTAGACCAAAGATATTTCTGAAACGACCAAACTACTTCGAAATTTTAATGAAACTGACTTTTTTTGGAGTTATCAGCTCATAAAATAAAAATTTGCTGACAATTTGCAAATTTGCGTTAAATTGGTAAAATATACCTTACGATGCACATTCACTAGGTTACCAAACAAACAATCTTAACTAATTATGTTCCAACTCTCTATCTAGTCGCGGGCTCGAACTCACTGGTGAGCCTGGCTAAAAAGCACGCTGTCTCATCAGCCATCGTGTCCGACAAAGGACGCTAGTCTACACGCACGTTATTGAGTGAGATGCAGGATCATTTGTAGTAAAACAGTTAAATTAAGAAAAGTCCTTCGGAAGATCGAGTTTTATGAAAAACCCACTGTATAAATCAATTACAAATAAAGTTTATTGAACTTTTCGATATTTGAGCTTTGTCACTACTGACTTGGCTTTGAAGGTATTACACTTCTTACACACCCAACGTTAGGTTAAATTAGCAAGAAAAACTAATCTTTGTTGGCTCATAACTGTTTAATGGCTTTTTATTTTAGTATTCTATTTTCGCACAGACAATATTAATAATGAGACAAAACTATACCATGTTTAATTTTTGATGTACATTGTCAACCATGGAGTATACACTCCCGAAGTTTGTATGGAAATATTTTTGACTAGATTATTCATAATAAACTCTTTGCAAATGCCAAAAATAAAAACAAATCCTACGTCACGACGTCACAATTGAAAGAAGTGTCAAATACAAATAAGACCACAGATAACACGCGACGTTTCGTAATGTGTACACAGAGTAAATAAGTAAGAAAACATGAAATTCATAAAAAATGTGAATGAAATAATATATAATATTGCTATCAAAACACGATTTATAAATATTTGTATCCATATAAGTGTATACTTTAGAGAATTTTTTAAAAAGCTATCTTGTTACAAAGTTCATAGACGAATCAGTCACTATTATCGAGAACAAAACGTCACATAGATATGTGTCCCCTAGTTAGGAGGTAAAAATGATGGTGAAATGAAATTTAATTTAGTGGCTAGTTTAGGGGAGCTTTTAAGCTAAAAGTCCCATACGTAGGTGGTAGTTTAGGGGATGTCGGTGAAAACGGGCATGAATGTATTATCAATTTTACTAAAAACTGTACTGACATAGAAATAGACAGGTTACTTGAAGACTATTTGAGGAAACTCAGTAGGTATAACTGGACCATACCAACGAGGAAGAACATGAAAAGATTTATAGACTTTGCGAGGAGTACAAAAATATATTTTACTGTGACCAAATTCCCTTATTTATTTATTTATTAAAATCTCTCTTACACTCTCATTACAGGTGTTTATCTAATGCGACAGCACGGTCTTAAAGTTAATTTAATTACAATTTAAAACTATGAAAAACGTAAAAACACAATATTTAAAATATAAAACTAAAAATATAAAATAAAAATAAAGCAACAACATAAAGTCTAATCTACACTATAACATAAAATAAACAACAGTACTTTTGCGAATTCACTCAAATGGCATGTAAATACAACGATCTTCCAGTGAAATTTGTTAATAATCCGCATTGCGCGGGTCAGTGGTGTTTTGGCGAGAAGGTTGGTCCTAGCAATCGGTACGGCCAGCAGCGGCGGGCGCCGCCGCGTCCACACGTAGCGGTCTGGTACACATAAATTCAGGTGCTGCAGTAATCCCGGGTTATGCTCAATGCCACGAAGTTGACATTCACTAATTAGGTAAAACAACACATAAGGACAAAAAATTCAGACCTTATATATGTGAAACAGTATAGACAGGCCCCGTTTGTTCAAAACGAAATTAACAGACAAGTTGACCAGTTAATAAAAGACAATGTAATACAAGAGTCCCATTCTCCTTGTAATAATGCTATTAATGTGACAGATAGTTCATCAGATTCTGATTCATATTCAGAATAGAGCCCGTTATTATACTATAAATAATATGATTATAACATTTGAAATAAAAGGTTTCGTATCTATGAGTCACGTGTTTTTTTTGTTTACCTTTATTTAATTATCTAAACCTATGGAGTATGTATAGATAAGATGATTAAAGGTAAAAAGTACACAAGTATTGGATTATCATGGTCTCTCATACGCAATGGTGACATTTACTTAGACGACGCACTGAGGCATTGAAATGCGTTGAACAAGCGTGATTAACACGTGCTGACATTATCCGAGCACAAAGAACTTACACCAGCTATAATGATCCAGTTTCGTTTTTTTTACATAATTTAATATCAAAGCTGTTGCCGCAATTACACATTGTGTTGGCGATTGCCGCGCTCTCTTAACAAAGTAAAGAGTGACATCAGCAGAGCGGTCTGGTGGCCTCCAGCAGACGAGGTGCTTGCGCTGCAGTATCCCGAGCCGGACGTAAACATCCATAAGATAGGGTCAAAATTCAGCATGGGAACATAAACAAGAGCAGCGTTCCCACCTAGTGTTTTAAAGAGACATGGGCACTTTTTTTAGGGACCGCCGTAAGAGGCAGTCGTTTCATGTGTTAAATATTTCCCTTGTCATCCTGTATCTTTATTATATAGTTCGAAGTTATTATATTGTTAAAAGTACAAAGTGGTTTCAATTAATAGCTAGTGATCTAAATACTTATAAAGCTATCATCAGAAGTGACACGCGATACCCACCCACAGCTATGGGTAAACAAAGTAAACGTAAGAAATTCCTAAAACAAAAAAAAAACGCACACGTTCAAGCTCAAGATCTAGCAGCAGTAGTAGTGCCAGGACCCCGGCACCTCCGCCAAAACAAAGGAAACAGGTATCATGTAAGGCTGATACCTCAACTGTGAGTACAAATCATACTTTATATAACATTATACCCGAGTTCGACCCGGTGAAAGACGATGTGAACGCTTGGCTTAGTATTATCAGGTCCTACGCCTAAACTTTTGCATGGACTGATGAAATGACTCGTTATCAAGCTCTCAACAAACTAAAGGGTTCGCGAATGTGTGGTATGACTCAATGTTACGATCGGATAGTTATTGGCCTACGTGAGAGTGGATGGACTGATCACGTAAGTTGGCTTTTAGTTTTCAAATCCGCCGGAATATGTACGATCTTTTAAATTATATTAATAAAAGCCGTTTGAAAATCAGTCGCTTTACGAGTTCTATTTTGAACAAAAATGTAAAATAGATCGTTTAAGGTGAATCTAGTCGACCTTTTTAATACAAACTTCGGGAGTGTATTACTCCACTGTTCGACAATGTACATCAGGAATTAAACATGATATGGTTTTGTTTCATTGTTAATGTTTTTTGTACGGAAACAAAACTAAAATAAAAAGACATTAAAAAGGTAGGAGCCAACAAAGATTAGTTTTTCTCGCTAACTTAACCAAAAAGAAGTGTAAAATCTCCAAAAACCAAGGCGGGGCCAAAAAAGCTCAAATATCGGAAAGTTAAATGAGCTTTATTGGTCATTGATTTATGCAGTGGTTTTCTCATAAAACCCGATCTTTCGAATGACTTTTCTTAATTTTTTACGCGATTAGATTTCGGAACAAGTTATTATTTCTATTAATGTCGGCAATATAGGAGACATTGGTATAGGCGCATCAATTGAAGCGAATAATTTTGTGATGCGACGGTTCAGCTAGTTTCCTACCTGGTTGAACGTTTACATCAAAAATCGCGATACAGATAGGCGCAAACACACGCGATGGCCAAACAAAACTGATCCGTCAGAATCAGATGCCTGCGACTACGACATCAGCGACTGTGCCCTCAGCGAACATAGTGGGTCAAACCGTCTCTGCTAGCAATAATTAAGACGTCCAGGCACAGGGTCGGAAACAGATCAAGTGTTATCTATGCGGCGGTAACCACAAACGAAGTCAGTGTGATACAAATAAATGTAATTATTCTGGCAAGCGAGGTTATTTGGAATCGACATGTTACCATAAAAACCCTTGACCTGCGAAAGACGTTTGTGAAAATATTATGCAAGATATTCAATGGAAAGCATTGTGCTGGCTGCGTCAGTTTTGTTTCAAGGTTTCTTAAAAGAAAGTTCTGAGTTTGTAACCTACAAGATTAACAGCTGATCTGAAAGTCGATTCGGTGTCTGAATCAGGTTGAATGACTGATATACTCGCGAGTGGGTGACAGAGTTTAATTTGACTATGCGAATATATTTACAGAGTTTGTAACAGAATTAGTAATTTCGAGTTCGGTAGCAATTCCCATCAGAATTAATTTTATGAACACTTTTTCAAAAATATGATGACGGTGTGGCGTCAAATATCGAAGAACTAGGAAAAGTAAACGGCCATGAAATGATAGTTAACGTAAATAGTTCTACAAATCTTTAGTAAAAAAACCGAGGGTGTTCATATGGATGCTAGTAAAGATTGTGTTGCTGGTATATTTATGCGAATCACCGACGAAGGTGAGAAACCAGTCTATTATTTTATGAGACAAACTACAGAAGATGAGAAAAAGTACCGCTCGTTTGAACTGGAGTTATTGACGATTGTTAGTTCGCTTAGGAAGTTCCGATTATACCTTACCGGATCATATTTTAAAATAGTGACCGATTGCAACGCCGTAAGTTACGCATTGATAAAAAAAAGGAGATTATCTCTCGGATCGCGCATTGGGTTTTATCCGAGAATCCTCGTTTGATATCGTTCACCGAGATTGAAATATCAATAACGGAAGCGGATTGGTTACTTTCGGTACAACGTAACGTAATAGTCAGAACAATTATTATAGAATCAGGAGAGGCCGAAGCTAATCACATCTTTTTTACAATATGGAATGCAATAAATTAATAAATGAAGATGTTTAAAAAAATATGTAGTCCTCGGTGGCAAAGTTTACAAAAGAACAATCCGAGGTCGCCGGTGGGTGATCCCAGAGAAATGCATTTAGCAAATAATAAAATGTAACCATGACGACCTCGGGCGGTTGATAAAACTGTAGAACGAGTAAGCCATCCGTATTAATTTCCTGGAACGCTACATATCTTAGAAATACAGTAAATGATAAATGATTTTATTTCTATAAGTAGGTTTGTACAAACACTTTTACACGTCAATCATATTTATTTTAAACTATATGAGGTCGGCGTTTCCTATCTGAATACTCTGAGAAAAAAGGCCGAAACAAACTCAGAGGTCACAGTCTCTTTTAAAGTCCAGACATAATCTTGGTCAGATCATGTGAAGACCATGTAAATTGGTGTCTGAAATGGTCTTTTGAGGAAAGAACCACACAGATTGAGTGGACCTGTCCAATCAGTATAAACTCTATATAATGAAACTAAAGGGACTGCGCATTTTATGGCGTTATTGAGAGTTGTCGTTAAATGGAGAGAAGAAAAATCTGTATTAGAAAAATAAAAAGTTTATTTCAGACTAGTGTTAGTAATTACATTAAAAGTTTGCGAACAACTAAGAATATGTTAACGTATAGATAATCCATGACTCCTACCAACAACAGTCTGCAAGCAATTCCCATTTGTAAACAAAAGAACGGATTTCTTAGAAAGTTCGGTATGTATGATATCGACAGTCGAGTTTATAAAGGGCTAGGCTAGGATAATAAAATGACAAAGAACGTACACAGCTATTTAATTATTGCTGTCGTTATTGAGAGTGGGTATAATGCTATTATATAATATAGTGTATCATTGTGTGGAAGACAAGCTAAACCAAACAAAGCTGAGTGATTTCGACGCTTTAGGGAGTTTGTCGTTAAATCGAGTGACGTTACATGGCGTTTACATTGTATATTTAAAATTGAATCTATTTTAATAGCCAGGTTGAGCGTTTAAAAAAAAGACTACTCTAGAAGCACTAAAAACAGTGGGTGCTAATATACAGGAGATAGTGATAGTTTGGCTCTGGATATTAGGAATAGGTTGGATGTAACTGAATTATAAGTCCAATGCGAAATCACCAAAACAGCGATTTTTTGGAAACCGTACAAAAGCACTAGTTACGTAGAAGGAGATCTGGTACTCATTAAAATACAAAGCCAGAACAATGACGGGCAAAGTCGGAAGTTGTTCCCGGTTAACATTGCCCCTTTCATGTGATTATGGTATTGAGGAATGATAAATATGAGGTGATGGATGTAAAAGGCAGTGAAAGGAGGACTAAAAAGTGTACAACTTAACCACTGCCGAGAACATGGAACATATTGATAATTGACGATTGGGAGATGAAATAGACATACGTTCTGACTTAGAGCATTTCTGCCAGTGTTGGCGATGGTAAATTGAAATGTATCGTAGGCGTATGTGCGAGTCAAGATAAAATGTTTTAAGGAATAATAAATGTTCCATATCGTAAATTACACATTAAAAGCCGAGGCCGAGTGGTAGGCTCAAATGGAGAACTAACTTGGAGCGTTCAAGAGGGAAACGCCCTTTGAGTGCAAGTGGTTCTGGGACGAACTTGGTACGCTTAAGTGAGGTTATAGGCCCTTTGAGTGCAAGTGGTTCTGGGACGAACTTGGTACACTTAAGTGAGGCTAAAGGCCCTTTGAATGCAAATGGTTCTGGGACGAACTTGGTACGCTTAAGTGAGGATAATGGCCCTTTGAGTGCAAGTGGTTCTGGGACGAACTTGGTACACTTAAGTGAGGCTAAAGGCCCTTTGAGTGCAAGTGGTTCTGGGACGAACTTGGTACACTTAAGTGAGGATAAAGGCCCTTTGAGTGCAAGTGGTTCTGGGACGAATTTAATTGGCTTAAGTGAGGCTACATGCCCTTTGAGCGCAAATGAAAAAAAAGACGAACTTGGTACTCTTAAGTGAGGCTATAGGCCCTTTAAGTGCAAGTGGTCTTGTCGATCTTTGAATTCATGTTGCTTTAAGCACATTACTTATTTTAATTGACGCCTACCCTCGGATACAGTGATGAAATAATGTGTAATCTCATGTGTAATGCAATATGGCAGTTATACTCCTGAACATTCGATAGACAATCAATTCATGTGCAACAGGCAAGCTGATAAATTATTAATAATTTGTGTTTCAGCACTTTATCTGAACTCGTGGGGTACCTGGTGGGACAGGCACCTGGCAGGACGGCCGTGTTGGCGATTGCCGCGCTCTCTTAACAAAGTAAAGAGTGACATCAGCAGAGCGGTCTGGTGGCCTCCAGCAGACGAGGTGCTTGCGCTGCAGTATCCCGAGCCGGACGTAAACATCCATAAGATAGGGTCAAAATTCAGCATGGGAACATAAACAAGAGCAGCGTTCCCACCTAGTGTTTTAAAGAGACATGGGCACTTTTTTTAGGGACCGCCGTAAGAGGCAGTCGTTTCATGTGTTAAATATTTCCCTTGTCATCCTGTATCTTTATTATATAGTTCGAAGTTATTATATTGTTAAAAGTACAAAGTGGTTTCAATTAATAGCTAGTGATCTAAATACTTATAAAGCTATCAATTGTATGTGAATTTATTAACTCGCTTTTATTTGATACACCTGTATCTATTATCTTTCTATCTAAGTATGTAATGGAATCTTTGAACATAACTTTATTCAACCACTTCAATAGGTACGTCAGATTAACTTGAAATCGCACTCAAGGACCGATGACAATACAATATAGGTGCGTGGGGTGTTTGATGTCAATTGTTATAAATATTTTATTGACAGATATCTATTTGTAAAAGAAGTTATTAAGAAAACACCCCATGCTGTACCTATTGCTATTACTATTCTTATTTTTAAACTTATTGAAGATTATTTACTTCAATCTACTTTTTAGTTTGGTTGTCCATTAAATTGTTAATTTTTTAGTTTTTTTTAATATTATTTTTTCTAATACCTATGTGCTAATCCAGGATGTAAAGCTATCTTTTTGTCAAAGTTTTTCTAAATTCGTTAGTAGAAACAGCTACTTAATGCTATCATCCTGCATAAGCATTCATAACATAATTTGTTGCCGTTCGTGTACTGAACATACTGAATTTTAGTATTACGGAACGTTGACAATTGGAAATGATTACTCCAAGTTTTAATAGTATCCTTTCTATGATTTATTTTGTTTCGTATTACTGAGGTAACGCCACCTATCCAATGAATCAAGAACTCGCTGTAGCAAGATTCTGTGGTGGCAATTTGTTGTACTGTTTAAACGATTGTGTTGGAGTTCTGAGTTGTTGAAAATGTAAACTAGATGGCGTTACTAGTTTAGCCTGAGAAGTTTAACTAATAAACGGTTGTTGAATCTACTTGAATTGTATCTACTTTTAAATGCTACATTCTAATATTTAAATGATGTCTTAGGTCAAAGCTAGATTAGATGAATCAGATACATTCAATGATTCAGAGTTGTTTTATACTCTGGCCTTGTAATACCCTGAGTGAAGTAAGTTCCCGAGTGATTTCCATTATAACATAACATATACCTATTATTATCATGACGCCTGTATTTACCGAAGGGTTAGGCAGAGCTGTACCTATAGTACACCCAGATTCCCCAGTTATGTTTAAGTCCCATGTAGATTATAGGAGGCCATAGCTGTGAAAAATATCCTTTTTTTATGCATACAATACTACATAGGTACATGGCCTTTTGTCAGGGCAAACCAGGTCGCTGAATCCCTAGTTTATACTGTTATGAGTTCAGGCCATTTTTAAACAGTTAGCAGGGTGGTAGCTTGGTTGACTAAACAGAAAATAGATACTTTTTAACCGACGAAAAAACGGAGGAAATTCTCAAGTCGACGCCTATTTTTTGTTTTATGTATAACTTTTTACAGCGTAGTCCGATTGTGATAATTCTTCTCTTCTTTTGGAAAGATCTTTTATTGGAAAGGGTATACCCCGAAGTTTGTCCCATATAAATTTGAAAAAAAAATCCAACCCTAAGGGTAGGAAAACAGAGGATGATTGATTGTTCACTCACAGATTTTAATGCTGAGTTGTGTATTACAAAAAGTAATCAAAAATTAAGCATGTAGTCATTAGTAGATTAAAGCCACAAAAATTATACAATAAAAACGTTTTAACAAAAAAATAAATTCAACCGCCGAAAAAACTGAAAAGCAAAAAATAATAAACCTTTTTTGTTTAACCCGATAAGTATTGCCACTCGTGAAAACCATTTTAATACCTCTTTCTCTGCCCTGAGGGGTATTTGCGTGACACACTAATATCATAGTACGAATAGCTTTAATTTTGACCATTCAATTACATTCATTGCGTTATTTACGTTGTTGAGCAGACATTTTTTTCGAACATATGAAGCAATGAATAAGATTCTGATTGATAGTGTATAACGCAATTAGGGCGCCGGGACTTTCAGACTGATAATGAAGTTCAGCAGTAGATTGTTATCATCTGATCTTTGCTGGTATTTTTTAAATAGGCATTGACTTTCATTCAAACTGAAAAATAATGTGAATGTCCTTTCAGACTTCCTATGAACTGCCTATTCTAAAGTGCTAATGACTCACGTAACCCTTAATTAATCTATTTTAATCCATATTGCGTTGGGATAAGGTCGAAGACAGCTCGTAATGCATACCTTACCTTGAATGTTTTTCCCCTTGACTGTGCATATTTATTCGCCTAGATTAATTCAAGTGTGATCCTTAATTACGTGTCATAATAATTGTTCTAATTCTTTTGTAATTTTATCACAAAACACTCTAATACCCCGTGTATTTACTTTATGACACATCCTACCTACCTATGTCATATGCTCATAGTTTCAATGTTTTTGTTGGTATATTGGCGTATGCTAGCTGATTTAAGTCAACTAACTTAATTTAATGTTTTGCGTTTCGTAATATTAATTACTTGCTGCATGGGTCGATCAGGTTAAGCTTCGCTTGCCGCGGTCGGTCCGTGGATTGGTCAGAAGCCAAGCAGCCTGACAACCCATCTTACCAAGAGGTATCGTATTACCCAGTAACTGAACTGTAGAGGTCAGATAGGCAGTAATTTCATTTACAATATGGGTATGCAGTCGCATCCGGTTAGACTGGAAGCTGACCCATATAGTTGGGAAAAGGCAAGGCAGATTGACTATTGCATATAACGAAGTTCTACTAACTACCGGTCTATCCACACATAGGTAGCAGGGCCATGCACGGGACGTGACAGGGTCATAATGACACGCACAAGAAGGGCATTGAAGGTCCGTCATCGGCCCGGGCACGGACAAGTGTGAACGAGTTCATATCAAATGTAGTAAAGTACCTACACATCAAATTGTTTTTTGAGCTCCAGATTGAGCACCGTCTTTCCACGTCCCGGGTACGGCTCTGATATTTGTGGATAGACCTTAAACAGACAGCTGTGCTGCCGGAGAGTTTTGTTGCGCCATTTCGCAGGTAAAGCACTAGGTAGAGTGGGGAAGGGCAGGCGTTTTGGAGGACTGTCTTATTTAATTATTCCAGCGGCTTCGTGAAGGTCAAAAATTATCTCACGGTAACGTACTATCGGGATAAAAAGTATCCTATGTGTTGTTCCAGGTTACAAACTATCTGTGTGCCAAAATTCAGCCAAATCCGTGCAGCCGATTTTACGTGATTGAGTAACAATTAAATGTCCAAACATCTAAATATCCAAACATCTAAACATGCAAACTTTCCCATTTATATTATTATAGTAGGATAAATGACTTTTGCTTGGATTTTTATGGGTTTGATTTGTAGGCGGTAAGGCAAAGTGTCTTAAGTTTTACCATTAGAAAATTTTCAATAGCAGCCAGGGTCTAGCTTTGTGCTAGATAAATAGCAATAGCTGCTTTACCTACACGGAACTTAGGACTGGAGAAACGTGGTGTATATACCTCTACCTGCCCCATCGAGGAATCCAGAAGTAGTGTTATGTTTATTTTCTTTGTCATAGAGATTCAAATCCTACATAATTATGATGTTCAATATTGTACATGGATCTCAGCTAATCTTGGAAGAAAATGCCGTAATGAGTATGCTGGACAGGATTTTAGGCGGTAAAGTATGACATCATTACCAACCTTTATATAGGTACACGTCCGCATCACAATACAAACCATATATGTAGGTTTGTATTGCAGTACTAATGGAAGAAAACCTATTGGGAATCCCTGTCACGCTATCTGTACGACTGTATAAGGCGCACAGAAGCGTCGGGTGACGATACGCGATGCAGACGCAGGGTCCTTTTACTTATCTTCGTTACTCTTTGTATCAACGCGATCTGGGAGCCTACTCCCTAAGCACGAAGTCCATAGTTTCGGCCGTAGTTACGGGAGTACTTCAGAGCAAGACATTGCGAGCCATGCTAGAAATACCCTACTATGTGAGGAGCATCTAAAGATCAACACTGTCAGACAAGATAGTGAACGCTGTCAGACGAGAACCTCATCTCACGTCAATGAACCAATGAACTGGCATCGAAACTAGTAGGCACAGGAAGTGTCACACATTCCCGATTGAAACGGTATAGTGTCCGTAGGGACACTATACCGTTTCAATCGGGAATGTGTAAAAGCGTAGGCTAACCGCGAGATTTGATCATAAAATATGAAAGGAACTCCGTAAAATTCCTTCTGTTATTATAACACAGAACGTGACACTTCACCTGAATAACTTATTGTGTTTAACACAGATCGGCATGGATACAGAATAAGAAAAAAAAAAAGTTATGGGAGTTTCTAACTTCGTATCATTTACGTACATAAGATTAATTCGGGGCCCGAACTAAGAATGAATGACAGCACGATTTGACAGCTGTCCCTACCCACGATGTTTTTTGCCCGTCCAAAAAAGTTAAATAATCGGCTGTAGCACTTCGCAGCAATAGAGCAGTGGTGGCCTAGTGATAACGGCTGCGACTTTCGAATTGTTCGGCCTAGGTTTGAATCCTTACCAGCGCTATACGTTGTGTGACTTGTGTGAATTACTTCATCCACCACTGCTTTCAAAACGGTGATGGAAAACTTCGTGAAAAAGCATACCTATTCTAGAAGACATGTGCCTACTCCTTCTCAGTAAGAGCAGGCCTGTGTCCCAGCAGTGGGAACGTTATAGGTTGATTATGCTTATGCTATTCACTTTGCAGATCCGAACTACGGAGATAGATAGTACGTCCTCGTCTCACGTTCTATCTGTGTGTGTCCAATAGCTTGCTACATATGAGTAATCTGTGGTGTCCAAGTCTGTATGGGAGTTTAGTCAAAATTTGATACTGCGTCCTTTTTGTCTATCTGTGCATCTTTGTCTATGATAACATAGGTCCGAAAAGGATGGATCAATTTGATTGCATAGCGGTAGAAGGTTTTATGAAATACTGCCAACAAACAACTGTTTTGTTTCTAGTGGTGGGCCGAAATTCGTTTCACATTAGGCAATACTGAAAATCGTTTTTTTCCGGACTTTCATCATTGGCAGTCATGTTTTATTCACTACTGAGTGTAGGCCTGCTTCCTTTCGTGCAGTGCCATGTATACTCTAGTATTTGATAGAAATTAGGGTTTTCTGAAATGACGTTCACTAGGTGGCAGCACTGAGACGTCAGGTCCGGGCTCCAGTCAAATGTGTCAAAGCGCATACGGACTGAATGGTGAACGAAAGAATGAAACGAATGACATCAAATATTTTAAGTTCATTGTCGAACTGGAAGACCTCTTGTCAAAGTGGCGCCAACTGGTGGCTTGAATATTCATGAACACCCTCATGGGGTGTATGGGCCGACTTTCGGTTTCAGACTTTAATTTCTCTGGATTCCCAGAACGGGCAAAGTGTTATAGGGTTTTACTATCTGGAATTTCTCATTAGCAGCTCGGTGTCTAGATTTGTGCCCGCGTGATAGGCTCGCTCCCTATTACGTAGGACTTATAACTGGTGAAATGTGGATGTACTATAAGTACCTACACCTCTATAAAGCGTGATGTTATGTATGTTTTTGCTTCAGACTATAATTTCCACCCAGTGGTAATCGCCTCCGTGAGGAAAACGGCAGGTTCTAGAATCAAAAAATCAAAAACATGTCACATCTATGGCACTGCGCCCGCGAGGTAGATTACACTGTCATCGAGAGAAGTCCTGTGTCCCAGCAGTGGGAACATCGTATGCTGATTTGCTTATGGGTATAGACTTGTTGGTGCCAAAGTTATCGTTGTAGGAACTCAGTTTAAGTTCGAATATTATTCTTTAGAATAAACCACTGTTATATAAACCATAAACCTAGTTAAGTACAAAAGTAATGATACGGTAATAATTTACGTTGAAAAATATCCTGTGACCCACTATGGTGTTTATAAGCAAGACTGGTCTGCAAATTGAACTCTAACTTAATCGAATAAGATTCACTTTAATATGAATTCTCTGTGACTTTGTTATTCCCGACCTACCTCTAGTTTTATAGAGTCATTTATTTCACCATAATAATACCAGTCTTTCTATTGATTTTGTTTGTGTAACTTTCTAACAGTTACAAGGAAAGGATGACGCCACTGTAGCTATATAAGTACCTTTGAGGAGAATAAAAGTAGGCGTGAATGTACTAAGGTACCTTTAGGTCAGAGTGACAAATAGGAAATAACAATAAACATAGTGACTCAGCAATGAAGTGCGTCGTATGATGAACACACAATAGAAGATTTAAGTATACCTACTTTTCGCAGCAACACACATAAAATAGCAGTCGATTTCAATGCCTTTCCTTTTGACAGTTCAGCCACTTACTTTTCTTTGTAACTGTCAAATGAAAGAAAGAAAAAGAAAACATTTATTTAGCACAGACTAAAAAGTACACAATATACAGCAGAAAAAAGTCTAATAATAGGTGTAAAGTGAAAAGGCCCAGTTTAGCAAAATATTAGACACCTAGGTAGTGCCTGACGCTGGATTTCAACTGGACCTGGAATGTGAGGTGACAGATGTAAATCTGTTACTAACGAATGGCGGACGAAAGCCATTGCTTGCTACTGATTAGTTTGTTTTGAAGTATGCATGATGTACTGGCAACGATATTAATAAAATTGATAGGAACCCTAAAACTATACGTAAACAAAATTATGAAGAGCACTTCAGATATACCTATATACCTACGTCAGAGATAATAATTTCTGAAATGTGTTCTAATGCATTGCAATAACAACTAATAATCGTTAAAGTGAATGTTCCCGTGAAGTATATAGATGAAATCCTTGTAAAGAATGACAAAAGTTTAACAGTTATGTCGTGAACGTGGGTACCAATAAGAGACTTGGTTACCTCATTGACCCGCTTTTCAAACAACAATTTTTTAAAGAATACAAAAAACCGTTACAATTTAAATTGACATGGAAAAATATACCCTGTCTCTTTCGTCATAATGTATTTTGTATTTTATTTAAATGGGTTTATGAATTATTATACTGACTTTTTGTTATTAGGAGGGCTATTACAAATTGAAGTATTTAGTTTTAGGTAAATATAAAGGCGCGTGGTAGCTGATCGTGCGTGCGTGTATAGTGAAGTATAAAAAAAAAAAAAAAAAAAAAAAAAAAATATATTTTATTACCTTCAGGTGTACAAAAGAAAAACACTTATATAATAAACACTATGCAGCGTTACAACTAGGGGAAAGAGTGTTTTCGATGAACTCTGGCACCCAATGTAAGATTTAACTTGTGTTTAGGGTGCCAGCGTCCTCGCCTATAATTGAACATGTATCAATAGTTGTAAGCCGAGCACAATATATTATTATCAAAATAACTATTTACTAATAAATCCAACTGTGATTTGGCCTATTGAAGAACATATGTATGTAATTGAGAGGAAAAAAATAAAAATAAATATGGTGAGAACTTGTGTTTATGTTAGTCTATAGTATGTATATAAATAATTAAGAATATATGACCTTATTAACTGCGTTAGGCTAAGCGATTGAAATACGTAATAAATCTTCAGTCTTATCATAATTGATTGTCAATAGCCACTCTGTGACCTGGGTCTTACAACCATTCAGGCACATGGGAGCAATGGTTAACAGTTTATTTATTTTGTTGTATAAATGGCCAGACAGAACATCATAATGACGCTGAGCAAAGGCCGTTCTACATCCACCAGTTGAGCATACATCGTAGAATCTACGTTTTTTAGCAGCATTCGGGTTGTAAACCAGAGAGCGATGTTTGCGCAGAATAGTGCTGAGAACAAAGAGCTGTCTCACAGTGAGGACCCGGCATTCGGTGTAAAGAGCCGAGGTGGGATATCTAAACGGCTTCGAGGTCATGACTTTGAGGACAGCTCTCTGTGCCCGTATGCTACTCAAATATGCTAACCATTATGATTCGGACGCCCAGGGACAAACCGGCGGCGGGCGCGGTCTTATAGCTAAAGCCCGCGCGTCCCGAGATATATTACTGATTCATAGCGTTGCATTGAAAAATTGCTTAAAAATATTATTTTACTTTTAAATAGACTGTTTCTTTTTTTCAAGCAAGTTGACATAGTAACCTTAGTTATTAAATACTTTTTGTTTGAATTTCGATTAACCATACATAGATAAAAAATATGATTTCAGACGAAAAATTATCATTAATTCTCTGTTTTAAGGAATTATTTTTGGGTTATTATTGCATGAAACATAAAAAATTGATTTGAGCATTCCAAATAACAAGCTACAGTCCTACCACAAACATTTTTATAAAATAGTAACCTATTATATGTTCCATGTAACAGAGCATCAAAAGATGCCCGAAAGTAACATTTTACGAAACATCCTTTGCCGAGACATGGTTTTTACTGACTTATGTAAACAAATTGAAAAATTTGTTTCGCGCTCCCTAGACAAATAATGAAATTTTTCCGGATATATTTTTATTTTGATTTCAGTCAAACGCTCAAATTCAAGAAAAAATGTGAAAGCGCCCTTAAAGTAATGAGTTGGATGCGGGAAGCACATTACCGGTTGAAGAGGCGGCGGAGCTTGGGGATGGCCTATGTCCAGCAGTAGACGTTTTTTGGCTGAAATTATGATTAACGAATTGTATGAATTTTGTGTATTTGCGATTTGTTTCATGGGACTTGGTGGCTTCGTAAATAAAATAAATAATTGATACAACTGTGGTATTAATATAATTAACAAGAAAATCTAAAGTTTTACTCTTCGTTAATAGGTACCTACCGTCGCCGGCGGCGGAAATCTTTAGGTCATAGCGCTAAGGTTAATTTGCCGCGTGGCCAAAATTAGAACTTACGCCAGCATCTTGTTTTTTGAATAAATTTCAAGTGACATGTCACAAAACAATTGCACAAATATTTACCAATAGCGCCACCTGTCCATGTCATTCGAACGTAAAACAATCTTTGAAGCAGTCCAGTGTATGTGCTTCAGTGACCTAAGCTGTCAAGGTAGTAAGTAAAGAGATAGGAAAACCTATTTGACCTACAAGCCTGATATTACCAATACGCAGAGAGAAAATGTGATGAAATTGCCAAAAAATTGCCAAAAATTTTGATGAAAATGCACGTTTATTTTCTGAATGATACAGACAGTAGAACAATATACTGGTATATTAATTTCATAGTTTTATCTGTACTCTGATTATCATTTTCCACAGAGGGTTTTCCCTATAATTAAGTGGTACTTATTTGGGTACAAGTGAAAGCTGGTGCTATGTATTTACACTTAAACTAGAGCAAGGATCTATAAAAAAAGCCAAAACACCCAGTAGCTTTTGTCTTTGCTCTAAATTGCTGCCTAAATGCAGCTGCAGTCGTAGCCCAGTTTGAAGAACAGTGGTGGTCATCGAGCTGCGAGGGGTGGAGGTGGAGAAGGTTTTTACAATCAGGTGTCGCATTGTGGTAATTTATCACACGTCTACTTATTATAAGTACCAAATACTGTAATATTTTGTTTTTGCAAAGTAAAAATTTGTCCTTGGTAGTGAACTTTTAAATAGGTAAGCCAGTTTTCAATTGATATTGAACAACCACACATATTATTTGTTTGCTTTTCTATATTACCTATCGACGTTATGCACATGTTTGTAAAAATTAATCTACGATGAGAGAAAGAATGTACTCTATTTCCAAATGAAATAGGTTTTTTGATGTCTTTTCGTTATAAATTGATGTGAAGTGAACTATAAATATTATTTATATAAATATATTTTTTATGACTGTTTTAACAAATGGTTTAGGTCTACACAATCAATGAAAACAGTAGACACAATTATGTTCAATACATGTGTTATAACTTGGTGTGAACACGGGGTTAGGAAAAGCAAAACAACTGAGAGAGGAAATAATGATACCTATCTTGAAAACTGACAGTCAAAGCTGCCCTGAGTACCTGACCTGTCGTGACTGTGTTGTTATAAACAGGGTCAAACAGGGGGATTTAATAAACAAGCCATTGGCCTACTTAGATAGGATCCGAGGCGCCTCCCTTCCCGTTTACGAAGTTAGGACGACTATCGCATTGTTAGACGGAAAAATGTCGGAGACTGAAGTAGATTGTGGTATAGTTTACATAATACTTTGTGTGTGTCATCCATTGTTCAATTTCTACATTTATATCTGTAATTTTTATGGAGTACTTAAGGTGGAAGCTCCAGGGTATCCCGGTAAATTCAATTTTCAACTTCGTGAATACAAACCTCTAGGGCTGATTTTTCAATAGTCAGATAACTTTTATCTGAGGGTTAAATATGTCGGTTTGACTGCTTTTGTATAGAAAACTGTTAGATTTTTTCTTCAGATAAAAGTTATTTGACTATTGAAAAATCAGCCCTAGAGGTTTATATTCACGAAGTTGAAAATTGAACTTTGCGGGACTTTACTTCGTTAAATTCCATTGAATGACTATAATTTTGAAACAAAATGAATTTGAGGTTGTATTGATGATTTTAATTATGTAAATGCATATACGTGTTACGGTTGTGAAGCGAATTTTGTTCAACATACAGCCTGTGACTAACCTGCGAGTTGCTACAAACGTAAGATAAGTTGCTACAAACGTAAGAAAAGTTGCTACAAACGTAAGAAAAGTTGCTACAAATGTAAGATAAGTTGCTACAAACGTAAGAAAAGTTGCTACAAACGTAAGAAAAGTTGCTACAAACGTAAGAAAAGTTGCTGCAAATGTAATAAAAGTTGCTACAAACGTAAGAAAAGTTGCTACAAACGTAAGTAAAGTTACTACAAACGTAAAAAAAATGTTACTACAAACGTAAGAAAAGTTGCTACAAACGTAAAAAAGCTGCTACAAACGTCAGAAAAGTCCAAGGCGTCGATTCATCACCAGTGCTTTCAAAACGGTGAAAGAAAACATCGTGAGGAAACCGGCATGTCATAGAACCAAAAATCGGAAGACATGTGACATCTACCAACCCGCACTGGGCCCGCGTCGTAAATTACAGCCCAGTACCTCTCACAGAGAGGAGGCTTGTTTCCCAGCAGTGGGAATATTATTGGCTGATAATGCTGTAAGTAAAATTAAATTTTTCGGGCTATCCTCGAGCTTGTAACTTAACAAAGAGTATTTTATCTATCTACTGTCACTTTCATTGGGTTGTTGTGTCATAATGTGTCACGGGCTGGATATGATGATGATTGGTTTGATCGCCATGCAGATCACAGATCAGATAAAAAAATACGCATTTCGTTATTTGAATTGAGGACAAAACGTCAAGCTAGGTATTCTATTCTAACGTTTTAAACTTGAATATGTAACGTTTTAAACTTGAATATATAACCTAGGAAATCATAACAGGCACAATATTTATGATAAATGATTACATTTCCTGTAAGTAGGTTTGTGTTTAAACACAATTGCACGTCAATCACATTTAAAAAACTAGGAAGGTGCTGGTCTAGATAAGGAACTCTTGAAACTTAAATAAGGAATTGAGTGCTTGAACAAAAGTTTTTTAGAAAAACTGGACAAAATATTTATGATGTGTATGATTAGTTTTCAGTGCTAAGCACGTCGTTCTTATGTTATTCCTGCAATGAAATTTGAAACAGTACAAGACGTACTTTATTTACACGAAGCTATTAGATATAATAAAGGACCGATTTTCTATTTCAATGATGCATAATACGGTTTCATAATAAGTTATATAGCCATTATATTATTATAACGAATACAGTCGTTACGGGTCGTCAAAACCTCGTAAGTCTGACAACCAGTCTTACCAAAAGGACCAGTGTTACCCAGTAACTGGGTTGTGGAGGTTAGATAGGCAGTCGCTCCACGTAAAATACCGGTAATCAGCTGCATCCGGTTAGACTGGACGCTGACCCAACATAGTTGGGAAAAAGCTAGGCAGATGTTGACTCACTTTAATTATACGAAGCTGAGATATTATAAAGGACCAATTTTCTATTGCAATGGTGCATAATACGGTTACATAATTAATAAGTCATTTATACCTTTATAGTGAATCAGGGTTATGAAATGACAGCTTATCTACAACAATATAATAAATTGAAAAAAAAAAAACACTCATTGTTCGAACAAGATTCAACTGATTAGTTTTTCTTGTTCAGTTATTATAAGTCTGAAGTTCAGTGAAGTTTTTATTCAGTCTCGGAGCTGAGACAGTCGAACTGCAATCCGAATGATCTCGAAAGATTCCGAATCGCTGAACTACTTAAATGAAACTTCCAAATTGTGCGTGCAGTTTAAGTATAACGTATTCCGTGCCACTTTTCTGAAAGGATCGATGGCCGGTGAAGCAGTCGAGTCTTGGAGTGGAGACCGCGTATCGGAAAACGTAGACTAGGACGTCCGACAGCTAGATGGACCGACGACCGGCTGGGCTGCGACAGACCGGATGCGGAAGACGGAGGTCAGGGTTTTGTGGTACAACTTAGGAAAGGCCTATATCCAGCATTGAACTTCGAAAATCTGAGTTGGTTAACTGAGAGTATTTAATTAAATTGCTTTACCGGGATGCAGTTTGTCAGCCATGATACTTTCCATACTTCCTTAGGGGTCTAATTGCCGACCCGAACGAGTGTATAACCTAGTACGCCTTATAGGTCATAAACAGAGATCGGATGTTCGGATGCATATTTACCTAAAAATAATTTTTAGCTATGAAAGTATAGAAGCGGCTTTATAAATTATTTGTAATATTTATTAAAAACCCCGGGATTCTTGGATTGCATAATTATTCCGATGAGTATTAATTTAAAATTAATGTTTAACCCGATACAAATATGTGTATGTACTGGAGGAGGGGTGGTTTGTATTAATTAAAACAAAAAATAAATAAATTACTTACCTAAATAAGACATTTTCGATACAACAGCGCATTCCATGTTAGCCAACATCTCAACTTTAGGTGAATACGCATCCGAATATCCGATCTCTGGTCATACACAAACAAAAAACCTGTTATACATAATTTGACACTCTTTTACATCACGCATTGTTTCCCTAAAGGTTGGGCAGAGCTGTACCTACCTATAGTACTCTCACATTCCGCCTGTGTAAAATAATGGCTCGGAAATTCGACGACCCTAGACTGCTACTAAGAAATTCCAGATAGAAAAACCGAACAACATTTTTCCCAAATCTTTGCCTGCGAATCGAAGCGAGGGTCTCACGCTTAGCAGTAACGCTTGCGACCACAATACCAACGAGGTACTTATTATTACATTTGTTAGTAACGTCAGATTATCTTGTACACGGCTACACATGAAGCTATTTGAGATGGGCCGACTATGACTTTGGCCGATAGCCGACTAGCTGACTAGTCGTCCAAGCCCTTTATTACTTTCATTTGAGTTCCGGTGACATCGCTAATGTTCCTGACTACGCTTTAGGCTCCTAGGTGTGCGGCGCCCGGCGACTAGGCGAAATTGTCGAGACATGTTTTTGTTTTGTTTGCATTTATTCTATCATTGTTTACGTGTGAGGTGGCGTTTCTTCCTATCCTAATTTCCTGTCCTTTTCTAGATTGCACTGAAAGTAAACTGTAAAATGGAATCTAGGTAGGTATAATGAAAATAGTAACAGTAAAGGTTTCAATTTCATTTCAATCACCGTCTTTTAAATTTTTAAGCATATTAATATGAATTAAAAATAGGCCGACTAGTCGGCGGTGTTAGCCGACTAGTCTCCGACTAATCGCCGACTGCAAATATGGCCGACTAGTCGGCTATCCCGACTAGTCGGTACATCACTACAAGCTAGACATTTCCTGTATAAGCTGATCTCGCATTGTATAGGATTTCCCTACAGTTCGAGATCAACGTAAAATGGAAATGTATAGCTTGATGTGTTGCCGTGTGTACCAGTTTGTTACTTAGCTGATAGTGCTGCTTATGCGATCAATGTTTCACTTGACATAGTCCGACCGACCATTGTGTTGGCAAATAAATACTTTATACAAATAAAACTGATAAGAACGTGACCGCATAAACGTACATATTAGGTCTTTACCTATGAAATTGCCGTTTTGCAGTACTGGCCATTTCAAATCAAAATAATTTTTGTTTGGGTAAGAATTCTAATTTCAAATTAATTTTATTTTAAAAACATGGATTTTTTTTTCCAAAAGTAGTCATTTGTTTATTGATTAGTGTTACATTTTCATCGCATTTCAATCTTTTTCGTCATCATGGATACGTTAAAAATTCGAGTAATTATGGAATATGAGTACCGTCGTGGCAGCAACGCGGCACAAGCGGCACGCAACATCAACGACGTTTACGGAGCTAACACTACAAACCAACGCACCACCTGTTATTGGTTTGCTCGCTTCCGTTCTGGAAATTTCGACCTGAAAAATGAACTTCGCGGTCGTCCGAAGACTTTGGTCGACAATGACGAATTAAAGGCGATTGTGGAAGCTGATGATACACAATCTACGGCTGAATTAGCAGCAGCTTTCGACGTTAGCGTCAAAACAATATTGGTCCATTTGCGTCAAATTGGCAAGGTAAAAAAGCTTGACAAATGGGTGCCCCACGAACTCAATGATCGTCAGCGCGAAGTACGCGTCGAGACGTGCCTTGCACTGCTCAACAGACACACAAATGAAGGAATTTTGAACCGCATTGTTACCTGCGATGAAAAATGGATTCTGTTTGATAACCGCAAGCGCTCAGCAAGTTGGTTGGATCCTGGTTCAGCACCTAAACAATGCCCTAAACGAAAACTTACCCCTAGAAAAGTGATGGTCACTGTTTGGTGGTCTAGCGCCGGTGTGATTCATCACAGCTTCTTACCAAACGGGGTGAGCATTACTGCAGATGTGTACTGTGAAGAACTGAACACAATGATGGAGAAGCTGGCACATCTCCAACCAGCATTGGTCAATCGCTCGTCTCCGCTGCTCCTGCACGACAACGCGCGACCTCATACTGCACAGCAGACGGTCTCCAAGTTGCAAGAACTGGGGTTGGAAGCTCTCCGTCATCCGCCCTACTCACCAGACCTTGCGCCTACAGACTACTACTTTTTCCAGAATTTGGATAACTTCTTGGCGGGAAAAAAATTCAATACCCGAGAGGCAGTACAAAATGCCTTTGAAGAATTTGTTGCCTCCCGTCCAGCTGATTTCTTTAAGAAGGGCATCAATAAACTGCCACTGCGATGGCAAAGATGCATTGATTGCATGGGTGATTACTTCGATTAATACAAATAAAAAATACATGAAAAAAATTCGTTTAAATTTTTTCATACAAAACGGCAATTTCATAGGTAAAGACCTATTATTTAGAATGCGTCGTAAACGTAACGTAAATTCGAAAGAAATCGAAAATAAAACGAAGTTTTGCGACGGACTTAATTAGTACCTATCAATACTCTATAGACCTTAATAAAGTAATAAAAAACGTTTTCCAAAAAAAAACCACCTGCGAAAAAACACTACAAAGTGATAAATAACTTTAGTTTATATTTGCGATGAGTCGCACAGTGTGCTGGATTGGTGGAATTTCGAATGGACACCAGTCACTATGAAGATGGGGATTGTTTTTTTTTTTTGTTTTTTTTTGTTGGGCATCTCGCAGTTGGCCTTGAGAGGCCGTGACTGCTCCACCGGGCTTTCCTGGGGCTGCCAATAAGAAGTTAATCTTAACGCCTCCAGCCAGGGCTTACAAACTAAAATAAATTACAAACTAAGCGACTGCACGCTGAGGGCACCCTGTGGGGTACGGGCCACGGCTCAGGGCGTCAGTGATAGGGGGACAGCTATCATTGGGGACAGGCTGGATCAAAATATTGGCATTATTATTGATCGGGGAATTTAAAGCTACTGGCTCAGCTGCGGCGCGGGCTGGCGCTTCAACGAGCAAGGGTCGGTCGGGTTGGAGTATGGTTGAAATTATTAAATAAAAATGCTATATTCCACTGTCAAAGTTAGCGTGTACTGTAGCCTACTGAGCCTACTGTCTTGTATCTTATCTAAAACAGATACACTGTAGGAACGGTCACAATGTTCAAATAAGTTTCAAAGCAAATCACTTTTGGCAGACCGACGGATGAACTAGATAGGAATTGCATTTTTCCAATTATGGTATGGAGAACTGAAAGAAAATGCATTGAAAGTGGTCCAATAAAAAGTAATTGGTACGGTTACCGACAAATGTCGATTGGTACCTACTTTTAATTGACTTTTGTCGGTGAGCGAGCGAATGACCGTAAGCTGCTACTTTAAACATCGCAATCAGCCTATTTTCCCACTGTTGGGAGACAGGCCTCCTCTCTGTGAGAGGGAGTGGACTATAATCCACCAGGCAGGCCCAGTGTGGGTTGGTAGAAGTCACGTGTCGTCGAATTTTTGGTTCTAGGATATGCATGTTTCTTCAGGATGTGTTCCTTCAGGTACCTACTTTACAGCAATTTTTACACATAATATACAACGAGTATCATAATTAATGCAAGACCTCATACACCCGAATTAAAGTATTGAGTTAAAAGCATAATACGACGACCAAAACTATTTCTTTTTAAAGCTAACTGATATTATTACGAAAAACGTATCGGCCCAAGCATTACTTTTTGCATTTAAAATTCAGTCTAATTTCTTCTGGCATAAGATTGAATTTTCTTTGGTTCAATCAGTGGTAGGTATGGCAAAACACATAATTAAAAAAAAACACTTACATTAAAAGTTACTGAAATCGATTCAGTATAGTCAATATGGAACAAACTACTTTCAGGTCTTGCGCCTATTCTGTTACACCTTGTATACAAATTGAGACAAACATATCGACGTTACGTGTAATAGTTATGAGAATGATCGATCTTAAAAGGACGGTGAGCGCTAGCGTCTCCAAAATTAATACTTAGTCAACAGACTTGAAAAACAACTCATATTGTATTTTATTTTATTCACGCTTGTAAGTACCCGGTAGGTGTATTCGGATTTTGAATAAAGATTTAGCTCAATCTCGCAATAATCGACTTATGCTGCAGACTGTACCAACGTAGATTGAGGTTTTTGTTGTCATCCTAAGTCAAGGATGGAGATAAGTTTGTTCACTAGAATCGTTTTAATACGGGCGTTATGCCTTAGATGAATTACTATTACAATATGTGTGTTAATGCGTGAACACTATGTATGTATCATACAATTAATTTATCTGTCACTAACTTTTGCCAGGGGCGTCTCCCGTGTGGAGTTCGGAAATTATTTCACGGGAACTACCGGGATAAAAAATTTCTTGAAAACACTCAAAAAGGTGTTTTTTTTTTAAATCAGTGTATCTCTTTATCCGTAAATAATTTTGAAAACAAAAAAATATATGATATTTTCAAGTCTTTTTTGCATACAGTGACGGAATTCAAAACATAATTAGACATATTTTAATGCATCAAAAAAATCGTCAAAGTCACCTCTTAATTATCATTAAAACCGGTTTATCCCTTCAATAACAATTATAATTAAAATATACCATAAAATTTCAAATGCCAAACTGCATCCAGTGACGGATCATTTATTATTAAATAGGTAATATCAAATTTTATATGATTTTATTTGCATTTTTACGACAATGCTTGCTCATTTATTAATAAATTTATTACATAATTTATTAATTAATTTATTACAACAGATTTTATCCCGTATACAATTGCAATAAGAACTATTATCGCTCATAACGACAATATTTAAAGTGACCAGGGCCTTTATCCAGATTATAAACTATCAGTGTGCCAAATTTGATCTAAATCCGATTGGCCGTTTTACGTGATTGAGTAACAAACACACAAACTTTCACATTTATAATATTAGTGGGTTATTTTGAATTATTAGTAGGATTACTTAATTTTTAATTATTTTTACTTATTATGGTATGGTAATTTTATTATTTGTGCATCGCTTTCACATATAATTTATGTATGCAATTATCCTTTCATCGTATAAAACAAAGTCGCTTTTTGTATTTGTACGCTTAGATCTTTTGACCTGTCAATGCCGGCTAATGAGATAACAATTAATTTTCTATTGTGTGGGCACACATCGGATTTTAATGCGGTTGTCATCAATAGACAAGAGTGATTCAAGAGGAAGGTATATGTATAATACACCGACTTCCACCCGGGCGAAGCCCGTAGTAAATAAACTAGGTAATAAATTAAAGGATGATTAATAACACCGCCTCAATTAACTATTATTTTATACGCATTATTATTAATATTATAGTAAACAACAAGTAGGGTACCTACTTCTTGTTTACAACAGTAATATAAGGAAAAACTAATAAGTAAGATATCAATATAAACTCCGTCTTGCAAGTTCGATACGAATGATATTGACATTGTGTTGTTCGTTTGTAGTTATTGTCCCAGTAGTCGATATACCTACTATTATAATTATCTTCCTTTATGCAGGAATCTACGTATCAATGATAAAAAAAAAAAAAAAAAATTGCTGTAAATAATATGTTTATCTAACTATTTTTGAGGTTGGCTTCCTGTTTGACCGGTTGCAGCTGAATGCCAGTATTTTGCATGGATTGGCAGCCTATCTGACCTCTGCGATCCAATTATGTCATAATTACTTTTTGGTATTCATATTTTTTTTTAACAGTATGTTTGGAATGGACAGTTTTTACAACAAGAGATTATGCCAACATTAACAAGGGAAAAACTCTTGCAGACAGGGTGCATCGTGACGGTGCGACGACGTGTGATTCTGGTAGAACAATATTTCCGCTAGAGTCGTGCTTGTTTGCAGAAGCCTTGACACGTAAGTATGTAATATTCACTAAATCTAATTAACCTTTTCTAACCGCCTGGTCCTGGGATAAGACATTCTATGTAGGTATACTTTTATCCTCATAAATGGAGACTAAAACAGAAATTCACAGCATCCAAAAGTGGTGATCACATACGATACTGATCCGGTGGTGGTCATGGTTCCGTGTGGTGCCGGACGTAATAGTATATTTTATAACGAGGGACTAAACGAAGCCATAATATACCCGAGGTGGTTTGACTCCCGAGCGTGCGAGGGAGTCAATGAAACCGAGGGTATATTAAGTTGGCGTTTAGTCTCGAGGTGCAAACTGTACTTTTCACTTCGAGTGCGAGAAAAATAGTCAATTTAGTACAAAAACATGTACTTACCTAATAAATATTACTTAACAAAAAAACAGTACAAAGTGAAAAATAACTTTTGGAAAGCTTTCGGAAACTTTCGGAAGTCGGTGTCTTTGGAGCTGAATTTGAATTTTTTGTCACCGCCTTCCGAAATTAAAGTTATTTTTCACTTTGTAGTGTTTTTTTGGAAGTCGGTTGTTTTTTTTTTTTTGGAAAAAGTTTTTATTTTACTTTTTAGTGGTTCACATGTGCGTACCCCTTCACAGCGTACCGGCGTGATGTTATGTTATGAACTGGTGTAAACAATAGACAGACATGAGATTTCAACAATCCCAGTCCATTTGCTATCATTTATTGAGGAGTTCCGTTGCCTATCTCCAAAGTTCTTCATCAGATCTTCACCAAATTGAAATGAGACCACTCCGAGAAAGTACTCTTCCAAAAAATACCTAAATCGCTTCGCGTGCCTATAAAAATTGAAGAGTTCTCTCTATTTCTCCAGGATCCCATCATCAGATCCTGACTTGATGATCATGGGACCACCTGGGAAGTATACCCTTTCAAACAAAAAAAAATCCAAATCGGTCCAGCCATCTTCGAGTAATCGGGGAACATGCATAAAAAAAATTAAAAAAGGTTCCGACGAATTGAGAACCTCCTCCTTTTTGAAGTCGGTTAATAAAATAAAAATCACAATATCTATTAGGTATGTCTTTTGCTCTTTGCTTGACGTCAAACTCTTCACCAAGGAACATAATATATAGGAACATAATATTTGTCACTGGACATTCTTAATAAATTTATTTAAAGCCGAACAAAACACTCGACAAAAATTCTGAAATTTTCGCGGTCTTTTTTTTCTTCTAAACCAGTAACAGATTAACAATTTAAAACACATGGCGCCACCTTGGCAAAAACCATGGAACTAAATCAACATTTTCGCAATGAAGATAGTCCACACTCCACAGATAATAGTATATTTACTGGCTGTTTGAGTTTGTCTATGTCACATGAAGGAAATTAAAAAACAAATTACTTTTTACTCCCTAGGGACTAAAGTGGTCACTTTAGTCCCGCTTCGTAGGGCTATAATGATGTCTTTTTAGAGCATGAGAAGTGAAAAAGAATAGTACCATCCTATTTCTTCCCGTGGGTGTCGTAGAAGGCGACTTAGGGACTAGAGAATGGGCAGCAGCGTTCTCTATACATTTGACCACCATACTGCGATCGCCAACCCGCCTGCCAAGCGTGGCGATCATAATCGCCACGCTTCGCAGGCTTCGCTTCGCTTCGCTTCGCGATTTTCCATAGAAAATCCCTCCCTTTTGGGGGAGGCTTATATGTCCAGCAGTGGACGTCTTTCGGCTGATATGATGAAAAGGATGATGAAGATACTGATCGTGGGAAATTCTGACCTTTATGTGAGTTTATTTCTAGTATAGTATAAATATAGTTGTAAAGTTTTAGTTGTAATTTGTTAGATTTAAAATTTGTTTATTAATAAGTAATCATATTGTACAAGAAGATTGGGTGGTGAGCCCCAAACTGGGCACTAGCCTGCATCATGAGGTTCGGAATTGTGACATTTTGGGGTGAATGCGATAGGTTAATGGGAATGTAATTTTCCGGAAAAACAAACCCACATACAAGTATTATTTCCCTCAAAATACACCCACCGTCCTTGTATCAGGTACCTAGCCAATTAACTATTTTGTTATTTTTTTATCCAAGAGCGTGTTTAAAAAGGTCAAGTTGGGCGTTTGTGGCTGACGACGTCACATTGTCTGGGCCCGAGTAGAAAAAACGAATAACAGGTCCATAAATAATTCTTGGGTTACATATAAATATCTTGGAGAGCTTTGCTTTTAATAAAAAGTTATTATACACTAATCAGAATAGTCTTGCTGAACTTTTTTTGTAAAAAGAAAACATCATCAACAGAGATCGGATATTCGGATGCATATTCACCTAAAGTTGAGATGTTGGCTAACATGGAATGCGCTTTTGTATCGAAAAAGTCTTAATTTAGGTAAGTATTTTGTTTATTTTTTGCTTAAACTAATACAAACCACCCCTCCTCCAGTACATACACATATTTGTATCGAGTTAATGAATTTTAAATTAATACACATCTGAATAGTTATGCAATCCAAGAATCCCGGGGTTTTTAATAAATATTACAAATAATTTATAAAGCCGCTTCCATACTTTCATAGCTAAAAATTATCTTTAGGTAAATATGCATCCGAATATCCGATCTCTGATCATCAACATAAACGAATTGGAAAAAAATACGTAAGTACCTATTATTGATGCGAACTCAAAAACCACTAATCATAACTTGACCAAATTGATTTGGTAGCACTCGGTATACCCTTTCAAAACAAATAATTTTTGAAATCTATTATAAACTGGCAGCGGCTCCGCCTGCGTGGATGTCGGTTATGGCGTAAAAAGTAGCCTATGTCTTTCTCCATATCCCAGGCTACATCTATGCCAAATTCCATGGCGATCGGTTCAGCGGTTTAGGCGTGAAAGCCTAACAGACAGAGTTACTTTCGCATTTAAAATATTATATATTAGGGATTCAAATGTCAATATTGCGTATACCAGAGTTTAGACTGTGACAAAGAAAAAAAATAAAGTTGACGTATACCTATTCAATGATACCCCACTTAACATAGTTATGTCAAGTGGGATATCATTGACTAGTGCCCGTTTTCACCAACGACCCCTAAATTTTAAGTAGGTATTACATATTACTTATCGCAAGGTTTTTTTTCACCAACGTTTAAGGGACACCTAAACTCTTAAGGGATCCCTTATATTTAGGGGCCCAAATGTTCGGCCCCTAACCGATCCCTAACCTAATAAGGGTTAGTTTTTTTTGACAGGTCGCGTGTTCTTGAATATTTTTATAAATGGAAAATCAACTATATGAGTTTTTTTAATAGTATTGAAGCTGTCGAGACGGTGAAATTATTGGCAAAAATAACACTGTCACTTAACTAAGTAGCCCCTCTTACGGTGTCCCTTACCTCGGTGAAAATGAATTTAGTTAAGGGATACATTTAAGGGGTACCTTAGCCCAAGGGATTCTTACCTAGGGTAAGAATAATAGTTTAAGGGTGGTTGGTGAAAACAGGTAAGTATAGGTTTTTTTTATTTTGAACATCTTTGCGTTGCGATATTTTCTCAGTACTTTACAGAATGTCTCCTCTAACAACTCCCACTGAGTCATATCTCTCGCAACTCTTCTCCAATTGGACCCATTGTTAGCTTTAATTCATCTAAGTCTTCCCCGGTTGTGACAGAATGGAAATCCTGAAATGGCAAAAGGAACAGAAAAGACAATATAAAAGCGCAAATTGGCGATACTTAAACGTATGTTCGGGGTACTGGTCAATGTTTAAAAAAAAATGTTGAATTTCTTTTATGTTATTCATATACCCCAGTATATTACAATAATTGCTTATTATTGTTAAAATGTATTTCCGCAGTTGTAAGATGATTCAATTTATCCCTTCGTTACCGCGGTTAATTAGCGTGTATTCATAATTGGCTCGTTAGTCCTTACTAGTCATTTGTTTTCAGTATATTATATATCTTTTCTTCCTGTAAATGTGAACAAACAATGTTTTACTGAGAAACATTTACCGGGATACATCAACTTATTGTTAATTTAGGTACGGAAGATGAATCATGGCCGCGCCGGTCCGAACTATGCGCAGGAGGCTGCGTATCAACATTTTTTTATGAACCAAATAGATACATGAGACCAGTGTAAGTGAGAGCGCATGCGTGGAAGTTCCTTGTGGCTATGTTCAGCTGCCATGCCATGCTTGGAGTTTCCCTACGTGATCGAATCAGGAATGAAGAGATCCGCAGGAGAACCAAGGTAACCGACATAGCCCGAAGAATTGCTAAACTTAAGTGGCAGTGGGCAGGGCACATTGCCCGCAGAACAGATAGCCGATGGGGCCAAAAGGTTCTGGATTGGCGACCACGTGCCGGAAGACGTAGAGTTAGAAGGCCTTCCACAAGGTGGGCCGATGACCTTGTGAAGGCTGCAGGAATCCGCTGGAGGCGGGAAGCACAGAACCGGTCGAAGTGGCGGAGCTTGTGTCCAGCAGTGCAAGTCTTTCGGCTGAAATGATAGTGATGATGTTCATAGATCGGCGATAATCAGCCTTACTGCCATTATGGTAGGTTTAGTTTTAGGTATTCATTTCTGTAATACCATTTCTCGTTTATTGTCAGTTTTGCACTATGAACCAGGATCCGCCCCCAATTCACCCAGAAGTAGGCGAATAAGGAAATCATTCATCGAATTCTATTGAAATTGGAGGAACTGAACAAACCTCAACTGATATTAAAGAGGTATGTGGAGGAACAGGGTGTAAAGTTGACTCATACTCCAAAGAAAAGGACGGATCTTCCGACCAGACGGGAACTGCCCGATGATTGATGTTGGGACGTTGTTTATCCTAGATGCGAGGTAAACTCTGCTTACGCCAAGCAGGATTTTGTGTGACGTCAGTTCGATGCGTAGTTCGTATGTGGCGATGTAGATGATATGGTCGTACAATATCATTAAAATATAGGCTTAACGAAATAATGTACGAATGAGGTTTATGAAATGAAACTAAGTACCTACAACCAACTGCCTGACCCTTGGGCAATTCAAGCGTGATGTGAACTTATCTTAATTACACATTATATATCTCTAGAGTACTATTTACATTTCATATGACATCATCAGAGTCAAAACCTGCGAGGTGAATTAGTGAGACCTTCAATTAGACCATGAAATAGACAAAATGACGCTTTTTGGTCACATGCATTACGTCATAACTAGGTGTGTTGTATGCTTAGGTATATCTTTGTCATATCTATCGAGAAACTTGTGACGAAGCTTTTCTTACAGGTTTTTAGAGGCTTGAGGCTGTGCATATGGTACAAACAAGTTAGTTGTGTGAAGTGTCGACTAGTTCATTTAAAATGTGTCAACAATTTTGCAAGTATATGTAGGTAATACGATGTGTTGAGTTTCTCGACAAAAGTCCATTATTAGAACTAAAAACAAAAAATCATAGTTTAAAAAACTAAAAAACACGCTTTAAAAACCAAACTAAAAAAGTAGAAAATAATTTAATTCAATTAATAAGCGTGAGATGCTTTTTGAGGTATTTTTATAATCAATTAATGTCAAGCACCTCACGCTTTTTAATTGAATTAAATTATTTTCTACCTTTTTACCGTGTTTTTTAGTTTTAGCGTGTAAAAAGGCAGGTTAGGCAGAGTTGCACCTATAGGTACCTAGTACCCCCGCATTTCAACAGTCATGTTAAGTCCTACGTAATAGAGGGCGAGCCTTTTGCCATCAACCGGGCAGAAATGCAGACTCCAAGCTGCTATTGAGAATTTTGTTGCTGGAAAACCCAATAACACTTTGCCCGACCTGGGAATCGAACCTAGGACCTCAAGTTCAGACGAAAGACAACGTTTGTTACGACCACTAGACCAACGAGGCAATCAGAAAAAAATCTACATTCAACCTCGAAATTACAAGATTTGGAAGTCCATTGATAATCGTGAGCATGGACCACAGAATCGTACTAAAAGGTAAGTATTACACAAATCACGGAGGCATAACGAGGAGACAATTATTGAAATAACAATGACAATGGCACATCGAGCATCCATTACTGAATAGTTACATATGCCAGATGCACAGAATTGTACAGAAGGTCTGTATTGTAAGTGATAACGTACGTACACATAAGGTCAGTTTAGACAGAATTAAAAAATCCTCCAGCAGGCTCGAGCCTTATCTGGGTCTGCAGTCTCGACATCTACCGCTATCGCTATCTACCGGTACCGCTGTCGCAAACTACAGCTCGCAAAATA
Source organism: Antitype chi (assembly GCA_947359405.1). Taxonomy (NCBI): domain Eukaryota; kingdom Metazoa; phylum Arthropoda; class Insecta; order Lepidoptera; family Noctuidae; genus Antitype; species Antitype chi. The sequence continues at coordinate 8,588,807 of OX375826.1, forward strand.
ATAGCGAAAAGAATCGCTTGCCGTAACGATACTTACGACAAATGCAAGTCTTTACTTCCAAGATACCGTGAAAAACCGCTAGGAATCTAGTCGCGAGCATGCGCGAGCCGACTGTGTCGATATTCATGCAATTTTCTACTTTACGCTTTATTTAATCTTGCATTTTTCCGTTCTGTCTTTACTGACCATAAGACGCTGCACGTACAGCGAGTGGAAGTGAACTCGCACTGACATGTGGTATACTCGTAGATAGTACGAGAAAACCGTACATATGCAGTTTATGTGTGTGCGCCGGTTTTCGTTCGTGAAGTCGATGTTCACAACGATGTAAAAATATCGCGGCTGGATTTAATCGCGCAATGGATTTTGAACTCTCGCTGTTGCACCGAGCATTGAGAATCGAACATAGTGAATTTCAGTGCATCGAAAAAACACACAGATCTATTTTCAACTCTTGGTGCTAAGCAGTTTGTTAAAGATCCAGGCCACGAAATAATGCCGCCAAGATATTTTTACGTCCATGCGAATGTTCACGTACAGCGAGTGCAAGTGTACTCGCACAATGACATAACTATGGTATAGATAGACCACACGGCGACATATGGAGCTATACATTCCCAGTCTTAACTGAACTTACATTATATAGGTTTTGCGCACAATGAGAAGTCAGCTTATACTGGAAATGTATAGCTTGATACGTCATCGTGCGTACGAGATAACCGCCGCCACACCGTATAAACGCATCTATGTATGCGTACACCGGTTTTCGCTCATGTAACGAGCCGACCTTCTGTAGCTAGGAACTATCCTATGTCGGTAAGTAGGTACCCATAGCCTATTGACAGGTCACGTAACCATGACGAAAGACAACGTTTGTTGAATTTGTTATGAGGTTGCATGCCCGTTTCGAGGTCCATACATAGCAGGTGTTACAGCATCACGGAATTACGGACTCTTTACTGTGGTCGGTGAGCGCATAGACTGTGACGCGGTATATAAAATGGCCACCGTGTCTGTACCTTGGATGAAGGTAGTCAAAAACCGTTTACATAAACAGTCTGTAATGTTTCCAATGCTAAGACACAGGCTTCTTTTCTTCGAGACGGAAAGGGCTATAATCCACCACGCGGGCCCAGTGCGGGTTGGTAGATGTCACATGTCTTCGAATTTTGGATTATGGGACATGCCGGTATCCTCACGATGTTTTCCATCACCGTTTTGAGAGCAGCAGGCTTAGCATGACATTTTCTATTTCTACGAAGCTTTTTCAATACAAAGTGACATTTCGTTTCTCCATTTTTGACATCGCACCGTAGATATCCTTTTACAATCTGTCATTTTGCCTTTCGTTCCTAACGATCTTTGTCTAGGTCCTTATAAATGTAGTCAATTTCAGAAGAATATTTCTTTCCAAACTGTCAAAATAACACTGCCAACAAACTTTCTACTCGATGGCCGCAAAGAATATACGATTATCAACAAAATCAGGATTCGTTTAGAACGCATAACTGTGATAATTAATAGAAAAACATAGCTCCTATTGTACATCATTTAGTTAATAGTCATGTCTTTCGTCGACAAATCGCGCGGTGCTAGTGTTAAGCCTGCAGTGGTGATGAAATAATCTACACAAAGTAATTTACCGGTCTGTGTTCGAACATATACGACCTACAACTCGTAGCTGCTACCGTTGCCACTAGGCCACCATTACTCCTGAGACAGTCACTGATTTAAAAACGACGAAGGAACGAAAATAATGATTAATGGCGGTTATGAAGATAAAAAACGGAAATTCTATCATTGAAGTTAAGTAAGTAAGTAATTAAGTAAGTAGTTTCTAACTAAACAATTCGTAAACAAAGTAAAAACGCTTCTGGTTTGCTTCAATTTTAATAACATATAGCTTAAAAAAACAAAATCCAAATCGGTCCAGCCATCTTCGAGTAATCGGGGAACATACATAAAAAAAAAGGTTCCGACGAATTGATAACCTCCTCCTTTTTGAAGTCGGTTAAAAATAGCACTTGCAGTTGATGCTAGTCTGTGGATTGTGTTTTTTAAAGAGTTTTTAACTATTAGGTAGATCTGAGCCAGTAACCAAAGTGTTGGGGAAAGGTGTACCTAGATATAGTACATCCACATTTCGCCAGTTATATATAAGTCCCATGTAATTTAATTTGCTATTGCTATCATTAATTGCTATTGCTATCAACTGGGCGCAATTCCAGACTCCGGCCTGCTACTGAGAAATTCCAGATAGAAAAACCCAATAACACTTGGGAATCGAACCCAGGACCTGATGCTAGCAGTAGCGCTTGCGACCACTAGACCAACGAGGCCAGTAACCATAAGCGCCATATTTCTCAAAATACAGGTTATAATCTAGATTGAGAGGCAGGGTTTCAAAAGAATTGTACAGATTTAACAATAAAATAAACATATCTAACTGAGTAACTCACTACCCACTGATTGTTGCTGTAACTATAATTTGTAATCTGTAATTTTTGATGAATAAATACATCATCACATCATCATTTCCGCTGAAAGACGTCCACTGCTGGACATAGGCCTCCCTTAAGCTATGCCACTTCGACCAGTTCTGTTCTTTCCACATCCAGCGGACTCCTGCTGCCCTCACAAGGTCATCAGTCCACCTTGTGGGTGGCCTTCCAACTTTCCATCTTCCGGTCGCCACTCCAGTACTTTTCGGCCCCATCGGCCATCTGTTCTGCGAGCAATGTGCCCTGCCCGCTGCCACTTAAGTTTGGTAACTCTTCGGGCTATGTCGGTTACCTTGGTTGTCCTGCAAATACAAATAAAGTACATATTATAATTACTTTAAATTTAAGTATTTTGAAGTATGCTGATGATGAGAACATTAACTTTTTACTGCGGTAATACATCTGCCACGATTGATCGGAGATCGTTCCTTGTAAAAGTCGGAGGACACTTAGATCTTCTTACCAGTAGCAATCCACGCAATCATTTTCAAAGAGTCTGCAACTATTTGGTAGATCAGTTACTAGCCAGTAATCATTTGCGTCATATTTTAGTCATCTAAAATATGCTGATGACGAGCCACATACAGTTTTAACTGCGCTAATCCATCTGCCAAGATTGATCGAAGATAGTTCGTAGTGGAAGTTGGGAGACACTTATATTTTCAATCCACGAAATCATTCAACTCTACTAGCTATGACAGTTGATCGCATTGTCTTTCAATTTGAAAGTTTAGCCACATTCATTGCGTTATTTACATTCTTGGGCGGACGATTTTTTCAATCTTGTGAAGTAATCGTTTAGGAATTTTAAACCCTTGGATTGTGATGAAAGTTTGTCACGCAAATTGAGCTGCTGAAGATAGGTCCTCAAATAAGCAAATGAGTGAATGAACTGCTAGTTGCTAGTGTTCATTATGATGAGCACTAGCAAGGTTCTCAATGTGTAATAATGATGAGGGGTAAGGTGCCTCCTTCGATATGTTTTTTTTTGATGTTGATGACACATACACATGGCGATGATATAATGACACATTCAAAAACGATGTAGTCTTGGGTTTTTAATTTTTCACAAGAGACCACGAGTTTATTTAGATCATGTTCACACGAGCATCACCGACAATGCTGGAATAAAATAAAAATGAAGTCGGTAAAAAAATGCGCGTGCAGCAGAAGAGAAATCTCTTAAAAAATAAAGTTTTTTTTAATATATAATATAATTTATTTATTTCTCACCACAATGTCCTTATAAAAGAGTTACATAGAACAATATTGTCCAGTTCTGGGCTCATAGAATAATATTTTGGGAGACTGGTGCCTAAGCTAAGCCGAACCCTGAATAAGATAAATTATGTTCAAACGATTATGACGCGTCCTTGAAATATCACTCTCAATTCTCGTTACCGCCTAAGAAGTTTCGCTAAAACATTATATAGCAAAAATTGTATTATATAAAACTGATTTCATGTCCGTGATACTGTAGTCTGTAAGCTTATTTTGTATTTGAATAAATAAATAAATAGTCAACCACCGACCGTGTGAAAAGGCTTCAAGATCTTACGTGGCATTGAAAGAGAATCATCAACAAGAACATTTTCCTGTTTTGACTACCTGAGTCATATTTAAAAAACATTGAACAAATGATCATTATTCATAAAACAACATTACTGTCATACTGTGCATAAGATTGACCGAAACGTGATTTGACCATCGCACTTCGACTTGTTGAGGATATCACAAAACACTTGTAACAGCAATAAGTAGTTCCTACTAAGTGGGCCATCTAGTGTTTTAATTTTGAATCGGCTATATAAAAAAAAAAACTACTGATTTTTTTTTCAAATTCTGGTTTATTGGAAAGGTTGAACTTTGTAATTTAAGAATCGAACGCAATATCATTCATATGACTACCACGACTGGCTCGGTAGTACCCCATCCGATCAACCCAATTTTTCAGTACATTTTCGATTGTTTCGGCTTGAATCTCTTCAATGGCAACTTTGATTTCATGTTTCAACGCTTCAATGGGGATTGTCTATTACATTTTATTTTAGTTTTTAAAATTTAGAGCATGATGAGAAACTAATTTGAATATTTTGATGATGGGCTCAATAGTTATTTCTTAATTTAATATTTAATCATTTTAAATTTTTGAGATAGATGACGTCATCAGTGGCAGAAAAGATCGTTGCCGTTGCCTCACCAGTACTTACATAATTAAAAATTTAAATCTGTCAACACAACGTCATCCATCTCATCTGTTAAAGTGTCAGTAGACGTCATACATAATCGGGTTGTTCCCATTGGTTCACGAGTCTATTGTTCTTGAAAAAAATAAAATTAATACTTCACTTCCCAACGGGTCCACGATCTTTTAAAATATAAAATATTTTATTTCCCTACTGGTCTATGAGAATGTTTGGTCAACAATAAACGCTTGGCTAAGGGATGATTTGTTGGATTTGCCTCCGCCCCGAATAGCAGAATAATTATTAAACATGGAAAAAAATTACGAGCGTGTCAGTTTTTTAAACGCTTTATGCCTCCGAAGTACCAGGTTGTCATAACTCGGCAGGAGCATACCTAACATAGTTGTATTAGCTAGAAAACGCTTTACGCTATCGAAGTACCAGGTGATCATACCACGGAAGGAGCATACGTAACATAGATGTGTCAGCTAGAAAGCGCTTTATGCCTTTGAAGTACCAGGTTGTTATAAATCCCTAGGAGCACACTTAACATAGTGGTGTCAGTTAGTATTTATTTATTTATACTTCTCGCATACAAAATAAAGGTACAAAGGCGGACTTAATGCCTTAGGCATTCTCTACCAGTCAACCAAGGGTGGTGAAGAGATTAGGTGGCAGGTGCTTTGATTGAAAGGAACAATGAAAAAAAAACTATAAAAATACAAAAAAATACTGGTTGATTGATTGTCTGTACTGTAGATTGTTTTACTGACTATACTTTGGATATATCTGGTGGACCCGTTGGGAATTCATTGATAAGCATTTGAAACATTATAATTTTTTCATGGACCCGATGGGAAAACAAGAATAATAGAATCGTGGACTAGTGGGAACAACCCGAAATAAGGGGACCAAAAATTCTAAAGCAAGTAATGCATACAGCACAAAATAATGATAGAGTAATGAGATTTATATGAAATCATGAGGCAAGTCGCAGGAATAAAAATTGTAAAAACTTTATAAATATGTAAATTCATATGTTAATATTTTTGACATTTATATTAATTTGACACTTGGCGCGATCATATAGAAAATACTTTTCACTTACTTTTTACTTTTTGCGACAACGATACAAAACTGTGCGGCCAAAGCTGACGTAATTTGAAGGGCAAACAAGGTCAATCATATTTTATCAAATATAATCAATATATAAAAATATATCAATAAAATATGAATATTTTTAATGAGTCATTAGTCCGTAATGATCAGTAAAACTATTCCTCGAAATGGTTTTTCAATTACAACATATAAAAAAATATGAACAATGCCCATTGTCTCTAGATGGCTTGCGTAACATTTATCCTTAATGGTTCCCCACAGAAATAATCCAAAGGGCTCAAATCACAGCTCCGAGGCGGCCAATTGACATCAGCATTTCAGCTGATTATTCGATTTTCAAAAACAGTGCACAAAAGATCGATGGTTACGTTGGCTGTGTGACATGTCTTGTTGAAACCAAAATAATGTCGTCATTCTCATTGTGTCATTCCATGTCATTCTCTTCAATTTTTGGAAACAAAACTTCGTTGAGCACGTAAATTTCTTACTGTTTGCGTTAAATACTCACTATTTTGGTAGTAAGTTTTTAATATTTTCCAATTTTGTTTGAGCGTATAGCGTCCCATTTTGCAAACGTCAAACATAAAACTAACTTCCTGTCAAAAAATGTATGTCATTCTACCTTTCAAAGTCAAAGTAATCGGTACTTCAAATTTAAAACACTAGATGGCCCATCCTGTAGTTTTTGCTTTACATTTTTCTCCCGGTCCTTTATTATCTTTGGATATTCCGCGTGCCGTAAGACATAGCCTTGGAAAACCGCAGCAATCTGCTGGATGAGAGAAGCATAGAACTATGGGAAGGTCTCCGGTCCGCAGTGGACGCAAAAACGATGAATCTATGAGCTGAAATTCGTCGTTTATTCAGCCTCAATGGCCGCGATTAAAAACTTACATCTTTTATAACATTGGTTTAGAGTATTCATTCAATGGAGGCAATTTATGTCTGGTTGTATAGGTAAAAGTGACCCTGGGACTTGAGAATAACTATGAGAACTAACTTTACAAGAATAGATCAGCCTTGGGAGAATCATTAGCAAGTCTCCAAAGGTAGATAGAGGAACGAACTGCCCATGACGTAGATCCTGAAGAATTGTTACTATTGGAGGCTCTCTGTAATGCAACCCAATCAACAATGAACATAGCCCGCTGCAGTCCACTGCCGGACATAAGCCGCGCTACAACACTCTATCTGTCCCAACTCCCAGCCACCATAATGCGACCCAATAAATTAGATTCAAACATTTCAAAGAGAGTGCCAAAAGTTAATGCTTCTAGAATGTACTTTCATAAATTAATGCTTTCTCTGGCATTGTTTCATATTTTATACTAAATAGTTGTGCTTTTAATGTCTTCTTTCACGAGAAACATTTAGGAATGTAGGTATCCCAGGATCGTTTTTGAAATTAAACTCTTTTGTTGATTAAAAAAAAATCTTGTAATTTCTGAAACTACAGCTTGTTAAGAATAAGAAACCTTCGAATTGTTTTTAATTTTTACGTGGTTTTTCGTTATTGTGACAAAATTAGGTACCATAATTATGCAACGAGTAACATAATTAACGCAAGACCTCATACACCCCAATTAGAGTATTGAGTTAAAAGCATAATACGATGACCAAAACTATTTTTTTTTAAAGCTAACTGATATTATTAAGAAAAACGTGCCGACTCAAGTGTTACTTTATGAATTTAAAATTGAGTCTTACTTCTTTTGGGATAAAATTGATTTTTTTTTGGCTCAATCAGTGGTAGGTATGGCAAAATACCTTATTTAAAAAAATACTTATATTAAAAGTTACTGAAATCGATTCAGTAGTCAATTAGGAACAAACTACTTTCAGGTCTTGCGTCCAATCTGTTACACCTTGTACCTATACATGCACTGCATACAAACCCATAAATTATGTGCACAATCTGCAATAAAAATGTTAGTGATTTCCGAACGGGTTTTCAACTTGACCTGTAGCGCAAGAGTCAATAATACTCGATATAGACATATGCTTACTTGGAAATTGAAGCCAATACTAGTTTTCATTGTATTTGTTGGTATATTGGCATGGCTAGCTGACATATTATGGCAAACAATTTCATTTAATGTTCTGCGTCTCGTAATGTTAATTACTTTGTTAACCTAGTATTGTATAGAATCATGTTTTTCTAACTGAACAGACAGCTGTGCTGCTGGGGTGTTTGTTGCGCCACTTCTTCTTCCCAGCTAAAGCACTAGGAACTACTAGGAAGTGGTGAAAGGTGGGAGTTTTGGGAGACTGTCTTATCTCATTTTGACGTTCGAAAAGTTCTCAGCCTAATTGGATTAAATGATTTTTTATTTTGAGAGTGCATATATGCTTTTATGATCATCAGCCTATGATTTGCAGTTCACTTCTAAACATAGACCAATCCACGTATGAACTACTTGTACCCTATATATTTATCAATATTATTACTTACTATAATATAATATTATATTATACTAGCTGACCCGGCAAACTTCGTACCACCGATGAAAGATTTCTGATTTTTTTGTGAGACAACCAAACATAGTTTTTTATTTATTTATATAGATTTTCTTTATAATTTCTCAAAGTTTAAACCTTTCCTGGACTACCATAAATATTTCAAAACCAAAATTAGCTAAATCGGTCCAGCCGTTCTCGAGTTTTAGCGAGACTAACGAACAGCAATTCTATTATACTAGCTGACCCGGCAAACTTCGTACCACCGATAAAAGATTTCTGAATTCTCCAGCGAATATAATAATGTTTAGTAAGGAAATAAGCACGAATCGGAACTTTCCTTTATTGAGAGTTAACTCTCTTTTCATAATATCCTAAAGTAGCTGCTGCCCGCGGCGTCGCCCGCGTTGATGTCGAAAATTATCCCACGGGAACGTGAACCTGGGACAAAAACTAGCCTTTGTTACTCCTTGTAGCACCAGCTATCTGCCAAGTCCCGTCAAAATCATTCCAGCCATTTCGGAGATAAGCCGGAACAAATTTTTACGGGCCGTGAGTATATACTTTAAAATGCATTTAGTAAAAAGCTGTTATTTTGACATCACAAATAGACACTTAATTTATTTGCATAGATGTATCGATGACAAGATACAGATGATATTTCAAATGAGAAAGCACTTAATCTGTAAAGCGTAACATTCGAAAACACATTTTGTTTTGGTGCATTACGTCAGGACTCAGACGCCCACAACATTTGTATCTAGCTGATTCGCCCTGGCTGCGCACTGCTAGCCTTGACTGAGCTAAGACATAACACATATGTTTTGATCATATACGAAACCTTCTAGACAAGACGCTATATTATTGGTGAAAACTAAAATAAAAACTGATCGATACTTTTTTAAATTAGTGCTATCAAACAAACAGATACGAAAGATTGTAAGATGATGATATAAAACCATAAATGTGCATTTGTTTTGTATCATTGCCAATGCAACATTACAGGGTCATCGGATCATTATTGTGGAATATTGACACTGACTTATGAACGCAATTTAGATGTGGTGATTGCGTTCAGTTTATTTCATAAACAAAAATACATTTGTGTCGTAATATGGGAATACACCATGAACTTAATATTTCTATCGTGATTACACTAAACCAAAAAAAAAACACTTTTGCGAGAATACATACCCAAATATCAAATTTTCTTAATTATCTACATGTCAAAATATAAATAAATATGAAATTATTGCAGTATTGTAATAGAATACAAATGAAATAATAGGTCTTTACCTATGAAATTGCCGTTTTGTATGAAAAAATTTAAACGAATTTTTTTCATGTATTTTTTATTTGTATTAATCGAAGTAATCACCCATGCAATCAATGCATCTTTGCCATCGCAGTGGCAGTTTATTGATGCCCTTCTTAAAGAAATCAGCTGGACGGGAGGCAACAAATTCTTCAAAGGCATTTTGTACTGCCTCTCGGGTATTGAATTTTTTTCCCGCCAAGAAGTTATCCAAATTCTGGAAAAAGTAGTAGTCTGTAGGCGCAAGGTCTGGTGAGTAGGGCGGATGACGGAGAGCTTCCAACCCCAGTTCTTGCAACTTGGAGACCGTCTGCTGTGCAGTATGAGGTCGCGCGTTGTCGTGCAGGAGCAGCGGAGACGAGCGATTGACCAATGCTGGTTGGAGATGTGCCAGCTTCTCCATCATTGTGTTCAGTTCTTCACAGTATACATCTGCAGTAATGCTCACCCCGTTTGGTAAGAAGCTGTGATGAATCACACCGGCGCTAGACCACCAAACAGTGACCATTACTTTTCTAGGGGTAAGTTTTCGTTTAGGGCATTGTTTAGGTGCTGAACCAGGATCCAACCAACTTGCTGAGCGCTTGCGGTTATCAAACAGAAAACATTTTTCATCGCAGGTAACAATGCGGTTCAAAATTCCTTCATTTGTGTGTCTGTTGAGCAGTGCAAGGCACGTCTCGACGCGTACTTCGCGCTGACGATCATTGAGTTCGTGGGGCACCCATTTGTCAAGCTTTTTTACCTTGCCAATTTGACGCAAATGGACCAATATTGTTTTGACGCTAACATCGAAAGCTGCTGCTAATTCAGCCGTAGATTGTGTATCATCAGCTTCCACAATCGCCTTTAATTCGTCATTGTCGACCAAAGTCTTCGGACGACCGCGAGGTTCATTTTTCAGGTCGAAATTTCCAGAACGGAAGCGAGCAAACCAATAAAAGGTGGTGCGTTGGTTTGTAGTGTTAGCTCCGTAAACGTCGTTGATGTTGCGTGCCGCTTGTGCCGCGTTGCTGCCACGACGGTACTCATATTCCATAATTACTCGAATTTTTAACGTATCCATGATGACGAAAAAGATTGAAATGCGATGAAAATGTAACACTAATCAATAAACAAATGACTACTTTTGGAAAAAAAAATCCATGTTTTTAAAATAAAATTAATTTGAAATTAGAATTCTTACCCAAACAAAAATTATTTTGATTTGAAATGGCCAGTACTGCAAAACGGCAATTTCATAGGTAAAGACCTAATATAATATATGATTTAGAATGTATATTCTAAAACGAATTATTTACCAATAATTACTTTTTACCCTTACAAAAATCGTCATTACTATAATAATAGATACTTCTGAATCAATAATGTCTTAAGTTTATTTATAAATACATTCAAATTCGGAATATTCTTTCATTCTGGTGGTAATTTGTTAAATATAATATTAATAGACTGCACACTTGATGAGTGTTTTACAACAAAAGCTTTGCTTGGAGGATAGAAGGCAGATCTTTTCTCTGAGTTTTTACTCTATATTCTCTCTCAGTATCGGTCTCCAGCTTGTTAAGATTTTTATGTAAATGAGTAAGGAGAATTAAAATGTAAAGGCAAGAGACTGTTAAAATACTTAGCTTGATAAAATGTTCCTTCCACGATTCAGTTTGGTCTAAACGAAACCAAGTTCTCAATGTTCTCTTTTGCATAAAGAAGGCAGCATTCACGTTATGTAGGTAATTGTTTCCACAAATTATAATGCTGTACCTAAGTTTAGATTGAACTAGGGCAAAGTAAGTACGAAGTTGAGCAAGTGATAAAACGTCCCTAAGAAATCTGATAGCATAACATGCACTATTTATTACGTTCGTAACTGAATTTAGTTCTGCCTTCCAGTTGAGATAATCAATTTGTACTCCTAAAAACTTTAGATTCTCTACTATATCAATTTTATTTCCTAAAGATAATACGTTGCATTGTTTCCAACTGTAGATTTAAAAAGCGTAAATTTGGTCTTTTTTTTAAATTCAGTTTCAAATTATTTATAGAAAACCAGTTTTCACAGCCAGCTAGAAACCTAATTACTTTTTAATTGGTGACATCCGCCCTAAATCATACCCAAACCATGTTGATATCTATATTTGGAGTAATTTGGAGCATCATTATTGGACTGAATATTATGAATTTGGAACATTGGAAACAGTGGCTTTCCAAATCATGACTCCGTCTAAAATCGAACTTTCATTTGAATAAATTGGCATCATAGTTATGTATGCCCTAGGACCGATTTACAAACTTTCAGGATAATGATTCCTGATTGGTTCTCGTACCTGCTCGTCGTAAGTAGAAGGGTCGGCGGGGCTTAAGCAAAAAATACTTGTTATTTTCAAATAATGGTGATAATAAAAAACGATGGGATCAGTGTCTAGCAAAAAAACAATACCATATAGGTAACCTTGAATATTTTCCGTTGATGTCCTGCCCAGAGATTTAGTACAAGTAGGTATATTTCTTGAGTCGGACAGTACTGTGACCAAGCGTTTCGGCAGACAGGATTTTAAGAATCTGTCTCAATATCATCTTATTAATTTCTTTAATAATAGTATGGAAACAGTGGGATCCACTTGACTCTATTTTAATGATACGTAAAAAAATCAAATCAAACAAAATGGAATCTATTTTTAACAGATTTTAAAATACCTAATATTAATATTTTCGGGTACAAACAACAAAACATTATTGAGCTCTGCAAAAAACTTCTACATAAAGAGAAAACATAAGTAACTACCTATGTTTTATATACTCGTTTAATATAGGTAGGTACATTGGTTACCTACTGTTATTTTATTTTATTTATTTGGGAAAACAAACAATTACACATTAAAAATTACAAAAAGATAGGACACAGAAATTATACAAATGTAAAAACAACCACATTCTCCACAGATACATAATGAGACAATTTGGTAAATTTTAAGACTAGCGTTGTTAACAATAAAAAAAGAGGAATACTTATAGTAAATTAAGTATCAAAAGTACATAAAACGGTCAACGATTAAGGTTATTAGCATAACACGCGTTAGTAGAAAAAACACAATTGTTATTCGAACAATCATCTTGAATTTTAGCCTTTTAACCTAAAGGATCTTCAAATGATATATAAATGTAATTGTCCTCCAGTACGGATTCAGCCATGACAGCCAATCTCAGCGGAGATTACCCATCTACGCGGCAGATATTTTAGTGCACAAGTCTGTGCTCAAACACAGGTGCACTCTCTCTTCCATCACTCTCATATTCCGATGGTACGGCAATCCGGCACTACCGGAGGGAGACGTGCTCACCGAGGCATGCGGGTATCACACCGCCAACTTCCAAACTTGGGTGTTGTGAACCCCAATAACCCTGTCCCGTTTGTCTCGTGGTCGCAATCCCAACTGCTAAGCTTTGTGTCCTGGGTATTTAATACTATGTAGGTGTCTACAAAGACCATTTCAAAACGCCTAAATGTATTGCCAGCCGTAGGTCGATGAGATTTTGCTGGGCAATTAAGGGTTATTTTCACCTCTGACACTGAACACGATCAGCACATCTAAACTTCGTTCAAGAGCTGGCAGTGTCTATTCCCAAACAAAGATGACACTGAAATCTGAACGCAGTTTAGATGTGCTGATCCAGTTCAGTTTCATTGGTGAAATTTGCGCTTAGCGTTCATGAGATCATGCAATATTAAATGACTAAACACGTGATTTGACGAGAAACAATAACTTAAAAACAGGTAAACGACTCAATGTATCTACCTTATTCAGAATTACTGGCACCTATTAGTTTTTCCTCATGATCTTCTTACTGGCTGAGGATGCGCACATTTCATGGAATGATCCAATTTATTGTATATTATACTCAGGCCATACTTGGTAGAAGTTGGAAACTGATGTCATGGTTGTATGTGATGTCACTAGTAATATCATAAATAAGTTATAGATACGTTTCCACACATGACGTAACGTCCTTGCCTGTTGTCATAGTACAGTCACGGTCATATTTCGAATGTCAGTTTCGTCTACTTAGGTTTTAGAAATAAATAAGGATCATGGTGGCAAGTTCCTCATCTCCTTTGAAGAGGGAGAAACTTCCGTCGTGTCTGGTCCGACGTCGGACAGTAGCCCACCAGTGACTGGTTTCTGTATTGTACGAATGACTAAGCTTGCCCGATGCGATTTTTTTGTGACGTCATATGTATTACATACTTCGTATATGGCGTTATAGATGGCGCCACAAGCTAATGACGTTTTTCTTGACGACTTTTGAAAAAAACATTGAAAAAAAATGCCATTTTTTTTAGAATCGGGAGTGAGAACCCAAAGGGCTTTCCAAAACCAGAAATTTTATAAAGATTTTATTAAATTCAACCAACCATGTAAATAAAACGTTTGATAGATAATAATAGCCAATGAATTGACTTCATATCATCTTAATTTAAATAATAATCATTCTGTAACCGGGAACTACGAAGTCGGCAACCTTCTCCAAATGGCAATTCTTTTGATTTCTCTCAAAGCATAGTGTGCATCGCGTTTACTTCGCCAACAACCAGACGAGTTTTTCAAACACACGAAGCTCTCATTTGATACTACAAAAAAACTTGTTTTAATAACAAATTGATTTAGGATTTTCATTCTAAGTATGTCACGCAAATGCTAAATGCTTGCTAAATGTACTAAGGAAGGTGATGGGAAATGTATGAAAGATGCAGACTGTCCTCAATAACATCGGAGAAGGGTAAACCCTACGTTACGTGTAAATGCGTTGGACGGCGTCGAGCTGGCGGGCGGGTGCGGCGTTCGTCGTCTCAGTATCGTTCACCCGTGGCCCGAGCTCAGTCGTTTGCCGTGATTTAAACAAATATACAAGAGAAAATGGCAAGATACGGATTCACCGCATTGAACCTAGCCGTTCTACTGGCTTTATTCGAAATTGGTAAGTTTTTATTTTTCCATTTTTTTTTTTTTAACATAGTTTTGTTCGTAAGTGTACTTTAATAAGTTTAGCCAAGTTGATTATCTATGCACTTCAAAGCTATTCAGATTAGTTTATTGTTGTTATCAGTTATGTCATTATCACTTTTTATCGTAACCTCGTTTTTCCTTGATCTGTGCTTTACTATGTTGTTAGCAAAAGTTGGAACTTTTATCTCGAGATCTTGTTATTCTTGAACTAGATAAAGTCGTATATATAGAAAAACAGGCTTTTATAAACATGACAGAGAAAAGTTTAGATTATATTATATTCGATTCGCTAGTATTACTGTTGAAAACTTTATTCTGAATTTTCTTTTACGCAATTTTCCTTAATTTTTTCAATCATAAAGATTTGGTTTCTATACTTTTTTCTTTGATTGTAAAAAGTTTTCTTTATCACTTTCATGCGGGAGAGAAATATATACCATGTAATGTATGTTTTATTTATATACTCAGTGCCAAGAAATTGGGTCAGCTTTTGTGGGCGATAATACCTTTAAAATGTAGAGTTTCAGTTGCTATTTATTTAAAAGTACAGCACGATATATTCTGTTCTGAAGGTTTAGGTTAAATTAGTTATTGGTTATTGAAATGCGGTAAAATATGAGGTATTCCTTTTGATATCCCACAAATCTATTATTAATGAGACCATGTCAAAGAACCAACTGGCATAATGAATTCTTCTTATTTTTTTCGTTTAGGTTTAAATAATTTTAATTCTCATAAGAACTATAACAGCTCACTTAGAATGAGACACAAAAGTGCTTACATCTAATTAATTATACTTAGTTATTACATAATCTCATTAAAAAAAAATTCGACGTCACAATTATTCATGTAAAACGGGTGTTTTATGTAAAATATGACAACTTCGCATTTTCTTAGCGTTAAATTTGATTGATTGGTTTGAAAAAAAAAAAACATTTAAGTACTCTGTCTGATCAAGGAAACCTGCACCCCTATTCAATTTCTTTTTTGTATAAACCACTGATTAAAATTAATCATATGCCGGTTAATTCTTTGACATGGACACATTAGTACCCTAGATGGGATATCAAAAGGAACACGTTACATAGCTCGTATGCCCCGAAAAAGAAGGTAAAAGTACCATTAGGTATACCTACTTAAATTAAAGTAGTATTAAGTGCCATATAGGTAATAGCTTCTGTAGAAATCATGTCCGATACGCCAGCATTTCTGAGGACCTAAAGTTCGCCACTGATGCCGCGATTGGCGTGGCCACCCATGGAACTCAACTCATCTAACACTAGCTTTTGCCAGTAGTTTGCCCGAGCTTTTTATACACCTAAACCTTCCTCATGAACACTCTGTTAATTGATGAAAACTGCATGTAAATCCGTTCAGTAGTTTTTGAGTTTATCGCGAACAGACTGACAGAGAGTCAGACAGACGCGGCGGAGGGAATTTGTTTTATAATATGTAGTGATGTAGTGACAATAATATATTTAAACAAGAAGTGGAATGGAATATAGGACCATTCCATTAAAAATAATAGTTTAAAAAACTAAAAAACACGCTTTAAAAACCAAACTAAAAAAATAAATAATAGTTTAAAAAACTAAAAAACACGCTTTAAAAACCAAACTAAAAAAGGAGAAATAATTTAATTCAATTAAAAAGCGTGGGGTGCTTGACATTAATTGATTATAAAAATACCTCAAAAAGCACCCCACGCTTTTTAATTGAATTAAATTATTTTCTCCTTTTTTAGTTTGGTTTTTAAAGCGTGTTTTTTAGTTTTTTAAACTATTATTTATTTTTAATTTTTTAGTTCTGCTAACTACAAAAACGTGTTTTTTTTTCTCAATTTTTTTGAATTATTGAATTGTCATCGGTCCTCGACAAGTTTACAAAGTTTCAATGAAATCTGACCGTTTAAAGTGGGTCAAAATCGCGCTCAAAGAAGTCGGTTACATACAAACAAACAAACATACAAGTGAAGCTATTAAAAAGCGTGTAAAAAGCAACTTCTGCCATCATCATCATCCACAGGCCGACTTCACCCACTGCTGGCTGGGTACAAGCCTCTCTTTTCTTGCGCCAATCCTCACGCTCCATTGCCAGCCTTAACCAGGTTTTGCCCGCGATGGTAACAATGTCGTCCGCCCATCTCGCCGCCGGACGACTGTCATCTCATCTTCCAGTCCTTGGACGCCACTCTGTCAAAGCCCAACCCCACCTGTCATCAATTCAACCACGGAACAGTTAAATAAGGTACCTTACCTCTTCCGTGAATTCAACCATAACATTTTAAATGTAATAGAATGTGTCACCACGAAACTTAAATGTAGTGGGTATGTATGTAGATACATACAGTTGTCAACAACTATGTTGAATCATGCGTAAACGAAATGAAACAATTTGGCAAGCGATGAATCGAAAAATACAAATGACTGTCGACTATCTAACATTGTGTTTTGTTTTTTTGTTGTATTTATAAAATAATATAACTCAGATCAGAACAATGCCTACATAAGAAGTTGTTTTTTATTTAGCCAGGTTATCATTGCGAACAAGCATCACGTATCACGTATTTTTATTTATTTAAAATCATGATGTCATTTATTATTGTCGTGGTAGCAATCGTGGGACAGCTTTTTTAAAATAATGTATTGAATCATACGTAAGTCGTCAATGCATCGTACAGCTGTGTTTATGGACGTAATAAAATCGTGGCGAGGTTTTGTCGTGCACTATATTTTTAACTCTCGGTATTAAACCGAGCTTTGAGAATCCAACAGTGTAGCGTGGGTCTCAGCGCGTCGAAAAAACACAGTGTTCGATTTTCGACTCTCGGCGATAAGCAGTGCGTTGAAAATCCAGCGCACGGATAAATTCCATCGCGATATTATTACGGACTTAATAATATTGGGGCCGGATTTTTACCGTGTGAACGTTGACTTAGTTATATATCTGCTTATCTCTTTCGTTACCTATCCCGCTTAGCCAAAAAAGACGTTCAAAAAGAGCAGACTGTTTAATTTTTAGAAGGTGATTATCAAAACTAACATTACGCACCTGCCTATTCTTTGTTTTAAGTTGTCAAAGGAACTCGAGCACTTTTCGGTCAATGCCAACAGAACCTCTAACTCCATTAGACCATAATTATGTCTTTTGCTCAACATAACAAACTATTACTCTTAACAAATGGGAGGCCGTTGCTGTAATGACCGTGTTTAACATAATAATGTCAACAAAATGCCGTAAAAGGTAAAACTTAAAAGGCCAAAAAGGCCTCAAGTATGAACACATGAATTATTTATTAAACGAAGGATGCGCAGCAGCGTTCATCATCATCATCTCATCATTACAAATAAAACACTCCATTTTTTGTCATACAGTTAGGCATATTGGTACACAAGTATAAGAAGCCAGAAAAAAAATAGTGTCAAATGTTAAAAAATGATAAAACAATCGTAAAACAGAGGTCAAAAAATATTTTTCCTCGTATCAACAACAACATTTTGGGCGTAAACTTTAAAATTTCATGTAGGTAAAGATAATAAAAGGAATGCAATATACTAAAGAAACACATTTTTTCCACTAACCACTACTTTAAAACAAATACTGAACTATTACTCAATATCAATTAGATAGATTGCAATAAAAAAAAAAACCACTAAGACGTGGGTTTTGTTTTTTTAATTTAATTAAGGGAAAAATTTTCAACAGTCAGATAACTTTTATCTGAGGAATAAATATGTCAGTTTGACAGAAAATATGCCAAACTGTCAGATTTATTCTTCAGATCTCAGATTGTAAAACAAAGGCCGATAGATCGCGCGGAACACCAAGAATGAGGCCAAAAAACCAAATACGTGGCGTACCTACTAACTTGAGTTTTTAATCAGTATGTGGTTTTTTGGCCTCACTCTTGGTGTCCCGCGCGGTCTATCTGCCTTTGTTTTATAATCTGAGCTTCAGATAAAAAATATCTGAATCTATTGAAAAATTAGCCCTTAAACTGTAAAATTAATTCTATTTCGGTAGTCATTCGATTCAAATTCAACTAACATCAAGCATATCGCTATTTGAACCTTATTTGTTATCACGATGCGCTATTGTCAAATACCTAAAACAAATTCAAAACATTATCGAACTTACCTACAAATAGCTTTTTTAATACATTTTACGACCAGCACCCTAATTATGTAAGTCACGATTAATCATAATCTGTTTCGTTTTTAAACAGATGGCTAAACCATTGCTTCATATGTTCGAAAAGTGTGTCTGCTCAATAACGTAAATAACGCAATGAATATTGTTGCACTGTCAAAATGAAACCGATTATGATTAGTCGCGTGTTACGCAATTAGGGTGCAGGTTCTTGCACCAACGTGGTTCGTAATCAGTGCGGATTAGGCCTGGTGGTCTCATTCCCCCAGAAAGCATGCAGCTGATAAAAAAACTGCGATTGCCAATCTGTGTCCGTACCGTGTACCGTGGTCATAATAATTGTAATCGTTCAGACATTCAAAAGGTCAAAAATAAGTGTACCTTGTTAATATGTAGTAATGAGGTGATAGGTATGATAACCAAAGCTTCAGTTAATATGATCTGAAAAATAATATCAGTAGGTATTAGTTACATGGCTACACATCAAGCTATACATTTCCAGTATAAGCTGCTTTTTTTTTTTTTGAGGGTGGGTAATCATCAAATAATTTCTCCCGCTCTTGGTGGAGCAGGAGGGCGTGTCAGACTTTTACTGACTAAAACCCATCCGTGTTCCCTCAGTTGCTTGTGTGCCAGGGGCGACGGTATCTCTTTCGAACAACCCGCACCCTGGCAGGCATCGACCCTTGCGGACCCCACCAGTTCGGCCCACAAGGACACATGGCACGCCGTGACCACCCCAGGAACCAAGTAACATAAGGGCCCCAGACGACCCCGAGTCTGGCACCCTTGGTCCCCCTGCGACGGGTCAGCGCAGTGGCCCCGCCGCCTACCACTTTTCGGCCGCAGGGGATAGGGAGAGCGGCCAACTCTATACCGACACTCCTCTTCCCCTGCGGCCCCACCGCGTCCGCCATCAATCGGTGGTGGCCCCGTTCAGGCCACGGAAGGGAAGAGCGCTACTCAGAAGTACCGGCACTCCTCCTCCGCCGCAGCCTGTAACCCTCAGCCGCGATGCCTCCCATTCGACATCGCGGCCCACCGCAACCTACTTTTTGGCCACTACGTCGTCGGCTTGGAGGCAAAAGCCCTGACAAGCGGCCTCACCTTGGCGTTCCTCTTCGCTTCACCGTGGGAGCGAACCACGGCTACTGAGCCCCCCCACAACGACAATGCGGGAACCCACAGGGGGTATAAGCTGACTTGGCTTGGCGTTGTACGAAAAGTATATTTTGGATTTTCCCATACAGATCAATTAACCCACTTCACCCCGATAATAGTTGTTTGTTAAGAATTAGTATGCTTGTAAGTAATAAATCAGAAATCAAGCTATTCGAACACAGCATTTGATTAAAATCGATTAGATGCGAAGACGTGACAAACAAACAGAAACAGACTTTAGCTTTTACAATACCGTTAGAATGGTTATGAATAACCACTTAAAAACCGCAACAGGCACATCCATGAACGTAACAATATGTATCAATAACCACCTGTTGATGCCAATTACATTAAGTGCTTCTAATAGAGATACAACGTTACATAAAACGCTTAGCGTGAGTCAACTTTCAAGATGGCAGCCACGTTAATAGGCAAAGATATCATCATCATTTCAACCTAAAGACGTTCGTCCGGCCTCCTCCAAATATCGCCACAAAAGCTCGTATAGGCTTAATATTATTACACGCTTTATATTAGCTTCACTTGTATGTATGTTTGTAACCGACTCCTTTAGACGCGATTTTGACCCACTTTAAACGGTCAGATTTCATTGAAACTTTGTAAACTTATCAAGGACCCATGACAATTCAATAAATAATAAAAAAAATGAGAAAAATGAAAAAATAAAAATAAAAACACAAAAACAAAAACTAAAAAATAGAAAATAAATAATAGTAAATTTAATTCAATTAAAAAGCGTGGGGTGCTTGACATTAATTGATTATAAAAATACCTCAAAAAGCACCCCACGCTTTTTAATTGATTTAAATTATTTTCTCCTTTTTTAGTTTGGTTTTTAAAGCGTGTTTTTTAGTTTTTTAAACTATACATATTTATTATAAATGTGAAAGTTTGTATGTTTGGATGTTTGTTACTCACGCAAAAACGGCTCAACGGGTTTGGATGAAACGGTACACAGATAGTTTGTAACCTGGATAACTCATAGGATACTTTTTATCCCGATAGTACGTTCCCGTAGAATAATTTTCGACCTTCTCGCGGGCCAAGCCGCTTGCAAAAGCTAGACATTGTATCAATTTAATAAAGTATCTGCTAAACTGCTGTGCTGGTATTAACAACACACATTCACAATTGGCCTATAATGGTCCCATTGCTGGGACACAGGCCTTTTTACTGTGAGAGGGAGTGGGCCGTAATCCACCACGCCGGCCAAACGCGGCACCCTAATTGCGTAACTCACGATTCACCATAATTGTTTTCGTTTTGAAACAGAAGGCTAAACCATTGCTTCATATGTTCGAAAAATGTATCTGCTCAACAACGTAAATAACGCAATGAATATTGTTTAACTGTCAAAATGAAACCGATTATGATTAATCGCGTGTTACGCAATTAGGGTGCTGGTTGGTAAATGTCACACGTTTTCGAATTCTAGGTGCTAAAACATGCCGGTTTCCTCAAGATGTTTTGATTTCTGTTACCTTGTGTTAGCTACGTTCTGGCAAATGTAATCATTCATTCGTTCACTGCTGGGTTAGACATTTCGAGTATCGCCTTGATAGTTCACCTTTTGAAGCATTTCGTGAATAGTAGGGTAAATTTCTGTGAAATAACAACGTGGTCTAGTAGTATTCATGAATAGTAAGGCTAATTAAATCTTGAAACAAAATATGTTTTTTTTTTCGCATATCTTTGCCGTCCCCAATATTATTGACCTCTACTCTATGCATTTCGTTCTTCAACTGAACTCTCTAGACTTTACATAAAATAGTTCATTCATTCATCAATTAGAAACGCCAACCTTCGCTGACCCAAAATGTTCGAATTATGAAGTTAAACTCGTTCTACAAACGTGTTTATAATATAGATGAACGGAAAATTGCTGGAACTATTCCAGATTTTTTACGATTTTGCGCAATATATAGTAGTAAACTATGTAAGTAGAATGTTCCGTAGACATCTTCTAATACGCCTGTGTTCCCATTTTACGACTTGATACTGTCACAGAAATAAAATGTCTAAGTATTGTCTTCTGAAACGGCAAGGAAAGTTTCTAAGCTAACATTTGTATTCAGAATTTGTGTTTAATATTTTTCCACGGACTCCGTGATAAACGAATGAATTCATATTCTTCTAACCACTAAGTACCTATATTTTTTTTAAAGCAAACAGCCGAAAGGTGACCAAATATTATTTTGATTGAAATATTAAAGTAACGTACAACAGGGTGCATAGGGATGCAGGGGAGAATCGGGACGAAACTCTAGAATTGATTGTAACGTTGAAATAATATAGTTTGTTGCCAACAAGGACACATAATCATTAATTATAATACAGTTAACACATTACGAGTCCTTTTTGACAAAAAACTGTATTTCTTAAATGTTAAAATCCCTTTTAAAATTTTGTACCGATTCACCAATGCATCCGTATTTACCCCGTTTTACTGTAATAGGATTTTGAAGGAAATTCATAATCCATTGATTTATATGCTAGAAAAATTATTCTATTCGACAATATAAATCATATGCAATGAATATTGTTGTATTTCAAAATGAAATAGCCATTTGCGAAAGTCAATAGGGTTTTAATTACTTTGTCTTCTAGATGATCACATGATTCCCCCAAGAACGAACGTGACACAATCTTTGCCAACAACCATACAACCATAAAATAATGTCATCCGCGAATCTAAATACTAGTAGATAATCTCTGAACATCAATCTTTCCGCCTACCGAGCGTGATTATTATGACACTATTGTGTCAGAATAGAACGTTCTAGCTGTCTGGGTATACCATAGTCGTTTGCAGGGCAGTTTAAGTGCAGGGCAGGTCAAGGTGACCGTTAATAGTAGCACCGCATAAGGTACAAAATTGCTTGACACTTCTCAATGACATTTCACCTTTTGTCAAAATGTATTTCATGGTAAAACCTCTGTAGAGCGAACAAAGTAAAGTTTCGAACTAGTACTCACATGTATGATGCAGTTTCTCGAAAATAGAATGTTCTGAAGTAAAACAAGAAATGGCTGGGGGTCTTAATTTCTTCCAGTTACGCCCAACAGTAGTGCTTTAACCATCAAATTTCTACACTACGGGATTGATGTTACAATGTTTTGTGTCTAGGAACATTGTAAAGATAATAACTAGTCTTTTACGATTTCAGGCGTGGAGTAAGTCATTCCCTGAAAGTTTTCGTTGTGTGGAAATGAACAACTTTTTTATGGGACCAACATCGTAATCGCGACAAAAATTACACTTGTCCCACAAAAACTAAGATATTCATTCGACCCAAATGTATATATGACGGCTGATTATTATTTTGTACAAGTACCTATACAATGTCTCTGGAAATAAATTGTTTAAGTTTGTTCAAGACGTGACTTCTATTGGTACGGTCAACGTAACAGTTCGGTATGCAGGCAAGATATAAACAACTTTGTACCGAACAAGCAATATTCATTGTTGCTAAGTGCGTAAGTAAAACAAAAAACAAGCTATATAATAATCATCACTCCGATCTTACTGCCCTTTTCCAATGACGCCCTAAGCCGAGGTCCTTTAGCTTGTAGTCGCTTAGTTTTAGGTTTTAAGACCTGGCTGGAGGCCTTAATTTATTGAGGCAGCCACAAGCAAGTTCGGTTAAACAGCCGTTAACCTATTAGGTTGACCTGCGAGATTACATTCCCAAAAAAAAAACATAATAATCAAAACATTGACAACTCAGTACACACTCAGCATGGGTTCAAAACCATCACCATAATTGCGTAACTCAGGATTAATTATATTCTGTTTCGTTTTGAAACAGATGGTCAAACCATTGCTTCATATGTTCGAAAAATGTGTCTGCTCAGCAACGTAAATACCGCAATGAATATTGTTGAACTGTCAAAATAAAACCGATTATGATTAATCGCGTGTTACGCAATTAGGGTGCAGTTAAAGTTAGTTACCTGCATACTTTGGATTCCTAAAAAGTGGTGTCTCAAACCTCAACAAACATTGATATTATGTAAGTTTGGCTCTTTCGCAAACGATCAACAATTCAAAAAGCTATGCGACCATTCTATCGATTTCTTTTAACTCGATCCCGACGTAAACACGTCGATATATTTAATTTCGATGACGACATACTATCTTACATCACATCCATTATTAGTCTAGTCAATGTTACTTTTAATAACTTTGTTTACTGGTTTTAGCTTTACTTTCCGCCTCCATAATATAAAAAGCAAACGTGACCATATTACCACGTATTGTCATTGGTCTTTTCTATTATACTTTATAGCGCATTTTTACGACTTACTTTGATATATCTTACTGTTTTGATCTGAATCTAGGGTATAAATATATGTAGTAAGTAGTTATTTGTAGTATTTTATGGCAGTTGACGTTGCATACAATATAAAGCAGAACGAAGTGAGCCGAGATTACGTGGGGAATAAGATTGAAAAATATGGCAGCCGGCAGGAGCATCGACACACAACCTGTTTTAGGCCTATTTCTACCAGGGGTGCGGGTTGTTCGAAAGAGACCGCGGCCCCTGGCACACATGCAACTGAAGGAACACTGGTGGGGATTAGTCAGTAAAAATCTGACACGCCTTCCCGCTCCGCCTAGAGCGGGAGAAGAAATTTGATAATTTCCCACCCTAAAAAAAAAACCGGTTACCATGGGTTCAGTACGTGATTCTGACCCTTAAAGTGTGTTTAAAAAAAATGCTGTGCAGTACATTTTAACTTTTCTATGAAACAGCAGATTTTTTTTAGACAACCGTGGTAAAACTTCTACGCTGGGTCTAGAATCAAGTGTTGAATCGGTGGTAACAATCTGCCCGTCGATGTCCCTGCTACCCTGTATGGTCAACAAACATAACTTAACCAGCCAATATTATTACCGGCAACAATCAACTAAGCTGTATAAGCATTATTGCTAGGTACGAGTACTAGCTGAAACAATGGGGTCTAATCTGCGGTTAAACGTACAAGCCAAGGGCTATGAATTGCAACATGAGTCTCAAAACTATTCCCAGTAGTACCTAGTAATTTTTTAAATTCCTTTTACCCAAAATAAGCAACTGTAATTGGAACTCGTAGATTGTAATCAATCGTTGCTTTTTTTTATAAATAATTCCTTGTTACTATTTAATCAGTAACATTATTTGTTGAACAGTGGCTTTTTCGATTCTTTATTGATTTAATATTTATGTAGGCAATCTAACTATATTACATAAAATAGTTGTTATTATTTTATAGTGAAATAACATAACATAGAAACGTTTCAAATCTATGTTTTGACTTCGACAATCCAAATAGTCAGAGCCGTGACCGTGTCGTTTTTTTTTTCGTACCAATTCCAGCCAGTTGGCTCCAGTTGATTTTGTATTGTCCGTTATTCCGGTTAGAGGGTCCAATTTCCCCGCCGGGACTTGTACTGTACCTACTGTAGGTATGCAGATATTTTCTTTTTAATTTAGAAGCTACGTATCTCGTACGATTTAAAACCTTGCTAAAAAGACAATCCTCTAATGTCAATTTATTGTGTGTCCCATTCTCACTGAAAAATCTTAAGTTGTTTGTGTTTCCTGAAGTTTTGTTTCTCATAAATATTACAGTACGTGAGCCAAATTGCTAATCCGTTTGGTAAGATCTGTTTCGTCCGTTTTCTAAATCAAATCAAAAGTCATTTATTCAAAGTAGGCTGAGAATCAGCACTTTTTAACGTCAACATTACCTAAGACAGTCCCCCATAAATGCCTGCCCTTCACCACTTCCTAGTGCTTTAGCTGGGAAGAAGAAGTGGCGCAATCAACTCCACAGCAGCACAGCTGTTCAGTTAGAAGAACTTGATTATATACAAGAGAAGGTTCTGTTTTATGGAGCTAATCGTAAGTGGGTATAGAGGTATCGTAGGATGCGTTGGTTTCCCAGAAATTCAAATTTTCTAGTGCTAGTAATTATTGAAGAGCTTTATTAATCTATACTATATTTTGCCAGCGACTTCGCCCGCGTGGAAGCGGAAATTATCCCAGGGGAACGTACTAACGGGATAAAAAGTATCCTATATGTTAATCTTGGTTATAAACTATCTGTGTGCCAAATTTCATCCAATTCCCTTGGGCCGTTTTTGTGTGATTGAGTAACAAACATACAAATATCTAAATATCCAAACATCTGAACATACAAACTATCACATTTATAATATTAGTAGGATAGTAGGATATAGTAGGATTTACTACAAAAATGATCTTATGAAAATAATGAAAAAAAAGTGTTCTAAGTATCTTGGTATCTTAGAGTATAGAAACGTGTTTTGTAAATACGTTTACTAGTAAGTACTTGAACGTGGATTCCTAGTTAATGACATGGCCTTGGAATTTGTTGTGACTCACATAGTCATCGTCACATATAGATTCATATCTAAATATCACTTAAACTTTGTACTACAGGATTCCAGTCCCATCTAATGACAAATTCCGTTTGCACAAAATGTCCTACCGTGTGGTAGGACATTTTGTGCAAACGGAATTTGGTGTTTCTTTAGTTTCCCAAAGGTCAGCACCTTTGGGAAACTAAAGAAACACCACCTGCACTGGGCTCATGTGGTGAATTATGGCCCACTCCCTCTTACCGAGAGGAGGCCTGTGTCCCAGCAGTGGGAACATTATAGGGTGATTATGATGATGATGAATCACAGCAGTTTTTTATTGCTAAGCATAACACACACACTACAAGTTCAATAAATTCCTTACAGGACTCATTAATTTACAAGCAGTTTTCCGTTACATGTCAGAGCTGCGTACATGGCTATCTAAATTATCTATTGAATACTGTACCATCAACCAATTACCCCAATCAACATGTATCGTCGACTATTGCAGCCGGGATATTCTCCCAAATTGGGCGTCAAGAAAACCAGACAATTGTATAAATAAACTAGTTTAGTATCTCTAATCTGGCCAATAGGTGTCCATAAATGCAAAACATTCATTTTATTAAAAAAGCCATCATCATCAATTTTTTTCTATGGGCGACTCGCACAAATTTAAATTCTTTGTGGGCAAATGGACAATACCAGAAAGCCGTAGGTACCTATTAGAAAATTGGCAAGTTTTAAATAAAACGTTAAGGTAACAACCAAAAGTTAGCAAAAATTATACTAACTTTGTTACATGAAATACAAACCGTGCGAGTTGCCTAATACTTAATTTCTGGAATTGTAGACATGCCTACAAATAAATTAACTACGCAAAATTATTATTTGAAACTGACGATTTGGGCGAGTTAATTCGTGCGAGTTGACTAATAAGCCGTCGAGGCAACTAGACACTTGTAAAATAATTATCTCTAGTTTACTATCTGGTCTGACCAATTAATGTTAGAACATCCATCATATTAAAAAAGACATAATCCATTGACTTAAAAATTAGCTTCTATTAGTTGGTAGCCATAAACTGTCATTATTATCACGGGGTCTGGTGATAAACATATTAATGCACTTAAAAATTTGGACAGCCTCCAAAATGTCGTGAAAATGCGTAATGTATACTAGTGACGGCTAATTTACGAATAATGTCACACCATACAGATGAATTAGGACTTTATTTTGTAAAGTTCTTTGCTTTTTTTGGTAGACAAAGCGGTTTCTATATCTTTGTCCTATTATAGTGACTAAAGTGACTTTACTTTAACTTTGTTTCAAAGTAAGTATCAGTACATAAGGACAACAATTAGTCTAATAAGCGTTATATATGGCAAGTAAATGGCTTTATTGCTCTTGTTTTAAATATTGTAAGACACCTACATTTTGTGTACGGTCACCAACAGAGACCAGCACCCTAATTGCGTAACACGCGATTAATCAAAATCGGTTTCATTTTGTCAGTTCAACAATATTCATTGCGTTATTTACGTTGCTGAGCAGACACATTTTTCGAACATATGAAGCAATGGTTTAGCCTTTTGTTTCAATACGAAACAAATTATGATGAATCGTGAGTTACGCAATTAGGGTGCTGCACCCTAATTGCGTAACTCACGATTAATCTGTTTCGTTTTGATAGTACAACAATATTCATTGCGTTATTTACGTTTTTGAGCAGACACATTTTTCGAATATATGAAGCAATGGTTTAGCCATCTGTTTCAAAACGAAACAAATTATGATGAATCGTGAGTTACGCAATTTGGGTGCAGGGTGTCAGATATAGTTGAAGGTTAGTAAGAATCCGGTGGATTTCGAGTAAAATTGAATTTAATTAAAAGAGCAAACAGTTAATTTATCAAATTAAATTTCATTCGACAATATTCATCCGTAACCGATGGTTACTCTGGTTACTTATCGCTTTTGGTAACGGTTCATAAATTGGTGTATCATGATGTGCTGCAACTCGTGATTTTTGGTGTTGAACATGACAAATTTTAGTACCTACGTACTTACCAAACATTAGGTAGCTAGTTATTTTAAAATCTTTGTTCGTCTACAAAAAGATAGACCTATTTATACTGACCACAAATAGAGTTCCGAAACTTTGTTGAAATCTTGCGATCTAATTCGTAATTTGTTGAGCAGAAAAACGATCAGTAGTTATCTAAAAAACCGACAATTTGGCATTCTACTATTAAATTAAAGCTTTAGTAGGTAAATAGGTACTACAACTTTTAACATGTTTCTTTCAATTTGAAAACACCTTAGTAAAAGTAACCTAGCTCCTTAGTAACTATAAAGTGGCAAAGGTATCGAGGCATTAATGTGTCACACAGGTACCCCATACCTGTGTGACAGCTGCTGTCACTGTCTCTATCAGAAATGACGCTCTAATGAAAAGCCGAACTATTTTTAAAACTCGATGTGCTACTAAAAGATTTCTTAAATGTGACATTCAGCTTATACAAAATTCTTTAAAGCTTGTAAATAATAAAATTTAGTAAGCTTGTAAGTAAGACTGGTTGTCAGACTTTAGGGGTTTCTGACTATCCGTAACAACTGTCAAATATCTACGAATGACAGCCAGGATCAACTGCTCAATGTGCTTTTCGAGGAGGGGTCTCCGTCTCTATGTTATGGATGGTCACCCATCCACGCATTCAATACTATGAGCAAGAATTTGAATATTTTCTGTTTAAAATACTACTCGGTCCCACTAAGTAGGTAGGTACAACTCCCAGTTTTCATCAGCTAAGACCATTGTTTGCAAACAAATGAGTAAAAAAGTATCGTTTTGCCTTCGAGAACAAAAAACTCGTTTTTCCCAAGGTGAACCGTGTGCTCATGGCCTTATTATATAAATGGCGTTGCATGACATCATCAGTTTGGAAATGATTTGTGCCTAGTATGTGGGTACTACTAGTTACCACATTTTCTAGTTTGCTTGTAAATATCGTGTTAGCACACTGTAAAGTGTGTTTTTCATTACTTGTCTTTTTTGGTAAACAAACATTGTGTTCTACTGAGTTGGTGATATTGACGTTCATTCGATGTAGATTTTGATGTAATTCATACTCTATGAGTGTCTTATGAAGTTTTTTTTTATGGTGGTCACCCATCCACGGACTGACCTCGGTAAGCGTTGCTTAACCTTGAAGATCGACCCGTACGGCTTTTATTAGCCACGGGCCCTCCTGATAGTCTTACCTCATAAAGTATGGAAACAATAGCGTCGCTATATACGTGTATTTTATACGATCTTTACGACAGTTTATAAATCTAGTTATTTACTGCTTCGATAACTTATTATAATTGATAATTAATTAATACATTGGCATTTTCCATTCATCATCATCGGCCTAGCCTTTTCTCAACTATGTTGGGGTCGGCTTTTAGTTTAAGCCGATACAGCTGAATACCAGCATGTAACATGGAGTATCTGAGCTGCAAAACCCACTGGGCATTTTTCCATTCGCGGGCAAAAAATAGTGACCAATGGACATGGAACTGGAAAACGGAAACATAAATGTCTGATTAATTTCTGCACTAAGGATTCGAGTGTACGACTAAACGCCGACAGACACTACGCCGACAGACTGAACACATGACTTTACTTCGACGGGTCTCTTCGCCGATAGGACACTTCGCCGACAGGACTCATCGCCGTCAAGGCTCATACTTGCGCTATTACTGAATAGTCAAGTAACTGCCACTAACATGAAGTAGCGCTCGCTCGGCTCGCGCGCGGTTGGTCGCAATTCTAACCTAACCTAACCTACCTGATGAGCCCTGTCGGCGAAGAGTACTGTCGGCAAAGTGTCCTGTCGGCGAAGAGTCCCGTCTAAGTAAAGTCTTGTCGGTATTCAGTCTGTCGGCGTAGTGTCTACCTGCGTTTAGTCGTACACTGAAGGATTCATTTAAAAGTACCTACAAATAAATCACCCGGAGAATCCGTCATTTCTTTTTCTTTATGATTCAGTTAATCTAAGTACTACAAGGGTCAATTGGCAATGACAGAAGTAGAATCTGGTCTGCACTGGACAGGTCCACTCAATCTGTGTGGGTATTTATTTCAGACATCGAACCCTATCGTCTGACCAAAATTATCTCTGGACATTAAAAGAGAGAGAGTTTGTTTCGGCTTTTCTTCTCAGAGATTGACAAAACATGATTGACGTGTAATTTTTTTTAATACATACCTACTTACAGAAATTAAATCATTTTCATTTAAGAGTACCTACCACGTACTAAATAAGATAGGCAACTGTCCAAAGTGTCTAATAAGTCAAAGGCACTTTGCACTCTAGGTGGGTGTGAACGAACTAACCACCGTAAATGAATCCAATTTGCTGTTTAACTAATGTCTTGGACGTGAGTGGTGACTAACGGATGCCCTATTAACCTCAGACAATGGCGAAGATATTATTCCAGCCACTGAACTGAATAGTTTAAAACTGACGCACGTAGTAGTTACACAGGATAAGTACTCTTATGTATCGTTGCCTGAATGATTTGAATCCTGTGAGGCGCTGCGCAGAGGGAGCAATTTTGAACCTCGAGTTTCGGCAATGGAGAAGGTCGGGCAAAGCTAATTGTTGATGGCGTGATCATAGCTAGATCCATACGGCCTACAACAAATTCAAATTCGTTCCATTTCGTGCTCATTCATTTTCTCTGATTTAAATATTTTAAATCGAGTATTTGACATGGAAAGCGTCAGAGTTTAAAACCTTCAATATTTCCTCGTAATCTCAAAATTCCTACTTAACCTCGAGCTCTGTGTTATTTAAAACAAATCTTTTGGAATAGCTTAAAGGCACAATCTTCTAATTTAAGGGTCTTTCGGGAAATTGTGGACTCCAATTTCGGAGCCAACGCGTCACTTTTGCAACATTAAATAACACCAGAGCAAAGGTTGCTATCTATTTCTCTTCGAAATTGCTTAAATGAAATAGCACCGTGAAGTATCATAATCGTATTAATGGATAGTAAATAGTGTATATGTTGCTACACAAAGGAATTTTGCGGTAACATAGACACAACAAAACTTGTCAAACAAACCTTTGTGACTATGTGCAGAAACTCGCACATGTTTTGAAATACTTCCTAGCCATATAACAATGCCTTGTTTCAATAATAATATGTCGACGCTTGTTTTTTTTTTAATGCAACGGCTATTTTGCTTCAGAGAGAACACTGCTCATTGTAGAGAAATACATATTTAAATTCATAATGCTCGAAAAATAACGGACGCGCAAATTATAATCGAAATCATTTCCAATAAGTTACACTGATTTATTGCTATCAAAACATTTAATTCATTTCATTTACCATTTATGTGCACACATATTATGTATAAATAGACAAGAAGTGAAGAACAGAAAAATAGGTACAGAGGAGATGCTTATTTCTAAAGAAATCATGATCATCAAATCATGATTTTGTTTAGCATCAAGTGCAACAACGTGCATTTGTTTTGACACAAACATAACGAAAATAAGCGGTTACATAAGCTTTGTTAAATAGAACGACTATTAATAGTAGTCAGACGCCCGAGTTATCGGCGTTCTACACACAGCACGATAGTGAAGAAATTCCTTAACATCTGCTAATTATAATTGGCACACGCAAGGAAGTAATTTTTTAGGTGGCCGATATTGGAATCGATAACAGGGTCTGATATGTTCCTACAACATTTTTTACTTTATTGCTGCGATTACAGCAAGGAGATAAAATATTCCGAAGTAGAGTATGCAGCTTAGTGCACAGTTAAAACAAATAAATACACATACTTACATAAAATCACGCCTTGTTTTCCCAAGGGGTTCGGCAGAGATGTACTACAGTACACCCACATTTCGCCAGTTATAGTTAAGTCCCATGTAATATGGGGCAAGCCTATAGCCATCAACCGAGCACAAATCCAGACTTCGGGCTTCTACTGAGAAATTCCAGATGTAAAAACCGTTCCGTGTGGTGCCGGACGTAAAAGAATAGCACCATCCCATTTCTTCCCGTGGGTGTCGTACAAGGCGACTAAAAGACTTACTAGAGAATGGGCAGCAGCACTCTCTATGCATTTTACCACCATACTGCGATCGCCAACCCACCTGCCAAGCGTGGCGATTATGGCAAAAAACCACTTTTGGGGGAGGCCTATGTCCAGCAGTGCACGTCTTTCGGCTGAAATGATGATGATGAATGATGAAAAATCCAGTAACACTTTGTCCGAGCTGGGAACTGAACCCAGGACGACATGCTCATCAGTAGCGCTTGCGACCACTAGACTAACGAGGCCAAAAATAGCCAATGAGATAGAAATAGCAATTACAACTCGCTGGCTAGTTCGTCAAACTGCCGGTATGAGTATGACGACGTTCGGTGATGCAATGGTTCGAATCCAAGTCGAACTATTGCATCACCGAACGTCTACTATTTTTCCTGCCAGGGGTGCGGGTGTTTCGAAAGAGATACCATGGCCTCAGGCACACAGGCAACTGAGGGAACACGGGTGGGTTTTAGCCAGTAAAAGTCTCCACGATCGGGAGAGGTTATTTGAAGATTTCCCAAACTCTAAAAAAAAAGAAAAACGTCCCTTAAAAAGTAAAATGAACCCTCGTTAATTATGATATTTTTGTGAATCATTTTTGTTTTGTGGTCCCGGCTGTCATTTGTGGATCTTTGACAGTCGTTACGGGTCGACAGAAGCCCGAAAGTCTTACCAAGGATTATCGTATTACCCAGTTACTGGGATGTGAAGGTCAGATAGGCAGTCGCTCCATATAAAATACTGGTAGGTACTCAGCTGCATCCGGTTAGACTGGAAGCCGACCCCAAAATAGTTGGGAAAAGTCTAGTTAGATGATGATGAGGTTTATTGATAGAACTATTGCAACACGTAATTAACAGCCACCACTATCGATAGACCTGAAACAGTTGATCGGTGTCTAACTCCTATTGTATTTATTTGCCAATGAATTTATGGATGCCATAAAACATTTGTGCCCGGTTGATAGCAATGGGCTCGCCCCTGTTACATGTTGAATTGTGCAGGGGTTTACTATAGGTACATTTCTGCCTAACCCAATATTCCCCATTTGATGTTATATCATGTAACATTTCTATAGCTCGATCATGTGAAGCAAAATAAAAGAATATTGGTCTTCTCCAGCAGGCTTAGCATGACACTTTCTATTTCTACGAAGAATAGACAGCGCTTTTTCAATACAAAGTGACATTTCGTTTCTCCATTTTTGACATTTCACCGTAGATATCTTTCTACAATCTGTCATTTTGTCTTTCGTTTCTTACGATCTTTGTCTAGGTCTATAAAAATGTAGACTATTTCAGAAGAATATTTCTTCCTAAATTGGCAAAGTCACACTGTTATCAAACCTTCTACTCGACGGCCACAAAGTATACACGATTATCTACAAAATCATGATTCGTTTAGAACGCTTATCTGTGATCATTAATAGAAAAACATAGCTATCTTCTCCTATTGTACATCATTTAGTTAATAGCCATGTTTATTCTTCCGTCAACAAATCAGTGCTCGTGTTAAGTCTACTGGAAATTAGATTTCATCCGAATTGACAGTCACTTCGCCTAGAACGTTGACATTTATCCGAAACGAGCTAGTTCATCTAGTCTAGAAAGTGACCTCAATACATTTGGGACTAGATACATCTTAGATGAACGTAGAAATATCTGTTGGTAACAAATAATATAAAACTATCTTTAACTTATTGATCTGTTTGTCTTGCTCAATAGAATAGATAAGTTTTCATATCACAGCAATAAAAAGTTTTCCCTTCGCTCTCCTGTTTTGTACTATATACTAGATCAATTTTATGAGCCCCATAGATGCCTGTGAATGTCGAATCTTGTAGGTACTTGTGTCGTTGTTCCACTACAGTGACTATTGGCGTAATCATCACGGTTGGTAGGTATAATTGCACTGTTTTTTTTTTAAATTGGAGATTGGTTTTTAGATTTTGGTGTATCCCTCTTTTCTTCGGATACAAAACTATGGGATTGCTTCGTTTTAAGATAGATATAACATTTAGTAGGGCTTGTGGTTAAGGTTGTGATTTCTTGAAAACGCTCAAAAAGGTGGTTTTTTAAACCAGTGTATCTCTTTAACCGTAAATAATTTTGAAAGCAAAAAAGTATATGATATTTCCAAGTCTTTTTTGCATACAGTGGTTGAACTCAAAACATAATTAAACATACTTTAATGCATCAAAGAAATCATCAAAGCTACCTCTTAATTTTCTTTAAAACCAGTTTATCCCTTCATTAACAATTATAATTATAAATATACCATAAAATTCCAAATGCCAAACTGCATCCAGTGATGGATTATTTTTTATTAAATAGTTAATATCTAATTTTATATGATTTTATTTGCATTTTTACGATAATGCTTGCTCATTTATAATTCGAATTTATTACAACAGTTTTTAACTCGTATCGGATTGAAATATGAACTATTATCGCTCATAACGACAATACGACGAGTAAGGTTAAGCTTCCCTTGCCGCGGTTGATCCGTAGATGGGTGACCATCTTTACATACCAAGACCACTCCATGCCTCGGAAAGCGCGTTACTAAGTACACGATACCACTTGGTAAGACTGGTTGTCAGACTTTCGGGCTTGTGACGACCCGTAACGACTGTCAAAGATCCACGAATGACAACCGGGACCAACGACACGGAACAACGGTTTAACGTGCTTTCACCCACCCGCAGACTAACCGCAGCAAACGTAGCTTTACCTGATCGATCAACCCGTTCGGCTGGTATTACTATGTATGGTAGCCTTAATGCTCAACATGGTCCTATGTCAGCTACAATGAAAACTCAAGGGATAATTGCCACAGTCGTTTGATGATCGCAGATGGTTGTGTTTCTTGACTGTATAATATTAGCAGATTGGAGGACATTTGCTACTCATCGACATGACATTACGCATTTAATGTCGCCGCATCGAGCGGGCACCATGAGAATCTTCATTTATTACCGTTAACTAGTGTTTTTACGATCCAGCATTAGTAATCATTATTTCTAAGAAACTATTCATACTTTGCATTGTTTCACAAGCATTTGTAATTACAAAACCTATAAACAACGCACGGTACCTGCGTAGTTGTTTTACAAGATATTTTTATGAAAAACAAATATTTTCAAGTTAGTAAAGGGTAAAATAAATACGGTAAAGGAACGGAGGCAATGGAGAGGGCTATGCTTAGGGTTGCCCTACTCGATCGAATCAGAAATGAAGAGCTCCATAGGAGAACCAAGGTAACTGACATAGCCCGAAGAATTGCCAAACTTAAGTGGCAGGGGGTATTGGTTGCAGAATAGATGACCGATAGGGCCAAAAGGTTGTGAAGTGGCGATCGCGTACTGGTAGACGTAGCGTTGGAAGGCCTCCCACAAGGTGGACCAATGATTTGGTGAAGGCTGCAGGAATCTGCTGGATGTGAGAAGCACAGAACCGGTCGAAGTGTGCTTGGCGGAGGCCTATGTGCAGCAGTGGACGTCTTTCGGATAAACTTATGATGATGATGAAAGGAACGCAAGGTTTCTTAAGTCCTAAGATAAAATCTGAATATCGTATATTTCTTATTGATTCGACAAAGTTATAGACACCAGTGCGCAAAATATAACTACGAAAATTTTTCTACGTTATGGGGTCTAGAATCATATGCTGAATTCATGGTTACAATTTGCGCACTGGTTAAAATTTTATGCCATATTCAAACCACTGAAGGTTCAGAAACGCAGTGTGGAACCAATAGCATTATCTATAAAAGATAGACTTCGGTTAGTTCTCAGTAATCCTAATTCGTTTCCGTTTTTTTAACACTTGTTTTTCTTTTCTTTTCAGGAACCTGCTTACGTTGTTACCAATGTAATTCCGAGCAAGACCCGGCTTGCGGCGATCCCTTCAAAACCACAAGGCATTCGGTGGTAAGATAAATAACCCTATTATCATGGACTCAAAGCATTTATTTCAATTAAACCATTTACAGACACTTTTGAATTGTCAAAAAGTCGATCAGTTAAAAAGTTGAAGCTAGTTGCCCATTCCAAAACGTAGATCTCTATGGAGAAGAACGCGCAAGAAGATCCAAGGACACTCTTTTAAATCAAGATACTTATTACAAAATCCTGGGTACAATATGCTTATTGCTTCTATGTGTAAGAACAATGTACAGAAATGAAAAAAACCGTTCTAAATATAAGATTAAAATAAGCCCTGGAAGTTAGGAAATGACCAATCTTAACCGACGGCGGCGGCGCCCGTTCACGAACCTGACGCGTGGATCAGCACCATCCGGCTCAACCATTTTGTAGGGAACCGAATGATCCAACACTATAATTCACTACATAAACCTATAATAGCCTTGCTCAAGAACTGGGTTATATCACTCTTGAGTTATAATATTAGTATTTAATGAACTTAGTGTTTTATTTGGCGAATATATTACCTACAGGACTTTGCAAATACGAAGTAATCCAATCTAAAACTCTTACTATGCAGTTCAATCTATCAGTATTAAATAGTCTATTAGTAGTCAGTATTAAGTAGTCTATTCTTAAATAGACGTGATTCAATTGGGCAAGACTTGGAAGAGGTGATCTAAATTATAATAAGTGTACGCCCGGCGAGACATCGGCTACCAAAGTCGATATAAGCATGAACAACATTTTTATTAGAGTCTAGACGAAATGAATCTGTTTGCTAATTTAACTGTACCTACTAGTAGTCGCCCAGAGGCACAGCCAGAGGTCAAGATTCGACCATTTTTTTAAAATAATTTAGTTTATTTCTAATGCATTTTTATATAAAATATTAGTTTTCTGAGCTGCTAGTCCTGATGAACTTTAATTGTGTTATGGGGTACAAAGTTTTTGCTTGAAGTATTAATACCTAGATAATTCAATATTTTTTTATGACATTGAACACACACACACACACACACATTCATACTCTGTGATTACTTTATCTGACACACAGACTTATTACTTGTTAAAGGTATATATATATACTATTAAAATGTTTGTAAATATGTGACCACCATGAATCTGTCATATACTTAATTCATCTATCATTCTAAATACTTTTACCTATTGTGGTAACTATACCGAGAAATTTTAACGGTTGTTTTCCCGCAGCGAAATGGTTTTGTCTTGGTAATATGTACTTGGTTTTATAAATTGACAGATTTAACCATTGTGAAAAATCACCACGCGCGAGAGTTTATTTTGCTTTGTACATTTATGCATCGCTGTTCCCTTTGTCGGCGGCGCGTGTGATCGAGTAGTACCTACGAGTTACCTAGTGTTACTATTGATTCTCATGTTTTCGATTTGATGAATATTTTTTAAATTATTTTACAACAAAAACATCTTTATTTTTTACTTTTACTCTATGCTTCGAAGGTACTCCTTATGGCAAGTTGTTAGGCTGCGGGAAAACAACCATTAAAATTTCTCGGTGTAACGTAATTTTATTCCAGATGCATCGTCTTCACATATAATTATATCATTAATGTACCTATAATTAATGAATAAGATTTTAATAGAGTAACACTAACGGTGATGTTTCATGCCCATTCTTCTCCATACAGAAGTATGTTTTAGAACCAATCCAATTTATGTAAATGTTGACGTTCGAAAGTGCCTTGTATGTGCCTATTTCAAATAAATGCTTTGAATTTGATTATATTGGGCGTTCTTTATAATATATATCGTTTTTAGCAAGATAATGCATAGACGTAACACTTTTAATGGATTATAAATAGATAGAATATCTTCTGATATTAAAGATAAATTACCTATGCAGCCCAACATAGAGGTGGTATAGAGCATCACTCGTTTACGCACACAATTAAAATGTATAGGTACTGCTAGTATAGTGAAAATATTTATGCCTGTATACCAAACTCTTTGATCGACAGTACAATAGCGATAAAATTAACATAGTAAAGTTTTTTTTTCTATGTACCGTTCGCAAAATACACGCTTGGACGTAGAATTGTGGACACCAGCACGTTATACTAATTGTATTATCTTATTTTTAGGTATATAGTGCCTATATTTGATTAACCACTTCTATTGTATCTGTTCTAGGATTGCATGACGCAAGATTCGATCAACTACAACACGCTGAACCTACGCAATGTGCTTCCCGGTGAAGTGTTCGGCAGCGTGGTTGGAGCACCCAGATATTGTCACAAAATCGTGATGCGTAAGTATCTTATACTATTACCTATTCTGTATCTAAGCATCATCAGCTTATATTGTTCCCGCTGCTAGGAGGCCAGGCCACCTCTCTTCAAGAGGTAGTGGGTGTAATCTACCACGCGGGCTCAGTGCGGGTTGGTAGATGCCACATGTCGTCAAACTTTTGGTTCTATGACATTCCGGCTTCCTCACGATGTTTTCCTTCACTGTTTTGAGAACCACTGTGATTAAATTTTTTACACAGAGTATAGCGCCTGCGTGGGTTCAACCCACGATCTACAACTCGTTATTATTATTACTTATCGCTAGGCACTACTCTTTCTATCTTACCTTTACTCTCTACTCTACCTTTCTCTATTCTCATATTAACTATTCACACACAATCCAAGCCTAGATGGCTTGGATTTAATAGTTGATTTTGTGGGACTAAAGCCATAATGGTATTCAGTAAGCGACAAAATATAACGCGGCGGTTGTCTTCCGAGAATGCACGCTACTTACATGACTGAATGAATCCATGGTCTAAGACTATTTACACGTTCATGCTAACTATGACGACTTCTGGTACCCCCCAGCAACCTGAACGTGTGAAAT
This sequence comes from Antitype chi, assembly GCA_947359405.1. Taxonomy (NCBI): domain Eukaryota; kingdom Metazoa; phylum Arthropoda; class Insecta; order Lepidoptera; family Noctuidae; genus Antitype; species Antitype chi. The sequence continues at coordinate 8,628,000 of OX375826.1, forward strand.
GGGTCAACGGAAGAGCCGTTTCAGGTGACAGTTGAACGTTAGGTCTGTTCACACCAGTAGGAATAAATTTTGGCGTTCGGTCTTTTTACAAAACAAGGTTTTTCTTTAGGTATGGTATAATCTAACAAAAATCGAAAAACGGTTATTTTTACAAAACTGATAACTTAGTCCGGTGCTAAGTTGTCATTTTTATAAATCAAAATAAAGTTGGAAATGCAAAACATGCTGCATGCTTGGTCTATTTCTTGGTCTTCGACTAATGTGGTCGCTTTTGTTCTATTTCAGAAACTGGAGCCGTAGTCCGCACGTGCCTGGATGCGAACCCCGCCGATATCAACCACACTTGTCGCTCCCTGGAGAACAGCTCTTCCAAGCTGCCCAACTCCGAAGCCGGCAGGAAGATCAAGCACTGCAGCGTGTGCGACAAGGAGAACTGCAATGGAGCCGCATCGCTGTCCTTCTCTCTCCCACTCGCCACTTTAGCACTTATCGCTACTTACTTGTTCTGCAAGCAATAATACCTAACAGACTTCAAGGCAAGTGAACAATTTGGTCTAGCTTAGGCACCTTTAGTGTTCCGCTTGCAATTGTTAAAAATGGGGTGCCAAAACGAATCTCGATTTCATCGTTCACAGTACTTTTTACACACCATAAGCAGTGTCTATTCATTAGTCAAGCCAAAAATGCCTTTAAAATTAAGATCGGACCGTCCAATTGATTGTTTATTTGCTTTGTTTGTTAATTTAGAGTTTTAACTAAAATAGGGTAAATAACGTGGCTGAAACACGTTGTGTCTTATAAATTAATACTGACACCGTTAAGTACCAAAAGTTAATATGTAACCAATATATTGTTAGTGTTGATAGCAATAAAAATACCTGTACCTGGGAATTGTTAAGTAGATTAACAAATTTTAAAATAAACTTTAAATTAGGACAAGTGTTTTTAAAAGATTGTTTATTAAATATAGCAAACACTATTGTGGAAAAAAAAATTATTGCATGAAACACATTATTAATAGAATCATGAAGCTACAATGGTTATTACATGTATAGCTTAAAGTTTTATGTGATCAATTCACACATTGTTAACGAGACATTGAATAAGCATTTATGTATTTATGTATAGTTAAAGGCCGTCCTTTTAATGTGTATGTATGTATTTTTAATAAAATTAAAGAAAAACATGTTTTTTTCTGTTATTCAAGAACCAAACGTCGTTATTAAATACATGTCTGAGATATAACTACTTGTCTCCTATTAGCTTGGAAACATGACTGAATTTTCTATCCCAACTGCATTTTCTTATAGTTGGTAATTGGACCCAGATGTGTGTGGAGTTTTCGTATGCTCACAAGGAACCTAGTTTCATTCTCTTACCTGCAGGGTAATTGCGTATTACCCGAACAGTATTAGGAATGGGTTTCATTTTGACAGTTCAACAACATTCAATGCGTTAGTAACGTTGTTGAGCAGACTCATTTTTCGGACATATGAAGCAATGGTTTAATAAATTAAATCAGATTGAAGCATACTATCAATCACAATCTGATTTCATTTATTAAAATGAAATCAGATTGTGATTCATAGTATGCTTCGCAATTAGGGTGCCGGTGTATTTGACTATATCTATACATCTATCTACACAGATAAATAAAATTGGAGTGTCTGTTTGTAACATTAAAATAACCGTTTTTTACTAAATGCATATGGATGTCTTGTATAAACGGTACGTATACCAAAATATATTTTTTAGAATTTTTGTCTGTCTGTCTGTTTGTTCCGGCTAATCTCTGAAACGGCTGGACCGATTTGATTTGGACGGGACTTTCAATGGCAGATAGCTGATGTAATAAGGAGTAACTAAAGCTACTTTTATTTAAAAAAATATATATATTTTTATTAATATATACTTTTTTGTTAAATTCCACGCGGACGAAGTCGCGGGCACAGCTAGTTAATATTATAAAGAGGCAAAGTTTGCATGTACGGTAGGTAATCACCGGAAAGGCTTTTTTTTTTTTTTTTTTGGGTGGGAAATCATCAAATAACTTCTCCCGCTCTGGGTGGAGCGGGAGGGCGTGTCAGACTTTTACTGACTAAAACCCACCCGTGTTCCCTCAGTTGCCTGTGTGCCAGGGGCCGCGGTATCTCTTTCGAACAACCCGCACCCCTGGCAGGCATCGGCCCTTGCGGACCCCACCCTTTGGTGCTGACATCTCTTTGAGGCGCGCGTGGAACAAAACGCGCCGTCGACCCGGGCTTGGTCCTTACCGGACAGCGAGCTACCCATTACTCGCCGTCCGCAAGCCCGCGCCTACGGTGGCCGGGAATCAGCCTGGGATTCCCGACGCCCAGGGCTTCTCCCGCGGCGACTACGGCCGTGAGGGCGCATATACTGCCTCTCCCTCACGTGCGCCGCCTCCCTCTTTGCGAGCATTACTGCTTCGCAGAAGGAAGTGACGGCTAACCATTCAATCACCGGAAAGGCTGAAGCGGTTGTGATAAAGTTTGGTATAGGGACATTTTGAACCCTAAGGAATGACATAAGCATACTTTTTTATCGACGTAGGTACCACACGAGCGAAGTTATGGATGGAAGATAGTATTAAATATATTAAGATGAGGCTACGGTCTAGGTACTGTTGCTAAATATGATCTTTTCTATGAGCCAGTCCATCATCTACTGAGGATTTAGTTCAATAGATAATGTTTGTCTACAAAATATGTGTTTATGGTGTTTCGTGGGCTGCTAAGCAATCCGCAATCTTAGGGTCATTGGGATTACTCGCTCCAAACAGTAAGCTACGGTTGGGGCCGAGGGACAGTCTGCTTAAAACTCCGATAGCCCGTACAAACCCATTAAAGTTTGCACCCGTGTGTTAGGATAATTAATAGCATCTCTCGGCGGTTGGACATTTATTCCTGCTCATTGGCGGAATTCCAGAGAGTAACAGTTAGTGTGTTGTCCTCTATGTAACTCGGAGCCGTTACTGAGGAATGGTCAGGTATGGACTCATGAAGGTGTAATCAGTTTTTGAGTGGCGTCTCTGTCTGTAGAAATAATTGCATGTGTAAATGATTAAATAAATAAATGTCCAGCAGTGGACTCCAATAGGCTGATATGATGACACCGTCAATTAACCAGGAAAGGACCATCCTTCCCCGTCTGGTTAACATCATTCATCGACTGGGGCATAAAATTTCAGATTGGATTGAAATCTCATGCACGGTTGCTATTGGAAATCAAAACAATTGCATGCTGTGGTCTCCTATACGTGAAGGAGTCCTCTGCCAAGCCTTTTCGGACCTATGCTGGGGACGGCTTCCAGTCAAACTAGATGCAGCTGAATACTAGTGTTTTACATGGAGCGATTGCCTATCTGACCTCCAGAACCTAGTTAGTAGCGTCCATTAATCACGTGAGGCAATTTGACTATTTTTCTACCCCCACCCGGGCCGGCTCTGGTGAGATGTCGTGAGATTTGGCTCGATCCTCCCCCTCCCACCCCATAATCTCACGTGAGATATTTCAAAAAGCGTATTTTTAGTGTAAAAACGTTAATCTGTGCTTGTTTACGTTGGATTTATGCATTGCGTTTGGCTGGCTTGGCTGGCCGGTGCGGTTTAACAATTGAGGAGCTATTGTGCTACTTTGTGGCGATCGCATAATCACAATAAATATTTTTTTTTAGGATTTAGCGATATTGGCAGAAAAACATGTTTTACTTAATTTAACCCGGTTTTCTCGCAATTTTACATTGTTTCTTTGTGGAAAAAACATAAATTACGTGATATTTGGCGAGACCCCCCTCTCCCCCACGTGAGCTTGGGTAAGATTCGATTCCACCCCCTCTCCCGCTAAACGCCTTACGTAATGAATGGATGCCCCCTTACTGGGTAATACGATACCCTTTGGTAAAATTGGTTGTCAGACTTGCATCTGACGATCCGTAACTGTCAAAGGTCCACGAATGACAGCCGGCACCATCGACTTAATGTCCTATCCGAGGCACGGAGGGGTCTTGGTTTGTAAACATCACTCATCCACTCGTGGAGGCGATCGGCGGCGGCGATCTCTCGCGTCCGGCCCTGGTGCAGGCCATGGTACGGAGCGAGAGTGAATGGTTAGCCGTCACCTCCTTCTGCGAAGCAGTAATGCTCGCGAAGAGGGAGGCGGCGCACGTGAGGGAGAGGCAGTATATGCGCCCTCACGGCCGTAGTCGCCTCGGGAGACGCCCTAGGCGTCGGGAATCCCAGGCTGGTTCCCGGCCACCGTAGGCGCCGGCTTGCGGACGGCGAGTAATGGGTAGCTCGCTGTCCGGTAAGGACCAAGCCCGGGTCGACGGCGCGTTGTGTTCCACGCGCGCCTCAAAGAGATGTCAGCACCAACTGGTGGGGTCCGCAAGGGCCGATGCCTGCCAGGGGTGCGGGTTGTTCGAAAGAGATACCGCGGCCCCTGGCACACAGGCAACTGAGGGAACATAGGTGGGTTTTAGTCAGTAAAAGTCTGACACGCCCTCCCGCTCCACCCAGAGCGGGAGAAGTTATTTAATTATTTCCAGCCCAAAAAAAAAATAACATCACTCATCCACGGACCAGCCACGCCAAGCGTAGCTTCACCAGTTCGATCAACCCGTGTGGCTATTATTATTTAACCACAAGCCCCTGAAGCCTTCTTACCAAAATATTTAGGTAGCAATTAGGTACAAATTTAAAATCCTAAACAGGCAGAATATGGTACATATACCAACTTTTTACACCTTTTATTTTCTGCAAATTGATTCAGATTCGGATTTATAGATCACGTTTATCGCTATTGTGAATCACCGACATAAAGAACTCAAAGATATTGTTTAAGTTGGACACTTATAATTATGTACATGGTGTTTGCAAACTTTATCGATTTCATTTTAATACCCATTCATAATGTAAACGTTATTTCGCATGTATTGTATAGAGAAAGCGAGCCTTTTGCCTTCGACCGGTCCCTGAATTGCTCAACACACCCTCAAAATCAATCTGAATCATTAGCCTTCAAAAGATTCAGATTGACTTTTTCAGACAAATTTTTCGAGCATATGAAGCAATGGTAATCCATTGCTTCATATGCTCGAAAAATTTGTCTTCTCAAAAACGTAAACGCATAATCAGCCCATAATGTTCCCACAGCTGGGACATAGACTTCCTCTTGGTGAGAGGAAGTGGGCTTCATCACGCGGGCCCAGTACGGGTTAGTAGATGTTAGACACATGCCTTTGAATTTCTAGTTCTAGGACATACCGATTCCTCACGATGTTTTCCTTCACCGTTTTGAGAGCAGTTTTGATTAAATAAGTAAACTAAACAAAGAAATATGCCTGGGTTCAAAACCACGACGACACGTAAGTCGGTGCCGTTACGTTTTGGCCACCACTGCTCTTAAAAATAACGCAATGAATGTTGTTTATCTGCCAAAATGAAAGCCGTTGCTACTGATGGTGTGATATACAACTACCCCAGATGATGATGATGATGATGATGATGATGATGGGGACTCCCTTTTCCGCCCTTACACTCCCATTCGGTCCGTTGTGCGTACCACCACCCCTCTGGGCATACGATTTTAAAGTTAGAGTGAAATCTTATGTCCAGTTGCTAGTGGAAATTCAAATACGTGGGACACTCAGAAGGTTTAGCGAAAAAAAAAAATTTTCTATAGATAAATATGTTTTTATTAAATCTTTTCAAAGTACGCTCCACTAGCCTCTATACAAAGTTTCATGCGTCTGAACCAGTTTTCGAAACACTTTTTCCAGTCCGCCGCAGACACCTCGTTTACAGCCTGCTCGAACGCTGACAGCGCATCTTCCGGCGACGAAAATCGTCGCATTTTCTCACGCTGCAGTAAGACATGACTCAGTAACATTTGAGTCTTATCTTGCAAATTTTTGTAGCTTTTTGTAATTGAGTGAGAGGTTTTTATTAATCTGGGAAATCCCGTGAGTGCACGTTTAGCCTAGTTCTTTGTCACAACCACCTGTATTGCACTATCAATGTGTTCCTCATTTGATATAAAAGTAATCACAATACGCTGATAGTCCGCACTTGAAGTAGACGTTATAAAACATTGTAAGCAGAATATTATAAAAATGACCAAATTATTCTATATTTTCTCATTGGTGCTTGTTTGTGGTGTTATCACAGGTATCGTTTCTTTTATTTACTTACCTTTCTTTCAAAAATTACGTGTATCTGTTTGATTTACTTAATATTAGTAAGTGACTTTCTATTATAAAAAAAGTAAAGAAAACACAACAAATGCGGTTGGTAGTCATGCTTGTTTTTTTAATAAGCGACAAAAAATATCAACGCAGAGGTTCTCAGAATCATGTATTAAATACATGGTTACAGTTTGTGCATCGACGTCCCGGCCACACTTGGGCCGAACCTGTTACCCTCTACCTATATTTTTTCATAATTATGTACTGTATGTAATTTCCTTGACCTTGTGAAGGCCACAGGAATCCGCTGGATGTGGGAAGCACAAGACCGGTCGAAGTGGAGAAGCCTGTGGAAGGCTTTTGTCCAGCAGTGGACGTCTTTCGGCTGAAATGATGAATGATAATGATGATGATAATATTCTTGTTAGCAATTTCTCAGTGGCACATCAGTCTGTTCTTGTACCCTGGCTGCTCCAAGAATTAGACAAACAGGCGTCAGCGCACACTGAAACCATGCATTCAGCACACAGCAGCAGCTAAATTTTCGTCAAATATCATAAAAGAAATCTGCTGGTTTATAGAATAGTGCAATGCCTACGCGATCAAATTATACGGGAGAACAATTGTTTTTGTAAACCCGACGAAAAATTTCTTCGCTGGTCGTTCGCCGTTCTAGAATGATATTATGCTGAATTCACGGTTATAGTTTGCGCACTTGTTAAAAATGTATCCTGTATTTTGCTTTAAATTTAAATCATGTATTGAATCCATGGTAACAATTAGTGCTTCGATGCCCTAGGCTGTCACCCTGTATAACATAACAGGCGACCCCTTCGGAAAAAGTAGGCGTAAAGTTTTGTTCAGTTCAGATGTCAGTTTTTGTAATAACTACGTACAGTACTTGGGTACTCCAAAGATAACGTGCAATACATTACAAGAATCATTATCTCTCTCAAGTAGGTACGAGTATACGATTATGATTATCTCTCATCCCTGTTTATTATCCTTATTGTATTGCATCACGTTTTGACACACATAAAATCTTTGTGCAATCGTTTGATGGTTTGTAAACTCTTAACCTGTGCAGCATCTGCACCATTTTGCCACCTATATTGTTCAGCTTCAAGTCTGACTGAATGCAGTTGAATTTTAGATTGAGCGAGTGCTTATCTGACCTAACCCAGTTTCACGGTACCCCTTGATGTATTTATTCAAAATCTGTATTAACAATAACTTACATAAAGTCTGTCAAACTGCTTTACAGTTCGTCGACAGTTGTTCTCATCTAACAATAGATTTAATTTTTTTTAATGAATTATCTAGATTAACTTTTATGTAAATAAAAAGGGGTAGTAATAAAAGCTCCGAAAAATTTAAATATTGAGCATACTCAAAATATGAAATTTACTGCTTTAAATACTAATCTTCCGACAACTTGTATGCGAATACAAATAAAAAAATCGACCGAGTAAAATGCTGACAATTCCGAAAAATTAAAACAGCATTTGCTGACGTAATATTTTTCCACCAGCATAGATTGCATTTTAACGAAAACTACAGTTAAAGCATGTTCATCCCAAAACCCGGATTAGAAAATAGTGAAAAAAAATTCTGCGAGCAACTTGGAAGTAGCGCTCGCCGGCCGCTACCGCGGCACCGCTCGCTACGCTCGCTCGGCTCGCGCGCTTTTGGTCACAGTTCTAACCTAACATAACCTAACCTATTTCACAAAATTGAGGGTAAACAAAGTTATTCTTCAACCAATAATAGATATTAAGCTGGTTTAGAGAGCATAAGAACACGATTATTTTATTATTGGTCACAGTTCTAACCTAACCTATTTCACAAAATTGAGGGTTAAAAACTTATTCTTCAACCAATATTAGATATTAAGCTGGTTTAGAGAGCATAAGAAAACGATTATTTTAGCAGAACATATGCTGTCGGAAACTTAGTATTTTTTTCGGAAGTTTGGTATTTTTTTGGTATTTAATTTTAACACAGCATATATATAGTATTACAGTCAACCACAGATCGCAAGAAGTTAATTTTTTTTTCGGAAGCTTTATTATTTTCCAATAAAAAGGGTATATTATATTAGTAGGTATATTATACAACTTTGGAGGTTTGTAACAAATAATATCTATGGCCACATTTGAAAGAAAGGTTTTTGTAGAACTCTTTTAAGAGCGTTCATCCGGCGCGCGCTGGCAACGTCGCATTTCAAGTGGTTTTTCGTGATTATATCATTAAATATAAATCAAAGTACATATTTTTTTCAGCCAAGCAGTAGGTTGTTGGTATTTATAATTATTTTTAACATTTACTCTTAAATAAAAACATGTAATCGTAATAAGTTCTGCAAATAGCAGATAATTGACGGAATGTCGATTTTTATAATTAAATCAAACTCAAAACTCGAACTCAAAGCATTTATTTCAATTAAGTCATTTATAGGCACTTTTGAACTGTCAAAAACTCGATCAGTTGGAAAGTTGAAGCTAGTTGCCCATTCCAAAACGTAGATCTCAATGGAGAAGAACGGGCATGAAACTCCACGGATACTCTTTTAATTCAAGCTGGATATTACAAAATCTTGGGAACATTATTCTTTTTGCTGTATGTGAAATACCAAAATTACTGTAAAAAAATCTTGAGAGGTGTCAAGGGACACCCGGATGGAACGAAGTTCAAAAAAAATCAAAATAATAAATAATATAAAAGACGAAATGAAACATGCGCACACCGCACGACTTACAATAGCTTAATAAAGCAAAAAGTGTCGTTACAACTTTTCGTATGATTTTTTTCCTTCTAGCCCCCTTTCACAACGCGCGATAAGGAACTTCGTTCCAAAAATAGCAGCAATCTGCCAACAGGAAGAGGGTAAAATTTCAAGTACTAAATTTGACACAAACAAAAAACAATAAACAGGGGCAAGCTAAATAAAACCGTTTAAAAATCACTTGAAATTCGACGATGCCAGCCCACGCTGGATGAACGCTCTTAAGTTGGTCCTTCGATTTGATATGCGAGATCAGTTCAGGGGGTAGCTAATAAAGTAGTTGTTGAGGCTTGTGACTACACGTAACGATTGTCAAACTTTGGACTTGTCCATGGATTATTTGTATATTTTAGTAACCACTACATTATGTATAATTTACCAAATAGATTAACGTGAAACTAGCGGCAAAATTATTAACTTTAAACTTTGATTTATTTTCAGCTAACGCGCTTCAATGTTACGTGTGTCGCGATTGCCGTGAAGTAAATTCAAGCTACATAAAAACATGTCTTAGCATAAACCCAATTACAATTACCGCTGTCCCGACAAGTTCAAGTTCTAGTATAACATCACCATCGAGCAGCTCGAGCACTGAACCACCATCGAGCAGCTCGACCGCTGAACCACCATCGAGCAGCTCGACCGCTGAACCACCATCGAGCAGCTCGACCGCTGACCCACCATCGAGCAGCTCGACCGCTGAACCACCATCGAGCAGCTCGACCGCTGAACCACCATCGAGCAGCTCGACCGCTGAACCACCATCGAGCAGCTCGACCGCTGAACCACCATCGAGCAGCTCGACCGCTGAACCACCATCGAGCAGCTCGACCGCTGAACCACCATCGAGCAGCTCGACCGCTGAACCACCATCGAGCAGCTCGACCGCTGAACCACCATCGAGCAGCTCGACCGCTGAACCACCATCGAGCAGCTCGACCGCTGAACCACCATCGAGCAGCTCGACCGCTGAACCACCATCGAGCAGCTCGACCGCTGAACCACCATCGAGCAGCTCGACCGCTGAACCACCATCGAGCAGCTCGACCGCTGAACCACCATCGAGCAGCTCGCCCGCTGAACCACCATCGAGCAGCTCCACCTCTGAACCACCATCGAGCAGCTCGAGCGCTGAACCACCATCGAGCAGCTCGACCGCTGAACCACCATCGAGCAGCTCGACCGCTGAACCACCATCGAGCAGCTCGACCGCTGAACCACCATCGAGCAGCTCGACCGCTGAACCACCATCGAGCAGCTCGACCGCTGAACCACCATCGAGCAGCTCGACCGCTGAACCACCATCGAGCAGCTCGACCGCTGAACCACCATCGAGCAGCTCGACCGCTGAACCACCATCGAGCAGCTCGACCGCTGAACCACCATCGAGCAGCTCGACCGCTGAACCACCATCGAGCAGCTCGACCGCTGAACCACCATCGAGCAGCTCGACCGCTGAACCACCATCGAGCAGCTCGACCGCTGAACCACCATCGAGCAGCTCGACCGCTGAACCACCATCGAGCAGCTCGACCGCTGAACCACCATCGAGCAGCTCGACCGCTGAACCACCATCGAGCAGCTCGACCGCTGAACCACCATCGAGCAGCTCGACCGCTGAACCACCATCGAGCAGCTCGACCGCTGAACCACCATCGAGCAGCTCGACCGCTGAACCACCATCGAGCAGCTCGACCGCTGAACCACCATCGAGCAGCTCGCCCGCTGAACCACCATCGAGCAGCTCCACCTCTGAACCACCATCGAGCAGCTCGAGCGCTGAACCACCATCGAGCAGCTCGACCGCTGAACCACCATCGAGCAGCTCGACCGCTGAACCACCATCGAGCAGCTCGACCGCTGAACCACCATCGAGCAGCTCGACCGCTGAACCACCATCGAGCAGCTCGACCGCTGAACCACCATCGAGCAGCTCGACCGCTGAACCACCATCGAGCAGCTCGACCGCTGAACCACCATCGAGCAGCTCGACCGCTGAACCACCATCGAGCAGCTCGACCGCAGAACCACCATCGAGCAGCTCGACCGCTGAACCACCATCGAGCAGCTCGACCGCTGAACCACCATCGAGCAGCTCGACCGCTGAACCACCATCGAGCAGCTCGACCGCTGAACCACCATCGAGCAGCTCGACCGCTGAACCACCATCGAGCAGCTCGACCGCTGAACCACCATCGAGCAGCTCGACCGCTGAACCACCATCGAGCAGCTCGATCGCTGAACCACCATCGAGCAGCTCGAGCACTGCATCATCATCGACGGCCAGTTCAAGCCCCGAAACACAAACACAGCTGAAGGTATAAACGATAGTGAAATATGTTTTACAGTCTGCTAATGAAACCTTTCGGACAACCCATTTGACTTTTACCGACCCTCCTTTTGGCTCCAGTTGCAATGAAAATTATTTAATACTAGCTCTTGCCAGCGGCTTCGCCCGCGTGGTGTTAGAAAATTATCCTACTAGAATGTACAACCGAGGTAAAAAAATATCTTATGTAAAAATAATCCAGGTTGATCTATCATCATCATCATCATTTCAGCCGAAAGACGTCCACTGCTGGACATAGGCCTCCCCCAAGCTCCGCCACTTCGACCGGTTCTGTGCTTCCCGCATCCAGCGGACTCCTGCGGCCCTCACAAGGTCATCGGTCCACCTTGTGGGAGGCCTACCAACTTTACGTCTTCCGGTGCGCGGTCGCCACTCCAGAACTTTTCGACCCCATCGGCCATCTGTTCTGCGTGCAATGTGCCCTGCCCACTGCCACTTAAGTTTGGCAATTCTTGGTTGATCTATATGTGTGCCAAATTTCATCTAAATCCGTCCAGCCGTTTTTGCATGATTGAGTAACAAACATTTAGACATACAAACTTTGACATTTTTGTAATGTGTTGTGTTTCGCGCAGTGTACTGTCGACAGATGTTGTGACACATCAAACTGACATTATGAACTAAGTGGTCACAGACAAACACGAAAGATAACTTAGTAAATATTTCAATTACAAAGATGCAATATTGGTGGACAAGCGATATTTGAAATTACTAACCTGCACCATTACTTTAAAAAAAAATATACTAAACCCTAAAAACGACAATTTTCGTTGACAGTCTTTTTTTTTATTTCGTTTTTCAGACATCTTACCGTGGAACACGATCATTGCTGCAGTTTAGAGAAGATGCAGTGTCAGAATCAGAACCTCAGTGTATGGAAGCAGCATATGAAGGTAACCTTTACAAATCTATTACTTCAACAAGAGTTATTGAAATTACGAAATCCTTTGGCAGTAGCAGCTAGGAGCATTGCATAAAATTCACGTTTCAGTCCTCTGACCAAGCATGCTGATATTTATTATTACTAATTATTAAAAAGTATTAGTACTATAAATAAAATAAAAAAAAAAAAAAAACTTTTTATTTCAGGCATATTTGACCCATACATATTGTTAGTAGAACGACTTAAAACTATGTTAGTATTTAAAAAATTTCTATTAATTTAAGTATTTGCCGCCCTCTGGGGCCCCGGGCACGCGCACTTGTGCTTGAACCCAGTGCCCCAGAAGGGGGCTGTCCAGCTTGTGGCTGAGCACGTTCAGGATGGCGTTGGCGCTCCCACGCGTACGGAACATCAGCGACGCGATACGGCGCCGCAGCACAGTGTGAAAGCCGTCTGTGTGCGCGTGCGCAAACATCGCAGACGCACTACAGTAGCGTGGGAGCCCCACCAGCACCCTGAACGCGTTATTATATTGTATTCGGAGAGCGTTGATGGCCCGCTGCGTGTAGTCGACCCACAGATTGCAGGTGTAAAGAGTTTGGCAGAATGCTTTAAAAAGTGTAACCTTTACCTCTAAACTACACCTTGCAAATCTGCGTGCCAACATGTTACAGCGGACCGCCATCGCTCTCCTCTCCCTTTCGATGTTCCCATCGTCTTTTAAATCCTCGGTAACCACATGGCCGAGGTATTTAAACTCTCTCACTCTTCGAAGAGCGACAGCGTTAAGCAGCACAGGTGCCACATCCCCCAGTTTACGACCCCTGGCTTGAAATACCATGAGCTCGCTTTTCTGTACATTGTACAGGAGACCATGTACCCTCGCATACTCCTCACACACGCCTATCAGCTTTCTGAGCGCGGCTATTGATGGGCTGAGCAACACCATATCGTCTGCATAACTAATACTGTTGATACAGTGACCGTCGATCGAGCATCCCACTCCGACGTCGCTCAGCCCAACAATCAGCCCGTTCACGTACAAGTTGAAGAGAGAAGGAGATGTTAACCCCCCCTGTCTCACTCCACACTCCAACCTGTACTCGTCAGAAAGTTCGCCAAGCCATTTGACCTGGTTAGTTTGGTGGTCATACCAATATTTGAAAATATTAATTAACTCACCCGGCACACCTGTATCCTTGAGTTTACGCCAGAGAGTATCATACCTAACCAGGTCAAATGCCCTGGAGAGATCAAGAAAGGCTGCATACACAGGCGTGTTCCTATCTGTGTAATACCTGACGGTCTGCTTGAGAGACATAACCGCACATTCTGTCGAAAGTCCTGGCCTGAAACCGAACTGTGCATCGTTTAAATTTAGGTGTTCTTTAAGCCGTCTCTCAAGCAGGCCATCAAGCACCTTAGATGTCGTTGTAGCTAATGATATCGGGCGGTAGTTGCACTTGTCGGAATTATCTCCAGTCTTGTTTTTAATTATAGGCACTACCACCGTCTTCATCAGTTCATTTGGCAGGTAGGAATGCCTAACACAGAGAGTAAATAACAGTCCCAGTAGCCTCGGTAGGTGTGGCCCCGCATGCTGGAAATGTTCGATGCTAAGGCCGTCGTGTCCGGGCGATTTCCCTCGAGTCATACCCTTTATTATTAGAGCAACTTGTTTTGCTGTGACACGGTCAGGCACCGCTGACACGACGACCTCAGCATCCCTGGTCTGCTCACCTTTTAGCGGAGACTCCACTTGAAAGTGACATTTAAACATATTAGCAATATCTTTTGGTTCGCTAATGCCGTTGACACTCACCGGGACGCTAGGTTTTGGGTTTAATTTATTTGTTTGTTGCCAAAATCCTTTAAAATCTTTTTTCCTATGTTTAGTAGCTAAAATATTCATTTTTATTAACTCTTGGTTATTCTGACAATAGTGTAGTTTGCTTTTGATTTTTTTTCTAGATTCGTACATTTCATTATAAATGTTACCACTGTTAGGTCGACCATAAGATACCCAGGTTAAAAACTTCTGCCTAGCCTCCCTGTGAGCGTCACGAACATACTTGTTCCAGCCGACAACATGACGACCGCGGTGGTGTCCGCAGCTACCCCCACGACCCACATAGCTATCAATAGCAGCCTCGCGCAACGCTATCACAATGTCACCATAAAGCGTGTCTATCGCTGCCAAGTGATCCTTGCCACTATCACTACACATGCTGTCACAACATTGATGGAATTCGTGAGGGAAGCCTAATTCCCTTAGTTTATCATTACAACATTTACTATATTTTTCTATTTGGCTTAAATCCCTGTCTCCCCATAGAACTTTATTTGTTTTGGTGTGCGGTGGCTTAATGGTTTGACAAACTGATTTTAAATTACACTGAATCTCTACTGGATAGTGGTCAGACCAGAAAATGTCGTAACATACCTTTACTGAAGTAACCGTCATTAATGCAGCGTCCGTAACAATACAGTGGTCTAACCACCTGCAGCTGCCGTGCGCCTCACTCACAAAAGTACAGGTATTATAATTCGAGCCCAACATCTGCAGGTCCACACACGTCCAACTTTGCTCATTACAAAAATTTTGGAGTTCATTGCCAAACAATTCCCCCGGATGAGCATTAAAGTCCCCCAGGACTATAGCGGCATCTACACCGCCTCATGTGAACTACGCATAACACTGACGTCACGCAAATCCTGCATCGCGCAAGCAGAGTTTACCGCACAACTAGAATATATACAACGTCCTGACATCAAACATCGGACAGTTCACTGCACACGACACCCGTCTAGTCGGAGGATGTTCCTTTTTCTATAGATATTGAGTGAACCTTACACCCTGTTCCTCATACCCCTATAGTACCTACAGTCTACATAATATCACTGTTTTTCTTATTGCTTTACAGAAAATGGTGAAACGAACTTTGTCCGGGACTGTTACTACCCTCCAGAAGAAGACACCGAAGAATCTATGGAACAATGTCGCGACTTAGTTGGGTCTGATGGAACCATCATGAAATGTACCGTGTGTACCAAGGACCTATGCAATGCCGCAGCGAAACCAACAACGACCATCTCTCTGATCGCAGCCGCCTTGATATCCAGTTTTTTCTACTTCAAACAATAATTTGGCTATCTATCCAGCTAGAATCGAATAACCTTTTCAGAGTTTTTTGAAAAGAATAGGTCATTTACATCGTTTCAATAAATTGAACGACTTAAATGATCTATTAATTTATCTTACTTTTTTATTAAAGTGAATTAATAAAATGGCTGATTAATTATACAGTAGATTTGTAAATTCGACTTACTGCTTATTTTTATGTTAAGAATTTTTATACAATAATTTAAGTTTTAGTGTTATTTAAAAATTGTGAAACAGCAAACAAAGATTTAAGTAATAAAAGAGCAGTAATCAAGATGTTTCTGTATAGGTATTCAAATTGAAGAAAGGTTTATTTCAGCAGTAATTTACGACAGATGGTTTTACATTAACTGTTGAAATAAACCTTTCTGGTACAGTCGTGAGACTCAGACGATGTTTGTTAAATCATTTCAATTTTTATTTTTTTGTACTGTTTACATGAGTTGTTGTCAAATAAATGTGATTTAATACTTTTGCCAGCAGTTTCGTCTGCGTGGAGGTCGGAAATTATTCCATAAGAACGTAAAACGTAAAATTTGGTATCCTATGTGTTAATCCAGTTATTATCTATCAATACCAAATATAGAATAAAATATGTGAAATGATAATGAAATAAGTCTCAAGTTTGTACACCTAGGGTGAAAATATAACGATCATTAAAATATTTAACTTGATATCCGTCTAATTCATTCTTATTTTTACACGCTTTATATTAGCTTCACTTGTATGTTTGTATGTAACCGACTCCTTAGAGCGCGATTTTGACCCACTTTAAACGGTCAGATTTCATTGAAACTTTGTAAACTTATCGAGGACCGATGACAATTCAATCATTTAAAAAAAATTATAAAAATGAAAAAAAAAACACGTTTTTGTAGTTAGCAGAACTAAAAAATAGAAAATAAATAAAAGTTTAAAAAACTAAAAAACACGCTTTAGAAACCAAACTAAAAAAGGAGAAAATAATTTAATTCAATTAAAAAGCGGTGGGTGCTTGACATTAATTGATTATAAAAATACCTCAAAAAGCACCCCAATCTTTTTAATTTGGGGGTACCGCCCACGGTACCCCCAAATTAAGCATTTTCCTGTATCTCGGGGGTCAGAATCGCGAAAATTTCATAGTGAGGTACATAGTAGTATTACATAACAGGAAAACATAAACTAAAGAAAAAAAATAAACTAAACTAAGATCAATTAAAATAAAACACTTACGGCCTTATTCATAAAAAGTTTTCGAACATCTAAACAGTTGCTAAAGTCTGGTTTCTCTTCGAAAACCAGACTTTAGCAACTGTTTAGATGGTCGATAACTTTTTATGAATAAGGCCGATAAAGTATACCTTGCTACGAGTATAAGCGTGATATTGCACAAAGCAAAATAAAATAATCAATATTCAGAGATCAAATAAGTTAAAAAAAGAATAATTTTGAAACAAAAATATTAATTAACAAAAGCCTAATTAATTAGGTTGTATCTTAAAATCTATTTGAAAAATTTAAATGTGAAGTGTAAGTGTGAGTATATCTTTGTTATCTTTATGCTTCGACATTAATATCAAAATTAATGCATCAATTAGACAGAAACCAAATGATTATTAAATACGGGGGTCATACTGAAACTTTTTAGAATAGGCCAGTAAGAAAAGCAGCCGATGAAAATTTATTTCAATTTCGAATTAGGAACTCTTTGGGAATCTGTATATGTGTACGCACCGTTAACCCGGGCCTGGTCCTTACCGGTGACCTACCCATTACTCGCCGTCCGCAAGCCCGCGCCTACGGAGGCGGGAAATCGTCCTGGGATTCCCGATTCTCCTGCGGCGAGTAGGGCCGTGAGAGCGCTAAGATTGCCTTTCCCTCATGTGTGCCGCCCCTCCCTCTTCGCGAACTAATGCTCGCAGTGCTGCGCTGTGTGACTTCAATTTAGTTCGAGTGTGATCACTAGCTTCCAATTTTCCTAATTAGGGTGTTCATCGGTAGAGTTTCTATAAATTGGATAGTGTAATACGCTCTTTAGTGTTTGACTCGCACTAGGCTGCTTAGGCAGGCTTAGATCACACAGCGTTTATCAGTATCTATGATACTTTACTGTTTAATTTTGTAATCACATGGCAGTTCCATACTGCATTTTGATTTAAAATCAAATCAACAACAACTAGTGGTTAACCGTATGAACGGCTGATGTTGACGTCTCACTCCTACGTTTAACGGGTGTTCAGCCTAGCCTCAGAGTATAAAGTCTTTGGGACACATAGGCTACTATTAGATGCTCAATCTGCTGCTGTTTCGCAGAAGGAGGTGACGGCTTCCCATGCATTCTCACTCCGTACCATGGCCTAGACCTGGGCCGGACGCGAGAGATCGCCGCCACCGATCGCCTCCACGAGGACACGGCGGAGCTCCGCCCAAGCCGGGCAGACCTCTACCGTATGCTCCACCCTGTCCTATGGGTCATTACGCAGCAATTGTACTAGAAGTTAAAAGGTCTGTTCCTGTGGTAAACAATGACTGATATGTCAGTCATTGTTTACCAGTTGTCTTCGAAACAGCGTTAGACAGCAGCGCCTAAGAAGTAAGAAGCGCCACATGTGACGGTGCTCAGAAAAGAACGGAGACTACTCCGAAAAGCAATAAAAATATGAACAGCCTTCTACATCATTCTGTTTATTATTTTCTAAAAACTTTGTTTGTGACCCACGTAGAATGGACCATAGTAGATTACAAAGTCGTCGCAATCGCAACGAGTTCCGAGGCCAGTTGGTCAAAACTGCCAGTTTTTTTTTTAATAGAGACGTTGGGAGATGGGTTGGGTGGAATCCACATCAAACCGTTCTCTTTTTGAAAGTATTCTTTAAGATAGTCGTAACAAAAGCAGTATTATACTCAACATTTGAGGGGTCCTCACACTGCCCACAAAAAGACGCTGCCTGTACAGAGCACTTATTCGTTGTGTGTTTAAGTCGGAAACATGCTTTTGAAAAAATTGGTTGATTGCATCATTACAAACATTTTATTTCCAAATCTCAGTTTGGAAACTGGTAATCTCA
The DNA here is from genome assembly GCA_947359405.1 of Antitype chi. NCBI lineage: Eukaryota > Metazoa > Arthropoda > Insecta > Lepidoptera > Noctuidae > Antitype > Antitype chi. Next base: position 8,646,433 of record OX375826.1, read on the forward strand.
GCTTCCAACCCTCGGAGCTAATTTGGCCAAAATTCATAGGTCTGATTTCCACAAGGTCATAATGAACGAAATTATACATAATAGTACACGGTTTTTGTGCCTGCCATTTGAAGAATCAGTTATATGAAGCTCAGTGCACCGCTTTCTTCGAGGACCTCTTTGGTTTTGGACGAGGAGCTGCAGCCTCCTAAGCTATTGATCTCACTGCAAGACCTTTGTCCTGCAGTTAAACGGTTCAAATTTTAAAACCACAAAAACCCATATACATACCACCATTACCATACCATTTTGAAGCCACGAGAATTAACTAGAGTTTCTGTAGTAAATTCTACGTGGCTTGGTATTTTTTATCCAGAAATGGCGGCTGGAAGATGAGTAGCATCCTTACATCGTGCAGCAGAAGCAGCCTTCGTAGTCTGGACGTAGTGGTCCTCAGGAGTCATGGACTGCGCCGGAAGATGAACGTCGTCCTCATGCCGTGCAGCAGAAGCAATCCCTTTACTCTGGACGCAGTGGTCCTGAGGATACAGAAAGCCTCTTGATGCCTGGAAGTTGAGCGGTATTCTCACGTCGTGCAGAACAATCCTGCAGTCAGGGCCGCCGCTGGCCAATACCGAAGGGTGTCAGAGTTAGAGAGTTAGGAGAACCTAGGGAGAAAAACATCGTGAGCTACGTCACCTCAATGCCACGTCTGGGACCTGGCTGCATACCGGACGCGGCTGGAGTCACCAGGAACCTGGGGGACATCTAGAGGAGTTTACTCAGAAGAGAATTCCATATTGGATGGTTGCTGGTAGCTTCCAGGGTATAAACTCAGTTAGAATTGGTACGGCTCAGATATTAGGTTTTCAAAACAATCCAAAATTTAACAATCTACTTTTAAATCAATTGCCAGCTAGTTATATTAATCGCTCATCAACCAGTAACAATACAATTTAATAACCAACCTTGACCTAAATACCGAAACTTTATAATTCTGACCACAGACCTAATAAAAACGAGACGGACGTAACCTTGTGAGTGAAACATGCAAATGGCCGACCATTTATATGTGTGCATGCTGTGAGGGTTGCCATATAAATTCTAAATTTGCCCACTGTTTAGATCTAGCACAATTGGATCATGTTAGCATATAAGTACTACTTACTTCAGCATTGGGTTCGATTAAGTCATGCTACCGTTTTGATTTAATTAAACTTGGTATTGTCATTTTCTAATCACTATAATTATTTTGTATGTTTTAAGGACATCGAACTAATAAATAACAGTTCATCTTAGCAGTGCTTGGACTATAAAGTATAGGTCATATCGTATAATTTATTATTATTTCTGTTTGTTAATCTTTTACCATATAAGATACGTTTCTAAATATTTTGCAAAACACATAAAATCATTTAAAATATTAAAAATTGTGGCTCATCGGTATCAGGAACAGGGTCCAAGTAGCCTATGGTTAGTGCTTTAGAGACAGGAACCTCCTGACTATGCGTGCCATGTCCAGGTGTACTGTTTTCTGAATAAAGCCCTTGACTCAGCGGCACAATGAGAGCCTCTTGAGGCTGGTTTCACAATTCCAGAAGTACGTACTAGGCAACTGGCAAAGTTTTGAATAAAACGTTAAGGAAGCAACGAAAGGTTAAGGAAAAAGTCATCATCATTCATCTTCATTTCAGCCGAAAGTCGTCTACTGCTGGACATAGGCCTCCCCTAAGTACCGCCACATTGACCGGTTCTGTGCTTCACGCATCCCGAACATTCCCGAACACTCCCGAACGCTGCCCAACCGAGTTGGATTCGACGATTGACCTCTTTCTCGAAGTTGGACCTACCTAACTGTACAGGTTGTCCTAGGTAAACGTACTCGTAGACAACTTTGAGTGCAGCGCCTCCGACCGTTATGAGAGTGGGTGTTACATGAGCATTGGACATGACCTTTGTCTTGTCCATGTTTATTTTAAGACCCACTCTTTGGGAAGCTCTGCTGAGGTCATCGAGCAGCCTTGACAACTATATTATAGGCAAACCAAAGGTGAGTGATGTACTCGCCATTGATGTTGATGCCAGCCCCTTTCCAGTCCAGAACCTTGAAGACATACTCCAGTGCAGCGGTGAAGAGTTTCGGAGAGATAACGTCTCCCTGTCTAACACCTCGCTGCAGAAGGATAGGTTTCGAGGTCTGGTCCTTGAGTCGGACTGACATAGTAGCGTTTTCTTACAGACACTTTAACACCTCGATGTACCGATAGTCGATCTGGCATAGTTGGAAGGACTGCAGTACAGCCCATATCTCGATTGAATCAAAGGCTTTTTCGTAGTTCACAAACGCTAATCAGAGAGGCAGGTTATACTTTTCGGTCTTCTGTATTACCTGCCGCAGCGTATGTATATACCTTTACGGAACCTAGCTTGTTCGGGAGGCTGGAAGTCGTCAAACCTGCGCGCTAGATGGTTCGTGATGACTCTGGAGAACAGCTTGTAGATATGATGGCTCAGAAGTGAGATGGGCCTAACATTATTAAGAAGGGCATTGTCACCCTTCTTAAAGAAAAGTACCACCACCTCTCGTACAAGCTGACGTCCGGGACCGGAAGAAGTAAAATGGGGGAAGAAAAAGTACATTAAATACAAAACGTGCCAATTGCCTTGTACGAATTTCTGAAACTGTCCATTCGCCCACAAATAAATTAACTTTGTGCGAGTCAAAGAGCGAGAGTATTATATTCTTTAAAAGCGTCGATTCGTCTGTTTCGGGCGAATATTTTCCTGCGAAACGACTAATAAGCCGATGAACAACATATATCGACTTTTTCGGCTGTCCTGACCATAACTGGCAAAAATAGAAAATATAACATGACCGAACATCACGCCGGTGTTAAGGGTTAGGGACAGGTGTAGCCATTGTAACCCATTGAAGAATGGCGTTAAAACTCATATTGTTAACTCCATCTTCTTGGTATGCCCCCGTCCCTATAGTGGGAAGAAATAGGTTGAGGAAATAGCGTATGCGTCAAACGGCCGTTGCCACTAACACTTAGTGTCACTTTCATTATTGTTTTATTATTATTGTGCTGTTAGAATTTCAACTCTAAATGTACCTCAATGTAGATTGCAAATATTTAGGAGGTATGTATAACAGGCTGCCTAATTCGTTTAAGGAACTTCCTATCCCCATGTTTAAGAAACAGCTAACAAATTGGCTATTGGATAATTGTTTTTATAACATTGACGAATTTATGGAGTATTGTAAAAATCCAAGATGACAAGTAGTACATTTTTATATTTATTTTAAAGTAACAATTACCTAATTATAATATTATTAATTCATATTGGACTGAATGTAAATCGCCAATCTTGAAATTCATTGTACTAAGCTATGTAATAATGACATTTGTACACCACATATTGTTGCGATAGAATGTACAGAACTTATAAAAACATTAATACCATAATATGTAAAACCCCGACCGACCCTTGGTCGTTGAAGCGCCAGCCCGCGCCGCAGCTGAGCCAGTAGCTTTAAATTCCCCGATCAATAATAATAATGCAAATATTTTGATCCAGCCTGTCCCCAATAGCTGTCCCCCTATCAGTGACGCCCTGAGCCGAGGTTCGTACCCCACAGGGGGTGCCCTCAGCGTGCAGTCGCTTAGTTTGTAAATTTTTGGTTTGTAAGCCCTGGCTGGAGGCGTTAAGTTAATTCTTAATGGCAGCCCCAGGAAAGCCCGGTTAAGCAGTCACGGCCGCTCAAGGTCAACTGCGAGATGCCCGACAAAAAAATAAAAAACACTATGTAAAACTACATTCTTACAAATAAATAAAGTTATTGAAAACGGGCATCAAGGCCTGAACCTTTACTTTAGCTGTTTCCTTATCCTGGTTATCTATGAAGAAGGGTTTCTGTTTTTATCAATATAATATGATTATTTAGAGCGATATATGTACTCGAAGATAATTTTTCGAGTGTTAAGTTCGAGAAGTTTATTGCACACATGGTGTTTAAAAAGTAAGTAAGCAAAAGCAAGCAGTAGTATGTAAAGTAAGTAAGTAATACCTACACGATTTCTAATATCTATCTCTAGTTTCTTATCTCTAAATTGTTTAAAATTACTGTTTTCGCCTGTCTGTTTCTCGGCTTACTCGTTCTAAACCACGCACGAATTAGGATACTTACGTTCAGTTTTTTAATATTTTGCCGTGTCTTGTCTGTCCTTCTCCATATCCCAAGCTATATCTCTGCTAAGTTTCATGACAATCGGTTCAGCGGTTTAGGCGTGAAAGCGTAACAGACAGACAGACCGACAGACAAAGTTACTTTTGCATTTAATATTATAAATAAAAATAGTAGGGATTACCTACTATTTTTTTGTTTTGGCGGACTCATACCGGCTCCACTCGGTTGGCCGTCTTCAGCTCATGTGGAGGGGGTGGGGAAACGGGGCTCCTAATCTATAAGTAAATTAACCTATCTAATTGGATACAACATGCTGTATAATTATTATGAACAACTATTATTCATAATAATTACGCGCATTACAAATAATAGGAACACAAAGATCGTTATTTAATTAGTAGTGCTCATATATCATTAACGACAATTTTATTTTATTTATTGGAGACAAAAACTGTTACAATCCTTGGTGCGTCAGATACACAAGAAAACCCCACACCATTCCCCATTTATTAATAATAAATAATTAAAAGCAGTGAAGGACTGTGGTAACAAATTAGTTGACAAAGGAACAAATGGGGAAGATTGTGTTCATTGTAGTGGTTGTGACGTTTTGTGGGGTATTCAGGTGTAAGTTTCCTTTTTTTTATGTTTTTTTAAAAGTGAACACGTTGACACTTACCTATGTTTAGATGATTTTGGAAGTACTTAAAAAATCACCACAGGAAAAAATAGGTAGCTAGTTATTTTTGTAGCGAAAACATTTAAACGGGTTTATTCGGCTACAGCAAATAGCGTAATGTTTTGTATCCTACGGCCTGCGCACAGTTATTAGGGAATATATGTTTGAAAAATTTCAACAAAATCTGTAAAGTAGATTCGGCGTGATGCTGGAACATAATATGACGTCCATGATGACGTCATTAGCTCAAATACTTATTGCTTGGTTAATTTCTCTTTTTCAACCCCCGACGCAAAAAGCAGGGGGGGTGTTATAAGTTTGACCGCTATGTGCAGTGGCGTAACTAGGTTAGGGCAGGCAGGGCAAGAGCCCTGGGTGCCTATCAAAGGGGAGCGCAAAATGTCGCCAATTATTAATTAAATAAAAAAACGAGCAGTACGAGGATGAAAGCATATTTCCAAATCTGCCTATTTCTATTCAAATTCTCTTAAAATTACAGCATTGCAAGCGATTTTTTAGGAAGTTTTTTTTTTGTTTTTTTTTAAAACGTTGCACCACACTAGGAATTTCTCCTGTACTGTGGGTGCGTTTACAAACATTTAAACTCACATACACAAACAGCCAGACCCAGAACAATTACTTGTAGGTCATACAAATATTTGTTCCGTGCGGGAATCGAACCCGCGACACGCAGCGCAGCAGTCAATCGCTTAACCACTGCGCCAATCGTGCCGCCAGTTTAAATTAATACCTCCGTTATTGAGGCCTCTAATATATCAAGAAAGGTTATGCGACCTAGCTTTGCTCAGTGTAGACCGAGAAGATAATTTACGAAGGGCGCAAATGTGATGCGTGCCCTAGGCGCCATTTTCTATTGGTACGCCCTTGGCTATGTGTGTGTCTGTCTGTGGCACTGTGGCGCTTAAACTGGTAAACCGGTTTGGATGCGTTTTTATTTATTTAAAAATACGTTTTTTAGCGGTGGTTTTAAGACATGTTTTATCAAAATCGGTTCAGCAGTCTGAAGATTATCAGCTCTGTTCTGATTGACGAAGGGATTTGAGCATCTTCCACGGGTCTGATCGAGTCGAAATTTGGTATTCTATTACTACAATGATATTAGACGAACCAAGCAACGTAGAACTGATGCTGGAGCATCACCTGGAATTTCCAGAATACCCAACTTCGTCACCAATAAACAGCAGAAGTATCGTGTTTGGGCTCATTAATAAGGTCTCAATGATTTGGTTATAGATAAATGGTGATCAGGGTCTGATGATGGAATAGTAACGAAGAATGAGGATAAACGATTAATAAATTTCAATGTGGGAAACACACTTGGACATGTTTTGATCGTAACGTGTTTACTATTATTATATTAAGTTTGAAAAGCAGGAAACAAAAGTTAAATTAAAAATTTCAAAATCCCCCGACCCAATCAAAAACCTCTAAAAAGTAAACAAATAAAATGTTTCGCCTTTTAACTTTAAAAACTTTTTCCAAAAAAAAAAACAACCGACTTCCAAAAAAACACTAAAAAGTGAAAAAAACTTTAATTTCGGAAGGCGGTGACAAAAAATTCAAATACAGCTCCAAAGACACCGACTTCCGAAATTAAAGTTATTTTTCACTTTGTAGTGTTTTTTTGGAAGTCGGTTGTTTTTTTTTTTGGAAAAAGTTCTTTTTCACTTTTTAGTGGTTCACATGTGCCCCAGCACATGCAGCATGTGCATGTGCCCATGTGTGTGTGTTATCCCTTCACAGCATACCGGCGTGATGTTATGTTATGAACTGGTGTAAGCAATAGACAAACATGATATTTCAGCAATCCCAGTCCATTTGCTATCATTTATTGAGGAGTTCCGTTGCCTATCTCCGAAGGTCTACATCAGATCTTCACCAAATTGAAATGGGACCACTCCGAGAAAGTACTCTTCCAAAAAATACCCAAATCGCTTCGTGTGCCTATAAAATTTGAAGAGTTCTCTCTATTTCTCCAGAATCCCATCATCAGATCCTGACTTGATGATCATGGGACCACCTGGGAAGTATACCCTTTCAAACAAAAAAAACGAAATCCAAATCGGTCCAGCCATCTTCGAGTAATCGGGGAACATACATAAAAAAAAGAAAAAAAAAAGGTTCCGACGAATTGAGAAACTTTGAAGTCGGTCAAAAAGAAGTTGTAGGTAGTATTTTGATCAAAGCATTGTCATGTCGGTAGACGTTCAATGAAAACACCAAACAGACGGATAATATTTACATTAGCCGCCCCCAAAGTGACAATGCTACGATCAAAATATTATACTACCTACAACTTCTTATTAAAATTAAAAGGCGAATACATTTTATTTGGTTACTTTTAAGAGGTTTGTAACTGCGATGTCAAGTCGCAATTACTTACTCGGTGTTGTCGTGAACACGAATACACAACTATAATTGCTCAGAATTGCGCTATTAAATTATTCAATCTTTAAGTAGATACAAAAAGATCCCGCAGTGAAGTGGCTACCGTTGCGCTAAATCTCAACTCTAGCAAGTTATTGCGATCTCGCCTCACACAACAAGCCGACTTTTTATAATAAAAACAGGCTAATTGCAAGTCGGGTTACGCGCAATGAAGGGTTCCGTAGTTGGGCTAAATTAGTTATGAAACATGTTCTCGAATAAATTGATGTTATTTTAAGACTACACTTCATTTAGGTTTTCTGTAAGAACTAATTTCAAATTCCAATCAAATCCTAAATTCCATTAAATCATACAAGTTTGTGAGTGATGGATGTTTGTTACTCAATCACACAAAAACGGCTAAACGGATTTGGATGTAATATGGCGCACAGAAAGAAAATAACCTGGAAAAACACATAATGATACTTTTTTTCCCGGTGGTACTTTCCCGTGTGATAATTTTCAACCTCCACACGGGCGAAGCCGCTGGCAAAAGCTAGTATCATAAAAATAAACTTTGTATTAAATTTAACGTTCGAAGTCCCAGGGCTTTTGGTTGGTGATGATAATGATAGTCAGACATACAGTTAGTAAGGGATTCAGTCAGTCAGTTTCTGATTTAATATGAGTAATATAGATTAATGTCAAACACATCCCACAGATTGAAACATTATGACATTGTTGTTTCTTTAGCTAACGCACTACAATGTTTTGTGTGTCGGGGCTGTCGAACAGTAAACTCAACCTACGTAACAACATGTCCAACAAGAAAACCAAATACAACCACACCTTTCCCATTAACAACAACAAGCACAAGTACAAGACTTCCGTCAAGCGCAAGTACCGGAACGAAGACAACGACAATCAAAAGCACAGCACCACCAAGTACCACAAGCATCGGTGACCCAAAAACTGATGCATCAACAACAAAAGCGCCAACAACAGTAATCACAACAAGCACAGTAAAGAATGTGCCGACAAAAGAAGCGCCAACGAGCACAGTCAATGACGTTCCAGAAACAGTAGCGCCAACCAGCACAGACACTGATGCGCCGACGACACTCAAGCCAAGTAACACAGTGACTGAGTTTCCAACAACAGTAGTGCCAACAAGCACAGTCACTGATGCACCAACAACAGCAGCACTAAAAAGCACAGTGACTGATCTTCTAACAACAGACGTGCAAACAAGCTTAGTGACTGATGTGCCAACAACAGTATCGCAAAGTAGTACAGTAACCGATGCACAATCGACAGCAGCACAAACTAGCACAGTCACAGAAATTCCAACAACAGTAATGCCAACTAGCACAGTGACTGATGTGCCAACAACAGTAATGCCAACTAGCACAGTGACTGATATGCCAACAATCGTATTGACAAGTACTACAGTAACCGATGCACAAACAACTGAAGCGCCAACAAGCACAGTCACTGATGCGCCAACGACATTGACAGAAACTAGCATAGTAACTGACGCATCAAACACAGCATCACCTACTAGCACTGTGACTGATAATACAGAAGGGCCAACAAGTACAGTGACTGATGTGCCAACAACAGCTGCAACAACCAGCACAGACACTGATGTTCCAGCATTACTAACGCCAACTAGCACAGTCACTAAGGCACCAACAACAGTAGCGCCAACAGTCACAGTCACTGATGCACAAACAACAGCAGCACTAACTAGTACAGTGACCGATGTGCCAACAACAGCTGCGTCAACCAGCACAGACACCGATGCGCCGACGACAGTCACGCCAAGTAACACAGTGACCGATGTTCCAACAACAGCAGCACCAACTAGCACAGTGACTAATCTTCTTACAACAGATGTGCCAACAAGCCTAATAACTGATGCGCCAGCAACGGTATCGCCCAGTAGTACAGTAACCGATGCACAAACAACAGCAGCACCAACTAAAACTGTGACTGATGTTCCAACAACGGTAACGCCAACAAGCACAGTTACCGATGCATCAACAACAGCTGCACCAACCAGCACAGACACTGATGTTCCAGCATCACTAACGCCAACTAGCACAGTCACTGAGGCACCAACAACAGTAGCGCCAACAAGCACAGTCACTGATGCACAAACAACAGCAGCACTAACTAGTACAGTGACCGATGTGCCAACAACAGCTGCGTCAACCAGCACAGACACCGACGCCCCGACGACAGTCACGCCAAGTAACACAGTGACTGATGTTCCAACAACGGTAACGCCAACAAGCACAGATACCGATGCATCAACAACAGCTGCACCAACCAGCACAGACACTGATGTTCCAGCATCACTAACGCCAACTAGCACAGTAACTGAGGCACCAACAACAGTAGCGCCAACAATCACAGTCACTGATGCACAAACAACAGCAGCACTAACTAGTACAGTGACTAATGTGCCAACAACAGCTGCGTCAACCAGCACAGACACCGACGCGCCGACGACAGTCACGCCAAGTAACACAGTGAGTGATGTTCCAACAACGGTAACGCCAACAAGCACAGATACCGATGCATCAACAACAGCTGCACCAACCAGCACAGACACTGATGTTCCAGCATCACTAACGCCAACTAGCACAGTCACTGAGGCACCAACAACAGTAGCGCCAACAAGCACAGTCACTGATGCACAAACAACAGCAGCACTAACTAGTACAGTGACCGATGTGCCAACCACAGCTGCGTCAACCAGCACAGACACCGACGCGCCGACGACAGTCACGCCAAGTAACACAGTGACTGATGTTCCAACAACAGCAGCACCAACTAGCACAGTGACTGATCTTCTAACAACAGATGTGCCAACAAGCTTAATGACTGATGCGCCAGCAACGGTATCGCCCAGTAGTACAGTAACCGATGCACAAACAACAGCAGCACCAACAAGCAAAATGACAGATATTCCATCAACAGTTATGCCAACCAGCACAGTCACTGAGGCACCAACAACAGTAGCGCCAACAAGCACAGTCACTGATGCACAAACAACAGCAGCACTAACTAGTACAGTGACCGATGTGCCAACAACAGCTGCGTCAACCAGCACAGACACCGACGCGCCGACGACAGTCACGCCAAGTAACACAGTGAGTGATGTTCCAACAACGGTAACGCCAACAAGCACAGATACCGATGCATCAACAACAGCTGCACCAACCAGCACAGACACTGATGTTCCAGCATCACTAACGCCAACGAGCACAGTCACTGAGGCACCAACAACAGTAGCGCCAACAAGCACAGTCACTGATGCACAAACAACAGCAGCACTAACTAGTACAGTGACCGATGTGCCAACAACAGCTGCGTCAACCAGCACAGACACCGACGCGCCGACGACAATCACGCCAAGTAACACAGTGAGTGATGTTCCAACAACGGTAACGCCAACAAGCACAGATACCGATGCATCAACAACAGCTGCACCAACCAGCACAGACACTGATGTTCCAGCATCACTAACGCCAACTAGCACAGTCACTGAGGCACCAACAACAGTAGCGCCAACAAGCACAGTCACTGATGCACAAACAACAGCAGCACTAACTAGTACAGTGACCGATGTGCCAACAACAGCTGCGTCAACCAGCACAGACACCGACGCCCCGACGACAGTCACGCCAAGTAACACAGTGACTGATGTTCCAACAACGGTAACGCCAACAAGCACAGATACCGATGCATCAACAACAGCTGCACCAACCAGCACAGACACTGATGTTCCAGCATCACTAACGCCAACTAGCACAGTCACTGAGGCACCAACAACAGTAGCGCCAACAAGCACAGTCACTGATGCACAAACAACAGCAGCACTAACTAGTACAGTGACCGATGTGCCAACAACAGCTGCGTTAACCAGCACAGACACCGACGCGCCGACGACAGTCACGCCAAGTAACACAGTGAGTGATGTTCCAACAACGGTAACGCCAACAAGCATAGATACCGATGCATCAACAACAGCTGCACCAACCAGCACAGACACTGATGTTCCAGCATCACTAACGCCAACTAGCACAGTCACTGAGGCACCAACAACAGTAGCGCCAACAAGCACAGTCACCGATGCACAAACAACAGCAGCACTAACTAGTACAGTGACCGATGTGCCAACAACAGCTGCGTCAACCAGCACAGACACCGACGCGCCGACGACAATCACGCCAAGTAACACAGTGACTGATGTTCCAACAACGGTAACGCCAACAAGCACAGATACCGATGCATCAACAACAGCTGCACCAACCAGCACAGACACTGATGTTCCAGCATCACTAACGCCAACTAGCACAGTCACTGAGGCACCAACAACAGTAGCGCCAACAAGCACAGTCACTGATGCACAAACAACAGCAGCACTAACTAGTACAGTGACCGATGTGCCAACAACAGCTGCGTCAACCAGCACAGACACCGACGCGCCGACGACAGTCACGCCAAGTAACACAGTGAGTGATGTTCCAACAACGGTAACGCCAACAAGCACAGATACCGATGCATCAACAACAGCTGCACCAACCAGCACAGACACTGATGTTCCAGCATCACTAACGCAAACTAGCACAGTCACTGAGGCACCAACAACAGTAGCGCCAACAATCACAGTCACTGATGCACAAACAACAGCAGCACTAACTAGTACAGTGACTAATGTGCCAACAACAGCTAAGTCAACCAGCACAGACACCGACGCGTTGACGACAGTCACGCCAAGTAACACAGTGAGTGATGTTCCAACAACGGTAACGCCAACAAGCACAGATACCGATGCATCAACAACAGCTGCACCAACCAGCACAGACACTGATGTTCCAGCATCACTAACGCCAACTAGCACAGTCACTGAGGCACCAACAACAGTAGCGCCAACAAGCACAGTCACTGATGCACAAACAACAGCAGCACTAACTAGTACAGTGACCGATGTGCCAACAACAGCTGCGTCAACCAGCACAGACACCGACGCGCCGACGACAGTCACGCCAAGTAACACTGTGACTGATGTTCCAACAACGGTAACGCCAACAAGCACAGATACCGATGCATCAACAACAGCTGCACCAACCAGCACAGACACTGATGTTCCAGCATCACTAACGCCAACTAGCACAGTCACTGAGGCACCAACAACAGTAGCGCCAACAAGCACAGTCACTGATGCACAAACAACAGCAGCACTAACTAGTACAGTGACCGATGTGCCAACAACAGCTGCGTCAACCAGCACAGACACCGACGCGCCGACGACAGTCACGCCAAGTAACACAGTGAGTGATGTTCCAACAACGGTAACGCCAACAAGCACAGATACCGATGCATCAACAACAGCTGCACCAACCAGCACAGACACTGATGTTCCAGCATCACTAACGCCAACTAGCACAGTCACTGAGGCACCAACAACAGTAGCGCCAACAAGCACAGTCACTGATGCACAAACAACAGCAGCACTAACTAGTACAGTGACTAATGTGACAACAACAGCTGCGTCAACCAGCACAGACACCGACGCGCCGACGACAATCACGCCAAGTAACACAGTGACTGATGTTCCAACAACGGTAACGCCAACAAGCACAGATATCGATGCATCAACAACAGCTGCACCAACCAGCACAGACACTGATGTTCCAGCATCACTAACGCCAACTAGCACAGTCACTGAGGCACCAACAACAGTAGCGCCAACAAGCACAGTCACTGATGCACAAACAACAGCAGCACTAACTAGTACAGTGACTAATGTGCCAACAACAGCTGCGTCAACCAGCACAGACACCGACGCGCCGACGACAATCACGCCAAGTAACACAGTGACTGATGTTCCAACAACGGTAACGCCAACAAGCACAGATACAGATGCATTAACAACAGCAGCACCAACTAGCACAGTGACTGATCTTCTAACAACAGATGTGCCAACAAGCTTAATGACTGATGCGCCAGCAACGGTATCGCCCAGTAGTACAGTACCCGATGCACAAACAACAGCAGCACCAACAAGCAAAATGACAGATATTCCATCAACAGTTATGCCAACCAGCACAGTCACCGAGGCACCAACAACAGTAGCGCCAACAAGCACAGTCACTGATGCACAAACAACAGCAGCACTAACTAGTACAGTGACCGATGTGCCAACAACAGCTGCGTCAACCAGCACAGACAACGACGCCCCGACGACAGTCACGCCAAGTAACACAGTGACTGATGTTCCAACAACGGTAACGCCAACAAGCACAGATACCGATGCATCAACAACAGCTGCACCAACCAGCACAGACACTGATGTTCCAGCATCACTAACGCCAACGAGCACAGTCACTGAGGCACCAACAACAGTAGCGCCAACAAGCACAGTCACTGATGCACAAACAACAGCAGCACTAACTAGTACAGTGACCGATGTGCCAACAACAGCTGCGTCAACCAGCACAGATACCGACGCCCCGACGACAGTCACGCCAAGTAACACAGTGAGTGATGTTCCAACAACGGTAACGCCAACAAGCACAGATACCGATGCATTAACAACAGCTGCACCAACCAGCACAGACACTGATGTTCCAGCATCACTAACGCCAACTAGCACAGTCACTGAGGCACCAACAACAGTAGCGCCAACAAGCACAGTCACTGATGCACAAACAACAGCAGCACTAACTAGTACAGTGACCGATGTGCCAACAACAGCTGCGTCAACCAGCACAGACACCGACGCCCCGACGACAGTCACGCCAAGTAACACTGTGACTGATGTTCCAACAACGGTAACGCCAACAAGCACAGATACCGATGCATCAACAACAGCTGCACCAACCAGCACAGACACTGATGTTCCAGCATCACTAACGCCAACTAGCACAGTCACTGAGGCACCAACAACAGTAGCGCCAACAAGCACAGTCACTGATGCACAAACAACAGCAGCACTAACTAGTACAGTGACCGATGTGCCAACAACAGCTGCGTCAACCAGCAAAGACACCGACGCCCCGACGACAGTCACGCCAAGTAACACAGTGACTGATGTTCCAACAACGGTAACGCCAACAAGCACAGATATCGATGCATCAACAACAGCTGCACCAACCAGCACAGACACTGATGTTCCAGCATCACTAACGCCAACTAGCACAGTCACTGAGGCACCAACAACAGTAGCGCCAACAAGCACAGTCACTGATGCACAAACAACAGCAGCACTAACTAGTACAGTGACTAATGTGCCAACAACAGCTGCGTCAACCAGCACAGACACCGACGCGCCGACGACAATCACGCCAAGTAACACAGTGACTGATGTTCCAACAACGGTAACGCCAACAAGCACAGATACCGATGCATCAACAACAGCAGCACCAACTAGCACAGTGACTGATCTTCTAACAACAGATGTGCCAACAAGCTTAATGACTGATGCGCCAGCAACGGTATCGCCCACTAGTACAGTAACCAATGCACAAACAACAGCAGCACCAACAAGCAAAATGACAGATATTCCATCAACAGTTATGCCAACCAGCACAGTCACCGAGGCACCAACAACAGTAGCGCCAACAATCACAGTCACTGATGCACAAACAACAGCAGCACTAACTAGTACAGTGACTAATGTGCCAACAACAGCTGCGTCAACCAGCACAGACACTGACGCGCCGACGACAGTAACGCCAAGTAACACAGTGACTGATGTTCCAACAACAGCAGCACCAACTAGCACAGTGACTGATCTTCTAACAACAGATGTGCCAACAAGCTTAATGACTGATGCGCCAGCAACGGTATCGCCCACTAGTACAGTAACCAATGCACAAACAACAGCAGCACCAACAAGCAAAATGACAGATATTCCATCAACAGTTATGCCAACCAGCACAGTCACCGAGGCACCAACAACAGTAGCGCCAACAATCACAGTCACTGATGCACAAACAACAGCAGCACTAACTAGTACAGTGACTAATGTGCCAACAACAGCTGCGTCAACCAGCACAGACACCGACGCGCCGACGACAGTCACGCCAAGTAACACAGTGAGTGATGTTCCAACAACGGTAACGCCAACAAGCACAGATACCGATGCATCAACAACAGCTGCACCAACCAGCACAGACACTGATGTTCCAGCATCACTAACGCCAACTAGCACAGTCACTGAGGCACCAACAACAGTAGCGCCAACAAGCACAGTCACTGATGCACAAACAACAGCAGCACTAACTAGTACAGTGACCGATGTGCCAACAACAGCTGCGTCAACCAGCACAGACACCGACGCGCCGACGACAGTCACGCCAAGTAACACAGTGACCGATGTTCCAACAACGGTAACGCCAACAAGCACAGATGCCGATGCATTAACAACAGCTGCACCAACCAGCACAGACACTGATGTTCCAGCATCACTAACGCCAACTAGCACAGTCACTGAGGCACCAACAACAGTAGCGCCAACAAGCACAGTCACTGATGCATTAACAACAGCTGCACCAACCAGCACAGACACTGATGTTCCAGCATCACTAACGCCAACTAGCACAGTCACTGAGGCACCAACAACAGTAGCGCCAACAAGCACAGTCACTGATGCACAAACAACAGCAGCACTAACTAGTACAGTGACTAATGTGCCAACAACAGCTGCGTCAACCAGCACAGACACCGACGCCCCGACGACAGTCACGCCAAGTAACACAGTGACTGATGTTCCAACAACGGTAACGCCAACAAGCACAGATACCGATGCATCAACAACAGCTGCACCAACCAGCACAGACACTGATGTTCCAGCATCACTAACGCCAACTAGCACAGTAACTGAGGCACCAACAACAGTAGCGCCAACAATCACAGTCACTGATGCACAAACAACAGCAGCACTAACTAGTACAGTGACTAATGTGCCAACAACAGCTGCGTCAACCAGCACAGACACCGACGCGCCGACGACAGTCACGCCAAGTAACACAGTGACTGATGTTCCAACAACGGTAACGCCAACAAGCACAGATACCGATGCATCAACAACAGCTGCACCAACCAGCACAGACACTGATGTTCCAGCATCACTAACGCCAACTAGCACAGTCACTGAGGCACCAACAACAGTAGCGCCAACAAGCACAGTCACTGATGCACAAACAACAGCAGCACTAACTAGTACAGTGACCGATGTGCCAACAACAGCTGCGTCAACCAGCACAGACACCGACGCGCCGACGACAGTCACGCCAAGTAACACAGTGACCGATGTTCCAACAACGGTAACGCCAACAAGCACAGATACCGATGCATTAACAACAGCTGCACCAACCAGCACAGACACTGATGTTCCAGCATCACTAACGCCAACTAGCACAGTCACTGAGGCACCAACAACAGTAGCGCCAACAAGCACAGTCACTGAGGCACCAACAACAGTAGCGCCAACAAGCACAGTCACTGATGCACAAACAACAGCAGCACTAACTAGTACAGTGACCGATGTGCCAACAACAGCTGCGTCAACCAGCACAGACACCGACGCCCCGACGACAGTCACGCCAAGTAACACAGTGACTGATGTTCCAACAACGGTAACGCCAACAAGCACAGATACCGATGCATCAACAACAGCTGCACCAACCAGCACAGACACTGATGTTCCAGCATCACTAACGCCAACTAGCACAGTCACTGAGGCACCAACAACAGTAGCGCCAACAAGCACAGTCACTGATGCACAAACAACAGCAGCACTAACTAGTACAGTGACCGATGTGCCAACAACAGCTGCGTCAACCAGCACAGACACCGACGCCCCGACGACAGTCACGCCAAGTAACACAGTGACTGATGTTCCAACAACGGTAACGCCAACAAGCACAGATATCGATGCATCAACAACAGCTGCACCAACCAGCACAGACACTGATGTTCCAGCATCACTAACGCCAACTAGCACAGTCACTGAGGCACCAACAACAGTAGCGCCAACAAGCACAGTCACTGATGCACAAACAACAGCAGCACTAACTAGTACAGTGACCGATGTGCCAACAACAGCTGCGTCAACCAGCACAGACACCGACGCCCCGACGACAGTCACGCCAAGTAACACTGTGACTGATGTTCCAACAACGGTAACGCCAACAAGCACAGATACCGATGCATCAACAACAGCTGCACCAACCAGCACAGACACTGATGTTCCAGCATCACTAACGCCAACTAGCACAGTCACTGAGGCACCAACAACAGTAGCGCCAACAAGCACAGTCACTGATGCACAAACAACAGCAGCACTAACTAGTACAGTGACCGATGTGCCAACAACAGCTGCGTCAACCAGCACAGACACCGACGCCCCGACGACAGTCACGCCAAGTAACACAGTGACTGATGTTCCAACAACGGTAACGCCAACAAGCACAGATATCGATGCATCAACAACAGCTGCACCAACCAGCACAGACACTGATGTTCCAGCATCACTAACGCCAACTAGCACAGTCACTGAGGCACCAACAACAGTAGCGCCAACAAGCACAGTCACTGATGCACAAACAACAGCAGCACTAACTAGTACAGTGACTAATGTGCCAACAACAGCTGCGTCAACCAGCACAGACACCGACGCGCCGACGACAATCACGCCAAGTAACACAGTGACTGATGTTCCAACAACGGTAACGCCAACAAGCACAGATACCGATGCATCAACAACAGCAGCACCAACTAGCACAGTGACTGATCTTCTAACAACAGATGTGCCAACAAGCTTAATGACTGATGCGCCAGCAACGGTATCGCCCAGTAGTACAGTACCCGATGCACAAACAACAGCAGCACCAACAAGCAAAATGACAGATATTCCATCAACAGTTATGCCAACCAGCACAGTCACCGAGGCACCAACAACAGTAGCGCCAACAAGCACAGTCACTGATGCACAAACAACAGCAGCACTAACTAGTACAGTGACCGATGTGCCAACAACAGCTGCGTCAACTAGCACAGACACTGACGCGCCGACGACAGTAACGCCAAGTAACACAGTGACTGATGTTCCAACAACAGCAGCACCAACTAGCACAGTGACTGATCTTCTAACAACAGATGTGCCAACAAGCTTAATGACTGATGCGCCAGCAACGGTATCGCCCACTAGTACAGTAACCAATGCACAAACAACAGCAGCACCAACAAGCAAAATGACAGATATTCCATCAACAGTTATGCCAACCAGCACAGTCACCGAGGCACCAACAACAGTAGCGCCAACAAGCACAGTCACTGATGCACAAACAACAGCAGCACTAACTAGTACAGTGACCGATGTGCCAACAACAGCTGCGTCAACCAGCACAGACACCGACGCCCCGACGACAGTCACGCCAAGTAACACAGTGACTGATGTTCCAACAACGGTAACGCCAACAAGCACAGATACCGATGCATTAACAACAGCTGCACCAACCAGCACAGACACTGATGTTCCAGCATCACTAACGCCAACTAGCACAGTCACTGAGGCACCAACAACAGTAGCGCCAACAAGCACAGTCACTGATGCACAAACAACAGCAGCACTAACTAGTACAGTGACTAATGTGCCAACAACAGCTGCGTCAACCAGCACAGACACCGACGCGCCGACGACAATCACGCCAAGTAACACAGTGACTGATGTTCCAACAACGGTAACGCCAACAAGCACAGATACCGATGCATCAACAACAGCTGCACCAACCAGCACAGACACTGATGTTCCAGCATCACTAACGCCAACTAGCACAGTCACTGAGGCACCAACAACAGTAGCGCCAACAAGCACAGTCACTGATGCACAAACAACAGCAGCACTAACTAGTACAGTGACCGATGTGCCAACAACAGCTGCGTCAACCAGCACAGACACCGACGCCCCGACGACAGTCACGCCAAGTAACACAGTGACTGATGTTCCAACAACGGTAACGCCAACAAGCACAGATACCGATGCATCAACAACAGCTGCACCAACCAGCACAGACACTGATGTTCCAGCATCACTAACGCCAACTAGCACAGTAACTGAGGCACCAACAACAGTAGCGCCAACAATCACAGTCACTGATGCACAAACAACAGCAGCACTAACTAGTACAGTGACTAATGTGCCAACAACAGCTGCGTCAACCAGCACAGACACCGACGCGCCGACGACAGTCACGCCAAGTAACACAGTGAGTGATGTTCCAACAACGGTAACGCCAACAAGCACAGATACCGATGCATCAACAACAGCTGCACCAACCAGCACAGACACTGATGTTCCAGCATCACTAACGCCAACTAGCACAGTCACTGAGGCACCAACAACAGTAGCGCCAACAAGCACAGTCACTGATGCACAAACAACAGCAGCACTAACTAGTACAGTGACCGATGTGCCAACAACAGCTGCGTCAACTAGCACAGACACTGACGCGCCGACGACAGTAACGCCAAGTAACACAGTGACTGATGTTCCAACAACAGCAGCACCAACTAGCACAGTGACTGATCTTCTAACAACAGATGTGCCAACAAGCTTAATGACTGATGCGCCAGCAACGGTATCGCCCACTAGTACAGTAACCAATGCACAAACAACAGCAGCACCAACAAGCAAAATGACAGATATTCCATCAACAGTTATGCCAACCAGCACAGTCACCGAGGCACCAACAACAGTAGCGCCAACAAGCACAGTCACTGATGCACAAACAACAGCAGCACTAACTAGTACAGTGACCGATGTGCCAACAACAGCTGCGTCAACCAGCACAGACACCGACGCCCCGACGACAGTCACGCCAAGTAACACAGTGACTGATGTTCCAACAACGGTAACGCCAACAAGCACAGATACCGATGCATTAACAACAGCTGCACCAACCAGCACAGACACTGATGTTCCAGCATCACTAACGCCAACTAGCACAGTCACTGAGGCACCAACAACAGTAGCGCCAACAAGCACAGTCACTGATGCACAAACAACAGCAGCACTAACTAGTACAGTGACTAATGTGCCAACAACAGCTGCGTCAACCAGCACAGACACCGACGCGCCGACGACAATCACGCCAAGTAACACAGTGACTGATGTTCCAACAACGGTAACGCCAACAAGCACAGATACCGATGCATCAACAACAGCTGCACCAACCAGCACAGACACTGATGTTCCAGCATCACTAACGCCAACTAGCACAGTCACTGAGGCACCAACAACAGTAGCGCCAACAAGCACAGTCACTGATGCACAAACAACAGCAGCACTAACTAGTACAGTGACCGATGTGCCAACAACAGCTGCGTCAACCAGCACAGACACCGACGCCCCGACGACAGTCACGCCAAGTAACACAGTGACTGATGTTCCAACAACGGTAACGCCAACAAGCACAGATACCGATGCATCAACAACAGCTGCACCAACCAGCACAGACACTGATGTTCCAGCATCACTAACGCCAACTAGCACAGTAACTGAGGCACCAACAACAGTAGCGCCAACAATCACAGTCACTGATGCACAAACAACAGCAGCACTAACTAGTACAGTGACTAATGTGCCAACAACAGCTGCGTCAACCAGCACAGACACCGACGCGCCGACGACAGTCACGCCAAGTAACACAGTGAGTGATGTTCCAACAACGGTAACGCCAACAAGCACAGATACCGATGCATCAACAACAGCTGCACCAACCAGCACAGACACTGATGTTCCAGCATCACTAACGCCAACTAGCACAGTCACTGAGGCACCAACAACAGTAGCGCCAACAAGCACAGTCACTGATGCACAAACAACAGCAGCACTAACTAGTACAGTGACCGATGTGCCAACAACAGCTGCGTCAACCAGCACAGACACCGACGCGCCGACGACAGTCACGCCAAGTAACACAGTGACTGATGTTCCAACAACGGTTACGCCAACAAGCACAGATACCGATGCATCAACAACAGCTGCACCAACCAGCACAGACACTGATGTTCCAGCATCACTAACGCCAACTAGCACAGTCACCGAGGCACCAACAACAGTTGCGCCAACAAGCACAGTCACTGATGCACAAACAACAGCAGCACTAACTAGTACAGTGACCGATGTGCCAACAACAGCTGCGTCAACCAGCACAGATACCGACGCCCCGACGACAGTCACGCCAAGTAACACAGTGACCGATGTTCCAACAACGGTAACGCCAACAAGCACAGATACCGATGCATTAACAACAGCTGCACCAACTAGCACAGTGACTGATCTTCTAACAACAGATGTGCCAACAAGCTTAATGACTGATGCGCCAGCAACGGTATCGCCCAGTAGTACAGTACCCGATGCACAAACAACAGCAGCACCAACAAGCAAAATGACAGATATTCCATCAACAGTTATGCCAACCAGCACAGTCACCGAGGCACCAACAACAGTAGCGCCAACAAGCACAGTCACTGATGCACAAACAACAGCAGCACTAACTAGTACAGTGACCGATGTGCGAACAACAGCTGCGTCAACCAGCACAGACACCGACGCCCCGACGACAGTCACGCCAAGTAACACAGTGACTGATGTTCCAACAACGGTAACGCCAACAAGCACAGATACCGATGCATCAACAACAGCTGCACCAACCAGCACAGACACTGATGTTCCAGCATCACTAACGCCAACTAGCACAGTCACTGAGGCACCAACAACAGTAGCGCCAACAAGCACAGTCACTGATGCACAAACAACAGCAGCACTAACTAGTACAGTGACCGATGTGCCAACAACAGCTGCGTCAACCAGCACAGACACCGACGCCCCGACGACAGTCACGCCAAGTAACACTGTGACTGATGTTCCAACAACGGTAACGCCAACAAGCACAGATATCGATGCATCAACAACAGCTGCACCAACCAGCACAGACACTGATGTTCCAGCATCACTAACGCCAACTAGCACAGTCACTGAGGCACCAACAACAGTAGCGCCAACAAGCACAGTCACTGATGCACAAACAACAGCAGCACTAACTAGTACAGTGACCGATGTGCCAACAACAGCTGCGTCAACCAGCACAGACACCGACGCCCCGACGACAGTCACGCCAAGTAACACAGTGACTGATGTTCCAACAACGGTAACGCCAACAAGCACAGATATCGATGCATCAACAACAGCTGCACCAACCAGCACAGACACTGATGTTCCAGCATCACTAACGCCAACTAGCACAGTCACTGAGGCACCAACAACAGTAGCGCCAACAAGCACAGTCACTGATGCACAAACAACAGCAGCACTAACTAGTACAGTGACTAATGTGCCAACAACAGCTGCGTCAACCAGCACAGACACCGACGCGCCGACGACAATCACGCCAAGTAACACAGTGACTGATGTTCCAACAACGGTAACGCCAACAAGCACAGATACCGATGCATCAACAACAGCAGCACCAACTAGCACAGTGACTGATCTTCTAACAACAGATGTGCCAACAAGCTTAATGACTGATGCGCCAGCAACGGTATCGCCCAGTAGTACAGTACCCGATGCACAAACAACAGCAGCACCAACAAGCAAAATGACAGATATTCCATCAACAGTTATGCCAACCAGCACAGTCACCGAGGCACCAACAACAGTAGCGCCAACAAGCACAGTCACTGATGCACAAACAACAGCAGCACTAACTAGTACAGTGACCGATGTGCCAACAACAGCTGCGTCAACCAGCACAGACAACGACGCCCCGACGACAGTCACGCCAAGTAACACAGTGACTGATGTTCCAACAACGGTAACGCCAACAAGCACAGATACCGATGCATCAACAACAGCTGCACCAACCAGCACAGACACTGATGTTCCAGCATCACTAACGCCAACGAGCACAGTCACTGAGGCACCAACAACAGTAGCGCCAACAAGCACAGTCACTGATGCACAAACAACAGCAGCACTAACTAGTACAGTGACCGATGTGCCAACAACAGCTGCGTCAACTAGCACAGACACTGACGCGCCGACGACAGTAACGCCAAGTAACACAGTGACTGATGTTCCAACAACAGCAGCACCAACTAGCACAGTGACTGATCTTCTAACAACAGATGTGCCAACAAGCTTAATGACTGATGCGCCAGCAACGGTATCGCCCACTAGTACAGTAACCAATACACAAACAACAGCAGCACCAACAAGCAAAATGACAGATATTCCATCAACAGTTATGCCAACCAGCACAGTCACCGAGGCACCAACAACAGTAGCGCCAACAAGCACAGTCACTGATGCACAAACAACAGCAGCACTAACTAGTACAGTGACCGATGTGCCAACAACAGCTGCGTCAACCAGCACAGACACCGACGCCCCGACGACAGTCACGCCAAGTAACACAGTGACTGATGTTCCAACAACGGTAACGCCAACAAGCACAGATACCGATGCATTAACAACAGCTGCACCAACCAGCACAGACACTGATGTTCCAGCATCACTAACGCCAACTAGCACAGTCACTGAGGCACCAACAACAGTAGCGCCAACAAGCACAGTCACTGATGCACAAACAACAGCAGCACTAACTAGTACAGTGACTAATGTGCCAACAACAGCTGCGTCAACCAGCACAGACACCGACGCGCCGACGACAATCACGCCAAGTAACACAGTGACTGATGTTCCAACAACGGTAACGCCAACAAGCACAGATACCGATGCATCAACAACAGCTGCACCAACCAGCACAGACACTGATGTTCCAGCATCACTAACGCCAACTAGCACAGTCACTGAGGCACCAACAACAGTAGCGCCAACAAGCACAGTCACTGATGCACAAACAACAGCAGCACTAACTAGTACAGTGACCGATGTGCCAACATCAGCTGCGTCAACCAGCACAGACACCGACGCCCCGACGACAGTCACGCCAAGTAACACAGTGACTGATGTTCCAACAACGGTAACGCCAACAAGCACAGATACCGATGCATTAACAACAGCTGCACCAACCAGCACAGACACTGATGTTCCAGCATCACTAACGCCAACTAGCACAGTCACTGAGGCACCAACAACAGTAGCGCCAACAAGCACAGTCACTGATGCACAAACAACAGCAGCACTAACTAGTACAGTGACTAATGTGCCAACAACAGCTGCGTCAACCAGCACAGACACCGACGCGCCGACGACAATCACGCCAAGTAACACAGTGACTGATGTTCCAACAACGGTAACGCCAACAAGCACAGATACCGATGCATCAACAACAGCTGCACCAACCAGCACAGACACTGATGTTCCAGCATCACTAACGCCAACTAGCACAGTCACTGAGGCACCAACAACAGTAGCGCCAACAAGCACAGTCACTGATGCACAAACAACAGCAGCACTAACTAGTACAGTGACCGATGTGCCAACATCAGCTGCGTCAACCAGCACAGACACCGACGCCCCGACGACAGTCACGCCAAGTAACACAGTGACTGATGTTCCAACAACGGTAACGCCAACAAGCACAGATACCGATGCATTAACAACAGCTGCACCAACCAGCACAGACACTGATGTTCCAGCATCACTAACGCCAACTAGCACAGTAACTGAGGCACCAACAACAGTAGCGCCAACAATTACAGTCACTGATGCACAAACAACAGCAGCACTAACTAGTACAGTGACTAATGTGCCAACAACAGCTGCGTCAACCAGCACAGACACCGACGCGCCGACGACAGTCACGCCAAGTAACACAGTGAGTGATGTTCCAACAACGGTAACGCCAACAAGCACAGATACCGATGCATCAACAACAGCTGCACCAACCAGCACAGACACTCATGTTCCAGCATCACTAACGCCAACTAGCACAGTCACTGAGGCACCAACAACAGTAGCGCCAACAAGCACAGTCACTGATGCACAAACAACAGCAGCACTAACTAGTACAGTGACCGATGTGCCAACAACAGCTGCGTCAACCAGCACAGACACCGACGCGCCGACGACAGTCACGCCAAGTAACACAGTGACTGATGTTCCAACAACGGTTACGCCAACAAGCACAGATACCGATGCATCAACAACAGCTGCACCAACCAGCACAGACACTGATGTTCCAGCATCACTAACGCCAACTAGCACAGTCACTGAGGCACCAACAACAGTAGCGCCAACAAGCACAGTCACTGATGCACAAACAACAGCAGCACTAACTAGTACAGTGACCGATGTGCCAACAACAGCTGTGTCAACCAGCACAGACACTGACGCGCCGACGACAGTCACGCCAAGTATCACAGTGACTGATGTTCCAGCAACGGTAACGCCAACAAGCACAGATACCGATGCATCAACAACAGCTGCACCAACCAGCACAGACACTGATGTTCCAGCATCACTAACGCCAACTAGCACAGTCACTGAGGCACCAACAACAGTAGCGCCAACAAGCACAGTCACTGATGCACAAACAACAGCAGCACTAACTAGTACAGTGACCGATGTGCCAACAACAGCTGCGTCAACCAGCACAGACACCGACGCCCCGACGACAGTCACGCCAAGTAACACAGTGACTGATGTTCCAACAACGGTAACGCCAACAAGCACAGATACCGATGCATCAACAATAGCTGCACCAACCAGCACAGACACTGATGTTCCAGCATCACTAACGCCAACTAGCACAGTCACTGAGGCACAAACAACAGTAGCGCCAGCAAGCACAGTCACTGATGCACAAACAACAGCAGCACTAACTAGTACAGTGACCGATGTGCCAACAACAGCTGCGTCAACCAGCACAGACACCGACGCGCAGACGACAGTCACGCCAAGTAACACAGTGAGTGATGTTCCAACAACGATAACGCCAACAAGCACAGATACCGATGCATCAACAACAGCAGCACCAACTAGCACAGTGACTGATCTTCTAACAACAGATGTGCCAACAAGCTTAATGACTGATGCGCCAGCAACGGTATCGCCCAGTAGTACAGTACCCGATGCACAAACAACAGCAGCACCAACAAGCAAAATGACAGATATTCCATCAACAGTTATGCCAACCAGCACAGTCACCGAGGCACCAACAACAGTAGCGCCAACAAGCACAGTCACTGATGCACAAACAACAGCAGCACTAACTAGTACAGTGACCGATGTGCCAACAACAGCTGCGTCAACCAGCACAGACACCGACGCCCCGACGACAGTCACGCCAAGTAACACAGTGACTGATGTTCCAACAACGGTAACGCCAACAAGCACAGATACCGATGCATCAACAACAGCTGCACCAACCAGCACAGACACTGATGTTCCAGCATCACTAACGCCAACTAGCACAGTCACTGAGGCACCAACAACAGTAGCGCCAACAAGCACAGTCACTGATGCACAAACAACAGCAGCACTAACTAGTACAGTGACCGATGTGCCAACAACAGCTGCGTCAACCAGCACAGACACCGACGCCCCGACGACAGTCACGCCAAGTAACACTGTGACTGATGTTCCAACAACGGTAACGCCAACAAGCACAGATATCGATGCATCAACAACAGCTGCACCAACCAGCACAGACACTGATGTTCCAGCATCACTAACGCCAACTAGCACAGTCACTGAGGCACCAACAACAGTAGCGCAAACAAGCACAGTCACTGATGCACAAACAACAGCAGCACTAACTAGTACAGTGACTAATGTGCCAACAACAGCTGCGTCAACCAGCACAGACACCGACGCGCCGACGACAATCACCCCAAGTAACACAGTGACTGATGTTCCAACAACGGTAACGCCAACAAGCACAGATACCGATGCATCAACAACAGCAGCACCAACTAGCACAGTGACTGATCTTCTAACAACAGATGTGCCAACAAGCTTAATGACTGATGCGCCAGCAACGGTATCGCCCAGTAGTACAGTACCCGATGCACAAACAACAGCAGCACCAACAAGCAAAATGACAGATATTCCATCAACAGTTATGCCAACCAGCACAGTCACCGAGGCACCAACAACAGTAGCGCCAACAAGCACAGTCACTGATGCACAAACAACAGCAGCACTAACTAGTACAGTGACCGATGTGCCAACAACAGCTGCGTCAACTAGCACAGACACTGACGCGCCGACGACAGTAACGCCAAGTAACACAGTGACTGATGTTCCAACAACAGCAGCACCAACTAGCACAGTGACTGATCTTCTAACAACAGATGTGCCAACAAGCTTAATGACTGATGCGCCAGCAACGGTATCGCCCACTAGTACAGTAACCAATGCACAAACAACAGCAGCACCAACAAGCAAAATGACAGATATTCCATCAACAGTTATGCCAACCAGCACAGTCACCGAGGCACCAACAACAGTAGCGCCAACAAGCACAGTCACTGATGCACAAACAACAGCAGCACTAACTAGTACAGTGACCGATGTGCCAACAACAGCTGCGTCAACCAGCACAGACACCGACGCCCCGACGACAGTCACGCCAAGTAACACAGTGACTGATGTTCCAACAACGGTAACGCCAACAAGCACAGATACCGATGCATTAACAACAGCTGCACCAACCAGCACAGACACTGATGTTCCAGCATCACTAACGCCAACTAGCACAGTCACTGAGGCACCAACAACAGTAGCGCCAACAAGCACAGTCACTGATGCACAAACAACAGCAGCACTAACTAGTACAGTGACTAATGTGCCAACAACAGCTGCGTCAACCAGCACAGACACCGACGCGCCGACGACAATCACGCCAAGTAACACAGTGACTGATGTTCCAACAACGGTAACGCCAACAAGCACAGATACCGATGCATCAACAACAGCTGCACCAACCAGCACAGACACTGATGTTCCAGCATCACTAACGCCAACTAGCACAGTCACTGAGGCACCAACAACAGTAGCGCCAACAAGCACAGTCACTGATGCACAAACAACAGCAGCACTAACTAGTACAGTGACCGATGTGCCAACAACAGCTGCGTCAACCAGCACAGACACCGACGCCCCGACGACAGTCACGCCAAGTAACACAGTGACTGATGTTCCAACAACGGTAACGCCAACAAGCACAGATACCGATGCATCAACAACAGCTGCACCAACCAGCACAGACACTGATGTTCCAGCATCACTAACGCCAACTAGCACAGTAACTGAGGCACCAACAACAGTAGCGCCAACAATCACAGTCACTGATGCACAAACAACAGCAGCACTAACTAGTACAGTGACTAATGTGCCAACAACAGCTGCGTCAACCAGCACAGACACCGACGCGCCGACGACAGTCACGCCAAGTAACACAGTGAGTGATGTTCCAACAACGGTAACGCCAACAAGCACAGATACCGATGCATCAACAACAGCTGCACCAACCAGCACAGACACTGATGTTCCAGCATCACTAACGCCAACTAGCACAGTCACTGAGGCACCAACAACAGTAGCGCCAACAAGCACAGTCACTGATGCACAAACAACAGCAGCACTAACTAGTACAGTGACCGATGTGCCAACAACAGCTGCGTCAACCAGCACAGACACCGACGCGCCGACGACAGTCACGCCAAGTAACACAGTGACTGATGTTCCAACAACGGTTACGCCAACAAGCACAGATACCGATGCATCAACAACAGCTGCACCAACCAGCACAGACACTGATGTTCCAGCATCACTAACGCCAACTAGCACAGTCACCGAGGCACCAACAACAGTAGCGCCAACAAGCACAGTCACTGATGCACAAACAACAGCAGCACTAACTAGTACAGTGACCGATGTGCCAACAATAGCTGCGTCAACCAGCACAGATACCGACGCCCCGACGACAGTCACGCCAAGTAACACAGTGACCGATGTTCCAACAACGGTAACGCCAACAAGCACAGATACCGATGCATCAACAACAGCTGCACCAACCAGCACAGACACTGATGTTCCAGCATCACTAACGCCAACTAGCACAGTCACTGAGGCTCCAACAACAGTAGCGCCAACAAGCACAGTCACTGATGCACAAACAACAGCAGCACTAACTAGTACAGTGACCGATGTGCCAACAACAGCTGCGTCAACCAGCACAGACACCGACGCCCCGACGACAGTCACGCCAAGTAACACAGTGACTGATGTTCCAACAACGGTAACGCCAACAAGCACAGATACCGATGCATCAACAACAGCTGCACCAACCAGCACAGACACTGATGTTCCAGCATCACTAACGCCAACTAGCACAGTAACTGAGGCACCAACAACAGTAGCGCCAACAATCACAGTCACTGATGCACAAACAACAGCAGCACTAACTAGTACAGTGACTAATGTGCCAACAACAGCTGCGTCAACCAGCACAGACACCGACGCGCCGACGACAGTCACGCCAAGTAACACAGTGAGTGATGTTCCAACAACGGTAACGCCAACAAGCACAGATACCGATGCATCAACAACAGCTGCACCAACCAGCACAGACACTGATGTTCCAGCATCACTAACGCCAACTAGCACAGTCACTGAGGCACCAACAACAGTAGCGCCAACAAGCACAGTCACTGATGCACAAACAACAGCAGCACTAACTAGTACAGTGACCGATGTGCCAACAACAGCTGCGTCAACCAGCACAGACACCGACGCGCCGACGACAGTCACGCCAAGTAACACAGTGACTGATGTTCCAACAACGGTTACGCCAACAAGCACAGATACCGATGCATCAACAACAGCTGCACCAACCAGCACAGACACTGATGTTCCAGCATCACTAACGCCAACTAGCACAGTCACCGAGGCACCAACAACAGTAGCGCCAACAAGCACAGTCACTGATGCACAAACAACAGCAGCACTAACTAGTACAGTGACCGATGTGCCAACAATAGCTGCGTCAACCAGCACAGATACCGACGCCCCGACGACAGTCACGCCAAGTAACACAGTGACCGATGTTCCAACAACGGTAACGCCAACAAGCACAGATACCGATGCATTAACAACAGCTGCACCAACCAGCACAGACACTGATGTTCCAGCATCACTAACGCCAACTAGCACAGTCACTGAGGCACCAACAACAGTAGCGCCAACAAGCACAGTCACTGATGCACAAACAACAGCAGCACTAACTAGTACAGTGACTAATGTGCCAACAACAGCTGCGTCAACCAGCACAGACACCGACGCGCCGACGACAATCACGCCAAGTAACACAGTGACTGATGTTCCAACAACGGTAACGCCAACAAGCACAGATACCGATGCATCAACAACAGCAGCACCAACTAGCACAGTGACTGATCTTCTAACAACAGATGTGCCAACAAGCTTAATGACTGATGCGCCAGCAACGGTATCGCCCAGTAGTACAGTACCCGATGCACAAACAACAGCAGCACCAACAAGCAAAATGACAGATATTCCATCAACAGTTATGCCAACCAGCACAGTCACCGAGGCACCAACAACAGTAGCGCCAACAAGCACAGTCACTGATGCACAAACAACAGCAGCACTAACTAGTACAGTGACCGATGTGCCAACAACAGCTGCGTCAACCAGCACAGACACCGACGCCCCGACGACAGTCACGCCAAGTAACACAGTGACTGATGTTCCAACAACGGTAACGCCAACAAGCACAGATACCGATGCATCAACAACAGCTGCACCAACCAGCACAGACACTGATGTTCCAGCATCACTAACGCCAACTAGCACAGTCACTGAGGCACCAACAACAGTAGCGCCAACAAGCACAGTCACTGATGCACAAACAACAGCAGCACTAACTAGTACAGTGACCGATGTGCCAACAACAGCTGCGTCAACCAGCACAGACACCGACGCCCCGACGACAGTCACGCCAAGTAACACTGTGACTGATGTTCCAACAACGGTAACGCCAACAAGCACAGATACCGATGCATCAACAACAGCTGCACCAACCAGCACAGACACTGATGTTCCAGCATCACTAACGCCAACTAGCACAGTCACTGAGGCACCAACAACAGTAGCGCCAACAAGCACAGTCACTGATGCACAAACAACAGCAGCACTAACTAGTACAGTGACCGATGTGCCAACAACAGCTGCGTCAACCAGCACAGACACCGACGCCCCGACGACAGTCACGCCAAGTAACACAGTGACTGATGTTCCAACAACGGTAACGCCAACAAGCACAGATATCGATGCATCAACAACAGCTGCACCAACCAGCACAGACACTGATGTTCCAGCATCACTAACGCCAACTAGCACAGTCACTGAGGCACCAACAACAGTAGCGCCAACAAGCACAGTCACTGATGCACAAACAACAGCAGCACTAACTAGTACAGTGACTAATGTGCCAACAACAGCTGCGTCAACCAGCACAGACACCGACGCGCCGACGACAATCACGCCAAGTAACACAGTGACTGATGTTCCAACAACGGTAACGCCAACAAGCACAGATACCGATGCATCAACAACAGCAGCACCAACTAGCACAGTGACTGATCTTCTAACAACAGATGTGCCAACAAGCTTAATGACTGATGCGCCAGCAACGGTATCGCCCAGTAGTACAGTACCCGATGCACAAACAACAGCAGCACCAACAAGCAAAATGACAGATATTCCATCAACAGTTATGCCAACCAGCACAGTCACCGAGGCACCAACAACAGTAGCGCCAACAAGCACAGTCACTGTTGCACAAACAACAGCAGCACTAACTAGTACAGTGACCGATGTGCCAACAACAGCTGCGTCAACCAGCACAGACAACGACGCCCCGACGACAGTCACGCCAAGTAACACAGTGACTGATGTTCCAACAACGGTAACGCCAACAAGCACAGATACCGATGCATCAACAACAGCTGCACCAACCAGCACAGACACTGATGTTCCAGCATCACTAACGCCAACGAGCACAGTCACTGAGGCACCAACAACAGTAGCGCCAACAAGCACAGTCACTGATGCACAAACAACAGCAGCACTAACTAGTACAGTGACCGATGTGCCAACAACAGCTGCGTCAACTAGCACAGACACTGACGCGCCGACGACAGTAACGCCAAGTAACACAGTGACTGATGTTCCAACAACAGCAGCACCAACTAGCACAGTGACTGATCTTCTAACAACAGATGTGCCAACAAGCTTAATGACTGATGCGCCAGCAACGGTATCGCCCACTAGTACAGTAACCAATACACAAACAACAGCAGCACCAACAAGCAAAATGACAGATATTCCATCAACAGTTATGCCAACCAGCACAGTCACCGAGGCACCAACAACAGTAGCGCCAACAAGCACAGTCACTGATGCACAAACAACAGCAGCACTAACTAGTACAGTGACCGATGTGCCAACAACAGCTGCGTCAACCAGCACAGACACCGACGCCCCGACGACAGTCACGCCAAGTAACACAGTGACTGATGTTCCAACAACGGTAACGCCAACAAGCACAGATACCGATGCATTAACAACAGCTGCACCAACCAGCACAGACACTGATGTTCCAGCATCACTAACGCCAACTAGCACAGTCACTGAGGCACCAACAACAGTAGCGCCAACAAGCACAGTCACTGATGCACAAACAACAGCAGCACTAACTAGTACAGTGACTAATGTGCCAACAACAGCTGCGTCAACCAGCACAGACACCGACGCGCCGACGACAATCACGCCAAGTAACACAGTGACTGATGTTCCAACAACGGTAACGCCAACAAGCACAGATACCGATGCATCAACAACAGCTGCACCAACCAGCACAGACACTGATGTTCCAGCATCACTAACGCCAACTAGCACAGTCACTGAGGCACCAACAACAGTAGCGCCAACAAGCACAGTCACTGATGCACAAACAACAGCAGCACTAACTAGTACAGTGACCGATGTGCCAACATCAGCTGCGTCAACCAGCACAGACACCGACGCCCCGACGACAGTCACGCCAAGTAACACAGTGACTGATGTTCCAACAACGGTAACGCCAACAAGCACAGATACCGATGCATTAACAACAGCTGCACCAACCAGCACAGACACTGATGTTCCAGCATCACTAACGCCAACTAGCACAGTCACTGAGGCACCAACAACAGTAGCGCCAACAAGCACAGTCACTGATGCACAAACAACAGCAGCACTAACTAGTACAGTGACTAATGTGCCAACAACAGCTGCGTCAACCAGCACAGACACCGACGCGCCGACGACAATCACGCCAAGTAACACAGTGACTGATGTTCCAACAACGGTAACGCCAACAAGCACATATACCGATGCATCAACAACAGCTGCACCAACCAGCACAGACACTGATGTTCCAGCATCACTAACGCCAACTAGCACAGTCACTGAGGCACCAACAACAGTAGCGCCAACAAGCACAGTCACTGATGCACAAACAACAGCAGCACTAACTAGTACAGTGACCGATGTGCCAACATCAGCTGCGTCAACCAGCACAGACACCGACGCCCCGACGACAGTCACGCCAAGTAACACAGTGACTGATGTTCCAACAACGGTAACGCCAACAAGCACAGATACCGATGCATTAACAACAGCTGCACCAACCAGCACAGACACTGATGTTCCAGCATCACTAACGCCAACTAGCACAGTAACTGAGGCACCAACAACAGTAGCGCCAACAATTACAGTCACTGATGCACAAACAACAGCAGCACTAACTAGTACAGTGACTAATGTGCCAACAACAGCTGCGTCAACCAGCACAGACACCGACGCGCCGACGACAGTCACGCCAAGTAACACAGTGAGTGATGTTCCAACAACGGTAACGCCAACAAGCACAGATACCGATGCATCAACAACAGCTGCACCAACCAGCACAGACACTCATGTTCCAGCATCACTAACGCCAACTAGCACAGTCACTGAGGCACCAACAACAGTAGCGCCAACAAGCACAGTCACTGATGCACAAACAACAGCAGCACTAACTAGTACAGTGACCGATGTGCCAACAACAGCTGCGTCAACCAGCACAGACACCGACGCGCCGACGACAGTCACGCCAAGTAACACAGTGACTGATGTTCCAACAACGGTTACGCCAACAAGCACAGATACCGATGCATCAACAACAGCTGCACCAACCAGCACAGACACTGATGTTCCAGCATCACTAACGCCAACTAGCACAGTCACTGAGGCACCAACAACAGTAGCGCCAACAAGCACAGTCACTGATGCACAAACAACAGCAGCACTAACTAGTACAGTGACCGATGTGCCAACAACAGCTGTGTCAACCAGCACAGACACTGACGCGCCGACGACAGTCACGCCAAGTATCACAGTGACTGATGTTCCAGCAACGGTAACGCCAACAAGCACAGATACCGATGCATCAACAACAGCTGCACCAACCAGCACAGACACTGATGTTCCAGCATCACTAACGCCAACTAGCACAGTCACTGAGGCACCAACAACAGTAGCGCCAACAAGCACAGTCACTGATGCACAAACAACAGCAGCACTAACTAGTACAGTGACCGATGTGCCAACAACAGCTGCGTCAACCAGCACAGACACCGACGCCCCGACGACAGTCACGCCAAGTAACACAGTGACTGATGTTCCAACAACGGTAACGCCAACAAGCACAGATACCGATGCATCAACAACAGCTGCACCAACCAGCACAGACACTGATGTTCCAGCATCACTAACGCCAACTAGCACAGTCACTGAGGCACAAACAACAGTAGCGCCAGCAAGCACAGTCACTGATGCACAAACAACAGCAGCACTAACTAGTACAGTGACCGATGTGCCAACAACAGCTGCGTCAACCAGCACAGACACCGACGCGCAGACGACAGTCACGCCAAGTAACACAGTGAGTGATGTTCCAACAACGATAACGCCAACAAGCACAGTTACCGATGCATCAACAACAGCTCTACCAACCAGCACAATGACAGATATTCCATCAACAGTAATGCCAACTAGCGCAGTCACCGAGGCACCAACAACAGTAGCGCCAACAAGCACAGTCACCGATGCACAAACAACAGCAGCACTAACTAGTACAGTGACCGTTGTGCCAACATCAGCTGCGTCAACCAGCACAGACACCGACGCTCCGACGACAGTCACGCCAAGTAACACAGTGACAGATGTTCCAACAACGGTAACGCCAACAAGCACAGTTACCGATGCATCAACAACAGCTGCACCAACCAGCACAGACACTGATGTTCCAGCATCACTAACGCCAACGAGCACAGTCACTGAGGCACCAACAACAGTAGCGCCAACAAGCACAGTCACTGATGCACAAACAACAGGAGCACTAACTAGTACAGTGACCGATGTGCCAACAACAGCTGCGTTAACCAGCACAGACACTGACGCGCCGACGACAGTCACGCCAAGTATCACAGTGACTGATGTTCCAACAACGGTAACGCCAACAAGCACAGATACCGATGCATCAACAACAGCTGCACCTACCAGCACAGACACTGATGTTCCAGCATCACTAACGCCAACTAGCACAGTCACTGAGGCACCAACAACAGTAGCGCCAACAAGCACAGTCACTGATGCACAAACAACAGCAGCACTAACTAGTACAGTGACCGATGTGCCAACAACAGCTGCGTCAACCAGCACAGACACCGACGCTCCGACGACAGTCACGCCAAGTAACACAGTGACAGATGTTCCAACAACGATAACGCCAACAAGCACAGTTACCGATGCATCAACAACAGCTCTAACAACCAGCACAATGACAGATATTCCATCAACAGTAATGCCAACTAGCGCAGTCACCGAGGCACAAACAACAGCAGCACTAACTAGTACAGTGACCGGTGTGCCAACAACAGATGCGTCAACCAGCACAGACACAGACGCGCCGACGACAGTCACGCCAAGTAACACAGTGACTGATGTTCCAACAACAGCAGCACCAACTAGCACAGTGACTGATCTTCTAACAACAGATGTGCCAACAAGCTTAATGACTAATGCGCCAGCAACGGTATCGCCCAGTAGTACAGTAACCGATGCACAAACAACAGCAGCACCAACAAGCACAATGACAGATATTCCATCAACAGTAATGCCAACTAGCACAGTCACCGAGGCACCAACAACAGTAGCGCCAACAACCACAGTCACTGATGCACAAACAACAGCAGCACTAACTAGTACAGTGACCGATGTGCCAACAACAGCTGCGTTAACCAGCACAGACACTGACGCGCCGAAGACAGTAACGCCAAGTAACACAGTGACTGATGTTCCAACAACAGCAGCACCAACTAGCACAGTGACTGATCTTCTAACAACAGATGTGCCAACAAGCTTAATGACTGATGCGCCAGCAACGGTATCGCCCACTAGTACAGTAACCAATGCACAAACAACAGCAGCACCAACAAGCAAAATGACAGATATTCCATCAACAGTTATGCCAACCAGCACAGTCACCGAGGCACCAACAACAGTAGCGCCAACAAGCACAGTCACTGATGCACAAACAACAGCAGCACTAACTAGTACAGTGACCGATGTGCCAACAACAGCTGCGTCAACCAGCACAGACACCGACGCCCCGACGACAGTCACGCCAAGTAACACAGTGACTGATGTTCCAACAACGGTAACGCCAACAAGCACAGATACCGATGCATTAACAACAGCTGCACCAACCAGCACAGACACTGATGTTCCAGCATCACTAACGCCAACTAGCACAGTCACTGAGGCACCAACAACAGTAGCGCCAACAAGCACAGTCACTGATGCACAAACAACAGCAGCACTAACTAGTACAGTGACCGATGTGCCAACAACAGCTGCGTCAACCAGCACAGACACCGACGCGCCGACGACAGTCACGCCAAGTAACACAGTGAGTGATGTTCCAACAACGGTAACGCCAACAAGCACAGATACCGATGCATCAACAACAGCTGCACCAACCAGCACAGACACTGATGTTCCAGCATCACTAACGCCAACAAGCACAGTCACTGAGGCACCAACAACAGTAGCGCCAACAAGCACAGTCACTGATGCACAAACAACAGCAGCACTAACTAGTACAGTGACTAATGTGCCAACAACAGCTGCGTCAACCAGCACAGACACCGACGCGCCGACGACAATCACGCCAAGTAACACAGTGACTGATGTTCCAACAACGGTAACGCCAACAAGCACAGATACCGATGCATCAACAACAGCTGCACCAACCAGCACAGACACTGATGTTCCAGCATCACTAACGCCAACTAGCACAGTCACTGAGGCACCAACAACAGTAGCGCCAACAAGCACAGTCACTGATGCACAAACAACAGCAGCACTAACTAGTACAGTGACCGATGTGCCAACAACAGCTGCGTCAACCAGCACAGACACCGACGCCCCGACGACAGTCACGCCAAGTAACACAGTGACTGATGTTCCAACAACGGTAACGCCAACAAGCACAGATACCGATGCATCAACAACAGCTGCACCAACCAGCACAGACACTGATGTTCCAGCATCACTAACGCCAACTAGCACAGTAACTGAGGCACCAACAACAGTAGCGCCAACAATCACAGTCACTGATGCACAAACAACAGCAGCACTAACTAGTACAGTGACTAATGTGCCAACAACAGCTGCGTCAACCAGCACAGACACCGACGCGCCGACGACAGTCACGCCAAGTAACACAGTGAGTGATGTTCCAACAACGGTAACGCCAACAAGCACAGATACCGATGCATCAACAACAGCTGCACCAACCAGCACAGACACTCATGTTCCAGCATCACTAACGCCAACTAGCACAGTCACTGAGGCACCAACAACAGTAGCGCCAACAAGCACAGTCACTGATGCACAAACAACAGCAGCACTAACTAGTACAGTGACCGATGTGCCAACAACAGCTGCGTCAACCAGCACAGACACCGACGCGCCGACGACAGTCACGCCAAGTAACACAGTGAGTGATGTTCCAACAACGGTAACGCCAACAAGCACAGATACCGATGCATCAACAACAGCTGCACCAACCAGCACAGACACTGATGTTCCAGCATCACTAACGCCAACTAGCACAGTCACTGAGGCACAAACAACAGTAGCGCCAACAAGCACAGTCACTGATGCACAAACAACAGCAGCACTAACTAGTACAGTGACCGATGTGCCAACAACAGCTGCGTCAACCAGCACAGACACCGACGCGCAGACGACAGTCACGCCAAGTAACACAGTGAGTGATGTTCCAACAACGATAACGCCAACAAGCACAGTTACCGATGCATCAACAACAGCTCTACCAACCAGCACAATGACAGATATTCCATCAACAGTAATGCCAACTAGCGCAGTCACCGCACCACCAACAACAGTAGCGCCAACAAGCACAGTCACCGATGCACAAACAACAGCAGCACTAACTAGTACAGTGACCGTTGTGCCAACATCAGCTGCGTCAACCAGCACAGACACCGACGCTCCGACGACAGTCACGCCAAGTAACACAGTGAGTGATGTTCCAACAACGGTAACGCCAACAAGCACAGTTACCGATGCATCAACAACAGCTGCACCAACCAGCACAGACACTGATGTTCCAGCATCACTAACGCCAACGAGCACAGTCACTGAGGCACCAACAACAGTAGCGCCAACAAGCACAGTCACTGATGCACAAACAACAGCAGCACTAACTAGTACAGTGACCGATGTGCCAACAACAGCTGCGTCAACCAGCACAGACACCTACGCGCCGACGACTGTCACGCCAAGTAACACAGTGAGTGATGTTCCAACAACGATAACGCCAACAAGCACAGATACCGATGCATCAACAACAGCTGCACCAACCAGCACAGACACTGATGTTCCAGCATCACTAACGCCAACTAGCACAGTCACTGAGGCACCAACAACAGTAGCGCCAACAAGCACAGTCACTGATGCACAAACAACAGCAGCACTAACTAGTACAGTGACCGATGTGCCAACAACAGCTGCGTCAACCAACACAGACACCGACGCTCCGACGACAGTCACGCCAAGTAACACAGTGACAGATGTTCCAACAACGGTAACGCCAACAAGCACAGTTACCGATGCATCAACAACAGCTCTAACAACCAGCACAATGACAGATATTCCATCAACAGTAATGCCAACTAGCGCAGTCACCGAGGCACCAACAACAGTAGCGCCAACAAGCACAGTCACCGATGCACAAACAACAGCAGCACTAACTAGTACAGTGACCGTTGTGCCAACATCAGCTGCGTCAACCAGCACAGACACTGACGCTCCGACGACAGTCACGCCAAGTAACACAGTGACAGATGTTCCAACAACGGTAACGCCAACAAGCACAGTTACCGATGCATCAACAACAGCTGCACCAACCAGCACAGACACTGATGTTCCAGCATCACTAACGCCAACGAGCACAGTCACTGAGGCACCAACAACAGTAGCGCCAACTAGCACAGTCACTGATGCACAAACAACAGGAGCACTAACTAGTACAGTGACCGATGTGCCAACAACAGCTGCGTTAACCAGCACAGACACTGACGCGCCGACGACAGTCACGCCAAGTATCACAGTGACTGATGTTCCAACAACGGTAACGCCAACAAGCACAGATACCGATGCATCAACAACAGCCGCACCTACCAGCACAGACACTGATGTTCCAGCATCACTAACGCCAACTAGCACAGTCACTGAGGCACCAACAACAGTAGCGCCAACAAGCACAGTCACTGATGCACAAACAACAGCAGCACTAACTAGTACAGTGACCGATGTGCCAACAACAGCTGCGTCAACCAGCACAGACACCGACGCTCCGACGACAGTCACGCCAAGTAACACAGTGACAGATGTTCCAACAACGGTAACGCTAACAAGCACAGTTACCGATGCATCAACAACAGCTCTAACAACCAGCACAATGACAGATATTCTATCAACAGTAATGCCAACTAGCGCAGTCACCGAGGCACAAACAACAGCAGCACTAACTAGTACAGTGACCGGTGTGCCAACAACAGATGCGTCAACCAGCACAGACACAGACGCGCCGACGACAGTCACGCCAAGTAACACAGTGACTGATGTTCCAACAACAGCAGCACCAACTAGCACAGTGACTGATCTTCTAACAACAGATGTGCCAACAAGCTTAATGACTAATGCGCCAGCAACGGTATCGCCCAGTAGTACAGTAACCGATGCACAAACAACAGCAGCACCAACAAGCACAATGACAGATATTCCATCAACAGTAATGCCAACTAGCACAGTCACCGAGGCACCAACAACAGTAGCGCCAACAACCACAGTCACTGATGCACAAACAACAGCAGCACTAACTAGTACAGTGACCGATGTGCCAACAACAGCTGCGTTAACCAGCACAGACACTGACGCGCCGACGACAGTCACGCCAAGTATCACAGTGACTGATGTTCCAACAACGGTAACGCCAACAAGCACAGATACCGATGCATCAACAACAGCTGCACCAACCAGCACAGACACTGATGTTCCAGCATCACTAACGCCAACTAGCACAGTCACTGAGGCACCAACAACAGTAGCGCCAACAAGCACAGTCACTGATGCACAAACAACAGCAGCACTAACTAGTACAGTGACCGATGTGCCAACAACAGCTGCGTCAACCAGCACAGACACCTACGCGCCGACGACTGTCACGCCAAGTAACACAGTGACTGATGTTCCAACAACGGTAACGCCAACAAGCACAGATACCGATGCATCAACAACAGCTGCACCAACCAGCACAGACACTGATGTTCCAGCATCACTAACGCCAACTAGCACAGTCACTGAGGCACCAACAACAGTAGCGCCAACAAGCACAGTCACTGATGCACAAACAACAGCAGCACTAACTAGTACAGTGACTAATGTGCCAACAACAGCTGCGTCAACCAGCACAGACACCGACGCGCCGACGACAATCACGCCAAGTAACACAGTGACTGATGTTCCAACAACGGTAACGCCAACAAGCACAGATACCGATGCATCAACAACAGCTGCACCAACCAGCACAGACACTGATGTTCCAGCATCACTAACGCCAACTAGCACAGTCACTGAGGCTCCAACAACAGTAGCGCCAACAAGCACAGTCACTGATGCACAAACAACAGCAGCACTAACTAGTACAGTGACCGATGTGCCAACAACAGCTGCGTCAACCAGCACAGACACCGACGCCCCGACGACAGTCACGCCAAGTAACACAGTGACTGATGTTCCAACAACGGTAACGCCAACAAGCACAGATACCGATGCATCAACAACAGCTGCACCAACCAGCACAGACACTGATGTTCCAGCATCACTAACGCCAACTAGCACAGTAACTGAGGCACCAACAACAGTAGCGCCAACAATCACAGTCACTGATGCACAAACAACAGCAGCACTAACTAGTACAGTGACTAATGTGCCAACAACAGCTGCGTCAACCAGCACAGACACCGACGCGCCGACGACAGTCACGCCAAGTAACACAGTGAGTGATGTTCCAACAACGGTAACGCCAACAAGCACAGATACCGATGCATCAACAACAGCTGCACCAACCAGCACAGACACTCATGTTCCAGCATCACTAACGCCAACTAGCACAGTCACTGAGGCACCAACAACAGTAGCGCCAACAAGCACAGTCACTGATGCACAAACAACAGCAGCACTAACTAGTACAGTGACCGATGTGCCAACAACAGCTGCGTCAACCAGCACAGACACCGACGCGCCGACGACAGTCACGCCAAGTAACACAGTGAGTGATGTTCCAACAACGGTAACGCCAACAAGCACAGATACCGATGCATCAACAACAGCTGCACCAACCAGCACAGACACTGATGTTCCAGCATCACTAACGCCAACTAGCACAGTCACTGAGGCACAAACAACAGTAGCGCCAACAAGCACAGTTACCGATGCATCAACAACAGCTCTACCAACCAGCACATTGACAGATATTCCATCAACAGTAATGCCAACTAGCGCAGTCACCGCACCACCAACAACAGTAGCGCCAACAAGCACAGTCACCGATGCACAAACAACAGCAGCACTAACTAGTACAGTGACCGTTGTGCCAACATCAGCTGCGTCAACCAGCACAGACACCGACGCTCCGACGACAGTCACGCCAAGTAACACAGTGACAGATGTTCCAACAACGGTAACGCCAACAAGCACAGTTACCGATGCATCAACAACAGCTCTAACAACCAGCACAGACACTGATGTTCCAGCATCACTAACGCCAACGAGCACAGTCACTGAGGCACCAACAACAGTAGCGCCAACAAGCACAGTCACTGATGCACAAACAACAGCAGCACTAACTAGTACAGTGACCGATGTGCCAACAACAGCTGCGTCCACCAGCACAGACACCTACGCGCCGACGACTGTCACGCCAAGTAACACAGTGAGTGATGTTCCAACAACGATAACGCCAACAAGCACAGATACCGATGCATCAACAACAGCTGCACCAACCAGCACAGACACTGATGTTCCAGCATCACTAACGCCAACTAGCACAGTCACTGAGGCACCAACAACAGTAGCGCCAACAAGCACAGTCACTGATGCACAAACAACAGCAGCACTAACTAGTACAGTGACCGATGTGCCAACAACAGCTGCGTCAACCAACACAGACACCGACGCTCCGACGACAGTCACGCCAAGTAACACAGTGACAGATGTTCCAACAACGGTAACGCCAACAAGCACAGTTACCGATGCATCAACAACAGCTCTAACAACCAGCACAATGACAGATATTCCATCAACAGTAATGCCAACTAGCGCAGTCACCGAGGCACCAACAACAGTAGCGCCAACAAGCACAGTCACCGATGCACAAACAACAGCAGCACTAACTAGTACAGTGACCGTTGTGCCAACATCAGCTGCGTCAACCAGCACAGACACTGACGCTCCGACGACAG
This sequence comes from Antitype chi, assembly GCA_947359405.1. Taxonomy (NCBI): domain Eukaryota; kingdom Metazoa; phylum Arthropoda; class Insecta; order Lepidoptera; family Noctuidae; genus Antitype; species Antitype chi. Next base: position 8,689,887 of record OX375826.1, read on the forward strand.
TCACGCCAAGTAACACAGTGACAGATGTTCCAACAACGGTAACGCCAACAAGCACAGTTACCGATGCATCAACAACAGCTGCACCAACCAGCACAGACACTGATGTTCCAGCATCACTAACGCCAACGAGCACAGTCACTGAGGCACCAACAACAGTAGCGCCAACTAGCACAGTCACTGATGCACAAACAACAGGAGCACTAACTAGTACAGTGACCGATGTGCCAACAACAGCTGCGTTAACCAGCACAGACACTGACGCGCCGACGACAGTCACGCCAAGTATCACAGTGACTGATGTTCCAACAACGGTAACGCCAACAAGCACAGATACCGATGCATCAACAACAGCTGCACCTACCAGCACAGACACTGATGTTCCAGCATCACTAACGCCAACTAGCACAGTCACTGAGGCACCAACAACAGTAGCGCCAACAAGCACAGTCACTGATGCACAAACAACAGCAGCACTAACTAGTACAGTGACCGATGTGCCAACAACAGCTGCGTCAACCAGCACAGACACCGACGCTCCGACGACAGTCACGCCAAGTAACACAGTGACAGATGTTCCAACAACGGTAACGCTAACAAGCACAGTTACCGATGCATCAACAACAGCTCTAACAACCAGCACAATGACAGATATTCTATCAACAGTAATGCCAACTAGCGCAGTCACCGAGGCACAAACAACAGCAGCACTAACTAGTACAGTGACCGGTGTGCCAACAACAGATGCGTCAACCAGCACAGACACAGACGCGCCGACGACAGTCACGCCAAGTAACACAGTGACTGATGTTCCAACAACAGCAGCACCAACTAGCACAGTGACTGATCTTCTAACAACAGATGTGCCAACAAGCTTAATGACTAATGCGCCAGCAACGGTATCGCCCAGTAGTACAGTAACCGATGCACAAACAACAGCAGCACCAACAAGCACAATGACAGATATTCCATCAACAGTAATGCCAACTAGCACAGTCACCGAGGCACCAACAACAGTAGCGCCAACAACCACAGTCACTGATGCACAAACAACAGCAGCACTAACTAGTACAGTGACCGATGTGCCAACAACAGCTGCGTTAACCAGCACAGACACTGACGCGCCGACGACAGTCACGCCAAGTATCACAGTGACTGATGTTCCAACAACGGTAACGCCAACAAGCACAGATACCGATGCATCAACAACAGCTGCACCAACCAGCACAGACACTGATGTTCCAGCATCACTAACGCCAACTAGCACAGTCATTGAGGCACCAACAACAGTAGCGCCAACAAGCACAGTCACTGATGCACAAACAACAGCAGCACTAACTAGTACAGTGACCGATGTGCCAACAACAGCTGCGTCAACCAGCACAGACACCTACGCGCCGACGACTGTCACGCCAAGTAACACAGTGACTGATGTTCCAACAACGGTAACGCCAACAAGCACAGATACCGATGCATCAACAACAGCTGCACCAACCAGCACAGACACTGATGTTCCAGCATCACTAACGCCAACTAGCACAGTCACTGAGGCACCAACAACAGTAGCGCCAACAAGCACAGTCACTGATGCACAAACAACAGCAGCACTAACTAGTACAGTGACCGATATGCCAACAACAGCTGCGTCAACCAACACAGACACCGCCGCGCCGACGACAGTCACGCCAAGTAACACAGTGACTGATGTTCCAACAACAGCAGCACCAACTAGCACAGTGACTGATCTTCTAACAACAGATGTGCCAACAAGCTTAATGACTGATGCGCCAGCAAGGGTATCGCCCAGTAGTACAGTAACCGATGCACAAACAACAGCAGCACCAACAAGCAAAATGACAGATATTCCATCAACAGTTATGCCAACCAGCACAGTCACTGAGGCACCAACAACAGTAGCGCCAACAAGCACAGTCACTGATGCACAAACAACAGCAGCACCAACTAGCACAGTGACTGATCTTCTAACAACAGATGTGCCAACAAGCTTATTGACTGATGCGCCAGCAACGGTATCGCCCAGTAGTACAGTAACCGATGCACAAACAACAGCAGCACCAACAAGCAAAATGACAGATATTCCATCAACAGTTATGCCAACCAGCACAGTCACCGAGGCACCAACAACAGTAGCGCCAACAAGCACAGTCACCGATGCACAAACAACAGCAGCACTAACTAGTACAGTGACCGATGTGCCAACAACAGCTGCGTCAACCAGCACAGACACCGACGCGCCGACGACAGTCACGCCAAGTAACACAGTGACTGATGTTCCAACAACAGCAGCACCAACTAGCACAGTAACTGATCTTCTAACAACAGATTTGCCAACAAGCTTAATGACTGATGCGCCAGCAACGGTATCGCCCAGTAGTACAGTAACCGATGCACAAACAACAGCAGCACCAACAAGCAAAATGACAGATATTCCATCAACTGTTATGCCAACCAGCAGAGTCACCGAGGCACCAACAACAGTAGCGCCAACAAGCACAGTCACTGATGCACAAACAACAGCAGCACTAACTAGTACAGTGACCGATGTGCCAACAACAGCTGCGTCAACCAGCACAGACACCGACGCTCCGACGACAGTCACGCCAAGTAACACAGTGACAGATGTTCCAACAACGGTAACGCCAACAAGCACAGTTACCGATGCATCAACAACAGCTCTACCAACCAGAACAATGACAGATATTCCATCACCAGTAATGCCAACTAGCGCAGTCACCGAGGCACCAACAACAGTAGCGCCAACAAGCACAGTCACCGATGCACAAACAACAGCAGCACTAACTAGTACAGTGACCGGTGTGCCAACAACAGCTGCGTCAACCAGCACAGACACAGACGCGCCGACGACAGTCACGCCAAGTAACACAGTGACTGATGTTCCAACAACAGCAGCACCAACTAGCACAGTGACTGATCTTCTAACAACAGATGTGCCAACAAGCTTAATGACTAATGCGCCAGCAACGGTATCGCCCAGTAGTACAGTAACCGATGCACAAACAACAGCAGCACCAACAAGCACAATGACAGATATTCCATCAACAGTAATGCCAACTAACACAGTCACTGAGGCACCAACAACAGTAGCGCCAACAACCACAGTCACTGATGCACAAACAACAGCAGCACTAACTAGTACAGTGACCGATGTGCCAACAACAGCTGCGTTAACCAGCACAGACACTGACGCGCCGACGACAGTCACGCCAAGTATCACAGTGACTGATGTTCCAACAACGGTAACGCCAACAAGCACAGATACCGATGCATCAACAACAGCTGCACCAACCAGCACAGACACTGATGTTCCAGCATCACTAACGCCAACTAGCACAGTCACTGAGGCACCAACAACAGTAGCACCAACAAGCACAGTCACTGATGCACAAACAACAGCAGCACTAACTAGTACAGTGACCGATGTGCCAACAACAGCTGCGTCAACCAGCACAGACACCGACGCGCCAACGACTGTCACGCCAAGTAACACAGTGACTGATGTTCCAACAACGGTAACGCCAACAAGCACAGATACCGATGCATCAACAACAGCTGCACCAACCAGCACAGACACTGATGTTCCAGCATCACTAACGCCAACTAGCACAGTCACTGAGGCACCAACAACAGTAGCGCCAACAAGCACAGTCACTGATGCACAAACAACAGCAGCACTAACTAGTACAGTGACCGATATGCCAACAACAGCTGCGTCAACCAACACAGACACCGCCGCGCCGACGACAGTCACGCCAAGTAACACAGTGACTGATGTTCCAACAACGGTAACGCCAACAAGCACAGATACCGATGCATCAACAACAGCTGCACCAACCAGCACAGACACTGATGTTCCAGCATCACTAACGCCAACTAGCACAGTCACTGAGGCACCAACAACAGTAGCGCCAACAAGCACAGTCACTGATGCACAAACAACAGCAGCACTAACTAGTACAGTGACCGATATGCCAACAACAGCTGCGTCAACCAACACAGACACCGCCGCGCCGACGACAGTCACGCCAAGTAACACAGTGACTGATGTTCCAACAACAGCAGCACCAACTAGCACAGTGACTGATCTTCTAACAACAGATGTGCCAACAAGCTTAATGACTGATGCGCCAGCAAGGGTATCGCCCAGTAGTACAGTAACCGATGCACAAACAACAGCAGCACCAACAAGCAAAATGACAGATATTCCATCAACAGTTATGCCAACCAGCACAGTCACTGAGGCACCAACAACAGTAGCGCCAACAAGCACAGTCACTGATGCACAAACAACAGCAGCACCAACTAGCACAGTGACTGATCTTCTAACAACAGATGTGCCAACAAGCTTATTGACTGATGCGCCAGCAACGGTATCGCCCAGTAGTACAGTAACCGATGCACAAACAACAGCAGCACCAACAAGCAAAATGACAGATATTCCATCAACAGTTATGCCAACCAGCACAGTCACCGAGGCACCAACAACAGTAGCGCCAACAAGCACAGTCACCGATGCACAAACAACAGCAGCACTAACTAGTACAGTGACCGATGTGCCAACAACAGCTGCGTCAACCAGCACAGACACCGACGCGCCGACGACAGTCACGCCAAGTAACACAGTGACTGATGTTCCAACAACAGCAGCACCAACTAGCACAGTAACTGATCTTCTAACAACAGATTTGCCAACAAGCTTAATGACTGATGCGCCAGCAACGGTATCGCCCAGTAGTACAGTAACCGATGCACAAACAACAGCAGCACCAACAAGCAAAATGACAGATATTCCATCAACTGTTATGCCAACCAGCAGAGTCACCGAGGCACCAACAACAGTAGCGCCAACAAGCACAGTCACTGATGCACAAACAACAGCAGCACTAACTAGTACAGTGACCGATGTGCCAACAACAGCTGCGTCAACCAGCACAGACACCGACGCTCCGACGACAGTCACGCCAAGTAACACAGTGACAGATGTTCCAACAACGGTAACGCCAACAAGCACAGTTACCGATGCATCAACAACAGCTCTACCAACCAGAACAATGACAGATATTCCATCACCAGTAATGCCAACTAGCGCAGTCACCGAGGCACCAACAACAGTAGCGCCAACAAGCACAGTCACCGATGCACAAACAACAGCAGCACTAACTAGTACAGTGACCGGTGTGCCAACAACAGCTGCGTCAACCAGCACAGACACAGACGCGCCGACGACAGTCACGCCAAGTAACACAGTGACTGATGTTCCAACAACAGCAGCACCAACTAGCACAGTGACTGATCTTCTAACAACAGATGTGCCAACAAGCTTAATGACTAATGCGCCAGCAACGGTATCGCCCAGTAGTACAGTAACCGATGCACAAACAACAGCAGCACCAACAAGCACAATGACAGATATTCCATCAACAGTAATGCCAACTAACACAGTCACTGAGGCACCAACAACAGTAGCGCCAACAACCACAGTCACTGATGCACAAACAACAGCAGCACTAACTAGTACAGTGACCGATGTGCCAACAACAGCTGCGTTAACCAGCACAGACACTGACGCGCCGACGACAGTCACGCCAAGTATCACAGTGACTGATGTTCCAACAACGGTAACGCCAACAAGCACAGATACCGATGCATCAACAACAGCTGCACCAACCAGCACAGACACTGATGTTCCAGCATCACTAACGCCAACTAGCACAGTCACTGAGGCACCAACAACAGTAGCACCAACAAGCACAGTCACTGATGCACAAACAACAGCAGCACTAACTAGTACAGTGACCGATGTGCCAACAACAGCTGCGTCAACCAGCACAGACACCGACGCGCCAACGACTGTCACGCCAAGTAACACAGTGACTGATGTTCCAACAACGGTAACGCCAACAAGCACAGATACCGATGCATCAACAACAGCTGCACCAACCAGCACAGACACTGATGTTCCAGCATCACTAACGCCAACTAGCACAGTCACTGAGGCACCAACAACAGTAGCGCCAACAAGCACAGTCACTGATGCACAAACAACAGCAGCACTAACTAGTACAGTGACCGATATGCCAACAACAGCTGCGTCAACCAACACAGACACCGCCGCGCCGACGACAGTCACGCCAAGTAACACAGTGACTGATGTTCCAACAACAGCAGCACCAACTAGCACAGTGACTGATCTTCTAACAACAGATGTGCCAACAAGCTTAATGACTGATGCGCCAGCAAGGGTATCGCCCAGTAGTACAGTAACCGATGCACAAACAACAGCAGCACCAACAAGCAAAATGACAGATTTTCCATCAACAGTTATGCCAACCAGCACAGTCACTGAGGCACCAACAACAGTAGCGCCAACAAGCACAGTCACTGATGCACAAACAACAGCAGCACTAACTAGTACAGTGACCGATGTGCCAACAACAGCTGCGTCAACCAGCACAGACACCGACGCGCCGACGACAGTCACGCCAAGTAACACAGTGACTGATGTTCCAACAACAGCAGCACCAACTAGCACAGTGACTGATCTTCTAACAACAGATTTGCCAACAAGCTTAATGACTGATGCGCCAGCAACGGTATCGCCCAGTAGTACAGTAACCGATGCACAAACAACAGCAGCACCAACAAGCAAAATGACAGATATTCCATCAACAGTTATGCCAACCAGCAGAGTCACCGAGGCACCAACAACAGTAGCGCCAACAAGCACAGTCACTGATGCACAAACAACAGCAGCACTAACTAGTACAGTGACCGATGTGCCAACAACAGCTGCGTCAACCAGCACAGACACCGACGCTCCGACGACAGTCACGCCAAGTAACACAGTGACAGATGTTCCAACAACGGTAACGCCAACAAGCACAGTTACCGATGCATCAACAACAGCTCTACCAACCAGAACAATGACAGATATTCCATCACCAGTAATGCCAACTAGCGCAGTCACCAAGGCACCAACAACAGTAGCGCCAACAAGCACAGTCACCGATGCACAAACAACAGCAGCACTAACTAGTACAGTGACCGGTGTGCCAACAACAGCTGCGTCAACCAGCACAGACACAGACGCGCCGACGACAGTCACGCCAAGTAACACAGTGACTGATGTTCCAACAACAGCAGCACCAACTAGCACAGTGACTGATCTTCTAACAACAGATGTGCCAACAAGCTTAATGACTAATGCGCCAGCAACGGTATCGCCCAGTAGTACAGTAACCGATGCACAAACAACAGCAGCACCAACAAGCACAATGACAGATATTCCATCAACAGTAATGCCAACTAACACAGTCACTGAGGCACCAACAACAGTAGCGCCAACAACCACAGTCACTGATGCACAAACAACAGCAGCACTAACTAGTACAGTGACCGATGTGCCAACAACAGCTGCGTTAACCAGCACAGACACTGACGCGCCGACGACAGTCACGCCAAGTACCACAGTGACTGATGTTCCAACAACGGTAACGCCAACAAGCACAGATACCGATGCATCAACAACAGCTGCACCAACCAGCACAGACACTGATGTTCCAGCATCACTTACGCCAACTAGCACAGTCACTGAGGCACCAACAACAGTAGCGCCAACAAGCACAGTCACTGATGCACAAACAACAGCAGCACTAACTAGTACAGTGACCGATGTGCCAACAACAGCTGCGTCAACCAGCACAAACACCGACGCGCCGACGACAGTCACGCCAAGTAACACAGTGACTGATGTTCCAACAACGGTAACGCCAACAAGCACAGATACCGATGCATCAACAACAGCTGCACCAACCAGCACAGACACTGATGTTCCAGCATCACTAACGCCAACTAGCACAGTCACTGAGGCACCAACAACAGTAGCGCCAACAAGCACAGTCACTGATGCACAAACAACAGCAGCACTAACTAGTACAGTGACCGATGTGCCAACAACAGCTGCGTCAACCAGCACAGACACCGACGCGCCGACGACAGTCACGCCAAGTAACACAGTGACTGATGTTCCAACAACGGTAACGCCAACAAGCACAGATACCGATGCATCAACAACAGCTGCACCAACCAGCACAGACACTGATGTTCCAGCATCACTAACGCCAACTAGCACAGTCACTGAGGCACAAACAACAGTAGCGCCAACAAGCACAGTCACTGATGCACAAACAACAGCAGCACTAACTAGTACAGTGACCGATGTGCCAACAACAGCTGCGTCAACCAGCACAGACACCGACGCGCCAACGACTGTCACGCCAAGTAACACAGTGACTGATGTTCCAACAACGGTAACGCCAACAAGCACAGATACCGATGCATCAACAACAGCTGCACCAACCAGCACAGACACTGATGTTCCAGCATCACTAACGGTAACTAGCACAGTCACTGAGGCACCAACAACAGTAGCGCCAACAAGCACAGTCACTGATGCGCAAACAACAGCAGCACTAACTAGTACAGTGACCGATGTGCCAACAACAGCTGCGTCAACCAGCACAGACACCGACGCGCTGACGACAATCACGCCAAGTAACACAGTGACTGATGTTCCAACAACGGTAACGCCAACAAGCACAGATACCGATGCATCAACAACAGCTGCACCAACCAGCACAGACACTGATGTTCCAGCATCACTAACGCCAACTAGCACAGTCACTGAGCCACAAACAACAGTAGCGCCAACAAGCACAGTTACTGATGCACAAACAACAGCAGCACTAACTAGTACAGTGACCGATGTGCCAACAACAGCTGCGTCAACCAGCACAGACACCGACGCGCCGACGACAGTCACGCCAAGTAACACAGTGACTGATGTTCCAACAACGGTAACGCCACAAAGCACAGATACCGATGCATCAACAACAGCTGCACCTACCAGCACAGACACTGATGTTCCAGCATCACTAACGCCAACTAGCACAGTCACTGAGGCACCAACAACAGTAGCGCCAACAAGCACAGTCACTGATGCACAAACAACAGCAGCACTAACTAGTACAGTGACCGATGTGCCAACAACAGCTGCGTCAACCAGCACAGACACCGACGCTCCGACGACAGTCACGCCAAGTAACACAGTGACAGATGTTCCAACAACGGTAACGCCAACAAGCACAGTTACCGATGCATCAACAACAGCTCTACCAACCAGCACAATGACAGATATTCCATCAACAGTAATGCCAACTAGCGCAGTCACCGAGGCACAAACAACAACAGCACTAACTAGTACAGTGACCGGTGTGCCAACAACAGCTGCGTCAACCAGCACAGACACAGACGCGCCGACGACAGTCACGCCAAGTAACACAGTGACTGATGTTCCAACAACAGCAGCACCAACTAGCACAGTGACTGATCTTCTAACAACAGATGTGCCAACAAGCTTAATGACTAATGCGCCAGCAACGGTATCGCCCAGTAGTACAGTAACCGATGCACAAACAACAGCAGCACCAACAAGCACAATGACAGATATTCCATCAACAGTAATGCCAACTAGCACAGTCACCGAGGCACCAACAACAGTAGCGCCAACAACCACAGTCACTGATGCACAAACAACAGCAGCACTAACTAGTACAGTGACCGATGTGCCAACAACAGCTGCGTTAACCAGCACAGACACTGACGCGCCGACGACAGTCACGCCAAGTATCACAGTGACTGATGTTCCAACAACGGTAACGCCAACAAGCACAGATACCGATGCATCAACAACAGCTGCACCAACCAGCACAGACACTGATGTTCCAGCATCACTAACGCCAACTAGCACAGTCACTGAGGCACCAACAACAGTAGCGCCAACAAGCACAGTCACTGATGCACAAACAACAGCAGCACTAACTAGTACAGTGACCGATGTGCCAACAACAGCTGCGTCAACCAGCACAGACACCGACGCGCCGACGACAGTCACGCCAAGTAACACAGTGACTGATGTTCCAACAACAGCAGCACCAACTAGCACAGTGACTGATCTTCTAACAACAGATGTGCCAACAAGCTTATTGACTGATGCGCCAGCAACGGTATCGCCCAGTAGTACAGTAACCGATGCACAAACAACAGCAGCACCAACAAGCAAAATGACAGATATTCCATCAACAGTTATGCCAACCAGCACAGTCACCGAGGCACCAACAACAGTAGCGCCAACAAGCACAGTCACTGATGCACAAACAACAGCAGCACTAACTAGTACAGTGACCGATGTGCCAACAACAGCTGCGTCAACCAGCACAGACACCGACGCGCCGACGACAGTCACGCCAAGTAACACAGTGACTGATGTTCCAACAACAGCAGCACCAACTAGCACAGTGACTGATCTTCTAACAACAGATTTGCCAACAAGCTTAATGACTGATGCGCCAGCAACGGTATCGCCCAGTAGTACAGTAACCGATGCACAAACAACAGCAGCACCAACAAGCAAAATGACAGATATTCCATCAACAGTTATGCCAACCAGCACAGTCACCGAGGCACCAACAACAGTAGCGCCAACAAGCACAGTCACTGATGCACAAACAACAGCAGCACTAACTAGTACAGTGACCGATGTGCCAACAACAGCTGCGTCAACCAGCACAGACACCGACGCGCCAACGACAGTCACGCCAAGTAACACAGTGACTGATGTTCCAACAACAGCAGCACCAACTAGCACAGTGACTGATCTTCTAACAACAGATTTGCCAACAAGCTTAATGACTGATGCGCCAGCAACGGTATCGCCCAGTAGTACAGTAACCGATGCACAAACAACAGCAGCACCAACAAGCAAAATGACAGATATTCCATCAACAGTTATGCCAACCAGCACAGTCACCGAGGCACCAACAACAGTAGCGTCAACAAGCACAGTCACTGATGCGCAAACAACAGCAGCACTAACTAGTACAGTGACCGATGTGCCAACAACAGCTGCGTCAACCAGCACAGACACCGACGCGCCGACGACAATCACGCCAAGTAACACAGTGACTGATGTTCCAACAACGGTAACGCCAACAAGCACAGATACCGATGCATCAACAACAGCTGCACCAACCAGCACAGACACTGATGTTCCAGCATCACTAACGCCAACAAGCACAGTCACTGAGGCACCAACAACAGTAGCGCCAACAAGCACAGTCACTGATGCACAAACAACAGCAGCACTAACTAGTACAGTGACCGATGTGCCAACAACAGCTGCGTCAACCAGCACAGACACTGACGCCCCGACGACAGTCACGCCAAGTAACACAGTGACTGATGTTCCAACAACGGTAACGCCAACAAGCACAGATACCGCTGCATTAACAACAGCTGCACCAACCAGCACAGACACTGATGTTCCAGCATCACTAACGCCAACTAGCACAGTCACTGAGGCACCAACAACAGTAGCGCCAACAAGCACAGTCACTGATGCACAAACAACAGCAGCACTAACTAGTACAGTGACCGATGTGCCAACAACAGCTGCGTCAACCAGCACAGACACCGACGCGCCGACGACAGTCGCGCCAAGTAACACATTGACTGATGTTCCAACAACCGTAACGCCAACAAGCACAGATACCGATGCATCAACAACAGCTGCACCAACCAGCACAGACACTGATGTTCCAGCATCACTAACGCCAACTAGCACAGTCACTGAGGCACCAACAACAGTAGCGCCAACAAGCACAGTCACTGATGCACAAACAACAGCAGCACTAACTAGTACAGTGACCGATGTGCCAACAACAGCTGCGTCAACCAGCACAGACACCGACGCTCCGACGACAGTCACGCCAAGTAACACAGTGACAGATGTTCCAACAACGGTAACGCCAACAAGCACAGTTACCGATGCATCAACAACAGCTCTACCAACCAGCACAATGACAGATATTCCATCAACAGTAATGCCAACTAGCGCAGTCACCGAGGCACAAACAACAACAGCACTAACTAGTACAGTGACCGGTGTGCCAACAACAGCTGCGTCAACCAGCACAGACACAGACGCGCCGACGACAGTCACGCCAAGTAACACAGTGACTGATGTTCCAACAACAGCAGCACCAACTAGCACAGTGACTGATCTTCTAACAACAGATGTGCCAACAAGCTTAATGACTAATGCGCCAGCAACGGTATCGCCCAGTAGTACAGTAACCGATGCACAAACAACAGCAGCACCAACAAGCACAATGACAGATATTCCATCAACAGTAATGCCAACTAGCACAGTCACCGAGGCACCAACAACAGTAGCGCCAACAACCACAGTCACTGATGCACAAACAACAGCAGCACTAACTAGTACAGTGACCGATGTGTCAACAACAGCTGCGTTAACCAGCACAGACACTGACGCGCCGACGACAGTCACGCCAAGTATCACAGTGACTGATGTTCCAACAACGGTAACGCCAACAAGCACAGATACCGATGCATCAACAACAGCTGCACCAACCAGCACAGACACTGATGTTCCAGCATCACTAACGCCAACTAGCACAGTCACTGAGGCACCAACAACAGTAGCGCCAACAAGCACAGTCACTGATGCACAAACAACAGCAGCACTAACTAGTACAGTGACCGATGTGCCAACAACAGCTGCGTCAACCAGCACAGACACCGACGCGCCGACGACAGTCACACCAAGTAACACAGTGACTGATGTTCCAACAACAGCAGCACCAACTAGCACAGTGACTGATCTTCTAACAACAGATGTGCCAACAAGCTTATTGACTGATGCGCCAGCAACGGTATCGCCCAGTAGTACAGTAACCGATGCACAAACAACAGCAGCACCAACAAGCAAAATGACAGATATTCCATCAACAGTTATGCCAACCAGCACAGTCACCGAGGCACCAACAACAGTAGCGCCAACAAACACAGTCACTGATGCACAAACAACAGCAGCACTAACTAGTACAGTGACCGATGTGCCAACAACAGCTGCGTCAACCAGCACAGACACCGACGCGCCGACGACAGCAGCACCAACTAGCACAGTGACTGATCTTCTAACAACAGATTTGCCAACAAGCTTAATGACTGATGCGCCAGCAACGGTATCGCCCAGTAGTACAGTAACCGATGCACAAACAACAGCAGCACCAACAAGCAAAATGACAGATATTCCATCAACAGTTATGCCAACCAGCACAGTCACCGAGGCACCAACAACAGTAGCGCCAACAAGCACAGTCACTGATGCACAAACAACAGCAGCACTAACTAGTACAGTGACCGATGTGCCAACAACAGCTGCGTCAACCAGCACAGACACCGACGCGCCAACGACAGTCACGCCAAGTAACACAGTGACTGATGTTCCAACAACAGCAGCACCAACTAGCACAGTGACTGATCTTCTAACAACAGATTTGCCAACAAGCTTAATGACTGATGCGCCAGCAACGGTATCGCCCAGTAGTACAGTAACCGATGCACAAACAACAGCAGCACCAACAAGCAAAATGACAGATATTCCATCAACAGTTATGCCAACCAGCACAGTCACCGAGGCACCAACAACAGTAGCGTCAACAAGCACAGTCACTGATGCGCAAACAACAGCAGCACTAACTAGTACAGTGACCGATGTGCCAACAACAGCTGCGTCAACCAGCACAGACACCGACGCGCCGACGACAATCACGCCAAGTAACACAGTGACTGATGTTCCAACAACGGTAACGCCAACAAGCACAGATACCGATGCATCAACAACAGCTGCACCAACCAGCACAGACACTGATGTTCCAGCATCACTAACGCCAACTAGCACAGTCACTGAGGCACCAACAACAGTAGCGCCAACAAGCACAGTCACTGATGCACAAACAACAGCAGCACTAACTAGAACAGTGACCGATGTGCCAACAACAGCTGCGTCAACCAGCACAGACACTGACGCCCCGACGACAGTCACGCCAAGTAACACAGTGACTGATGTTCCAACAACGGTAACGCCAACAAGCACAGATACCGCTGCATTAACAACAGCTGCACCAACCAGCACAGACACTGATGTTCCAGCATCACTAACGCCAACTAGCACAGTCACTGAGGCACCAACAACAGTAGCGCCAACAAGCACAGTCACTGATGCACAAACAACAGCAGCACTAACTAGTACAGTGACCGATGTGCCAACAACAGCTGCGTCAACCAGCACAGACACCGACGCGCCGACGACAGTCACGCCAAGTAACACATTGACTGATGTTCCAACAACCGTAACGCCAACAAGCACAGATACCGATGCATCAACAACAGCTGCACCAACCAGCACAGACACTGATGTTCCAGCATCACTAACGCCAACTAGCACAGTCACTGAGGCACCAACAACAGTAGCGCCAACAAGCACAGTCACTGATGCACAAACAACAGCAGCACTAACTAGTACAGTGACCGATGTGCCAACAACAGCTGCGTCAACCAGCACAGACACCGACGCGCCGACGACAATCACGCCAAGTAACACAGTGACTGATGTTCCAACAACGGTAAAGCCAACAAGCACAGATACCGATGCATCAACAACAGCTGCACCAACCAGCACAGACACTGATGTTCCAGCATCACTAACGCCAATTAGCATAGTCACTGAGGCACCAACAACAGTAGCGCCAACAAGCACAGTCACTGATGCACAAACAACAGCAGCACTAACTAGTACAGTGACCGATGTGCCAACAACAGCTGCGTCAACCAGCACAGACACCGACGCGCCGACGACAGTCACGCCAAGTAACACAGTGACTGATGTTCCAACAACGGTAACGCCAACAAGCACAGATACCGATGCATCAACAACAGCTGCACCAACCAGCACAGACACTGATGTTCCAGCATCACTAACGCCAATTAGCACAGTCACTGAGGCACCAACAACAGTAGCGCCAACAAGCACAGTCATTGATGCTCAAACAACAGCAGCACTAACTAGTACAGTGACCGATGTGCCAACAACAGCTGCGTCAACCAGCACAGACACTGACGCGCCGACGACAGTCACGCCAAGTATCACAGTGACTGATGTTCCAACAACGGTAACGCCAACAAGCACAGATACCGATGCATCAACAACAGCTGCACCAACCAGCACAGACACTGATGTTTCAGCATCACTAACGCCAACTAGCACAGTCACTGAGGCACCAACAACAGTAGCGCCAACAAGCACAGTCACTGATGCACAAACAACAGCAGCACTAACTAGTACAGTAACCGATGTGCCAACAACAGCTGCGTCAACCAGCACAGACACCGACGCGCCGACGACAGTCACGCCAAGTAACACAGTGACTGATGTTCCAACAACGGTAACGCCAACAAGCACAGATACCGATGCATCAACAACAGCTGCACCAACCAGCACAGACACTGATGTTCCAGCATCACTAACGCCAACTAGCACAGTCACTGAGGCACCAACAACAGTAGCGCCAACAAGCACAGTCACTGATGCACAAACAACAGCAGCACTTACTAGTACAGTGACCGATGTGCCAACAACAGCTGCGTCAACCAGCACAGACACTGACGCGCCGACGACAGTCACGCCAAGTATCACAGTGACTGATGTTCCAACAACGGTAACGCCAACAAGCACAGATACCGATGTATCAACAACAGCTGCACCAACCAGCACAGACACTGATGTTCCAGCATCACTATCGCCAACTAGCACAGTCACTGAGGCACCAACAACAGTAGCGCCAACAAGCACAGTCACTGATGCACAAACAACAGCAGCACTAACTAGTACAGTGACCGATGTGCCAACAACAGCTGCGTCAACCAGCACAGACACAGACGCGCTTACGACAGTCACGCCAAGTAACACAGTGACTGATGTTCCACCACAACCATTAAAATTTATCGGTGTATAAATACAGGTTTCCCGGTATTTTTCTGGTTCCGGTTTTTTTTGGATTTTTTTTAAAGAAAAATATAATGATTTTTTTTAATGGCCATTTGATCTACCATGAACCATTTCAAGGTTATCCATTAATTACCGGACACTCTGTATGTAGTAAGGATTAAAAAAGTGTAAAACAAAGCATAAATCCATCAATTTAACAAACAAATCCAGAGAATAAAATAAAGTTAAATACACTATGTCGATTGGCAATCAAATGAAATAACAGATAAATAAATTTAACTAAAATGGGATAAAATATTTGGTTACATTAGAAAAAAAAATAACTATATATAAGTATATAAATTCACTTTCAATTTTATTATATTAAGTAAATACGTGTAAAATTAAAATTTTCTTTAGGGTTTTTACTAAATTCTATATAAATTATCAAAGTTAGGATATGTTTATTAAGGCCCTGGTAACTTTAAATATTATCGTTATAAGCGATAATAGTCCTTATTGCAATCTGACACGGGTTAAAATCTGTTGTTATAAATACGAATAATAAATGAGCAAGCATTGTCGTAAAAATGCAAATTAAATCGTATAAATTTTGATATTAACTATTTAGTATTAAATAAATCAATTACTGGATGCAGTTTGGCATTTGGAATTTTATGGCATATTTTTAATTATAAATACATTTTTTATTGAAGGGATAAACTGGTTATAAAGATAATTAAGAGGTGACTTTGATGACTTTTTTATGCATTAACATATTTTAATTGTTTTGAGTTCTATACTATATACAAAAAAGACTTGAAAATATCATTTTTTTTTTTATTTCAAAATTATTTACGATGAAACAGATACACTGGTTTAAAAAACCACATTTTTCAGAGTTTTCAAGAAATCACCGCCTTCAATTAATTAGCTAGGTATAAGTTGTTATTTATGATTCTTTTAACAATTAAAATATTACATACATAACATCACGCCTCGTTTCTCCGCAGAGTTGTGAACAGGTGTACCTATAATAGGTACACCCACATTTCGCCAGTTATATTTAAGTCCCATGTAATAAGGGGTGACCCTACTGCCATCAAACAGGGACAAGTCCAGACTCCAGGTTGCTAGTGACAGATTCCAAATGGACAATCCAATAACACATTGTCCAACCAAAAGTATTCAATAAGTAAATACAAACAATCGTATAGTATAAATAAGCACGTTAAATTTCTATATGTCCTCATTGTCCTCCAATCTGAATTTATATCATAATCATGTGGATTCACTTCAACTATTGCGTACCTTCAAGCTCATTGGCGCGTACAGAATCCACCCATTGTAATGATAATGATAACTTCTTCTATAAAAGGATTAATTGGTAATGTAACATCTCACTTTATTCATTTGTGAAGGAAAATGTCCAGACTAGCTGTGATAGTTTTAGCAGTATTTACTGTAACAATTAGTGTCAGATGTCTTGCAGAACCATTAGGTAATTCATTTGTTTTTTAATTGGATTAGCATGAAGTGATCCAGGAAGGTTCGTAGCTACCTGGATCACTTTATGCTAATCCAATCTATTGCTATTGTTATTGTTGCCATTGCGGGCAGAACCTGGATAAGGCTGGCACAGGAGTTGTGGGGATTGGCGCAAGAAGATATAGGTCTATGTCCAGCAGTGGGTGAAGTTGAGCTGTGAATAATGATGATGAAGATCCAAGTAGTGCACAAACAGGATGTTTTGAAAACTACTCGGAATGTGTCAAAGGCGTGGTGGTATATATGAGGCACCGATGTACCTACTCCACGTGGAATCCCGAGTCATTTTATTCCCTGTGTGTTTTCAGACAAAACTCCACCAAACTGAGATGAAAAAATTTATCTAACTGTTTATTTTTATTCACTTCTAGTATTGACTACTTCGTTGGTTTAGTGGTCGCAAGCGCTACTGCTGAAGTCCTGGGTTCGATCCTCAGGTCGAGCAAAGTGCTATTGGGTTTTTGTATCTGAAATTTCTCAGTAGCAGCCCGGAGTCTGGATTTATTCCCGGTTGATGGCAAAAGACTCGCCCCTATTGAACATAAGTAGCGAAATTTGGGTGTGCACCTCTGCATAGGTGCACCTCTGCTGAACCCTTCGGGGAAACAAAGGATGATGTTATGTTATGTGTATTTTTTTTTACAGACGAAACAGAATCACAGCTGAGTCGAAGAGACGAAACAGATAACTTGGAATCGGATCCGGAAGAAGTCGATCGGTCAGCGTCAGCGCAGGCATATGCGTCCGTCAGTAACCGGTTTAGGCCACCCTACCCACCGAACCAGATTCGGCTGGTTGAATGTTATGCCTGTACAGACTGCCCGAAGGTCTTAGCTAACACCACCTCTAAGTACTGCCCCTATACCAATGACTATACTAAAAATAACAAATGTGTTGTCTATGCAGAAAAATACAATCGTGAGTATTGCCATAGTATAACAAAGTCAATGTTTACGCATTTATTTCAAATAGGAACATAAAAGGCACTTTCGAACGTCAACATTACATTAAAATAGAATTGATGATAGTCGCCCCTTCCAAAAGGTAGATTCGTTTAGATTACTCTTTTAATAAGTTAAACAATATTTGCATACATCGTGAAAATTATGCACCTATAATTAAATTACCTTACCACAATAGATACATGGTGCTCACATATTTACACACATTGTAAAAGAAAGTTTACGACTAAAGTGATCACAGTGCCGATTTACAAACATTGTAAAAGTAAGGATACGACGAAAGTAATCACAGTGCCAATAATAACGTAAGCGTCCTAGATTTTTAATACTGCCATAACGAAAACGATTATCATTCCGAGCATGTTACACAATTATGGTACAGTAAGCAGCACTGTGTGATGTCGGATTAAAAGAATAGCACCACCCCCTTTCTTCCCGTGGGTGTCCTAGGAGGCGACTAAGGGAAATACTAGAAAATGGGCAGCAGTGTTCTCTATGCATTTTACCACCATACTGCGATCGCCAACCCGCCTGCCAAGCACGGCGATTAATGGCAAACCCCCCCAAAAAAATGACAAATAACCGGCGGCCCGCCTACCCTTGGCGACGGTAGCGGTCAAGGCCACGTTGAGGCAAGGGGTGCGAACAATCCCCGGAAGAGATCCGGCTACCACAATCACCGAAAACTGGACCTGGCAAGATACAACATGCTTACACTCCGGACCGACGAGAAGATCGTCGAACTCGAGGAAGAATTGAGCAGGTTACGATGGGATAATAGGGTTATCTGAAGTCCGACGAAAGGGGGAGGACTCGATAATCCTCAAATCCAGTAACTTGTTCTATTTCCGGGAGGGCGACAAGCAGTCCCAAGGTAGTGTTGGGCTTATCGTCCAAAAGTCGTCCATAAGGAAAACCAAGGTAACCGACATAGCCCGAAGAATTGCCAAACTTAAGTGACAGTCGCAGAACAGATGGCCGATGGGGCCGGAAGGTTCTGGAGTGGCGACCACGCACCGGAAGACGTAAAGTTGGAAGGCCTCCCACAAGGTGGACCGATGACCTTGTGATGGCTGCAGGAGTCCGCTGGATGCGGGAAGCACAGAATCGGTCGAAGTGGCGGAGTTTGGGGGAGGCCTATGTCCAGCAGTGGACGTCTTTCGGCTGAGATGAAGATGGTGAAGCAGCACCAGAGCAGTGGTGGTGACGTAGGTCCGAACCCAGACAGGCGCTTTACTTTATTTAAATTATTTTATCACCACTGCTCCTAAAACAACATCTTGAGGCAACCGACATGTCCTGGAACCAAAAATTGTAAGACAAGTGACATCTATCAACCCGCACTGGGCCCGCATGGTATAATCACGGCCCACTCCCTCTCACAGAAAGGAGCCCTGTATCCCAGCAGTGGGAACATTACACGCTGATTATATATGACTGTTATGTAAGCAGCACCCTCATTTCGTAACACACTTTCAATCAGAAGCTGAATCATTTTGAAGGATATTGCCAATACATTCCTTTTTTTTTGGGTGGGTAATCATCAAATAACATGCGTGGGTGGAGTGGGAGCGTGTCAGACTTTTACTGACTAAAACCCACGCGTGTACCTTCAGTTGCCTGTGTGCCAGGGGCCACAGTATCTCATTCCAACAACCCGCACCCCTGGCAGGCATCGGCCCTTGCGGACCCCACCAGTTGGTGCTGACATCTCTTTGAGGCGCGCGTGGAATTTTAACGCGCCGTCAACCCGTGCCTGGTCCTTACCGGACAGTTCAACAATATTCATTGCGTTATTTACGATGTTGAGCAGACACATTTTTCGAACTTATAAGCAATGAATTAGCAATCTGTTTCAAAATGATTCAGATTATGGTTTATCGTGCGTTACGCAATTAGGGTGCATGTCGCGAATAGTTTTTATAGCCCTTTACAGTTAAGTACTTTAGTAATATCTGTATAACGATTTAACAGTATAATGGTACCTAATTCAAGTGGGCTTTGAGTCACGTTTTTGAAGAAAACTGATATAAATGTGCTTCGGCACTTTTATGAAAATGTTATTTGGTACATTCTTCTATTCATCGTTATCATACATCAAGAGTCAATTGAAAGTAATGAGTAATCGTCGTACAATCTTGATTCCTCCGTATTCTTGTGTATTCGGGGCAGTCCCACTTGTTAACTATTAGAACGGCATTTTGGAATTTCTAATATCTGTGTCGAGTACCGAATTCTGACACGTATGCTCTACTTCGTGGGCATCGTAGACTGACTTTAGAAAAGTTAGATACGACCTATAAAGAATGAACCGGCAAATCATCATCATCACTAGCCTACACATAGACCTCTCGTTGTTTGTCCACAATATCATTGACATTCTACCCGTATAGAAACAATCACCACAATATCTAAAAATGATACTCAGACCAGTATGAGCGACGTCACTTCGATGTTCGGTATTTTTAACCTACTGATATTCAGTGTTGTTGAACTAGCACTAGAATTCACTAGCATTCTGTGAAAACTACCGACTTCATGTACCTACCTTAGATTAGATAAACAAATATAAGACAATATCTATTTGTGTTACAAATTCCTCCTGTTCAGCCATTGAGCCTACAACATAGACTAATTTACTAGTAACATTGGTAGTATCCGTGTTTAAATAATGCGACATATCGGCTCTTCAATCCTTACGGACACATCTTAATACCTATTAAAGGTGTTCTTGTGATCTTCCAGAAATGGAGAAGTCATGGTACATCCGTGGCTGCGCTTCGGAGCGAGGATCATGTGCTGACATAACAAGAGCTCACGAAAACGCGAACGCGAGATTAGTCAAAATGTTATACTGTTCAGAATGCGACGGAGACAAGTGCAACACCAACGGAGTTTACCGATCTCTCCCGAACCTCGCGGCTGCAATACTCTTCGTAATAGTTACACCTTTAGTTGGAAAATATGCTCTCTCATAATACTTATTGGTGATTGTGTCAAGTATGGAAGATTTTTTGTAAATTATGATAGCACAGGTCTCAAGTCCGTTTGTTTAGAATATCCAGTTTGTATTATCAATTAAAGCGATGTTCAATATCAATTAGTAGTTGATATTTATTTTTGGAGGTACCTAGTTTAATTAAGTGTAAGGGGGCCGCACTTTTGTTATCAACCGGGCACGAGTTCAGACTCCAGGCTGCTAATAGGAAAATCCTAAAAAAATCAATAAGACCCACTTTTTTGTTGCACCCAACGCATTTCTTTCAAAAAGCAAAGAGTCATGCCAAATCTGCAATACTTACAACACGACAACTTCAATACCATTTGATAGGAGCATTGGAATTCTCTATGGAATGCACATAAGAGCAGGATCCAATGCAGCCAGGAAGGGACAAAGTAATTAATTCAAGGTGGCTACTGTTCTTTCTATTGAATGTTTTAATAAAAATTCGCAAATTAATTAAATATACCTGATTTGTCTACTAATTCTCATGAAAAAAATCATTCAAAGTAAATCGATTTCAAAAATATCAACATGTATGTAGTTTTCATCAACATTAGCGACATTTATCCTTTAATGCTGTAACTACACAGAGTGCCATCTAGTTTCCAAAAAGGAATAAGGTACTTCACTAACAATTAATGATTGAAAGATAGATGTCACTATATCACACTATAGCGAACGTTTCGTACATTACAAATAGATTGAAGGGTTAGGCAGAAATAAAGGTAATGTGCGCAAACTTTTTGCTTGGCTGTTGTGAAACTCTCCGACATGCGATGGCTCTGTGCCGTACCTTTACTGATTGGCTGTTGTGAAACTCTCCGACATGCAATGGGTCTGTGCCGTACCTTTACTAACTGTCTGCGTTTCGGGATCTCTCTCCCAACTGAATGCTAACGTTACTCATATCGGACATGCCCCAGAGCTACATGCCTGTCTATTATGGTGCTTCCACAGTCACAGTAGGCTTATAAGTTTCAATAATCTTATCTCACTTAGATTTTGTTCTATTTAGAACCAGCCCTGCCTCATTAAATAAAGAATATTTTGTTAAAGACCGCATTGACACGCATGATTCATAATTAAAGTACGTAAGTACATGATGTAACATGTGTCCATTTTGTTTTTTTTTTACTGTTTTAACACTATTAATAAACTTTGACACAATATCTAGGTAAGTAGGTACAACTAACAATTCATAAATTCGAAGATCTTTTTTGTTTCGTTTTACAGGAGAATTTGTTAAGATAAATTAGTTAGGTATATTAATTTATGGAGATTTTATTTCTAATTAGTTACCCACTATTTTGTGTTTGCTTTCTTTTTTAAATTTTAGGTACTTACCTACATAGTTTTTCATTTGAGTAAGCGTGTAAATGGCAATTGTAAGCGCTATTGCAGTTTGGCAGGCACAATGTTCGCAAAACAGATGGCCGAAAGGTTCTGGAGTTGCGACCGCGTACTGGAAGACGTACAGTTGGAAGGCCTCCCACAAGGTGGACTGATGACCTTAGTAGGAATCCGCTGGATGTGGGAAGCACAGAACTAGTGGAAGTGGCGGATCTTGAGGGAGTCCTATGTCCAGCTGTTTCAGCTGAAATGATGATGGTGGTGATTAACGTCTATTGTATATTATACCTTTATAGATTTAGACTGTAAGTTTTCTGAACAATAAATAAATAAGCGTACTGTACCGCAAAAGTACCTTAGCGGGCCTTAGCTTATCTAGGCTAAGGACAATTGTCGATAAGTCCAACTTATCGACAATTTTCCTTAGCCTAAATAGGTAGGTGCCATCGTCAGCCTATTAGGTGGCCATCGTTACCTCAGTGAATATTTTACCTACCAAAAAAATATTTGAATAAACAGGAAAATTATGTTATTACTGTATTTAGGTTAGTGCTCGTTACTAATTATGCCGAAATAGCTCAAAATATACATACCTAAGGTATACATAATGGAATTATATTTGCTTGAAAACATGGCACCTACATTACCGCCATATTAATACAATTATGATCTTCCATGTTTCGCCATTTTATTAACCGACTTCAAAAAGGAGGAGGTTATCAATTCGTCGGAACCTTTTTTTTTTAATCTATTATAGAAAGGCGTTTTATCCAAACAGATATGCCAACCCCACACACAAATTTTTAAACATGTTAAATGTAAAAAAAAACCAACACATAAAGTTAAAATTTTAATTTTATCTATTCATACGAAGTTACGTACCTACCTAATAAAATCGCGACGGGATTTTTTTGCGCATTGAATCTTCAACGCACAGTTTTAGGGCCGAGAGTTGAAAATCGAACAATGTGTTTCGACGCGCTGAGACTCACTCGCGGTGCACTCTGTTGAATTCTCAATGCTGCTCGGTTCAACACAGAGAGTTGAAAATTTAGTGCGCAATAAAATCCTGCCGCGACGTCGACCTAGGGCGGGTTCACATTAGGTCATAATCCGATAGTTGGTCAATAGTAAAATTGTCGGTCCGACCTAATGTGAACCTAGCCTCAGGCTAGTTTCACATTAGATCGGACCTTAACCTAGCCTTAGGCTAGGTTCACATTGCCACAAAGCAGTTATTGCGAGTTGGCTTCTGTGCATAATGGACAACGACGACGTTCTAGTTGTAATGTGGTATTTAAAATTTTAAATAGAAGACAAAAGAAAAGGAAATAGTGGGCGCATCCAATCTTTCCATCCAAGCACGCCGGCGAAACTGCTGGCGAGAGCGGGTCGGCGGGGTGGCGGGCGTGTGGCTTCGCCGCTACAAGCCTACAAGTGTGAACGGCGCTGTGCAAAGCAACGATATGCCAATATTATGTCTGACCCGACAGAAATCGTGGCAAAATGTCCGGTAAATATGTCGTGGCCGACAGTTTTATCGGGTCGCCCTAATGTGAACAGCGCTATTGAAATACATATGCCAATTTGCTTCCGACACATTGATCGTTCCGGTATAACTGTCGGTCCGACCTAATGTGAACCCGCCCTTAGGGTTTCTAATCTTTTTGAAATTTTAACAATAATAAAAACATAGTCATGAAAACTCTGTACTTAACGGTTTTTTTACAAATTATTTTGCACTTTGCATAAAAACACGACTTAATAGGTATAACGATGGATACGAACTATTTTTTCAAATGACTATCATCATTAATTTCGCTAGACATGCGGCTATTCAATAAGTATACCTACATCAGTTGCAATTAATCCCAATGCTATTCTGAAGAATGCGGGAAGTTAGTGACAAACATTCTGTTATTAAAATAGAATTTGTAAGTCAACCAAAGACTCATTCAACGGCAATGACAGGAATTTTGTCCAATTCTGTCAAATGTCGTCCAATTTTAGAAACTTTTAGGCTCAGTGACTTATGATTATTTTCGTGTGTAATACCTTTCGAAGGCGAAGCGTTTTATTGTACGACTGTTGTCAGAATAATAACACCTGAACTGCTGTTCAGCTGTAGCAAGCCTGTCAAGCCTCGATTCGATCGTGTATTGAATATACCAGCGGTGGTGCCCAAGAACCAAAACAGTAACATTGAACTTGCCTTGTATTAGGTAGGTAGATATTGCGTTCTGTTCTCTGTGTCTCGTAAATATTTCATTCACATAAATTTCTGTAAAAACTTCATGGAATTATTGTTCTACAAGTGCCGCATCGCGCCTGTCTGAAGAAACCTTAACGTGCCTAATAGCACACACATATCTATTACCTATCACAATCACTTTTATCTCCTCTCACTCTTCCTTTTGCTGTGCCCGACAGGATCCATAATCTATACCTATACAAATAAATAAAATTGATGTCTGTTTGTAACGTCAAAATAACAGCTTTTTTAGGAAATGCATACCTATGAAAGTATAAACGGTACCTGTAACAAAAAACAATTTTCAACATTTTTGTTGGTCTGTTTGACCGGCTAATCTCCGAAACGGCTGAACTGATTTTGACGGGACTTTCACTGGCAGATAGCTGATGTTGTAAGGAGTAACATTTCAACTTATTGTCCCGGTAGCAAGTTCCCTTGTGATACTTTCTGACATCCACGGCACAGCTAGTGATCACATAATTATTGTAAGTCACCACCTAATTACATATTGTGGAATGCAAATAAACTATTGAGTATAAATTTTCTAAATAGACCGGCCTGTCTCATGTATAGAAACGATCCGCCGAATACCGAGTTGAAGAGACTTCAGTGTCGTTACTAGAGCCAAGGAGAAGAAAATTCAAGCTAAAGAAGTCGAAATTAGTAAATAAGAGCCGTAAATACAGTTCTGCGGTCTCAGTAAGATTAAAAGATATGTTGTAACATCCGAAGTCGGCTCGTAGAAATTAAAACTCGTTACGAAACGAAAATATCCCATCCAAGTCAGCGACACTGTTTCGCAACACACGTTTGGGACAAATGCACCAAAGACTAGATTAAACAACGTTCAACAGAATGGTCACATCTAATAAGTGAAAGCACAGATACAACTAAGTCTAAAACTGTACCTTAATTAGACTGTACTTATATTTTTTTTGTCATGTGCGTTGTTTTTGCAGAATAAACAAATTTTACTTTATTTTCTTTTTTACTTAGTGCCTACTAGGCAATCAGATTAAGAAAATGACTAACTTTATATTGGGTCGTAATAACTCCACATTGGTGCCCTGACTGCGATCCGTAGCTCCTTGCCAAGAACGGGCCTAGTTGATGAGGAGGGTTTCACTAAGGTAGAATAGAAGAAGAAGCCTTGCTCTCGTAACTTGTGAGGTACCGTACGGAGTGGACCCAGCATGCTGCTGCGCCCTGCTGTGCCTACGACGCAGCTGTACATTTCGCGTCTGCATCATTTCACAAAGATTGAGGAAGTCGTGCAGTACTTGATAGTGAAGACTAACTGGACTCTGAAGGTCGAAAGGCTGGAATAGCGCCATGACATAAACTTTAAATCATACGTCGTACAAGTTCCTAACCACCATCTACAGCACTGTATGAAAGAAGACTTTGGCCGAAAGGTGTCGTATATCGACATTTCCGAGGACGGTTACGCGACACCTCGCAGCGAAACCCGACGCCGACGCCGACAACGCTACGTGTATACTTATAGTTTTAATAAGGTTCTTAATGATGTATTAGTTTGTTATTATTTTTTAAGGTTATTTTGTGTATTTTATCTATGGGCCTTAGTTGCCTGATAATAAAATGATTATTATTATTCCATACAAGGCTACAAATTTAGGTACGCTGCGCAAATCGTTCTGCAATAATTGAAGATCGTATTTTAGTTTTCGATGTATGAGGTTTGGATGCTGTGTTAGATTAGTTACTGCACAACTGTTTATTTTTACAATGTACTTATAGAAATGGATTTTTTTTAAACTATAAAGACAAAATGAGAATCGGTTAAAATTAAGCAATTCATTTATTTATTTAACCATTTATGCATAGATACGCATTTAAACATACAAGAAGAAAGGAACGGAAAAATACGTACGAAGGTAATGCTTAATCACTATGCTTGCTTTATCATTATGGTAATCTTAGATTCTACATTCAAATTTCTAAACTGTGCGCAATATTTTCAAACGCGTCAGAGTAAGAGTAGTGTAATAAAATGCAGTTCAGTGTCCTGTCTGCAGGCTAAATTTTCTTTGAACACATAGTACGCAGTATCTACCGTATTCGCGCCAACTGACGCGCCTTATAAACCGGCTTTAGTCTTCCTAAACAATAGCGTTCAAAACGCTGAGTTTGTATCGCATCAAAAAATTTAAATCAAACGCTCTATAGAAATAATAATCAGGAATATAAAGAATCAATCAATCGAATAGCTAAAGCAATTGCACAGCCATTTGGACTAGACTATCAATAAAAACGGGCTACGGTACGGGTATTACTTTATAAGACGCGAGAATTGTAAAGAAACTTTTTAAAACAATATGTAAAAATTCATTTACAATACTGTATCGACCCTGAAATTTCAAATTGCTTAAAACTCTCAACGACTGCGACTCCACGAGACAGGATTGACCGAGCGGTGGAGTGCACAATATAAAAAAAAAGCACTGTAGTTAGTATCTAGTAATTTATTTGTACTTTAGTTATTAAGGAAATGTAAGAACACTATTTGGTTAACAAACCATATTCGCAATTTTTTTTTAATCTCATTAATTAGATGAAAAATAAAGTGAATCTGTAAAAAAAATGTTACCAAAATAAAAATCGAACTCAGCGTTTTGCCCGCCACGTTTCACACGCCGTTTTGTAAGCCACAGAAAGGCCAGTGCAGTTTCATTCTAGTGTTCCCGCGCCATTCGCTCGCCGAATGAGAAACGAGACGAACGTAAAAAATTGTTTTTGTGTTGTTATTTCGTAAGTAGTGTCGCGTGACTTTCTACCATAACAATGGCAAACCTCAGCGTATTTGTGCCCGTACTACTCCTGGCTTTATTCATAAAAGAAGGTAAGTTTTATTCTAAATTCGAATGCTTTTTTAATTCCGACGCCAGCAAATTATGGTGATTTTTTTAAAGCGGTGTTCAATTTTCGAATGAGTTTTTCAAAATCAAGTCGCCCCAGAATATGTTCTTTTTTAAGTGTTCGATTTTTGGATTTGAAAACATGTTTTTTTTATTAGGTACCTATACAATTTTGGTGTTTGTGTCTTTTTAGGTAAATACGGTTATTGACTTTGATTCACGCACGTCCCGTTGCTAAAAATGCTTATTTGCTGGACTCAAAAATATTTTAGTTGTTTTTACAAAACTCTATAGGGGGACAAAACATTGACTCGTGAGGGGACAATTGAGGGGACCGTACTTACTACTCCTACTTACATACAGTTACGCTCACTCAAACTTATGAATAAGTAGATACCCTCGACCTTTCTTAAAATGTACCTCCAGTCAAGTTAAATTAGGGTAGGTACCGTTGTAGATTTTTTTTTAATGTTGTTTGATTCGCTTCTTTGCAGTTTCTTTTAGTTTTTGATTGTATTTTGGCATTATTTTGATTTTCAACAGTACCTGCGATTTGATACAGATATCGTCTTATTGCATTAGCTTCTCGCGATTGTTAAATTATATATTTCCTATGTAGGTTAGGGATAGGTCTAAGGGTAGAGTACCTATTTTGAATAGTTAACCACTCAATTGGTTGTGTAACTTTATAACAAAAAGCTTGGCATAAGAAAATATACTCAATCAAATAAAAAGACTTTCGAAATTTTTACGAACGATGATTTAATTTTATTGAGTTATCCTTGATTTTTACCGATCATTGCATTCAGAATACCAGACAATTCCCCGAATAGAAATGGTCTAGGTAGATTACGTGGAAAATGATATCATTCATTATCACCGCATGCTGTTTATTTACACGTACATATGTTTACCCAAGATAAAGACGACACAGGTTGGCGGCGTCACCCGTTATTTATAAACACATTGCCAGCGATTCCCTGGCTACCTTTAGAACAGAAAACAAGTAATACTATTGACCTTTGTCAATACCATCGGTATATGACTGGTCAGAAAACTTGTAGTAGGTAAGGTTTATTTAAAAGCAAGTGAGTGGGTTGGACAGTGGCATTATATCTATATGTTTGTTTGTTTGAACGCGCTAATCTGGGGAACTGCCAGTCGGATTTGGATAATTCTTTTTGCATTAAATAGCCCAATTCTTTAGAAAGGGATTAAAGTATTTAACATCACGCTTGGATCCTTGGGAGCCGCGCAAAAAGATCGAAAGTCAGATTGAACGCTAAGCAAAAACTAAAAAAAATACGGGAAAGGGCGATGCGATGCGACAGGGGAACGAGAAACTTGACGCGGACGGAATCGCGGGCAGAAGATAGTTAATCTTATCAGCATCATCATTTCAGCCGAAAGATGTCCACTGCTGGACATAAGTCCCACACAGAAAACCGTAAACTTGGCTGATACCGTAGCCAAGGGTAGGCGGGCCGCCGGGTACTTGGGGTCGTTATGCGGGGCTGCTTATCAAATTAGGATTCTTTACAAAAAAACGTATAATATGCGCCATATTGAACCCATCAATTATTTTAGTCTAATGACAAAAGTCTAAGCGCAGTTAAAATAATTTAAGACAACAGCTGCAATTACAATGACAGCAGCTTCTTCCTTGTGATAATAACGCTATAATTAAGTTGTATTAATATTATTAAAGTCGGTAATTACTATTATGGCAGCAGTTTATTCTTAAGTGCAGAATTGTGGAGCTAAATGTGACGATATTTTATCTAGATTTTATTTTAATTAGCTCACAAAAGCCATGACATATTATGGATAGAAAGAAACCTTTCAATTTATACAGATTTTTGTATATCAATGACTGATATCTACTATATAAAAATAAGTCGGGTTTTCCTTCCTGACGCTATAACTCCAGAACGCACGAACCGATTTCCACGGTTTTGCATTCGTTGGAAAGGTCTCGGGCTCCGTGAGGTTTATAGCAAAGAAAATTCAGGAAATAAAACAAAACAAAAAATTTTCTTCTTCTTTTAATCACCAAACGAAATGTTACATAAAACGAAGCCATCTGGTGGCGAAACGGAGTTCGCCGGGTTTGCTAGTTTATACTAAATACTACATCGAATGACTAACTATACAAATAAATACAGATACTTGGTCGTGAATCATAAACCGAACCAATAGCAAACAATTAGTCCTATCGTTAAAATTGCGGTTAGAAGTTACTTTAGAAACTGGAAAATTTGTCGCAGTACAACTTTAAAATCACGATTATTTGCCTAAGCCGTAGCAGCTAAATGGTTGTGTACGGAGGTAGAATATGCATAGCGTAGCAAAGGGTGCGTAGCGAAGGGTGCGTAGCAAAGGCGCGTAGCGCGTAGTCGGGGTAGTTCACTAGATTTCACATATCTGACCAAGATATTTTTTTTACCTCTGAGTTTGTTTCGCCATTTCTTCACAGGGATAGTCAGATAGGAAATATTACTCATAAAAACAAGGTCTAGTTGAAAGATCCATACTTTTTTCTTGTGCTGCCCAAATGAGTATCTTGTTATCGATAAACTGGGTGATCGAGGTCCGAAAAGCAGTTGCTCTTTGTAAAATACTGGTATTCAGCTGCATCCGGTTAGAGTGAAAACTGACCTGAGTTGGCAAAAGGCTGGGCAGATGGTAGTCAGATAGGAAAAACCGACACTATCTAGCTTTTTCTGTTTTTATGTGACTTTTAATAGTGATTCTGATATCCTTTTTACAGAATAAACAATTCCATTCCATTTCATTTGCCTATTGGTGGATACTTTAGTAGTATTATTGTTGAATTCTCATTTGGATTGCTGACCTCCTTAGTTAGTTAGATTATGAAGATGTTAGTTATTGTAAATGTTATCTTAGAAGTTGCGTAAAAACAAAAAAAAAATTACTTGACCATAATTTCAATGTGTTCAGATTTTACGAATGTTATTTACGGCTGATTTTACCAAAGTCAAATATCTTTTATCCGCGGAATAAAATTGACGACTGACAGTTCTAGTGTGGACAAACTGTCAAAAATTCAAAATTTATTCGCAGGATAAGACTTATTCTTTGTATATACATTTGGTGAAATTTGCCCTTAAACTCCTATGTTACATAAAACGATGTGGGCGAGTCCACTTACAACCGGTTACACCGGATCGAAAAGAAACTTTATTTTTTACAGTCGTTTATGGAAGAAAGTAAATATGTAATTCTGTTACGTAGAACTTGAATGGTTTTATGTTATATTACATTTTTCGTGTTTATGGAAAGATTATTTCATACATGAATGAAATCATAAAGTAGGTTTTCCAATCTAACAAAACAACTCTTAATCTTTTAATAGCCTTAATAACGATTGAAAAAAATCTCCAGAAGAGATCCTTATAAGAAGCAAAAATCCTTTAGTCATTACATTACATTACTCACCTGTAGATTCATTCAATTAAAAACCACAGCTACCCAAACATTTACACCCGTATTAAAAAACGTTTCTTAAAGTTAAGTAGTTATTAGCGACTGATTAACCATACATTTTTGACGTTTAAACATCTCGTAACTTTAAGCAACGTTTATAAATAAGGGGGTTAAATGTTTGTCACAAATGCTAATGCGTCGAAATTTAATGAATCATTTGAAATTACGTTGAACCATCTGTACTTGTATACTAGCTAATGTAATAAAGCTGAAGTTTGTTTGTTTGAACGCGCTAATCTCTATTATTACCGGATTACAGATGTTTTTATTTTTCATTTGATAGCCCAAATCTTGTGAAAGGTTATTTAATATCACGCTAAGACCCAAAGGAATTGAGCAAAAACAAAACTAAAGTCTGAAAAAACGCTTCAGCGAAGACGAAGTAATAGCGAGCATTGGTGATGCGTTGAAATATTTATGTAAGATTCAAATAAACAAAAACATATTTTTTTTGGTGCTAATTCCAACATCCATTATGTTGGTATTTGTAGAAGTATTTGAGAGGATACGAAATTCACCCGAAAGCTTAGAATGCTTACGATAGTCAGAAAGTCCTAAGGAGCAACCATGACAAAAATAACATAACATGAACCCCCTTATTCATAAACGATGATTAAAGTTAAGTAATGATTAGCGTCTGTTTAACCATACATTTTTGACGGTTAAACACCATTTAACTTTAATTACAGTTTATGAATATGGGGGTAAATGTAAAATTACTATTAAGTCCGAAATGGCTACTTGTATTGAATTATGCAGAGACTGAAAATATACTAAATATCCTGAAATAATTTTTGCCTACCGGAATTATTTACCTACTCAAATAAATTTTAGATCGCGTTTCACCTTGTTTACCACACTCTCGGGCAAGTAGGTGCTCACGCCCAGTGCCCTTCACGGGCGTTGGGCGTGAGGACTTATATTGCACTCACGGACACACAACACTCCCCAAAGACACATTTAGCACATCTTTTGTTTTGTATAAAATTCTCGTCCTCTCAGTACTTGAAGCTTATACAATGTTGTAGTACGTAAGCGCAATTAATTATTGTAATTTTAAGGGTGTGAGCCTGGAGATCTGTAATTACAGGTCCCGACCCCAGTATATACTCCAGATCTCATAAAGGTTTGATTCTGCCTGTAACCTAGATACAATGTGCCAAACTTGTACCGTTTTGAGAAACCTAAATAAAAAAAGTACGTTATGTCATGGTAATCGACTGAAATCTGAGACCAATGCTAAAGAGGATGCACTAGAACAATTTGCAAATAAGACTTAATGCAACTTACTCCCACACGAGATATTATTAAAGAGATTATAATGGAAATATGACATCAGTACTTTGGCTCATAGATAATGAACTTGAATCAGCCCCTAGGACACCTATTTAATTATAAACGAGTCTGTTTTCTTGTTTTATGTTATTCTAATGCATGAGTTTACCTTAGCTATAGGTTCTAGGTAAACAGATGTTTTCAAGAGGTTTAAACAAGAGCCTCCTCATCTTTATTCGTAGGTTAAAAACCGCAGGTAGCTTAAGAATTTTTTTTAGGCCAGTCAGCCAGACAGGGAAAATTTATTTTATAAGGGTTTTCTATTTCCATAGTCATGTTGATATATCAAGAAAAGTAGTCATAAATAAAGTTGAAACCTAAACACAAATTTATATGTGTAACTTATTCCCTTTAGCGAGTGATTGCGTAAGATTTCAATGTGAACCTAAAACAGAATAATAAAAGTGTAACCAATGATTTGTTTACACTTTCATCAGTAACTATTAAAACAGACTATACCTACTTTCGTTTAAATGTAGAATATGGTGACAGTTGACGACGCAATAGTGAAAAAAGTACCAATAAGATTGTTACGCAGTCCATAAATATTTAACATCAGGCTTAAACGATGCAACATCCAAGGTACCGGTACTTCAAGTACCAGTCGTACACTTAATAGTACATTTCAATGTACCATGGCTACGGTCGCTTTCACTTATGTTATTACATCGCCATTTGTTTGACACACTTAGCCCTTCGCCGGTAGAAAAATATGCGGTGAAGGGACTTTCTATAGCCACAAGATTTATGTATTCATGATTTTATCGTGATGTTTTTTTTTATGTTTGGTCGCCCGGAAATGGGTGAAAATGTGGGAGAATACATACCGTTGTCAACATTGTGTTTTTATAAAGTGAGAGTGAAATTTTTATTAATTTGTGGACGCTTAGGTCGTAAATTGGATAACTTGAATTGCTGTATTGTGGTTTATGATTTTATTATTTTAGTTAAGCATTGAATAAAACTATCAGATAGTATCTAGTTGATACTCCGTTTGTTCTAAAATAATTGCAAAAGATTTATTTACGAAAATTAGTTTCCTAAATCAATATTGCTTAAGTTTATTTTTCAAAGGCTTTAATTTTTATGATGTTCCCATTGCAAAAGATCTTATTTTCATTAAGGATTTCATTAGTAGATAGTACTAGGGCTTATTAATCAACTCGCACGAGAAAACTCGACCGACTCAGACGAATCGTCGGACACTCGCACAAAGTTAATTTATTTGTGTGCGAATCGACAATTCCAAGACTTTTTTCGTGTGAGTTGACTAATAAGCCGATAGTAGTTACAAAAAGATTTTACTGCAGAATAACTATCAACAGCTAAGGTCACAAAAAAATTGAAACTAGGTCGAAGCTCCATCTCCATTAAACAAACTCTGGTAGCTATATTTTCACAGTAGGTCATGCAATATTCATGCAATTAAATCATTGACCATTGACATTTAATCATCGTTTCCGGTACTAAACGGAATTGACTTAAAAGGTGTGCCCTGTAGCGTGACTTGTTTACAAATACAGGTACCTATACCAGATAAGGTTTGCGCTTCGGTAATATTCGTGTTTCTGAATTAACACGTACTTCGGGCCGCAAAAGGACTTCTCACAGAGGCATTAAAGCTTCTATGTTTTGATATACAACGATTTGTAGTAGTGCACCTATCATTGCGCTTTTGTTTATCATTTTCTCTCCTTCGGGTACTTACTTACTTATCGGGTCACTATTTCCTGTCACGCCAAAAGTTTAGCACAGTTTTTTCGAATTGCTTAGAGTTCGTAATCTATAATTTTGTAAGTCTAGGCAATGATTCCCTTTTCTATTTGTTAGTATAAATGTAGTGGTGGTTTATAGTAGTATAGTAAAATATAGTATAATTATAGGCTTATAGTTGTGTGTAAATAGAGTATAAGGTACAATAGGGTTGACGTATCCGTGTGGATAAAAACCACTTATTATTAAAGATAAAAATAAAAATTGTAATCAATGTAATACGAAACAGACAAGTTCTTCCAGGGTTGTAACAGCTCTTTATTAGACTTCATCATCGAGTGTTTGTGTTTCCGAAGATAGACGATGATTTCTGAAGCACTTTTTTGGCGTGGAAATTTTACTTGTTATTTCTTACATAATGTTGTTTTTAGTTCCGAGTTGTTTTTGAAGCTGGCCTCGTATTCTATTGAAACTCCATTCTGCGGTCGTATGGACAGTGGAGGCTTAATTATAGGGTCCCGTTGGCACGCTTTGGGTCCGGAACCTTAAATATCTCACAGTACAAACTTAGGTGAAGTGACCTTGAAGGATTTTCACAGAATATACCGATTGATGTTTACCGGAAACATGCCTACTAAAGATATTAAACGCCCCAAACGCGAGTAATTTGAAACAAAATCGTAAACCGCAGTTTACTGGCGTAGTTCCACAAATGTGAGGTAATAGAGATAAATGACGTCACTGTTCCCTTCTTAATATTAGTGAAACTAAAAATATATCTTGGATAGTCGAAGGTTAAAGGAATATAGATACGTAGAGATAGTTTACTATTTGCTATTCTATGACCTCCTGTAATGACGGAAGTATACGTTTTTTTTTAATCCAGCTTACCAGGGTTTCACATTTATAATAACTTCCGCCATAGGCTTCACTCACGTGGTTTATTGCTAAAAAGGTAGCCTATGTCCTGGCCCAGGGTCTAAACTATACCCATACCAAATTTCATCAAAATCTGTTGAGCCGTTTAGCCGTGAAAGCGTCACTCATTCAGAATCTTTCATCCAAATGTTTGGTTCATTTCAAGACACAATGGGTTGTTTTCAAACTAAAAACCGTCTCAATGAAGCATTGTCTCATAATTGGATAATGGTCCAAGGACTTTAGCTATATTTTATCCTAGATAATCAGTATGATTCATCTCAAGAGATCTACTTACGCGGGCACAGTCATCTAGCCTTGTCAACTAGTTTTCAGACTAAGAGTCTTAATACGGGCTGATTTTTTAGTCACCTTCCAAATTTTTCAGGGTGATAGTACCCGTTAAATTGAACAACTTTCTCCAAGGAACATGGGTCGAAATATGAAAAAAAAAAAATCGACCTCCCATGCAAAATCAACAGTTAGCTGGTCGATTTTGTATGGGAGGTCCGATTTTTTTTTTCATATTTCGACCCATGTTCCTTGGAGAAAGTTGTTCAATTTAACGGGTACTATCACCCTGAAAAATTTGGAAGGTGACTAAAAATACAGCCCGTATATTAGAGGCAGTTGCCTCCAATATAATAAGACTCTTATTCTCATCTCTTCTCTTAGGATCATCTTCTCCCTAGCCTTTTCCCAACTATGTTGGGGTCAGCTTCCACTCTAACCCGTAGGGTTTACATAGCGCGACTGGCATGCGACCTCCACATCCCAGTTACTGGGTAATACGATAGGTGCCCCCTTGGTACGACCCAAAATTCAGTGCGTGATAAAACCCCACCGCGATATCTTTACGTCCGTACGAACAAATTAAAACTACATTAAGACCTTATTTAGTTTTGATTATGTTAGCGCTGATAGCACAATCATAACTACTTACACACTACTGCGCAAACAAGCCGACGACAAACCTGATGGTTAGAGGTCACCACCTTCTATGAACATCAGTAATCTGCAGTATTAGAGGCACCAGAGATGTGTTTCCTTCCCAGGAACAAAATTCAAATAAGTATCACATACGGACTTTGCAACAGGAACTCAACAACTTTTTCACTTCTCATGCTCTAAAAAGACATCATTATAGCCATACGAAGCGGGACTAAAGTGACCACTTTAGTCCCTAGGGAGTAAAAAGTAATTCGTTTTTTAATTTCCTTCATGTGACATAGACAAACTCAAACAGCCAGTAAATATACTATTATGTGTGGAGTGTGGACTATCTTCATTGCGAAAATGTTGAGAGTTTTAGTTCCATGGTTTTTGCCAAGGTGGCGCCATGTGTTTTAAATTGTTAATCTGTTACTGGTTTAGAAGAAAAAAAGACCGCGAAAATTTCAAAATTTTTGTCGAGTGTAAATTTGTTCGGCTTTAAATAAATTTATTAAGAATGTCCAGTGACAAATATTATGTTCCTATATATTATGTTCCTTGGTGAAGAGTTTGACGTCAAGCAATGAGCAAAAGACATACCTAATAGATATTGTGATTTTTATTTTACTAACCGACTTCAAAAAGGAGGAGGTTCTCAATTCGTCGGAACCTTTTTTAATTTTTTTTTTATGTATGTTCCCCGATTACTCGAAGATGGCTGGACCGATTTGGATTTTTTTTTTGTTTGAAAGGGTATACTTCCCAGGTGGTCCCATGATCATCAAGTCAGGATCTGATGATAGGATCCTGGAGAAATAGAGAGAACTCTTCAAATTTTATAGGCACGCGAAGCGATTAGGTATTTTTTGGAAGAGTACTTTTTCGGAGTGGTCTCATTTCAATTTGGTGAAGATCTGATGAAGAACTTTGGAGATAGGCAACGGAACTCCTCAATAAATGATAGCAAATGGACTGGGATTGCTGAAATCTCATGTCTGTCTATTGCTTACACCAGTTCATAACATAACATCACGCCGGTACGCTGTGAAGGGGTAAGCACATGTGAACCACTAAAAAGTAAAAAAAAACTTTTTCCAAAAAAAAAAAAACAACCGACTTCCAAAAAAAACACTACAAAGTGAAAAATAACTTTAATTTCGGAAGGCGGTGACAACAAATTCAAATTCAGCTCCAAAGACACCGACTTCCGAAATTAAAGTTATTTTTCACTTTGTACTGTTTTTTTGTTAAGTAATATTTATTAGGTAAGTACATGTTTTTGTACTAAATTGACTATTTTTCTCGCACTCGAAGTGATAAGTACAGTTTGCACCTCGAGACTAAACGCCAACTTAATATACCCTCGGTTTCATTGACTCCCTCGCACGCTCGGGAGTCAAACCACCTCGGGTATATTATGGCTTCGTTTAGTCCCTCGTTATAAAATATGCTATTGCTGGCCGCAGAAATAGATACTTAGTGAGTCAAAAAGAAAATGTTCTAAAACTTTTTTTATTGCATTTACTACTATGTTGTGGCCTACGCACCTTTTTTGCATTCCTCTAAGTCCATGAGTGTAATTGTTATCGATCACGTCTGCGGAGTTTCGCTAGCTAATTTAATTTGACCCCGTATAATAATAACGAAAAAAATCCAATAAAAAAAACAGTAGAAGTAAACAAAATCCACGAAAGACGGAAGTAACAAAAAGGAATTAATGTTTTGTGAAATAATTTATATCCGTTAGATTTATGTCCCTGCCCGCATAATCCCAAATGGGATTCATTCAATAAAAAAGCCATGACCTCACCACCAAGCGTGACCAGGTCTATTGTGATCACAATGGCGGCAAATCACACCATTGGTCAGAATTAATAGATGTTATTGACAATTAATTTCCTATTGAAGTCGTAAGAAGTTGTCAATTATAGTATGTAGGTATTTAAGTGCAAATTATCCCTTCGTTGATAACCCTCATGATTTTGTTGATTTGTGTTTATATCATTTTATGTAATAAAATATAATTGAGATAAACGTATCTGTGTCTGTTAGTAAACTTGAACTTGAGAATCTGAAATTAGGTTTAACGTTCGGTGACAAAGGAATAGATGAGGACTTGAGGAGTGACTAATCAAAAACCGTTAAATCCAAATTGTATTTTTTTTTTCAGAAAATGGTTAAAGCATAGTGTAATTTATAGAAACAAAAAGGTTTTTATGACAAACTTATAGTAAAATTATCTATAGTTAAGAAACAAAAAGGTTTTTATGACAAACTTATAGTAAAATTATCTATAGTTAAGAAACAAAAAGGTTTTTATGACAAACTTATAGTAAAATTATCTATAGTTAAGAAACAAAAAGGTTTTTATGACAAACTTATAGCAAAATTATCTATAGTTAAGAAACAAAAAGGTTTTTATGACAAACTTATAGTAAAATTATCTATAGTTAAGAAACAAAAAGGTTTTTATGACAAACTTATAGTAAAATTATCTATAGTTAAGAAACAAAAAGGTTTTTATGACAAACTTATAGTAAAATTACCTATAGTTAAGGTAGTGAAATGTTTTCCAAAATGACGATTGTTATTAAGGAGATATTAGGCAAAGAAATGAGGAGATAACGGTTTTTGTTCAAGCCGTTTTGGATTTATGGGGTTTAGATCAAGTCAAGTCTGGATTTATCGACATTTGATCCAACTAATTTGGATTTATCGTGTTTGCAAAATAACAATATGAATTAAATAGGTATTTCCTTTATCTGCAGATTAAAAGGGTTTGAAGCGACCAGTGTCACGGGCGTGTAATTTCTGGCTTTTGTTGCAACGTGATGTATTTGTAGGATTTTGATCAAACCATCGACATTTAACATTTTTTTCAGTAGGAATTACTGGTTTTTGAAGCGGTTTGTTAGTATTGGGATGTGTATTTCAACTTTAAGAAACGAAAAAATAAAAAAACATATCCTGGTCAATAACGGCTTTTGTTCCGTCACTCCTCAGATGACGTCTCGCATAAATATACATTGTTTTGACCCCAAGGATGATGAAATTTCGGATTGGTGGGTAGGTATAAGTATAACTAAAAAGTGAAAAATAAAAACTTTTTCCAAAAAAAAACAACCGACTTCCGGAAAAACACTACAAAGTGAAAAATTACTTTAATTTCCGTAAAAACCAAATATAAAAATCCGCTGAGACCGGGCCCAGGAAAGGTGTCGAGAATCGAGACGAACTAGATGCGTCTGGCAAAAATTTGATCGAGGTGGCTGTGGAAAAAGATGCCTGGAAGGATTTGGGGGTTTTGAAGGTTTGTCTGTCTGCTTATCCTGACTAATCTCCGAAACAGCTGGACCGATATTGACGGGACTTTCACTGGCAGATATCTGATGTTACAAGGAGTAACTTAGGCTACTTTAAGTTTCGAAAAAAAATGAGGTAGTAAAGAGAACACATTATTGTTTTCTAACATCCACGCGAACGAAGTCGCGGGACCGAGTATTGAAACAAAAACATTTTGGATGTAACTTTGTACCTACTTGTACTGAAAGCTTGCATTTGCATTTTTATCTCGAAGCAATGCCCGGACGTGATTTTCGTATCAACAATTTTGAATTAGGTTTTTTAAAACACAAGTTACAATGGCAGTTTTATGTAGGCATAACAAAATTATAAAATTATCAGAATGCCTACTTCCGCTTAAAAATGATAACAAATTAAATGAGAGTCATTTATAATAGGTATTATTAAAAACCCTGGTGCAATAACAATTAATTTAAATACAATTAGTCATTTAATAACAAGAACAAAGAAAAATCTGAGGAAAACATTTTAGTTATTATTA
Source organism: Antitype chi (assembly GCA_947359405.1). Classification (NCBI taxonomy): domain Eukaryota; kingdom Metazoa; phylum Arthropoda; class Insecta; order Lepidoptera; family Noctuidae; genus Antitype; species Antitype chi. The sequence goes on from OX375826.1 coordinate 8,730,080, forward strand.
TAATATGTTATTTACTTTCGTATAACAATAATTAAAAACATGCATATAACCTTTTATATCTGTGCCTGAAATAACGAATTATCAGACAGATCTACTGAATAAACAATTTAACACACTGGGTCTAGTAGCAAGCAATTTAACACACTGGGTCTAGAAGCAAGCAATTTAACACACTGGGTCTAGAAGCAAGCAATTTAATACACTGGGTCTAGAAGCAAGCAAGAGTTCCTTTTGTAACGAATGTTAGTACCTACTACGGTAGGATTTTTGAAAATTAATTCCCAAAATGTGTTAAATAGGTTATGAAAGTTTGTATGGAATTTTACGAAATTTTATCGATGGGACATCCCATCGTCTACACGGCTTGTATAAATATACTGTCTGTACTGGGCCCGCGTGGTGGATTATGGCCCACTTCCTCACACCGAGACTGCTCGGACAAACGCCTCCTGCGTTTATCCCAGCAGTGCAAACATCATAGGCGGATTATGCTAAATAGTTATTACTAAACTTTGTTACACAAAAAAGATGAAACACCAACCGGTTAGAATTAAACACAAGTGGTATTAAGTCACATTAATAGCTCCGACCTTAAGATATGATATGAGGGCAATAAAGTCAGGTCATGGGTCACTGGACCTCTTTAAGATACAAGTGTTTAGCCGTGGGAATAAGGGTAGGTATCCATAATAGTTAATTATAACCACAATTTATTTTCGAATGCGACCTATTACTTCAATTTAAGAACTGTATACACTACCTATGTTACACAAATAAAACTGATTTGATTTGAATGTATTTTTATAAGATGTCATAAGCATAAAGATGACACAGCCACATCGGCGGTTTCATCTTATATATAAAATTCTCGTGTCACAGTTTTCGTTGCCATACTCCTCCGAAACGGCTGGACCGATTTTGATAAAATTTCGTGTGCTTATCGGGTAGGTCTGAGAATCGGCCAACATCTATTTTTCATACCCCTAAATGTTAAGGGTGCTCCACCCCAATTTTTTTTATATAATGCTAACTCAATATTCATAGTTAAGACAGGACAACGTCTGTTGGGTCAGCTAGTATTTTATGTATTTCCCAACTAATATTATAAATGTGAATGTGATGTGTGTGTGTGTGTGTGTGTGTGTGTGTGAGTTGTTGAGTTGTTGAGTTGTTGTGTTGTTGAAGTTGTGTGACGTTTGTTACTCAATCACGCAAAAACGGCTGACCGTTTTTTTTTTTGTTGATCTGATTGTAACCTGGGACCTTATGCTCACAACTGAGGGAACACGGGTGGGTTTTAGTCAGTAAAAGTCTGACACGTCCTCCTGCTCCACCCAGAGCGGGAGAAGTTATTTGATGATTTCCCATCCTTAAAAAAAAAAAACCATAGCGCTTGCGACCACTAGACCAACAACGCGGGTACTTATTAATAACTAATTTCAAAAGGCATTAAGGGCCTACGTCCCGTTTGGTAGCGTAACACGGTCACTTTATGAACCCTACTGCTCATTAACGGCTTGTCTTGAAGATTTGAAAAATATACGATTTTGCTATAGATTCATATAGATCATTTTGCCCGAAGTACTTTTTTTGTATGGTTAATACTTTTGCTGTAAAAAAATATTTTCCAACACGCAATATTTTGGCTTCTATTCCATACTCCTACTAAACGGCTTCGTTATTTGGAAAAAAAATACACTGAAAAATAGATAGTTAGAGGTATCACAGAATCGCCGAAGCACAATTGTAAATTAATCAAAGGAATATCCCCATTTTGAGATAAAGGCTCAGAGGTGCCCTGCGCGGGCGCGGGCGGCAGTCGTGCTTTAGCATACAAACGGGAGATGAGGATACTATGGGCCTTAAGTACGTGATAAGACATAAATTTTTACTAGTTATACCTCCTATGTGTTCTTTTAAACGATGGACATGCGGTTGACCGCATGTCCATCGTTTCAAGATTCCACAGTTGACTGTGGAATCTTTACTTAAGGCCCTGGTAACTTTAAATATTGTCGTTATGAGTGATAATAGTTCTTATGCAATCCGATACGGGTTAAAATCTGTTGTAATAAATTCGAATAAAAAGTGAGCAAGCATTGTCGTAAAAATGTAAATAAAATCGTGTAAAATCAGATATTAACTATTTAATAATAAATAATCCACCACTGGATGCAGTTTGGCATTTGGAATTTTATAGTATATTTTTAATTATAATTATAATTGTTATTGAAGGGATAAACTAGTTTTAAATATAATTAAGAGGTGAATTTGATTTTAATACCAGACCCCCTTAAAGTATGTTCCTCGTTTAACCTAACATACCTTCTGTTTAATAAGCTAATTGAAAACCTAAAAATTCATTCACCATTTTATTATTATTTTCAGTAATAATCTATCAAGATTAGATTAATATCATGATTTGATTAATGTCATCGTGGCTATTATATGACATTCCGCATTGTCAGGGGCAATTATTTTCGTTATATTATTATTCCGAGCGTCATAACGTGACGTCATAATAGAGTCAAATAGATGGGGGACCCGTAACAATAAGGGGGTCTATTAATGGCTTCTTGGACATGAATCATAGTGTAATTGACGTTTAAAAAAAACAAGGTGACGACTGTTGTTGTCACAAATTTTGTTTTATCGTCCTTGTTATTTTAAGTACGTGGTATAGTTTGACGAATAAACTATTTTTTTAAAGGTTTTCCGGAAGAACTTACTTAACCTTGTTCTGTAGCCTCAGTTAGGGCTAAACTTAGTTTTAATTGTAATTTTTTGTTTTTTTTTTACATCTTACAATTGACATTTGATTTTTCTGTCCTTAACTTTTTCATATTATATGTAAAAGTTCACACTTTGTGAGTTTTTGTGTAATTTAATATTTTTTTTAAGTAAATGTAAATTAAAGTAAATTACATAAATTATGTATGCAAGATTCACCTCTAGTGGATGACAATCATAAATATGTGTGTGTTGTAGCTGTTTTAATTGCATTTGTGATTGTACAGACGCCAGCACATTAAGCTACCCCAACCTGTCAAATTTCTTTGATATATTTTCATCTTTATTACATAAGCATAAGGTTCATGTTCAATTGGGAAAATATTACAGTTTGGGGTAGCTTGATGTGCATGATGTCTGCACATCAGTTTTGTGTACCTTTTAAGTAATCATACCTAAAGGTAATTGAGAAAGAAGCCTTAGGGCAAAAATGTAGGTACTTTTTTTTCAGGGACAACAAAGTTCTCAAAATGCTACCTTCATTTTCAACCGTACTGTCACAAATAGTTTTATACCCCTCCTGTATAACAAAACAGGCAGTATACATTTTACCTAATCATTGTTCCCGAGCACTCGATAACATAAAAAATGTAGCCTAGGTAAGTACCTACGATAAATATGCTAAAAACTTATTACTATAGAATAACTATACCTATGGTCGCAAAGGCAGCTCTCCCACGCACTACGTTCAATGGTAACAAGGTAACTAGGTCATGTTGTCGACTAAAACACATGTAAAGTTGTCGTATAAGGGCCTACTAATGGTATTGTGCCAGCCCTAAGCAAATATTTTTCGACAGTAAACCTGCTTAATGGGTTAAGTGAAAGTTCGCTCGATTCACTACACTCGTAGGGCCAAAGCAAGAATAGAAAATAAATTGTAGACCTCTTTTTATCTTTACATGAGTAATTGGAAATAAGGAGAATTTACATGATGAAAATATTAAGAAGTAGATGAATTTTAATTTTAAAAAGTGTTTTCTTTCTTAGGTCTCCTTGTAGTATTTTATTAAGGTATTCTTTGCTATAGTAAAATACTTGAGGAAGACGTAGGTACCTAGTTATTTAAAAAAAAATACAAGATTTATTTCATTAAGAAAGATTATAAAACGCTTAGCATGCAGTAACTATCATAAATTCTGTCTCCAGCGTATTATGTCGTAGTTACATTTGTATCAACAATGAAATTATACTAATGGCACCAAGAATGCGTGAATGGAATAGAATACCTAGGTATTTATGTAAAACACATCCTATGTTATAAACGATTGTTTGCCTTCTTAAACAGTCTATTCAAGTCATCAACTTGACATAAATCTTCTTCATCACTGATGTTGGCAAGAAGCAATAAACTATTTCTACCCTGAAGAATTTCTACCCTGTAAATGTACATTTTTTTTTGCACTCACAGATGGCACGCACAAAAACCTATATTTATAGATGGAAAACATGCGACAAACCGTAATGGGAGATTGTACAATATCATTATGAACAACTTTTACTAAGGGACCAATGATGCAATCGCAAAAAAAAAACAGCTGTTCCCTACATTTTGACGAGTTATGCGAACATAAATGTAGGGAACAGATGTTTTTTTTTTCGCGATCGCATCATTGGTCCCTTAGTAAAAGTTGTTCATAATGATGAGTACAATCTCCCATTTCGGTTTGTAGCATGTTTTCAATTTCAACCTGTATATATAGATGGGAAATCTTTCTAAAAAGGGTTCAGGCGTCACGTAAACACGTAATTACGGATTTCTAAATCTTCTCAAAGCCAGATTGCTCATGGCCGATGAGTAATTAATGTAATTATAGGTCAAAAGTCGTATAACATTGGGTTAAAGCCAACACTAAAAGTAACACGACCTAATTTTTTTCCAGCGATGCCTTATCCCTATATCTGAAATACCTATTCTTAAACAGAGTTCATTTATTCAATAGTTCTATTGGTTCGAAATCTTAACACATTTTAGTTTCTTTAAAATCCCTACTAATATTATAAATGGGAAACCAACTCTGTCTGTCTGTTACACTTTCATGTCTAAACCGCTGAACGGATCGTCATAAAATTTGGCAAAGATATAGTCTGGGATATGGAGAAGGACATAGGCTACTTTTTTACGCGATAAACATCCACGCGGGCGGAACCACGGGCAAAAGCTAGTTGAGAATATATGTGAGGATGATGAAACCGAAGATATTTATTGCTCTTCAGGAATAAAGATTAAAACATACATTACGCCTATATTACCCGAAGGGTTGAACAGAGGTGCACCTATAGTGCACCTACCCAAATTCCACAAAACCCGACAGTTTGACCGACCCGGTAATCGGACTCAGAGGGGCTACTCTCTAAGTCCGTCATCGAGGATACGGGCCCGTCCGAAAATAGTTCGAAACTTAGGAATGAACCCTAATCCCGATTTTTTTACTTTTTTGGGCGGGCAAAAACACATCCAGAGTAAGGATAACTGTCATATCGTGCTGTCATACATTTTAACTTCGGGTCCCAAACTAATCTTATGTCCGTAGATGATACGGAGTAAGAGACGCCCGTAACTTTAGCCGAAACTACGGACTTAGTAGAGTAAACCCTCGCAGGACCTTATGCTTACCATGCTGTGCTTGCGACCACTAATGCTCGGTTCGTATAAAAAAAAACGGATCGTTTTGCTTACTTATGGTAGTATTTTTATTTTCAAACTGGGCAAGTAAATCGTTTCGTATGAATCAATGAAATGCACCGAACCCAGCGTGGCTTGACCAGGCTCGATTAATTAAATGAACCCCAAGATTTGCACTAGCCCCTGGAACCTCATGCTTCATGGTGTTACAGAGGCCTTTGCATATCAAGAAGTAGACCGGAGGGCGCGGTAATGGTCAGGTAGACGTGCCCTTAGGATAGGAAAGGATTGCGAGCCTACCGGATATGCATCCTAGAGTAAGCATTGGACTAGTGGAGAGACGCGTGGTATTTATTTAGGTAGGTATAAGAGGGATCTTTTAATGACGGCGTCACCGGCATGTTGATTCAAGTCGAGCTTATTGGGTAGGTTCAACTGTTTTCTTAGCTGTTTTATATGCCGTTGCTTCGCTATATTTTTTCTTATTGTTTTCATAGACGGTATACAAATAATGTTTTTTTTTTTTTGGGTGGGAAGTCACCGAATACCTTCTCTCGCTCTGGGTGGAGCAGAAGGGCGTGTCAGACTTTTACTGAATTAAACCCACCCGTGTTCCCTCAGTTGCCTGTGTGCCAGGGATCGCGGATAATGATAAGGTGGCACTAATTATTTATTACCAAGAAAGTTATGATTACGTGAAAGATTTCATAATATCTGGAACACGTAAGATTGCTATTTTTGGCTTAAATGTATTGATGTCGACAGCAATAAAAAGATACATTGCTTCAGTCATTCGTAAAATATGTTTATGTAACCAAAATAGCATGAAGTTTTTTATGGTTTATTAGTCGATTCCCACGATTTTACTCGCCCCAATCGGGCGAATCGACACCTCTCAATAATTTTAATTAATATTTAAAATTATTCGCCCGATTCGTGCGACTAAGTTCGAGCGAATTAAATTATTAGTTCGCTAACAGCGGACTAATAATTCCATTCGTTAGCCGTTTTTATTATTTTTTACAAGCTTTTCCCAGCGTTTTCGCCCCCGCGGAACTTTCATTCCCTATTAAACTCCCTTAGGGGATGAATTTCGAAAAATCCTTCCTTATTCCTTGTCTACATTACAAAGGGAACCTCTGTGCAAAATTCCAGCTTTCTAGGTCCAAGGGTTTGGGTTGGGCGTTGATGAGTCAGTCAGTCAGGACTTTTTTTTCTATTTATATAGATTATTACTTGGCACAATCTCGCATACTTTTACTGACGACTAATGTACGCGTGATCTGGATCACCAGATCACGCGTACATTAATGTTCTTTTTACATAAACAAATAGAAAATAAATTATAGTTTAAAAAACTAAAAAACACGCTTTAAAAACCAAACTAAAAAAGGAGAAAATAATTTAATTCAATTAAAAAGCGTGGGGTGCTTTTTGAGGTATTTTTATAATCAATTAATGTCAAGCACCCCACGCTTTTTAATTGAATTAAATTATTTTCTCCTTTTTTAGTTTGGTTTTTAAAGCGTGTTTTTTTAGTTTTTTAAACTATTATTTATTTACAATTTTTTAGTTCTGCTAACTACAAAAACGTGTTTTTTTTTCTTTTTTTCATTTTTCACAAAAAAAAAAATTATTGAATTGTCATCGGTCCTCGATAAGTTTACAAAGTTTCAATGAAATCTGACCGTTTAAAGTGGGTCATAATCGCGCTCTAAGGAGTCGGTTACATACAAACAAACATACAAGTGAAGCTAATATAAAGCGTGTAAAAAGGTTCGAGGTATCAACCTCTTCGACCCTTTTTATGTAAAAAAAAAACATTTCAACTTTCGTACAATGGCTTAAGTGAAACTCGTTTGCTTAGTTCGTAAGGGCAATGAACTTATCCATCTTGCAAAAAAATCTTCAAATAATTTATAATCAGGACTCTCTTACCTTTCTGGCTAAGTTAGGTGCACCTGACCTCTGCAAACCCAGTTTCCTTTCCCAACTACGTGAAACTGATTGCTTCACTTTCCGACTGTCTAGTTTCTTTCACGCCTGTAATCCTCGAAGAGTTAAGCAGAGGTGAACAACCCATAGAACTTTTACCTACATCTCGCAGGTTATGTTTAACTCCCACCTCCAAGTACAAGGAGACGAACTTATTACCATCAAACGGACACGAATTCCAACACCGGGTTACTGAAAAATTCCTATTGGAAAACCCAATCCCACTTTACCTGAACTAGGAATTGAATCCAGAATTACATGCGCAGCAGTACCGCTTGCGACCAACGAGGTAATATTAACCTCAACCCCAAATATCCCGAGAATTCTCTAACGCTAGAATAACGATGTCGTCTTTAGTTTTTCAGCCTCAGCAAGGCTTATTTATAAACTCAATTCTTAGTACATAGGATAATCCATAATCACATTAATGACCCCTGATCGTGAGGATATATTAATATAGAGCGACCGTCCTTAATCGAAAGACGATGAAGCCCCTGTGGCTTCACATCCTTGTTAATACTGGTCTCAAGTTTCAGTCGGGTTGGGACTAACACGTAATTCAATAATATTATGCCCGATACCTTTTGCCCCGGGTCTCAATCCCCGCAAGAACTTGCCTTATTAAGCAATCGCAAGAATTTATTCGCCCGAATCGGGCGAAATGACAGTTTTAAATAATGAATAGGCGACTCGCACGAAGTTTAAGTGTGGACGAATGGACAACCCCAGAAATAATAGGTACGTATTATTCAATTGGCACGTTTTGAATTTTAATATAATTTTGAAGTTTGAATTTTTTGCACGTTTTGAATTTTGCAGTATAGTTATGAGAAAAGGTCACTAAAACATGCAATAAAGAGGATAAATTCGCCCGATTCGGGAAGGTAAATTCGTGCGAATCGACTAATAAGCCAAGAACTTTGCATGTATTCGGGATATAAAAAGTAGCCAATGTCATCCTTTGGTCCTTAAGGCCCATAGTGTCCTCATCTCCCGTTTGTATGCTAAAGCACGACTGCCGCCCGCGCCCGCGCAGGGCACCTCTGAGCCTTTATCTTCGGCGATTCTGTGGTACCTCTAACTATCTATTTTCCAGTGTATTTTTTTTTTTCAAATAACGAAGCCGTTTAGTAGGAGTATTGAATAGAAGCCAAAATATTGCGTGTTGGAAAATATTTTTTACAGCAAAAGTATTAACCATACAAAAACAGTACTTCGGGCAAAATGATCTATATGAATCTATAGCAAAATCATATATTTTTCAAATCTTCAAGACAAGCCGTTAATGAGCAGTAGGGTTCATAAAGTGACCGTGTTACGCTACCAAACGGGACGTAGGCCCTTAAACTATTCTTGCGCTTGCAATCTCGTGGATCTGTCGCTCTGTTACTGTATGAAATAAGGACAAACCAACCCAACAAACAAAGACACGCATTTATACAAAAAACAATAGGCTAACTAAGCTAGAAGAATGAAAATAGAAGCATCTAATTCATGACAATGGTGGCAGTCGGTGGCTCAGATCACAAAGATATGTAGGTACCTCATGTCGTTATGAATGATAAAATCTACGAAGAGATGATGCAACGCAATCATTGAGCTGCTGTTTCAAATTTTCTGCATTACGTAATATAGATATGAAAGTATTTTATTCTTTGTAAATTAAACAAGTTCATTAGTTCATTACATACGGTCTGGGTTTAAATAGTCGACGAAATCTAGGAAGGCGATTTTTAAACCTTCTGATTTTTATCATAGCACAATCAATAATAATGTAACTAACGTGTTACAGTATGTTAAATTTAATCAAAACTCCATACATAAGTTTAACGGTCTTGTGTCAAACATAATGGCATAACCAAATCGTAGAAGTGTATCAGTAACCTAAATACGTAGTTCACGGATCCTTATAGAAAAATATCAATTGTGTTTAAAATACAGGAGCCTTATTGTGTGCAAGTCATTAATAATTCGAACTCGAGCCCAATCTAAACAACAATGGGGCAATCGGTACTCGAGACGGTACCTACTAACTTTGACCCAGAAAAAGTGTTGGGAAACCATAGTCGAGAATTTTCGCACTCTCCATGTATGTCAGTTAGTAAGTGAGTGACATAAAATAAATGACCAACACTATTTATTTTTAAAATTGGCGCAACACTATTCTTAATTCAACCTTCAAATAATTAAGGCTATTTTTAGGAAAACCTCGCAGAACATTAATTGCATTTTTTTCAATACGGAATCATCGGCTGGCTAGATTGTTTGATTCGTGTTAATAGGTAGTATCAAAGTAATTAAACATTTAACGAATAAAAAGTGCAGGTATTCTTATTCGTATTCAGTAACTTGACAGTTGAAGGGTACCAGATTATGACAAAAAAAGATAGTGAGGTGGTGTAAGAATGAATCAAATTGAATGAACTTAAAATAATGTACTTACATGCAAAAAATGGTCTTAAAAACATAATATGCACTATAAAAATAGTAGAATTTGATAAATTATATTCTTATATTCCACATGTTACAAACGATTTTTTTATTTTTTATTACGAAATTAAAATTAAACCATTTTTATCATTCATTCTTTACGCAAAATCGTTCACTACCCCAACACTATTCGTTTTAGTATGGTAAAATAAATTTTCTTCGAATTGTCGAATTACTGAATACCATTGTAAGTCCAAGTATAATTGATGATTATCCAATATTGCATTAGCCAAATAATCAAAGAATCCTTACGTTGGACTGCGTCTGACTTTTCTGAAGTCAGTCAGTTTGATGCAGGCCATAATATGACCATCCGGAATCTACACTTTACCTAGGATCTAAATTCATGTAAAACATTGGTATTCAGCTGCATCTGGTTAGACTGGAAGCCGACTCCAACATAGATGGGGACTGACTAGGCAGATGATGATGATAATGATGATGAGAAGAATCATTTGGGAGGAGCATTTGAGAATCATTACGCAACCGAAACGGGGACACTCACAGTACGGCTGGTTCATCAATTCAAGGTTGCTGTTAATTATGCGGGGAGTCAGGTGTTGTAGGCGGTGGTGACGGTGTTCCCGATCACGAAAGTATTCAATTAAAGAGGTATTAAGTTTGTAAATCACTATATTGGCACACGATTATTACACGTTTATCGACAATACATAGAAATACACAATTAGGCACTTAATACAGTTAAAAGACACGAATATACACGAACACAATGGTTATGGAAATAGCAATAAGTTATAAAGTCATACACAGTTATTACACACAGAGAATAAGATGGTAATATTCCTAAGCTAATACTGGTTATTTGCTAGCTATTTATAGGGTACTTCGCGACTTATAGTGAACAGCGGAGCCACTATTTCACTATTAGGTGTTCACTTGAGGACTAGATGATGACTACTGAAGGTTATGAGGTAACTCTTCTAAGCACTGGTAGTAACATTCTGACAAACTAATTTCTACGGAGCCTTATATAGCTTTACACATCGTTGTAAGTTGCGGTAAGCCCCGCCTCCAAACATTTACAAAATACCAATCATGTCAAGGAGGCGGGACCTAAATGGCCAAGCGTAGTCTGTTTTTCGGTAGACAAGTCGAAACCTGCTCCCGATTCCAACGGAATCTTCCACACGACCGTGGAAAAATAACGATTTCATGGTCAAACCTCCGTGCGTCACAGTTCGCATGGAAGATTCCTTTGTAGCAGGTTCCGACTTGTATTACGTGCCTACCATACATCACGCTATTGGAAATAGGTAGGGTAGGCAGGCAAATGGGTACATATTTAGGTGTATATCCACAATAGATATACACAGGTAGACAGGTACACTCAGGTAGGTACATTACTTGGCAGGTAAAATTTAATAGTTTGTAATGGGGTTCTGTTAACATAGCTATGTAGGCCCGTAACTTACATGCATGTTATTGGGCTTCGCTAACATTCCACCCCCCTGTAAAAGGGTTCAACCGTCTTACAAAACTTGGTCTGTAGGAAGCACAATAACTTTGTTTACGGGCCGACGCAGAACCCCACTATTTGTTCTGACATCTATAACACGGATGATGCCATCACTGCCATGGTACACTGCCTTAATTACACCCTTCGTCCACACACTTCGTGGTTTATTAATGTCGACAATCACTATTACGTCACTGACACACACATTTGGCACATTGTTCGCCCACTTTTCCTGACGTTGAAGCGTAGGTAGAATTTCTTCAGCGTCGCTCGGTGAAACGGAGTTCTCCCAGACACAGTGCCCAGGAGCAGATGATTCGGTGGTCAGGACCACAGGCTGGTTGTGGTTGTCGTGCACGCAGCTTAATATGGCCGGCTGTCTGTAGTCAGCTCGGCCTCAGTGATGAGGGTGTAAAGGTCCTCCTCACAAGGAACACGCTCCTTGAGCGTACTGCAGCAGCAGATGAGCACGGGCAGGCCTTTTAGACTGGCGGCCCGCTCGTCCTCGAAGCTGTCTTCTCAGGACAACTTTTAAGGCAGTTGTGAGCCTCCTCCTGGGTCTCGCAGACCCAGTTCCGCAGTCGACCGACGTTTGCTACGTTGGCCGATGAAGATTAGCACATGTGCTATGACGCGTTGTATGCGCGCCCGTAACAAGCACTTTAAATGGTTGAATGGCGCCACAGATGCTGCTGTGGCGTGGACCCGCTGAATGCGAACAAAGTCCACTTCGGTAGTCGACCGATGTTTGCCACATCGGCCGATGAAGCTCGGCGCGTGCGCTATGACGCGTTGTAAGCGCGCCCGTAATAAGCGCTCGCAGCTGATAAATGTGGCCACAGACGCGGCTGTAGTGTGGACCCGCGTAACGCGAACAAAGTCCACTTCCGTAGGCGACCGATGTTTGCCACATCGGCCGATGAAGATCGGCTCGTGCGCTATGACGCGTTGTAAGCGCGCCCGTAATAAGCGCACGGAGCTGGTGAATGGGGCCACAGACGCGGCTGTGGCGTGGACCCGCGTAACGCGAACAAAGTCCACTTCCGTAGGCGACCGATGTTTGCCACAACGGCCGATGAAGATCGGCTCGTGCGCTATGACGCGTTGTAAGCGCGCCCGTAATAAGCGCACGACGCTGTTGAATGGGGCCACAGACGCAGCTGTGGCGTGGACCCGCATAACGCGAACAAAGTCCACTTCTGTAGTCGACCGATGTTTGCCACATCGGCCGATGAAGATCGGCTCGTGCGCTATGACGCGTTGTAAGCGCGCCCGTAATAAGCGCACGAAGCTGGTTAATGTGGCCACAGACGCGGCTGTAGTGTGGACCCGCGTAACGCGAACTAAGTCCACTCCCGGCGCCTCAGCCTGAGGAGACCCCGGCGACCGCACCTGTGGGTCACACAAAAACAAGGGGCCCGAAAGCCACTCTGCGTGGTCGTCGGGCCAACACAAATGGGTAGCCCTGTCAGCTGGGTTATCCTGGGAAGGTACCCAGCGCCAGTCGCCTCTATCTGACAAATTATCTAATAAGATTCTTAACAGAATGTCAGCGATATCCCTCGAGATAGCAATGGGGCCTATCCTGACCTTTAATAATATAGCGAGCACCGATTTCAGTAAGTCGGGCCCGGTAAGTAGGTTATTTTTTAAACAGGTACTATGTGACGTAGCGGCCGCGTCAAACACTAGACGTAGCGTCCCCGGTTTGTTCGAGTTAACAACTCCGACTTGTGGTAAATGCCAAACCGGCGAGCTATTTAAATTACTCTCTAATGCAAGCGCGTAACGCTCGTCTAATAACCTATTCACTTGCGCTGAGTAAGCCTCAGTGAAACTAGCGTCTTTACGCATACGCTTCTCTATATCATACAGTCGCTGGCGGGCCTGTGTATAGTTGTTAGGCAACTGGACATTATCGTGTTTCCACATCAGGCCCACCTCCCATTGTGACTGGTCAAGCGTACGTTGGCTAGTGCCGTCTAACACAGCTACTGCCCTCTCGATATCTTTATGCCTAGTGCTTTCGGAGATTCCTAGTGCTTCCAGCTCGAACTGGGACTTAACTAGGTCATGTAGGTCGGGGAGGGAAACAGTCATGCAATTTACGTTTTCATTATCTAGGTTAATGTTATAAAACGGTCCATGAATGACCCAACCTAGCTGAGTTAATGAGGCAACTGGCTTACCGGATTTTCCACGGCGGATGTCCTGGCTGACAAGTAGCTCCCAGTTGTCCTGTCCTAGTAACAGCAGCGGCTTGGCTCCCCTCATCTCCACGCAACCCAAGTCACTTAGGTGCGCGTTGTCGTTTATTAACGACTTCGTCACTGTTTGCATTGGCAGATTGATATCTTTTATTGTACGACACTGTATGTTATAGCACTGTCCATTAGGACCTTTAATGCGCACTTGTACTACTCGCGAAGTAGAGTCTGTCATACTGTAGCCACCCGCGGTTTTTATTGTCAGAGGAACACACGGACCTGCTAGGTTAGTGGCGAGCGAACTATCGATCAGTGACACGGTCGCCCCATCGTCCAATAAAGCGTAGCACCGCTCGTCGTCACTTATCGTCACTGGCACTATCTTTAAGAGCGCAGTCGCCCGCCATTCACCTATGTTAGTCACACTTTCCGTTTTGGTATCTTGAGGGTTTCCCTCTTGTTCCCTCTGTTGCTTATCCGCATGTAATAATAGGTGGTGCCCGAAACCACATTTCTTGCATCTACTGGCGCGACAGAATCTCTTGGGATGCTTTCCAAATAGGCACTTGAAGCAGGTATTCTGCCCTTTAATTGCTTCCCAACGTTGTTGAATGGTGAGTTTCTTAAACACCTCACATTCCTCCACTTTATGCTTCCGTTGACATATTACGCATTCTTCTGGAGCGGTAGTCTCGTCGCTCTGCGTGTTCACTCTCTGTGTCAACGGAGGCCTGCTGCTGGCCGCGCGCGCACTGTTTATTGGTCGGGACTGTCCTGTCCCGCCGAACTTCTGTTGTTGCCTGGCAGGGGGCTTTGATGGCTCGGGCTCGAACATGTTCGCTTGCATGTAATAAGATGTCGAGCGTGCCAAAGTTATCAAGAACTGAGATAACATTTCCAGGTTTGGAGACACTCTTAAGTCCACCCCCTGCGCACTATTCAACCCCATGGCGAAGTCCCCATATTGCGCGCGTTGTATGGGCGTCAGTTTACCCAGCAGTTCGTTCACAAGCTGCGGGTTATTTAAATAGCCGTCAGCTCTAATATTCTTTAACAGTGACACGCAGTTTCGCACCGTTGTTGAGAATTTCCCCAGCTCCCGGCAACTCTCCGTCACTCTGGGTAAATCTCGAACTTTCTTAATCGCGTATTGTAACACTAGGGTCGGATGACCGAACTCTTCCTCGAGCGCACGCATTATCTCTGAGGGATCTGTCGACGTTCTCAACAGATCCTCCACTGCTATCTTTGCGCTGCCCTGTAATGAGGATTTTAATCGTGCTAGGTTTTCGTGCGGTTTGAAACTGTACAGCTGTGACGTTTCCCAGTACATATTCCGATATGAAATCCAGTCGGCTGGGTCACCATTAAAATACGGCAATTCATATGCCTGTCTTGGTACCGGTCGTGGTCGTGCCAGGCTCGTGATCGCCTCTGCCAGTTTGTCGAATTTATCTCGGCTTCTGTCCCCAGATGATTCTCTCCTTCTTTCTCTATCATCCTCTCCGTACTGCATCTGCCGCCGTGTGACCGACTCGAGCGTTTCTACCCGAGGCACACTTGCGACCGGAGTGGTAAAGATGGGATAACTACTGGGCATATTAAACCTTACGCCTTCCGACGAAACTGGCATGTAATCGTACCTTGGCGTATTTGGTACCGTTAGGTTAGGTAACGGTACAGACGCGGATTGCCTCGGTACTTGCGACACGTTAACGTTATGCGACACTGACGACACACGGTAACTATTACTATCACGATTCACTGTACTTACGTGATTTACGTGGTTTTCCGATGCTTCACGGGGCGCGGCCTCTTCAACAGGCGCGCCTGACACAGCTGACGAACCCAACACTGAATTTAACCGGGGCACTTGGGGTGTTTTACTCACCCATTCTTCGACGCGCTGTGTCGTACTCACATCGGAGTGCGAGCCATCACTCTCATTAGCCGCCTCTATTTCGGCTAAATCTGCCTCCACTCTTTTCTTGAGAAGGTTTTCCTTATCTTTCACAAGATTCTCCTTTAGCTGCACTAGATCGCGCTCAGCCTCGTATTCGACCCTCTTTCTGAGGTAATCTATACTTTTCCGGCTGTTTCTTGACGACGCTTTGCTGCGCGGCGAGATATGGCGAACTTTAGTTCCTGTCTGTCTGTTCGGCCCTTCTGGCGCTATGCTGTGGTCGATTACTCGGCCTCCCGTCAGAGGGATGTTACAGGCAGACGTTGATGCCATCGTTGGCGCTATGGACGGAGATCCTGGGGCCCTCTCAGAGGGAATGCCCGAGTCAGAGACGACGTCCTCTAGTCTACGTGAACTCATTTCTTGAGCTAGCTTCCTGACTTTGCTGCGTGTGGTAATTTCGCTTTTATTGCTCATGATTTTAATCGAATACTTTCTAATTGAACCTGATCCGGCTCGATAGGACCAAAATGTTAATTATGCGGGGAGTCAGGTGTTGTAGGCGGTGGTGACGGTGTTCCCGATCACGAAAGTATTCAATTAAAGAGGTATTAAGTTTGTAAATCACTATATTGGCACACGATTATTACACGTTTATCGACAATACATAGAAATACACAATTAGGCACTTAATACAGTTAAAAGACACGAATATACACGAACACAATGGTTATGGAAATAGCAATAAGTTATAAAGTCATACACAGTTATTACACACAGAGAATAAGATGGTAATATTCCTAAGCTAATACTGGTTATTTGCTAGCTATTTATAGGGTACTTCGCGACTTATAGTGAACAGCGGAGCCACTATTTCACTATTAGGTGTTCACTTGAGGACTAGATGATGACTACTGAAGGTTATGAGGTAACTCTTCTAAGCACTGGTAGTAACATTCTGACAAACTAATTTCTACGGAGCCTTATATAGCTTTACACATCGTTGTAAGTTGCGGTAAGCCCCGCCTCCAAACATTTACAAAATACCAATCATGTCAAGGAGGCGGGACCTAAATGGCCAAGCGTAGTCTGTTTTTCGGTAGACAAGTCGAAACCTGCTCCCGATTCCAACGGAATCTTCCACACGACCGTGGAAAAATAACGATTTCATGGTCAAACCTCCGTGCGTCACAGTTCGCATGGAAGATTCCTTTGTAGCAGGTTCCGACTTGTATTACGTGCCTACCATACATCACGCTATTGGAAATAGGTAGGGTAGGCAGGCAAATGGGTACATATTTAGGTGTATATCCACAATAGATATACACAGGTAGACAGGTACACTCAGGTAGGTACATTACTTGGCAGGTAAAATTTAATAGTTTGTAATGGGGTTCTGTTAACATAGCTATGTAGGCCCGTAACTTACATGCATGTTATTGGGCTTCGCTAACAGTTGCTTAGCGAGCTATGGAACCAACTATTTACGCTTGGAATCTTTTTGAGAGATAAAATCCGAGATGATCCGGCAGAGAACCATAGTTGTCGACATAGCTCATAGAATAACCAAGCTGAAGTCGCAATAGGCCGGCCATGTTAGCCTTAGAACCGATGGCCGTTGCCACGAATCAGCAAACGTGAGGCAGGACGCTCTAAGGCTAGGTGGAGCGACGATCTTCGTAGAGTGGTTGGTAGCAGCTGAATGGCGTGCAATTAAAGAGGCCTATGTCCAGTAGTGGACTGCTGTAGGCTGTTCATGAATGAAGCATGTGAGAGTGTTCATCAGTTGCAAAACCGATTTCTCTACCATCACCATAATATGGTGATGGTAGAGAAATCGGTTATAAATATATTATATTTATGGTCAAGTCAAGTAACCATGCCTTATTTCAAGGTCGTAAAAAATACATTGTGAAATCTCTAGGCTAACCCCAAAAAAAAGGAAGTTAGGTATATCAATTAGTTACAGCCTTTTGTTATAAGCCGCAAAGAAGCCAATCAATTAAACTTTTCTTTTAACAATAAGTAGAAGTACTAACAGCCAAAAGGTTTTTTGATTGCAAAACTCTTGTTTATCAATACAATGCTCCATCTCATCTTTTAGCGTATGAAAGACAAGGACAGCTAATCGGAGGCTGTATAGCGATCGTAGTGTAAGCCTGTGAAGGTAGGTGCAAACTATTTGAGTCAAGGGAATTGCGTTAGGTGTAGAGATGGGCTGAGTCGAGTTTTAAGTTTATTTTTTATTTAGTAATTCGATCAGAGGCTACAGCTTGTAAGTTTTTTAGGTGACTTGTTATACTTTTGAGTTTCGTGTACTTACCTCCTTATGAAAAACAAAACAAGGATTTTCTTGTATTTATGTGTCTATTTAGTTATTTAGTCATTTAATTTAGTACCTAGTGTAAATAGTTGCGATTTAAACTGTTTGAGTATCATAATTTTAATGCTTATGAATAGATTGTTGCAAGCACAGCCGCATCACTTATACCAAACAGGCGAATGAACAAATTATTGTACATAGTAAAATACTTCATACAAAGTGATGAATAAATAAAATACTTATTTGCAACAAATTATGTTTATCTAACATGTTATTGCCAAAGAGTATCAGTATTTTGACCTAATTACTGATAAAAATTAGCTAAGCAATTACCGATCATTGCAGAATAGATTGACATAACAGTCTTATTAAATGCTAATATTAATAGGTGGTATAAAAATATTTGTACAAAGATTCAAAAACTAGATACCTACCAATTTATTCACACGACGAATGAATTATTCGATGACGTGCGAAAAAATCATTCAAATATTTCGGTTCATATTTCTCGACATTTGCGCATCACTAGTTAGAAGGGCACATTCTTAGGCTTCGCAGTTCTGAACCGGTTAAGGTCTGTTTTTGTTAAAGCAGTGTTAATCAATGAGGCACCACTTACATGGGGTTTCCGAAGGTCACACGTTACATAGTAGGTATTTAATGAGCAAATATTTAGAAGAAACCTATGGTAGGTACGTACATGTAGATCACGTCATCAATATTTGAAGATCGAATTGCGATCAGTAAAGAGGGTACTGCTCAATCGATTTTAAACAAAAGCACGATTGTAAGGTCTTCATTCTGTCTGATCAAGGTCGAGGTAAAATTATTAGAAATTTAAATAAATATAGCGTTAGTAGCGTCAATCATACTTTTATACTAGAAGTCTGCTCCAAGATGCGGTACCTTCACTCATCAATTGACTTCCCCCTTTTTTGTCAAATCTACTGCACTTTCTTCGGATATGAATGGCCGGCTCTCTTGTTAGTGTTTCTACCAATAAACAGGCATTCATCTGCCTAGCCGTTTCCAGCTATATTGAAGTCAGCGTCCAGTCTAACCGGATGTAACTGAATAAACAGAGATTCATAGGTACCTACTACTTATCAAATTCAATGGAGAGCATTTATTATTACATTTTTTGTTTTTGTTTATATCGCATTCAAATATGTGGTGGCTGTTTGGTATCGTGTCCGGAATCCCGGATGAGATCATTGCTAATATTTCGGCGTTATCAACGAAAAGCATGAATTTAAATATTTTAAAAACCTGTTTCATAAAATACTTTTCGATCGAGCGATCATAAACACTCAAACGATATAATGTAATCGTTTCATTCAAAAAATATTTTCCTAGTAACTTCTGAGAGAAATAATAATTGTCTCATTGATATCTTCGAGCTGGGTTACCTGAAATGCAAACCTAGCACTATGTGAACACCGTCTTATAAATTAATTATTTAAAGGGGAACGTATGGTCCACAATATACAAGGTAAATTTTTAGTCACCCTTAAAAATTTTCATGGTGATAGTACCCGTGAAATTGAACCACTTTCTCCAAGGAACATGGATCGAAATATGAAAAAACAAAATCGGACCTCCAATGCGCAATCAATACCTACTCAGCTGATCGATTTTGTATGGGAGGACCGATAATTTTTTTCATATTTTGACCTGTGTTCCTTGGAGAAAGTTGTTCAATTTCACGGGTACTATCACCCTGAAAAGTTTAAACGGTGACTAAAAATTCACCTTGTATAAATGAAGGTCGCATTTTGTCTGTCTCCGCGACCGCGTTGTTCTTCAAAACTACGCAACAGATTTTGATGCGGGTTTCACCTTCATTTAGAGAATTTATTCCGGAAGGTTTGTGAAACATTCATATTCAACTGACACATAATACATTAATCTTGATATTTTATCAAGACGTAGGTAAAGACCGTGCGAAGCAGGGATAGGCATTCTGTTGTGCACCAACTACCTAAACTTAAGGCCCTGGTAACTTTAAATATTGTCGTTATGATCGGATTTGATTATGAACTATTATAATAGTTCATAATCAAATCCGATACGGGTTAAAATCTGTTGTAATAAATTCGAATAATAAATGAGCAATCATTGTCGTAAAAATGCAAATAAAATCTTCTATCTATTTAATAATAAATAATCCATCACTGGATGCAGTTTGGCATTTGGAATTTTATGCTATATTTTTAATTATAATTGTTATTGAAGGGAACTGGTTTTAAAGATAATTAAGAGGTGACTGATGTTTTTTTGATTAATTAAAGTATGTTTAATTAAGTTTTGAGTTCCATCACTCTATGCAAAAAAGACTTGAAAATATCAAATATTTTTTTGCTTTCAAAATTATTTACGGTGAAAGAGATACAACTTTTTGAGCGTTTTCAAGAAATCACCGCCATAATCTAGGCTATTGCTATCTTTTTCGTTCTAACGAAATAAGAAAGAGACGAAAATGAATAAGTGCTGTCAAATTTTGTTGAACTAAGATTTTCTTCGATGCAGCTACGACGAACTAAATTAAATCACGCCAAATTCAAGGCAATCGAGACGTAATTTAGTTTGACAGTTCTAAAGCGTCACTTGTCTTTTTCTTTCGCGGTCTGTCAGTAAGAGATAGCAATACACTTATTTAGTTTACGTGGTGAACAAAAGAATCGGCACCAGTAACTATGGGATTTAACACAGTACATATATAAACATATTACGTAACTAAACGACAACCTACTTGTCATACAACACGATTTTATTCTAGATTAATCGTCACAACAAAGTAATTTTCCTCTTACGCAGTAGCATTGACAATTAGAAGGGCGTATGTACTTACAATCGCCATACATAATTATATACAATAGTACCACGAAGGCATTGTCTTTATGTAGTACATAAACAACATGATCTGCATACATCATAGCTTAGTTTACATGATCTATAACTGAGCAGAAAATCAAATCAAGCGATTTTATTTCTGTGTTTGTTGTGGCTATGAAAGACTTAAACGCCATCAAATTTTTGCCAAAAGTCTGAAATGATCGTCGTGATGGTACTACCGAGATAAAAACTGGGTTTACTGCTTGTTTCCGAATGTCATATGCCCGATGGCTAATTCCCCGAAGTCATCAGATCGAACGTCCGAATTGCCAAAATTCCATAGCATCGATTTACCACAATTTCGAATAGCCTAGGTCGAGCATCCGTTTCGCCGAAAAGCAAATGCAACGGTAGTCCTATCTATCGAATGTTTATTAGGTCGACGTGCCAGTAAGTCGAAAGCTATATTCTACATAAAATATTCAAGAAGAGGAATGTAAAATGGGATAAAACAAACCGATAATCAACATTACTAATATTTCACATTACAATACATAGGTATGTATTTTAATAAGTAATGTTGATCACTGGTGTGTTTATTCAATTATTATATTTATATTATGATTTTAAACCTTGCTGGTTTGTTATTTATCCCATTTTTCATTCCTTTTTTTACTCTTCTGAAATATTTTATGTAGCTTTCAATTTACTGGCACGTCGAGCCAATAGATATTCCATGGATAGGACTATAATTGCAATGGCTTTTCGGTAAAACAGACGCTCGATCTAATGGCTATTCGAAATTGTGGTACATCGATACTATGGAATTTCGGCAATTCGGACGTTCGATCTGATGACTTCGGGGAATTAGCCATCGGGCATATGACATTCGGAATGAAGCAGTAAACCCATAAAAACTATCCTATGTCATAGTCTACCTGTGTGCCAGTATTGATTGATATCCGTAGAAGACAACAGACAGACAAACAGTAACTTTGTTTGTTTGCATGTTTTTTGCATTTATAATAAGTACCTATTCGTATAGATTGTAGAAGAGGTGAAGAGCGGGTTATTATTGGTTTTAACATTTTTATGAAATCATCGAATAAAAAATGAGATGTTTCATACATTTTGGTCGAGTAAGTACCTATTGAAATTTTGTACGAACCAGATAATTTTTTTTCATAATTTCTGAGCTGGTCCCGTTGAGAAAGTTGTTCATATTCATGGGTAGAACAGCCTGTGAAAATTTGGAAAGTGATAAATCAGTGACAAAAAGGTCTTCCCGTATAGGTAGGGTAGATATAGATACTACCAAAGTATGAAAATCTATTACTTACAGATAATATTCAGTAATTCAAAAGTTTTTATTTTTACTTACGGAGGCCTTGTCCGAGATTGTTTATTCGAGTCAAAAAGTATAATACCTATTATGCTATATCTTAACTCCAAACTTTAAAAAAATATTATTCGCAGACGTATTAATTTGTAGTTCAAATCAAAGTCGAAATAAAGAAAGACAATTAAGAAATAATAAGGCCAAATATCTCGTTTACTTGACAGTTAGGTAGGTACCTACATGTGGTTCAAAAAAAAACATTGATCTTCAAAATAGAGGCTCGCGCAGACAGGTTCGAAGCGACTGTGTTGGAACAATTTCTATAAAAACTTCATGGAAATTGGTCTACCGGAGCTGAGAGAGCTTCTGTATGCGGAGGGCTTAAGGGCCTACGTCCCTTTTGGTAGCGTAACACGGTCACTTTATGAACCGTACTGCTCATTAACGGCTTGTCTTGAAGATTTGAAAAATATATGATTTTGCTATAGATTCATATGATCATTTTTCCCGAAGTACTTTTTTTGTATGGTTAATATTTTTGCTGTAAAAAATATTTTCCAACACGCAATATTTTGGCTTCTATTCCATACTCCTACCAAACGGCTTCGTTATTTGGAAAAAAAAAATACAATGAAAAATAGATAGTTAGAGGTACCACAGAATCGCCGAAGCACAATTGTAAATTAATTAAAGGAATATCCCCATTTTGAGATAAAGGCTCAGAGGGGCCCTGCGCGGGCGCGGGCGGCAGTCGTGCTTTAGCATACAAACGGGAGATGAGGATACTATGGGCCTTAAAGAATGACGAGAAAAAATATAGAAAACAAAAACATGGGAGTCAAGTGCACAAAGAACCTTCATAATAATTTCGTGGTCATGATAGCGTTAGATTGGGAAAAAAATATAATAAACAATGATTCACAGACCGCAGCAGCCTTGATAGGTGACCATTAATGTTTTTATTAACATTTAACTCGAAGGTTGACACGTTCCGAAGCATCGAAAAAATATCTCTTCCACCGTTCCACGGTTACGGTTTTTGTCCAAAACACAATGAAGGAAACTGTAAAAACAGATAAAAACTTGAAGAATACCAACGATCTATTTGAATAAGAATTCTAATGCATTTTCTTCAATTTACGAACTAAATGAGATGACATTCATTTAGGTATTTGTAGAATAGGTTTGATAGTACTTAGGTATTTACATCAGAGAATTTGTGATTAAATCTGAAAAAGCAATACTTAATGTTGCAATTGCTTTGTCCGAGGACAAATTATAAAAATATTATGTAGGTTTTATTATCAGTAAATCTTTCCTCGTGTTATGTATTTTTACTTATCCTAATGTGTAGGTACCTACCTATACAGAAAATTCTTCAATTACATGACTCTGAACAGCCATTGTTTCAGTACATAATCATGACTAAGAAAGAACAACAGACCGAAGCAAAGCACAGTGCTCTCTGCCTTCAAAACAAGAGGGAACAGGTCTCTCATCTTCTGGTCTTGCTCGTCAGGCGTGATCGAGGTCAAAAGTAGGCCCATTCAGCAATAAAAACATGTGTCAATTGTTTATTTCTGGGGAGAAATACACAATTGACACTGACCGAAATGGTTCCTTTAAAAAAATCCAAACAAGGACCTGCAAAAGTGCAAATACTGTGCCACCATATTCCACCAGTCAAGACAAAGGAGTTTTTACACTGACCTCCATCAGTTTGACTTGCAAAGACATAAAAGTAAAGAATTTTGCAATAATTTAGGTACCTCGGTACCTACCTCTTGCGTGTACAATCACCGTATAACTTGTCTTAATAAATTACTCGCACGCAAAGACAATCTTAACTTAACCACAATCATCATCGTGACTCAGACACATAACGACTGTGTGTGACGTCTTTTAAGTTAACCGATAACTTAGAATTCCGCTTGCCCTATAAAATGACGATAATAGTGGAACGTGTTGAAGTTTACCCTAGAAACGTTATCTAAAACCGAAACGGTTAGTTTTCCTTTAAAAACATAGTTAGCGGTCTATACAAACTTTATTTGATGTTATTATGTATCTACGTCTTAACGTTATGCTGTGGGTTTATGGGGAATTATAAAGTATGAGCAACCGGAGATGGTGGGATGAGCTAGACTCCTTTAATAAAGATTGGTCCTTGGCAGCTCTGGACAGAGAGAGGTGGAAAGAGAGTAGGGAAGCCTTCGCCCAGCAGTGGGACTTTAATGGCTAATCCCTACTATCCCTACTGATATTATAAACGCGAAAGTAACTCTGTCTGTCTATTACGCTTTCACACCTAAACCGCTGAACCGATCGTCATGAAATTTGGCAGAGATATAGCCTGGGATATGAAGAAGGACATAGGCTACTTTTTTGCTCGATAACCGACATCCACGCTGCTGAAACGCGGGCAAAAGATAGTAATACATAAATTCATAACAATAAATAAGATGGATAAGGATTTTATTAGAAGCGACGATGCCATTGCTTAGCTAGAAAATAGACAGCCTATTACTGGCCCACTGCAAGGCAAAAGGCCTCTTCTTATAAAGAGAAGGATTGATCACCACGCTTGCTCAAGACGGATGGCCGATTTCAGACACTAGTGGCGTAATTGCGTAACACATGAACAGAAGCAATAGCTTTCATTTTGACAGTTCAACAACATTCATTCGTTGCTGATAAGATTTTTTTGAAGTGAAAAAATCTTTAGGCGCGTTGGGTATTTTTTGATATGGGAAAAAACAATTGAACTCGCGACACTGTTACCGACACCACTGACAACATAAACGTACGAACGAACAACTTGGAACGTAGAGACGCCAGCACATCAAACTCCCAATCTATCAAATTTCTTTGATAGATTTTCAACTTTATTACAATATGATAAGGTTCATGTTCAATTGGGAAAGTTTGGGATAGCTTGATCTGCTGGCGTCTGTACGTTGAACATTGAACGTTGTTTAATCTGACGATTCAAAAAATACACACGTAATTGTTCAAGTTTTCACTTCTGTCGGCACTCCCGGAGTGCCACTGTTTTTTTTTCGAACATATGAATTACCTAGGTAACAACCTAGTTACATAGTGTGTTGCCCCATTATGATGCTGGAAATAGTGACATCAAATTAACGATCTGCCATTGGGAGCTTGAAATGCATTCAATTTTAACGTTGAATATTGACCGAGAGACACACAAGTACATCAAGATCCATCTACATAGCCTTTTATAATACGAATACTTATATAACAGCAGCTCGTTTATATGGTTTACGTAATAAGAAATAGGTACTTATGAATAATGCAGAAAATAACATTAATTAGCTCCCGTTGACGACGTTAACAATGGGAGAAAATGCATTGAACATTCATTGAAACTGTTTTTCAATGAGCTCACGACTGTTCTTGAATGACTAACCCGAAGGCAGAAAACTGTATTCAATCAATAAGCAATATTCAAATATTTACTACCCAGCTACCCTTGACTTCGTTCGCGTGAGTTCTCTTTATTATTTTTAAATGAAAGATGAGTGATTCTTTTTGATAGCTTTTCGCATGCATAAAAGCAGTCTAAAATTCGCCTTCTTCAAACATTGTTACAATCTATAAACAGGTATGAGAAACAGGATGTAAAGTTCACTCATACAATATAGAAAAGGGAGGATCCTCCGACCAAACGGGTGTTTTGTCTGGTGGGTAACTACCCGACAGTTGATGTCGGGATGTTGTATATACACAAATAGCGTGGTCAACTCTGATTGTGCGATGCAGGATTTGCTTGACGTCAAGTCATTGATGCGTAATTCGACTGTTGCGTTGTAGATGCCGCCACACCTAGCATTAATAACTTATTATATGAGAATTATCCAATAACTCTTCTGGATAATATATGGCACTGTACGTGCCTAAACCCCGCTACATTTATGCACATACCTACCTACAAAACAATGTTTTGAAGCCCAACTTGTATCGTTTTATCTTCGTCCGTTCTGACTTCCGGAGTCAGCAAGGTTTTTTTTTAGAGGGCATACGAAGGATGCCGTAATTAGCACCCACAAACAATAGCTAGTTTCATAACGATTTTTTTAATTGGTCCTGAAAATAGGAAGATCACTTTGTAGGAATTTATGCATATACCTAGCGACTATAGACTCTTGGGAGTCTTGCAACAAAACATAATAAGTAATTTATCTTTAGTCAACGTTTCAGCACCGCGACTTACAAGTTGTAGGTCGTAGGTTCGAACCCAGAAAGGCGTGCTTTACTTTGAGTAGATTAATTATTTAATTATCACTGCTCTCAAAGCGGTGAAGGAAAACATCGTGAGGAAACCAGCATGTCCTAGAGCCAAAAATTCGATGATATCTACCATTCCGCACTGGGCCCGCGTGGTGGATTGAGGCCCGCTCCCTCTCACGAAGTGGAGGCCTGTGTCCCAGCAATGGGAACGTTATAGGCTGATTCTCCAACGTTTCAGCTTGCACTTTTCCAAATTAGTATGGTTAGTATGGTATCCTTATTTTATAAACAAAACACAACCGTAATTTTTCTTTTCTCTTTTCAATTTCAGGAGAACCTGTACGCTGCTGGACGTGTTCTTCTGACCTGAACCCGCTCTGCAATGATCCCTTCCTCGCCGGAAGATCAGACAACTCTTACCTGTTCCGTCTGGAGAACTGCGACTCCAATGCTGGGGCCACTTACCCGTACCTAACGTCGTCCAAGTCTGCATGCAAGAAAATGAAGAAATACAGTAAGTCTATTTTTTTAGTAATAGCTTAATTAGGGGGCAAGAATCCAGATTTGAGCTGCTAAATAGAAATTCCTAAAGGAAAACCCCAACAACACTACTCGACCCCGTCGGATCAAAACCAGGAACCCATGCTCAGCATTCTTCGGTCACTAAACCCACAAGACAGTTCCGACAAACCTTTTATGATTGAACCCCTGACTGTGGTTGGATGACAAATCTTTAATACACACAATGATACTATCATAAATTAATAGTGACTCCAATATTGGATTGATTTAATGACCGGTCGACAGCTGATATCATTTGTATTCTATAATGGCTGAGACTGTCATCACGTTTAGGCCCTTAATCTAAACTTGAATGTGTTTTGACATTAACACACGTCATCATCGTCACATGAGTAAGTAAATAGGTAGTCCATAGAGTCATAAAGCCACGGTCACAGTTGACATATTGGTATTAACTATACAGTATTTCAAATAGGAACAAACAGACAAATCGACTCACATACACATGCAAACGACACGAGATCTAAGGATAATACACACGCGACAATTACTCACTCTCGCGTCGTCTCGTCGTGTCTATTTCTGTCACTTTCTCGTATTCTGACAGCGCTGTCATTTAAAATACTCGAGTCGTTCTGTCAAATTTCTCTACAAACCCGAACATGGTACCGAAGTTATCTCGAATTTTGACAATTCAAGACGAAATAATACCGGATGTTCTGTCATTTAGTCCGCCTCGATTTTGACGACGAGAAGAGTAGACAAAAATATAATACAATAAAAGAAAACCCAAAATAACATGACAGATTCGAGATGACATGTTAGTTTTGTAACCAGTTAGACAGTGCTGCCACTTTGAGACAACTGGTGACGTTTTACACGTACAATGCATTTTAATGAAAAGTTTGGTTTTCACCTAGCTTTTGTTTTCACAGAAAGGGACAAGTTGATGTATAAAAACTGCTCATATTTATACGGTGCCACAGTATTCGGGCAACTCTTCGACGGGCCCTAAACATGGTTGAAAGAATTTATACAGCTTTTCCTATTTTAATGGCTGGATAGAAAGTTGCTCAGGAAGTCCGTTCCTGTAGCTAACTGTCTGGTAGATGGTATCAAGTTATCAACCACAACTTCTTACATTCCTTAAAAGGAACGGAAGTGGTCTGGGGCATTGCAGGATACTGGCAAGAACGTAGTTTAGCAGTGTTTTGTTTTTAACAAAACATAAACAGTTTTTGGCCTACACAGTTCGACGGGTTTAAAAACTGTCGAGCTGTTGCTGGTCTGAACTACGACATATCTGCACATACACAGCATACCAAAGTGTTCTAAAAAAAACGGTAGTGCTTCGCGACATCGCAATTGTAGTGGTAAAAATTAAAAATAGATGTGACACGTTTTAAATAACAAATTCACCGCATTGAATTATTATCAGCACCGAGGTAACAGTATTCAAAATAATTTTGCCTAACCAATACGTGTCATGTATTGTGGAAGGATATCTTTTGTTGGAGATTCTAAATAAATAAACATCCAATGGATTTTCGTGGTGGTTCGTGGTGGCTAAGTTGCTGTTCCTAAGGATTCTACAAAACTAATGGATAAGAAAGGTGACTCTTCTCTTGACATCGATAACGACAAAACTGAGACAGTTTATTGTCAAACATGGTTGTTACAATTGAACGAACATCTTGACAAGTTTGCCTTTAGTGCTTCTTAGCAGGGCGATAGCAATCTAAATACAGTCAGCCCAGAATTTGGCTACGAGCTTGGCACTTTCAGCGGCGTCCATCAACTCCTGTAACGTGCAGACAACAGGACACGCTGGACAAGATATTAAGTACCTACTCCATTGTTTGTGGGACAGCACCACATTTACACTCATGGACGGAGTCATCTGTGAATCTCCACCTGAGCAGTTTTCTTTACTTTGGCCTACTGAGTCCCAAGTTTATTTAAAGACTTCCATGTACCTATCCCTTTTAAGTATGAAGGGATACGACTGTTTTGCCAGTAAAATTATGTAAGCCACGTGAAATCACGCATTCAATGCAGTTATAAACGTGTAAATATTCTAGAAAGAAATGACCCATTTTGTGAAAAACGTGATTGTTATGCCGGCCGTGCATTCCGGTAGTGGGCGTCGCCAATGCGCATTTCTAAATATTTAAACAGACATAAAGCTGGCAACGTTTACTAATAAAATTCGGGACAATGATACACAATGCGGAAGATTGTTTTCAAAAATACCTAGGTTTATTAAGGAAACCTGCCCGCTGTGTTGGTAGGTACGGGTGAAGTTCGATACACACTAATGTGAAGGACCGAACTGCGGCAAACCTTAAATAAATTGGGAATCCTTAAATGATGGATAGGATAATACAAGTGCTTCAGGAATGTAGGTATGGCTTCTTTGCAAAACGCCAGTAGGTATGACAGAGTAGCCAAAAACAAAAAGAATAAAAAATGGCGGCTCACCTAGCTGCGCTGCCGTCACCATTTGACGCTGCGCTGGAAGAATAGCAATGACGAAGACCAATGGGTATTTGCGTAACATACTATCAGTAGCAATGGCTTTCATTTTTACAGTTCAGTTTAACAACATTCATTGCGTTATTTACGTTGCTGAGCAGACAATTTTGTCGAACATATAAAGCAATGACTAGCAATATCCGTCAAAACTCAAAAATGATTCAAATTATGATTGATACCTAATGTGTTACGGTGTTGATCAGTTGCCACGGAAGAAAAAAAAGGAGAAATTTTTCGCCTTGTGTAAAAACCTTAGAGTAGAGCGGAGCCCAGCAGTTTTACGGTTGGTAACTTTTAAAGCGGGCCCTAACTCGCGACTAGTTACATTTGATAACCGTTACTACCGTTAGTTGACCCCATTGCAATAACACCATGCCATGGGCATAAACATTGTAGGTACCTGCCTACATATAAAAGCTTTACCGTGTGCAATACATTAAATTCTCCTCTAGATTAATAAATTCAGCATTAGGTAATTTTTAGGGTTCCGTACCTCAAAAGGTAAAAAAGGAACCCTTATAAGATCACTGTCATGTCCTGTCCGTCTGTCCGTGTGTCACCACCGATTTTCTCAGGAACGGGTGGACCTAGCAAGTTGAATTTATACCAGATACTGAGGTCTATAGTCCCTATTACGTGTATAAAAATCAAAGTCCTGAGTCAACATGATAAAAAGATATGGGCAAATTTAGATTTTCGCGAAAACTTGTAAGTACCAAAATTTACCTTAATTTTCAACTTTTTTTAATTTTTCGGAATTTTCCCTTTACTGGTGCTATAAGACCTTGCTTTTAACCAAAATTGACAATTCTAGGTCAACCGGAAGTACCCTATAGGTTTTGGGTCGAAAACCTATATGGTAGTTCCCGTTGACCTAGAATCACGAAATTTGGCAAAAACGAAGATTTTACAGGACAAATAAAGGAAAAATTCCAAAAAAAAAAATTAAAATTAAGGGTTGAAAAAAAAAGTTGAAAAATTGTACGGAACCCAGTGAGCGAGTCCGATTCGCACCTGTCCGGTTTTTGTTTTTTAACGTACAAAGTTACCTATTGAAAAAAAATATGTATAAGTACCTACTACCTCGCTGGTTCAGTGGACTGCTGATCGTAGAGGCGGTAGAGGTGCCAGGTTCGATCCTATTTCGAAAAGTATTTGGTAGGTATTTGGTTTTTCACTAAGAATTTCTGAGTCGCAGCCTGCAGTTAACAATCGGCATTTTGTTCACGGGATTGGGAAGATTTAATTTTAGTTATGACTACGTAGCCATGGAGACGATAGATGTGCGCGATTTCTCTATGCAGGGTTTAACAATTCGGGAAACTCACACCTACGGCAAACGTGTGTATACCATCATAACTTAAAAATATCTCAAACTATTCAGCTAGATGACAAATTGGCTCATTAGTCTTGTCTAAAACTCATAGGTACTCATACCTACGCTAGATAAGAAGGCAGGAAGGCAATTTGTGACATTTTCTCATTTCAATGTCAAGTCTCTGTTAATTATACCTACTACTGTGTGAATACATACCACTTCTATTGTTCATTATAATCGTCGCTAATTTCTGATGTCATTTGTTTCGGTTCTAATTCCCTACCTTCGGGAAATCGTGTTTGACAAGGTCACGTAAGCCATATTTATTAAAATGATATCATTTAATACTACCTACATGGTGTAGATACCTAATTCGTTTTTTTGATAGGTAGGTACAGCAGGCTTAGCACGAGCACCGATTTGTCGACGGAAGAATAGACATGACTATAAACCAAATGATGTACAATAGGAGAAGATATCTATGTTTTTCTATTAATTATCACAGTTAAGCGTTCTAAACGAATCATGATTTTGTAGATAATTGTTTATACTTTGTTGCCGTCGAGTAGAAAGATTAATGTTGTCAGTGTGATTTTGACAGTTTGGGAAGAAATATTCTTCTGAAATAGTCTACATTTTTATGGACCTAGACAAATGTCGTTAGAAACGAAGGACTAAATGACAGATTGTAGAAATATATCTACGGTGCGATGTCAAAAATGGAGAAACGAAATGTCACTTTGTATTGAAAAAGCACTCTAGTCTTCGTAGAAATAGAAAGCGTCATGCTAAGCCTGCTGGAGTTGTAGCTAGGTTCACTTAACAACGTAGACCACCTAAAGTGATCTTTGTTATCGTTACAATAAAATTTTAAAATGTTATTCTTTGAATGGCATTTTATTCTTTTCTGTGGCAGCATTGTGAAATTTTGTTTTATTTTATTATAATTTGTAATATGGGTTTTGCCATAAATAAATGGTTTTTTTTTATAAGGTTGCTGCCACTAACAAGTCTGTCAAAAACATAGTGATCTTTATGCACGTTACAATAAGGTTGCTGTTGGTTTGCTGCTGTCAGAGGTAAAATATCTGTCAACGGACTATTGCCAGTACCTATTGCAAAATAAAGAAAGAGGTTGATAGGTAGGTATCCAGTTTTGCCAACCAGAGCTCTCTCATTTTTTTTTAATCATCAATCTTGCATGTCTTTCAGGCATTTATTTAAGCCATATCTAAGGCGATACAATAGGAAGGGCCGTGGTGGCTGGTGGCCCAACTGGCTCTGTAGAAACAGCTGCGAAATATACCTACTTACGAGTTTTAAGATCGTAGGTTCGACCCCAGGCAGGGACTTTACCTTGAAATTATTCCATCATCACTGCTCTCAAAAATGTGAAGGAAACGGCATAGATAGAATTCCCATCTTCCAAAAGAAAAACTTCGAAGAATTTTGGTATCCGCCAACTCATACTGGGCCCGTGCGGTGGATTATGGCCCACTCTCTCTCACAGAAAGGAGGCCTGTGTCTCAGCAGTGGGAACATTATAGGCTGATGATTGTTTGTGATTATCATAATCTACCTATTTAGCGGCTAGGCTAGGCTTGCCTTCCCCCAACAATGTTAGGGTCGGTTTCCAGTTCAACCGGATGCAACTAGTGTCAGTAGGCGCCTATTTTACATGGAGCGACTTCGTATCTGACCTCCACAGCCCAGTTATAGGGTAAATACGACACCACTTTGTAAAACTAGTTGTCAGACTTTCGGGCTTCTATTGACCCGTAACAGCTGTCAAGAAATCCACGAATGACGGTTATGATTTGTGGTTATAATTATAATAGGTACCTAATACCTAACTACTCGTGAATATACCAAGTTCTGTCAAACTGTCGAAGTTAAACACAACAGTTCAAAATAGGAACATAGGTGCCGCTCTACTTAGCACAAACCTACCTACATACAGTGGACTTTAACGTACTACAATACAATAAATAGGTACCTCTGTGACTACAAACTACAAATGAATCCTAAGGAATGAACATCGTTATTCTACGCTTCTTGTAATTAACAGATACAAAGGGTAATTTTAATTACTCTGGGTACATAAATTAGACCTCTACAAATTAGGTCACGCACGAGCTCGACCGTAGTTATCCACTTCATAGACAAATCAGACTAATTTCAATGCCAAAGGTTACTGTAAAACATTACTTATGAGCGAAGTAGATACGTATTTTTACAAGGCTGTTGTTGAAACCATTGTGATGTCAGATATATGGCGATAGATGACGACTATATGACAACACATTTCGATAGGAGTGTTCGATTTGATTCGTCATTCATCGAATTGATTTTATTGATCTAGGTATTAGCCAGACTATCCTGTTGGTTTAATGGTCGTAAACGCGACTGGCATGGGGTCCCAAGTTTGAGCCAGGGTGAACTGTACCTATTGGATTTTCTCAGTTGAGTACTGAGAAATTTCTAACAGTTTATGGCAGAAGGCTCGCCCCCCATCACTAATAATATTATTTATTACGCACCACAATATTACAAAAAATATATTAGTATTAGCTACCATGGTATCAGAGTTAGACAACATTTTAATATTGTGGGAGACTGGTGAAGACAACAGGTCTCCGCCTTTTACAAAAATATACATTTTATTTTGTTATGTAAGTAGGTAGGTACTTGTAAGATCACTGGGCAAAATGTGGGTACAACACTTAATCCTATTTCTTCGTAACATGGCGTTATGTTGTTATCCGTTCGCAGAGACGTAATCTATACCTACTAATATTTTACTCTGAGTGACTCAGTATATTTTTATGCTATTGACGGAGATGGCGGAATGAGTTGTTCCCGTGTTCAACTCATTCCGCCACTTTTTTTTACTATTTTTTTTTAACGAAATAAGTAAAAAAAAAGATTGATCTGCAGTGGGGGTGTGGACGTCACTACGGTATAATAAATAGATGGTAGAGGTAAAGTTTGTGAGGTTGTAGGGGATAATCTCTGGATCTACTGAACGGATTTTGAAAATTCTTTTACCAATATAAAGCCACGCTATTTGTGAGTGTCATAGGCTATACAGGAAAAGTTTTTATCCAATGCGCAAGCGAACTGTAACCATGAATTCAGCATATCATTCTAAACCCCCCAGCGCAGAAATTTTTCGTCGGTTTTACAAATAAAAATCAGCTGTTTCATAGAAAAGTGCAATACCTACGCGGTCAAAATGTATGGAACAGCTGTTTTTTTTTGTATAACCGACGAAAAATTTCTTCACTGGGGGGTCTAGAATGGTATGCTGAATTCATGGTTAAAGTTTGCGCACTGAATAAAAACTTTTCCTGTAGGTATATGTACCCGAAAGATTATAGGTAATACTTTTTCGTGGTAGTCGGATTTGCAAAGTAAGTCGGCGAAAAAACGGTCAAATGTAAACGTTTCCTAAGAACGCTGTCTTAAAGATGTCATAATCTATTGAGTGGTAAAAACCACCCAAGGAAGTGGGCACGGGTCAGCTAGTACTTAATATAGCGGCGGGATTTTATTGCGCACTGGATATTCACCTAATAATAATCAATGCAACACGGTGTAACCCAGCGTGTCAAAAAACACACTGTTCGATTTTCAACTCTGAGCGCAAAGCAGTGCATTGAACATCCAGTACGCAAAAACATCCCGCCGCAATATTTTTACGTCCATACGATCGTGGGACTTAGCCAAAGTGACTAATGCAATGAATGAATAATAATTTGCTTTTCCTACTTGTTTACAGTCAACGGTCAGCTGGTAGTCAGCCGTGGTTGCACATGGAAGCGTCAAGACGACTACAGCACCTCATGCCCCAGCGCCTCCAACGGACCGTATGAAGTTACCAACTTCTGCGAAACCTGCGAATACGACGGCTGCAACGGCGCTGCCACCATCAGCAAAACAATCGCCCTCCTAGCCGCACCACTTACCCTCCTCCTCTTCAAGTAATCAACCTAACAAACATACCAATACATAGTACAAATATATAGTTTTATTTGAATGTCTACCGTGGGACCATGCCGAGAGATTTCCCAGTGTACCCAGGTTCCCACCGCAACAGTTTTTAAACTTGTTTTTCTCACATCGAAATGTTGTAAATTGATTTTATTTTTATTATTATAATGTACGAATATGAATACTTTCTTCAGTATTTTGTGAATAATTAAGCAATAATGTCTGTAGAAAGCTTAAAAGTGACTAAATACCATTTCTTTTTTCTCTTAATTGTCACAAAATTAATAGTTTGTTCTCTCATTTGCTGGATAAGGAGTTAATTTACCTGTAAATATTTTAGGCTCGCCTCAACTTACATGCCTACAACACATTAATTATTAAGTTAATAGGTAATAAGTATATGAATTATGTATCTAACATAGGTAATCTTATGTTTAGATCTAATTCCGATAGGTGCCTTATTTGTGAAAAAATACTTACATTGAAAAATATATATTCATTAAATTAAATTATAATTAATCCCTTTTATTTAAAAACGTAGCTTAAAATTCAGAAACGTTTAAACGTCAAAAATGTTTGGTTAAACAGACGTTAATCATTGCTTAATTTTAGTCATCGTTTATAAATATCGGTATAAATCTCAAAAGCTATGCAGACTACGAAGTAAATACTAATGTTGTTTTAATAAATTTTATCGTAAATAAGTATTGTTTTTTTTTTCTATCTTTACCGTGGATGCAGATGAGCTGGCGAAGTGTCGTTGACTGAGGTCCTACTTTCTAAGTCCGTCAATGAAGATACGGACCCGTCCGAAAGAAATTCAAAACTAAGTTAACCCTACTACACCCGATTAACTTTTTCGGACGAGCAAAAACACATCGGGAGTAGGGACAACTGAAAAATTGTGTTGTCATTCATCCTTAGGTCAGGCCCCAAGCAAATATTTTGTCAGTAGGTGTTACAGAGTAGAAGAGGCCATTCAGACCCCAAAGGAAGGAAGGAGGTAGGAATGGCCCGTAGCTTCGGCCAAAACTACGGACATCCTGATTCAAAATGTAAAATTAAACCATCAACTTATAAAGGTAAATGTATATTTAATTCAACATTATAAAATAATGATTTATACAATACATGGACGGGATTCAGTCTTATTAATCTAATTTATTTGTAGGCAACTTACAAAAAAAGCTACAATACAAGCAACGGCGTATAAAAATATATAAGTATTTATCAAGTATGTCACAGAATACAAGATTGTTTTCACTGTTACATAACCATGTTGTTTATAAACATTCAAAGTAAACCCACATGTTGATTCTATTGGCAAAAAACAACTTTCACCAAACATAATATTAGAATAATATTTAGCTTAAATGTAGCTTTCATTTAATGGAGTCAACGCACGCAGTGTGGGAGTTAAAGGTCAATTTGTATAAGGCTGTGAGTACTTAACCTTATGGTAGAAGTGAGTCGTATT
This sequence comes from Antitype chi, assembly GCA_947359405.1. Classification (NCBI taxonomy): domain Eukaryota; kingdom Metazoa; phylum Arthropoda; class Insecta; order Lepidoptera; family Noctuidae; genus Antitype; species Antitype chi. The sequence continues at coordinate 8,766,161 of OX375826.1, forward strand.
TATCGTAACAGCTAAATATAACAGGTATCTGATGATAACAGACTAACTGTGACAAACTGAAATAACAGCTACTGTTCTTCCTCGAAATAATAAAGTCCCTTACACACGACAGTCACAAGCTTTTCTCTATTCATGCTCATGCATGAGGTAACTCCTGAGTAACTTAGAATGAGATAAAAACTGTTACTGTTATACCCTGTTACATCGTCACAAGCTCTTTCCTTTTCTCGCATAGGTGTAGCACCTTAGTTAGAAAGAGAAGTACCTACTATGTGTACATGGAACAGGAACAGGCGGAACAGGGGGGCTACTCTCGAACTCCGTCAACGAAAATACGGGCCCGTTAGAAAATAGTTCGAAACTTCGAAGTGACTCCTACAGCTGATTAATTAACGTTTTTGGACGGGTAAAACCATATAGGGAGTAGGGACAGCTGTCAAATCGTGTAGTAATTCATTCTTAGTTTGGGCCCCAATCTAATTATGGGTCCGTAAGTGATACGGAGTAGGAAACGCCCGTAACTTCGACCGAGATTACGGATTTCGTGCTTAGACAGTGTGCCCCCAGATATGCGATTTTATAGTTTGCTCCCACTTATAACATGTTACAAAATAACAGCCTGTTATTTTGTAACAGGTTTTTGGACTTGATATTTATAGCTGTTACAACCCACTCCTAGCTTATGCTACTCTTGTACTATTATAAGTAGAGATCAACTAATTTAAAACTGCACACCCCTCCACTAAACTTTTTATACTTACAAGCATTTGAAATGTATATGCAAAAAGCAGTGGAGGGGCGTGCAGTTTTTTTGTTGATCTTACAGGCCTACCGCTTAAGATGGATGCGCAATGGTAGCCCGCGATTTTTTTTTTTGCAATTTGCAGGTAACTGTCTGGCTGTACATTGAACAAAATATGAATCGCTACCGTAACCCTATGTATTTACAGAAGCAGTGAGAGTGAGAGGTCAGACATTCTCCCGCACCGAGGTACTTCAAATAACACCACATAAGCTCTCGTACCCACGGGTGATTTTTTTTTTATAGCTCACTGGATTTACAAAGCTCTGCTTAGCGCCGAGAGTCGAAAAATCAAATGTTTTTTTTTTTTTTGAAGCATTTTGTTGAATACTCAATGCTCGGCTCGACACCAATAGTTGTAAATCCTGTGCACGATTAAAAATCGTCGCGTTAAACAAAAGCCAATGCGACCCAGCACCCTAATTGCGTAATACATTTCCTATCACAATCTGAAGAATTTTGAAGGATATGGCTAATCCATTGCTACATATGTTCGAAAAAAAAATCAGCTCAGAAACGTGAAAAACGCAATGAATGTTATCAAACTGTTAAAATCAAAACCATTTCTGCTGTTAATGTGTTACGCAATTACCCGCTGGGCTTAAACAGTAGGTCCATACCTAGTTATCATAACCCATAACAGTTTACATATTAACGGGTTTATTTATAAACGTTCATTAAAGTTAAGAAATTAACGTTTATGAATAAGGGGGTTAGTAATCAGTATGGACTGTTCTTGTGATAACACGTAAACTTGCGACCTAACATAGATGGCCCTTAGCTGCTGGCACAAACAAGATCAATTCAAGTGACTTTACAAAAGTACTTATTGAAAGGGCCTTAAGAAGACAAACTTAATGTTGATCACACAAATGCTTCAATTATGTCTACCTACTTGTGCACTATTAAATTAATAGTTCGTTTAAAGTTTAAAGAACACTAAACAAGACACCAAATAAGTTTTATTGTTATACTGGCACCTCACTTGGCGTATTTGTACAAATATTTGAGTGATTTAGCTAATGCAAAATCAACTTTACGTCGATGGACACATAACATATTTTGTGTTGTGTTGTGGGCGTTTAGTGTCCCTTAAAGTTTTATTTTACTCTTAAAACCTGCTTATCATTTTATCTATGTTTTTGTCTATTTTACATTTATACCATTTCTTATACTTTCATTGTTAGTAAAAAATACTATATAATAATGGACGGACTTATAATGAAGGATATATTTATAATATTTGTGCTCTAACACAATAGATCAATACAATACATATTTCTAATAAAAATTATAATTAGAGATTAAAATCCTCCAAGTCTTTTTATTTGTTTTAATCATAGCTACTACTAATGGAAATGCATCCAAATGCAACAATTTTGAGTAATAAGCATGAGCAATTTTAAAACAAGAAATAGGCAGAACGGGCACAGTCAGCCTCAAAAAAAGTTTATTGGACAAGAATTATTTTTTTTGTTTACAATTTGTGTTCCATAATAATGCACCGATGTGTAGCTACAACTAAGTACTTGATGTATGTATATATGTTTTGTGTATACACAATGACACAATATTCTGGAACAACGATTTTCGAGAATTCAATCAGGCTGACCGTACAAATAAAAATGTTCACTTGACTTACTACAGTGTTTTTTTTTTAAACTATTCCTTTTAACCAGACTGCCCGAAAAGGAGTTGTTTAAATTTATTCTACACTTTGTGTTAACTTTTTGATAGAGCAAAATAATAAGAATATAAAATTACATAAATATTGCTAATTTCATGCAATAAAGTCAAAATTACGATATCCACTTGAGAAAAACAGAGGACAGTATAAAAGCAAATAAAGGTAACGGGCTAAACATTGAAGATGAATTACATCCGTCTTTACTGTTGCACGTGCAGTATTCTATGAAGATGTTGTATGTGCCGGTTCTCATAAGACAAAATCTCTCATCTCCTTGGATTCCGACATCTCCCAAATATGCACAGTCTCTGAAGTAGCGCCATTCTCCATTAACTGAAAGTAAGTAATCATTAATATTACTTAATGGTGTACCTCTAGGTCATGTTGCCCAGTTTAAATATCTGAGACACATTGTAACTGAGAATTTGAGTGACGAATTAGACATTGAGCGGGAGCGCAGGGCATTGTCGGTGCGCGGTAATATGTTAGCACACAGGTTCGCTCCGTGTACTGCTCCTGTTAAAATAACAATGTTCAAGGCATTCTGCCAAACATTCAAACGAGCGACCTGTGGGCAAACTTTACTCAAAAAGCCTACAATGCCTTGTGCGTCCAGTATAATAATGTGTTCAGGGCTCTGTTTCGGCTCCCTCGATATTGCAGTGCATCCGGCATGTTTACTGACGCCTGCGTAGATGACTTCTACGCAATTATGCGTAAAAAAGTTGCGTTGGTGGTGCGACGAGTATGGGAAGCCCAAATAGCGTCCTAAGTATGATTGGCGAGAGAACCGATATAGTTCTGCTCAGTAGGTTCACTGAACTCCATGTGTTGCGAGACCGGTGAGCCTGCTGTGCAGGGGTGTCAAGTTTCTTCTGTTTTTTTTTACTTTTTTTAATTGCTAATATTAGATATAAGCAAAATTCTTTTTACTAACAACCTTGCCATGCCTATGGACTTTTTTGTCTGAAATAAATGATGTTATTTATTAATATTATTAGGAGTTAAACTTTGGTGTTTTCATATGTAAAGTACCATCGAAAAGACTTAAAGGAAGATGTGCTAATGTACCCTGGCGCTTCCCCCTCTAACTTCTATGTCTTTGCAGACAGTAGATACAACAAGAATAGGTGCTAACATTTGAGTGACTCTGTTACCTCTCACCCAGCTGGGACAGGGTTTAGGGAGACTGGAAGTTAGAAAGGGTTTCTTGCAGTACATACAGCCAGCACATCACGCTACCCCAAACTGTCAAATTTTCCCAATTGAACATGAACCTTATACTTATGGAATAAAGATGAAATCTATCAAAGAAATTTGACAGATTGGGGTAGCTTGATGTGCTGGTGTCTGTACATTGATGTACGTATGTGTGTTTACATAACTCTGGATGCAAAAAATTGATTTGCTAATAATATTACTGATATGTATTATAATGTGCCCATATTATGTTTATTTAACCCGACTTTAAACTTGTATTGGTATATAAAAACTATGGTAATCTGAAGGTTAACCTATACTTTGTATTTAAAATGTATTTGTAATTAAAATGAAGGGAACTCATAGAACCTTGAAGAAGAATTTAGTTATTTATGGAAAGAACAAATAGCTCAACTTATTTGGTTATCAACTACTTAATGAGATGTGATGGTCATTACATCCATTACCACTCAAAGATTAAACAGGCATGTAGAGATAATGAATTATATTACATTCCTGTACATTGTTAGGAGTAAGGTACAAACTATGTCTTTCTTTTTCTGTGAAATCCTCTGATTACATATCTGTTTTACAATTAAAGGAGTTCATAAAACCTTGAAGAAAGAATTGAGGCCTCGAAAATGACCCTCAGACCATACATATTCATAGCTATCCAGAGTTATCTAGCTACTTAAGTCCACTTCTCCTAAATTACTACTCAGTGATGACTTAAGCATGTAGAGGTAGTAGATTATATTAAGATGTCGTTAGAACTACAAACCTTTTTGTCTGATCTTGCGGCACATGGTAGGTGGAATTCCTGGTAAATGAGATAACCCCTTCTCTTGTTTACAGTCCGTTATTGGCACCGTACTGTTGTCGAAAGGATCGGCGCATTTCGGATCATTACTTGACCGGCAATTCCAGCATTTGATACTGAAAACTAACGTCAACAAGTGTTATTTCGGGACAGCTAGGGCGTGACCATTGTTTGTGAATGAAAAACATCACTTACCGTAAGGCACGACGTTTAGTACGATGCAAAAATATATAAAATATCTTACACTGGTACACATGTCTATATTTAACTGTGTTCTTTAATGATGAATGTTAAAATCGCCGCAATAAACATAAAATAATTCAGTTAGAAATGATTTACGATTAAACCTAGCAAGTGTGACGTTTAAATTGACAGTGGACTGTTGGGAATAGAGAAAGGAAACATTGTTATTTCGATTTTACAGATACCGGTTTTTGAGTACAAACTGCCTAGTATATTTTGGAAAGCGGGTAAATAGAAAACCTATAACCAGAATCGGGTTTGCCGTGTCTTGAATGCTGACTACCTTGGCGGCTTGGCTGGCGCCTGGTGAACAGCTTAGATTTATTTATTAGTCTATAGGACCAATGAGGAAAAACCTGCTACTACTTGCTCACTTTAGATGTCGTTACAATCATAAGCCCATGAATTTGACTTCTAGCTGTCTTGAGGTCTTTTAGGAACTATTATGTTGGCAAACATTTTTTTTTTATGAAGTTTCTAAACTGTTTCTTAGTCATTTGAGTTCGCTGATTTCATATCTACCCTCAGTTTATTTCTAGCAGCTCTAGTTTTTGTGATACAGGTACTTCTTAAAATTTCTTTACGCGGCTTTTTTTAGTGAAAAAAATATTAAGTTCCATAAATAAATCGATATGTCTACATTAATAACCGACAAGCCGCGATACCCTATGTAATGAAAATTGCCAAGTTACAGCTTTACAGTTTTGACTTTTTGAGCCGTCATAATTTTTACCGATTCACAAATGTCGTTACGGTTTTGCTCAACTCTAAACAAAGTTTGGGTTGGGTGTGTTCAGTTCGTTATTTTGTGATTTTTATTATTTTGATCTCTTTTATGACTGAATAACACCAAAATGTCAATAAAAGCGCTCTTAATTACGTTTCTGTGCATCTTGCCAGCCGGTAAGTACTTAATTTTATTATTTGAAGCAACTTTTGTTATGTTTTTGTACAGTGTTTGAATGGTTTCCAAATTTTATTTCAGTATTTTGTGTAAGATGCTACCAATGTGCATCTTCTCAAGACAGTAAAGGTGAAGATAACTGTGGCGCCTACAAGAGATTCAATAAAGAAAGCCACATTGCAGTGGAGTGTTTCAGTGATGAATCCCATATGCCTGGATCTTTCTGCATGAAGCTGACTCAACAGGGACCCAAAGGATTTATTTGTGAGTCAAACTTTTTAAATATTTTTTTCATACCTCCTTTTGAAACAAAGCAATTACCTGTATTGTTGTTTCAAATTCTTAAAACAAATACTTCATTTACCTACCTATGTAAATTGGAAGTCATTGTAATATTGTATAAATAGGTTGCATGTGATATTACAAGAACACTGTATATCTATACAGAAAAAGTTTTTATTCAGTGTGCAAACTGTAACCATGAATTCAGCATATCATTCTAGACACCCCCAGTGTTGAAATTTTTCGTTGGTTATACAAAAAACAAATCTGCTGTTTCATAGAAAAGTGCAATACCTATGCGGTCAAAATTTATGGAACAGCTGGTTTTTTTTTTGTATAACCAATGAAAAATTTCAGCGCTGGGGGGATAAAACCTTTTCCTTGTATATATAAACATGAATCCCTATTTTGTTGTGTTGTGTTATTGTCAGGAGAAGGTTCTTATGAAAGAAAAAAATTAGAAAGTGGCGCATAGCATTATAAAATTTAAGAAAACTTAACAACCATATTAACTTTTCTAATATAATATCAATGCAAATAAATGTCTTATCTTATCTGCGAATTCAATATTCATTGTTAAGACAGGACAACGTCTGTCGGGCCAGCTAGTGTTTTAAAGAAAAGAGATTTCTTCCACCTACATATAACTCTTTATAAAGTTATCAGGATGTGCCCTATTATCGTCACCATCATTTCAGTCCTAAATTACCCTATAGGCCCAAATTTTTGTCTGCCACACTTCCTGGTTCCATACGCCCCTCATCTAGGTGTGCCTATATTTGCCCACAAACACCATAGAAGATATTTCAATCACTCTATTTTAAAAACCTGTATGTATGGGACTATTTAAAATACTAATGTAAATTCTTTAACACATTTCCAGGGGATGGTAGATGGCGTCAAGTAATCCGACGTTGTGCATCGGTGGCTGAGACCGGAGTCACTGGTGTATGCAATTGGGGTGTGTATGAGAATGGAGTCTACTGGGAGGAGTGTTACTGTTCTGCAGACGAATGCAACGGTTCCTCGTTTGTCACATCATCTGTACCACTTATTCTGGCTACTATAGGAACTATTTTCTACTTGCACAAATTATTATAGATAGTTCTAAAAACACAAAATCATGTGCCTTAATGATAAATTTTTACATTATGGCTTTTGCCTCACAGAAATTCTATATAATTACTACTGTTATTTCTCATAATAGAAAGATCTGCTGATTTATATTAAAGTGACTTGATCTAATCATGTCCTTATGACAAACTTTATGCACATGGTAACTTTTGTAGCAATATAGTTTTTATTATATGCATTTGTGACTGCTCCTTGCTTATAATTTACAAAAATAATTGGGCCAGTGTACACTTTAATAATAAGTAAATAAAGTAAAGTAATGTACTTTAATAGTATTATACCATTACATAAGTACAGTACACAATTACTTACAAAGTTTGAGTGCAAAATAGCAGCTAGCATTTAACTTAATACTTATCATAATTCAGAATCTGGATCACGTATTGATATGACTGCATAGCAGCTATTCATTTGTTTAAATTTCATATTTTTGAAGTGAAAACTTCTTTTTGCGCACTTTTTGAATAGTGAACGACTGTTAACTGCCACACGTCGGTGACGCAGAATCGGGTATACTCGGCCCATATAAGGTTTTATTTCTACTGTATGGTCATAATTTCCGTATAACCAAAGGGAGCTCAAATAAATTGCTAAATTGCTACAAAAATTAATCTAGTGCATGACCTTTTTGAGCTTCAAATATACAATTTTTAAGTAATATATTAGTTAATAAATAGATTTTATTTTGCTTTGTACATTCTGTGCTCGAAAGCACACTGTAATTTTAACTTAAGACTAATAAATATCCGTCCAAACTGATTTTTAAATAGAATTCTACTAGATATTATAATTATGTGAATCTCATACTTTTTGTAGACTAGAAACTAAGACATGAATGTTAATTGAATTCAATTACTAAATGTGTGATAATAATAACACAATGTTAAGTTTAAAAAATTGGTCTTGAACAAAGAACAAAATAGTTTGAAATGTTGAAGGATATCTTTGTTATCTCAAAAACTGTTTAGCAAATCATGTTGAAAACTTAACATAGGAACCTGTTAATGTAATTGGATGATAATTTTGTGTTCAATACCACTTCAACTGACTGATAACAATAAATATTGTTATACATTGATATGTTTGTTTTTTTAACTCTTAGAAGTAGATACCAAGGCTATATACAGTTGTGGTCATATAAATAAGAACCATTTGATGTTTTTTATCTAAATCATGTCATGTGCAGTTATGTGTTCCTTCTTAGAACTAACTAGTTATGTTATGAAATAGCTACATGAATAGAGCAAACGGGATTAGGAATATATAATGAAATCGCTAACAGTATCGAATTCAAATAAGAATGAAGCTGGACAAATAATTAAGAACGATTTAATAAACTGCTCAAGAGTTATTTTATATGAAAATTAGATTAAATAAAACACATTTAGGTAATGTGAAGTGTGTAAAGAAAAGCAATTTGATACATATTAAACTAAATAATACTTAGCATGTCCACGGCTTTTAATTACTGCTTTACACCTGCGAGGCATTGACTTTATAAATTTTTGACATTTCGCAAGAGAGATAGAGTTCCATTCTTCTAAGAAAACGTCGTACAGTTCTCTTATGGCGGTGATTTCATGAAAACGCTCAAAAAGGTGGTTTTTTAAACCAGTGTATCTCTTTAACCGTAAATAATTTTGAAAGCAAAAAAATATATGATATTTTCAAGTCTTTTTTTCACAAAGTGATAGAACTCAAAACAAAAAAAAAACATAGTTTAATGCATCAAAAAAAAACATCAAAGTTATCTTTAAAACCAGTTTATCCCTTCAATAACAATTATAATTATAATTAAAAATATACCATAAAATTCCAAATGCCAAACTGCATCCAGTGATTGATTATTTATTATTAAATAGTTAATATCTAATTTTATACGATTTATTTGCATTTTTGCGATAATACTTGCTCATTTATTATTCGATTTGAAAACTTTTTCTTGATTTCGCACCAAAGTTGCTCTATTGGGTTTAGATCTGGGCGGTTAGCTGACCAATCTAAGACAGAAACTGATTGCGATGTGAGAAATTCCTTAACGGTGTGTGCAGTATGCTTTGGATCATTGTCGTGCTGGAATGTCCAAATAACCAGAAGCACGTCTTCAGCATAAGGTAACATTGTGTCTTCCAGTATATTTTTGTATTGGAATTGATCCATGTTTCCTTCGATCAGCTTAACAGGTCCAACACCATGTCCAGAAAAGCACCTCCAAATTTTCACATTGCCCCCACCTCGCTTTAATGTCTTTTTTGTGAACTTAGGGTCGAAAGCTTTATTCGGAGGGCGTCGTACGTATAGTTTTCCATTAGAACATACCCTGTTTATTTTTGTCTCGTCAGAAAAGACAATATTTTTCCATTGTCTAACTGTCCAGTTGTGACCTTGATGTTGTGATTTATTGAAGAAAATTCATAAGGTTCCAGTAAATTGGCCACAATTCCGCCCGTAAGGCTACCCAGTTAAAGTCCATATTCATCCTTGGATGTAATGGTGTATTGATGGCAAAAATGTATTTATTTGTTTAGTAGGTTCACCAAGAATTATAAACACACACCATCTTAATAAAAAACGCGATCTAACTTTAGTTCTAGCCTCTGAGCCAATTTTTTGCATTTCCAACTTTATTTCGATTTCGGTAAAGTTCTTAATACAAAAATGATAACTTAGCACCGAAAAAAGTTGTCAGTTGGCTAAAAAAAACTGTACCAATTTAAAAAAAGAACTACTTTTGGGTTCTTAATACGTATACAAATACTGGCATGGTTATTTGAACCTGATCGAAATAAAACACTTTGTTTTGTAATATAAGGGGGATAAGGTCTATCCAAACATGTCAGCACTCAATTGAGTAAGTACCTAAACACACTTTCAATCACAATCTGAATCAAGGATATTGCTAATCCATACAACATTATGTCCGAAAACATAGTCTGCTCAGCATCGCTATGAATGTTGTTGAACTGTCAAAATGAAAGCCATCACTACTGTGTTACGAAATTACTCCGCAGAGGCGTGCCCGGAACGTCGATGGCCCGAGCTCAGTATGAGCTCATAAAATATTTTAAATGAATTCGTTCAGTCCATGTCCGGGCCGCCGACGGAGCTCCAGAGCCTGCCCTGATTACCACGTTTTGAGCACGGCCCTGATATAATTATGTGGATAGACCTTTATAATATTACTAAAATACCTTGCTTAAAACCTATCGTCACAGTTATTTACTGGTAATCACCACATTTACCCGTGTCCGTTTCCGTCCGTTTGAATCCCAAAACCATATTTTTTTCAAAATTAAGGTTAAAAAGATGGTTAAACCCATGTGGCCGGGCCGTTGAAACGCGGAGAACCGCGCGACCACGGATATCTTTAAAACTAAGCGTTGCCGGTTGCGGAGACCTAAAATTTAGGTAAATTATAGTTTGAATTTGTAAAAAAAAATTGTAAAAATACAACAAAAAATTCTAGTTTTACTTATATTTAATAAACCTAGAATTTTTTGTTGTATTTTTACTAATTTTGACAAATTAAAATCTGGGGTTTGCCGCGGTTGGTCTGTGGATGGGAAACCATATTAACAAGGCGGAAGGAAACGCCCGGGTGTTTCCATTGCGAAGATCGCCCTGAGGACACGGTGGAGCATACGGTGGAGGTCTGTCCGGCTTGGGCGGAGCACCGCCGTGTCCTCGTGGAGGTGATCGGCGGCGGCGATCTCTCGCGTCCGGCCCTGGTCCAGGCCATGGTAAGGAGCGAGAGTGCAGGGTTAGCCGTCACCTACTTCTGCGTTCTGCGAAGCAGTAATGCTCGCGAAGAGGGAGGCGGCACACAAGAGGGAGAGGCAGTATATGCGCCCTCACGGCCGTGGCCGCCGCGGGAGACGCCCTGGGCGTCGGGAATCCCAAGCTGATTCCCGGCCACCGTAGGCGCGGGCTTGCGGACGGCGAGTTATAGGTAGCTCGCTGTCCGGTAAGGACCACGCCCGGGTCGACGGCGCGTTGTGTTCCACGCGCGCCTCAAAGAGATGTCAGCACCAACTGGTGGGGTCCGCAAGGGCCGATGCCTGCCAGGGGTGCGGGTTGTTCGAAAGAGATACCGCAGCCCCTAGCACACAGGCAACTGAGGGAACACGGGTGGGTTTTAGTCAGTAAAAGTCTGACACGCCCTCCTGCTCCACCCAGAGCGGGAGAAGTTATTTGATGATTTCCCACCCAAAAAAAAAAACATGTCAACACCCTGCACCCTTTCTTTGCACCCTCTATGTCTCTAAAGCCTATAGGATGACGAGCAATTATATCAATCAGAAACTCTTCAACCATGAAAATAGTTTACAGTTGCGCGATACAACTGCACTTTTGTAGGCAATAAGTGGTGTACCTACCTAAGTACAAATACAAACCTATAAACTGCACGGAAATAATACTGCAGTACTCAAACTGAAAATCCCGGAAGACAGTCGTGTGAATTGTTTATTGTAGGTACATTATACCTAACTATCGCGTATATACTCAGGTACTACTGGTACAAGTGATCACTCATAAAATAAATAAGAAGTGTTTGATAAACAAACGCATATAAGTTGTAAAATCATTACCATCACTGCATTTAGCATTTGCTGTTTACTGTTTGATATAACTTGTCTATCTTGTTAGATCAATAAATATGAGTTTTAACGACAAAGTGGTTATTGTAACGGGGGCCAGTTCAGGCATTGGTGGTGCTACAGCCATCAAATTTGCAGAAGAAGGTGCTAAAGTCGTTCTGGTGGCGCGAAATCAAGCCAAGCTTAAGGAAGTGGCCGCTAAATGTCAAGGACACGGCGCGAAGTCCTTAATGATTATTGCTGACGTCACCAAAAACGAAGATGTCAAGAAAATAATAGCCAACACCATCGCCCAGTTCCAAAAAATCGACGTGTTGGTGAACAATGCTGGAATAGCTGGGAAGGCGGCAATCTGGGATGAAAATGCGATGGAGGTCTACGACAAAGTCATGTCGACTAATCTTCGCTCCATAGTCTACTTGACCAACCTTGCAGCTCCTCACTTGATCCATTCTAGAGGTAACATTATCAACATTTCTAGTATTGCTGCCGTAGATGTTATTTTACCTCAACACTTCGCTTACTGCACTTCGAAGGCCGGAATGGACCATTTCATGAGGTCTATAGCACTGGACTTTGCGTCCAAAGGCGTCAGGGTTAACAATGTGAATCCTGGGCCCGTACAAACTGACATTGTACAAAGTCTTGGTGTGAACATATCTGACTTGGACAGCTTCTGGAGAAAGATGGAGAACATAACAGCTCTAGGCAGGATTTCGGATCCTGCAGAAATAGGCGATTTGGTGGTGTTCCTGGCTAGTGACAAAGCGAAAGCTATTACGGGATCGGCTTACATTATAGATAATGGTGCATTGTTGAAAAGAAATAATGCAATTTAATGCAGTGCAAGCTGTGCAACTGATTGTTGAAAATCATTAGGTAGGTGACTAATAATGTTGTATACCTATAGTGGAATCTCTTTAACTCGAACCTCGTTAAGTCGAGATTCTCAGTAAGTCGAAAAAAAATGCCATTCCCTTCCGCTGAACCCCTAAATACTATTTAGACTTTGTATCTCGAACAAAATGTTATTTCCCTACGAAGTACCTATTGATATTAATACATATACCGGTAACGTCCTGCTGGTTCCGGCCGGAACCAAAAGTAAAACCACCTTCAAGCCCCGCTGGTTCCTATCGGAACCACCCAGCATGCACCACCATGCAGGCGGTTTTTATCTTTATTCTTAATATAAATAAGGTTTTATGTCGTCTGCGATAATTTAACAATGTTGTCAGTTAAATATTCTCGTCGACTAAATGATTCAAAGACAAAAAAAATGTCTGTGAACAGAAAAATAAAATAGTCAAACTTGACGTTTCGAACGCGCTTGGCAACATGGCGTTTCCGTGTTATGCTCTCTAGTTTTATCGTGTTTTTTCTTATTTTTAGTGCGGTTTCGACATTCAAGTGGATTAATATTCATTTAAAGTAGTTATTACATCGTTGAAGGTAGTTATTTGCATAAAATAGCGTCATAAAAAATTTATTTTCGACAAAACGTGGTACGTAAACAAACCGTTCGTGGAAGTGTTCCTTGTGTTGTGAAATGTGATTGTTTTAGTGTTTTACAGTGCAAAAAGTGGTATCCAGATGGAAATAATGGTAAGTTATTAGTTGTAAGAACTATATTATTAAAAAAAACTAGCCAATTTAACCTAAAAATTGTTTTATAAATCCTTTGAATGTTCGAGTGCACAAATGGCCGCTGACCTCCGCGCGGCATGAATTTTGAGTTTCAAGATTATGAAAATGTTACGTAGGATTCCCATAAAATAACTGCTGATCGATTCTAAGTCTATTCAATAAGTAAACTCCAAAATTTAGAGAAAATTGAGACGGTACTTTTATGAGTTAGCGACATAATACAGTAACATAAACACTTTCGGCCATTGTTTCTTATCTCCATTGTTTATAATTAAAATTCTACGTAAGACGAGAACTAATTAGCCTTAACACATGGTTTGTTTAGATAAGAAACCATAAAACAAAACTTTAAGTACCAAGAAGCAACAAAAACTCGAGCCGACCTTTTTTTCTGAAGTGCGTCGCAAAAAATTCTTTTGTCTAAACGCCGCGGGCCTAGCCGGACTTTGTTTACATAAATCTTCGTCTTTGAAGTAGTTTACCGGTTAAAGGTACTCTATAACTCGAATTTCAAAAAGGAGACTCCGTAAGTCGTAGTTAGTAAAATGCAATGGAATTAACCCGAAATAATAGCAATAAAATCCAAAATCAATGTTCGGGTTCACGGCTTCTAATCTATTGTTTTTGTCTTGTACACGTGCAATGAATGAATATATTCATTAAAAACTTTCTATGTAACACAACTGTGAACCTTATGTTTGTTCCTTGTCGACACAGGACACGATTACTTCTAGCGGAGCTTGTCCGTTACTCCTTATTTGCCGGTTAACTAACAAAACAACAACATGAGTACAAAGCGGAAACTAAAGACTTTGACTCTACGTGAAAAAAGCGATGTTTTCAAAGCGGTAAAAAGTGGCATGAAAAAAAAAAGACGTAGCGGTTCAATACGGATTACCAGCAAGCACTTAGTCTACAATAACTAAGAATGAAGCCGAAACATTGCAAAGATATGACTCAAGTAGCAATTTGTTTAGTAAAAGACGGCGTCTAGCTGAGTTTCCTGATTTGGAGGAATGCTTACTCACTTGGTTCAAACAGTGTCAGGACAAAAACATGTAAAAAGTGTATCTGGGCCTATCTTACGCGAAAAGGCAGAAGAATTTTCAAAATCACTGGGACACAGTTCTTTTCGTGCCAGCAATGGTTGGTTGGCGAATTTTAAGAAGCGCCATGAACTTGTGTTTAGGGAAGTTAGCGGCGAAAGTGCAAGTGTCAATAACGAGATATGTGATGAATGAATAATTAAGGGTTTATTGCAGGGTTTATTGAAGGATTATCAACCGAAAGATGTCTTTAATGCCAACGAGATTGGCCTTTTTTACACGCTTTATATTAGCTTCACTTGTATCTTTGTTTGTTTGTATGTTTGTATGTAACCGACTCCTTTGAGCGCGATTTTGACCCACTTTAAACGGTCAGATTTCATTGAAACTTTGTAAACTTGTCGAGGATCGATGACAATTCAATAATTTATAAAAAAAAAATGAGAAAAAAATAAAAAAGTTGCGAATTCAAAATTCATATTAAGACAGGACAACGTCTGGCGGGTCAGCTAGTGTACTATAAAACTTAAGTTGAATTGTTATTCAAATTTGACTCTACAAATCGAAAAATATACTTAGAAATGGCGCCTTTATAAGTCGACAGCAGCTAAATCATATGTACTTATCTCTAAGTTCTTGTTAGGTCAAAAACCCATTAACTAGATTTGTTTCTGCATTTCCTTTGACATTCGAGTTATAGAGATTCCACTATATGTTTTTATTCGATTTAGTAAAATCTTCAAGTTTTTATAAGTACTTACCTTTTGTTTGTTTAATTTTAAAATAATATTATATCGCTAGTTATGTGTCTGCAATAAAAAGTGCATAGGTAAAAGCTCTTTATACGAGTATATAATCAAGAGTAGGTATTCGAGAGATAAAAACTCCTTCGTGTTTCGTCCACGACCATAAACAAAACAAGCTCGTAAATATGGAGCGGTTCTAGCCATCATACAAATTGCAAACTACGTACGTAGGTACCTACCTACCTAGACTGTTACCGTAGGCCGTTGCCGTAAATCAGCAACAGTGGAACGAATATCTTCTAGCAGCTACATGATAGTATCCTAGAACTCGAACCTCGAAATTCAAATTTTCTTAGATAGGTAAGTACTAGAGATGGGCCAACTGTGACTTTGGCCGATTAGCCGACTAGTCAGCTGCAAAATAGCCGACTAGTCAGCCAAGCCGATCATTGATTTCGGTTGAGTTCGGGTGACATCGGCTATGTTCAAAATAGCAAACCTATTTATTTCCAATTGTTTGCTATAGAGTTTCTTCTTTTTTGTTAGAAGTATTAATTAATTTTACTTTCGGTATTTAATTTGCGGATCTAGTCCAATGAATTAATGGACCAAACGAAGGGTTCCTATTTCTTACTATCCTAATTTCCTAATTGCACTGGAAGTAAACTGTAAAACTGATATCAGTTTTACAGTTTACTTCCAGTGCAATCTATAATAAAAAAATATAACAGTAAAGATTTAAATTTCATTTCAATCACCCTCTTTTAAATTTTTAAGTATATTAAAACGAGTAAAGAATGGGCCGACTAGTCAGTGGTTTTAGCCGACTAGTCGTTGAATACAAATATGGCTGACTAGTCGGCTTTCCCGACTAGTCGGTACATCACTAGTGGGTACTTCTTTAATATAATTTTAGTTTTGTGATCTATTCTGGTGCTTTCTCCTTAAATGTCGTACGATTAGAAGGAAAGGACCTATGTACAACTGTGGACTTTTACAGTCTGATGATGTTCAAGATCTTTTCACAAGGATTGAGTCAGAAGTCCAACTACCTTGCGTCTATATGATAAATAGGTCAATCAATTTGCGTAGCCTTTTGCCAACTTTGTTGGGGTTGACTTCCAGTCTAGCTGGATGCAGCTGAATACCAGTATTTTACATGGAGCGACTGCTAACATACATCACCACTGGGCAACACGATATCCCTTGATATGACTGGTTGTCAGAATCCTGACTACCCGTAACGACTGTTAAATATATAAGAATGACAACCGAAATCTACTAGATATCTGTATAGTTCGTTTTTTAAACCCAGATCCTAATTTGACAGGTGTAAGTAATGTCATGACCGCCATGTCATGCCGATGACCTTGTGAGGGCCGCAGGAGTCCGCTGGATGCGGGAAGCACAGA
Source organism: Antitype chi (assembly GCA_947359405.1). Taxonomy (NCBI): domain Eukaryota; kingdom Metazoa; phylum Arthropoda; class Insecta; order Lepidoptera; family Noctuidae; genus Antitype; species Antitype chi. The sequence continues at coordinate 8,782,682 of OX375826.1, forward strand.
ACCGGTCGAAGTGGCGGAGCTTGGGGGAGGCCTATGTCCAGCAGTGGACGTCTTTCGGCTGAAATGATGATGATGAAGTAATGTCAAACTCCCCCCTTTAAGTTCTAAAAAAGCAAACATCAAAGACTTGAAATGTCAGATTAGAGTTAAAAAACGAACTGTATTATTATTCCAAAGTCACGCACATCCTCCTACCCTATCATTCAGTAGATAGGTAGCTATAATAAAAGGGAATCTGATAGGAGTAACAATTAGTTTGTCAAGCGTGGCGTGTACGCTTATTGTGCAAATATCTGTGTACCTGTTCATTGTCGCGGTCATGTTCATTCAGTATCCTTAGCACGAACACACGGATATCATTTGTTACGTTACGGTAACATAATATCACGCCACTATTCTTGGACAGCGCAGTAGGTAGGTATTATTAATTACCTATACAGGTTCAAATTCAATTCCGTTCCGTTCCGTGTGGTGCCGGATGTAAAGAATAGCACCATCCCTTCTCTTCCCGTGGGTGTCATAAGAGGCGACTAGGGACTTACTAGAGAATGGGCAGACTGCGATCGCTAACCCGCCTGCCAAGCGTGGCGATTATGGCAAACCCCCCCAAATTGGAGGAGGCCGATGTCTAACAGTGTCCCACGTGTATCGATATCGAAAACTACTGAAAAAAAGTCGAATTATGCTTATTTTTTGTTCCGTTTGTTGTTTGTTGATATCGATGCCCAACACGTGGGTAAAGTATTAGCAGCTAATTTAATTTGTCCCTGTATTTTTCGCCAGGTAGGTATGTTCTAGTCATACACCATGAACTTTTTAATTTAATCCTACTTACTTACACTAGACTTATTCAATCATCAATTCATCAACATTAAAGAGAAGATTGTTTCCGGGTGTCACTAATTACTTTTTCGAGTGTCACTTGTCTTATCGTAGTGGCCCGAGTAAGGGCGGGTTCACATTAGGTCTGACCGACAGTTTTACCGGAACGACAAAGGTGTCGGAAGTAAATTGGCATATGTATTTCAATAGCGCTGTTCACATTAGGACGATTTCCTTTTTCTTTTTTTCTGTCTTTCATTTAAATAGTATATTACAACCAGAACGTCGTCGACGCCCATTGTGCACAGAAGCCAACTCATAAGTGACAGTGACAACTGCAACTGCTGAGCCGGACAGCTTATAACGACGGGGATGTTCACATGGGGAAATATTGGGTGCTTCCAATCATTGCCGAGCGAAATAAACTTGGAACATTCCAGACGTTAACGTTCTATAATGACTTAAAAATGTCTATTCGTTCCATTGATGATCTAATTGCGAAAGTTAAAGGAAGCGTAAGACATAATGTATTTTTCTGCGTGCACGCCGGCGAAACTGCTGGCGAGAGCGGGTAGGTGGTGGGGTGGCGGGCGTGTGGCTTCGCCGCTACGAGCCGACAAATGTAAAGGGCGCTATCCAAAACAGTATGCCAATATTATATCCGACCTGACAGAAATCGTGGCTGAATGTCCGGTAAATGTGTCGTCGCCGACAGTTTTATCGGGTCGTCCTAATGTGAACAGCGCTATTGAAATACATATGCCAATTTGCTTCCGACACCTTTTTCGTTCCGGTATAACTATCGGTCCGACCTAATGTGAACTTACGAGTCAGGTTCCTTTGTATGAGATTAAAGATCAAGCATTTAATTTTGTAGTAGATAGGTACATGACCCAGCAGTAACGGCCGCGACATACGAGTTGTGGGTCGTAGTTCGTACCCAGGCACTTTACCGTGTGCAAATTATTTCATCACCACTGCTCTCAAAATGGTGAAGGAAAACATCGTGAGGAAACTGGCATGTCCTAGAACCAAAAAATTCGAAGACATGTGTCATCTACCAACCCACACTGGGCCCGCGTGGTACAATACGTCCCACTCCCTCTCATTGAGACGAGGCTTGTGTCCCAGCAGTGGGCACATTAGACTGATGATTATTCTGGGAAACACCTTTAAATTAATCTTCTTTTTCTTTTCAATATAGCGTGACTGCCTGATAGGTCTTCGGCAGCCGGATTTCATAACATAACATCACTTATTTCCCGAAGGTTTAGCCAGAGGTGAACCTATCGTACTCTACACATATTTACTGTACGTACATTCCGCCAGTTATGTTTAAGTCACAAGTGAGTGCGACCCTATTGCTGCCTATCAACCAGATTCAAATCCAGACACCGTGCTGTTACCGAGAAATTGGCCTTGAAATTAAAAACGTGCCAATTGCCTAATACGTAATCAGGCAATTGGCACGTTTATAATTTTATGAATTTGTCGATTTTCCCACAAATAAATTATCTTCGTGCGCGTCGCCTAAAGAATCAGTTGATAATTAATTACCTACTTAAAATTGTCGATTCGTCCGATTTGGGTAGTTAACTCGTAAGAATCGACTAATTAGCCGAAAAAATCATCATCATCATTATTCAGCCCGAAGACGTCAATTGCTGGACATAGACCCTAATCTCTATTATATATGTGTGGCTTGAGGGACCAAGCACATCAACCAGTCTTGTAGTTACCTACTTTTCGCATGCAACGGATTGCCTCTAATAATTGAGGCCAAATTTTGTTAGCACTAAATTAAAACGCTCAAAAAGGTGGTTTTTTTAAACCAGTGTATCTCTTTAACCGTAAATAATTTTGAAAGCAAAAAATATATGATATACTCATGTCTTTTTTGCATACAGTGATTGAACTCAAAACATAATTAAACATATCTACTTTAATGCATTAAAAAAATCATCAAAGCTACCTCTTAATTTTCTTTCAAACTAGTTTATCCCTTCAATAACAATTATAATTATAATTAAAATTATACCATAAAAGTCCAAATGCCAAACTGCATCCAGTGATGGATCATTTATTATTAAATAGTTAATATCTAATTTTATACGATTTTATTTGCATTTTTACTACAATGCTTGCTCATTTATAATTCGAATTTATTACAACAGATTTTAACCCGTATCGGATTGCAATAAGAACTATTATCGCTCATAACGACAATACGACGAGTACATTTAAAATTACCAGGGCCTTAAAAGCCGAGATCTTACTATAAACGTTACTTAGTAGAGATCAACTAATTTAAAACCGCACATTTCAAATGCTTGTGTAGAAATGTTAGTGGAGGGGCATGCAGTTTTAAATTAGTTGATCTCTACCTACTTAGCTCGCACTTTGGCTAAGCGTTATTTTTGTTTGCCGCACTACTGTCATAGTGACAAATGCAAGATAGATCTCGGCCTAAACTATGTTGCAAAAAAAATTACAATTAAGATGACAAATTAATGTTTGGTCTATCGTCCGGGATCATTCATTCCGTTCATAACCGAGACTACAATGGGACTGTGGTAGGTACCTACAATGATGCCATCACTCAAACTAAATTATTGCTAAGTAAGATTAATTGATTTCATAAATGGAGTTTAGAAGTCAAATGTATTAAGTTTCAATCAAGTTGATTAGTTATGAAATCTCATGACGATTATGACGCGTAGAAACAAGAAACATTTAGACAAAGTAAGTAGTTAGATTTGCCACGATTCTCATTCTTCAGTTTTTTTTTAGGGTTCCGTACCCAAAAAGATGAAAATTCTATTTGTTAGACTACGGGCGTCGTGCGTCGTCTGCCTGTCTTCGATGGCCCCTGCCATGACAAAATATAAGAAGCAAAAGCTTTGTATGTTGGTAGGTACCTACCCCTTTTTACGAAAATTACGCAGACGGAGGAATACGAAATTTGGCAAAGTTAAAGTTTATATATGGAGAAAGAGCGCAGAAAACAAATATATATTTTTATACAATAATGCATTAGAAATACATTAAATTAATTAAGAAATCACGGTCTTATTTCGACCGCTGCTGGGGCGACCACTAGGTCCACTAGTGCATAATAATAGTACCTAGCACTTGGCCGGTTTTTTGTATGAAACATAGGAACACAACCTACTGCCTATCCTTCATGTTTTAAAATACGTATCTACACATAGTTAACACCCACAACAAGATCTTATAATAGGTACTAAGTAGGTAATTATCTACTTAGTAGTTAGAATCTCCACTGTTCAATATTAGCCTCCTTATAGCTAATTAATACGCCATTAGGGAATATACCTGCTTATTAGCCATACAAACCTAATATAGGTAGGTACCTAGAAATGATTACCACCCCAGACAGACGGATTGTCTTTTTCTTTAACGGTAAATTTAATTTGTTCCAAAGAGCTAGTATTCGAAATCGCCTGCAGCTTTAAAAAAAGTCCTTAATTCACAGCTTTGAGCTTAATAAAGGTAAAAAGAACCAAATTAAGGCTATCTTTATCATTCATTCAATAAATCTATTCTTTCGAATTCAAAATTTCAAAGAAACCTTGGCCCTCACATCAAACGAATGAGGTAAAGGAAAGTGGAAAATGTCCTTTTCATAATGAATTATGGTTGCTCATTGAGCTTTCAGCGGTTCGTCTCTCGGCTGTCCTCGCCCCTCTTCGGAAAAGATCGGGCCGACCACAGAGCTTCGTAGCGAACGAAACGCTATACGCCCTGCCTTGTCTGACTCATAGCTGAGTCAACGCTCAGAGTGAGCAAGCACACGTGCGTCGCCTCTTCCCAACTTGTATATTTTCATTCGAATCCCGGTCGAGGCTTGATATTTTCCCGTAGGCCCGAGCCTTCAGTCCTCTGAAAGTCGCGGTGGGACTTCGACATTTCCCCCGAACTTCAAACCGGTACAACAGTTTCATGTGGACTGATTAAGTAACCATTGCGATGCTTTGTGAAACTGAGTGATGCTAATGATAATACGTGAATTGTTGTGTTGTGTTGATTAATTGGTAAAATTGTTCGAGGGGTCCCGGGGAACAATAAATTGGTGGTGACAGAAGGAGGTCGTAGGTATTACTGTCCTCGTGAACGAGCACTAACAAATTTAGGCGCCGTAAGTATTTTTTTTTGTTTTTTTGTTGCACTTTTATTGATCTGCGTTTGATTTGTTTTGACGAAGGACGTAAGCATGCTAAAGGTTACGACCCCTACTCCGTGGAGGCTGGAGGGAGGGAGCCTGTGACGTTATCTAACTACCCCCTTGGAAAAATAGGAGTTTATCATACCTCTAGTTACATTTCAATATTTCGCGAAGAAGTTTAATCTGTGATCTTTGTATTCAAATGCGGGCTTTATCTGAAGTCTAATGCGGTACTTACTGAACATTTTATTAGTTGGGTTAAGTGTAGGTACTTACAATATTAGACAATGACTGTAATAGAACATGACACAAATAATCAAATAAACGGCAGGAACATTACCTACACAGGAAATCCGCATCTAATTAAATTCTCCTTATAAATCAGATAAAATTGCAATGGGAAGTATATTACGAGTATATTAATTTGAGGAATAAGATAATGATTTACCTACCTTAAGAGACCTATCAACATTGCAAATGGAAGATAATTAACACCATAATCTATAATAAAGTTTTCCACGTATGTATAATGCCTATTTCGGAATAGGTTTTTCCAACATTTATTTTAGTAGGTAGGCAGGTATCAGGTATCTACTTAATAGAACTTATAGTTTTGTCCACCGTTTATGAATCTAAGCTTTACTTAGGGAATTACTGAATTACATGAGCCCGCCTTTTTATAAACTGCCATACCAAAAAACCTGAAGGTACCGGAATTAAAAAAGCGCTTTCCTAAACATATAAAAAAGTTCTAGCAATTTTTTCCTGAAATTCATTATGATAATGGAATTTACTTTGCTCCTTCGGAATATTTTTGTCACAAAAACCTATTTGGGACAGGGGCGGGAAACTTAGCTAATTAATCGGCCATATTTACTTGAATTTTTTATTTATTCGGTAGGTAAATAACGTTAATTAAGCTATCGGAAACCCATCGTGTTAAAAATAAACATTGAAGGTATGATTCTGAACTCCGCTGCACGCAGCAGTGTTGCCACTATGTTGCTGCTCAGCAGTGATGTCTGCCGTGCTGATTCCGAGCAATCCGGCAGTGTTGCGCTGTCTGCACTTCTGAATCAGAGAAATACATCTCTTTGTTGCCAATTTACTTGTCAAAATTCACGTAGATACTATCGCTGTGGCGGCAAACACGTCACTAGTGGTCTGTCGCGGCGCGCGGCCGTGGGGCGACACTGCTGCGCTGCAGTGCTGCCGCTGCATTGCTGCCGCGACGTTGCTACGTAGCTCGGAATGTAGTCTCATATAAACTTAAGGTAAGATTCCGAGCTCCGCTGCACGCAGCAGTGCTGCCACTGTGGTGCTGCGCAGCATTGCTGCCTGCCGCGCTCATTCCGAGCAAGGCAGCAGTGTCGCGCTGTTCGTGGTGATGCGCTGTTGTGTATTCATTCATTTGCTTTGAGTTGACAAGATGTCGATCGGTTAATTAATTGTTCCTCTTCTAATTCAGAGAAATTCTTCTTTTCGTTGCTAATTTACTAGTCAACATTCACGTAGGTACTATCATTGCGGCGGCAAACGCGTCACTACTCGTCTGTTGCGACGGCCGGGGCGACACTGCCGCGCAGCATTGCTGCCGCGACATTGCTGCGTAGCTCGGAATGTAATCTCATATAAAGTTATAAAGAATGTATGGGGACCAGTAGTGCTGCGGCTGCTCTGCTGCGGCTGCTCTGCTGCGGCAGCACTGGTGCGGCTGCTCTGCTGCGGCAGCACTGGTGCGTGCAGTGGAGCTCGAAATCATACCTTTATAGAGAATAATATGGGGACCAGTAGTGCTGCGGTAACACTGCTGCGGCAGCACTGTTGCGTGCAGCCGAGCTCGGAATCATACATTGAGGCACGTTTGCGGAAGGAAATGTATGAAAAATATGTGAGGATCGTGACCGGTGCGTTCTGCAATTTCTGCCTACCTTATGGGAAAAATGCGTTATTTTATGTATGTCATCTGCCCAGATTTTTCCCAACTAAGTAGGTATGTAGGCTCGGCATCCAGTGGAACCGGATGCAGCTGAATACCAGTATTTTACATGGAGTGACTGCCTATTTAACGAGTGTACGACTAAACGCCGACAGACACTATGCCGACAGACTGAACACCGACAAGACTTTATTTCGACGAGACTCTTCGCCGACAGAACACTTCGCCGACAGGACTCTTCTCCGACAGGGCTATTACTAAATAGTCAAGTAACTGCCACTAACATAGAAGTAGCTCTCGCCGGCCGCTGCCGCGGCACCGCTCGCTGCGCTCGCACGACTCGCGCGGTTGTTCGCAATTCTAACCTAAGCTAACCTATTACCTACCTGATGAGCCCTGTCGGCAAAGAGTCTTGTCGGCGAAGTGTCCTGTTGGCGAAGAGTCCCATAGAAGTAAAGTCTTGTCGGTGTTCAGTCTGTCGGCGTTTAGTCGTACACTGCTATTTAACTGGGTAACATGATTGTTACACTTGGTAAGACTTGTTGTCAGATTTTCGGGCTTCTGATGACGTAATGACTGTCAAAGATCCACGAATGAGAGCCGGGACCAAGTGCTTTCCGAGGCATGGAGGGGTCTCGATACCTATGTAAAGATGGTCACCTATCCACGGACCAAACACGGCAAGCTTAACACCTGATCAATCGATCGATCGCTCGCTATTATTACGTATACGTACGTATGTATGAAAAAATTGGTACCGAATCAATTTGCCTACCTATCCACAGTAATAGGGATATAATAGAGATAAATCCGTGCAGTTTAGTGTTTTTATAAAACTCACACATACCTGCGGACTCTGTAAAAAATTGGAAGACTCCAGGGGTGCCTATAGGCTGGCAAGAAACATCAGGATCTATAACCTACCTTCCAGTATCTACTTACCTAAGTGTTGCCATAAAATAAGAAATAAAAACTACGACACTGGCCGAGGAACTTTACTATTGCTTAACTTAACATAACTCAACGCCGTCATAGGTTTACCTATAAAGAGTTGGGAGTATATTAAATTAAAGTATAAAGCCGCAGCCGCTCATCATCATATAACTTCCACGGAAGAAATCATTTTTTTTTTCATTAAGTTAGTAGAACTAAACTAGGGGAAGGGCTCGTGGCTAAGTAATAACAGCTGCACGGATCGGCCGATCAGGTTAAGCTTCGCTGGCCGCGGTCGGTACGTGGATGGGTGAACTTCTTTGCATACCGAGACCCTTCGTGCCTCGGAACACGTTAAGCCGTTGGTCGCGGCTGTTATTCTTGGATGTTTGACAGTCGTTACGGGTAGTTATAAATCCGAAAGTCTGACAACCAGTCTCACCAAGGGGTATCGTGTTACCCAGTAACTGGGTAGTGTAGGTCAGATAGGCAGTCGTTCCACGTAAAATACTGGTATTCAGCTGCATCCAAAGTTGAGAAAATGTTAGGCAGAAAAAATGCAGGTTTCTTCACGTGTCCTTCAGAGTATGTCAGTAGAAACGATGGGTGGATTGTATGAAAGCTAATATAGGTAGCTGGAAAGGGGGTAAATAATGAGATGACAGCTGATACAGATGTACCTATGGAAGAAGATGACACGGTGCCCTAAAGTCCAATAAATTCTGATTACGGGCAGAATGACGATTTGATCAAGTTGCGAGCCGATGAATCAAAGTGAAGAAAGAATACTGAGGGGGAGAGGCTTGTATTTGTATTATAAGTTTATAACTTATTTCTTCCCATGGGTGTCGTAGAAGGCGACTAAGCGACCAGAGCATGGGCAGTAGGGTTCTTTATGCATTTGACCACCATACTGCGATCGCCAACCCGCCTGCCAACCGTGGCGATTATGGCAATCCCCTCCTTATTTGAATTGAAGGAGTCCTATGTCCAGCTGTGGACGTCTTCGGCTGTAATGATGAACCTATTTATGTACCAATCTTATTTATTATTCTTTATGATTATTATTTGTATTGTTTTTTTATCATTGAACCTCTCAACCTAAGCACCTGCCATCTAATCTCTTCACCACCCTTTGTTGGCTGGTAGAGAATACCTAAGGCATTAAGTCCGCCTTTGTACCATTTTGTGTGTGAGAAGTTTAAATAAATAAAGGATAATATAGATACGAAACCACTCACATTTTATATTTCTTCTAAAGTAGAGAAAAACTCTTGCAAGAGTTTAGAACTTTATTGTCTTTCAGACACGCCCAAGGCTGAAGGTCCGTTTATAAAATCGATCCACTTTGACGCATCTTTTCGGTAAACAAGGATCCTCTAGGGGTAAACTGTAGGTACATTTTCTCTCTAGACTTTACTTCGTAAGTCTATTACGTAACACTTTCAGTGATTTTGATACGCTTCTAAATTATTAGGATTGACTATAAAACGTGGTAAATATAAAGAAATCACTCTCCGGCTTAACTTGCGTGATTTAATTAGAACTAATAATATTTATATTTAGATTTTCAATTAATTATTAAGAAGTCTTACCAACGGTTATCGTGTTACGCAGTAACTGGGTTGTGGAGGTCAGATAACCAATCGCTCCATCTAAAATACTGGTATTCAGCTGCATCCGGTTAGACTGGAAGCTGACCCCAACACAGTTGGGAAAAGGCTGGGCTGATGATGATGATTTTCAATTAATTTAATCTGGATATTTATTTTTTGAGAACTAAGTATTTACTACAATAACAACCGATTTAAATTAAATGATATCCATATTTGAACTAGAAATCCAAACCACAAATCGACCTAGGTAAACATAGGTAGGTAAGTATCTATTTGTGTCGGAAAACCGAACATATTTGTTTAATACAAATTTTATACAAACAAACAACATATTAGGGTTCCGTAACTCAAAAAGAAAAAAGGACCCTTATAGGATCACTTCGTTCTTCGTCAGTCAGTCTGTCAAGACCCTTTTTCTCAGGAATGCAGTGACCATGAATTCAGCATATCATTCTAGACCCCCCAGCGCAGAAATTTTTCGTCGGTTATACAAAAAAAATCAGCTGTTTCATAGAAAAGTCCAATACTTACGCGGTCAAAATGTATGGAACAGCAGATTTTTTTTTGTATAACGGACGAAAAATTTCTGCGCTGGGGGGTCTAGAATGATATGCTGAATTCATGGTTACAGTTTGCGCACTGGTTAAAAACTTATCCTGTATTTGTGTCGGAAAACCGAACATAATAATGGTAACATTTGTCATCATGTGTTCAAACACTGGTTTTCCTTATGTTACTATACACTACTGAGATGTGGACGCTGCATGACATCGAGAAGAAGAAGACAGAGTTTCTAGAAATGTGATGATAATGCTAGATAAAAATGCTTGGGGTATCGTAGATGGGGTTTCACACCACGTAAATCTGTTCTGGTCTAAAGGCGCATCCTCAAATACTTCGGACATGTCTCGAGGCGTGAGGGTGACTCTATAGAGCGCCTTGTCGTGCAGGATAGAGTGGAGGGCACTAGACCACGCGGACGCTCACCCATGAGACGGACTGACCAAATGAAATCCACAGTGACGCGATCCCTTGTATGAGTGCACAAAAAAAAAACAAAAATCGGAGTAGATGGAGAGAAAAAGTGAAGCGGACAGATCCCGCCATCTCTGACAATAGTGCTACGAAGAAGAGTTTAATAACAACTTTCAGCTATATTTACCACACAAATTATAGGTTCAACCTAATTGAATAGCTTAAGATAATGGTGTCAATTAAGATGTTACGTTGTTATGGACATACAAATTTACCTCAGATTTTTGTAATGCTACCGATCCATCACACTGTTAAACATCACACAGCAGCCACACAAAATGTAACAGTTATAAATAAAGGATCTACTTTAAATCGTGGAAATGGAAATTCAGACTCTTATCCAATTCGAAGTGCCGAAGTTTAACAGTGGGTATTGATTTTCAAAGGGCACAAAAACTTTGGCGAAGATTTGAATTTACATAAGTATATATTACCTCCTTCGTAGAAGAACTCGGAGGCAAAGGCACTCAACGTATGCAATGAACTGTAGGAATTCGAAGTTTGAAAGAAATAAGCTTCAACAATACGCTATCCAAAGAAATTCAAAGATACGGGGAAGATCTACAGGGAAATCTGTGTGCTCGAGGCTTAAGATTGCCTCAATCAATGATGATGCTGTATTTGGACCACCCTTGGCAGTAACCTAAGTTTTAAAATCATAGAATCGATGACAGGTGGATCAGGAAGGCTTAGTAGCGGCTTAGTAGGCGGGCTTTGATAAGACACATCTAGATTTTGATCTCTCATTGCTTCATTTAAAATTATTTTTACTTGTTGTGTTAATTCTGTTCTAGGTGCATCGTCTTCACATATAATTATATAATTAATGTGCGTAAATATTTTAAAAGACTAACGTGAAGTTTCTTGCCCATTCTTCTCAATACGAATCTAGCTTTTGGAAGGTGAACATAGAATCAATTCTAATTTAATGTAAATGTTGACGTTCAAACTGCCTTTTATGTGACCATTTCAAATATAAACTTTGACTTTGACTTAAGAAAAAGACTGTCACACAATTAAGAGAGAACGTGCTTTAAAAAGCGCAACTTGGGTAAAACTCGATGAGCCAAGATCGTGATGTACTAGAGTGATGCCCCAAAAGTGACGAAGTACTAACCAGCCACCTAGGTAAGCTGGTGCCTTCGGATAAAGGTGGTTTAAGACCAAAAAGAATGGTATGGAGAGGAGGAGACCTCCAGCAATGGATAAACAAAGACTAAATAAGAAGAAGAAGAAAAGTATAAGTGATGATAGATAGATGATGTAGTAGATACGACATAACGCCTTCTATACAAACTAACATACAAACTATTGATCGTATAGACCGCATGGCATACAAGTGCATTCCATTTATTGATGCCAATTAAAATTACAACTGCCAAGTTCAAATCAATTTGCAAGATTGAATGAATGAATCACTACTTCACTATAATTATATTATATATGTGTGCTGTGAACTGACTTCATTATTGGTGTTTGTATTAGCTGTGTGGTAAATATTGTGAAATAGCTCAATTGCCGCGGTTAGTTGCCAGAAAAAGGTAGAATAGCAATGTATTTGAACAATATTTCATGTATTTTGGGCTTTAGTCACCTTTCTAGGAGAACATAAGCCCTTTTACGGTAGTATAACACCCCTGTTTGAGCCAATCTTACTTAGCGCCTGGGTCCGTAGTAGGTAAGGTGGATGAAAAATACAGAAATATGTAAGGATGGGACAAACCGAGGATCGAGCTCAAAGGTGCTGCCGTAGGATTGTTCAGTTGTTGCGATCTTCTGATAACAACTTATCCCGTAGTATCCCGTTTTGTCAGCGTGCAGTATTAATAAATTATTGGTTAAATTCTCCTTTTCAAGAAAAAGCTATTAAGTAACATAATTGTCGACATAACTAGCGTAAGTGACTTGTTTGATATACCTACTTAGCATGTCAATCTCATAATGTAACCATCCATAAACTAAGTCAGTATCTTAGAATAACCATAAACCACGACTACATCCTTTGTTATAGGTTTCTGGCCTTAGGTACTTATCTCCTTAATAACGTCATTTTGCCGAGCTATAACCATTTCATGATCATTAATATGATGACTACACGCTGACATCATCTTCCGATAAAACATATCCAAAGCAAACAAGCAGGAAAGCGAAACCTTTAAAAAAAGAGGATAAAAATATTGAGGATAACAGTTCTGGCTCATGTTTAATTTTGTGTTTGCTTAGCGAATTTCCCAGAGGACTTGCAACTTACACAAATACTATGAATCTACATGAAATATTTGTCTCTGGGAGCGCACAGCACAGTCACAAAGTACATACCTATTTAGTGCGTAAGGTAGATAAACAAATAGATAGACAAATCGTTTATTTTGTGCACACGAAAGAATAGCACAACACACAAAAGCTTCAATTAATATGATGCCAAGGTGCCAATATGAAAATAAAATAAAGTGACACTATGTCTATGACACATTTCAATCAAATAACAAACTTACGTAGTGCGGTGTGCGTCTCAAGGTTCCACCAAATGGGAGTCTCGCTCTGCATGTCGTGTTAGGCAAATATACCTGAGACTGATATCCTGCTGGATCCCTGCAGTGACATACGGACGTCGAGCAGTCGAGATAAATACATACCTACGCGATTTATTGGTGTTGTGAAGAAGTCCCCGCCCGTCCGAAAGTAATTCGAAACTTCAGAGTGAACCCTACACCCTAACCCCATTTAATTAACTTTTTCGACGGGTAAAAACACATCGGAAGTAGAGACAACTGTCAAATCCTATTGTCATTTACTCTTAGGTCGGACCCTAAACTAATCTCGTGTCCATAGGTGATACACAGTAGGAATCACATATAAAATAAAATAAAATGAGCCTTTATTGCTGTTAGATTTTAACTTATCTGACAAAACATTACTTAAAAAATTAGAGGTAAGAAAACTATAAATTAACTTAAACTAAAACATATTCTCAGCATTCGGCTTATCTCCCCTCTTAACAGCTTGTCTTTCGACAAAGGCCTCCTCTAAGGATTTCCACATGTTTCTGTCTTTTGCTGTACGTAACCATTCTGTCCCAGCTACTTGTTTCATATCGTCTTCCCATTGCTTTGGCTGTCTTCCTCTCCTTCTTCTGCTTTCTCTAGGGTACCATTCCGTTATTATTCTGGTCCATTTCTCTTTCTTTTCTCTCAACATATGTCCTGTCCAACGCCATTTCAATTTTCTGCATACGTATTGAACTTTTCCGAACTTAGTCTTTCCTTTGATCTTCTTTAATTGTATTTTATCCCTTCTTCTTACTCCCAGTACACTTCTCTCTATCCCATTCTGACATATATTCAATTTATTTTGTTGTTGTTCAGTTAAGGCCCAAGTTTGGCATCCGTATGTAAGACATGGCAGTATGCAAGCATTAAAGACTTTTCGTTTCACCGCCATAGGCATTTCTTTATTTTTCATTATTTCGCTCAACGACCAGAATCTCTTCCAAGTGTTTGCTATTCTTCTTTCAATTTCTTTCTGCATGCTCTCTGTTGGTGATACTAATTGACCTAAATAAATGTATTCGCTTACATATTCTAACTGCTGATTATTAATTGTAATAGCATTTTTTTGTGAGGAATTGCTCATCACTTTTGTCTTTGTTATATTCATTGTGAGCCCTGCATTTGCACTTTCGTCTGATAATTGCTGTAGCATATTTTCCAAGGTCATCGGGCATTCGGAGAAAAGTATTAAATCATCAGCGAATCTCAAATGACTCAATTTGTCTCCGTTCACGTTCAGTCCGAAATTATCCCAACCTAGTCTCCTAAAGATCAACTCCAACACTGCTGAGAATAGCTTCGGCGAAATAGGGTCACCTTGACGGACCCCTCTTTCTATCGGGAACTCTTCACCTGACCTTTCCAGTTTTATTTGTGCTGTGCTTTTCCCATAAATGATTTTTAGTATCCGTATGTACTTTTTATGGATCCCTTGTTGTTCTAATGATAGTTAATGATAGTTTTGGCCGAAGTTGAATCACATATAACTTCGGCCAAAACTATAGATCCCGTGCGTAGGGAGTAACCTCCAGTGACGCTGATTCGGGTATATTCGGCGCAGAATCGCATATACTCGGGTCCATTCGTTTTACTTCTATCGTGTGGGCATAACCATATAAGCACACACCGTTTTTTTCTTCAACGTATTTCAGGGTGTTGTTTATTCTGGACCAACCAACCAACCCGAATGTTTGTTGCTTTATGTAAATCAATGGTAGTTAGTTAGAGGCTCTCAGCAAAACATGTGTCTACATCGTCGGCATGATGGCCATGTCATTGTCTTATATGTTTGATAAATGGCGTGTTAACTATCCGACTTGATTATCTATTATATCCGCTTATTATCATGCAGACCAATAACGGCGACAAAATTATAGTAATGGCGTTTTTTTTTTAGCCCTGCATCATGGTCATTAACATTTTATTTTGTTTTTACGGTAAAATAACGGAGCTCTTTACGCTGGTATCACAAGCAGTGTGCCCGATGGAATTTACAATCGTTTGTTATTTTTGTATGTTTAAAATCTGAGGATGCAAGACAGGTACTTAGTTACAGCGTTTTTAACTGACTGAAATGTTCTTAAAACTCTACCCTTAGTTGTATCACAATTGTAACGGAAAAAAATTAAACCATTGACAAATCCGTTTTCAAATTCCGTTTTAGAATTGAATAGCAATAATTCTAAAACGTGACCAGTCGTTCATCTCTGTCAGCGGAAGCCTTCTGTCGATGAAATCCTTCACATTGATATTCGTGACAGAATGTGGATCCAACTGAGGCGAATATAGCATTACCGGCTGTCGTGTCTGTTCTGGTCTTACTAAGGATTTAAGGATCGTGTATCTAATCGGTCTGTGGAACACGAAAATGAATTGGAAGCTTCATACTTAGAAAAAACAAATACAACTTGTGTGGCTATCTGGGTATGAAGACTTTCTTGCATCACGCCGTCTTTTAACCATCTTTTATATACTAACAAAACATGAACGGAGGATAGATTTTTTGGTTATTTCTTTACTAATTTGATAATGTGAATAAAAGTGCTGATTTTGCAACTCTTTTGAATACATGACTTTAGACGACTGTTTTTTTTTTGGGTGGGAAATCATTAAATAACTTCTCCCGCTCTGGGTGGAGCGGGAGGGCGTGTCAGACTTTTACTGACTAAAACCCACCCGTGTTCCCTCAGTTGCCTCGGTGCCAGGGGCCGCGGTATCTCTTTCGAACAACCCGCACCCCTGGCAGGCATCGGCCCTTGCGGACCCCATCAGTTGGTGCTGACATCTCTTTGAGGCGCGCGTGGGACACAACGCGCCGTCGACCCGGGCTTGGTCCTTACCGGACAGCGAGCTACCCATTACTCGCCGTCCGCAAGCCCGCGCCTATGGTGGCCGGGAATTAGCCTGGGATTCCCGACGCCCAGGGCGTCTCCCGCGGTGACTACGGCCGTGAGGGCGCATATGCCTCTCCCTCACGTGCGCCGCCTCCCTCTTTGCGAGCATTACTGCTTCGCAGAAGGAGGTGACGGCTAACCATGCACTCTCGCTCCGTACCATGGCCTGAACCAGGGCCGGACGCAAGAGATCGCCGCCGCCGATCGCCTCCACGAGGACACGGCGGTGCTCCGCCCAAGCTGGGCAGACCTCCACCGTATGCTCCACCGTGTCCTCAGGGCGATCTTCGCAATGGAAACACCCGGGAGAAGACGACTGTTGGTTAGTAATTATTTTCTCCACTACGGGTTGCGGACTTTATTATATGTGGAACAAATATTTGTGTGACCTACAAATGGTCGTTTGATGTGACATGCTGTATCACTTGTCAACGAAAAAAGAGATAGCGTATGAGCTTGTTTGCTAGATATTATGTTGTCAACTAAGTTAGCAGCTGAACGATAAATAAATCCCTTCATTGTTTATATGTACGTTGCGTATAAGGCCACTTCATTTTGAAGCTGTAGTAGAAGAATTTACACATTACCAAACCACCGTATACTAAGTAGAAAGGCACTATTTTAATCATTTTCATGATAATGACGACAGAGACCTAAAACCAGTAACCCACGCTCAGTAATAAGATATTTATGATTAATCTTTAGCTGTTAATCTCATTAATGAGAGAGAAATAATCCTATTTCAGTTCTGACCTAAAACCAATAATACTGGTAAATGCGTCCATAGTCCTAAATCCGTAGCGGGACCAATACATGCTTCCCTGAGCAATGTTTTATAGTCAGGTAGGAGAGCTAACCGACCTACTAATTAGATAAGACACGCTCCAACGAACATCTAAGCTTGGGCAAAATAAAGCATGAGCCAGTGTGCGACTAAAACAAGCGAATAACGAGGAAAACCGCAAATAACACAGTTCTAAATGAATAATACGGACTTAGGAACTTAAAAACGTAAACACTGTACTTCCAGAACGATGACCAACGACTCAAGCATGAACCTCGATTGAATACTGATAGATTTCTTACTTACCTTTACTTAATAAAAATCTTAAATTCATTCATTCACTGACAACGTTCAGTCCTCTAAACCGCTGGGTCTAGAAGCGACGCACAAGAGTTTTTTTTTTAATACTTAACCAGCTATTGCTAGCGGATTCACCCGCGTGGAGGTCGAAAATTATCCCCAGGAACATACTATCGGGATATAAAATATCCTATGTGTTATTCCAGGTTACAAACTATCTGTGTGCCAAATTTCATCCAAATCCATTCAGCCGTTTTTGCGTGATTGAGTAACAAACATCTTAACATACAAACTTTTATAAAATTAGTAGGATAGTAGGATGAAGGTGAGCGCAAAGGGAGGATTTTTTTAAATTCGTCCCCGGTAGGGATTTAATTGGGGATGAAAGTGCGTTATATTTGCCGTTGGCTAATCTCGATCATAAACAGACCGATAAAAAATCGTAGAAAATGCGCTTTTTCGTTGTACAAAACAAAATTTTAAGAAATACTTTTCTCGTCCACTCATAAGTAAGAAGACAAGTATTCAGTGTAAGAATGTTATCAGAACGGGATAAAAAATTGATGAAGCGACAAGAGAGGTTACATTCCTAAATGACATAGTTTCTGCGTTGTTGTTGCTGACGGGGCGCTTAAAAACACAATTTGGTAGTAAGTGTACTTACCTACACTAAAGCCCCATTTACACGATGCAAGTTTCTTGTCTGTAACATCTCTTCTATAATTTCTACCTCTTCTCTTCTCTATCTCTAAATAGTATAATGTCGCTGTTTTCGTCTGTCTGTTTCTCCGCTTACTTCATCTAAACCACACTATCCCCTCCCCCCTCCCCCTCTTTTCTTAATTCCCTGATGTCGTAAAAACATATTTTTGGGCGCTAACATTGCCAACGCTGGCTAAACCTTACCAGATAGGTCACAATAATGTACTATGGAATTGTACATCTTATATAAAGGTTTACAGAAAAGTCCGCAATGGTATACGTCTCTCTCCTAAGGATAACCCATAGTAAACATTTTATCTTTTTACACATTACAAAAAAAATAATAGGTTATTATTTACGAACCTATTTTAAACAATCCAGTAAATCCTTATGTAGATCAAAATTGCCCTATGTTTTATATCATTAAAATTAATATCTTAGAAGATATCACAGATTTTAAATATTATAATTACTCGCAGTGAAACGGGCGGTCGGCCGGCATGCCCCGTTGACGTCTATGCCGTGGGGAGATAATCTATAGTTGTACGACCTCCGTCAGCAACAAATAACCTGCATCTTGCAACGGTGCATGTTTTTAGTATAAAAGTTGCACCGTCAACTAATTGTATGCCACAGGCAATTAAATTGCACCTTGTAAATCAGGCATTAGAGTACGGTAGTCTACCAAAGTGTAGGTACCTAAGTCTATGTTTATGAATCTTGGATTCTTTGTATCGCGTTTAGCAGATACAAAAAAATTCAACGCAGGGGCTTCATAACCATGTAGTAAATCCATGGGAACAGAATGTGCGTCGATGTCCCTGACACATTGTATGCAAGCAAGATTAAAGTGAGTTTGCTCGAATATACAAATCATCAGGTAGATCCATCATTCCTTCATCACTTAACATTAACACTGAAATGTTCAGGGTTATTCGAAGTTAATTTTGTATTTCAAACTATACATTGAACATAGTTTATGTTCAACCATTCTTCTGACAAAACACCGCAATCATTATTCGATTCGGTTCTATGTTTATCCGCCTTCTTACCAGACAGATACTCTTTTGTTCATGAAATTAATAGTAGGTAAGTAGCGATCCGCCCTTGCTTTGCAAGGGTGCAATGGCGACATGTCAAAACATCGAGATTTCTTTATTATCCTCTCAACAGACTGTCTCGGCCATTTTGCACGTATCGGTGCAATCTTTTGCGTAAATCCGCGTGACGTCACGGAATCGCCGAGTGGGATTAAAATGACTGAGTTTAATATGGAATTTTATGTAGTCCCTACACACAAAAACCTTCCGGAATTAACTCTCTAGGTAATGGTGGAAATCGCATCAACATCCGTTGCACAGTTTAGAAATAAAAACGCGATCACACAGACAAGAACGAAAAGCGACTATATTTTATAATATGTACATATATAAAATATAGTCGCTAGAGAATTATAGATATTGCTAATAAGAAGCACATCGATTTTTTATAAAGCTTCAGAATTTTCGAGCCTACTTAGCGCTGCCATTAAAATCCTCAGGAAGCACATTAAGCCGTTGGTCCCGGCAGACATTCATCATCATTCATTCATCTTTGACAGTGGTCACAGGTAGTCAGACGCTCAAAAGTCTGCCAACCAATCTTACCAAGGGATACCTTATTACCCAGTAACTGGTTGGTGGAGGTCAGATAGGTAGTCCCTCCATCTAAAATACAGATATTCAACTGCTTCCAGTTAGACTGGTAGCCGACACTAACTTAATCGGAAAAAGCCTTGGCAGCTTTGTCTCTGTCAATTAAATATCTGTACTATATTCAGACACTACATGGTATTAGTTAAATGGGTTTTGTAACCTAAATTAGTAATAGATAGATACCAATTATATCATATCACATAGGTGTTGATTACCTAGATAATCTTCTGTAAATCGCATACAACAATGGCATAATCTAAGCTTACTGAATTGATTGCTACCGAATCTCGACGAGTAATCCTCTTATAGCGGATTGATGATCCATTTGTAGTCGAGATCGGTACGAACTTCGTGATAATATACAGTTTCGAGATATATTAAACATAGTAATGATTATAATACTCGCGTGTTATTGTCCGCCTACAAGGAAAAGGCGATCTCTCACACTTAGAAGTCATTGATAACCTCGCTTGCTCAATGAGTGACGGCAATTTCAGACTTGTCCAGCGGAATAATTGCGTTACACACTAACAGTAGGCATGGCTTTCATTTTGACAGTTCAACAACATTTATTGCGTTATTCACATGGTTGAGCAGACAATTTTTTCGTACTTATAAAGCATTGGATTCAGTTTCTTTTTGGTAGTGTGTTATGAACTTGGGGGTTCTCATAATATTTTCCATCATTAACCATTTATCAATAAAATTATTTAGTTTTGTAATTTCCACTTTGATTAAACGCTCTGGGAAAGATAATATTAGTTTTAAGTTGTCTTTATCGAACGACATATTAACTGACATTTTTGGCGTCGCTTCGCGATTCATGCGCCCTGCATGCTTAGCACGAGCACCGATTTGTCGACGGAAGAAATGACTATTAACAAATGATGTATATTAAGAGAAGATAGCTATTTTTTCTATTAATTATCACAGTTATGCGTTCTAACCGAATCATGATTTTTTAGATATTGGAATATACTTTGTGGCCGTGAAGTAAAAAGTTTGTTATCAGTGTGATTTTGAGAGTTTGGGAAGAAATATTCTTTTGAAATAGTCTACATTCATAAGGACCTAGACAAAGATCGTTAGAAACGAAAGACAACATTAAAGATTGTAGAAGCATATCTAGGTACGGTGCGATGTCAAAAATGGAGAAACGAAATGTCACTTTGTATCGAAAAAGCACTGTCCATTCTTCGTAGAAATAGATAGCGTCATGCTAAGCCTGCTGACTTAGGTAAGCCTTCTCTTGCAGGAGTCTCCTATTGTTAAATTTATTTCTGACGTTACTTAATTATTCTTTTTATAGGCATAGACAGGAACAGACTAATGTTATGAATAAAAGCCTCGTTTGGAATCAGGACTACGTCGATCTTTTTATTCAAGGGTGGGCGTAGCTCATGTAAAGGTTGTCTGCAAAATTCAACCTTGTGTAGTGCAGGTTGGCAATAAAATAAATCTGGTTGCATTCGAAAAGTCAAGCTTTCAAATTATTTGTAAGTATTAGGTTTTTTGTTTGGGACACAAACTAAAAAAAATAAGCGTGTTCATGTAAACAACAACGCTCGGAATAAACGTAATCATTTTAATTATGTATAATTCACAACCCCATAATTCATTACAGTACATATCTAGGTGATACGCACTTACAGTTAAACAACTTTACTAACACAATACTTCTGCAGTAGTTCTAACGTTAAATGTTCTAACAAACAAAATATTCATCCTTTGATCTGTCAATAGATCGCAATAAGATCGTTGACTAATACAGCATGCAGCATCACTACTCTACAAATACTTTAATGGCTGCTCAATGCATTTGACCGCAAATGTAGATTGTTGCTCTCGATTGTGTAACACAAGTCACAATACAATTGTATTACTTATTAGCTTTAATTTCGACAATTAGTTAAACAACGTTCATTGCACCGTCTGTACCCATTTGTTTTATTAATCCGTCTTTCGTAGCATTCGGTAATGCCATCTGGTACTTTTAATGACATCATTTGAACTTTGGCCAGGAAAGTAAGTGTTTTCTGCACCAAACTTAGATGTCTTTATTATGGCATTATATTATTGGTAACTAGCTTTCGCCAGCGGCTTCGCCCGCGTGGATGTCGGAAATTACCCCGCGGGAACGTACTACTGAGATAAAAAGTATCCTATGTGTTAACCTAGGTTATAATCTATCTGTGTGCCAAATGTCATCCAAATCTGTTCTGCCGTTTTTGCGTGAAAGAGTAAAAAACATCCATACATACAAACTTTCGCGTTTATAATATTAAGTAAGGATTATATTATATAGTAGGATTTAGAAAAGCAATTTGGGGGACTCGTGGCTAAATGATAACAGCCCCACGGGTTGATCGAAGGTTAAGCTAAACTATTGATGGGTGACCATTCATTATATATCAAGACTTCTCCGTGCCTTGCAAAATACCGTTGGTCCCAAGCTTTCACTCGTAGATCTTTGATAGTCGTTGCGGTGAGTGTATGACTAAACGCCGACAGACACTACGTAGACAGACTGAACACCGACAAGACTTTACTTCGACGGGAAACTTCGCCGACAGGACACTTCGCCGACAGGACACTTCGCCGACAAGCGCTATTACTAAATAGTCCTTGCGCTATTACTAAATAGTCAAGTAACTGCCACTAACATGAAAGTAGCGCTCGCCGGCCGCTGCTGCGGCACCGCTCGCTACGTTCGCTCGGCTCGCGCGCGGTTGGTCGCAATTCTAACCTAACCTAACCTATTACCTACCTGATGAGCCCTGTCGGCGAAGAGTCCTGTTGGCGAAGTGTCCTGTCGGCGAAGAGTCCCGTCGAAGTAAAGTCTTGTCGGTATTCAGTCTGTCGGCGTAGTGTCTGGCGGCGTTTAGTCGTACACTGCGTTGCGGTTAGTCAAGAAGGTCATAAGTCCACAACCAGTGTTACTAAAGGGTGTCGTGTTAACGTGTCAATGCCAGTATTTTGACTAAAATGCAGCTGCATCCGGGTATACTGGGAGCCGACCCAAAAATAGTTCGTAAATTCTGGGAAAACGGCTTGGTAGATTCAGAAAGTTCCATTGCAGTAATTTCTTTTTGTGAATTTTTGTCCTACCCTAAAAGCTTTCCTCTACCCGAATATAGTTGCATATTTATGGGTGATTATGACGGTATTGGAGTGCTTTTAAGTAGCCTCTCCAAGGGGAGAAATAAAAATGTACGTTATAGGTTTATTGTTAGGATAATTCCGCAGGAATCCGCTGGATGCGGGCAGCACCGGTCAAAGTGGCGGTGCTTGTTAAAAGCCTATGTCCAGGAGTGATAATGAATGATGAATTCAGAATACATTCAGAATGAATGTATTCAGTAACCATCTTCTTGACAGGCATTTTTTTGCTAGCTGGCTGGCTGACTGTATTCTAAGCTATGTAGGAGTTCGTGCGAATACAAAAGATGCAGAATAGTGTTAAGCAACTGTAAACAACAAAATTGGTAGGTCATGGTCAAAGTACCTAGAGCAGAGCGCACACTAGTAAAAGTTTTGTCAATCATGGATACTACTGTTAAGCCTTGCGATAAAACAGTGGATTTTCTGCGAGAATGTCATATTGTTTGCGTAAATACGTTTCATAAAGCGACGTTCTGTCCAATAGAAAGTCTTGACTCAGTCTGTACACAACCTAACTCGCTAAAAAAATAAAACAGGATCGTAGATAAGATAAGATAAAAGCTAATATCTATTAACACTACTACTATAGCACGCTACACTTTATCCTTATCTAACGGACTATCCAGTAATTGTTTTCCGAGGGACGATTTTGTTTACCGTGAGCTCAATTTGAGCTTCCAGTCCAGAGTAAGCAAACTGATTAAATTCCCCCAAGGCATTAGAGAAGCGTTTTTTGTTTTCTATTTCGTATTTCATAGAAATGATTTCGAAGTTTCGGTACCAGATATTTGGAAAAGAGTTTGAACTCTTATAGTTTTTGGATTTCTTATTGCTTAAGTTTTATATCATTTTCTTCCTAGGTTTATGAAACGGTAATTCAGTTTAATCAGTAAATTACTAACCGAGAGCTTCAACACGAGTTTTCTAAGCAGAGTTTCAAGTTTATAGAAAACAGAGGGTAGGTACTTACTTGCTTTAAATCTGCACCGTAAATGCAGCAATCAGGATCTGAATCATTTTGAAAGATATAATCCATTATTCATATGTTCATCACAACGTCAATAACACAATGAATGTTGTTAAACTATTAAACTGAGAGCCATTCCTACCTTTAGTACGTTATGCAACTACTCCACTGTTTCAAAAGCCATATTTTTTTCTACAGTTAGCTCAGTCGGCACAAAATGTATCTAACCATGCCCCTTTATTGGGCTCGCCACGATTGCGGCGGTAAGTCCCCTCTTTGAGGAGTGGATTGAGAGGCGGCACGGCGTCCTCACCTTCCGCCTGACACAGGTGCTCACCGGACACGGTTGTTTCGGGAGGTTCCTGTTTCGCATAAGGCGGGAGGAAACGCCTGGGTGTTTCCACTACGAAGATCGCCCGGAGGACACGGTGGAGCATACGGTGGAGGTCTGCCCGGCTTGGGCGGAGCACGGCCGTGTCCTCGTGGAGGCGATTGGCGGCGGTGATCTCTCGCGTCCGGCCCTGGCCCAGGCCATGGTGTGGAGTGAGAGTGCATTGGTAGCCGTCACCTACTTCTGCAAAATAAGCATTACCTTTGTACGTATTTTTCTGTTCCTTTCCTTTCTTCTCACAAGTGTGTACATAAATGGTTAAATAAATAAACAAACTGAGACACTTAATAATCTCTTCCTAATATGTATAAAAATATTGAAAAAACACCAAAATTGACAAGCCAACAGAAAACTGATTCGACTCAAGTTCCGATTGGTCCATTTCCAGTGAATCCGCAGGCATGCTATAACGAATTAAATTTTGTACAATTTCGCTACAAACTCGCTTCGAAAGGTTATGATCTAATTTGGACCTTATTTACAATCCAGCAGGAGATATTAAATTTGTTTATTTTATTATAGGATCAACGAGGTTAATAAAGTCTTTTTTTGTTTGAAGGAAGATGACGGTCTTAGGATACGCAGAGTTCTGTTCGTAGCATGGTGGAAAATTAATATGCATACTTATTATTAAACTTTTCTATGTTCAGCAGCTTAGGTGCGTTGGCTTACAGTGGTCAGTCAGTCACAGTCATATCGTTGTGCCAAGCAATGATATTCTAATATTCTATCTATATTAAAAACTGACAATAACGTGAAGCCATAAAACTTGTTATTCTTACTAACCGATAGATAGGTAAATACATTTTTATTTTGTTTTTTTTTTCGCCAGACAATACACCGCAACGCCATTAAGGATACGCCAAATAAGGTTTCAAACAATTCCTGGCAGAAGGGTCGGATAAATAAACAGAGAACAAAATTAAACCGTTTGTTGCTTTAATCGTGTAGTTTTGTTGCTGTTTCGTTTAGGGTCCAATATAAACAACAGAGCCAGCAGTCACCACCAGCATAGCTTTGTTTTACACACGGAACGCCGAAATCAATACGATGTCACCAGCCAAGAACTTAAGAAACCAGCGAATTTCACATATTCCCCGATTTCGTATCGTAGATAGAGATCTCCGATACGTAGATGAAATTTTCCTTGTTACAAACGGTCGGCAACCTTGGTCTAAAGAACCCCGTCATATTGTTTCATCATTAAGGTATAAGCTAGCTTCTGCCCGCGTCTTCCTCCTCGTAAAATTTCTTGCTCTTCGATACGATGCGACATGTGAAATTGAAATTTCGCACGTGGCATCGCATCGCATCACTCCGCCCGGCCCGCCCGCTGTATTACTTCGTTTCCGCTTAGCGATTTCTGGCTTTTTTTCTTTTTGCTTGGCTTCGTAGGATCGCAGCGTGATCGCACCTATAGCCTTTCTCAAAAAATGGGGAAAAATCAAATGAAAAAATTATCTTTCAAATCCGATTCTGGTAATTCCAGAGATTAACGCGTTCAAACTAACAAACAAAGACACGAACAAGCTCTTCAGTTTTATTAATAGTAGTTTAAATGATTATACTTTTATGAGGACGTAGCACGTAGATGTGTATTATTTTCAAGAGACAAAGGTATGCGTAAATACGCTTGTCCATCGAACTTGACAACTACGCCAAGGCATGACATGATGATCAATGCGGAATGGTTCCGCATTGATCACCATGATTGACAGTTGATCAGATTGTAGCTCGGTACTATTGCAGTTGCTATAATTAACTCAGAAGCTTTGATACGTCTCTCGATTTCAGAACAAAGCGTCCAAACTCAGACGGTCCTTTCAAGGTATAATTTCTAAACACAAGAGGTATGTCATTTAAGATGAGGGATGTGTTCCTAAACTTCCACAATGGATGTCCACCCAGTACATTATCTACCCAACTTACGCGTTAGTTTCAAGATAAACAATCATTTTGTTAAGATAGTAGCGTCACGTAATAATAATAGAGGTATAGAGAATAAACATTACATATATGAAGTAGGAAAGCAATTGAAGTTAATGATGCTCAAAAGACTTCGCCTAAAATAAAAGTTTCTGGGATAAATAATATATAATGTACCAATTTCCATGAAAAATCTACCCCATATCTGCCGAGGCCGTTATGGCGTGATTGAATAACATAATTTTGCAACTGTCCTATATTAATATTTTACATTCCAAAGATTCTCGGCTGGAGTAGTGGAGACAGTGACTCAAAGTGTAAAAGATTAAATGAAATTGAATAGAGCAATATTTAGATTTAACAACATTTTAATTTAAAAGAGTGTCTGTGGAGTTTCTTGCCCGCTTTTGCGCTTAGGAATGAGCAACTATCTTCGTCTTTCTGACTGACCGACTTGACAATTCAAAAGTGACTGCAATTGTTTTAATTGAAATAAATGATTTGAGTTTGAGCTTGAGAGGAATTAGAACATTGCTCAAGGGTAATCAAGACAAGTGCGAAATATTAATTGAATCAGCCCCTATCGAGTATCGACTGGTGTCGAGCTATCGTCCCTCAAGGTTGCTATAAAATAAATTATTCATCGGAACGGAACCAAGCCAGTGCGATCCTTATAAATATCAGTGTATCAAAACTAAACACAGTGTAAAACGTGATCATTAGACGTGACCCAACTTGGAGGGTTATTACAAAAGTTTTCGGACCTTTGTTAAGACAACTTCACAGTTACTATTACAAACTAAAGGACTGCAGAATACATCCCACAGTATAACAACGGACTAATTCAATTTCGGAAACTTCAACTAAACACTCCGAGATCGAGAAATTTAAGCTTTGATCAAAGGCGTATTAAACTAACAAGATCTCTGGATCCTTGTTTGAATAATGTTGCGGTTACAGAGGTACCTCTTGAAGCTACAGAAGCTATGTATGTAGAATGTGTCTCTGACAGAGAAACTGGAGGTACGTCAATGGGTACAGAGACAATTGAAGAGATACATACATTGTTGCATATTAATGAACATCGTGAAAATATAGGCAGAGATTTTTATATCTAGGAACATAATCGTTTCTGATAAAACATGGAAACGAACAAAATAGTAATACAACCCATAATGCTGAAGACGTTGTGAATACAGTCATACTATGTATAATACGTTCAAGTTTGAAGATATGCACGTAGGTAGTGTTTGTTAGCAATATCACAACGAAGAGCCGGTTCCATTCATGTCTCCATTAGGACTACTAGTAAATTGTTCATCTGTCATTGTCACTATCTATCACTCCATTTCTATTAAAGCCATCGCCATCATTTCGCACATTTTTTAAACTCACGAAAGGAGTAAAGTAAAAATATATTTGGCAAGTGAAGAATTTTTGATCTAATATCGAAGGTCCAAATAGATGTCCTTTTCTTTCATCAACGTTTCCAATTCCGGTCGGAAGAGCTTATTTTGACCGAATAGTTTTTCGTATTCTTTAACAAAAAATGTTATAAGAAACGTGAGAATAATTTTATTGAAATAAATGAAAACATCGTAAAATGGCATGCAGAGTCTTGTTAAAGAAGTGGACCGGTTTATTTAATTAAAATGGTAAAAAATGTACATTGTAATTGTTGTAATTAAAAACAACTTTATAATAAATATGAGATTGTTTCCATTACTTATAAAACTGGTTTCAATCCTATCTCACTTGGCACTACCTACTTATTTACTTAGCAGACCCCGTTTATTCGAGTTTAGTTCAGTTTAATATCAACTGTACTCGTTGACATACAGTATTTATAATTCACTTGCTTCTTATTAAAATCCAGTAGCGTGTCTTGTGTTCAATTCTTAACAGCAAAAGAAACAATGAGTTTTGAGAACAAAGTCATTATAGTTACCGGCAGCAGTTCTGGCATAGGCGCTGCGACCGCGATAAAATTGTCGAAACAACGAGCGAAAATAACAATAGTCGGCAGAAACGAGAACAAACTTAAAAACGTTTCGAAAATATGTGAACAAAATGGAAGTAAACCTTTAATGATCATAGCCGATGTGACCAATGACGAAGACGTGAAAAAAATAATTAGTGACACAATAGAACACTTTGGGAAATTAGATGTGTTAGTGAACAACGCGGGGATGTATAACCTCGTGAGTATCCACGATCCACATGCTATAGAAAAGTTTGATCAAATCTTGGCTACCAATCTTCGATCAGGTGTATATTTAACCCATCTAGCGGCACCCCATCTCATTAAAAGCAAAGGGAATATTGTAAACATATCCAGTGCCGCCGCTACGGGAATATTCTGGCCGGAAAATTTCGCGTATTGTACGTCAAAGGCCGGCTTAGATCATTTTACGCGAAGTGTTGCATTAGAACTGGCACCAAAAGGTGTTCGTGTAAACTGTATAAATCCGGGTCCAGTGAAAACTGATTTCATAGAAAAGGTTACAATGGACAAAGCAGAACAAGAAAAAATCTGGGCAGACATGGAGAAAAACACGGCACTTGGTAAAATTGCCCAATCGGAAGAAATTGCAGATCTTGTACTGTTTTTAGCCGGTGAGAAAGCAAAAAGTATTACAGGATCTTCTTATGCTATAGACAATGGTGCGTTATCCCCTACAATGTCTTAGAACAATTTGACATTTGCGCCCACTCTGTCAGTCATTTTGGGTGCGCCTGCGCATAGCCCCTCTAATGTCGGACAACGATGATTCAGCCCCGTTCGATTTGTCCTTAACTGTCAGCCGAGCTGAATAAGCCCCGTTTCGAACTGAATAAGCCAAGTGCGACATTCGGCTTTTTTTGTAATATAATCCGTGTTTCAAGATGTTTATACACGGACGAGTGGATAGCCTGTGGACCAAAGTTGAAGTAAAAAATCGACTACCTGCTTCCCTACGACGAATTGAACGTCTAAAGACCCTTTGTTATCGTTCGCCTCACGGTCGAGATGAGTCATCGGTAATGTAAACACATGTTGTATGAAAAAAATGTTTGGGTGGTGTGTTGTTTTTATTTTTTGATGTGAAATGATGTATGTATGCATACAAAGACAGTAAAAACTTTTTGAAGTAGTGGTTGATTTATAAAAAAATTAATTATTCTTTTTTTTTTATTTGTTTATTTAATTACTTTAATTACATTTAAATTACTAAAATATTTCAAGGCAAAACTGAACTAATCCATATATAATCCGTTAGGTAATTTCATAACGATTCTAACGACGTAACTTCTAAAATGCTCCTTTAATTAACTTAGAAGATATAGTCGTTTTAATCTCACGCTGCCGACTATTGAAATGAATACGTCAATGATCAATAATAAATGTGATACAAAACTTGATTATTATTTATTGAACTGCACTTTTCCTGTACAGTGATTTGGGATGGGATGGGAATAAAAGAGAAAATGGATGAAATATAAATCTACGGATTTAAGTTAATTATTCCTGATGACAGCGATGTAAATGAGTCCTTTGATGCTTAACTGCCTCTTTGTATGTTGTTTTAATTTTGTACTGTTATTCGTTTTCATTTTATTTTAAGTAGATATATGTAAATACAAATGTATGTGTAGACTTTATTTACTTATTCAGGGTAATAATGTAAAGTATTATGTGAACATTGTACTTATGTGTCAAAAATTTAGTTATTTGCCTTCCACATATTGAAAATACCTTCAGATAAAATGGTGCATTATTTTGATCGTGTGGGTCGTATTTGAATGCTGTAAAAACACCGTTTACAAACATTACACCGCAGCTGACTGCCGCTCCACGAACTATACGGGTTGCTCTATTAACCCAGTTTCGAAGATATAGTGTTATTTGAAAAGAGGTTTTAATTTTTTGCACATCTTGGGAAGATGAAAACAGCTATCGCTTGAAACATCGAAGGGGCCTTTCAATAGTTACTATTTCAGTACCACTGTAGCTTAAGCTTGTTATGAAATCGTATAATGATAATGAGCGATTAATTTTTAGAGGAATTGGTAAATCCTTTTTACCCACATAACTAAAACCCTAAATTATATCTACTTCTTCTTTGTAGTATGCTTGAAGTTTGCTTATAATAAAAAACAAATATAAATATGAACTTAAGTCTATGTATATGTGGTAGGTATCACAATATTAAAATTTTAGGCAAAATAGCAAAAAGCGCTGTTATAGATATTTCAATAGAATTAAATTGTTGGTACGCGCCTGAAATTGCATATGTGGCTGCATTGTTTTCGATTTTAGCGTACGTTTTATTTTAGTTGCACGAAACGCAAGCTTTTATGTTTGTGTTTATTTACGACTAGCTTTTGCCAGGGGCTTCGCCCGCGCAGAACTTTAATGCCCTAGTTAGCTCCCTTAGGGGTTGAATTTCGAAAAATCTAGGAACCTCTGTGCAAAATTTCAGCTTTCTAGGTCCAAGGGTTTGGGCTGGGCGTTGATGAGACAGTCAGTCAGTCAGGACTTTTCTTTTTATTTATACAGGGTGAAATTGAAAACATGCGACAAACCGAAATGGGAGATTGTACTCATCATTATGAACAACTTTTACTAAGGGACCAATGATGCAATCCCGAAAAAAAAAACATCTGTTCCCTACATTTATGTTCGCATAACTCGTCAAAATGTAGGGAACAGCTGTTTTTTTTTTTGCGATTGCATCTTTGGTCCCTCAGTAAAAGTTACACTTACTACAATCTCCCATTTCGGTTTGTCGCATGTTTTCAATTTCACCCTGTATAGATTTACCTGCATATTTTGGAATAGGTAATTTGATAAACGAACTCGCCGTATATCTAACTATGAGTATAAGCCGTTACACATAAACTAATGCCATTTTCCCTTGGGTATGAAGAAACTAAAGAAGCCACATGCTACGATTCTTGCACACAGCTTTTGTTTCATCTACTTTAAGGCCCTGGTAACTTTAAATATTGTCGTTATGAGTGATAATAGTTCTTATTGCAATCCGATACGGGTTAAAATCTGATAATAAATTCTAATAATAAATGAGCCAGCATTGTCGTAAAAATGCAAAAAAATCGTATAAAATTAGATAATAACTACTTAATCATAAATAATCCATCACTGGACGCAGTTTGGTATTTGGAATTTTATGGTATATTTTTAATCAATTGTTTTTGAAGGGATAAACTGGTTTTAAAGATCATTTAAGAGGTGACTTTGATGATTTTTTTGATGCATTAAAGTATGTTTAATGATGTTTTGAGTTCGATCACTCTATATAAAAAAGTCTTGAAAATATCGTAATTTTTTTTGCTTTAAAATTATCTACGGATAAAGAGATACACTAGTTTTAAAAAAACATCTTTTTGAGCGTTTTCAAGAAATCACCACCGCGCCGGTTGCAAATACTTCACATCTTTTTGGAAAGGACTTCACCGACGAACAACTTATTCACATGAAATCTGATGAATTCTCCACTTTTCTTCCAAAAAAATCATTGAATAGTTCCGTTTAGTTAGAAGTAATCAAAACAAGCGATTTGAACACGATTAGTATCTTCGAGCTATCTAATCATTGCATCAATTCAGGCATGGGATTGAGTCGGACGAAAGTTTTGTCGAATACGGCAATTTCACGGTCGAACTATCGCTGGTAGCCCCGAGCATTCCCGAGCCTGTCTCCGAACGAATACGCGATGCATTGGCGTTTAGACTTCGTTTTGTTCTGCTGCCATAAATCGAGCGTAGTGTCGGGGTATTTCTATAATTAAAATAGAGTTTTGTAGCTCTAATTAGCTTTGAACTGATTGAGACAGGGGACGATGTACTATGGAAGAGTATCAAAGGATCGATTAAAAGAAATGGTTTAAGATTTGGTTAACCTAGTTGCTCTTAGATCTCTTATTTATTTATTTAACCATTTATGCACTAACATATAAACAGACAAGAAGAAAGGAACAGAAAAATACGTACATAGGTAATGCTTATTTCTACAGAAATCTCTTCCAGCACACCTGTGATAGGAGAAAAGATAACAGAGATGTAGACAACGCGTGTAAAAAAAACAGTAGAAGGGAAAACATAAAATTACAAATTAAACTCTAATTTAAATATACACACATAATATGAGAATATACATACATACTTCTAAAATAAATACCACTAAAATATATATAATTACAATGTAATTCAAATAATAAATACATAAGCAATTATGACAAAGTGGAGAGATAATGTTATTTCACTCTTCTTTTGAGTTTGGCAGTCCCTAATGTCAGACGGAAGTGAATTCCACAACCTGACCGCGTGCACAGTGAAGGAGTAGGAGTAGAAGTCGGTTGAGTGGGGAGGGGACTTGAGGTGATTTCTATGACGCGACCTGCAAGGCACATCAAAAGGACGGGCGTAGGAGAAGCGATCCCGCAGATAGGATTGAGTTTAAGGCTTGTGAAGAATGTTAAATAGCATACACAATATACGAGAGTTTCTGCAAAGGCGAATAGGGAGCCACTTAAAGATCTTGCGAAAGTTAGAAACGTGATCGTATTTTTTAAGGTTAAAAACAGAACGAATGCAGATTTTTGCAAACGGTCAAGTTTATTTAAAAGCTCCTCTGTGGCATCCAAATAACAGGCATCAGCGTAGTCAATGATCTCTTACATCTACCAGAAGATATAATCGTCATTGTCTCAAGTGAATATTTATTTTAAATGTCATATTTCTGTTGAAATTGAAATTGCTGTGTCAATGATGAGCTCGGAAAAATATCTAAATTAATCCTTAGCATGAACTTTATAGATTAATTTATAATAAACTTCATCATAGAGACCAGAATATCGTCGTCTCATTTTTATTTCTAGAAGCATAGAGATATGAACGATAAACTCATAAATTGTAAATCGAAAAATAAGAAACGACACGCTCCGTTGGTTTGTTCATGTTTAAGAATATCAGAGGAAGGAGTATCTCACGAAACAAATGTACGATGCGAATATGATAAGGCAAGGGGCCGGGGGAATCAGGAGAACATAAGTAACAAGTAACATACTGCGATCAAAAAAGGCAAGGGAACATTATGAAAATGAAGGAAGCAAGATATGTCGGCGAGATATTAATATCACATTTGTACTGTACTTGGTTGGAAGTGCTTATCTCTCACTTTGAAAGCCAGAAATAAAGCTGTTCCGGCATTAATTACGATTTCATAGGCATTTCCATGGGGACGAAAAGAGATACAAAAACAATTAATATCATGGAGGCCATTGATCACACAATAGGTACTACAGGGGTAGATAACACTAGTAGCCGTATAAACGTCACAGGAGGTAATTCACGGAAAAGTATGTGAATATTTTTAAGATACTAGTCCACAACTTTGAGTGTAGCGTCTCCGATCTTCATGAGAAGTGTTATATGATCGTTTGACATGACCTTTGCCTTTCTATGTTCAGTTTAAGACCACCTCTCTTTCGAAAGCTCTATTGAGGTCATCAAGTATTGTTTTGTTCTGGAGTGGTGACCGCGTACAGACAGACGTAGAGTTGGAAGGCCTTCTACAAGGTGGACCAATGAGCAAGGATCCACTGGATGCGGGAAGCACAGAACTGGTCGAAGTGGCGGAGCTTAGGGGAAGCCTATGTCCAGCAGTGGACGTCTTTCGTCTGAAATTATGATTTGATGACATGATGAAACAATAATGTTTTAGAGTGACAGTGTCCTACTGCATCTTCTTATACAGAAAAGGTACGAGCATTGATCACCCTACTCTTTTTCAACCTAGTTTGGCGAGTTCAGATCCAGGTTTCTTCGCGTTGTTTTTCCTTCACCGATCTCAGTAATGTCCAAGATAAACTCAGAAAATAAATATCTGAAAACATATTTTATATTGACGAAGGAATTTTGATACCTATCGACCCTTTTAAAGACAGTCGTGTTGCAATATACTCGTACAGAAGAGTATTCTCAACGGTATTGCAACGAGCGACAAAGGGCCGCCCCTAGCCTTATCTGTATGAAGTGGCAAATTGGATGAGAAACACACAGTGAACAAAGTATCAATTCACATTTCTACATAGCTAGTGTGTTTCAGTGTATGTGGTTGATGATTAAAAAGAAAAAAAGATCTTTATATCACATTACACTTCATTTAATTTAATTATGATTGCGGGTGTAATGTGATGCTGCACCGACCCCAACATTAATTGGGTTAAGGGTTGATGATAATGTTGGTTACATGTACGTAGACATCGATGCACAACCTATTACCATACTTACCATAGAGGCATTTCATGATTCTACACCCACATGCGTTGATTTTTATTGACAGTTACTAAAAAATAAATTGCTGTTCCATACATTTTGACCCCGTAGGTAATTGCACTTTGCTATGAAACAGCAGATTATTTTTGAAAACCGACTTCAAATTTCGTCTCTACAGGGGTCACGTATATATAGTATACATATATCAGTTGCATATATATCAGTGTCTGACTAATTGCTGATTTCACACAAACACCATTATCATTTAAAAATCCGAGTCCTGTGAAATAACTCCTCTTTTATTTATAAATAACCTGGATTTCTCTAACAATTATACTTAAGCGTCAACTATTTGAATAACGCTCTGAGAACCGCTTACTTCACGAAGTGCACTTTACTTGATGTAAATTTTAAAATGCCCTCCAGAGTCTCAGCTTTTCTTCTCCTATCTCAGATCAAGCTATTGTTGAACTTTCTGAAGTTCTATACATCACTTGTATTTACTTTCGCTCCAAGCTTTCCTTATCTATGGTCCGATGGTTTTATACACGTATAGTTTACTGCATAATTTTCTGGTTTTTTACTTAGAAATAAAGCGGCCAAGTGCGAATCCGCCTCTCATACGAAGGGTGCTGTACCACCGTACAAAATTGTTTTTTATAATCATCATCAACATGTAAGCCTAAAGCCGTCCACTGCTGGACATGTCCACAGCTTCCCCCAAGCTTCGCCATTTCGACCGGTTCTGTGCTTCCCGCATCCGCCGGAGCTCTTCCGGGGATTCTTCACACCCATGTCCATTACTTTTTTTTTTATAGCGGCAATAGTAGCCATAGCAGTAAACAGTCTGTGAAAACGATACAGCCCTGTGACAGATGGACGGACAGGCAGACAGTAGAGTAATAAGTGATAATGGTGCCAACAGGGGTACCGCCCCTGTTGGCACCCTTTGCATACTCAACCACAAAAAAGTGAACCGTAGCGTTGCAAAAATGCCACGTATGAAAATAATAACAAACACACACGTATTCAAATCACGCCGTATCAACATTCCATTCATTATCAAAAAATACGCAACCAAAACTCCAAATGAAATTCGCTCTTTGTCATCCCTTTCAAATAACACAAAAGCTCTAAAAAGCAATTGAATTAAATCACCATTAGCTTCCGGTCAACTTATTTATTGTATACTGTTAAATTCTGCCAAGTTTGGATGTGCCTTTTTCGTGGGAAATTCAATTAAAGCAGAGCACATTCTTGAACGAAAACTCTTTACAGAGTAGACCATAAATGTTAGACTTTATGTAATCGGATATTGTTTCAGTATTACTTTTTTATTTAATACTACGATATACAAAATAAATACAAAAAAAGGACACTTAGGCATTGAAGTATTCCTCCGCATCGCTGTCATCAGAAAACGTGCCCAGATGACTGTCAGCATTGCCACGTTGAATGGCAATGCTAATTCTATGGCCAAGGAACGACCCAGCCCTCTGGTCACGTGCAGTGTCGACCAGCCGGCGAGAAATTTCCTTAAAGAGGGGACGTGCACTCGGGCCCCATGACCCGAACGTTTCGACCCCAAACGGCTCAAAACTGTAGTTACCCATAAGGTTACAGTATTTACGCCGCTTGAGAGTCTCAGCAACAGCCGCAGCGACGCCAGCACAGCCCGCCGTGCTAGGAACATGGGATGGCGCAAGGGTGTCGATACCTTTTTTATTTTATTTAGTTTTATTTAGATACTTCCGTCTTTTACGTCTGTATAATTGCTAACTGTATAAGTACAGATAAGTTTTGATACAGCTTTGCCTTTTACTATAGCAGCATTCTTAAAGCTTTTGAAAATAGGAAAACATTTCTGCATATTCACTCATAAGATAACTCTATCAATCCACATTTATTAGCACACTAGCTTTTGCCAGGGGCTTCGCCCGCATGGTACTTTAATCCCTATTTAACTCCCTTAGGGTTTGAATTTCGAAAAATCCTTCCTTATTCCTTGTCTACATTATAAAGGGAACCTCTGTGCAAAATTTCAGCTTTCTAGGTCCAAGGGTTTGGGCTGGGCGTTGATGAATCAGTCAGTCAGACTTTTCTTTTTATTTATATAGATTTTGCATAAAAACATAATCAGCCTTATCATATTCCCACTACTGGGATACAGACCCCTCTCTTCGATAGAGAGTGGGCTGTAAACAACCACGCGGGTCCAGTGCGGGTAGAAAGATGTCTTCGAATTTTTTATTCTAGTACAGTTAAAATACCCATTTTATCCAATTATTCTAAAATACGTTCAAGTAATCTTTATTACTGTTTTGTAAAATCAACGCACGAATTAAACTATCAAAGTACAAACCATTATTTCGCGGACATTGGTGTGGGTTACACGTTTACCTATTTTTTAATTTAGTCTGTCACACTTACATTGTAATGTATAAGTCCCAATAAAGTAAAATAAAATGACGGTTTTCTCATGATGTTTTACTTCTCCATTCTGAGAGCACTGGTGATGATATAATTTACACAAAGTAAAGCGCCTGTTTATCTACCAACCCGCACTGGGCCCGCGTGGTGGATTACGGCCCACTCCCCCTCACAGAGGGGAGGCCTGTGTCCCAGCAGTGGGGACATTATAGGCTGAGCGGGTTCGAACCTACGACCTACATACGACTCGTAAGGCGCAGCCGTTTCCACTGAGCCAACATTGCTCTACGTAATTAAAAGTAATTATTAGATAGCAAATACATAATTAAAAGTAATTATTAGATAGTAATTATTCAGTTTATGGCAGCAACGTCTTTGCATTTTCTGCGAAGCGTTTCGACGAAGGCAAATTATTTACGTACTAATAAGTACCTAATTTATGATATGTGGGGAATAGCGAGACTGATGAACGTCAGATTAATTAATCTGATCCCTAATCTGATTTCAGGACAGTCTGGTTTAAACTTCATACAGAATCTTATTACTAAGCAATATTAAACATGTCAAAGTTTGTGTGTTTAGATGTTCGTTACTCAATCACGCACGCGGCTGAACGGATTTGGATGAAATTTGTTACACAAATAGTTTATAACTTGGATTAACATATAGGGTACTTTTTATCCCGGTAGTACGTTCCCGTGTCTCCCGGGTTTTTTTTTTGAGGGTGGGAAATCATCAAATAACTTCTCCAGCTCTGGGTGGGGTTTGGAAGCCAAAAGCTCTTATCCTTTGTCGTTAAATTCCTTTTGACGTAATATGAGTTTACACTGTATGCATTTAAGTTATGCTGGAAAAACAAATTATGTAGGAGAAACTTTAAAAGTGAATTGGGTATGAACATTCTTGTCGGACGTAAAAGAACAGCGCCATCCCATTTCTTCCCGTGGGTGTCGTAGGAGGCGACTAAGGGGCTTACTAGAGAATGGGCAGCAGCGTTCTCTATGCATTTTACCACCATACTGCGATCGCCAACCCGCCTGTCAAGCGTGGCGATTATGGCAATCCCCTCTCCGTTTGGTGGAGGCCTATGTCCAGCTGTGGACGTTTAAAGAATCATGAATGTCTTTTAATACATTACTTACCTATTAACTATTTATCATCGCCCATAACTTCCTAATTCATTCTGAAGGCGAAACGTGGTAAAACGCACTGAGCCCGCGTGGTGGATTACGGTCTACTTCCTCTAACCGAAAAGAGGCTTGTGTCTCAGAAGTGCAAACATTATTGGCTGATCATGCACTGCTCTCAAAACAGTGAAGAAAAACATCGTGAGGAAACCGGCATGTCCTAGAACGAAAAAATCTAAGCCATATTTACACCTTTCAACCCACACTGGGCCCGCGTGGTACATTACGGCCCACATCCAATGAGGAGGCTGGCCTGACCGACCCTTGCTCGTTGAAGCGCCAGCCCGCGCCGCAGCTGAGCCAGTAGCTTTAAATTCCCCGATCAATAATAATGCCAATATTTTGATCCAGCCTGTTGCCAATGATAGCTGTTCCCCTATCAGTGACGCCCTGAGCCGAGGTCCGTACCCCACAGGGGGTGCCCTCAGCGTGCAGTCGCCTAGTATGTAAGTGTAGTTTTTAAGCCCTGGCTGGAGGCGTTAAGTTTATTTTTAATGGCAGCCCCAGGAAAGCCCGGTTAAGCAGTCACGGCCTCTCAAGGTCAACTGCGAGATGCCCGACAAAATAAAATGAGGAGGCTGGGTCCCAGCAGTGAGAACATTGTAGGCAAACTACCAAAGCCAATAAAATCTTCAAAAGACCTAAATTCTTCCAAAAAAGTACTCCAAAGGTTCCTAATACAAAAAGCATTGGTTGAATATTTAGAAGAAAAATAAAAACCGTGATGTCTTATGCTCACATTGATTAATTGTTACCTAGTTACTTTAGTTAATAAGTTTAGCTAGCTATTAATTGTTAACTTCATTTAAAATGTTTTGTTTTAATCCTTTAAAAATTTAAACAGTTACTTAGTTTTATTTTATAAGCTACATGTACAACTACTATTGTGTAGTGTAGGTAGACCATATTTGTACGCCTTGCAAGGCAGCGCATAGTGATAAAACTTTTATTTGATTATGGAGGATAATTCTTAGTTATTTTCTTTGAAAGCGTAGCACTGCATCCTCGAAAGACAAGAACATCAACCTTAGGCTTATGGTATGAAGTTGTTAATCTATCAAAGAAATTTGATAGATTGGGGTAGCTTGATGTGCTGGCGTCTGTACCTATATTC
Source organism: Antitype chi (assembly GCA_947359405.1). Lineage (NCBI taxonomy): Eukaryota > Metazoa > Arthropoda > Insecta > Lepidoptera > Noctuidae > Antitype > Antitype chi. Next base: position 8,821,593 of record OX375826.1, read on the forward strand.
TCGAAAGCACTTATGTACCTATAAACTGTGAGATTTTGGCCCCCGACCTGCCACGTCGCATCCCATCCAAGCCTGCCCGCGTTCTGACTTCGTTTTCAATAGCGTTATTACCGACTTTTTTCGTTTTGCCCGGCTTCTTAGGCTTGCAGCGCGATATACAATAGCCTTCGTCAAGAATTGGGCTATAAAATGCAAAAAGATTTTTTCAAATTTGAGTGGAAAGTCGAAAGATTGAAGAGAAGAAGATCCTTTCATACAAACTTACAAACAAACTTTATCCTCTTTCTAATATAAAGTAAGTATAGATGAAGGACATTTTAAGGGAGATCTAACATGAAATACACAACTACCACCCAACAGTAGAATATTTTTATTCGATTTCTACGTAAACGCTGTTCCAGCACTACAGAATAAAGTAAAAGCGTTCTTAAAGAATTCGAGCGCAATACAAAACAGAAAAGAGATACAGTACAAGCTCGATTTCATACACTCGAGTATTCCTAGTCGCACTGACTCGATACATAGGCACTGGTAACAGAAATCGAATACGAAATCAAATCGCTACACTGCGATCCGGAACGTAAAATTGGAAAATGTGATTTGCAATCCATTTCTAGATGTTTTTTTTTTGCCTCGTTCTAATTAGCTTGGTACTTTTACTTTGCTGACTGGCTGATATTTTCACACGGCACATGTTTTTTTTTCTGATTTCGTTTGTTCAGATACGAGTGAATAAAACCTTTTCGTATACGTTCTTGGAAAACGCAGATCTATAGGTGTTGAGAATTGATCGATAAATTGAACTATAGCCTGTTCCAAAGGGATCTGTTAAAATGTAAACAATTTTAGGGTTACTTCTTATTATCTTATTTTACTACTAGCTTTTGCCCGCGACTATTCGTACGCGTGGACTTTAGAATCAAGTAGATAATCATTTTTTTTAAATAATATATTGCCTATTTTTTAAGTTCGACCTCTCGGAATACATCATTGAAAACTGCATTCAATTCCATGCAGTGGTTTTTGCGTGATGCGGTAACAAAAATACAGACAGACAAAAATTCTAAAAACCGTTGTTTTGGCTTCTGTTGCTCTAATAAAGACCCCCCATACTATTTTTTCTTCAATATCTTTAATGTACAGACATCGGCCTGTTACAATTTTATTATATGTATAGATAATTAATCTGTATTGAGAAGGTTTCAATTTCATATCTCGCCTCTTTTTTGCAACAATTATTGTTTGAATTACATGATTACCTATATCATTGCAATTTTAGCCTGTCACTTTGTGGTGAGGTTGTCTGTGGTCAGTGTGATTATAATTAAAAAAGAATCGATCAATTTTCAGGTTTAAAAATTAACCTCAATTGTTAAATTAAAGACTCCTATAAGGTGATTTAAAAATAGAATGTTGATTTGTATTATACAAGAAATGGGTTTAGTCACCAACTCGACATGAGAGACTGGACACGCGTGTGTCCAGTTGGTGAAACTCAAAATTAGTATCATTTATTATTTCGTAATCTGGACACGCCAAAAAAATTACGCGTGTCCACATAGTCAAACTGATATTTTGACACTTTTATGTATTCGCCAACTGGACACAGAGTTTTTTTGCAAAAACATAATACAGTCAGAGGCACTTTTAAATGACACAAATACTGCACTTAATACACACGAAACGAAGTAAACTTATAACGAATTATGATCAAAGGGTTACCGGGTTGGGATTTATTACCCGTTCCAACCAATCAGAGCAGACTACGTCATTGTTAGTCGCCGGCCCCCGGGAATACAAAAAATTGTAATAGAACTGGCTATATTATGTTGAAGATTATAGAAAAGCATAGAGACAGTGACTTTCGAATACTATCAGTGTCAAAAATACATCTATATAATTAAAACAAAGTCGAGTTAGTTACACTACTTATAACACTAGAACGGCTGAACTGAGTTTTATGATCTTTGATTTGTTGGATTCCTCTCCGGCCCGAATAGCAGAAAAAATATTAAAACATGGGAAAAATAAACGAAAAAACATATTAGGACAATTCATTTTCTCATAAATTTTTCGTGTCAGCTCGGTAAGAATACACCTAACATTGGCATGTCAGGTAGAAAACGCTACATGACTTCGAAGTACCAGGTTGTCAAAACTTACAACGGAGGTATGTCAGTAATTGAAAAGACGTTATTCCTTCGAAGTACCAGATTGTCATAACTCGGTAAGAGTACACCTGACATAGGTATGTCAGTTATTAGAAAAGGCTTTATGCCTTCGAAGTACCAGGTTGTCATAACTCGGTAAGAGTACACCTGACATAGATATTATGTCAGTTAGAAAATGCTTTATGCCGTCGTAGTACTAACTAGGTTGTCATAACTCGGAAGGAGCCACGTAACATTGGTATGTCAGCTAGAAAACGCTTTAGTCCTTCAAAGTATGAGGTTGTCATAACTTGGTAGGAAATCATGCGTAATGACTCAAAATGTTTTGCTGATAGGTTAAGACAATATTTATTGCTTCTGAGGCGGTACGAAGTTCGCCAGGTCAGCTAATTCTTTATAAATTCACAACTGGTGAATAATTTTACTATGACATACAAAATTACCCGTTCCTAGCAGTGGGACGTTTAGTGGCCGATGATGATTGTTATACAAATCATTAATCTGCGTGACTGTACTTTGTCATGAATTCAGGCAAAATGCGAACGTGTGGTGAAAACTTTAAAATGAATTAATTTAAGTTTCACTATGTGGACACGCTTAAGAATCTTGGCCTGTCCAGATGACGAAATAATAAGTGATACATATTTTGAGTTTCACCAACTGGACACACGCGTGTCCAGTCTCTCGTATCGAGTTGGTGACTAACCCAAGAAATGAAACCATTGAATTAGTATCTCTTCTCTTCTTCTTCAACCCTTAGCCACCCAATGCTGAGTGTAGGTCTCTTCCAAATCTCTCCACTTTTGGCGGTTTTGTGTCATGGCTATCCAGTTTCTTCCGGCCACTTTAATGAAATCATCTGTCCACCTAGTCAGTTGTCTTCCCACATTCCTCCGTCCCGTCCGTGGGCTCCACTCCAGCATTTTCTTCCCCCATCTTCCATCCAGTCTACGGCATATATAGCCCGCCCACTTCCACTTTCTTTTTGAATTAGTATGTGGTACTACAAATTGGTTTCCACAGGATGATCTGATCCATTACACATTACATTTTTAACAGATATTTTTGGGACAGACAATAACATCAAATTGTTTAAAGTTTTCCCACTTTGGGTAAAGACAGATCAAAAGAAGAACAAGAAACTCAATACCGAAATGGCGTCATCAAAATACCGAAATGGCGTCATCAACCCGCTCGACTTTCAGTAGGTACACGAGACCCTTAAGCTAATGGATAACATACTACAATGTTTATTTATTTATGATCTACAACAAAATATAAACACAATAAATTACACACAAATAAAAGCAACATTATTAAGTAGGCTCTTCTCCTCCTACACTTATGTAAGATAAGTAGATACTGAAGACCCAAATATTTTATACCTATTGCACATTGAAAACATAGCTACAATATGACAAACACTTGATGTGTTTGTCATATTCCTAGGCAAGGAAGCGGGAAAGCAAGATGGTCAAAGTTCCTATAAATAAAATCCTTCTAATATTTTAAATGTGAAAGTTTGTGAGAACGGATGGACGGATTGATGTTTGTTAGTGTTTCACGCAAAAACTTCGGAATGGATTTGGATAAAATTTGCCACACAGATAGTTTATAACCATTATTAACACTTAGCATACTTTTTATCCCGGTAATACGTTCCCGTGGGATAATTTCCGAACTACACGCGGGCAAAGCTGCTGGCAAAAGTTAGTCCCTTAGAAGAACAAAAACAATAAAATTATTGTTCCATTTCAAATTTTCCATTTCAAAATCACTTTAACTTTTAAATAAGTATACAACACCTTTTGACAAGTCCGTCTTCACTTTGTACCATCGTAGTACTCTTGAACCTCATCTACTCGTATGCATAATTCAATGGCTATTATTATGTTAATACCTGGTTTCCGTGCTAGACGGAAAAAGGGCATTTTATTTACTGAAACATTTACAAGTTTCGTGTACCAACCATTTGAGGTTTATTTGCTTTATTTCATTGAAACGGTTAAATCACAATAGGGTATTACACTAATCTTTGAAAAGTGTCCTAATTAGATTCTAAAGTGCTAATAAACCATAAAAAAACACGCCATATTGGTCTGTGGATATGACGTCAGTTTGCTAAGTAGCTAAACAAATGCGCTGATATTTTGTATGATAATTGTTTGTAATTGAAAAAAATAGTTATGATTCTACTTATCGTTGGTTTTCTGTTCTTGAATGCAAAATATTATTTATATATACGAGTATAAAAATTACTTACTTTGCGAAAATAATAAAAGTACAAAATTGTTCAATTGACATGCCGTATGACGTAATAACATGGCGGCTACTATTTCATGGTGTTCAAAAACAGATTAAAAAAACTGAATTGAATTTTAAAATTTATTGTGTTATTTTATGAACTAAAACTAACATTTTCCGACTGCACTATGCCTAAGCTATCATAATAATATATTTTTAGATTTTTTCTCATATAGAGTAAAATACCCTAATAATACAATATTAATTGAAGACACAGAAAAGAGGAAATAGAAAATTTAAACATACCTACCTATGAGATCTAGCAAAATGGAGTACCTTCTTCATCATCATCTGCCTCGCCTTTTTCCAACTATTTTGGGGTCGGCTTCCAGTCTTACCGGATGCAGCTGAATACCAGTATTTTACATGGAGCGACTGCCTATCTGACCTTCACAACCCAGTTACTGGGTAAGAGGTCACATCTGTCAAGGGTATGACTGGTTGTCAGACTTTCGGGTTTCCGACGACCCGTAACGAATGTCAAAGATCCACGAATGACAGCCGGGACCAACGGAGTACCCACTTATCAGTTTATATTCAGAACTAACAGAAGAGCTCGTGGGAAATACTAACGGCCGCTTGGGTCGATTTAAGGTTAAGCTACGCTTGCCGCGGTCGGTTCAGGGATGGGTGACATCCAATACAAATCGAGACCTCTTCGTGGCTCGGGAACCACTTTAAACTGTTGGTCTAGGCTGTCATTCATAGATCTTTGACAGTCTTTACGTGGTGATGGTTACAGTTTGCGCGTCGATGTCCTCGCTACCCTGTGTACTAGTGATGTTCCGGATATCTGTATCCGTATCCGTATCCGTGGATACCCGCGGGAGAAAAATGATCCGTATCCCTATCCTTTACATTTTTGACAGATCTTTTACCTTATTAATAATTCCATATTGACTACTAAACTGCTTTGTAGACCTTTTTGTAACTCGTACAACAAACACAAACGTTATCTATGCTGCTCAGTGTCGCACTTAAACTATTAACAAAACAAAAAAAAGACCCGTGAAACGCAAGTCGAAACATGTTCTGTCACGCAAAGCGTCAAGTGGCGTCAACTATCGTTTCAAGGTCACGCGCACCGACACCTATTGAGTAATAAAGTTAAGATCCGTATCCGTAGATCTTGACGCCAATTATCCGTATCCGGATCCGTATCTGCGGATCTACCTTTTTAATGATCCGGCACATCACTATTGTGTACCTACAGCATACGAATGCCATGTATAAATGTAGAAATATAAAATAGGGTGACACAATGGGTGGTCTTATCGGTTTGAAACAATGAAAAGATGGATATATCTACTGTGTGATGGATGATATTGCTAAAAGGGGGTGACTACCGACATGACGACTCATATATAGTGAAGTATGGCAGACATATTGCACTGACCCCGAATAAGAGAATTTGTCTGGTAAAAAAAAAAAATTTTTAAGAACTTTCCTTTGAAAACAAAGACATATATTTATAGAAATTAATGATCCCGGCTGAAGAATGAGCTCTTCTATCCAATTTGCAAATGTCGAAGACATCATACTTCACTGACAGGTCCTAACGACCGGACTCTTCGATTGAACTTCGAACATGTCACCCACTGTCTCTGGACTTGTTGACATATCTACAGGAAATCTAGGTCATATGAAGGGAAAATTTAAGTTTGCTGCACCCGTGACATTTGAACATTAAGCATGTATAAGTCTGTTTATTTTCATTACTATCTGTGTCATGAAAATAAACATTTGGATCTACCAGCGAATCGGATGTCTAAACTTAAGATAGAGTCTGTGGCGATTTGGTTATCACATTAAATAGTACAGCAGTTAATACAAGTTGATATCAGTCTGTTGAAGTAGTATCTAAAATTAACAATTTTGTTAAAAAAAGATAGCATAAAAAAATGGCATGAAACAAACCACCTTTGATAAAGGAACTAGACACGCGTGGGGCGATGGTATCAACAATTCCAGACAAACTTTACTAGTATGGAATTATTGCTAATCACAAACGTTAAATACTAAAACGAAAAAGATGGTCCCACGGCTGGAATGTTAATAATTTTAATTGTGTATGTAGAATACGTGTATTAACCTAATCGCCATCCTGTTTATTGAATAAATTATCGGGACATCGGCATTTTTTTTTTAAGTACACAGGAACAGTATCATTTCATAATTCCATACATGTGCAATATGCATTTTCAGGCACACATCACGTTATTTATACTGTACATTGACATACAAGTCTCCATTAGTACCTACAAGTATAGGTACCTAAGTAGTCGACTTACCTTCGGCTCAAAATTGCCTTATCTCTTCGATCATAAGCTAATTATGTTGCCTCTTACATAGAACACTGTTATCTTCTAATCATGTGACCTACTGCCAGGGGTGCGGGTTGCTCGAAAGAGATACCGTGGCCCCTGGCACACAGGCAACTGAGGGAACACGGGTGGTATTTAGTCAGTAAAAGTCTGACACGCCCTCCTGCTCCACCCAGAGTGGGAGAAGTTATTTGATGATTTCCCAACCTCAAAAAAAAACGTGTGACCTAAGTTTATTACACGTATAGTTTCGTTAGGTACCCCGAAAGCTTTTCAATAGATTGCCATATATTATGACATAGATTGTTTGCAAAAATGTTTAAGTTGTTAATTTTTTGTAATCCTTCTGAACACTGTTTTGATTTAGAACAAATAATCGTTATACATAAACCTAAACTGCATTTTCATAAGGTATTAAATAATAGTAAGTTAAACATCGAATAATTTCAAATTATCAATATTTTAAACCGCAAATACCATAGTAAATTCTTATGAACAAACAATGTTGTAAGTAAATACCTAGTTAATCACACGAACCTATTAATACGTCACAGTGGACCACATTCCAATTGTCTTTCAAACCAGTTATTATATGGGCCGTTTGTCTGATGATGCGTAGAAGTCCTTTGTACAGCTTTTCCATCCATTGTCCAATGGCTCTTTGTGTTTTTATATTATGACATACGTCGGTGGATAGTTTTCGGGGTGTAGGTACTCACTGAAGTAGTCATTGTGTCGGAGAAAATGACAGCCAACTGTCACATAGGGACGCGGCATAGGGGGGCGTTGGAAATACGTTTTTACGTTAACTTAAGTTTTTTTTTCTTTAATGATTACTTTTAACATATTTTCGTTTGACTGTGCTGTTTTTGGCTTTAACAATAGATTTCTTTATTCATTTATATTATATTTTTCAAGGAAGAAAAATATTGAAATTAAATGGATTCGGCAATTGGAACCGCGGTTCCAGTTAATTGCGGTCCCAGTCGCCGGGGCTTTTTCAAAAATATTTTTGAAAAAGTCGAAAGTCAAGTGAAAATTCCCCAAAGAATATTAAAAACCGTCTTGCTCCTAAACTGTAAATAATCGCTGAACATACATGGGAGTATTTCGGAAAGCCCTTGAAGAGAAGCTATTCACTATTTTCTTTGGACATAGTTTCACTGGCTACCCTGTATAAGTAGGTACGTTATTTAAGGCCGTGAGGTGAACAAATCGGATCCCGTGAAACGGGGTCCGGTAGTTGTGGTAGAATTTGACGTTTTGTAAATGACCTTCTCGTCATGATGGTTACAGCTGTTCTAACCAGTAACCACTAATAGAATCATACGCTGAATTAATTGTTACAGTTTGCGCACTGGTTAACATTTTATCCTGTATAACAACGTCCAAGAGGAGTACCTACTATCGACACGAAAAGAAGCTGCTGTTAATAAGTATTTATTTATTTATCAAGGGTTTACCAACGGCCTGTGTGTAATGTTTCTTACAGATAACTTCATTCAAAAGTATTCTGGTTTCTCTACCAATATCGTTTTTTTTTTTAATTCAAAATGTAGAATTCCATTACAGACTAATCTAAGCTGTCGGAATAACACAGAAATCGATTTATCGCAGCATGCGCAGACGCATAACAACTGCGATCACGTACCAAACAAGGAAAATAAGCAATCTATTTAAATACCGTAAACATTCCGATTCCACCGTCCTGTGGTTTAGTTACTCATGTGCAACCGTATGTAATTTTCAAGGATATTAATTAGCGCCATTAGGTGCTAATTAATATCCCTCCTTTCGTATTACCCAGTGAATGGGTTGTGGCGGTCAGATAAGCAGTCGCTCCATGCAAAATACGGGTATTCAGCTGTATTTGGTTAGACTCGAAGCCGACCCCAACATAATTTCCCAGGCACGTAACAACTTTTTTTTAAAACAGTAATGTTGTAAATTTTCAAAACATTGTTGCGTCAAAAAAGTTAACCCTATAACATCCGAGCGAATAACCTAAAGCTATCGACAGACAGGCTAAGCAATTCACGTTCGTCTGAAGAGAGCGTTATTGTACAGGCACAGGGTAAATAGGATATGGAATAAATTGAAATGCTCTCACGGTACCTCCTGCACCCTGTCACTATTTGAACGTAGGTAGGTATTTCAGAGCATTTTATAGGCAGGTATGGAGGATTTTATAGGTCGTAAAGTTTTTTATGTACCTATAGTGATGACAGTATATATACTATATCGAGGGTTTTACATAAATGTTATAAATTGAAGCCGTTTTTCCGAATCGTTTTAGTACATTAATATTAAACTATCATAGGTATAGAAAACTGAGTTCTTTTTATCATACATGATTAAAAAAAACTCAGTACTATACCTAAGTTCTAACTTTAGATTGTTTAGTACGTACAATACTTTTGTAGATAACGTTGTCATTCAGTAACAGAAAAATACTCTTTGTCAAATAAAAGTATTACTTGTGAAAGCAAAAAAAAAAATAAGTACCAATTTATGCAACAAACAGCACACGGAAGACTTTTAATCAAATATGTAAAGTAAAACTGCCACAAAATAAATTATATGAAGTGACATAATATAGTACGACTGCTTACGAATGGTACGAGTACTTTCAGAAATAACAGCAATTCCCTTTATGAATGTACGATGATAATTGTGACAAGCACGCAGACAATATAACCCTTTCATAATCTGGACAAAACATTCCTATTTCATAACTGAACAATGAGGAACGCGGGAAGTCTGGGTCAACCCTAAAATGTCGACGCTGTACCGACGAGTCATAAGTTCATTTACATGCCACAGTTGGTCTTAGTTCTTGCGTTTCTGTCCTAGTTACGTTACGGTTAGTTGGCTTCGAAAACAAAACTGCTTTGATAAAGCTATAGTCGGAGAAGCTGAAACTAGGTAATGTTAACAGCTCGAACTTATTTGGCAAATTTTTTGTTGTCTAACGAAAAAAATATATATAATTTAAATGTACAAGTAGTTAAAATAATTACGTTTGAACGTAGGAATGTTGATGTCAAATTGGGTAGATAGTGACTTGGTATCGTTTTTTTTAATACAACGAGTAACATAATTAACGCAAGACCTCATACACCCCAATTAGAGTATTGAGTTAAAAGCATAATACGGTGACCAAAACTATTTTTATTTAAAGCTAACTGATATTATTAAGAAAAACGTGTCGACCCAAACATTACTTTATGCATTTAAAATTGAGACTTATTTCTTCTGAAATAAGATTGAATTTTCTTTGGCTCAATCAGTGGTAGGTATGGCAAAATACATAATTTAAAAAAAAACTTATACTAAAAGTTACTGAAATCGATTCAGTAGTCAATTAGGAACAAACTACTTTCACGTCTTGCGTCTATTCTGTTACACCTGGTATATTTAAATAATATCGACGCGACCCTGCTTCGCTCGGTTTTTTAAGACTTGACAAAATATTGAGATTTCTTTATTATGTGGTAGTTTATTATTGATGAATTATACACATACAATTAACGGAATAAATTCTCTAAATGAAGATACAAACCGCATCAAAATCACAAATAACGCGGTCACACAGGCAGACACGAAACGAACGAACACCTTAATTTTATAATATGTATTACGTATAAATAATGCGTACATATAGAAGGTAGGGAAAAACCTACTTGCACTTAACAAAAGGTACTGTCATTCACTATTCATTAAAGCTATACGACCTATAAAGTCCTCTATCATCATCGTCATTATCTTATCAGCCGAAAGATGTCCACTGCTGGACACAAACCTCCCCCAAAAGGGAGGAATTTGCCATAATCGTCACGCTTGGCAGGCGGGTTGGCGATCGCAGTATGGTGGTCAAATGCATAGAGAACGCTGCTGCCAATTCTCTAGTAAGTCCCTTAGTCGCCTTCTACGACACCCATGGGAAGAAATGGGATGATGCTATTCTTTTACGTCCGGCACCACACGGAACCTCCATACCTAGACAGATATAATATGTTACACAACATTAGAAATAAATTCACAATATTCACATCCCTAAAGAAAAAGTTCATTAAAAATAAAAACGACGGGCAAACTTAATTAAATAAAAAGTATCTCTATGAAAGTACCATTTTTTTTTTCATGCTTAAAAAATAGAGGAAGGGCTGTAAAAGCAATTTGTCACTGGGGATAAATTGCTGCAGAAGTATTAAACAGATGTTACTCCACAGGGTGGTCCAGCGAGTCGTGATCGCAATTTGTAAGCACGCAGTAAATTCACTTTAATATTATGAAGTGTATGTAAAAAGTCAGCAGAAAGAATATTGTGTCTATTTTAAAACGATTTTTGCGTTCTTTGATTTTTAAAACAGTTTTGTATAAGTTTTGATTCTCTTGAGCCAGCACCCTAATTGTGTAACGTACCTACTATCAATCACAATCTGACTGATTTTGAAGGATTGCTGCATAATGTTCGAAAATTATGTCTGCTTATCAACGTAAATAACGCAATGAATGTTGTTGAACTGTCAAAATAAAGCCATTCCTATTGTTAGGTAACGTAAACGCTTACCGTTCTAGTGTTGTTTTTCAAAAACAAAGCTAAATACTTTTTGCTGCACAACTAATACTGTAGTATTAAATGCAAAGCGGCTGTTTGTCTATATTACATTATTTACGCTTACTGTTCAGGTTGCGCAAGCATCACCACACAGGTTTTTTTTTTTAATCCACGATAAAATAATGCAGTGTAATATATGATGAGGGGACCTAAGATTATTTACTATTTATCCAGTTTCTCAAATAGTCAGGTTTAAATTGACAGTTGTCTGATTTACAGAGGCCCCCGCTAAGACAGTCGAAACGTACCGTACGTAACATAGGTATATAATAAAGAGGGAAAAATGTGAATTAAAATTTCATTAAAAATGTTCAGACCAATATTCAAAATGATAAATTATTATTAGCTGTCAAAAGGCTCGCCCCCTATTACATGGGACAAAAACATAACTGGCGAATTGTGAGTGTATTATTGGTACAACCCTTCGAGCAAACAGCGTCATGTTGTTATTAGTTGTATACCATAAGCAGGCTATTGAACTACAAACTCCCAATTATACAGGTAAAAAAAATCGAAAAATTCTAAAATTTACATTCCCAGTTAAAGGTATTCCCCGTAACAAGAGGTATTTCAATGCTAAAGTGTCGGGACGTCATTGTAGCTGTAGTAAGTAGAGGTTTGTCACATATCCAATGACCACTTGTTTGATGCTACCACTTATTTGGTACTATACTATACTTATTTAGTATCCTGAACAAGATTATCATTTCGAAAAGAAGTAGAAAAGTTGAACATAAATGTGATTAAAACGGAAGCCTGCTCGCTCACCGGGATAATTCAATGAATTTAATATTTAACTTGTTGCCAATGTTTCCGACACAGATGTCAAAAACAGCGGGATGTCTGGCCCTACGTTTATTACGAAACAGGAATATAATAAAGATTTACATTTTAATTTAAGTGGAATTAACAATGTGATCCAAAAACGAAATCAATTTATTGCTGACAATGTTCAATACATTGTTCGTGATTTTATTATTCATTGGGCTTCAGAAAAAAAGGATGAATTGTTCAACCAACCCAGTAAGCATTGGTTACCGAAAGACAGTAAAATTACTATCAAAGGATCAGGCTGCCAGGGGTGCGGGTTGTTCTGCCAGGGGTGCGGGTTGTTCGAAAGAGATACCGCGGCCCCTGGCACACAGGCAACTGAGGGAACACGGGTGGGTTTTAGTCAGTAAAAGTCTGACACGCCCTCCCGCTCCACTCAGAGCGGGAGAAGTTATTTGGTGATTTCCCACCCAAAAAAAAAAAAAAAGGATCAGTAATATAACCTACACTAGCTTTTACTCGAGTCTTCGCCCGTTCGGATAATATCCCACGGGAACGTACTACCGGGATTTAAAGTACCCTGTGTGTTAATCCAGGTTGGATTAACGAACCGACATTGGATAACAGGCACACAGATAGTTTATAAACTGTCTATGTGCCTGTAAAGCTCCCGTCGGCATGATTTTTCCAACATTAAAATGACGGAAAAAATTGGCTGAAGACTGCCGATAATTGTTGGAGAACAATCATCGTCATATTTCTGCCAATTAACACAAAACCTTGTTAATTACAAAGACACCGTCCATTGGCAAAAACCGTATGAAAATCCGTTCGGTAACTTTTGAGTTTATCGCGTTCAGACAGTCACGAAAGGGGGAGACTTTGTTTTAAAATGTGTAGTAATGGAGGGTTAAAAAAGGAGAAAGAAAATAGAGAAAACCTATAGATAAGTATTTCCTCGAAACGTTATAAATGCTCTCAGTCCCGATAATTTCATATTAGTGTAAGGTACGGTACACCTATTAAGAACTTCGCGGGACTTTAATGATCTACGAGTAAAGGTGCGTTTAGTTATAACGAACAGGAGTATAACCCGACCTCAGAGTAATAACATACTTGCCTTGCCGACGGGGATACTATGTATTAACAAACTAACTTCAAGCGATTATTTGTCTAACCTACGATACAAAAAACTACCAATCTATACTTAAAGGATTTTGAAACAAATTGGTCAACATACCAAAAAGTTGGAGTATCTTGCTTCATTATAGTATAGTCTAGTATAACAAGGTGTTTCAAAAACTGGTCTCTCCATTTATTATAACAGTAGACAAAAATTTCCCACCAAGGTACAAACAAAAAAATGTTGAACCTTGCTCTAAGTAGATAGACTTTCATCTCATTTTAGGGTTAATTAAAGCGTTGTACCGGGTTTTGGTCTCGGCTGGAGGCGATAACATTGTTTATTTATTCGTCCCAGAATTAGTCTTTACAAAGAGTATATTGTCTAGAGTTGTTATCGGTTTTGATATCTATCAGTGTTAAAGCACCTTAAAAACACACAAGTCTTAAAGGCAGATTCACACGAAATGTTTTATTAATGAGTTCCCTGAAATAAAACCAGAGGCGCCTCGTAGCTCAGCCACTGTTAATAAAATACACTATTAATTTTCCATGGCGATGGTCACCATTATGCAAATTGCAATTTGCTAAATTGCTTCATGAATTAGTGGCGCATTTTGTTGGAAGAAATGCAACTCTGTCTGCAACAAATCAAAATGGCGAATTTTATCCTGCATTTTATTGTAAAATTGTAACTAACGAGCTGTTTCTTTTTTTTCAGTTTCAGGCATGATTTGAACTATCGAGGTGAGTCGACGTTTTTATTAACTTTTGTTGGAAAATTATTTTTGTAGGAAGGTTGTGAAAAATCATTAAACTGCTTTTGTGAAAATAATTTTATCTAAACTCATATCGTAAAATTCAAATTATTTTCAAAATGAGTTTACATTGACATACGTGGGACCTCGTGGGACACTTAGAAAACAGCGGGATGTCTGGCCCTACGTTTATTACGAAACAGGAATATAATAAAGATTTACATTTTCATTTAAGTGGAATTAACAATGTGATCCAAAAACGAAATCAATTTATTGCTGACAGTGTTCAATACATTGTTCGTGATTTTATTATTCATTGGGCTTCAGAAAAAAAGGATGAATTGTTCAACCAGCCCAGTAGGCATTGGTTACCGAAAGACAGTAAAATTACTATCAAAGGATCAGGCTGCCAGGGGTGCGGGTTGTTCTGCCAGGGGTGCGGGTTGTTCGAAAGAGATACCGCGGCCCCTGGCACACGGGCAACTGAGGGAACACGGGTGGGTTTTAGTCAGTAAAAGTCTGACACGCCCTCCCGCTCCACCCAGAGCGGAAGAAGTTATTTGATGATTTCCCACCCAAAAAAAAAAACCAATACAATATACAACAAAGGGCAAAACCAAGAATTATTCAGTCACAAGCCCCTCAATTTACAGGTCTATTATAATAATATTATTATGCGCACTCAAAGTAAAAATAAAACCGCACAATAACGACTTTCAAATTGAGTATCTCATAAAAATAAGGCTGCTGGCCCGTAAGAAGTTGATAACGATTTTTTTGTTTAGCATAAAATGAGACTCTAGCCGGCGTCGAAAGCCCTCAATGTGAGGGTGAGTAAAAACACTTTCGACTTCATACCCTCTTTGAACGAAAATCCCCTTTCCCTTGTTATATGATATTGAGAACTAAGAAGTATGTACCTAATAGGTAGCTTCTTCGTTTCTTGCTAGCTAAATTCCGATTCTTTGGTGGAATGAATATTTGTAAAGTTAATCAGTGGATTGAATTCGGGATTAAAATTACGTTGTGATTTATGTACCTAATTAAGTTGGGTGGTTTTTATTAATTATTTTTATTCGTAGGTAATCATAGAATAGTGTATAAGGACAACCTCGTGGCTTTGCCTTATTTCTAGGTAATGTTAATTCTAAGCAACTGTGCCGGATTTAGGGTGGGGTCAACCCGAAATAGATACCGGGATATAATGGGGCAAATCGTTAATGGAAACTGGCTGAATATGGGCACGAACTATGTGATAGAGATGTGTTAAAAATAACCATATTTTGAAGAGTTATAAATATAATATACAAGTGCAACATTATACTATAAAGTAGGATTTTTTCATTTATTGGTAAATCACTTAAAAATCCATCACTTTCTTTGTAGACCAAAATCTTATTACAGGAAAGGTCCTCAAAATACTCAGGAATCAAATAGAAATTCGATACGAGAATAATAAATAGCTTTGTATACAGATGACAAAAACAGGCTGGGGAGTAAAGACAGACAAAGGAAATAAGGTTATTGCTACCTCCGGGCCTATTGTACCAGGGAAGGGCTAACGGGCTAGTGCTAAGTAAACATTGCAAAATATACTATTTATTCAACGGATTTCTTGAACATTTTAGTGCGGGAGACGGATATTAAAAAATGGTAGTGGATACTGAGATATTTTTCATCGAAATATATTGCTTGCGGGTTTTTCTTTAAGTACATGAAACTGTAAGTAAATTCTGGCTTTTAATAATTGTCTTTAGGTAAACTTATAGGGTAAAACCAGGATAGTTACCCCAGGGGTATAGTTGCCCCGATTGTATTCACTCTAGTTTCGCGAATTCGCATGCTATTTTATTTATCTATCGAGAGATTCTCCTACAACCACTAAGTTGACCGTGTCGCATGTCTCTGTGCGATTGCATGGCAAGGCAAATTGCTATCAAAGTTTTTTTTGTTTTTTTTCCCTATGTGTCCCAAAATTTAGAGGTCCGCAAAAATCGCTAATACTCTGAAAATATTAAAGATAATGTTATATACTTTTCATTTGTAGATGAGAAACTTGCTTTTTTGTACTGACATATAGAGTGATTTCCAAAAGTGTGGCAACTATCCGGCTTTTGTGTGAGTCTAAATCTTGAGACTAATAACCAAATGGACCTCTGCCTAATCCCTCGGGGATATGCAGTCGCGATGTTATGTAAACGAATAAACAGATGAAAAATTATGTTTACCAATTTTAATTAATAACTCGCCAACTTCATAGAATCCGAAAAACTACGAAAAACAAGAAAAATAACGACGCTCGTTCTTTTTGAAGTTAATTAAAACAGGGCCTCGGAAACGACTTCCACTTTCAACTTACGTAAGCACCTAGGAAAAGTAAAATGGCCGAATGAGCAAACTCCTACTGAAGTGTTGGGACAGGAACATTAGAATTCGGAACGATAATGGCGTATCATTGACGTGCCACATGGAGGGAATAAATACTTTTAGATCGAAAAACCTTTATGAAGCACAAAAAAATCTTGCCATACTTAGGTTTTTTTTTTATGCCTCAGTGCTGCAACATTGCTGGTATTGTGATATAAGTAGGAAGGCAATTTTCAAAAAGCCATTTTAAATTTACTTTAAGTATTCTATTAATAATATGAAATCTTCTTCCTTCAAAGATCCTTCTAACATTTACAGGGTTATTTTAAATTGACCAGCTAAACTCCGTAGATGCATGTGTTATATTATTATGTGTTAAAGTTATCTTATCACGATAAAAATATCAAATATATTTCATGTTTTTTTGTTGTTGTTACTTGAAGCATGAGTTGAGAAAAACTGTTTTCTTATGGTTTATAATCTTTAACTGTTGATACCCATTGCGTCTGCGGAATCAAGCTATCCAATATAAAATAACCCTGTATTTGTGAATGTGACGCAAAAACGGCAAAACAGATTTGCTTGAAATTTGGCACACAGATAGTTGATTATCACATAGAATAATTTTGGTCCTGGTGGTACGTTTCCGTAGGACAATTTCCGACCTCCAAAGCACATCAAAGCTAGTTTACTTGTAATATTTTCAATATTGAAAATAATATTAAGTAAACTAGCTACCTACTTACCATCCTTCTATCTATGTCGAATGACAATGGAACTTCTACTGTAATTATATTCGTATCAAACTATTTAAACGATGCAAATAGCATAAGACTAACATTTACGGATATGACATACTCAGAATATAGATTAATGTGTTGTATCCGAGCTATTAATATGCACCCTGACTTTGAACCGAGCAATTTATGTCTCGTTACTAGAAGAAGCCCCGGTTGCGCCTGCCAGTAACGAGGGATTTATTGCTCTTTCTTATCCATTTTCCTTATTAATATTGTTTTTTTTCTTTGTGGGCTTATTACTTACCAGCTTTTTTAAGCCCTGTTATAAACGCGGCGTTGAGTTGTGTCTAGAACATCGTCGCATCTGAGGTGCTAGAATAATCAGAAAATATCGTTTCCACTGCTGGGACACAGGCCTCGTCTCTGTGAAAGGGAGTGGGCCGGTATCCACCACGCGGGCCACCTGCGGGTTGGTAGATGTCACATGTCTTGGAATTTTCAGTTCTAGGACATGTTCGGTTTCCGCACCATGTTTTCCTTCAACGTTTTGAGAGCAGTGTTGAAATAATTTATACAAAGTGAAGCATTTGTCTGGGATCGAACCTACGTCACTCAACTCGTAAGTCTCTGGGCAACCACTCTCGCACTTCTGAAGTGCTATCATGGTGTTTATTACTATTCCAGCGAAAGCCAACGTGGAGAAAAGGATTCCCTTAAGGGGAACCTAGTCGCTGGCTCGAACTCACTGGTGGACCTGGTTAAAAATCACGCTGTCTCACCAGGCTTCGTGTCCGGCAGAGATAGTATCAGTGATGAGCAGTTAGACGCTAGTCTACACGCTCAACGTTATTGAGTGTGATGCAGGATCATTTATAGTAAAACAGACGCGTAAAAAATTAAGAAAAGTCCTTCGGAAGATCGGGTTTTATGAAATAGCCCATGCATAAATCAATGACCAATAAAGTTTATTGAACTATTCGATAGTTGAACTTTGTCGGTACCGACTTGGTTTTGGAGATTTTACACTTCTTTTATTACTTAAACACGCCCAAAGCTAAGTAAAATTAGCAAGAAAAACTAATCTTTGTTGGCTCCTAACTTTTTAATGGGTTTTTATTTTAGTTTTCTGTTTCTGTACAGACAATATTAATAATGAGACAAAACGATATCATATTTTACTTTGGATGTGACATTTCAGACAGTGGAGTAAAACACTTCCGAAGTTTGTATGCAAGAAATGTGGACTAGGTTCACCTTTAGCTCCATTTATACGATGCAAGTTTCTTAACTATGGCATACCTACAATACACTTGAAGGAACAAATTATTTGCATCGTTAAGCACTGTTTAAATGGTGCAACAGGCAATTAAATCGCCCCGTGGAAATCAGCATCATAATGGCGCAACACATTTTGAAGGAAGCTTTTCCATTGCTTCATATGTTCAAAAAAATTGTCTGCTCAACAACGTAAATAACGCAATGAATTTTGTTGAACTGTCAAAATGAAAGCCATTGCTACTTTTAATGTTTTACGTAATTAACTTGCCGGCTTTATTATCGAACCTGTTATATATTCATAAGTTAACTTATTTAAAAAAAAATTAAAAAGTTAAAGAAAAAAATTAACACACCCAATATTTTTTGGGCACACTCTGTAAAAAAAGTTACCAGGCCCTAAAGGGAAAACACCTGCCAAAGTATTTTTTTTTACAGAGTGTGCCCAAAAAATTTAATTAAATGTATAGAAGAACATAATGAAAGGACATACAACAACAGACCGACAAACATACAGACGAAAACTAAGTGACAAGCATGCAACGATATTTCAAACATTATTATTTCATACAACCATGCGAACAGATGCGGCGATGCATAATAATGTTTTAGTGATATTTTAACACTAAAGTCTAACCTTGGATCCCAAGGTCTTTGTCGAGGGGACCATGTTCTATCATATTCAACCGTTTTCATAGAGATGAAATAAATTCCTCACTTTATTGTGGTCCCGTATTATGCGTGGAATTTGTTTAATTTTATCTTTGTACTGCAAAAGCAGGGAAACTAATTTTCATTATAATTAAGAAAATACTCTGTTTTACACACAACATAACATCACGCCTTGTTTCCCCGGAGGTATGGGCAAAGGTGTACCCATAGTGCAGTCAGCGTCAATAATATCGGGACAAACAGACTGTTCAAAATGATATAAACAACTATGAAAATTAAACTTTATCTCAATTCGATAAAGTTCTTGTCAGAATGACAGGTGTCGTGTACGGTCTTCATTCTGAAACATTCCTTGTGTCATTGACATAATATTTAATTTTCATAGTTGTGTAGATCATTTTGAATAGTCTGTTCGTCCCGATATTTTAGACGCTAACTGTACACCCACATTTCTAATAGGGGGCGAGCCTATTACCATCAACCGGGCACAAATCCAATCGAGACTTCGTGTTGCTACTGAGAAATTCCAGATAGAAAAACCCAATCAAAGTCAAAGTCAAAGCATTTATTTCAAATAGGCACTTAAAAGGCACTTTTGAACGTCAACATTTACATTGAAATAGAATTGATTCTAGTCGCCCCTTCCAAAATGTAGTTTCGTATGGAGAAGACTGGGCAAGAAACTCCACCGTTACTCTTTTAAAATGTTTCAAGTACAATATTTACATTCATTATATGATTATGTGTGAAAACGATGCACCCAGAGTAAAATTACCATACCAAAATGGGTAAAAAGAATCAAATTGAAGCAATCAGATAAATTAATTCTGTGATAGATACATGGTGTTCACACATTTACAAACATTGTAAAAGTAAGTATAGGTATGATTTTCCTACAATATTAACAAGTAATGAGTCAGTGTGTGAGTTAAAATAATTACTGAGTGTAAATCAATGTCAAACAACAACAAAACAACCAATTCAATTAGCAACCAGTTTGATTTTGTCTAGACTCTAGATTGTCCTATGGAGCAGGACCAGCATGTTTCCAAGCATTCTTATCTTGGATATAATCCTCTAATTTGTAATACGCTAGTTTACAAAGTTTACTTTTAATGTGAGCTTTAAATTTCCTTTCATTTAATTGCAATATATCACAAGGTATTTTGTTGTAACATTTAACACAGTACCCCATAAAAGATGTATGTACTTTAGCTAATCTGAAAAATGGTTGATCTATTTTGTCTTTGTTTCTAGTATTAAAATTATGTCTATCACTTATTTTATTAAAAAGATGTAGATTTTTTCTTACATACATAATATTTTCATAAATGAATTGGCAAGGTACCGTCATAATATTAATCCTTTTAAACAGTTCCCTGAGGGATTCGCGGCGACGTAGATTATAAATGGCTCTGACAGCTCTCTTTTGAAAAAAAAAAAGGATTCAATGTCAGCGGCCCGACCCCACAGTAAAATGCCATACGACATAATGCTGTGGAAGTAGCTAAAATAGACCAATCGCGCGGTTTCTACATCTGTTAACTGTCTGATCTTTCTAACAGCATAAGCGGCCGAGCTTAGCCGCCCCGCAAGAGATGTTATATGAGCTCCCCATTGTAATTTCTCGTCTAGCGTGATTCCCAGGAACACCGTTTGATTAACAAATTCCAGTTTTTCTCCATTCAATATGATGTCACATTCGCTACTTCTAACATTTGGTAATTTAAATCTAATGCATTTGGTTTTTGTGCCATTTAGTACCAAATTATTTACCGTAAACCAATCTTGGACCTGAAGAATAGAGTTATTAACGTCGTCAAGATTTTGTGAACGTCGGTCTATTTTAAATATCAATGATGTGTCATCTGCAAATAACACTTTACCCGACCTGGGAATCGAACCAAGGACCTCATGTTCAGCAGTAGGTCTTGCAACCACTAGACCTAAATCAGTCAAAAGTGAATGTATAGGCGCGTTCATATAATCTTTTTAATAAAGGATTTCTTTTATTCGTTTTTGGTGTTGAAAATATAGTATTTTTGCATACTATAATTATATTTTTTCGACAGTATATTAGTACGCAGACCCGAAATATAGTACAGTACTATATATTATAGTACGGTTGCCAACCCTACTTACGAGGTAGTCCACTCAGTTTTATAATAAAAATATTTCCGGGAAAAGTAGTGAATAAATGTATAATAATATTTTACACGGTGGGCTCTTTGTGAAATGGTATTTTTTGTAAAACCCTTTTTTACCCGACTGCGTCAGAAGGAGGATTAAATATGTTTTTATTTTTTCATTATGAATTAAAGTAGTTATTCTTAGCTGGTTTTAACTAAGTAATTTACACTAATGTAAAGGGTAAATATGAAAACCCTCTCTGTTTCTGAGTTACGATAAACTGCCAAAACGTTACTGATGAAAATTGAAGTGGTAGCTTGGTACCTGGAGAAAGTATTTCATAGGTAAAGTCACAACCACTAATACATACAGTCACCAAAAGAGATTAGTAGCCAGGGTCGTAGGATATAGTTGAAGTTACTCAGAAACCGAATTGTTTTCGACTGGAATTTAATTTGATAAATTGAACTGTTTGTTATCTATTATATAATAACATTAAATTTTATACCTACGAAAATATAAATCAACGCACACAATACATAGAAACAGTACATAGAATATGGACGGCTGATCTCGGGACATCTAGGACCACAAAGGAATGCAGATAGTCAAAAGTAGTTGCTATCACACGTTCCTAGAATTTAAGGCGGTAGGGTTTTTTAAACCAGTGTATCTCTTTAAGTATAAATAATTTTGAAAGCAAAAAAATATGTGATATTTTCAAGTCTTTTTTGCATACAGTGATTGAACTCAAAACATAAATAAACATACTTTAATGCATTCAAAAAATCATCAAAGTCACCTCTTCATTTTCTTTAAAACCAGTTTATCCCTTCAATAACATACCATATAATTTTAATTAAAAATATACCATAAAATTCCAAATGCCAAACTGCATCTAGTGATGGATTTTTTATTATTAAATAGTTAATATCTAATTTTATACGATTTTATTTGCATTTTTACGACAATGTTTGCTCATTTATTATTCGAATTTATTACAACAGATGTTTTTGAATATAAATGTGGGATATTTTTCCTCGATCACGCCCAATCGCTGAAGGAATTTGAATGAAACTTGGCACTGAATTTCAACGTATGTAGAATGTTTCTAGGATTAGCACGTGGAACTTTTACTTCGAGAACCTACAACGTTTTTATAGGATTATGGTCCTTAATTACAGAAATATCGTGTGTCGTGTGGGAATAAGGACTTTATAACAGACTTACAAAAGAGGAGGTTATGCAGTCGGCAGGTGTATTTACACCGATTTCTCTGTGATTGCTGGGCCGATTTACGTCGTTCTTTTTCATTTGGTAGAGGAAGTTCGTGGGGTAGTCCCATATAAGTTGTATAAACGTTGCTTGGATATTTTTTAAGTTAGTTTCAATAATAGGTACAGTGAGAGGCAGAGAAAACTCACCCCTTCTCCAGCCTTTGCTTCATTTCTAGGGGATGAGTTTTCTCTGCCCCTCACTGTACATATTTAGCCCACTTAGCGTATGTTGATGAGGTTAGGATGTTGTTCTTGTTACTGTTGATAACATAGCAAGTTGTGGTATAAACTATAAAGTGAAAAATCCAATTTAACACTTCCCTTTAAGTCTGAATTTGCCAAAACGCCATGCAATCGTGTTTATCAAAGCAAATTTTTGTGCAATAAAAATAAGAGTTCTTAACTGGTTTTATTTAGATCCTTTATACTTAAAACTGTGGCACAAAAAATTTGATGAAAAATATTTCAAGAACAAACCTTCCGCATATAAATTACACTTTGTAACTTTTCCTTATAAAAATTATCGCATACCCGAAAACAAAATAAAGAAATCAGTATTAGAAGGATCGCAATAATATATGAAGAACTTGTGAAACTTTTCCTCTGAAAGTGAATTCTCGTTACAGGATTTCCCGGTAAGGAAGACTTGACGTAGCTAATCAGGTAAAGAGTCTCGTGCAACAAACATTTAGGAAAGTTTTCCCTAATATAGGTGCTAGGATTGATGAAATTTATTGATATCCCATCTGATTAGATAGACACCCTTTCATTCACCTTGAAGGTCGTATAAAGTGATTGTATGGGCTTGGAAAATGATTGAAAACTGCCTTTGGGTACTCTCATCACCAGCCTACAGCAGTCCACTGCTGGACATAGGACTCTTCAATTGCACGCCATTCAGCTCGATTCTCGGCAACTTTCATCCAGCTTCTACCATCCACCCGGCGAAGACCGTCGCTCTACCTAGCCATTTGCCGATTCGCGGTCTCCACTCAAGAACACATCTACCCCAACAGTCATCGGTTCTACCACCAGAGTTGCCACTTCAGTTTGCTAATTCTATGAACTATGACAACAACTATGTTGTATCAAACTATGTTGTTCGTAAACACTAGTCTACGATGATACTTGACACAACTGTTTACAGAATCCTCTGTTCCTGCGTATACAGGTTGTGTTGATACAAGATGAACACAGCCTGTATACGCAGGAACGATGGATTGTTAAATCAAAAGATCTACTGTACCTGAACGACTTTTGGCCTACTTATTGAGGTGTTTTGTTTGTGTCATGTCTCAAATTGACATTCACGGAACGTCAGTTTGATACATCAAGGTATAGAGAGACTGTCACACAGATTTGACAGAGACAACGGACAAGCCAAACTTTTTCTAAAACTCGATGCCATCGCTATTTACAGCCGGGTTTTTACCCTCTGCCTGTAAGGGGATCAAAAGACTAAAAATACCAGGGGAACAGAATTCCTCAAGAGTTCGAAAGCCAGTGTAAAAAAAACGTTTATTAAATGCCGTGGCTACAACCCGTAACCGATAGCACTCTATCCACAATTCCGTCGTAAAGTTGTTACTAAAGTCGAATTGGGTCCGTAATAAAACCGTATAACGTCCTAAGGTGTTTGTAAAGTGGTCACGTAACTTTAATGGTGTATACGGAGTTTATGTAGGAAGAAAGACAGAGATTTCTTGTTTCTGGATTTGTAACAGGAGAATTGATAATTCACTTTGTTCACACTACGCTAGATGTCGGTTCCCAATTCAAAGTTTCAAGCCCATCACAAATATTAGATGTAGGTTAGCAACGGCCATAAAAAAAACATTGTTTTCGATAATATTAAAAATGTTTGGTTGGTAAGTAAAGCGGTTAACATTGACTAAATTATATCAAATCATCCCTTGACATGAGATTTGACAACAGAAGGACAATACCCGTCACAGTAAAAAAAACTGTAAACGTACTGTAATCACAATCACATCTCTGCGAAAATCATGCATCTGCAAATGTAAAAAACCTTATACAATTAACAAATTACGACCATGTACGACAGACTGAAATGTGAACGTTCTCAAAAATACTGGGAATGCACTTCACATTAAATTTAGTTTAGTTATCTACTCCCAAGTAGATACTTTTAAGATCAACATTTTTCAAACAATGACATTTTTCAAAGCCGAAGTTTTATGGCCTGTTTCAGTGTTCTACTATTGAAAGCTTAAACGTGTATCCGCCTGAAGCTTCTTTTTATGTCTGAAGAAGATGTTAGAGATGCCTGATAACATGTCTATGAATTATAAGGAAAACACGTATATCGTATAAGGGCTGATGGTCGAGTTAAACGCTCAGTTACGGACAGCAGCTGTCTGTTTGTTCCTTTAATCCCGTAATACACATGCCTGTAGCTTGTACAAATCTATGCAAGTATTTAGCATGCCATTGTGACATTTATTGTCCTGTCCATTGGATAGTCCTGTACCTGCACTATTATTGTTTGAATTTTTACCTGTGATTCTTATAAATAATGTAATTTAGACGGGTTACTTAAATTGTATTCTAAGCAGTACTTAGTTATTAATATGGTAGTTTTAAAATGTACAAAATAAAATGAATATTAAATATATTCGGCACCCGAGAACTTTTTACTCTGACTATAGTTTAAGGTGTGCTCAGGTACGTAATATCTACAAACATAACCTTTGTATATGTAGCGTTACCAAACGGGAGCGTTACCAGACGGGCGCGACCCGACGCGACAGCACGACACGACTCTTGTAGAACAATTTCCATTCAGTTTTTATAAAAATTGTTCTGCGCGAGCCTAAAGGGCATTGTTAAAAATGGCACATCACATGTAATTTTGAAAAATACAACGATTTTAATTAAAGTGCATCGTCTCTGTCAATCATAAATGTCTAACAGTCCCTTAATGTGTCATATTTACGCCCTAATATTTTATTTTAAACATGAAAATGGTATTATGATTTTCCAAAGACCTACGATAAACATCTAGATTTAACTAAATCTAGATGTTTATCGTAGGTCTTGGTAACTACCAAAGCCTGTTGAAACTAGTCTACAATCCTAAATATAGACTGACACTGCTCGAAACTGTCGGGACGCGGTAGGTACTTGTATCAACCGCCGTCAAAACTCGTTATCAGATGAAATGTCTCGCTCGTAGTCAGTTCGTATTTATCTTCCAACAAATTGACAGGTTTAATTACAAGTTGATTGTGTAAATATCAATGCTGCTGAAGCAAATAAACGTGCATTGAACACGTTCGGTTTATTTCGATATGTTTGGAAAACGGATTATTATTTTTACCAACTGATGGGGCCCGCAAGGGCCGAGGCCTGCCAGGGGTGCGGGTTTTTCGAAAGAGATACCGTGGCCCCTGGTACACAGGCAACTGAGGGAACACGGGTGGGTTTTAGTCAGTAAAAGTCTGACACGCCTCCTGCTCCACCCAGAGGGGAATTAAAAACTCCAAGAACACGGGCCTACTAATTCCGAGAGGGAGTGAGCTGTAATCTATACTACACGGGCCCAGTTCGTGTTGGTAGATGTCACATGACTTCAATTTATTCGTTACTAGCTGTTGCCCGTGGCTTCACCCGCGTGGAGGTTGAAAATTATCCCACGGGAAAATACCACCGGAATGAAAACTATCCTATATGTTAAACTGTTAATCCAGGTTATAAACTATCTGTGTACCAAATTTCATCCAAATCCGTTCAGTCGTTTTTGCGTGATTGAGTAACAAACATCCAAACATCTTCACAAACTTTCACATTTATAATATTATATTAATATTAATAATATAAGTAGGAAAGGACATGCCGGGTTCCTCACGATGTTTTCATTCACCGTTTTGAGAACAGTCGTGATGTAATTATTCACACAAAGTAAAGTACCTGACTGTATTCGAATCTACGACCTACACCTTGTAAGTTGGTACCGATACGACAACGCCACCACTGCTTCTCGATCAACTGATCCTCCATGGATAATATAAACATTTATTTTGATCACAAAAACATAAAACAAATGGTACTATGTAGCTACAACCCCTAAAGGTAGACGCAAAATAATATTTCATGGAAGGATAAGGTGAAACGATTAAAAAACCGGGGCAGTATAAAAAGTTTCCACAACGCGCTTGTGAATGAAATTACCAGTAAATATACTGCATCATTCATTACTAAAAGAAGCCCTATAAACAATGTTTTCACTTCTCATGCTCTAAAAGTACGCCAATATAGCCCTACGAAGCGGGCTAAAGTGGCCACTTTAGTCTCAAGGGAGTGAAAGTAATTAGTTTTTTAATTCCCTTCATGTGACATAGATAAACTCAAACAGCCAGTAAATATACTATTATCTGTGGAGTGTGGACCATCTTCATTGCGAAAATGTTAAGAGTTTTAGTTCCATGGTTTTCCGCAAAGAAGGTGGCGCCATGCGTTTTAAATTGTTAATCTGTGACTGGTTTAGACGAAAAAACTGACCGCGAAAATTTCAGAATTTTTGTCGAGTGTTTTGTTCGGTTTTAAATAAATTTATTAAGAATGTCCAGTAACAGTGAAGAGTTTGACGTCGAGCAAAGAGCAAAAGACATAATAGATATTGTGATTTTTATTTTTATTAAGTAATATTTATTCAATGTTTTTGTACTAAATTGACTATTTTTCTCGCACTCAAAGTGAAAAGTATAGTTTGCACTTCGAGACTAAACGCCAACTTAAGATACCCTCGGTTTCATTGACTCCCTCGCACGCTCGGGAGTTAAACCACCTCTGGTATATTATTGCTTCGTTTAGTCCCTCGATATAAAATATAATATTCTTTATTTCTTGCTTAGCATCAAAGAGCCAACTACATACATATATAGCTAGCCTACTTTCATAGTAGGTAAGAGTAATTCAGCAGACCAGGGCCCCAATTCTGTATGGTTATAATGATTCTACGTTCAAACTACGTCACTATCGTGTTTTTTTTTTAAACCAATGTAACGGTAAAGAATCGAAATGTCGGTTTCTATATTTTCCAAGATAATTTGTCGATATTATTAATACGATGTTAGGAGTTTTCGTGTGTGATTGACGTGGGTGCGAGTAAGGAATCGTTAAGTGGTGGTAGTGAATTCAGGCCCAGTTGTGGCCAAGTGGTTACAGCCGCGATTAATGAATTGTAAGTCGGACCCAGGCAGGCGCTTTATTTTGTTAAATTATTTCAACACCATTGTTCTCAAAACGGTGAAGAAAATATCAAGGAAACGGCATGTCCTAGAACCAAAAATTCGATGACATGTGGCATCTATCAACCCACACTGGGTCTGCGTGCATATTACAGCTTATTATTACCGCTCCCACCCAAAGAGAGCAAGCCTGTGTCCCGACAGTGGGAACATGATAGGCTGTTTATTTAAGAGTGATTCTTCCATTCGAAAAATAGTTTTATAACCAACAGTCCAAGATTTTGTCCACATTTTACAAGGAATTTTGATTTCCTATAAAAGAGAACGTGTGTGCAAATGTCGTAAATATTACGAGTATAGTCGGCAAGCAGTTTTTGTGTCGTGAAAGTCACATAGCAAGACGTATAGCTTGTCAACACAGTCGTTAACTAGATATAAAAGACGTTAGAGCTAGTTTCAGGTAACATTCTGTTGCGTTCAGACTGAACTGTATAAAGAGAAATGACTTTGATTACAGTCGACATTCTAAGGTGGTTTAACCAATCCAAAGGAATGTTAACGTTTCGGAATTTTGAATTATATTATTTTTTGTACATATTTATCGTACGTAAGTTCGGTAGGTCGTCTTTGAAAATATTATTTACTAGCTTTTTCTAACGGCTTCGCCCGCGTGGAGTTCGAAAATTATCCCACGGGAACGTATTTATTTATTTAATACTTCACGCACAGAAATGTACAGAGGCGGACTTAATGCCAAAGGCATTTTCTACCAGTCGACCTTTGGGTGATGCAGAGACAAACAGTGGTAGGTGCAATTATGTAACTCGTGTTTTGAATATTTATTCAAATATAAATAAATATAGGTACTAATATAACGTACGTACGTAACGTACTATCGGGATAAAAAGTATCTTATGTGTTATTCCAGGTTACAAAATATGTATGCGCCAAATGTCATCCAAATCCATTGAGCCGTTTTTTTTTTTTGTTAAAGCATATTGTGTAGTTAAGTTTGTGATATTCCTGTGCCAGTCTAATAAATACTTTTTCTAGTCGGATCCCAACGTAGTTGAGAAAAGTCTATGTAGATGATGAGTCTCGACTTATGGTTAAGAATGTTTTTTTTTGCTCCTGAAAAACTCGCAGAAGTAATAGGGACTAATAACTTATTTAACTAAAATAATTACATAAGCTACTAAGTTACTAAAAATAATAGAAAAATAATAGTTTAAAAAACTAAAAAACACGCTTTAAAAACCAAACTAAAAAAGGAGAAAATAATTTAATTCAATTAAAAAGCGTGGAGTGCTTTTTGAGGTATTTTTATAATCAATTAATGTCAAGCACCCCACGCTTTTTAATTGAATTAAATTATTTTCTCCTTTTTTAGTTTGGTTTTTAAAGCGTGTTTTTTAGTTTTTTAAACTATTATTTATTTTCTATTTTTTAGTTCTGCTAACTACAAAAACGTGTTTTTTTTTTCTTTTCTCAATTTTTTTTTTTAAATTATTGAATTGTCATCGGTCCTCGACAAGTTTACAAAGTTTCAATGAAATCTGACCGTTTAAAGTGGGTCAAAATTGCGCTCAACGGAGTCGGTTACATACAAACAAACAAACAAACAAACACACAAACAAACATACAAGTGAAGCTAATATAAAGCGTGTAAAAAACTAAAAGAATAATTAAACAAAGGATGTCTGTAATCAGTTCTCGCAAGCCCTGCGGTGTAAGTAGAGTTGTAGGTCTCAGCGGAGACTCAATTATATACGTGTAATCGAATGCCTTTGCCCATAGCGGCTGGTTCCGCAGCTCAAACGGTTTTTATTCAATGAATTCAATAGTCGAGCAGTACCGGGTAAAAATAGAGGAAAATCTATTGTGGATTTTTTATTTCGCATTGTCCTTTGAAGAGTCAAAGGATAGTGACAAATAAAGCCGAAAGGTAAAGTTTATGTGAATCTATCAAAACGAAATACGGTCAAATTACATTACCAAACCAAGCTTTTCAAGTCTATGAGAGGGTGGTTTTCTAATCCTTCCAGATTCGGTTGTGAAAGACATCAACCAACCAATTTAGTTTTCCCATTACCGTATAGAGGTCGAACTGTATTTATCTCACATTACACTACATAATACAAATACATACTTAGGTATGTGGTTAATGAAGTTTCTGTGGTCATAGTTTAGTCATCCGATTTATAGCTAAATTAACTTTTACGGTTTTCATTTTAATTTTTTGCATTACATAGTGTAAAAACAAATGTTATCAAGGTTTTAATACATAATACACTTAGGTCATAAGATCTCACCTTCACCAACAATGTATTTCTTGCAAATAAACATTTGATTTGATTTGAAGCTAGTTACAAAAATATGCATCCTGTAAGGGCACAACAAAACGATAAAACTAAGATTACTAAAAATAAAATTATAACTGCTAGTTACCTACCTACTAATGTAAAAATAAAAAATCTAGGTATATAAATGAAATAAGTTTAAAGAAAATTAATTTAAGTATATCGATTAATGAAAAAGTTTTGGTTTATCGATAAATCATTCCTTAGAAGTACAAAACCTAATCGGCATACAGATCCGAATAAGGTTTGAATACCACTGGAATACAGTCGCTCCATTGAGTTAGGTAATCACAGTTATCGTGCAGTTTCCTTGCAGCTATTAGGTACAGCGAACAGCAATTATCAAGTAGTCAAATTGTGTAGGAGCAGTCATCAAAGTCTCGGCTTCGATAATTGCTGCATTTCAGGAACGCGTGTCAATCATAGCAGTTTCAACCTTAAACTGAGGACTTAAGAGGCATGATGCGTGAGCGTGTTATTTGCAACAATTATAAAATTTAAACCACTAATATCTATTGTTCTATGCGACAGCAATTTTACCGCCCAAGCGTTTCGCCCAAGTGCGCTTTAACAGCAAAACTTTAACTTTTTAAAGAACATTGTGCTGGCAGATTTAAATGCTCTTAAGCAGGCTATAGTGAAAACTAAGGCGAGAGGGCAAACTTTTCCTTTGTATACGTGAGCTGAAGTTGAATGTACGACTGCTTCGATGTTTTAAGAAGTATTTATGTGAATCAACTGGTGCTGTAGCACAGTGCTACAAAACAACTACGCTGCTACGTAAAACGGCTTTTCAATTTGAGAACATCCCAAAGAAAGAAAGAAGGAAGTATTAGAACAGAAAAATCCTATTATCCTACTTAATATTATATCCTACTAATATTAGAAATGTGAAATTTTGTGAAAATGTTTGGAGGTTTGTTACTCTTTCACGCAAAAACGACTCAACGTTTTTGGATGAAATTTACAACACAGATAGTTTATAGGACATTTTATCCCGGTAATTAGTTCCCGTGGGATAATTTTCGACCTCCACGCGAGAGAATCCGCTAGTTGTTTGAAAATGATAGTTATGAATAAGTCGTGTTCCAAATATTATGACAACCATGAAAATCAACCAAATGTCGTAGAAAAAAATTAGTTGGTACAATATACTGAAAACAACAATAAATGTAATGTGACAAACAAAAAATAACTGCTCGAATAGTAAAAACATTTCGTATAATAAGGACGCAATGACAATAAATAGAAGAATAGATTCTTATAAGCTTTCAGCGCAAAGCTAGACAGGGACGCTAGTAAATAAGTAAATAGTTCGAATCGCTCGTTCGTTTGAAATGGGACTAAAGTTCACTGAATTGTTTGATCGCCTCCGTAGGGAATATTCATCTTGGCACCTCATTTATTCGCAATAGACGTCTTGTGATAAAAAGCATCGATACAAGGACGATCAAATACTCGAGAATCGAGATTCGTAAAAGAACTCAATAGGTAAATAATAATCGTTTGCTGTTTAAAGGGATTTGCGTTATGTCATTGTAAATTATTTTCTTCATTTTCTATTTGTTCCAAGATTGGTGCATAAAATAACATCACGCCTTGTTTCCTCGAAGTGTTGAGCAGAGGTGTACCCCCACCAACATGTGTGTGTGTGGCGGCATGTACAACGCCACATGCGAACTACGCATCAAAGACTTGACGTCACACAAATCCTGCATCGCGCAAGCAGAGTTTACCGCGCGACTAGTATATATACGACATCTGACATCAACCGTTGGGCTCTCCCCGGGACAAGTGCTGGGGACAATAAGGCAGCTGAAAACCAAAAAAGCTCCCGGTGCGGACGGTATAACAAACGCCGCACTGCGCCACCTGCCACAGAAAGCAGTGGCGGCCCTGACTCGCCTATACAACGGCATACTCCGCACCGGGGCCTTCCCCACCAGCTGGAAGGTGGGGAAGGTCATCATGCTGCCCAAGCCGGGGAAAAACGTCCTCAAACCCGAAAGCTACCGGCCGATCACGCTTCTATCGACCACCTCCAAGGTGTTCGAAAAGCTACTACTGCGCCATCTGTCGCCGCACGTCACACCGCGCCCGGAACAATTCGGTTTCCGGGCCGAGCACAGCACGACGCTCCAGTTGTCGAGGGTACTGCACCTCCTAACGGCGGCCGTCAATAGGAGGGAATACGCCGCAGCAGTATTCCTCGACATGGAGAAGGCATTCGACCGGGTCTGGCACGCCGGCCTAATTTACAAGCTCACACACACCACAGCGCCCCGTCGCTTGATACAGGTGGTCTCCTCCTTCCTACAGGACAGGACTATCAAGGTCTCGGTGGAGAACGAGCTCTCCAGCGCACGCCCCGTCACCGCGGGGGTGCCGCAGGGGAGCTGCGTATCGCCTGCGTTGTACTCTGTGTACACCGACGACATACCCGCCACGCACACTGCGAAGCTCGCGCTGTATGCTGACGACGCCGCGTACATTACTACGTCGCTTAATGCGGATCACGCGGCCGTCAAAATGCAGCGCGCCCTGGACGACCTTCCCGACTGGCTCCGCAAGTGGAGACTGTCGGTGAACGCAGGTAAAACGCAGGCGATCATAGTCACGGCACGAGGCCGACTATACCCACCGAGCCTTGAGCTCATGGGGACCGAGGTCAAGTGGACCAAGACCGCCAAGTACTTGGGGGTCACACTTGACAATCGGCTCACCATGGGCCCGCACGTCTGCGACACGGTAGCCCGGGCAAAGGTCACCCGGCACCTGCTTCGCCCGGTGCTCTCGTCGCGCCTCTCCACGCGAGTCAAGCTGGGGATTTACAAGACCTATGTGCGTCCACAGCTTACCTACGCCGCCCCAGCTTGACTCGCCCTCACGGCCGAGAAGCACAAGAAGAAGCTAAGAACGCAGCAAAATTACACGCTGCGTCAAATTGTAAAAGCTCCTCGGTACGTGAGGAATGACATCATCCACAGGGACTTGCGCGTCGAGAGCATCGACGATTTCAGCGCGAGACTGGCGAAGGGGATGTTCGCGCGTGCCGCACACTCCGAGCATCTACACATTCAGGACATCGCGCCGTGGCACGCGCGACCACCCGACTACAAGAGATTCCCGCGCGACCTCATTGCCGACACCGTCGCAGACGTCGCGCAACCGGACAGGACGCCCGGGTAAGTCGCATCCTTGCTACACGCGACTTTCCCGCACAAATAGACTCCACACTACCTACTCGACACCGCTGCGCATGCGGCGCCTAAGTTAACATAGGCGCAACGAGCGCGGCACACACAAGCACTACGCCACAGTCGCAAAACACACAGAATTACCACACGAGCGACGCACACACAACACAAGTCGCCCGACACACCACCACGCCCCGCGACCTGCGGCGCCACTGGCTAGACCCGGTCGCGTCGCTGGGAACGGGGAAAGCACCCACTGTAGGCGAGCGCCAAACAAACCGACGCCCTGATGCTAGATCGGCCTTTGCTGGGCCTTCCCTAGGGAACTAGGGATCTCACCCGGCAGGGGCCAGGTCGCACGGGCGCCGAGAAGCATTAGGGCGCTCCTACAGTCACACCCCCAAAAACACACCCAAATCGCTAGGGAGGAGGCAACCCGCCCCCCCCCCAGGCGGATAGGTGTGCATTGAAGAGCACCCCCCACCCCCCTCCCCCCCCGGGGAGAAGGGGGGGGGAAACCACAAGACGGGTCCCCAATTCTGGGGACCGAGAGCAAAACGCCTCGGTCATGGGGCCAAAAAGCCCCGAAACCGATTCCTCGCGCCCCCTTCGGGGGCGCAGAGACGTCCAAACACTGCGTTGGGCTCATTCCGATCTCGCCGCCGAGCTCCTCGCGCCCCGCGAAGACCCCGAGTAACGGTGCATAACGTCCAGATCCCCGACCGACCCTGGCTCGTTGAAACGCCAGCCCGCGCCGCAGCTGAGCCAGTAGAGTTAAATTCCCTATTAATAATAATAATGCCAATATTTTGATCCAGCCTGTCCCCACTTGCTGTCCCCCTAACAGTGAGGATACTCCCTTTCCATAGAGTAGGTATGAATGAACTTTTACACCCTGTTCCTCATACCTCTATACGAGTATGTGTATAGTACACCCATATTTCGCCAATTATGTTTAAGTTTTATGGGCGGGCGAGGCTATTGCCATCATCATTTCAGCCGAAAGACGTCCACTGCTGGAGATAGGCCTCCCCCAAAAGAGTGGTTTGACATGATCGCCACGCTTGACAGGCGGGTTTGCGATCGCAGTATGGAAGTAAAATGCATAGAGAATGCTGTTGCCCATTTTCTAGTAAGTCCCTTAGTCGCCTTCTACGACACCCACGGGAAGAAATGGGATACTCAAAAAATCAAAAATCAAAAGCCATTTATTCAAATTAGGCTGAGAATCAGCAGTTTTCGAACGTCAAAATACATAAGACAGTCCCCCCAAAAACGCCCACCCGTCACCACTTCCTAGTGCTTTAGCTGGGAAGAAGAAGTATCGGAACAAACTCCCCAGCAGCACATGGAACGCCATCAACCGGGCACAAATCCAGATTTCGGGCTGCAACTGAGAAATTCCAGATAGAATAAGTACCATTGTGCAGGACCTGGAAACCGAACTTAGGAACTCGTGCTCAGCAGTAGCGTTTGCTATCACAACCAACGAGGCAGTCCAAGATATTGATATTATGATGAAATCTACTCTTTTTTTTGGGTGTGAAATCGTCAAATAATTTCTCTCGCTCTCGGTGGAGCAGGAGGGCATGTCAGACTTTTACTGACTAAAACCCACCCGTGTTCCTTCAGTTGCCTGTATGCAAAGGGCCACGGTATCTCTTTCGAACAACCCACACCCCTGGCAGGCATCGGCCCTTGGAGACCTCACCAGTTGGTGCTGACATCTCTTTGAGGCGCGCGTGGCACACAACGCGCCGTTGATCCGGGCTTGGTCCTTACCGGACAGCGAGCTACCCATTACTCGCCGTCCGCAATCCTGCGCCTACGGTGGCTGGAAATCAGCCTGGGATTCCTGACGATAAAAACTACACTTTAAATCGATTCTAATTCAAGGCAAATAACTTGTTGGAACTTTATAGGCCTATAACTTAATTTTTATCCGGAAAAGTCGTACACAAACGGACCAGAGAGCAATCTAATAGAGTACATTATTTTTAGTCAACAACGACTGTGGATGAAGACGAAGTGCTTCGCCGACCCCAAATAAATAAAAATAAGGAGAAGAGATTTATGATGATTTTTCGTCAAAACAATACCTACCTTATTTCGCGACTAGATTGTGATGACATTACGATATTCAACCAAAATTGTGACGTTGTTGAGTGACGTGACCTACTAAAACTTACCTGTTGGCGGTCTTTTGTAGGCAACGCTAGTTTGAGGAACATTGTTTCCAACCCAAACAAAACAGCTCTGTTTGTGAGCCTACCTATTCACTTTTAAACATTGGCTGGGGCTTCGAAATCATGGACGACATGACCTTTGCTAGAAATCGCGGTCACACATGTCTTTAGTCTCGAATATTGCAACAGTCTCGTTGTCGCATAGGTTTTCTGCACTATGGTAACATAATCACCCTATAATCTTCCCAGTGCTGGGACACAGACCTCCTGATTGTGAGAGGAAGTTGATGGATGTCACATGTAAACGAATTTTGGTCCTAGGACATGCCAGTATCCTCACAATATTTTCGGCCACTGTTTTGAGAGCAGTGGTGATGAAATAATTTACACAAAATAGGGTTGTAAGGGTTCGAACCTTCAATCTTCAACTCAGTAAGTTGCGGAAGTTGCGGGTAGCCACTAAGCCACCACTGCTCTCACTGGACTATGGTGACTGCCGCTAATCCTGCAAAACTCCGAAAATTACGTAATTAACTTCTTCTTTGAGAAGCTGTGTTATACTCATTATGCACTGTGTGTATCTATGTAAATTGCTTCTGATCAAGAAACACTTAAATCCTCTCATGATTCTTCAAAAAAAAAAAACGAATTCTTTGACATTTTACGCCACTACTACCCAACTAAGGTAGTGTTTTGTTTTCCACAGACAGTTCACCAGATACTTTACCAGCGACTGTGGCGGTAGTCTCCATACTAATTAATGGCTTTAAAAATAACGCTTACATCTGCCCTCAACCCTCAACGGAAACCAAAACCAGATAACAGAAACCATTACTGCACTGTCACACCCAGTAAATTAAATACCCCTTTTGCGGCCACACTATCGCCGGGGATAGAATCGGGAGAGCCATTAATTCCGCACTCACTAAATACAAATCTGATGTAACAGAGTCCCTAATTAACGAGGCTTCTACCCATCGTGTGAAGGGTAATGAAATCACATTAGTTTGTTCGGGAGTCATGGGACATAGGGGAATGTGGCTTTATGTTTGTTCTTGATTCCTGCTAATGGATGGATGAGATTGGCCGAGGTTATGTTCACGTAGGCCTTGTCGATTGCAAGCCACTCAACTCAAGCTAAAACTTTGACTATGCTCATTCATCTATTAGATCATCCAGTGATGATCATTGTACAGCACTTCAAGCTACCCCAAACTGTCAATTTTTCCAATTGAACATGAACCTTATGATTACGCCATAAAGTTGAATATCTATCAAAGAAATTTGACAGATTGGGGTAGCTTGATGTGCAAGCGTCCGTACCTTGCGTACCATTGTCGTGTATCCTGTCGAACGAACTTTTCGATCCTAGATGACGTAAAACAAAACTTAAGGCGCTGCCTAAATGTAGGACACCGTAGGTAAAACGACGTCAATTTCTTGTCTACAAGCCAGAAAAAAATTGTCTATGGTCTAATGTTAAAAGAAAATATTTTTTTGTAAATATTTAATAAAAATACAATACTATCATGATAAAACAACCGTAGAATAGAGCTCAAAAAAAATTATAACTTTTTTCAAAATAAAAACCACTGACTTCCAAAAAAACAGTACAAAGTGAAAAATAACTTTTTGTTTTTCACTTTTTAGTTTTAGTAGCTACCCCACACCAATTCGAAATTTCATCATCCTTGGGGGTAAAAACAACGTATATTTATGCGATAGCAGCAATCGCGGTTGATTTGCTGTCATTTTTTGAAGAGTTCCGTTGTCTGTGTCCGAAAACTCATCATCAGTATATATCGTAAATCTAGGGAAGAGTAATTAGAATTAGTTTTTATAATAAAGGGTGACAATATGACATCGACGCGCAACATGGTGTCATGGAATCAGTAAATGATTCTAACGCCAGTGCGTTGAAATTTTCCGTCGGTTATTTAAAAAAAAAGCTGTTCCATACATTTTCGCCGCGTTGGTAATTTACGATTTTTTTTTTATAACCGATGATAGCGCGGGTAAAGAGTTCCTGGAAGGACTTGCGGAAAGCCTTTGCCCAGCAGTGGGACAGTATAGGCTAAACAAAAAATAACAATGAAAACTTTCTACGCTAGAGTCATGTCCAGAATTCATGGTTACAGTATGAGCGTCGTATATCCCTGCGACCCTTTATTATGGATTGGCAAACATGCTGGCACCTGATGGTAAAGTCTAACGGTCTTATTCATAAAAAAAGCTTATCGAAGGTTTAAGACATTAATTAAGCTTCTCGATAAGCTTATAAAACCTTTGATAAAATGTTGTATTCATAAACGTTTCATAAACAGTCTATAATATGTCGTTTATAAATCAAAGTGCATTAATGAAGTCATCCAACACATTGACCAACACATCGAATCCTCGAACGAGAATGTCTGCCTACTCACCGAATAATTGTGACCAAAGACATTATTACGTACCTACTGGCAACCATTTCATTGTCTATAATTTCGACATTTCTGACCGTAGACAGAGATAGCATTCTCTATCTACGCTTATGACGCGATGACGTCATTGTTAATCAAATTTGACAAATAATTTGAAATGGTAACTGTCACTGTTGCTTGAAAATTGACATTTGGTGAATTTTGGTGACACACAATTATTTGTACGTCAAATGGTCAAATGTAATTTTCTTTGTAATCAATCAGCTGCTATTCAGAGTCGGCCATTTTTTCATTAAAACACAGTTAAAGTAGGGTTCTGGCCTCTATAACTTTTACGTGTTTGTGCTAAAATGCGTTTATGAATAACACTTTTTAAGAACCAGACATTAGCAAGGTTTTAGATGTTCGATAACTTTTATGAATAAGACTGGGTCTTCACCACAGGGACAAAGCTGAAAACATCTCTCTTATGCTTCTAGTACCACCAACACTACAGCTACGTGCTTGGGTGAATAGTAGCTGTTTTATTAGCACTAACATAACACTACATGTTTGAAGCAATTATAATAATGTCTCGAATATGGCTGCTTATGTTAATATTTTTCATGTTTCCTATCAAGGCAAGCAACTTCGGTTTCGTTACCCATGTGATAATATGATTGTACTCGGTATATAATAATATCATCGACACTGAGGCAACATAGATAAATAGATACACAAGACGAAATGTTATTCCATGCGACATCGTCGTAGAATGTTGTACATATACCTCGATAGCTAAGTAATATTGCAGTCAACACCACAGCCTGGCCTTACGATATTGGAGTTACTTCCTGATTCAGTTATCTCCGCGATTCCCATCGAATTCTGATTAGCTGTCGTTCTCAATTCACTTTGAAGATGGCGTACAGAGGAATCAATTTTATAACCAAAAGTTGGGTAAAATTCTAATATTTCTCGTCCTTCACGCGTAGTGTGACCATGGTGGATATGGTAGAAACGAAAGACAAAATGACAGATGAGACAGATAAAGAATGATGGGCAAATGTGTGTGAAACCTGGGCGTAAGACCAACAGAACAGCAACTAATGCCAGTTGTTGGGACCCAATGCCATAAACGTAATTATATAAATAACCCTTGCCATATCCACCGGGTTTACTTGAAAACATTGTTTAAAAAAAAAAAAAATCACCACGAAACTTGACAATTACGTATCCTTTTAACCTACTAATATTATAAATGTGAAAGTTTGTGAAGATGTTTGGATATTTGTTACTCAATCACGCAGAAACGGCTGAACGGATTTGGATGAAATTTGGCACACAGATAGATTATAACCTAGATTAACACATAGTTTACTTTTTTATCCCGGTAGTACTTTCCCGTGGAATAATTTCCGACCCACGCGGGCGAAGCAGCGGGCGAAAGCTAGTTGTTAATAAAACAATACAGCGATACGTAATTATTAACAGGGATATAATTAAATAAAAAATATGTTTTTTGGGCGGTTTCGAATGAAAGCATTTAAAAAAAAAGCACAATCAAATCAAAATAAAGTCCCCAAGTAAACTCTATTTCAGTCTATGACAATATCTAACAAATGACGCGCGTGGGCGATAAATGGCTCATGCCGTCCCAAATCAAGGTACCTGTATGTTTGTTTTCTGTCGTATGTGGAAACTATATTATGTGCACAGATACCAATGGTCCTTCTTCCTGTCAGGCAGGTTTTATTTTAAACCTGATAGATTTCGTCGAATCTTCGGTATTTATACAGAAGTCTTATACAGGGTGAAATTGAAAACATGCGACAAACCGAAATGGGAGATTGTACTCATCATTATGAACAACTTTTACTAAGGGACCAATGATGCAATAGCAAAAAAAAAAACAGCTGTTCCCTACATTTTGACGAGTTATGCGAACATAAATGTAGGGAACAGATGTTTTTTTTTCGCGATTGCATCATTGGTCCCTAAGTAAAAGTTGTTCATAATGATGAGTACAATCTCCCATTTCGGTTTGTCGCATGTTTTCAATTTCAACCTGTATAGAAGTGCTATTTTTTCAATTGGTTCTATCTCTGTTCTCCGGCGACTTTGGTAACTTTTGCCAATAGAGAAATAGAGTACTAATTATAAACTATAATTTGAGATATAATTTTTCAATTCTGTTGGACTTACGCCCATTTTGACCGTCATCCTTAGTGGTCAAGTCATTCAATTAGGTTAAGACGAATGAAAAATGTTTATCAGAGAGTCCTAACTAAGCCTTAAGCCAATATCAATTTAAAACTAACTACAAAATACAACTAGCTACACTTTATCCGACTCTTGAATTGAATTTAAAATACCCGCGCGGGAGCTGTGAAGCGATAAGCGCCCTATTCATTGGTTAACTATTGATTCTACTGCACAAATAAAATACATTAGCTTGACTTTGATCGAGCGGTTTGCTTAATTTGCTTTAAGCTCATACTAAAACCGCAAATATTTAACCTAACAATGAGACTCGGTAAATGGCCATTTTAAATATGATGAAGTTGCAGACTTTATGGCGCCGGTTTATTGGACTTTAACTAAACTTACACTACCAATATTTAGAATGCTTAGACACACACACACTATCAATCAGAATCGGATTTTTTTTAAGACCTAATCCCACCATCGCTCTTTTACCACCCGCACTTGATTGATATCCCGACCAGTCGTACTTAGCGCTTCTATTCCACATTCACTATGCGGTCAGCCAAAGTGTGGAACTCTCTGCCAGCATCTGTGTTCCCTTCCACATTTAAGCCGTCTGCCTCCAAAGCAAGACTTAACAGGCGTCTTCTAGGCTGTCTCGCTTCGTCATAGACCTCATCAATCGTTTTTCATCAGGTGTGATCGACGTCACGCGCAGGCCAAATCAGCAAAAAAAGCATATTGCTAATTCATTGCTTGATATGTTGGAAAAAATTGTCTGCTCACTAACGTAAATAACGCAAGGAATGTTGTTGAACTGTCAAAATGAAAGCCATTGCTGATTTTAGTGTGTTACGCAATTACCCCTCTGAACTACATACAACATTAAAAACTACAGCTCTCCCACACATTTTACTCATAAAATAAATGTCACCAAGGAACAAAAAGCCTGCGGCCCACAAGCTGTGATTTTGCTGACGAGAATAATTTCACTCATTTAAAAATTCGTTTGAAAGAATGAATACGTAACGAAGTAGGTCAACCGCTTTCATATTATTTATGTAATACATTTTTAATAAGGACCGAATAATAATGCTCTCACCTTTGATTAAATTCCTTGGAAATTCGAGAGGACCGTTCCTTTTTTTTTTTGTTAGAGAATACCAACAATTTAGCCTGAAGCTATATTTTTTTCAGCGATGGTATGTCAAGGCATTTTTGTCTCTTGTTTTTATAAGTATGGAGGTATGCCTGAATTAAAATTTATTTGATTTTATATTGATTTTTTATATTTCTATTCTTACTTTGGCATCTTCCTTGCCGTTAATAAGCCCAGCCTTCGGTAATTAGCACCTTTTGTTATTTTACCGTACTTTTTCACGGTACTTCAGAATGATTGATTTGCCCCACGGCAAAACCTTTTCCCTTACGCCAAAAACCACCCCTCATTTTTAGGGTTCCGTACCCAAAGGGAAAAACGTGACCCTATTACTAAGACTCCGCTGTCCGTCTGTCACCAGGCTGTATCTCGTGAACCGTGATATTTAGAGACTTGAAATTTTCACAGATGATGTATTTCTGTTACCGCTATAACAAAAAATACTAAAAAACAGAGTAAAATAAATATTTAAGGGGGCTCCGATACAACAAACGTGATTTTTTTGCTCGATATAGATAACGGCAACAGGTAGACGCTTGAAATATTCACAGAATATTTAGTTATATATTCACTTTATAAATAAATAATTAAAATAAAATAAAACTAATATTTAAGGGGGGCTCCCATACAACAGACATGATTTTTTTGCCGTTTGTATAGATAATGGTACGGAACCCTTCGTGCGCAAGTCTGACTCGCACTTGGCCGGTTTTTACAGTAACCTGAAAAGATGTGTTAATTAATTTAGATAGTAATTAGCAGTTCCCTCGAGGAGAAAATGTATAACTTACTTACACAGTATTTTTTATACAAATCGAATCTGCCTAGCCTTATCCTAA
Organism: Antitype chi; assembly: GCA_947359405.1. Lineage (NCBI taxonomy): Eukaryota > Metazoa > Arthropoda > Insecta > Lepidoptera > Noctuidae > Antitype > Antitype chi. The sequence continues at coordinate 8,863,686 of OX375826.1, forward strand.
CTATGTTGAGGCGGCATCCAGTCTAACCGGACGCAGCTGACTACCAGAATTTTACATGGAGCAACTACCTATCTGATCTCCACAACCCAGTTACTGGGTAATAAGATACCTCTTGGTAAGACCGGCTGTCAGGCTCTCTGGCTTCGGACTACCCGTAACGACTATCAAAAATCCACAAATGACAGCCAAGACCAACGGCTTAACGTGCTTTTCGAGGCACGAAGTGGTCCCGATATGTAGTGGTTGGACGTCACTATATTATATGCAATGTAGGTATGTGCCTTTGCCCTACAATGGGATATTATAATCAGATGCTGCCAAAGGTAAGGGCAGTTTTAATGAGAGAACTCTCAATTTCTTTTCATCGGCCATAACTGCTGCGAAAAATATTTTTCTGCTTGTTACATTTTGATGTTCCTTATGTTCTAAGTTGAGCTGCATGTTTACTGACAAATGCGTGCACTGACAAGACAGGTCCACTCAATCTGTGTGGTTCTTTCCTCAAAAGACCATATTAGACACCAATCTACATGGTCCTCAAATGATCTGACCACGATTAGTTCTGTTTTTTTTAAATATACAAGGTGTAACTTAAATAACGCACAACCTCTGAAGGGGTTATTGTACTCATCATTATCAACAACTTTTACTATGGGACCAAATCTGAAATCGCGAAAAAAAAATCAGCTGTTCCCTACATTTTAACGAGTTATGTGAATACAAGTATATGGAACAGCTGATGTTTTTTTCGCGATTTCAGGTTTGGCCCCATAGTAAAAGTTGTTGATAATGAGGAATACAATAACCACTTCAGAGGTTGTGCGTTATTTAAGTTACACCTTGTATACACATTGACATTGATGAATTTTATTTAAACAAGGACATGAATATTTACTTTGTAAAGTATTTAAATTGCTTCAATTATTGTAAATGTGATGACTGTGTGGGTGTTTATTTTTTTGTTTGGTTTCTTTTTTTTCTCATTTAGTTTTGGTAATTTATGCGGCCTATCCAAATGTCCTTTCTTTGGTATTGTTCGTCGGATCATTGAGCTCATCAAGTTCTGAGTTGAGCTGCATGATTACTGATAAATGCGTGCACTTATTGGACAGGTCCATTCAATCTGTGTGGTTCTTTCCTCAAAAGACCATTTCAGACACCAATCCACATGGTCTTCACATGATCTCACCAAGATTATGTCTGGACTTTAAAAGAGACTGTGACCTCTGAGTTTATTTCGGCCTTTCTTCTCAGAGTAGTCAGATAGGAAACGCCGACCTCATCTAGTTAAAAAAATATGATTGACGTGTAAAACCTACAGAAATAAATCATTTATCACAGCTGGTATTGCACTTACTAGTTTATCTCTGTATCACCCAAAAGTTGACTGGTAAAAAATACCTATGGAATTAATTCTGCCTCTGTACATTTCTGTGGTTGAAGTATAAAATAAATAAAGTAAGATTGCTTCCTGAAAGAGGTCATAGGGTACTTTAATACATTCCTCCCGATAAAATGAAAACTTTACCCGCAAGCAGAACCCGTTCACAACCGGCATATAATAAATAACTAGCCTCTGCCCACACTTCGTTCGCGTGAAAGTCGTAAAACGTCACAACATACTCGTTCTAGAAAAATAAAAGCCCATGTTACTTGCTGATAATTTAGCTTCTCATATGTGACGGAATTTTTAAAATCGGTAAAGAAATTTTTGAATTTATCCATTACAAAAAAATATATAAAAAATTCTCAAATCTTTTCTCGTTATAATATTAGTTTTGATAAGTATCTGACGCTCATAAAAATAAAACTTAGGCTGATCCCAACAGGAAAATATCGAAACGTGCAGAAAATAGGAGACAAACACGATCATTTGACACTCTTAAGGAATCCATTCCCTTCGCACATCATGAAAATGGAAGCGTCAAGAATAAACGAAACAAGGGGAAATATGATAACAAATATACGGAATCCTATTATGTATTCCCAGATCTTATTTGTATTAACAAGATTATGTGTTGTGGAGCCTGAATGACACTGAGCATCTCATCATTTTTCGAGGCTATGCGTAATACGCGGGATATTAGGGTTAGATAACTACATCAGATTGAAATATTCATTTGGGAACGGATTGAGTCCTTGTTTTTTCTTCTGTAATTTGTGGAAGTGTACGCTTAGTTCTTCATCTGCAGGACAGGAGAATTAATGAAGGAAGTTTCTGTTTTACTGCTATAGTCATTTGAATGTTGGCGGGCTAAAACAAAAGCGATGTTTTTAGGCGAAAATAAAAGAAAAAAAGAACTCAACATTCAGTTTCTTGGGCGGAGCACCGCCGTGTCCTCGTGGAGGCGATCGGCGGCGGCGATCTCTCGCGTCCGGCCCTGGTGCAGGCTATGGTACGGAGCGAGAGTGAATGGTTAGTCCGCATCCGCGGCAGTTTTGCGTATAATGTAGTATATCATAAATCAGGATGTTTATTTTTCATGTAGCTTTTCATAAAAAAGCAAAAATAGAAATATTTTTTCTCGCAATTTCTTTGAAAATGCATTAAATGCGAGAGACACCCAGAACTGTGCAAAAACTAAAAGTCAGGATGTTTCCCAGGAAGATTAAACCTATTCATTAAAAGTAAATCACAAAAGTACCGTTAAAACTTTGGACAGACAGAAAAGTGCTAAAGCGCTGCATTTAGTTAGTGGGACAAAACGTCAGATATATCCAGCTCTTACAGAAGTTCGTTGGAACGCTGCCCAAGGCGTGACACCAAAGTTGCGAATACCACAACCATTTTATAGTATTAACACTAAAATTGAGTAATTAGAAAGTCCCGTGCTGATAATGTGTAGTCTGAGGCACTTAAACTGAGTATTTAACGATTTTCCTCCCAATGCCCAACTGTTTGAGAGCTAAGTTATTCATGAGAGGGTTTGCAATGAAATTAAAAGTTTGTGCGGAATTTAACGGTTAAACAACACTATAAATTAATTTGGATTTTAGAAAGCAATGCGAAATCGGGTTTTACTATAAAAGTGTTTACGGAAAACTTTAGGGTGAGTTAGTAATAAATAACAGTTTAAAAAACTAAAAAACACGCTTTAAAACCAAACTAAAAAAGGAGAAAATAATTTAACTCAATTAAAAAGCGTGGGGTGCTTGACAGTAAGTGATTATAAAAATACCTCAAAAAGCACCCCACGCTTTTTAATTGAATTAAATTATTTTCTCCTTTTTTAGTTTGGTTTTTAAAGCGTGTTTTTTAAACTTTTATTTATTTTCTATTTTTTAGTTCTGCTAACTACAAAAACATGTTTTTTTTTTCTAATACTTTTTTTTTATTATTGAATTGTCATCGGTCCTCGACAAGTTTACAAAGTTTCAATGAAATCTGACCGTTTAAAGTGGGTCAAAATCGCGCTCAAAGGAGTCGGTTACATACAAACAAACAAACTAACAAACAAACATACAAGTGAAGCTAATATAAAGCGTGTAAAAATCGACATGCATACATAACATCACGCCCTATTTCCCCGAAGGGATGGCAGAGATGTACCTATAGTACACCTACCTACATTTCGCCAATTATGTTTAAGTCCCATGTAATAGGGGCGAGCCTTTTGGCATCAACCGAGCACAAATTCAGACTCCGGGCTGCTAATGAGAAATTCCTGATAGAAACCCTATTATCACTTTGCTCGACCTGGGAATCGAACCTAGGTCCTCATGTTCAGCAGTAGCGCTTGCGACCACTAGACCAACGCGGCACTCAAAACGAATAGGTAAATTTTCTTTGTCTTAGCAATATTTCCTATATACCTTTGACTAAAAACAGTCAATTTTATCCTCTACTTGCAGTAAGACTTAAATTAGCATTACACTAAAGTCTTGATTTAATAGCCACGAGCATTGACCACGATGAACCTATCGCACCTTTAGAATTATAGAGACCTAATGCGAAATTAGCCGCAACCAAAATAGGTCTCTATAATCTAATAATTCTAAATTAATTCTAAATAATTTTGCTTGCGGCTAATTCCGCATTAGGTCTCTATAATTCTAAAGATGCGCTATGTACATGGTGATCATTGCTCTCGCCTTCTCCGTAAGAAAAAAGGCTTCTGTCTGGTTACATTTCAGTCCAACAGTTACGTTAGTTAGTTGGGGGGCTTGAACCTAAGTAATAACAGTCCCAAAGGTCGATCAATCAGGTTAAGCTACTCTTGCCGCGGTTGGTACGTGGATGGGGACCATCTTTACATACCAAGAAGACCCGTTCGTGCCTCGGGAAGCTCGTTAAGTCGTTGGTCTCGGCTACCAGTTTTGGATCATTGACAGTCGTTACGGGTCGTCAGAAGCCCGAAAGTCTGAAAACCAGTCTTACCAAGGGGTATCGTATTCCCCAGAAATCGGGTTGTAGAGGTCAGATACGTAGTCGCTCTATGTAAAATACTGGTATTCGGCTGCATCCGGTTATAGTGGAAGCCGACCCTAACATAGGTTGGCAAGGCGAGGCACATGATGACTGATTCAATTAGTGTTCATTACGCATACTATACTGGGCACGCCACGATAGCGGCGGTAAGTCCCCTCTTTGAGGAGTGGCTTGAGAGGCGGCATGGCGTCCTCACCTTCCGCCTGACGCAGGTCCTCACCGGACACGGTTGTTTTGGGAGGTTCCTGTTTCGTATAAGGCGGGAGGAAACGCCCGGGTGCTTCCATTGCGAAGATCGCCCTGAGGACACGGTGGAGCATACAGTGGCGGTCTGCCCGGCTTGGGCGGAGCACCGCCGTGTCCTCGTGGAGGCGATCGGCGGCGGCGTTCTCTCGCGTCCGGCCCTGGTGCAGGCCATGGTACGGAGCGAGAGTGAATGGTTAGCCGTCACCTCCTTCTGCGAAGCAGTAATGCTCGCGAAGAGGGAGGCGGCGCACGTGAGGGAGAGGCAGTATATGCGCCCTCACGGCCGTAGTCGCCGCGGGAGAAGCCCTAGGCGTCGGGAATCCCAGGCTGATTCCCGGCCACCGTAGGCGCGGGCTTGCGGACGGCGAGTAATGGGTAGCTCGCTGTCCGGTAAGGACCAAGCCCGGGTCGACGGTGCGTTGTGTTCCACGCGCGCCTCAAAGAGATGTCAGCACCAAAGGGTGGGGTCCGCAAGGGCCGATGCCTGCCAGGGGTGCGGGTTGTTCGAAAAAGATACCGCGGCCCCTGGCACACAGGCAACTGAGGGACCACGGGTGGGTTTTAGTCAGTAAAAGTCTGACACGCCCTCCCGCTCCACCCAGAGCGGGAGAAGTTATTTGATGATTTCCCACCCAAAAAAAAAAAAAACGCATACTATACCTACAGCTACAGATATTCAATCACCAAACCAGTCTTTGTTCCATTCTCATTACCGACGATCAATACTGCGCTGTGTAATTACCTAATATGGCGCCTGTTTAATTGATTTCATCTGCCCTCATCTCGGTCATTGCGGATTTTGTAACCCTGGTAAATTATACGCCATTCTCATAAAAAATGGACTAGCTTAAGTTTAATGGTTGTAGTTTTGCAAAGCTTAGAATAATCGTCCTTCATGATTAATAGTCGTTGTTTACAGCATAATTAGCTAAAGTACTACCTCCAATAGACACGGTTTTATACCTACTTTGATTACTTACGTTGATATTAAAATCAGCGCTGTGCTGTGGGTCTCCGATGGAATTGCGTCAAGCTGCGTGGAAGCCTTCTTGTCACAGTCACGACGTGCAGCTGCCGACTATTTCTGTTCTGTGCATTTAAATATATTTTTTTCTTCTTTAATATTCGAGTTAAGGTGAACTTAGTCCACATTTTTTGCATACAAACTTCGGGAGTGTTTTACTCCACTGTCTGACATGGCACATCCAAAGTAAAATATGATATCGTTTTGTCTCATTATTAATATTGTCTGTACGGAAACAGAATACTAAAATAAAAACCCATTAAAAAAATAGGAGCCAACAAAGATTCGTTTTTCTTGCTAATTTTACTTAACTTTGGGCGTGTTTAAGTAATAAAAGACGTGTAAAATCTCCAAAATCAAGTCAGTACAGACAAAGTTCAATTATCGAAAAGTTCAATAAACTTTATTGGTTATTGATTTATGCATTGACTTTTTCATAAAACCCGATCTTCCAAAGGACTTTTCTTAAATTTTTCGCGAATTTTTTGCTTTAAATGGTCCTGTATATGAACTATCTGTGTGCCAAATTTCACCCAAATCCGCTCTGCTGTTTTTGTAAGATTCAGTAACAAACATCCAAACATCTAAACATACAAAATGTCACATTCAGCAGGATCCTGTGAACAAAATCTGTGAAATTTAGTGGCGTGTGTCACCGTAACTGGCTTCTTGTTTACTGGTCGGGTGCATAAAACCCTTACAATTAAGTAGATCAGCTGATTACCTAGTAAAATTACATTACCCATGTGACACTGAACGTGGCGCCTTTTGCAGGAACAAAATTGAATAGCAGGAAAATGTTGAATAATTCATACTTCCACCTTTCAATGATAATAATTCAGAATATATTCGACGTAACAATACGACGTACAATTTTGGGACTAAAAGACGTATTTTGACGCCTAACTTACACTACACTCTGTTTAAACAAACAGGACGAGACACGAACGAAATCGTCAAAATTATTCGCATCAATCATAATTGAATCTCATGATGTTTACAAGAAAAAAATACACAGTAATGCGTTTTATTTAAATTGTATTTAATATTGGTAAACTACTTATATTCACCTGCATCCGGTTAGGCTGCAAGCCGACCTCAACATATTTGGAGAATAAATAGGTAGATCCTCTATGAACACAAACGCATAAAGAAAAGTACTTAATAATTAAAACTACGATATACAAAATAAATACATAAGCAAAAGGATACTTAGGCGTCGAAGTATTCCTCCGCATCGCTGTCATGAGGGAACGTGCCCAGAAGACTGGCTGTATTGCCACGTTGAATGGCAATGCTAATTCTTTGGCCAAAGAACGACCCATCCCTCTGGTCACGTGAAATGTCGACCAGCCGGCGAGATATTTCCTTGATAGATTAATTAATTAATAGGTAGATTGATTAGGTGTCCACGACTCCAAGTCTAAAGGGCGTATATTACGCACGGTGAGTCTACGCCAATTTATCAATTTTAAGAAGTAAAATGAAATAGCTTAGAATTTACGCCACATGTGTTTACCAATTATGAAAAGTAAATAAAAATATACTTTATAGCTCGTATTTTATTGCCTTCTTTATGCCTCTGAGGGTTACAACATGTTTGATTTTCATTGACCTTAGTTGGTTTACATTCCGATCAGTAAACAAACAATAACTAGATGAAAAATATTATTCTTACGTTATATTCCCAAAAGGATCGATGATATAAATATTTATACGATATATGGAGACGACAACAACCAAAATCAAAATATTTTATTTCACACTAGCTTTGGCCAGTGGTTTTACCCGCGTGGAGGTCGAAAATTATCCCTCGGAAACGTACTATCGCGATAAAAAGTCCAATGTGTTATTCCAGGTTACAAACTATCTGTATGCCAAATTTCATCCAAATCTATTTTTGTGTGATTGAGTAACAAACATCCAAACATCTAAATGTGCAAACATCTGAACATAGAAACTTTAACATTTATACTATTAATAGGTTAGTAGGATAAACCAACATGGGCACTTATGAAACGTCAGAAGCTAGGTGCACGAATCCAATCGGTCGTTTCCTATGAAGAAGAGCCGGGAAGAAACTCCACGGCTGAGCACACTCTCACTCCAAAAGTCCACAATGACGAGTCTATACCCCATTCTTTAAATTAACTTATTTCACTTTGCTTCATGTCGTCTTGTTCACATTGATTCTTTGATGAAGCGGCCCACATTCCGGAATAAAAGTTTGTACAGACTACAGATCAATCTCCGTTTATTGGGTTTTGGGCACAACCTTTTCTTCTTCTTTTTAAAGAGATTTACGATCTAATACTACTTGTATCTTGGAACGCGAAATAGTTCCTTCAAAGGAAGCAATTCAGTATTGTTTGTTTCATTTAACAAGAACCCCGAGCTTCTGAGCTATTTAAAGATCCGTGGAGAAAGTGACACAAATTGCAGCACAAATCCTCATTTTGTAAAGAACTAGAGGGTTTCTTGCAATGGATATAAAGTTTAATATCCATTGCAGGAGACTCTCTAGCTAGTTAGCTTAAACATCAGTTTTTTCTATTTTTTTGTTCGAGTATTTACTTTACGAGTACATACTTCAATGTGACATTTTCCTATAAAATAGTAGTCAATATTAGCAGTTGACTCTAATGCCCAACAGTTACTATAAAAAAAATATGCCAATAACACCAGCAGGTATCGATATAAGAGGGTTGACCAAAAAAGAAAAATAGGTGTAGCCGGCGTAGCACTCCGCTACGAAATGCTACGAACGCTACGCTCCATTTTTTCCGTACTACGCGAGTTACGTTTTTTTAACTACATGATAGTTTTTTAATGACTGTAATCTAATTTGCCTTACTAAATACAGTCATGAATGTATCCAATCGGGCAATTATTATTTCTGTCGTGTGACTTGGCTCAGTATCAAAAGATAACGTTTCATACGAGATTCAACTTTTGAATAATGTTACTGCAAATACCGTGTGGTTTGGGTGATAATGATGTTGCCAGGAAACTGGCAAATAGTGTTGCCAATTTATCTACGCCTGGAGGCGCACTTTACTTTTGTTTACGGTTCGTTCGGTTGGCAATTTGAAGTGATATTGTGGAAAGGACGGGATCGTGACTAAGTAATAAAAGTCGCACCGGTCGATGGCTGCGTTTGTCGCAATTGGTCCGCGGATGGGTGACCATGTTTACATACCGAGACCCCTCCGTGCCTTGGAAAGTACATTAAGCCATTGATCCAGGCTGTCATTTGCGGATCTTTGACAGTCGTAGTCAGAAGCTAGAAATTCTGACAACCCGTCTTACCAAGGTGTATCGTTTTACCCAGCATCTGGGTTTTGGAGGTTAGATAGGCAGTCGTTCCATGTAAAATACTTGTATTCAGGTGCATCCGGTTAGACTGGAAGCCAACCCTAACAAAGTTGGAAAAAAGGCTAAGCAGATCGATTGGGTGTCGAAAGTTCAAAATATGATGATATTTTATAGAAAGTTCTTACAGAAAATAACAAAATATTAAGAAGACAATGCCAGGTAATACATTACTTCTAAATAGCGTTTACGTAACAAACACGTACCTACGTGGTTTTAAGTGTAGTACCTACTAACTCTCCGAATTTCAAAATAACATTTATCCCAGGACAAACGAATCCCACATGAATTCATTTACCTCGAGAAGTGTCAATATAAATGAAATTTTCTGGAAATAAAATCTACATTACTACCCAAAAACCAACCTTTCCGCTGCGATATAAATAACGAGGTCTAAGCGATTCAAAATTGATTCTCTCACAAACTGTCGTGAAGAGAAGTCGGCTTTAGTCGGAAACGCCCGAGGCAGTGGTCGGCCGTAAAGGTGCGCTTACACGAACAACTAAAGTTGCTCCATCTTGGGCAATTCTCGTCAAATATGACGTCACGACTACATCCAGCAATTCAGAGCAATTCCAAATTGCTGGATGTAGTCGTGACGTCATATTTGACGAGAATTGTCCAAGATGGAGCAATTTCGGCCGGTTCCTCTCGCAAAAACGAGACGTAGTTATACCTACAAACGAGATAGAAAGAAAATTGACCAAAAATTTCCAAAACGATTGGATATTCGGCAACTCATAAAATATATGAAGCAATCAGAAGCATTGCTCCACTTAATTGATCCAGATTGATCCATTAGTGTTGCCGAGCAATAATTGCTCAAAAAATTGCCCGTGTAAGAGCACCCAGCTGACCTGGATACCAAACCACCCGACGATCACCTAGAGCTATTTCCCCTTTTTAATTTTCCACAGCACCTCGTACAATGTTATCTAATGGCGCGTTTTATGTAACAACTTGTGGCGGCTAGGGTTTTCCAACTAACGTGTGTGTATTGGCTAGCTCGATGAAACACTATACAAAGTGTAACAGAAAAAATACAAGCCCTGAAAATAGTTTGTTCATAATTGACTACTGAATCGATATCAATAACTTTTAACATGGGTATATTTTTTAAACTATATATTTTGCCAAACCTACCGCCAATTGAGCCAAAGAAAATTCAATTTTATATCAAGGCAATAAGACTCAACTTTAAATGCATAAAGTAATGCTTAGGGTCAACATGATTTTTTTATAATAACTCAAACTCAAAGCATTTATTTAAATTAAACCATTTACAAGCACTTTTGAATGATCAAAAAGTCGATCAGTTGGAAAGTTGCCCATTTCAAAACGTACATCTCTATGGGGAAGAATGAGCAGGAAACTCCAAGGACACACTTTTAAATCAAGTTATGTATTACAAAATCTTGGGAACATTATTCTTGTTGCTTCTATATGTAAGAACAATGTTATAAAAAACCGGGAGTGCCGACAGAAGTGAAAACTTCAACAATTACGTGTGTATTCTTTTATCGTCAATACAGGATTTCACATTGGGTCCTTGGGTCCTGATTGCTCTCGGTAAAAAATGATAAACGAGCGATCGACTTCAGCCAATAAAGGTAACAGCACAGATTTTTACGATAAAAATACAAAGGGAAAGAAAGGGATAAAAGAATTAGAATTTCCTAATGAAAGAAAGGAACTATTCCAGAATACATCAACGCGCGACTCATCCGTGTGTTTGTTCACCCAAACACCATTTTAAATAGACCCCTGCGGTGGCTCATAATCTGATAAAATAAAATAAAAAACTACTACAAAAAATTGTGAATTGTATCGTCGAGCTATTAGATTATTATTTTTGACGCTTTGACACTACTATAGCCATGTACATATATACACAGTATACATATAGCTCATGAGAAGCGTGCGATGACGATGACACGAGTTTCACGCTTTTTGTTCACCCAAAATGTACACATATATACTCAGTATACATATAGCTCATGGAAAGCGTTCGGTGACGATGACACGAGTTTCACGCTTTTTGTTCACCCAAAATGTACACATATATACACAGTATACATATAGCTCATGGAAAGCGTTCGGTGACGATGACGCGAGCTCCATGATTTTTGTTCACCCAAAAAGTGCTCAACGCGCTTAAAGAAGTTTTCACTTCAAAAAGCAATTCTAAATTCAAAAAGCAATTCTAAATATAAGATTAGAAATAAGCCCTGGAAGTTAGGAGCTGACCAGTTTCAACCGACAGCGCCCGTTCAGTTAGCTCAATAAAACTAAGTTGTGATAATTGTATTATGGTTTTAACTCAATAGTCTAATTAGGGTGTATGAGGTCTTACGTTAATTATGTTACATGTTGTATAAGCTATGATATGTACTATCCATGGAAAGTTTCCAGTCCATGTTTGTATTCCTATTGTATTGCTTCAAATATTCTCTTCACTTTCAGGAAAAGGCGATAAGCTAGGACTTAAAGTTCAAATTCTCTTACGTTGTTTGCAGCAATTTGCAGTTCACTGTCAGGTTTTATGTTAATTAAAATATGATTCGTGACTGTAACAAAGTTCATATGGATAATAATTGATTATATAAACTGGTATTGATGGCTTTTTCATGATACAGTCATTCAAAGTGATTTATGAACGCTGACTACTGGCATGTTGAGTTGCTATGATACTTACCATAACAAAAAGAACGGTCGATGTTTATTAAAATAATTAAAATATGTAAAAGTTTTCTGGGCATTAATTATGTTACAAAATTAGCCCTTTAAAGCTTACTTGGGTTATTGCGAAATACGTACATAAATAACTTGATATTTTAGGATAGCGATAAATCTGATCCCATTAAGGATTTTGGGGTTCAACATTTGTTGATTTGGGTAATTTGATACAGCATCAGCCCAGCCTAATGGCCGAATCTCGAAGTTAGAAAGCAAACTTGTGTATATAACTACTAACACATTAAATGCTTTGATTCATGATGGATTAGAGATTAAATATGGTAATGTAGGTTAACGTGTGATCAAGTTTTTAGTTATAGTTAAGTTATGAATAAAGCCCGACCAACTTATTACTGTATAAATACACCCACCCCGCTTACTAATACCTCCCAGCCCGTGAATGTTTTCAGATTAGGATGTTTGTTACTCAATCACGCAAAAACGGCAGAACGGATTCGGATGAAATTTGGCACACAGATAGATTATAACTTGGATCACACATAGGATACTTTTCATCCCAATAGTACGTACCCGTGGGATAATTTCCAACCTCCTCGCCAGTGGAGCCGCTGACAAGAGTTAGAAACTTACCAGATAGATATACTCTACTATATTTTAACCTGTTCAAGTCTATTTTAAATTAGTTACGAAGTTCTCTAGTTTTATTGCTTCTCTGAGGTTGAGTTGTTTTCTTTCTGGGGCTACAACCGTAGGGCTCATTTCAAAACAACATAGCAGCAAAAAAATACTCAAAGCAAATTATTTCAATAATCTTTACGTTGACCTCGTGGTTGAGCTACGAACGAACTCTAAACTCTTCTCTTTACTCAAAGTAAACTGGGGTGAGTTTATTTTCTTGGGAGAGTCTAGAGTAAGGAGCAAGACCAAGAGAGATACAGAAACCCACAAGGCAGGTTATAGTGAGCTGTTGGGCAGTAGCGACCCCACGGACCCTATATCTTGGAAGTAGTCTTATTCCTCACTTATGGCTTGTCTTTAATGGCCGGCTGGAGTGATCCCTGACGAGGGACAGAGCTCCCATCACTTTCTTGCCTTTATTGGTCGGCTTGAGTAGAGATTCGCAAGATCAAAACGAAGAATTCTAGTAATTGCTGTTAGAGATCTAGGCTACATATCTTTCGGGCTCTGGGATTGTCTTCATAGCCGTGAATTACGTCTCCACTCTTCAAGCACCTCAGGACATGTTGTTCTCTTGTTACTACGACACTCTTTGCTAGCAGGGGAACCATGCTATAAGCTGGGAAATACCATAAATAGAGTTACGTCACTATAGTCAAACCCACACTCGTATAACAAAATAGTAAACAAGTCCCGAGCAAAACTTCATTGGCTGTCACAAAAGTGAAATGGAGCCACTCGTAATAAAATTGGGACCTCTATTTGGGAAACAACACCCACGCATAACTGTTGGAGAATAATATATTTACGGGTGATTGACACATTTTCTGTGAAGGAATAATAACAAAATGTATGAGAATAATAGAACTATCTTTGGCGCTGTGACTTTGGTATGTTTGGAAAGGAGGAAGTTCTCATTTTGAATTTATTTTATTTGTATCTATGTACGCGTTATCTCCGGTAGTTTTATAAATAAGCTTCAATACTTAATAAGTATTTTTTCCATTAAGTGAATATTGATGTTGTTCTGAACCCGTCCTGTCATTGTTATTTACATATCAAGTAGAGATTTATGAATTTGTGCGGGGTAGGTACCACCATTAAAAAGTGAAAAATAACTTTAATTTCGGAAGTCTCTAGCAAAAAACGAAAAGCAAAACCAGAAACATGGACTGCCGAAATCAAAATTTATTTTTCACTTTGTAATGTTTTTTTTTTTTGGAATCCTGCTGTTTTTTTTGTATAGGTATTACACAGTATTCGTAGCTGGTACTTACCTATTATAACATACACATATACACATAAACCGGACGCCCTTCATAATTTTCAACTAAAAGAACTGGCCAAGATTGTTATAACAAAAAAAGTAAATATCACAAAAAGAACATTGTCTTTCACACACACTTTCCACATTCAGAATTTCGCCATCGCGTGTTCGCCACCTGAAATGCGTCGCAGCGGCAATTTATTCTATGTGCCAACCGTCACCGTGATAAATAGCGCTTGATGAAATATATCTTTCGGCAACGCAAACTGTTGATGATCGTACCATTACACAAAAAGCCGAAGAGGAAAGTTGTTTATTTGATAGGCATAATGTTTGTGACGGAAGTATATTATGTTGATGATTACTGATGATGATGTACATAGTGTTGGGTTCTGAACCTTAACGTTACTAGTCTGTGTACACCTATTGTACTCTTTTTTCAAGAAAGAAGACGTTTTCATGAAAATCGAGGTAAGTAAATTAAAACGTGCCAAAAGAATGTTTATGAGAACAAGAAGTGTCACGTGACATTTGATTCCAATCTGGTATTTATTCTTTGATCGGCAGAGAGATGTTTAATCGATGTCCCTTAGGCGTCTTTGATAAGAATTGGGAAAACATTGATACAAAATAAGTTCACACTTCACAAATAGAATGTCTGATTATATTATTTGGTTTTTCTTTTTGTTTGGTCGTCCTGGTACCGGGAGTCTTGCTTTCGATATCGTAAATACTTGTATACCATCTCAAATGTCAATGCTTTGTTGCAGGAAGGCGCGTGCGCGCGCGAATGGTGGGCAGTGATGGGGGGGCCGCGGCGCATGTCCAGTGCGCTGCTGCTGCCCTTCGCGCTGTTGTCCCTGCCACCCACGGAAGCTGGCAACACTACCACCTACCGGGTACGTTGGTACTTTCATCATTACATCTGCAATAGGAACCATTACCAGCAGGCTTAGCACGAGCACCGATTTGTCGACGGAAGAATAGACATGATTATTAACTAAATGATGTATAATAGGAGAAGATTGCTCTGTTTTTCTATTAATTATCACAGTTATGCGTTCTAAAATAATCATGATTGTGTAGATAATCTTATATACTTTGTGGCCGTCGAGTAGAAAGTTTGTTGTCTGTGTGACTTTAACAGTTTGGAAAGAAATATTCTTCTAAAATAGTCAACATTTATAAGGACCTAGACAAAGATCGTTAGAAACGAAAGACAAAATGATAGATTGTAGAAGGATATACGGTGCGATGTCTAAAATGGAGAAACGAAATGTCACTTTGTATTGAAAAAGCACTGTCTATTGTTCGTAGAAATATAAAACGTCATGCTAAGCCTGCAGGGCAATCTCAAAGACAGTGCTGAAAGGTCTCATGTGCCCTTCTAACCAGAGCATAGACACTGATTGGCGGCAAAAATAGGTTTTGTTCTAGTACTTACTACTTCCCCTGATCAACTCCTTCTCAAACGGCTCTACTCATCATCATCATTTCAGCCGAAAAACGTCCACTGCCGGACATAGGTGGAGGCCTATGTCCAGCAGTGAACGTTTACGATGGAGCTTAGGGACAAGCTCCGTTACTTCAACCGGCTCTGTGCTTCTCGCATCCAGCGGATTGCTGCGGGCTTCACCAGGTCATCGGTCCACCATGTAGGAGGCCTTTCAACGCTACGTCTTCCGGCACGCGGTCGCCATTCCAGAACCTTTCGGCCTCGTTGGCCATCTGTTCTGCGACCAATGTACCCTGCCCGCTACCACTTAAGTTTGGCAATCCTTCGGGCTATGTCGGTTATTTTGGTTCTCTTACGGATCTCTTTATTTCTGATTCGATCGCGTAAAGAAACTCCAAGCATAGCCCATTCCACTGCGGCTCTATACTACTACAAATTAAAAACTACTTACCTAAGCCTACGCTAAGATAACGCATATTATTTTATATGACAATGTGGAGAAAAGGGACACGAAATTATTCTTAGTAGTTGCAAGTTTCAACAATAACGCTCCGTATAGTCTGTGACGGCAATTATATGAAACCAACACAATATGCAACCAACGACTTGGATATGCCCAAGCCGTTGGTCGCATATTGTGTGGCACATGTTGGCTGTAACTTACACTTGGTTTCACCATTTCGTAACTACGTTCGAGCCTAGTCTTTTAGTTCTATTATTAGCCTGGAAACTCTTTGTATTTCACGGCATAGTAGGTACTTATAAATTATTCTGAACTTGGGTCCCATTGTCAAACGTATTGCACTTTGAACTCCCATCCGACTTTGAACTCCCACAAACGAATCCGCCCTGGAGTGTAAATGTGGTGCTGTCCCAAAAACAATGGGGCACTTAATATCTTGTCCAGCGTGTCCTGTTGTCTGCACGCTACAGGAATTGAAAGACGCTGCTGAAAGTGCCAAGCTCGTAGCCGAATTCTGGGCAGACTGTATTTAGATTGCTATCGACGCTCTAAGAAAAAGATCTCCCATTTCACTATTCCAAAACGGGGAGAGTTACCTAAGTTACTATACAGGAGTCAGACCATCATTGATTGCTCTAAAAAGCCGACTGAAACTGGATGTGCCATATTTACGGCCAGATACTATAAATGAAGTTATCAGTACGAAATTCTGCATGAGACTGATAAAGCGTTTGGGTCCATTGTCGCACGTGCATTGTAGTAAAAGTCATGTTCATTCGTGAAAGCATAGAATTGGGTTACGGCTATACTACGTGCCAAGCCGCCCATATTGCATCAATTATAAAGCCATCATATTGACTGAAAAGGTTAGAATATAGAATGCGAAAATACCCTACAAACTATTTTGATTTTTAAATACAGTGAGGGAATTGATTCGATCAAAATCGGTATTGGATGTATTATTCAAATACCAACGAGCTAGTTTTTGTTTGATAGTGATTTAAAACAGAAACAGTTAATCGTGTTATAACGCCCGGTATATTTTCGGATGATTGTATTGATCACCAAACAATTCATTGCCAGACAGAATGAAGGGTTTTTTTTATGTTGCAATTGAAACATTCATAATAAAGCATTAATTACAAAACAATTAATTAACTGCCAACCTAAAATGAAATACAGACAAACAGCCCACCCAATCAGTTAAACAATTAATCACACGGACGGCAACTGCAAAATTCATACAAATGCAACAGATATTACATACTGACGCAAACCATTGCGACTCTGAAATGCTAACGATCGCCCCTTCCCCAGTGAGGCTGGTGTTGCGTAGGTATAATTATATATCTCCTACCTTCAATGGTTCATCGGGTTTACGTCAATAATTATGACCGCCCGAGGGGTGCGTCTGCGTAGGTACATCAAAATAGGCATAAAAGGGATGTTTTTATAAAGCTCCCTGAAACTGCGGAGAGCTGGGTTATTTTTTGTATCAACATCTTTCTCGAATACGTTTTATGTAAATTCTAAAAAAGGACAGTACTACCATTTGTTTTAGGGGTTAAAAATACGCAGGTACATCGTTCAGGGATCGATGAACTGGTTTTATAGTGATCTGAAGGCACAAAAAATATATAAAAATCACTTCACCTCTATCATTTTAAGAAATAGTTGTTTGTAATTACTCTGTGCTTTGCCTTTCTAGGTAAGCTCTTGATAAGGCAATCTCAGATAAATACACGGAACTGAATAGTAAAATCTAATCTTTTTCTTAAAGTATCGATTGCAAAAAGTTCAAACATCTTCAGCCCATCAGCTGCGCGACCTCCGCTCACTGACGCAGTCATAACTTCATCAGTGTCTACAACACCCGTTGCAATTGCAAGGCACAATATATAGCTAAAACTGTGTTCTAGGAAGCGGAAACTATAGCTACAGAAGTTTCTAGCAAAAACAACTTAACTACAGCAACTATGTCCTATTATGTATGGACAAATGTCAGCACTCCGGCTGGCAGGTCTCAATGTCTCATCTACCAGAGGCCAGCTCTAGTAATAGTTGCAGGTTGAGATATGTAAACGTATTTTGACCTAGACATGCTCCCGTCTCTACTCTCTACTTTGCACTTGTAGTTTGACAATTGTGCAAATTGTGCAAACGTTGAGTACGTTTTTGACATAATTAAAGGACATCTGTTATTTTACATCTCTGGTTAGACTACCGAGCTGAACGGAGTTAGCGCACTTCTTTTGTTGGGGCCCTTATGTTTACCTTTACACCCAATTATAGACCGTAGATGTTATAATTACGCCAGTGAATTCGATACGTTATTTGCTTGCCAATTATCTGCGTTTGTAAGGTTTGTGTAACCAAATATTCGGTGGTAGGTACACATGGTTAGTTTGATATATGGTGGGTGGGTGAACCGGAGGCTTCTAATCATCGTTTTTTTTTCTTCGTAACGGCTTCGTTGTGGAATCTAAGAACAGGCAAGTTTTCCATGTCGATTAATATCTTAATCTAACTGATTTTGCGATACCGTTTTATCCACATTCAAAACTTCAGCAGGTGAAATAGTTTTTTTGCAGATCTGACAAAATTACCTAATAGACCACGGAGAAAATATTTTTGTTACTTTTGTTGTTTTTGTGATAAGGTCGGTACTACTTACAAGAGTATACTACGAGGTTACCACTACCATAATTAAAAAGTATTTTAGCCATGGAGTTATAATGATTTTAGCTTAGTTATATCAGTAGTAGGGGTAAGGTAACGAAGTATAAAATACATATTACACAAAACAGTTGAACCGCTACAGCGCTGCAATCTTCCTCTCACATAAAGTATGTAGGGCTTCTCAATGGCTTTCACGATGCGCGTTAGCCGTGGACAGTTTTAAAATTAAATTGAGAACATGATGTCGACCGACCGTTTAAAATTAAATTCTTGATTGCCTAGAGGTTAAGGTACTGAACGAACTGCCTTAAATCATTTAGGACACAAAATACACCACTTTTATTTGATAGATGATCAATTCGCAGAATATAAAAAATGATCTTTTCCTAAACGCTGGATAATAAACCTCTCAACTAAGTTTATGAACGTATAAAAAAACTCGAGAAAGTATTATTAAATTACCTCCCATAACACACAACACAACCAAAAAGGTTTAACACAACGTTAATATTGAACAAAAAGATTAGCTTGAAATATAAGAATTTTCTTGTTTAATTAATAGTACGCAGGTAGAGGTACCTATGTACGCACACTTCGATATCGTATTTAATGAGATCCCTGGAGAGAGAGCTAACATTTCAAGCATTTTTAGGTAGTTTCAAGTTTCAGGTACCCCCAAAAATAAAAACAAACCGTTAAACATTGAAAGCTTCAAATAGCACTACTAACATTATTTAGATTCCACAAGTAACAATACATATTCCGCCAAAATTTGGGATAATTAAGTAAGAAGCGAAGACTCTGTGGTTCGTTGAGAACTCGTTAGAAACAAGTGTGGCATCCAAATTTGAACTAACAGTAGGTACTGTTATACTTAATTAACTAGACACGTGCCTTTGATAAAACAGTGACGTAATAATTAGAAAGCAATTGCTTACCTCTAGGAAACTATCCTGTAATTTCTTAGTGGCTTTATTGTTATAATAACACTAATGAAATAGTGTTCTATGTGTGGATAGGAAGCTTTTATATTGATTAGAGAAACTTACTCTATTTAATTAGTAAGAAAGGATATTTATTTATTGATTTATTTATCTGCCATATTGCCGTATTTTTAATCTCTTTGAAGAAGTAAACAGGATGTGTCTATAGGACCAAATATTCGGGAGTAAAAACTATTTTTGATGTATGGTGGGTGAACCGGAAGTTTTATAAATGTTTTTTTTTAGTTTCAAGTATAAAGCAGCATTTCAAGGCTTCGTTGTCAAATCTTAAAAGAAAATTTAATAAATAAAAATATCTGGCTGCGTAAGAAGTGAACCTTAAAAAGATAGAAATAAAAAAATAATTTACAAAATCAGAAAACCCTACTGATAAGTGATTTTTAATTTAAAAAGATAGAAACAAGAAACTAGTTTTAAAAGTATGACTATTAGACTGAATACCATAAGCAATCTCATGCAGTCGGAGGCATCTTCTTAAATTTAACAATAAAGACCTTTATTGCCTCCGACTGCATGAGATTGCTTATAGTATTCGTCTAATAGTCATCCTTTTAAAACTAGTTTCTTGTTTCCATCTTTTTTAAATTAAGGTGAACCTAGTCCACATTTTTTTGCATACAAACTTCGGGAGTGTTTTACTCCTCTGTCTGACATGGCACATCCAAAGTAAAATATGATATCATTTTGTCTCATTATTAATATTGCCTCTACGGAAACAGAATACTAAAATAAAAACCCATTAAAAAGTTAGGAGCCAACAAAAATTCGTTTCTCTTGCTAATTTTACTTAACTTTGGGCGTGTTTAAGTAATAAAAGAAGTGTAAAATCTCCAAAACAAAGTCGGTACCGACAAAGTTCAATTATCAAAAAGCTCAATATACTTTATCGGACATTGATTTATGCATTGGCTTTTTCATAAAACTCGATCTTCCAAAGGACTTTTCTTAATTTTTTCGCGAATTTGTTACTATAAATGATCCTGCTTCTCACTCAATAACGTTCTGCGTGTAGACTAGCCTCTAACTGCTCATCACTGATACTATCTCTGTCGGACACGAAGCCTGGTGAGACAGCGTGATTTTTAGCCAGGCCCACCAGTGAGTTCGAGCCCGCGACTAGGTTCCCCTTAAAGTTCACTTTTTAGGCAGTTGGGTTTTTTGTTTTTGTAAATTATTTTATATTTCACAGTTTTTATAATATTTTTTGACGTTCACGAGACCTATTTATGAAACCCTTTATTTTGATACCCCCTCAAAAGCTTTAGAGAAAAAAAAATTGAAGACACAATATGGCGCCAAAAATCGGCCATTTCATTTTGTTTTTATTATTTTTTTATGTTAATAAGACCTTTTTATGAAACCCTTTATTTTGATACCCGACTCAATAGGTTTTGAGAAAAATTACTTTTTTTAAGACTCAATATTGCGCCAAAAAGCAGTCATTTTTTTTTTAACCGACTTCAAAAAGGAGGAGGTTATCAATTCGTCGGAACCTTTTTTTTTTTTTTTTTTTTTTTTTTTTTTTTTATGTATGTTCCCCGATTACTCGAAGATGGATGGACCGATTTGGATTTTGTTTTTTTTGTTTGAAAGGGTATACTTCCCAGGTGGTCCCATGATCATCAAGTCAGGATCTGATGATGGGAACCTGGAGAAATAGAGAGAACTCTTCAAATTTTATAGGCACACGAAGCGATTTAGCTATTTTTTGGAAGAGTACTTTCTCGGAGTGGTCTCATTTCAATTTGGTGAAGATCTGATGAAGAACTTTGGAGATAGTCAACGGAACTCCTCAATAAATGATAGCAAATGGACTGGGATTGCTGAAATCTCATGTCTGTCTATTGCTTACACCAGTTCATAACATAACATCACGCCGGTATGCTGTGAAGGGGTAAGCACATGTGGACCACTAAAAAGTGAAAAATAAAAACTTTTTCCAAAAAAAAAACAACCGACTTCCAAAAAAACACTACAAAGTGAAAAATAACTTTAATTTCGGAAGGCGGTGACAAAAAATTAAAATACAGCTCCAAAGACACCGACTTCCGAAATTAAAGTTATTTTTCACTTTGTAGTGTTTTTTTGGAAGTCGGTTGTTTTTTTTTGGAAAAAGTTTTTTTTTAATTTTGATATTCCTAGTGTCTCACAAATAAGACAAATCTAACGGCACCTCACAAGCTGAAATCGATCAAGCCGTTTAGGCTACAGAGCGTGCCAAAGAAATTTACATACATACCTACATACACTCGACAAACATAACCCTTTTTCTGGCGCAGTCGGGTAAAAAGATGGTTTTCAAGAAGATTTTAAACCTCTCTTTTCGACTATTAAGCTTAATACTATTCTGCCACTTGCTTTGATCACAAATGTAGTACCCACCAACTAATAGGTAGGAACCTACTCAAGTGCCAATGCGGGTGCATCTGGCTGGCGAGAGCTGATATGATTCTGCCCACTAAGTGGATATTTTCCTAACAAAGACTTTGCTCAAACCAGCTATAACCAACGTCAAGAAGGGTGAGCAGCTCCTACTGTAATATAAGTTTATGGTATCCATTTGTAATACGAGAAGAAACGTTTATTCTTTCAATAGATTTTCGTCTTTCAGCGTTCATTACTTGCTCCGTCGTAGTCAATGGGCGTAATCCTAAAAACACTCGACATTACACTAATTGAACTTTTATTCGATGTGGCGGTACAAAACCTCTCATCTCAGTAATAGAAAAATTATTACATTATTTATTGCCTCCTACTTCCAATCAGGTTATGGGTGATCCCGAAATGAGATTATCGCCGTGTCGACCTAATCCTACGTTACGGAAATGCGGAAAACGGGAAAATATGTTTGTTTCGTGTGTTATTGTTCAAATTACAAGGGATTAAAATTTTGTCGCCTCTGTCCCATCTCTTTCCTTAATTATAAGCCCCGCTGTTGCAAATGTAACCGTTTCTGCTGCCGGATTTAATACTACGATACGTGTTATTAAAACAAACACTTCCCACAAAAACATTCAACAAGTTGAATTCAATTTTATAAACGAGTTTCGTGCTCATCTTCCAGAATATGTTAAACATGTTTGAAATGGAATTTGAATGAATGCGGCATTAGCATTCTTGCGAATGTTCTTTTTTTGTGGATGAACGTTAAAACATTAAGTTGCTTTCTGTCAACATCTGCTCAGCCATTTCCCAACTTTTTTTGGGGTTGGCTTCCAGTCTAACCGGATGCAACTGAATACCAGTATTTTACATGGAGCAACTGCCTATCTGACCTACACAACCCAGGTGCTGGGTAACACTATACCCTTTGGTAAGACTGATTGTTAGACTTTTGGGCTTCTGACTAACCATAACAACTGTCAAAGATCCACGAATGACAGCCGGGGTCAAATTATGTTGCCTTCTGTAGGACTTGCAATTTCGATGCTATGGTTATGGCAACTGTCTTAGAATTTTTCACTTGTTTTTTCTGAACTACTTGTCTTGAATTATTTTCCCATAGACCGTTTCTGTTTAAATTGAATTCTTCCTCACAAAATAGTTCTGAAGCTTCCAGAAAGTTTGTTCAATGTTTCCGTCACACCCTTCTTTGTAACATGTCGAAAATAAGGTTGTAAAGTAAATGTATTAACAGTCCACGACCTCACTACCCTACTCTTGGTTCTTCAACAATTCACTTCAAAAGTACAAATTCTTGCCGTGAGTTATTTGTTCGGCGTGGCAACAGCAAAAGTTCTTGTTATTTTTCAGGCTCAAATTCTGAACGAGAATTTTGTAACTAATCAATACTCGTTAATTTACTTGAAAGGCGAGACGTCTACTACAATAATAAGGAGGTAATTCCAGCCGTTTCTCTTCTTTGTGACATTTTTTAACCATAGGGGTAGGAAAATCATGATTAAATCTCTTGACAATCGCACAGATCACATGCTTGTCAAAGTAGCTCAAGGGTATAGGTACATTAGTACATATAAGTAAAACTCGCGCTTTGATGGCAATGTCTAGAGATTACCAGAAGAAGTAGATATCAAGTGTTTTTTTTTTTCAGTTCCACCTTAACACATACCTACAGATCATAAAAATGTTTTCATTAATGAGTGGTAAATGGACTATGCTCGAAAGTTGTTTAAAAATTCTATAGATACAATTTGAATAAACTTTTTAGGCTATTTTTGTGGACAAACTTCACTTTGATTTTTACTAGAATTCATTTCTCTTACAGGACGACTTAGAATCGTCACTACGTCTGGTTCACGCAGTAGCCACTGGTGCAACAGGAGCGCTATGCGTCACACTTCGGTATGGGCGGCTAAAGGCACCGCTCCACGCCGCACGATGGGACACTGCTAGAGCTAGAGCAGACCTCGCGGCTAACCTGCTCCACCAGCTGGGACTTGAAAATGCGGGTAATGCTTACAGAAAATCTAGAATTATCAATTGGTCTGGTGAATGCAGTAGCCACTAGTGCAACAGGAGCGTTGTGCTTCAAACACTGGTATGTTTGGCTAAAAGCACCGCTCCATGCTGCACAAAAGGACCATGCGAGAGCCAGGTGAGGTTTGCCTCACCGCTAACCTGCTCCTTACAGTACCTACATCTACAATCATCTTGTGCACGCTGTAGCCAATGGTGTAACAGAGGCTATGTCAGCTATGTGGGTCAGACATCGGTTTGGACCACTGCTCACCGCGTGAATGGGGGTAAAATTCTTGTTAGTTAAAAATCGGCCCTAAGTATGTGTAGTTAAGTACGTTGTACGGATACGGTGATGGACTAAGCTAGAAATTGGACTGTAATTATTGTACTACAGTGCACCACTTCCGGAATAAACAAAATCAATAACAATTTTGGTTTATTAAAGCATCAGGAAGTACCTACAAAAGGATACCAATATCAAAAGTTTTTCAGACTATTTTAACTCCCGTCGATATTCTCACGAAAGTCAGAATTTGGGGTACGAACAAGTCTCGATAAACAATCGTGCGACGAAGGGCGAAAGGGACCGGGCGGCGGCACCTCGAAACTAAACAATTTTGTTTGATTTGATTCTGCGCCGTTAAATTAATTGACGACCCCAGAAGTTACACAAACGGATCAAAATTATAACGTTTTAGGAGAAATCCAAGCCTTAATGTTTTAAGATGCCTTCTCAATTTCTGTTTTTTTTTTCCTAGAATCGGGAATTTCTTCTGGACCATCAGCCTGGGGTACCCTGGATAGTGTCGGATTCGTACCGAATAAAAGCCTATCTCTTGACTGGAACCCAAAACCAGAGAAACTATTAGGTCCGTGCTACATTAAAAAAAAAAACTGATGGGATAACAAACTTGGTGCTTAATTGGCTGATAATATCAATTTGAAAACGATAGTTGTGACTTTATATGTTTTTGCTCCTATGTGTCTAATATAAATTGCCTTGCAAGATTAACCATAAACATTTTTAATGATAACCAAAACTTGCCTTTAATCGATATGAAGATGCTGCTTTTAACCCACAAGTGTTTACAGATTATGACTAAAATAAATAAATATTTATTTGCTGTCTGTTACCCACAGAAGTCCTAATGGCGGTGTCCCAAGGTCTGGTGTTAGGCGCGAGTCCCTCGGAGCGGGCGGTGGGGGCACGAGCACTGGCCTTGAGAGCAGACGGCGTGGTTAACAGTGCCGTGGCCTGGGAGAGATACGGCACCGCAGATCCCGTCGCCGTGGTGTCTCCGCAGCTGGAGAAAGCGCCTGATCCTGAATATCCATGGTAGGAAAGCACATTACTTAATCTGATGACATGAGCAGGTAGTGTTTTGTCTCCAAATAATCACCAAGTAGGTGCTACTTTATAATGTAGAAAATGAGGTTGACAGTAGATCTATGAGGTGAAAATTTCGGATGAAAAGAGATGAGAGAGTGAGAAATTAGGGGCTTCAGCCTTTAGCGGCGGCGATCTCTCGCGTCCGGCCCTAGTCCAGGCCATGGTACGAAGCGAGAGTGCATGGGTAGCCGTAATCTCCGTAACCTCTCACGTGAGGGAAAGGCAGTATATGCGCCCTAACAGCCGTAGTCGCCGCGGGAGACGTCCTGGGCGTCGGGAATCCTAGGCTGATTCCCGGCCATCGTAGGCGCGAGTAATGGGTAGCTCGCTGTCCGGTAAGAACCAAGCTCGGGTCGATGGTGCGTTGTGTTCCACGCGCGCCTCAAAGAGATGTCCGCAAGGGCCGATGCCTGCCAGGGGTGCGGGTTGTTCGAAAGAGATACCACGGCCCCTGGCACACAGGCAACTGAGGGAACACGGGTGTGTTTTAGTCAGTAAAAGTCTGACACGCCCTCCTGCTCCACCCAGAGCGGGATAAGGTATTTGATGATTTCCCACCCAAAAAAAAGCCTTTAGCAAACAATGAATTAAATTCGGTATACGTTTAGTCGACTTTGCCTCCCATAAGTAATACAAGTTTGAACTGACACATTTTTTTAATTGACTATTTATTTATCAGCAACTCATCTATTACGGTTTATAGTAAAAAACCTAACTTAATGAATATTGTAAAAATATCTTCGATTTCAGGTATGTTTCAGCACATGATAGTGAAACGCTTCGGTCTCCAAAGTTTATGCCATCCCCGCCTGGTGCCACTATGGAAGGCTGGTGGACGTACCCGTACTACAGCTGCGAAGCAAAACGATGGTTGCTATCTTACACTGTGCCTGTCTCTACTATCCGTGGGTAAGTACATAAGCTAATTAAAAATGAACATATAATTTGTCTCTGTTGCCTATTCTCTTTGTATCATAGATACAGGGACTGTATACTCCATGTTCCTTACTCCGATTCGGTTCCTTCGGAGTAAGACATCCCAAACCTACATTATGTTACTGATAGACCACCCCTACTGCCTCTAAAAGCACATCGTACCAGCAAAGTTTCGAGTACCTACCTAGAATATTAGGCTACCGAGCTACCGGATTCATCATGGATGCTGTCTTGCCTTCCAACTAAAAAGTCGGCTTCCAATCTCACCCAAATTCTTCTGAACATCATTAATTAACATAAATCGACTAGGTATAGACTCCACTACCTTTGAGACCCAACTATCGGGGAAGGGCGAGAGATAATAAACCAAAATCCTGACTTTTACATTAGTTTGGCCCAACCTTTTTGGCCCGCATTGGAATAACATTTTAGTATCCTATACCCATCTCAATTCCCAGTATACTTAGCAAGGCCGTAATACATTTCCCTCTTACAGATTGAAAGGTATCGTCTCGCTCGACATAGACATATCTAGCTTGGAAATAAACCAGTGCGAGGCGGATACTGAGGACGATAATGATAACCAAATATATTCCTTTCACGGGACACACAAATGCCCTAACGAAACCACTTACGTGAGTATAACTAGGCCTTGAATTTAATTTATTTACCTATTCAAACAGAATATTTATCTATAACATTAAATCGTTTGTGACTATTTTATTTGTCTAGTGTGAATACAGGCCCAACAGAGAGATGACTGTACGGCACGCTGGTTGGGCGAGAGGATCGTATATTTGCCGGTGCCGTCCCGGCTACTACTCGTTACTTCATCGTGAAGGATATAATGGATCCCTTGTCGAAGGTAATACACTTTTACTGAGTCGCAGCATAACTAGGTACCTATTAACTTTTCTCTAACTCTCTATAAACTCGGCATTTCCGAAATTGTGCTTCTGGCTACAGTCGCCACCTAACCAAAGAAAAAGCATCCACCACCGCCACCTAACAAGTTATATAAGGTGTATATAGGTTTTGACTAGTGATGTTCCGGATATCCGTGGGAGAAACAGATCCGTATCCCGAACCGTTACATTTTTGACGGATCTTTTGCGGATCTTTTACCTTATTAATAATTCCAAATTGCACTACTAACCTTTTTTGTAGACATTTTTTTAACTCATACAACAAACACAAACGTTATTTATGCTGCCCAGTGTCACATTATACTACAAACAAAACAAAAGAAAGACCCGCGCAACGCATGTCGAAACATGTTCTGTCACGCAAAGCGTCAAGTGGCGTCAACTATCGTTTCAAGGTCATGCGCACCGACACGACACCGATTGAGTAAGAAAGTTAAGCTCCGTATCCGTATGCGCGGATCTTGAAGCCAATTATCCGTATCCGGATCTGCGGATTTATTTTTTAGTCCGGTCAAGTTTGCCCAAAAAATAGGGGTAGGTTAACATAAATTCGCACCAATTCGCGCATTCCTACCAGGTGGCGTTGAAACGTGTGCATATTATGAAGAATACAACTTTTTCAACCATTATATCTCAGAAACGGAGTCGTAGAGATTTTTTTTATAGATAATTGCATAATCTACAATTTATGTGTGACCTATTCTTATCATAAAACTTACCGTCTGGCTAAAAAACATATTTGCGAACTTTGACCTTGAATATTTTTTATTGCAAGTGCGGGATCGATAGGGACTTTTAACATTTCATTTATAATGGTGTTCCGAATATTCGTACCAATTTTGAGCTCTATGCGAATTTCTGCACTTTGACATGTCTACTGCGAGCACTGTTAGCGCGTTCGCGATTATAGCGTAACTCGGAATGTATCCGAATCCAAAGATCTGTCAAAAAGTCAAAATCACAAAGACAACAATTTTCGTTTTTTTTTTTTTTTTCGATTTGACAAATTGACTTGACACTGACACTATTGACAGAAAAAGGAACCGCTTCTTCGTTGACACGCTGTTGTTTTGTTTTTGTTCATTTGTTTACTTTTAAAGCATTCATTCGTTTACAAAATAACATAAAACTTTATGAAATAAGACCTTCAAGTAATTAACACAATTGCTTTTTTATTGTAATCAGATTCAAATGAGTCTGTCTAACATCCGAGGGGTTTATGTAACTTGGTGCCTGCAAGATTTGATCAAGTTGTCAAAATGGTAGGGACCTCAGATTATAAAACAAAGGCAGATAGACCGCGTGGAACATCAAGAGCTAGGCCAAAAACCAAATACTAAAACGTTGCATTGTATGTAGCATACAATGCGAAGCTTCGTGGCGTACTACTAACTCGAGTTTTGAATCAGTACCTATTTGATTTCTTGGCCTCACTCTTGGTGTTCCGCGCGGTCTATCTGCCTTTGTTTTATAATCTGAGGTAGAGACGTAGAACTTATTTAGTGTGTGCTTTCTTTCAGTTGCGTACCAAGAATACGCAGATCACTCTATAGAAAACTGGAGCGAGCCATACGAGTGTTTGAAATGTCAGCCGGGCTGCGAATCGTGTCAGGGACCGGAGCCATGCCTTGCCACCTACAACTGGCCATTCCGGTAAGAATACCAATTCAAATCATTTATTGGTTTGTAAACATGGGTACAGGGCCCTAATTCACTATGACCACTTAATGATTACTTACTCCGTAACCACGTTAATTCCTTAGATCACACACGACATCTGCTAATATCGACAAATTGTCTTGGAACATACAGAATAAGACATATTGATTCCTTACTGTTACATTGGTTTGTACAAGACACAATATTGACGTGGTTTCAACGTAGTCAGATTCTGCGGGGAATCATTATAACCATACAGAATTGGAGCTCAGTACAGTACCATAAATGTTTTATTTTACGAGTCCTCTGTATTCTACCGTCACATAGGCATGCAAATCAATACCACCAGAGAATAGAAAAGCTGTGACAGCAGTAAGTTAGTGGAAGAGCTTCCAAGGTGATCTTCGTGTGGGGACTGAAGATGAATATTGCACTAGAATTTCTTATTTCTACTGCCAAGCAGCACTGCTCTGTCTGGGGTGTAAAAATGTTAATGAATTATTTGAATTGGACAACTAAATTGTCTTTTGGCAGAATGTTTTTTCTGCAAAACCTGGATAAGCCCTAGTGAATAGCTATAAAAATTAAAATTGTATCTCATTATGTGTTCAGCAACATGAGAACTAGTATGTCATTTACCAGAATGACCCAATAATGGAAACCAACTATTGTTTATTAAAGTTATACTGTGCTTTATCTCATTCTTTTTAACTCTTCAGGATATCTTTACTGGTGATATCGGTAAGCTGTGCAGTTATGACAGTCTGTCTGACTATCTACACACGTCACCACCGCAGAGTGAAGGTGTTCCGTGTAGCCAGTCCCGTGTTCCTATCCATCACACTCCTTGGATGCGCTATCATGTATATGGAAGTGAGTATGTGATTTGTGTGGGTTTAATCGTTAGTTTACTTTTAGCTATTTATTTGTTTAATGTCACTAAATTCATTGTTAGTCAACTATACACTTGTCTCTGATATCCGTGTTTAGGTTCTGATTGTTCCAAAATGCAAATCTTTCCTTCATTGGTTCATAGACAAAAAAGTGCTTATCCATATCTAAAGGTGATTAAACATAAAATAAAAACTTAACTAAATTTCTAGATGGCAGCCATTTTCCCAGTGTTGGATAGATACTCATGTATTGCTACAAAATGGACTCGTCACATGGGATTCTGTATCACTTACACAGCACTGCTGATGAAAACTTGGAGGTAATAATGTATACTTAAAGTTTTGGGTTTTACGTAATTACGCAGACGAAGGAGTATGAAATTTGGTATAGTTAAAGTTTATATGGAGCTTGTTGCACTCCAACAAGCTAATATTTAATATAATAATGCATTATAACAATACATTTTTTATTTTGGGTGGGAAATCATTATATAACTTCTTCCGCTCTCGGTGGAGCAGGAGGGCGTGTCAGACTTTTAGACTAAATCCACCCGTGTTCCCTCAGTTGCCTGTGTGCCAGGGGCCGCAGTATCTCTTTCGAACAACCCGCACCCCTGGCAGATTAGAAATACATTAAGTTTTAAATTAATTATGGTCGAATTTTGACCACTGGGCGATCACTTGTCATATTAATTACACTAAATCTAAGAAAAGATATGATTATCTTAATTGAAAAAAAAACCGGACAGGTGCGAGTCGGACTCGCCCACCGAGGGTTCCGTACAAATTTAATTGGCGTCAACTATCTATGTATACCCTTTAATTTTATTTTATTTTGAATTTTTGGAAATCTACCTTTATTTGTGCTGTAAGACCTTACTTTTACCAAATTTCGTGATTCTAGGTCAACTGGAACTACTATATTATAGGTTTTCGACCCAAAACCTATAAGGTACTTCTGGTTGACCTAGAATTGTCAATTTTGGTTAAAAGCATGGTTTTATAGCACAAATAAAAAAATTAAAAAGTTGAAATTAAGGTACCAGTTTTAAAAATTAACTTACAAGTTTTCGCGAAAATCTAAATTTGCCCATATCTTTTTATCGTGTTGACTCAGGACCTTGATTTTAATACACCTCATAGGGACTATAGACTTCAGTATCTGGTATAAATTTCAACTTGCTAGGGCCACCCATTCCTGAGAAAATCGTTGGTGACACACGGACAGACAGACAGACGGACGGACAAGAGAGCGATCTTATAAGGGTTCTTTTTTTACCTTTTGAGGTACGGAACCCTAATTATATCATGAGCTGTTTTGTTAGCAGAAACTAGGGAGAAATGATATGACACTTTCCCAAACATCAACCTCATCTAAACAAATCTAGAAACCTGTCAGTTACCAATTTGCTTATGAGTATAATGTTCGGGGCGGTTCCTATGGAGTTGCATATAAAATGTTGATCATTCTTCAGCTTTATACCTTCCTGTTTCAACTTATTATATAAACTTTCAGAGTATCTCTAACATACCGAGTGAAGTCAGCTCACAAACTGAAGCTTACCGACAAGCAGTTGCTGCAATGGATGGCACCAATACTACTCATCATGCTAGTCTACTTAGGAACCTGGACTTTGTCTGCACCACCTGATGCTGAAGTTGTAAGTATTCAATGAAACCAGTAGAAAAACTTATGATCATTTCTGTCAGTTCTTTTGTTCTGTTTTTCATTATAATGGAATAATTAATGATACCAAAAAGATTACTTTTTGTTTCGTTTCAATTCAACTTCGAATTGAAGATATTTAATTATTATTATGTGTTTACAGATAACGGATAACAAAGGACTGAAATTCAAGCAGTGCACTTACAATTGGTGGGATCATAGTTTAGCGATAGGTAATTGAATACATAATTAAATTACTTCAAACTGTGTTTAATCATGTAACATGATAGAAATTATTAAATGTAGGCTTAATAAATGTTATAGAGATATTTTTTTTCTTATTTGGGCCAACTTTATTTATTAATCACCTGCAACAACAAACAATATTCTAGTCTAAAGTAAAGATTTCTCAAGTTTTTCTATAGTTTTATCATAAGCACGTTAACAGCTATCCTGCCTGAACACAAGCCTGTCAATTATTTATTAGTGATGAGCAGAGGTTGGAAATTAGGTTGAGTTATTTATGTACTTACACTGATTTCATACAACGAAAGAATAAAGTGGATATGTCCCATATCCCTGGATTAATTTTGAAGAGCAGAAAAATCCTGTGATCTATTAAATAAAAAGTTATTTACTTTTACACAATTTAAACCACTGCACGCGCGACGTTGCCAAATTTCTATCTCTGAGGTTTTAATTATTATTTATTCGTAATATTGTTGGTCACACGGGATTGTCTATTAGAAATCCCGGGAAGATCCATATTAATATCAACATTTCGATGCAAGTACATAAATAACTCTACCTAATTCCGACCTCTGGTGATGAGTGATGTGTGATGATACATAATAATAAAATAGCTTTTTGTTTATCACTGTATAAGTCAATTCAGAATTTAAAATAATTATTTCTAGTTTTCGTTTGATTTGTCCATGAGATCAGAAACCATTTATGTTTTCCAGGTGAAATCCTGTTCCTACTATGGGGCGTGCGCGTATGCTACCGCGTCCGTCACGCAGAAAGTCTGTATAATGAGGCGCGACTCATCTCTATAGCCATCTACAACATATTCACTGTCAACTCCCTCATGATAGCTTTTCAGTAAGTATTATAATGTCTTGTCAAAACTAAGTCATCAAAGAAACTAAATTAGAATACGGCTGATGAATAATGGTCGATGTGAACCTAGGCTCTCCGAATAGTCGCGGATGTACCTCATGTCAGTTACCATTTGATTCCTAAAAAAATGTTATTACGCAGTGTTCTGTGCAAAGTTCTGACCGGACATAATATGCTCATCAAGTACAATGCTTACAATGGCAATACTAAATGATGGTTTGTGTTATGTGCTGGTTTTCATGAATATCTGTTAATATTGACTACTAATATGTAGAATTAGATGCCATAATGTATGCATAATGTAGCACATGCTGCAATAATGATGTGGTACTGTAACTATAATTTAACGAATGAATAAGCTATATTTTCATAATTTTGATGCGGTCATAGTGCCTATGGCAGCTTAATATTTGCATCATACAGTGCTGCTGATTTAGTGAACTGACTTTTTGTTTCATTTATTGATCTGTGTCCTAGAAAAGCTATAAATCCTGCAATCCAGTCAACATAGCATACTGTTTATTAATCATTGTATTTTTTTACAGTTTACTAATATTGCCTCAAGCAGGACCGGATATAAAATATCTTCTTGGGTTTATAAGAACTCAGTTATCTACGTCTACTACAGTGCTGCTGGTGTTTTTACCTAAAGTGAGTATTAAGCATTTTTAAATAAGAGTAAATAAAAACTGAAACTGAATGTTAAAAATAAAACATGTGAAATTTAAGGTAACCCTGACCGTACTCAAAATACGCGCATTGACGTTGAGTTGCGGAAAATCTAAGGCGTACCTGGTGAAGGCGACGTTATGTCCAACTCCTTCAAATTAACTCCACGATGTTCCCCCAACAACTATTTGAATGATACTGTGGATATCTCCAGGTGTTGCGCGTGGTCCGTGGCACGGGCGACACGTGGGACAGTCGAGCACGTGCGCGCGGCGTGCCCGCCTCTTCTTCACTCAACGGCATCGGCCTCGTGCCTGACGAGCCGCCCGATCTTTACCAGGAGAACGAGGAGCTAAAGGTACGTACAGAGTCATACAAGGATCCTTTGGCGCCTAAATGACATTAAAAGGGAGGCGTTGTAGGTAAACATTTACAAGTGACCTCAGTCAGTAACAAAGTATGAGAGAAAGAAAGATTTGATTTCAGAATTGCATATTATTTTTCAAGCATTAGCTTTTCTTTGAAGAAAAGTATTCATAATTATAATATCGACTAAGTAGGTACCAGAGGGGCAATTCTCGTAATTTTAAGAAAGTTCACAGTCTGATCTCGTCTCAATCTGTCAAAAATACCTAGAGTTTCCATACATTTTTGACAAGTTTTTGACATTTGGTTGTCGCCGAGATGAGACTGCGACTAGATTTTGAACGTTTTTAATTACGAAAATTGGCCTTCAGGTATCTATTTTCTAAACGACTTTGAGAACTCAGATATTGATGCGGTTCTTTTGTGAAATGTCACATTTAGAACAAGATGGCGTCATTAGTTCCGATTTTGGCCATGCTCCAAAATAACAACGTAGTGCTATACCCTACAATTCACAAAAGTTAAGTCTTTCTGTCACTACTAACCCTCCATTACATGGGAGTTAAAAGAAACTTCTAACAAATCTAAGTAATAAAAATTTTAAAAAAGTGGTGAAATGTGGATTTACAATAAGTACACCTTGCCTGAAAGGTTACCTTCGGCGAATACTAAAACCGCTACAGATATTCCCCAAAGCCAAACCCGCTACAGATATAACTTTGTTGTACCCCTTCTTGTTTTGTTTCCCAAAATTACAGGAAGAAGTTCAAAAGCTAGCTGCCCAAATCGAGTTCATGAAGATAGTGCAGATGGAGATGCACAACCGGCACCTGCGACCGCGGCCGGGCGGCTACTTCACCACTAACGCCAATTCCAACGTGCCGCAGAGCCCTATACACCCTAAGACTGTAAATATTTCACCAGTAAACTCAAATCATCTTCATTATCAATCATTACTTAAGTTGGGCGAAACGTCGCCAACGACAGCGTCCGAACCGTCGGCTAGCGCAGCCTTAAACAATTTTCTCCCTATAAACGAAGCTAAAGACTGACAATTCCCGTAATTATATGAACATTCACAGTCTAATCTCAATCTGTCAAAAATACCAGTAATTTCCCTACATTATTGACAAGTTTTTGACATTGGATTGTCGCTGAGATAAGACTGAGACTAGATTTTAAACGATTTTAATTACGAGAATTGGCCTTCAGAAGTCTTCATTTTCATCAAGCGGATTGGTGACCGCTAAAGCAGTTCTTTCGCACCAATAACTCTAGTCACCATTATCGTCCTGGCTATTACCTTGCATTCATAAATGTTGAAGAATAACCATAGGAAAGAAGCCCTTGATACCAAACGCTAATCGCCAACTTCTTTCCAGGACAACACAGAATGGAGTGGACCAGTGTGACTGGTAGCACTGAGCGATAGTGGGTGGTCGTGGCCCGGGCCGGCGGCCAAGCGCGTCACCACAGCCGTGGATGCACGCCCGCCGGCCTATGTGTGACGTCACACAGAATCCAATGCTTTGTTTACACACGCTCAGTTCAATGATCAGACTTTAATTTGCATGTTTTAGTGGCTAAGGAACCTTTTTATTATACAGTTAATCCATATCTATACTGGTACAATATGAAATCGGCGCGGCTTGATGTTATAATCTCCCGAGTTACCATATATCAACCCGGGATATAGTCTGTGAACTTAAAAAAAATGTACCACTGTATTGAGTAGGTAGTTAGACTCTGCTACTTGTCTCAAAACATAATTTATTTGCAGTGTATCAAATCAAGTCGGTTTATAGTCTGTAAAATTTATATTTTCAGGTGATGATGAACAAAGATCAGTAATTCGGATGCATATGTACCTAAAGTAAATTTTTTGCTATACAAGTATGGAAACGGTTTCTTAAAAAAAAGACTTTTGGTAAAAAAATCCCGGTCTGCCAAGAACACTAATTAATAACTAGTTGGGTGTATGGAAGAGACTTCAAAAAAGAATTCCTGGGTTTCTTGGATTGTATGACTACTCAACTCCCCATGCATATATTACCTATTATGTGTACGTAGAGTGTAAGAGACAGGGTGGTGTGTGTTAGTTATAAAAATTAAAAACATAAATGAAATAATTACTTTTAAGTAATATATCCTGAATGGGCGTAAATATTACCTCCATTAATTACCTTTCCATGGTTTGGTCACTGAAATCTGACGTTAACGACACAAAAGCGCATTCCATATTAGCTAACATCGCAACTTTATGTGAATATGCATCTGAATATCAAATCTCTGATGAAGAATCATTACTGTTACTCGTTACTGAAATAATATCGAAATAGCAATCCTTATGTTTTCAATGATACATTTGTATTTATTACATCGCTGTAGAAAAGGCTAGTGGTCAATACTGATTACCGTTAAATACTCATTAGTCATTACTCGGCTCAGGTAGAAATACTATTTGTAACTTGTACCAAAGAAATATTTGTAATAATCATTTAAACATCTTTAGTACAAAGTGTGCCACTAAAAGACATTATAATATGTGTTGTTGTCAACTACAGAAAACTGTGTTCTTGTAAGACTTGTTATTATTTTCATCGCATAATCTAGTTATACCTTCCATACGTTGTACTATTGTAAACATTCCAAATATTAATTTAGAAGATTTATGCTATGAATTAGTAATAGTATCTAAAGTGTTATTTTTTAAAGTTATTTCTGTGGTAATGTTACCAAATCGATTAAGTCAAGTAAATGTATGAAAAAAGTGAACATAAAATGATTTATTATTTGTAATATATTCGTAGTTATACTAATAAATGTTGGGCACTGGGTGTTCATCCTTAGGACAGACAATAAGAAATAAAAGTTTGAAAAAATTTAATTTCATAAGTCATACGGAATTATTAACTAAAGAAAGTTTTATTTAATTTAGATTAAAACTTAATTATTAAGTTTGAATTGAAAAACGTAACACTTGTTATCAATTATGTGTTGTAAACTAGGTACGTACATACATCATAATCCATTTTAGTTTTAGGCGTAAAACAAATTGTAAATATGAATCAAGATAAAGCATAAATTCTAAAGTGTTGTACATAAACTCATTAGATATGATTAATAATTGTTTTTTTTTTCATTTACCATCTGTGATAAGCAGTATTAATCAATTATGAATGTTGTGTCATGTTACAAATGTTGTAGGAATCTTTATAAGAAATGTTTGGTCTGAGTTTTAGATTATTCTGTGTACAAAATAAATGTAATCTTCAACAGTTAGTGCAATT
Organism: Antitype chi; assembly: GCA_947359405.1. Taxonomy (NCBI): domain Eukaryota; kingdom Metazoa; phylum Arthropoda; class Insecta; order Lepidoptera; family Noctuidae; genus Antitype; species Antitype chi. The sequence continues at coordinate 8,900,337 of OX375826.1, forward strand.
CAAAAAATTATGAACTCGTTGATATAATATACACAAAACCGAAGTTTTTTCACTCTTATAAGAGTGAAAAAACTTCGGTTTTGTGTACAGTACTGTATACAGTATCATAAAGATTCATATAGCATGTTATTATATTTATTGCATGAGGTAAAAATATAGTACTATAAATAAAATGCCTATCCATTGCTTTCTATGGCTCGGCTTAGTCAGAAGAGGAGTGCAGGGCTGAGGATTTTTCTCAATTTTTAATAGTGAACCTTATTTCAAGTGTGGTAAAGTGCAAATAGAAACGCGCGTCGGACATTAATATACCACTGAGAATAAAGTGTATTATTCAGTCATTAGAAAATCTTTTGCTCCACTCCTACTTTGTCTACGCAGAGCACAATCTTTTGTCTTCACTTTCTAATTATACATAGAATAGTTAATGTTTATTTTTTGACGCTAGTTGGCTATCCTATCATTATTTCGATATAAATAATATATAATAACTGTTAACTGTGTTCAGTGTGTATAGAATATTTTTTAAGCTCCAGTTTATAAGCTGATTTGAGAAGTAACGTAAAATAGAGAGTCAACCAAATAGGGAAGAGTAAGAATAAACTACAAATAATACTGGTATGATATTTATTTTATATAAAATGTAAAGTGTAAGAGAATGTGTTACAATAATGTCTGGCAATGGTTTGATTAGTTTCATTATTCTTCACATTTTTTGAAGTATTTAAATTTTGTAAACACATATTTATGTCTTCTATACCAACTATACAATTGTTTAATCATTTTAAAATCTGTTATTCATTTTGATCAAACCATAAATTGATAAAATTAATGTTCTTGTAACAAAGATAAAATAACTGCAATTCTCAACTACATAAATAATGTTTTCTACTGATGAATTGTGTACATACTACTTTAGAACAATTTCTTTGTAATATGGGCTTGCCCAGACAGAAATTAAGGTTTTGAAAGAATATCAAAATCGGTTTAGCTATGTATTATTCAGCAGAGTAAAACTCTTCATTTCTAGGTGTGCCAGTAGCTTAAGTTTTAAATGTGATACAACTAAAAGTAGTACAATATAACATTTTATTTTATTTTCTTGAATATATTTTTTAATCTTTGAATCTCTTTAGACTATTTCATGTTCTATGTGCCAAGTTATACATTTTTAAAGTGAATATAAAAATTACATGTATCAATTTTTGTATAGTTTTTTGGAGATTAAAAACATAAAATAGTAATCATGATGTAACTGGGTGTTATATTAGAATTGATGTAATAAGTATTGTTAATCTATGATACTCGTTTCTAGGTGAATTTTATGTAAGAGGTTCTGTTTTTACATTAAATTAAAAATGACTGTTTGTGATGTTTTATTAATGTACTTAACATTAGGTCAACAGCTATAGTTCATAGGTTTAGGTAGTTAAATAAAGGTAAACAAAAAAAAAGGGACTCATAGATGCGAAACCTTTTATTTCAAATGTTAAATCATATTATTTATAGTTTATAGTCATATAATAATAGGCTCTATTCTGAATCAGAATCTGATGAACTATCTGTCACATTAATAATAAAATGTTCCATTGTATCATAAATTATTTTGCTAGGTAGAATCACACAATTTAACAAGTCGAAACACACTTGCAAAATCGTAAATCAATTGTTGAGAGCACTTTCAAAGGGGTCTGGTTAACCGACTAAACGTAATACCTGCCACTTCAGTTGCCATACTAAATCACAGTTGTACTTTTCAATTTAGCTTTTTGTTGTATTTTCTAAAAGGTTTAGGGAACCTGTCTATTTTTTTTTTTACAATAGGCAGATTACTAAATATTATATTATTATATAAATCTAACTAAAAAATTGTGCTCAGGTAGTTACATCTAGGAAGAGTAGTCTAAGAATTAATGAAAATTTAATATACATTAATAAAAGAGGAAACTATCATATAAATCGAAAATAAATTTGATTTTGTTACACCATATTTTTTATCATGAAAGTGTCAACCATAAAAAACCCTTTTTATGATTTCTTTACCTTTATTTAACTACCTAAATCTATGGAGTATAGGTGAGCATTTAGTTGGTTAAAATTATGACTCCTAAATCGAACCACCATGCAATTCCCTACAACATCAAGACAAAGATGAGTTAAAGAAAAACTGCCTTATTGGTCTTAATAGTCACAAACGTTACTGCAGGCATTAGGTCCTGGGTTTGATTCCTTGGTTGGGCAAAATTTTATTGGGTTTTTCTTTCTGGAATTTCTCAGTAGCAGCCTGGCATCAGGCACTTGTGATGGCGACATACTGGCCATAATTTTGGTGTTGTCGACCATTAAAAATATTATAGAATTTTATACCAAAAGTGCAGGTTAGCTCAATGAGCAGTCTGTAAATGCATTGTTTTAATTTGGAAGTACTCAATACATTGGAAACTTGACAGATCAACTCCCAGTTTCCCTGCTAACATCACAATAGTTTTGAATCAAAACATCCGGTAGTGAGCCGCTGTTATTGACCAAAGTAAGCCGTTAAGACTCACCAAATTCTCCAAAACTAGCAATAAACACAATTTAGCTTTTCCTTGTTGTTACAGAAAAAAAGAAAAGCTAGCACTTTGTTCCTTACAGTAGATAAATAAAATAAAGTTAATTGTAATAAACACCATCAGAAATAACACTATCTTAATGATTTCATGATACTTAAATGTACAACTAAGTAGATTTTTTTTGTGTCCAGCAACAAAAAGTCACACTAAAACATTCATACATCAAATATGTTATTTTGCTTCTTTATAATACACGAAGCACTCTCACACAAGAACTGTGTTTCACTTTGCACCACTTTCAAATTATCACCATTATCAGCACTCTTACAAAGTAAATCGATGGCTTCCATGTCCTTTTTCGCTGTTTCACAAACTTTTTCCACTGAAGCGAGCTCATCTTCTTCTGCCGACAGTAAAGCTTCCATTAACGCACCTCTTTCTACTCGCCTTCTTAGCGAAGCCACCTCCTCTTTTAACTTTTCAAAATCCGAATCCGATGTTTGCTCAAGTTGCACTTCATCTTCAGTCAACAAAACGTTCTGTGGGATTTTCAACATTCGCTCTATCTCTTCATCAATAGCCCCCAAAGACGGTCCTGCACGTTCACAATACAATCCAATCAACTTATCACAAGATCTTGTTAGTGTCACTTTATCAGTTTCATTGAGATCCAACGATTCTTGCAAATATGATTCCATATCTTTGACACCGTTTGTTATTTTTTGTTCAACCATTTGTCGCACCGCTATTTTAAGGCGCTGGGCCCCAAAACCGAAATGTTGAGTTTCATATTCTTCGTCGGTACCACCAGTCCATGGCTCAGTTTCAATCATGTTGATTCAAACTAGTTGAAATTTTTCTCACAAGCAAACAGTAATGAGTGAAGTAATTTGTTAACCTTTCGCTTCGGATTTTGTTGACAATGTTTTGAATTTTCAACCGTATGAGTTGACACTGACAGCTAAGCTTAAAATTGCCAGATCAAAAACATGCACGTTCGGATATCCACATTTCGGATACAAAGTACCGGTTTTACTTATTCGGAACCGACTGGCGAACCGCAGACAATCAATATGGTATTAGTTCATAGGAAGGAGCATAAAAATCGGGAGTTGTTTCAGTATTATTTTTATAACCAAAATGTCTTTTACACTACTAAAGACCGTACGTATAAATTGTCTTGAGAAGGAGAACACTGATTTGTAGTGCAATGTGTCCCTCTCACACAATAAAAGTCACCCTCACGAAAGAAAGCGCTTTGTTCGGCTTTGTTTGAATTTGACAACGTCTATGGCATTTCATTTTTTCATCATTTTTAAAGATATATTAGCTAATTTCAGCGGAATTTCAATGTGGTGACTTTTGTGTTGTAAGCAGGCTACGTCTCCAGGTTGTGGACGAATACTACTGTTTTATATGTCTGTGGGACGAATATCACGAAATAGACTTTTTACAAAATTCAGTAACGTATCTTTCCGTTGCGGCGTTGTTTTCTATCCATCTTACTTACTTATTTTTAAAATAAAATATATTTTTGACTTCTTATTACTTTTCTACTTCTTCTGGTGCCCTTTTTTTTAGTAAATGTTTGGTCACCTTCTGCAGGCTGCCTAACTGCAAAAGGTGACAAAAACATTTCCGATATTACAATTTAGTACATATATCATGTATCATCGCATTAAGATTCAATGCTAATCTCACAGACATAAGATATTTTTATTTAATATTTTGAGCCGGTCGATCTGATAAGTAACAATCATACCAGGATCATGGATTAAAATACTGGAAGATTGGTCGTCTAAAGTTCTCAGTAAAATTCTGTTAGAAGTCCATAAGCAACAGCTACATTGTCGCAATTATACGAGCTACACTTTGCTCGCTTTCTTTCACACACCGCTCGATATCTCGGTGTACAGACGCCAGCACATCAAGCTACCCCAAAATGTCAAAATTCTTCGATAGATTGTCAACTTTATGACGTACACATAAGGTTCATGTTCAATTGGTATAATTTTACAGTTTGGGGTAGCTTGATGTGCTAGCGTCTGTACAACAGAGTGTGCAGTATAGCCAGACGTCGACCTGTGGGCGAAAAAGAGCGAGCGAAGTTTAGTTCGCGTAGTCGCGAACTACAAGTAGCGCTCTCTTTCTCGCACATAACCTGACGTCCACAAGTAGCGCTCTCTGTTGTACACACGGCTATATATCAAGCTATATATTTCCAGTTTACGTTGATCTCGCACTGTACGGAAATCCTATATAATGCGAGATCAGCTTATACTGGATATTTATAGCTTGATGTATAGCCGTGTGTACAACAGAGAGCGCGCGCGCGCGAGAGAACTTGTAGTTCGCGATAACGCGACAATGTGCTCGCAGCATAATAAAATTGCAAAAATACCGCCACACTGTCCGCCGGCTACCACGACGCCACCCACAGAGTGCTTTATACTATACTGACGCCACCGTTTCTGTTTGAACCTGTGGGCGTGTGGGCCCTAGTGCATGGACTTATTAAACAATAATAAGTCCATGCCCTAGTGTGAGTCGATCAAACGCATCGAGCGCGTTCGGCACTCCGATTGGTCCGTCACCAATCCAGACTTTCCAGACCAATCGGAACGCCAAACGCGCTCGAAGCGTTTGATCGAGATGCTCAAATGAAACTCACACTAAGGCCTCTGAACAAGAACAGTGCATCCAATGAGTGCATCACTATTTACCGGCTTACCGCGAGTAATTATGATTTGGTAAAAAATTACAAACAGATGACGCTCTCGTTGTTTTAAGAGTTCCGTAGTAAACTAATTTAAAAATGCAAATAAAATCCTGTGTTTCATGGTTTGTTTTCCTAAAACTACTGTGAAACCGTTGACTTAAAAACGACCAGGTACTACGTAGTATTACTAGGCACCTACAAATCCAATTTCAATTAATTTTTACAAATTGAAATTAATATTAATTTAGATAAATTTATTGTAATCCAATAATTCATAATTTTATTTCTCTAATTTGTTACTAGAAACACTTTCCAGTAAGTACCTCGACTTTGTTACGACTTATTTCAACTTATTTTTTTATGAAAGAGACGGGCAATGTCAATGTATGAAATACAACATTATTTTTGAGTTTAATAAAATCAGTACTGGTCATAATATATGTAAGTACCAGTGTACCTAACTATTCTGTCCAACTAAGAAACTCTTCACGGTTTGTTTTTTTGTTCTCACTATTGTAATAATAAATCAAATAAATCGTCCCTAGAATTAAAAACATTTTCACCCTTTTCCGAATACTTAGCTAAATCTTTTATAATTAGGACTGGTTCTTTGTTTTTGTTATGTAGTTTTCCATTTATCCACCTATTCGTTACAAAATACTGATATACCTAGTTTCGTAAAGATTTTAATAAATCTCGCATTCTAAGAGAAGATACAATCTGGAAAATGTATAATGCATATATATTTTTTCCCTTCTGAATTAAATAGTTCTTAAAATAATATAATTATAACAGTCTTTGCAAAGTGCAAACAAACATAAAATTAACAAAACCGCGTACCGGAATGAGAATAGTCAAGTGCGTCATTCCATTCTCTCGCCAACCGTTTTGCGGTTCGCCATTCACTTCAGTTCAGTTCGTTTCGTTCAGTAATAGCGCGGAGTTCGTACTGTGTCGACGCTTCTGTTACATCACAACAATAACATAACCTCTTCGTGGTTTCGTGAAAACTTTCACTCGGCAGGTTTCGAATGAGTTTCTCATTAGTTTTGAACTTCTATTATTTGTGATAAGGGTGAGCTAGATTTTAAATAAAACTTCTTAGTTATTGTTCTACCGCCGCGTGTGCAACCAGTGATAACAAAGTTATTTGTTTCTTGGTGTGGTGTTCAGTTTGCAGTTTTTGTGTTTTGGCCGTGAACTTGTTGCTTTGAACCCGTCTTTGTGGTAAGATTTGTTTGTATTTACTTGGCCATATAATATCGATTAATTTATCTATCGACATATGACACGTTAAAGTTTGATAATTGTAAGTTTTATGTAATGTTTACTTAAGAATTAACGCGTGTTTATTACAATGTAATGTTATGCGCAGTACCTAACTAGGAAGTAATGAAAAAGCCAAGCCGGCAGTTTGTTACTCAAACTGTATTTTTTTTGTACATTACACGCATTTCACGTAGGGTCGTGAAACTCGTTTCGAAGTCCATTCGATCCTTTTGTTTGCGGTTTTCTACCTGTTGGAATATTTTAGGTGCCATTGGCTCAAATGTAGGCTAATAGGAATTAAACGCGGCGACTAAGAATTTAATTAAAAGACTCAGCACGTATGAATGTCTAGCTGGCTAGGTATAGATATTGTCTTAATGAGAGTTACAGGCAATTTCAGAAGGAATGTGCAACTAGGTACCTAGGTAGGTACCAGTACATAATGTATTTGCTTTTCATCTGATTACAAAGTTCACGTCAGAACAACTGGTTACATTAGGCCCACCTAGTAACCTAGTTTTTTTTTTTTGTAAAGCTAAGTACCATGACTGTGTCAGTACTTATATAGGTACTTACGTTAGCGAAACGATAGCTAGTGAGCTCCGATCTAAATCTTTCGGAATAGGTACCTACCTTTGCGAGCTTTCAGATTTTCAATCTGTAGGTACCTACTCTATTGCCGGTTAAAATAATAGTGAATCTCCAAAAAAATATTCGCTTTCTTCCACATTTAACCTACCTACCTATTACGTTCTAGGCAATTATAATATGTGCAAAGCTAGGTACTTATTCCACTTCGCAGTTTGCACTAAAATATAAATTCAGCGATCATAAATTCGCTTGCCAAGCATGTGGTTTGGCAATAATTTTCGTTAGTTGCAATTCGACGACGTCCATTATATTACATAAATAACCATATGTCAACAAAAACTGCTATCTGTATTTTGACAGGTACAAAGTCATGGAAGAAAGAAAGAAACAATGTTTACTCTGCACAAAGACCTACTAAGTACCTAAATATGGAAGAATTTGAAACAGCCAGCAAAAAAAGAAAACAACTTGAATCACCATAACAAGTACCGGGGCAGATTTTGATAAAGTCGTAAGCTCGTAATAAAAAAAACTTTTCAACAAAAAAATTAAACCGCCGAAAAAACTGAAAAGCAAAAAAATAATAAACCTTTTTTGAACTAAGTTCGGAAAACGGTGACTTAAAAATTAAATACATTATCCTAAGTCACAGACTTCCGAACTTAGTTATTAAGGTTAAACAATAATATTTTTTGCTTTTCAGTTTTTTCGGTGTTTGAATTTTTTTGTTAAAAAGTTTTTATTTTATAATTTTTTGTGGCTATAAGTAATTTAATAATTATTACTTACTACATGCTTAAGTTTTGATTACTTTTTGTAATACACAACACAGCATTAAAATCTGTGAGTGAACAATCAATCATCCCCTGTTTTCCTACCCTTAGGGTTGGATTTTTTTCCAAATTTATATGTGACCAACTTCGGGGTACCTATACCCTTTCCACGAAAAAAAGAATTATCAAAATCGGACTACTCTGTAAAAAGTTGTGTGGTCATACATTAAAAAAATATATACGCGTTGACTTGAGGGACCTCCTCCGTTTTTTCGTCGGTTAAAAAGCGACCAAGTGCGAGTCAGACTCGCACACGAAGGGTTCCGTACCTCCGTAGTTAACACTGCATATTTTTTTAAGGTTCCTTGCATAAAGACCCTGTTTTTTAATGATTTAATTACAACTGTATAGTTTTCAGATTTTTCCCTATACTTGTAGTATAAGACGATATTATTTGCCAAATTGCATAGTTCTCGGTCAACGGAAAATACCCTATAAATTTCGATTCCCTTGAGAGTGTCGAAATTAAATTTTATGCGGCATAAGCGGCCGTATCTTTTTTTACGTTAACTAAGAAGTTTGATTTTTTCACAGCTTCAAGAGACTGTAGACATACTCAGGATATCGTTTTAATTTCAACTCGATACCTCCACGCGTACCCGAGATAAATGGTCTTGACAGACAGACTGACGGACGGACAACAAAGTGCTCCTTTAAGGGTTTCGTTTTTTACGGAACCCTAAAAAAAAGAAACATGTTTCTTGTATTTATTTTTATTATCATTTTGTTGTTATACCGGCCTTAGTAGTGTGCTATTTTGGCTGCTTTACCGCTGTAAATTTCAAGTGTCTACCATTTACGGTTTCAAAAGATACAGCCTGGCCCCAGGTGATAGAGGGACGGACGGACAGTGGAGCCTTAGTAAAAAGGCCCTGTACCCTTTTGGTACGGAAACCTTAAAATATCCAACTAAAAGTCTAGATATAGCGTGTACCTATAAAAAGAAATACTAACCAATAATTTTATTAAATTATTGGTACGGACCCAATATTGAGCCCTGCGGTACACCCATTTTGACTTTTAAGTCCAAGGAATTCACACCGTTTATTTGAACTTGCTGCAGTCTATCATTCAAGTACGATTTTACCAAGCTAAGCGCAAGTTCACCCAGTCCGTAATGCCCAAGTTTCAAGAGAAGTGTCAAAGTCAAAGTCAAAGTTTATTGCGAACTAAGTGTACAGTGTTGGTTGTGTTTCGTGATTCACGCAATCAAACGCCTTGGATAGGTCGCAAAAGATACCTATTGCATCTTGCGCCTCTTCCCATGCGGCAAAGATGTGTTTTAATAAGGTGAAGGGAGTTAAGTTGAAAGTGGTAGGTATATCAACTATTGTTGATATACCTACCACTTTCAACTTAACTCAGCAGTATTATTATTCTTATTCCCCAAGAATTACTGTACTATAAATTATTATCCATTAATTACCAAATCTTACGATGTAACGATACGATAAAGTATAATCTACACAGTAGTTTATCAGCAGTGATAGGAATAGGTAGTGCCTATTTGCCTAAACTTCGAAGAACAGAGACAAGAAACGGAGACTTCCTTAGGACTAAATTTTTTCCGAGACATCTGTCCCGAAATTTCGAGACAACACATAAATACATTTAAAAAAATTTTTAATTGGAATAAGTAATTCGTCTATATTTACCTAAAGTTTGCAACTAGATATATCATAATAAAATAATAACATACACAGTCGTTACAACCATAAAATTTTCTGAATTTTTTTTGGAGAACATTTTGTAAATGATTTGTTGATCGTAATACACAATGAATCACAATGTTTGAATAAGAAGCAGTACACGTTTCGAAGTAAATATCTTCTTTCTAGCTCACTCTCGGCTACGTTTAATGAGATTTCTAAAGTTCAAGTGTAAAAAAGGCATTATAATCAGTGATAGGAATAGGTAGTGCCTATTTGCCTAAACTTCGAAGAACAGAGACAAGAAACGGATACTTCCTTAGGACTAATTTTTTTCCGAGACATCTGTCCCGAAATTTCGAGACAACACATAAATACATTTAAAAAAAATGTTATTTGGAATAAGTAATTCGTCTATATTTACCTAAAGTTTGCGACTAGATACATCATAATAACATACACAGTCGTTACAACCATAAAATTTTCTGAATTTTTTTTTCTATTGTTTTTGTATCCCATGGGAACTATACTTTTTTTTAATAGGAAGTAGCATATGTGCTATTACACATCTTAATCTATATCACTACCAAAATCAGCATTTTCAGTGGAATTGAGTAATGGACATCCATACAAACTATCACATTTATAGACAAACTTTAGATAAATATAGACGAATTACTTATTCCAAATAACACATTTTTTTAAATGTATTTAAGTGTTGTCTCGAAATTTCGAGACAGATGTGCCAGAAATAATTTAGTCCTAAGGAAGTCTCCGTTTCTTGTCTCTGTTCTTCGAAGTTTAGGCTAATAGGCACTACCTATTCCTATCACTGATTATAATATCTTCTTTCTAGCTCACTCTCGGCTACGTTTAATGAGATTTCTAAAGTTCAAGTGTAAAAAAGGCATTATATGTAACACATACTATGATTTAAAAGAGTGTCCATGGAGTTTCTTGCACATTCTTCTCCATAGAGACCTACTCTTTGGAACGTGCAATTTAGCTTCACTTTTCTTGGACTGACCGACATTGACTATTCAAAAGTGCCTGTAAATGGTCTATTTGAAATAAATGCTTTGATTTTGATTTTGTCGGTATTTAAAATAAATAAATAATTCATTTATTTGCCAGAATGTAGGTATACAAAGTGGTATGATCTTAATATTAATGAGGCTTAATAATAATGGGAACTATACTTTTTTAATAGGAAGTAGCATATGTGCTATTCCACACCTTAATCTATATCACTACCAAAATCAGCATTTTCAGTGGAATTGAGTAATGGACATCCATACAAACTATCACATTTATAGACAAACTTTAGATAAATATAGACGAATTACTTATTCCAAATAACACATTTTTTTTAATGTATTTAAGTGTTGTCTCGAAATTTCGAGACAGATGTGCCGGAAATAATTTAGTCCTAAGGAAGTCTCCGTTTCTTGTCTCTGTTCTTCGAAGTTTAGGCTAATAGGCACTACCTATTCTTATCACTATTTATCAGACACACCACACATTGTATAATTTATTATCCTATTATTCCTACTAATATCCTTACTATCTGTTACTCTTTCACGCAAAAACAACTGAAAGGATTTGGATGAAATTTGGCACACAGATAGATTATAACCTAGATTCAATGTTTGGATGTTTGTTATTCAATCACGTAAACAGCTTAACGGATTTGGATAAAATTTGGCAAATAGATAGTTTGTAACCTGGATTAACATATAGAATACTTTTAATCCCGGTATTACGTTCCTGTGGGATAATTTTCGACATCTACGCGGGCGAAGCCGCGAGCAGCAGCTAACTGATATACAAGTGCAACCATTGCTTAATAATTTGAGTGGAGCAAAAGGTCATTGATTTAATAACAAAACGGTGTTGAAAGACGAGAAATATACTTAATTTTAATATTAAAATGGTTTTACCTATCTACCTGAATTAAGTGAGGACAAGTTTGTCTTAAAAATGCAAGTTGAAATCCAGATCATTGCCGAGACAAGGACCTTGAGTTTCGGTGTTTTTTCTTTTTTTTTGAGGTTGGGAAATCATCAAAGAATTTTTCCCGCTCTGGGTGGAGCAGGAGGGCGTGTCAGACTTGTACTGACTAAAACCCACCCGTGTTCCCTCAGTTGCTTGTGTGCCAGAGGTGACGGTATCTCTTTCGAACAACCCGCACACCTGGCAGGCATCGGTCCTTGCGGACCCCACCAGTTGGTGCTAACATCTCTTTTAGACGCGCGTGGAATACAACGGGCTGTCGACCCGGGCTTGGTCCTTACCGGACAGGAGTTTCGGTGTTAGATGTTATCAAACTATCTAGAATAAATGTAATGGTAAGAAATCGAAATGTTATAATATTCTGTATGTTCCAAGACAATTTGTCGATATTTATTAGCAGGGTTCGTGTGTGATCTAAGGAATTGACGTGGTTTCGAAGCAAGGAATCTTTAAGTGGTCATAGTGAATTAGGGCCCTGATAAGTCATGAGTATTGATCAAGACGGGTTGGTGATTTTAGCCAGGTTTCCTCCAGGGTTCAGGGTTACTTATATCGATGAATTGTCATAACAGTTTCAGTCAACACACCATGATAAATTGTATTACTTAGGTATTGACAAAATAGTAAATAAGTAATGGCAGAGTTTATTGTTGCGTCAAACATACTTGCAAAGTTACCCCTTACGGCTCTCAATTATCATTCTACAAACATTACCAAACAAGGTCACAAACTGACTCTTACAGAAACGTTCATTACAAAACTAATTAAACCGGCCCGCGAACGTTTTTGTCACAACTTATTAAAAACGTCAAGCATGTCGGTATCTGAAAAAGTTGAACAGGGAAAATTGGGCCCTGGCGCTTCGCATAGTTTAAAAATCGCAGTTTCCCAATATTGCATCATCATAATGCAGTATCTCTAGGCCTTTCCCAAATGAATGATTTGTCATGTCAGAGTAATCTGTCAGTTATCAATACCACGAGTGCATCAATGCGGACTTTAGACCCCTTATCACAGCATCGTGTGACGTTAATTGTCGGGTAATTGATGCAGTCTTGGCCAATGATGAATCAAGATTTTTAACACCAAAAGGTCATCGCACCATTCCCACAGTGTCATTGACATAATAATTATGATAAAAATGTTTCAAATACTTACGTGTACTTTCAAGTTTATGTTCCCTTGGATTTGAGAACTTGAGAAGATATCATAATATTTAGGACTACATAAGAAGCCATAGTATAATCCCCGCTAAATGTCGACCATTATACAAAAAGATTCGGTAATGAAGCGGTGAAATCCAACAGAAGATAATAACGTCGTTCTAGCTAGCTACGGTGACGTAAAATTCACAGAGCAATAATTTCTTAAGACCTAAAAAGAATACTTGAAACGTACCTCCTTACTATTTGAAATACACATTTAAAACAATTCGAACCGCAATGTCCGAAAGACAGGCAACTATCACATTTATAGACAAACTTTAGATAAATATAGACGAATTACTTATTCCAAATAACACATTTTTTTAAATGTATTTAAGTGTTGTCTCGAAATTTCGAGACAGATGTGCCGGAAATAATTTAGTCCTAAGGAAGTCTCCGTTTCTTGTCTCTGTTCTTCGAAGTTTAGGCTAATAGGCACTACCTATTCCTATCACTGCTTATGTGTATTAGAATTTTAATGGTCCGAAACGGCCTGGCAGGTAGGTAATGGCATCTACGGGGGCTACGGCTATAAAGTCGTACCGCACGCCACACATGCTAGATATTATTGCGAACACGTGGATCTTCATGAACGCACGATGTTTTCCTTTGAGGCTTGTCATAAAATCCTGTACCTCCTATCTTCATAATTTGACACTCCAATTATGAGGATCAAACGTGAGAAGACTGGTTATAAAGCTGACATATGTAAGAAATCTATCTATAAAGCGATTGACTCAGTAACAATGGCGAAATACTCAAACGATGAATTAAAACATGGATCGTGAGGAAAGCGGCATGTCCTACAACCAAAAATTCGAAGATATGTGATATCTAGCAACTGGGGCCGCGTGGTGGATTCAGACCCATTTCCTCTCACAGAGGAGGCCTGTGTCTTAGCATTGGGAACATTATAGGCTGATTATTCGTATGCTTCGCAATACCATCCATTAAATCATACAACTTAGTCACGCGGCCTGCTTATCATCGTGTACATAACTACAGTGTACAGCATACAAGCTGAAGGGGCAAATGAAGGAAATCGATTAAGATAATGCTCTCAGCCGTGCCACGTAGAAATTAAACGAACCGAAGTGATGGAAATTACATGAATAAACGTTACACTAATAGGAGACATTTAGAATGGGTGATTGCTCTACATTATTTACCAGTATTGCAATGAAAGACGGCAGGGAGAAAATCATTTGCGAAGAGTAAGCGGTGATACGTAATCTGTGGTGATACTGAAAGAGCTAGAAGATTGAAGCGACTTCAAAACAACTCATGTGGTGAACTGAAAACTATCAAGATCAAGTGGATTGGTGTCTCCAAAACCTCGTCACGTTAACCGTCATAACATATTTCCTGCATAGACGATGTAAGGAAGTGGATGATAGACTTTCGCCCACGCAGCAACAGAAAATAACGAAAAAACAACAGAAAGAAGCACAAATTATTCAGTTTTCTGTTAAAACAAAGTACCTGCGTATTTTAATCTCGATTATTGACATTCAGTGAAGGTTCAGTTCATAGAGCTTAGAAACCTGGAGCCCCTCATTACGTCCTTCTCGGCTACTTCCTTGATTGCTTTTCGACGCTGTCTGAACAATTTGTAGTAATCCTTGCCCATACTTAACGTTGGGTGAAATTTTCCATTAAATCGACAATATTGTACATCAAAGTACGGGTACAATTAAATTGTTGATGTAAACAGCAATGATCAACTTTAATGTTTTTGTTGACAATTCGTTAGTGATGCGTTGTTTGTAATACTAGGAGATGCTGATACTCAAATTGATTTGTCTGATGTACGCAACTTTCCAGGACATGTGATAATGTCTCTGGCACGTAGACTGATTGAAAATTAAATATACCAAGATGGTGTGGATGAAAGTCTCAATTTGGCTAGAACAAAGTTCTAAATACATAAGTATATAATTATGATTATTATGGGCCATACTTAATTTCATTGCTCGGCATTCAGGTGGGTTTGACGTAGAATGTGCACTTCGCAAAATGAGCACTTGACGCAAAACGTGCACTTCGCAAAATGTGTATTTCTCAAAAAAGCACTTCTCAAAATGAGCATTTCTCAAATTGAGTACTTTTCAAAATGAGCACTTCTCTAAGCGAGTGTGAATTTAATCACTATGGGTCAAAATAAAAACACTATGCTTTTTTATTATTTAGTAGTCCTAACACACCAACAGGAATGTAAAAATCTTCTAAAATAACAACACGTAAATGAATCATTGCACATACATAATTATGACACCACTGATCCAATTAAATGACCTTTTTTATATTAGCTGCTTTATAAAACTATTTACGAAGTAAATACATAATTGCCATTTTTGTGACTGTTCTTTTTTTTTAATTTGCTACATTTGGTATGATAGTATTTGCTGGTGGATAATCATTTGTTTAAAACTTTATATGTAATTTTTGATAATATAAAGTAGAAGAATTGCCAAGGTTATCATTATTGGCCTACCTATTTAGGTATTTACGTTACTTCTTTATACCTACATATAATTATGCAATTTTAGTTTTCTAAATTTTTAAGAAACTACATAGGTTATGAAATTATGTGTTCATATATTTATTATAATTAGTAAATATATGAATACAGCATTATGAATATAGCATTTAATATACTTCCTAATTTTCCAATTTTTTTGTAAATTGAGTAGGTACAAAACTTACGAAATAATATTTACCTATATTTTCGTATAGAGAACTGTAATTCTTTTTATGCGTGATCAATACGATAAGAAATACAGATAGATGCAGTGCACAGCATACTACAATAATTGGCTGGAGTAATTATATTATCTGCATGGCTGACGTGAACTGAAAATACATAATCAAACATTTCTTGAACGTGATTACTTTTTACAAAGAAACTACTGTTATGGTGCTAAAAACCGTGCAAAATATTTTATTTAATTATTTTTCACTTGTAAGCTAACGGTTTTTATTTTGACCCATTGTGTGTGCTCATTTTATGAAGTGCTCATTTTGAAAAGTGCTCAATTTGACAAATGCACATTTTGCGAAGTGCGTATTTTGCGAAATGCACATTCTGCGTCAAACCCATGTTCTGTGGCATACTATAAACTCGTAAATTAATGCAACGACTGTCCTACATAAACTGACAATAGCCCAGCTGCTTGCGACTTTGCGATTCTGCCTTTTGCAATATTAGGATACAGCTCATGGCATATCATCTTACGAAGTACATGTGTCACACGTAGAAATTACTATAGCTTTTTTTTATTAGAGCAAAGAAATCATGTTACCTAATCGCCTAATTCATTGCAATACCAATAGAAAGTGATGACGCCGTAACATCCTGTTGTTGGCCCGAACAGGTTCTGACTGTAACATAATTTATTTAATAGCAAACTTACGGTCTGAGTTCACGATCAAGGTCCAATTAGTCTGGAACTAGTATTTCTGCTTACGGTCTATGTAATGCGATTAACATGTTCTCACGTATAGTTACACCTTTTATGTCTTGCTGGCTAGTTTTAATTATTTTTTAAATGTTTGATAGCATCTGTTTAATATAAATGATTCCGTTTGGAATTTTCCTTTTCTTAATCTTGATTGTATTATTTAAAACTTGACTTTTCTTCGTTTCCAGGAGTTACGGATATAAAAGTTTTAACGCGGCTCTCAAAAAAAGTACCGAATTAAAAATCAACAAAAAAGTAAAAATCGACGGTAATAATCCCAATTGAGTTTAGTTTAGCTCAGAATTTGCTTGCCAAATTGGCATTTGTAATGCAACCGAACACTATTTCTAGTCGTCTGCACGTAGACATGTTCATATTTTTGGAATATCTATCGGCGACACAGGGTAGGATTGTGTGGCCATGTTTTGTTTTAGGGTTTGATGCAGTTTCGGTCCAATTGGCCCCGCCCACCCTGATTGCATAACACTAGCAATTTCAGCACCGTTCGTCTTGATAAATCAACAATATTGATTGATACGTCGATGAAGATTAAATAAATCTTTCAATTTGCCGTTTCATTCAAATTAAAGCAATCATTCATCAGGACGAGATACATCAATGTAGTTTTGAGAAAGAATCTTTGAATTTGCTATTTAACATCTGGATCGATCACTTATCAGAACGACTGGCACAAAACCGCAGTCCTTTAGTATTTAACAATTTTGTGCAACGCGTGTTATCAAAGAGATAACGTGATAAATTATAATCTAGGAATACAAATTAACACTGTCGAGAATGACTAATAACCGGTCATAAAGTTGCCGATCAAAATATTATGTTAGCTTGTTTACGAGGTCATTTCCTTTTCATCGACACGTGTTGCACTATCAACATTTTTATGTACTTAATGATTAGATGAACTATTTTGTTCTATAATCTAATACCTTTAAACGAGCAATTCTTGTAATGTGTACATACACAGAATCCATAATCTGAATCTCGGAAACGGCTTCAACGATTTTCATGAAATTTAGTAGGTACGCAGGGGGTTTCGGGGGCTATAAATCGATCTAGCTAAGTTTAATTTTTAGAAAACTTCAAACCAAAAAAAAAACATGCAAGCCTCGGTAATACCCGATATTAATATAATATGCATATATAGGTATATGCTTTGAACATGACGCCATCAGACAAAATGAGACAATTTTTCGAAAAATTTGGTTTATTACTCATACAAAAAATGGGAACCATTGCTTTTAACATTTAGACGAATCTAGCTCTTGATTCGTAGTTTTTTGCTCACCAGCCCACGTCGTTCCACCTCTCTTACGCCTGCAATAATCTATGGTGATATTTATTACCTCAAATTATATGGTAAGGCTTGATCTGTTTGGAATTCTGATTAGCATATGTTAAGACATATTGGACATATAATTTATTTGCTAGCAAAACGTCAGAAAAACTAAGATGGATCTGACGTTTTTGCTACCAAATAAATTCTGGTGTGATTGAATCAACAGTTTATCAATTGCTTTTTCTGTAAT
Organism: Antitype chi; assembly: GCA_947359405.1. Taxonomy (NCBI): domain Eukaryota; kingdom Metazoa; phylum Arthropoda; class Insecta; order Lepidoptera; family Noctuidae; genus Antitype; species Antitype chi. Next base: position 8,918,176 of record OX375826.1, read on the forward strand.
GTTATTAGAGATTGAAAAGTAATCGATTCATTATTAGTAAGTCTTCGAACCTTGTTAAAAGTTAACTAACTTATACTTAATAACCATAGGAGAATCCTGACAAATGGTATGCGTGTTTGTTCAAGAATTCAATGTTGGCTGCGAGCCAAAACAAACGTGGTGCTTTTGATCGGAGAATTGACAGAAACATGTTTTGTAACGAAATTAAATGAAATTGTTTATTAAATATGATTATAGTATATTGGAACCACTTTTACACGTCATATAAAAAATGGATGAAGTCGACATTTCCTATCTGACCACCTCTGACAACACAAAAAGTGGACCTCTCCAGTGAAGCATTTGTCAGTAATTGTGTAGCTCATCTCGGAATTTAAGGAGGTCAGCAACTCGACGAACAATACCAAAGAGAGGACATTTTGGTAGGCCGCATAAACTGCCAGACCATCATTAAAACTAACTAAGAAAGAAAAAAAAGATCCATGTAAGTAGTCCTTACATTTTACAATGAATACAAAATAAATATTATGAGGGGTCTACTTACCTTTAGCTTGGTTGCTTAGGGGATGAATATAATATTCAATTGGACTGTATGGAAGATAGAATGATTCCTCATTGTTTCGGTTTTTGGGCGAACGTCAGAAATAGGAAACTTGTGCTCAGCCATGATGAATTGTATCATCACCAGTGACCGACGTCAAGTCTATTAAACAGGAGGCTCAAGGACAGCCTGTGAAGTTTAAAAGATAAAATGAGGACATAATTGAATCTCAATCCCCCTAGCCTTTTCACAACTAACTTGGAGTCTGCTTCCAGTCTTACTAGATGCAGCTGAATACTAGTATTTTACATGAAACGATTGTATATCAGAACTCCACGACTCCGTAAATGGGTAATACGATGCCCTTTGGTAAGACTGATTTGTCAGACTGTCGGACTTCTGACGACCCGTAACGACTGTCAAAGATTCTCGCATGACAGTAGGGACCAACAACTTAACGTGCTTTCCGAGGGTACGACGGGTCTGACTCTTTTCTATACTAAATGTATTGTGTACTAAATGTGTTGTATGATTTCATTGAAGAATAACGTATGTATATACACAGAACCCGGACATAATCACACAGCTGAACAGGAACTGTTATTCAAGGGATAGTAAAGTAATCCATCGACCCCCACGTCAATAACCTTCTACAAATAGTCCGTAGTACCCCTTAACTAGTTATGGTCCTCGTAATGGCCGCCAACGCCTTGCTTAGATAATAAAACGTCTTTTGTTACTTAAGGTACTTACTGCGACAGTATCGGTTATGGGAACTTATTAACTTATCCCTCTTTATGTGTATCTGTTGGTAATGTTTCTCTGAATGATCCTGCAGAATGAGTCATCAATTCATCACCGGTTATCATCGAAAGCTGCGGGGTGATTGCGCTAACAGTAAGATTGGCTTTAATTTTGACAGTTCATTAACATGCATTGTGTTATTTACGTTTTTGAGCAGACATTTTTTTAATAGATTAACAACAACTTTTAACATGATTCAGATTTTAGTGTGTTACGCAATTATAGTGGTGATATCATCATAATCTTGCTGCAAAAGTCTGTGGAGTCGGCGCTTCTCGTCTTATTCTCCCATTCCATCCACCTCTATAGCCGTTAACTTTTTACACACTTTCTAAACCCATCGCGTGCCTAATTAGCAGACATAATAAAAATTATATTGTTATCGGTACACATGGTGTACACTTGACATGCGCGAGGTTAAAGGTTCAAAATCTTCTACGATTTCTTTTAAATATTCTTGTGTTAGGTTCAGCTTAAGCTTATCCTGTAGGGTGCGTTGGTAAACATCAGACCGGATCTTCAATTTATTGGCATGTAGGCTTTTGCTGTTTCAAGCATAGCAGGTGAACGAACGATAACAAATCAAACCTGTTTCGTTGGCGCACTGTGTACGACTTCGGACTGATACACTGTTTTAATACGAAATCAAAGGAATGATGTTAAAGAGGTCAACATTTAGATCAACATCACCATCCTTCTGCTCTCATTCTAAACTAGCTTCTGCTCACGACTTCGTCAATATTATTAAGTTTTCTTTTAGCATTGCTTCTGACTTTTTTTACTTGGCTCCTTAGAGTCGTAGCGTGACGTTTAATAGTTTATAGCGTTCCTCAAAAATTGGGCTATCAAATTAAAAGAAAAATTCAACTAGTAATTCTGTAGATTACCCCTTAAATTCAAACTTACAAACAAATTTTACCTCTTTATAATATTAAGTATCGGATTAATTTGGTTTCAGCTTAGTACGTCTTCTTCAGTTACTTCATCATCTCCATCAGCCGCCACGTCAGTATTTAAACCTTTTAGCCGAATCATCTTCTAACGCCCTCCTGCCCCACCGAAAGCGGGAGAAGTTATTTGATGATTTCCCAAACTAAAAAAAAAAACCATGTCGGCATTAAAGCATGTAGCAAGCAAGCACAGGAAAAGTTTTTATTTTGTGCGCAAACTTTAACCATGAATTCAGCATACCATTCCAGACCCCCAAATTGTTCGTCGGTTTTACAAAAAAAATCAGCTGTTTCATAGAAAATTGCAATATCTACGCGATCAGAATGTCTGAAACAGCTGTTTTTTTTTATAACCGAAGAAAAATTTCTGCGCTGGGTGGTCTAGAATGATATGCTGAATTCATGATTACAGTTTGCGCACTGGTTAAAAACTTTTCCTGTCTCTGGTTAAAGAGCATTAGATCTCATCTAACATTAAAGTTTTTTGTCCACTGAGCCATTCTAGGCCAAATTTTACGATGATCTAACACTAGGTACTTAAGTCTACTCACGAACTACTTCGTAAATAGCGCAGGCTTTGTGGAACTTTGCGATGTATTCTTTGTTGGAGACCATTTAAATCAAAGAATAAGAATTTGAATCAATATAGACTATTCCATTTAGCTTACCTTAATCTAGGTTTTCAACGCGACATTTTCTGAAAATACTTTCAAAATTAAAAGTTTGGCAATAAGCAAGTTTTGGACCGTATTGTCCTGTACATCTAGGTCTCAATATTGGGTTACTTATAAATATGTAGTTTGGACCAGTAGGTAACCCGGCCGAGGTTATTTTTCCATGATGGCTCTTTCCCTAAATCTACATTATAAAACGTTTAATGCGATGTGCTTCGAATCGTAATCTTGGGTTTTATTTTTATTACATTTCCTTTGGGTGTCACCTACCTGCATTTTGTATTGAAGGCCATTAAATCAGTTTCAGAATATGGTCACAACCCAGATGGGTGGTAATGGCAGCCTATCTTAAAGCAAGGCATTCAATTATCAATTGATGATCATAATTATAGCTTCCATATAGTTTTCCTTGATGACTTACTAACGCGTTATCAAGATAAAATGTGGAATTTTCTATGATGCTTACTTACATTACGAATTACTCATCAATACGTAATTATTATATTATATAATATATATTTTAACGGCTTGCCGTTGCGGATTATAAACGCGATGTACACATGCATGTAATCATAATCAGCCTTATCTTCTATTACGACTCCCATACGGATCAGCAAAACATTTGAATTTGCGTGTGGCCACTGCTGGACATGGACCTACCCCAAGGACCGCCACTTCGACCGGTTCTGTGCTTCTCCTATCCAGTGGATCCCTGCGGTCTTCATCAGCAGGCTTAGCACAAGCACCGATTTGTGGACGGAAGAATAGACGTGACTATTAACTAAATGATGTAAAATAGGAGAAGATAGCTAAGGTTTTCTGCTAATTATCACAGTTATGCGTTCTAAACGAATCATGATTTTGTAGACAATCGTATAATTTAAACTTTGTGGCCGTCGAGTAGAAAGTTTGTTGTCTGTGTGATTTTAACAGTTTCATTTTTAAGGACCTAGACAAAGATCGTTAGAAAATAAAGACAAAATGACAGATTGCGGAAGGATAAGTGCGATGAAAAAAATGGAGAAAGGAAATGTCACTTTGTATTGAAAAAGCACTGTCTATTCTTCATAGAAATAGAAAGCGTCATGCTAAGCCTGCTCATCATCGGTTCACCTTGTGGACCTACGCCACGCCTTTCAACGCTACGTATTCCATCCAGTACGCGGTCGCCACTGCAGAACCCTTCGGCTCCATCGGCCATCTGTTCTGCAAGCAATGTGCCCTGCCCACACTTTTCTATGAAAATACTCAATTCATATTTTATTATACATAATTTTAATTATTGGCGCCGGAGTTCGTCCAAGATGTTCTTTGTTCTACAAAATATTTTGAAAATATATTTGTGTGAAGAAGAATGACACAGGGCTAATACACTAGACATTGAAGTAAGAGGATTTAATTGCATATGACTCTATCTACTCAAATTCTAACTCCCAGATACAGTACAATAGATTGTACACGGATGTGTTGTCATGTGCACGGACGAATGTGGAAGGATCAATGAAGTAAAGGAGCTTGCTCCGCAGCGCGAGACTGCAGACCACCTGCTTACCAGTAGACTACATAAATCCACGTAGTTTGAAGCAGGTGGTGTCCCGTTTCGGCTAACTCCTTTGTAGTTACGGACACAGTGCATGCCGTGTACCTATCTAATCTTATGTATGAATGAAAGGGAGATTTGCTGTCTGGGCTTGTTTGTCTAGTAAGCTAGTTTAATAGAAATCGGAACAATACAATGTGTGACTTTCTTCAATATAAATTATAAGTTAATTTAGACCTATATCATAATAAAGATTGTTCGCTATCTTCTTTTATCTACAAATATTTAGGGTATCAAAATGAATGTCGAGAAAATCACTATCGTATCGATTGAGTGAACAATAAAAATTGTATAACTTATCATGAAATAATGTTGGGAATCAAAACATAGACGTACTACGAAAATAAACGAAGACTGGTATTTCATTTCGCAAAAATGATAGCAATAATAAACTCAAACAGTTGGTTTTCATTCACACAGCCCATTTTTTCTAATATTTTTATACGCTACTGGTAATATCAATCCATATTTTATTGATGCTTGACTCCTTAAATAGTGTTAAAATAAATCTACCACGGACTTAGTAAGGCTTGACCAAGGTTATGTTGTGGGAAAACCGATTCAGTACATTATACAAAACATTATGTAAGTACATACCTAGTTAGTCTAACAAAAACCAACCATTTTATTAGAAGCTCGGAAGTCATTGGAGTGCAAATTTTGCAGCTCAAGGTTGCAAAGTTTCTACAATTGCACATAACGAAGGCACTTCCAGAGTTCAAGTACAGTACTGGAACAACTTGTCCTTTGTACTAACGACAGTATTGTTAGTATTTTAGAGTTTGTACTGGGTTGTCAAGCTAAAGCTCAGATCACTAAAACGTATTCAGTTTCTCAACAACGTCGTTTGCGTTGAATGTATTCATCAACGAACGCATACCTACATACTACATTTGCTAGTGGTGAATGTATATCTCGGGGCTCACGACTGATGGTACTAGAAGGAACAGTGGGGTTTAAAGGCTTCTTCAGACAAGAAGCCTTAAGTCGGTAGGAATCTGACATTACCCTCCGGTCCCCCCCAGACGGAAGGTTTACATGAGGATTTTATCATAGAAAAAATGCAGTAATGTTCCACATAAATATATTTTTTTTAAAGCCACGTGTGAGAGCACTTTAAATACAATCATCGAATCGGTCGTATTGTAATGTTTGAAGTTATCTAGTCGAACGATCCGTGAGATTAAAATCAAGGATCCTTGATACTGTTTCAGAAGGTGCTTTTTTGTCAAGATAAGTATTTTTTTAAGCGTGATTAACACGGTGCCATTTAATTGCCTGTGGAATACCACATGGTGAACCAGTCCAATAAAATTTGCACCATCTCTTACCATCTAGTTGTTGCTTCAATATTATGTGTGGTACAGCCAAGAAACTAGCATCGTGTACAAGCTCAGCAAAAAACCGCGACGCGATATAGCGACGCGAACTGTTCTCTAGTAGAACATTTTCTATGAAAACTTGGAACATGGAAATTGTTCTATTAGAATCGCGTCTGCGGAGCCTTAAATTGGTCTTTAGTCTTACTTTATAAGTTAATAAGTTTTCTATATTTTTTATCAATTGGTCCTCAAAAGCCTTCAGCTTTATGACAGTTTAAATTCTCTTACTAGTTTTTATTTAGTCCACGATCATGCGACTTCGATAACGAGAATTAAATGACCAAAGATAAGGCGCTTTAAAATATCTTGCGCCTATGCCAAAGCAATCAAATCGTTTAGATAAAAACAATACAACGGAGTTAATGGAATGGAGTAGTTTGTTTTGGCGATCTTCGAGTTCATAATAAACATTGACTTCGTAAATTACGCTCGCAATCAGTTCCTGGTTGATACCTACTGAATGATAATATTTTGTGTCATCGGGTTCATTATCAATTGTAAACAAACTATGGCTTAGTTTGCAGTTTACACGTGTTGGAACTCGTGTAAAGAATAACTTTGATAATTTATCTAATGAACGGTCATTTACAAGCCTTTTATGTAAGTACCAGTTTTTTTTTTACAATCTTATGATCAAAGGGCACAGTGTTGTGTCTTTTTTTTATTTACAATCTTGAAGTTAGAAAATTAAAGCGTTTGAAAAAAAGTGAGTTTGAATTCGGAGTTTGAGGATGAGCTGGACTCCTTTAATAATATTAGTCCTTAACAGCTCTGGGCCGAGAGAGGTGGAAAGAGAGTAGGAGGCTTTCGCCCAGCAGTGGGACTGTAATGGCTAAAAAAAAGAAGTGAGTTTGTACGTTGAGGGCAATCTCCGGAACTGCTGATTCGATCCCTAAAATTCTTTCACAAATTCCCGTAGCTTCCCAGCTACATTATTGCCGAGTGAATTTCACGCGGACGAAGTCAGGGGCAGAAGTTATCAGGCATATTGCCAAATGTGGATCCGACTTTGTTGGTGTTTATTTTACAAAAAAAACGTGTTCGGGTAACACGGTTTATTAAATCAATTCTAACGTGATTTTTTATCAATCACTGAGGCATAAATTATTAGGTATTTTCTATTTTCCGAAAATATACGAGGCCGAAAGGGTGGCGACCGCGTACCAGAAGACGTAGAGTTGGAAGGCTTCCCACATGGTGGACCGATGACCTTATGAAGGCTGCAGGAATCCGCTGAATGTCCAGCAGTGGACGTCTTTCGGCTGAAATGCTGATGATGATTTTGTTTTTATTATTTTTTACCTTCATTTAATGGATTATTATGAGATGACGACTAATAGTTAAGTATGAAAGAAAAAGAGATGTTGCACCGACCACAAATAAATTAGGATTAGGGCAGGAGAATGCTGATTTAATGACTTACACCAAATCTTGTCTGAAACTATAACACAGCAAAAAACATTTTTGTTCTTCAAAGTAATGTGCCAACTCACGTAATATTTGCGGCGAACCGCCTTGAAGGATAAACTTCTTAAGTTAATATAGGTGGAAGAGTGCACTGTACTTCAGCAGGAAATTGGATTCTGATGCTCATTCTGTTGGTTCATAAGATTATACTGAGAGGTCATTACACTGCTTGATTTAAAAATCAGAAAGTAAGTAGTTCTTTGCTTAATTGACTACTGGAACTTCAATTCGGTTTTACTATTTTAAAGAGATCAGGGCCACAAGTCTGCTATTACAATAGTGTCGGAATGGTCTATCATTGATTTCATAATTGTTGATTTTGACAAGTTTGGTAATCTACTAATAAAATGGCGTCATTATGACTTTTCAATGGCCAGTCACTGATACTCCATTTAAAGAAATGGCATTTATTGGTAATCTCGTACATAATGACAAATGAATGACGGACTTTAATGTACGAACTTCCTACTACTTTAGATTGCTTAAAACACTAATAAATAATATGTAAAAATATATATAAATGAAATCTGGCATGAATAAATGTTCAAAGGGCATTGTCCAAAGTTGGCCATTTTTAAACACGATGCTATACAAAAAACATATTTACCAATATTTTAAATTCTATTTTAGTAAATATCTGATGCAAATAACTTTGTATCAATTAGCACTGTAAGAAAACATATTTTTTTTAGTATCTGATTTGATGCTACACATGAACCGGCTTTGGATTTGGTTTCAGTGTTGCCAAACCCAACCCCCATAAAACAACAAATTCGAATCGATTTAAAATACAGTGCAATTTCTCAAGTGCTTATTTGAAAATTAGGTTTTCGAAGAAAACCTCATAATTTTACGGAAATAACTTAGTAATCCACTAACCAAAGAATATTTCAAAAGAGCTTGAAAATTATTTAGTCATTTACAATCCTAAGGATTGTATTTTAAATACCTAGCCTGGTGATTATAAAACCAGATACTTACCTACTGCACAATACATAAGGATAGTTAGGTAATACATATAGGTCATATTCCTACCTAACGTAGTCATTTTCCTACATGCACGTAACGATTATGTTCTAAAGAATTTCCAGTAAGTACATGCCTCCAATATCAATAAAGGCTCCGCAGACAGGTCCGACGCGAATTCGATAGAACAATCTCCACGAGCGACGTTTTCATAAAAATTGATCCACGAGAGACGCGTCCACCGCGGGAGCCTTAACAATAACTTATGTACCTAAAGTAGGTATTATGCGACAACTATAATGTAAATAATGATGTAGCAACCACTTAATGAATAAGCGGATTTTGTTCTAAAATGAATACATTTATTAAATCGTTAATGTTCTTCTGTAGGATATATGATTGGCTCGTTTTAATCAATTAGTCACAATTAACGATACTTGATTTGTTTTACAGTCGTATGTTTCTTTATAATTGAATTGTTTGACATGTGCATTTATGATTGAACGTGCAGATCAGCTCTATACTGAAATCGATCCTGAGAATGGACCAATCCCTCATATTAGCGTTAAGTTCATCCAGCCATCTATGCCTGGGTCTTCCGCGATGCCGTTGGACGTTTTCAGGGACCCACGCTGTGGTGGTCTTAGCCCACAATGCATCCGACATACGGCGAACGTGTCCGGCCCAGTCCCATTTGAGCCTGGCTGCTTTTTGGGCGACGTCTACGATTTGTGCATTTTAACAAATAGACTGGATTTTTTGAACATATGCACACTGACAAATAAAATAAACATATTTATAAGAACAAGCAGTGACCGATTTTGTTTTCATAACTGAACTTTTCCGATGGTGTGTATGTAACATAACACATTATTTTGTAAGACTCATTAGCCATGTTCAAAAACAAACCGAAAGAAGCCAAATAACATAGAATAAATACTAGAATTTCAATATCAATACATTCTACAAGTTTATTATATTCCGATAAGGTAATACAAGATGTTGCCAGTACAATCTCATTACTTCAGATCTAAAGGAAAATTATATTAGAAGAGGACCACCTGCGAGTTCTTAAGGCTAGACTTTGTGTGTGTTCCTCCTTTGTTGTAACAATGACTGGTCATATAATTAATTTATTGTTATGTGCCTGGGTCTGACCACTTAGCCTACTTTGTTAGATACTCTGTCTTATTATGATGGCTGAAGAAAACTCACTCATATCACTCTAAAAAAACCCTAATTAATATTATCATTGAACACAGACGAATGTTTACAAACATATGAAGCAATGGGTTAAGAATTTCTTTTAAAATCTTTCGGAATAACTGTGTTACGCAGCACCCGCTGGTTTAGGAACAGTCGCGCACAGCACAGTCGGAGTGCATTTTGGACACGCGATACTCAGGGAGCCTTCCCCTAAATTGGGATGATGAAAAGAATGAGCCGAAGGGTTACAAAAAAAAACACGTAACCAAAATATCGGGTTCTAAATATCGTGTAGTGTAATAAGGGTTTTATACTTTTAATGTTGCAGAGCTGTTCAATCTCATCACCTTGCCAAGGACAGGAACAAAATATTATATAGAATATCGAGAGAGGTGGGGCGACATCTTTCGATATTCTACACATTTTCTTCTCATTTTATTCTATACACTTTCTTCAAGGTTTGGACCTTCAGTAATTAAACAAGAAGAAGTACTACGTCTTGCTTGAAGATGTAAAATGGCTAGAAAGGAGGTCAATACTGAGATGACGGTCAGTGTTGATGATAAAGACTTGCTGCGCCGCCGATCTCAAAGGAATTGGAAAAAGGGCGGGAGGATGTTGATTTAACATCTAATATGAAGATGATGATGATACGAACATGAAGATTTCAGCAAACTGAGCATTTGAAAAAAATACGAGAAGGTTCTATCGAAGTATTGTTATTTTAAAAATCTTGCTCGGGATTTCTCTGTGGTTGGTATCCTCACGTATCATTGGACGAATTTGAATAAAATGATTCGAATTGCTAATCGAGTCTGCTGTACTGTCGCGCGACACGGGGAAGACGACGAAATCTACCTGTTTCGATACAAAATGAAGAGTTCAATAAGCATAAAGGTGAAAACATCCAAACACTTTGCTAAAGATGCTACTCCCACCGCAACGTCGCTTTTTGATAATAATGAAACATTCACATTAGAAATGAAGCAAAATTAAACAACATTTACAATACAATGCCTTTAGTAAATGGATTTTGTTCGCTAATTATAATGCTAATTCAATGCAAACATAGAAGACCGTGCCAATGGCAGACGGCGATATTATGCTAATTAGGCCTGTGAGCCTATTTAGCTACGTATTCGGAATTGTAACTCAATGCTTACAAAGTTACTACCTACCATCGTATTCGTGATAGTGAGGAACAATGCTAGGCAAATTAGAACATAAAGAAGACATGTCTAAATCTATTTTTTTTTTTTAATGGAGCGATGATGATGCTGCTCCTAGCTTCTGACATTTCATCAAGTGCCGATGTAGGTTTATGTGAAATAAAATATTAAGATTTTGATGAAGATCAGAAAATCTAACAAAATATCAATCATTACAGTCGAAAGACATCCAATGTTGGACTAGATATAGAGAGAGATAGAAACTCTTAACCTTATTTCTTCCTAAGTAAAGAACTTGTGTCTACAGCTAGATGTGACATGTGCTAAGAAACCGATTTAAAAGGAAACGAACTTTGAACTCTTGTTGATATTTGCTGAAGCGTGTTAAATACGCAGTCCACGTGGAAGGCACATTGTATCGAAGTCGGCGATGATGTAAGCACGGATTCCTGCTTTGATGTGAGTGAACACGTGTATGACGACCTTATTCACAAAGTTATTGACAAAAATGTGTACAAACTATAGATTCTGAAACACAATCGACGACAGGCATAGCTATGAACATTTAAGACTTATGTGCAGTCTTTGCATCACAACTAGGGGTGGCAGAGTTAAAAATATGTTTTCAGTCATCATTCATCATTCGCCTGCCGATATCCCAATTTATTTAAGTCAGCGCAACGTGTCCTTTTCTCCATATTTCTCTATTAGTCGTCATATTGGTATTCACTACCTTTCTAGCCATATCATCTGTCATCTGTCACACAGTCTATCGTTTTTTGGTCGTCCCCTACTCGTATACAGATTCATACTCAAAACGTTCAGTGTGCAAATGAAAAGATATTTTTTTACTTGGTTGGTGTATTTGAAGTTATATCTGTCGCTAGGTTACAACAAAATCCAATTACTCTTATTCTTGGAGCACAAATCGAGTTCACTAGGTGTCAAATTCGCCTCTGTCCTGTGTCAGTGGTAAACTCATTAAGATAGATTCCGGATACTATCTTCTTCCCAACGAGAGATTGAATTGAGAATTGAATCAATTCTTCAAGAGGTATATTATTTACAATTTCATTACTTATTTACGGGTTCGTTGGTCTAGTGGTTGATACTGCTGAGCATAAGATCCTGGTTTCTGTCTCCGTGTCGGGCAGTGTTATTGGGTTTTTTCATCAGGAATATTTCAGTAGCAGCCTCGGAGTGAGGTGAGGTGAGTGCCCGGTGGTTGGCAATAGGGTTCTCCCTGTCTTACATGGGACTTAAATATTGGTGAAATGTTGGTGTACTATATAGATACCTTTGCCTTCGGAAAATAAAGGCGTGATGTTGTTTATGTGTGTCATTATTACTTATTTACCTAACTAACTTTTTACTGACGTAGTGAATATTAGGTCTTTACCTATGAAATTGCCGTTTTGCAGTACTGGCCATTTCAAATCAAAATAATTTTTGTTTGGGTAAGAATTCTAATTTCAAATTAATTTTATTTTAAAAACATGGATTTTTTTTTCCAAAAGTAGTCATTTGTTTATTGATTAGTGTTACATTTTCATCGCATTTCAATCTTTTTCGTCATCATGGATACGTTAAAAATTCGAGTAATTATGGAATATGAGTACCGTCGTGGCAGCAACGCGGCACAAGCGGCACGCAACATCAACGACGTTTACGGAGCTAACACTACAAACCAACGCACCACCTGTTATTGGTTTGCTCGCTTCCGTTCTGGAAATTTCGACCTGAAAAATGAACCTCGCGGTCGTCCGAAGACTTTGGTCGACAATGACGAATTAAAGGCGATTGTGGAAGCTGATGATACACAATCTACGGCTGAATTAGCAGCAGCTTTCGACGTTAGCGTCAAAACAATATTGGTCCATTTGCGTCAAATTGGCAAGGTAAAAAAGCTTAACAAATGGGTGCCCCACGAACTCAATGATCGTCAGCGCGAAGTACGCGTCGAGACGTGCCTTGCACTGCTCAACAGACACACAAATGAAGGAATTTTGAACCGCATTGTTACCTGCGATGAAAAATGGATTCTGTTTGATAACCGCAAGCGCTCAGCAAGTTGGTTGGATCCTGGTTCAGCACCTAAACAATGCCCTAAACGAAAACTTACCCCTAGAAAAGTGATGGTCACTGTTTGGTGGTCTAGCGCCGGTGTGATTCATCACAGCTTCTTACCAAACGGGGTGAGCATTACTGCAGATGTGTACTGTGAAGAACTGAACACAATGATGGAGAAGCTGGCACATCTCCAACCAGCATTGGTCAATCGCTCGTCTCCGCTGCTCCTGCACGACAACGCGCGACCTCATACTGCACAGCAGACGGTCTCCAAGTTGCAAGAACTGGGGTTGGAGGCTCTCCGTCATCCGCCCTACTCACCAGACCTTGCGCCTACAGACTACTACTTTTTCCAGAATTTGGATAACTTGTTGGCGGGAAAAAAATTCAATACCCGAGAGGCAGTACAAAATGCCTTTGAAGAATTTGTTGCCTCCCGTCCAGCTGATTTCTTTAAGAAGGGCATCAATAAACTGCCACTGCGATGGCAAAGATGCATTGATTGCATGGGTGATTACTTCGATTAATACAAATAAAAAATACATGAAAAAAAATCGTTTAAATTTTTTCATACAAAACGGCAATTTCATAGGTAAAGACCTATTACAAACAAATTCGAAGAGTTTCTTGTCCTAATTAGTGCTTAACTGCTTACACGAGGCTAACAAGGTGGCGAGTTCGAAAATAATTACACAATCCACGTGTCTGGTAATAAGGTAAACAACTTACCGAAAAACAACACTGCAACTTGTTGTAACCCGAATCGACAGTATCATTATAGTCGCCTCGTGTGACAAGTTTCACTTGTATGTATACTTAACGTATGTTTGACATATTCTTATACCATGACTAAATGCATTTTTTTTTTACCGTATTCAATTAATGGGATAGAGACTTCCAATATGTATATTACTAGCAAATCTGGAACAAATGCTGTGTCTGTGAGACATGGCTTCTGAACCTCTAAGTCAAATCTCATGGCTTTTTAAGCCCCATTTATGCTATGCAAGTTTTTTACACGCTTTATATTAGCTTCACTTGTATGTCAGTATGTCAGTATGTAACTCGCCGTGGGTAATTTGCGCGCCTGCGGCCTTCCTTGGTTCTGGTAGCCGTTTTTTATAAACTTTGCTTTAAGTTACGCTTTATATTAGCTTCACTTGTATGTTTGTTGGTTTGTTTGTTTGTATGTAACCGACTCCTTTGAGCGCGATTTTGACCCACTTTAAACGATCAGATTTCATTGAAACTTTGTAAACTTGTCGAGGACAGATGACAATTCAATAATTTAAAAAAAAATAGATAAAAAAAACACGTTTTTGTAGTTAGCAGAACTAAAAAATAGAAAATAAATAATAGTTTAAAAAACTAAAAAACACGCTTTAAAAACCTAACTAAAAAAGGAGAAAATAATTTAATTCAATTAAAAAGCGTGGGGTGCTTGACATTAATTGATTATAAAAATACCTCAAAAAGCACCCCACGATTTTTAATTGAATTAAATTATTTTCTCCTTTTTTAGTTAGGTTTTTAAAGCGTGTTTTTTAGTTTTTTAAACTATTATTTTTTACTAGTGACATACTACAGACTACAAAATTGAAGCAACTAACGACTTTATGTATTCGAACACAGGCTATTTAATCAGGGTTTAGCGACCAGCGAGGTGCATAATCAGTCTTTAATGTTGCCACTGCTGGGACACAGGCCTCCTCTTGGTGAGAGGGAGTGAGCTGTAAGCCGTAATCTACCACACTGGCTCAGTGCGGGTTGATAGATGTCACATGTCTGCGAATTTTTAGTTCTAGGACATGCCGGTTTCCTCACCATGTTTTCCTTCACCGTTGTGATAGTAGAGCGCCTGCTTGGGTTCAAACCGAATTCTTCTTCTTCAATTTTGTGGGCCCAAAACTGCGCCAGTTCTACGGCGTTATCGGTGGCAGCGCTGAGGTCACCTTGGCTTCATGTTTTGGGGCACAGAGGGCAAGATAGGAGGTGGAACATAGTTTGTAAAACGGCTACGTTGAGGAAGCCCCACTTTACAAGGTTCGACTTACACCTTCCCACTTGGGTTCTCAGACTGTTCAAGACTTCCAAGTGGACTACGGAAGGTCACCCAGCAGGAAGATGCTCGTCTGGTGGTAGATACTGAGCAGGTGGGGGAAACCACCAAATTAAATTACAAGGAAACATACTCAGATGTAATATCCTGATTTTTATTGGATCTACAAAATATTCCAAAAACAAAGTCTATTCACCTTGAAGTTGACAAGCGATGTGTTTTCCAACAAGGTGAACCTCCTTGACCGTCCTTCCGTCCGTCCATAACGATTTGTACACGGTGTTTGGTAGTTCGAACACGATTTTAATGTCATCGATAGTAATCATTGTTTGTATCGCAAGCATGCTACTGATAACTGGTTTTATGTTCGCTTGTTGCCTTGTCTACGATGGAGGTTGCTCTTAGAGAGGTTGATTGACCTGTAGGACTGGCTTTACTACCAGATTTATAGTTTTCTATTCGCCATTTATGTAAGCTTCAAAATTGGTAGAACGCCTGACGTTTTCGCCAGTTTTTGATGCCTTTGTGTTACCTATATCAATAGATTGCTAAAAGGGGCGTCACGTAATTCTGTTGGTCACTTATTCGACACAATCATAAAAGATATCTGCCACAATATGTTTTATGATAACACATGATTATGAAAAACCTGGAAAATACCCTCTAATTATTTGCTTCCACACTGTAAGGTTTTTTTGTTTAGGTACCTATACGGAAATGCAAAAAGGACAGGGAAAGCCGCGGGCGGAAACAAGTCCATATTAACGATGATATCAAAATATAATCAAATAATTCCTTTTTAATTGAGATCTTATCACATAGTAGGTACTGTGCACGCAATTATTATGGTTTAATATTTTCCGCTAAGATAGCTGTTATTAATAGTATAAAAAACCCGTCATATTTATCTAACCGCATTGATCAGAAATGAGCTTTATCTTTTCCACATTAAAGTTGACAATGAGGGGTAAAATTGCGTCATTTCGAGTCCAGACATACAGTTAGCGACAATATCTTCATGGATAATATAGCACATATGTATCTTAAGAGGGACAAACGCATCGTTCAAACATCACCAAACAACTGCACTGGTTTGCATGCACAGTCACGCGTCTTTAGGAGTTTTGTCCCAACCTCATAACCCAACCCGACACTATCTCAAGTCAAAACCAAGTTGGAGAGCTACTGTAGTGATCATTATTTCTGCATCAAGTTTCTCGTTCACGTACGACGAATTAGGCACGTGCTTGAAACACTACGTTTCTGCAGCTATTCGGGGTTCGTGTAGAAGCCTCTTACCACGGCTGCATCTAGCCATTTGATAGGTCTTCACGTACTAGTTTATTTATTACCACTGCTGCACGCAAGGTATAAATGAATTAAATGGAAATAGACTATCTTGTTGACAGTAGATGTTGCGAGGTTGCATCTTTTGTGTTTTAAGTTCTCTATATCCTTACTAATATTATAAACGCGAAAAGTTGTATGTATGGATGTATGTAGAGTTGCTAGGTCTTAAAACCAAAAAGCCGGACAGACCAGTCTGTTTAGCCGGACATTTCGGTAAAAAGGCCAGACACCCTTAATTTTTAAGTCTTAGTATAGCACTACAATAAAATATAAGTAAAATTAGGGTTTTTTGTCATTTACCATAAAACCTTCTTAAATTCTAATGAAACAACAATAAAATTTAATGAATCAGTCTTGTTTATCACGGACAGTGCTACTCCACTCGCTTGCGCTAGCGATAAAAGGTTAGGCGGGCGGAGCGGAAACCAAAACGTGGCAAATGTAAAAAAAATGAGAAATTTAAAAAGCCTAACAAATGCCGGACAGGCCGGAGACCATATAATTTGGCTGTACACGCAACCAAAAAGCCTGACCGTGTCCGGCTTTATCCGGACGCCTGGCAACGCTAGATGTATGGATGTTTGTTACACTTTCACGCAAAAACTATTGAAACCATTCAATCGTTTTTGCGTGAATTTGGATGAAATTTGGAACACAGATAGATTATAAACCTAGATTAACACAGAATACTTTTTATCCCGATAGTACGTTCCCGCGGGATAATTTCCGACTTCCACGCGGGCGAAGCCGCGGGCGGAAGCTAGTATATATAATAACTTGTATAATGTACTATGGTCGAAAATCTCCATCAGTGACTATTCAGGCTAATCCTTTCAGCCGCGCCCTAATCGTTATGAGATACATCTATCTATCTGCCTCCCCTTTTCTCAACTATGTCGGGATGGGCTTCCAGTCTAAACGGATGCAGGTGAATACCAGTATTTTACATGGAGCGATTGCGTACCTGATCTCCACAACCCAGTTACGGTGAATTACTGGATAATACGATACCCCTTAGTAAGACTGGTTGTCAGACTATCGGTCTCTCCGCGGATCGACCGCGCCAAGCGGAGTTTAGCCTGATCGATCAACCCTTGTAGCTGTTATCACCTAGCCACAATTTCCTCAATCCCCAATCGTTATGAGATATGACTAATTATATTACACTGGCGACCAACTCAATGCTAAATGGATGGTGAAAATGATGTGACATGTAATGAAATATTTTACGAGTATGTAAACAATTACGTAGCTCTTCAGTAAAATGAGTCATTTGCACACAAACATATTGCAATAAAGCTTCGAAGGTCAGCCATGTAATCGGATAATATTAGAGTCACATGGTTTCATCTCAGTGTTTGGTATTTACCTAACGCGGATGATCTCATTTTGCCGTTATGTTTAATTTGCTGTGATAACAGAGCGTTTAGTTATGGCGATAGTTTGCCCATGTACGTTTTTACCTATCACGCCAAATGTCTAGACATTATTGGGCTGACAGGATCACAAAATAGCGGAATAACCAGTCTGATAAGACCTGGCTTGTCCAAAAACGGAAGACGCCCGATGTCAGCAGTTGCAGTCTTGCTACCGGCTGCTTACTTGGTGCAGTAGCTACATCTATTATCTGCTCATTGGAAATCCCGCCATTTTGTGGATTCTAGTAAAGCTGAAGGTTACATCTGACTTCTACCAATTAAAACCACACGGTGTCCTCAGTACATGTGAAAAAACTTTTTCCAAAAAAAAAAACAACCGACTTCCAAAAAAACACTACAAAGTGAAAAATAACTTTAATTTCGGAAGTCGGTGTCCGGCCGGCTGGCCGGTGTCGGTGTTGGAGCTGTATTTGAATTTTTTGTCACCGCCTATAGGTTATACATTCCCGTGGGATAAATTTCGACTTCCATGTGGGCGAAGCCGCTGTCAAAAGCTAGTCCTACTATAATATATTATAAACTAGTTGTGCCTGCGACTTCGTTCGCGTGGAATTAAAAAAAAAAACAATTTCTAAAATAAAAGTAGCCTAGGTTACTCCTTATTACATCAGCTATCTGCCAGTGAAAGTCCCGTCAAAATCGGTCCAGCCGTTTCAGAGATTAGCCGGAACAAACAGACAGACAGATAGACAAAAATAAAAAATAAAAAATTGGTCCGTGTATACATCCATATATGCATTTAGTAAAAAGCGGTTATTTTAATATAACAAACAGACACTACAATTTTATTTATCAGTATGTATGTATGTATAGATGTGACAGTTTTAATATTTGTTACTCAATCACGCTAAAACGGCTCAACGAATTTGGATGAAATTTGGCACAGATATTTTGTAACCTGGATTAACATATAGGATACTTTTTATCCCGGTTCCCGTGGGATAATTTTCGACATCCACGCGGGCGTAGCCGCTGGCGAAAGCTAGTTATTATTTGGGGTCGTTTCGTTACCTGTTTCACGTAGTGAATAAAACATTTACTGACCCTATACAAATATGAAAAGCAATTACAGAATGTAATTAATAGATACAGAAGACTCCTTTAGTTACTTACACGTTAATCGGGTTAATTTCTGGTGGCACATTCGCTATCATGATTTAAAAAAAAAATAGATTAAAAAACTAAAAAACACGCTTTAAAAACCAAACTAAAAAAGGAGAAAATAATTTAATTCAATTAAAAAGCGTGGGGTGCTTGACATTAAGTGATTATAAAAATACCTCAAAAAGCACCCCACGCTTTTTAATTGAATTAAATTATTTTCTCCTTTTTTAGTTTGGTTTTTAAAGCGTGTTTTTTAGTTTTTTAAACTATTATTTATTTTCTATTTTTTAGTTCTGCTAACTACAAAACGTGTTATTTTTTTTTCTCAATTTTTTTTTAATTATTAATTTGTCATCGGTCCTCAACAAGTTTACAAAGTTTCAATGAAATCTGACCGTTTAAAGTGGGTCAAAATCGCGCTCAAAGAATCCGTTACATACATATGTATACATACATACAACCCGAGCTAATATAAAGCGTGTAATGACATCGACTTTATTTTCTGAGCGAAGAGTTTTCAACCCAAGATTTCATACAACTTCTGTAACTAACTGCCTTTCCCTTTTGTGTCCGGGTTTCTATGTGTCGGTAGTGTCAGGGCTTCAACAGATGAAGGACGAAACGTAAAAGAATGTCTGATGCATAAAAACAATTCATCAAAAGATTAGATCACAGTCATGCCTCCAGTGAACACTGCCATTCATTATGAATGATGCACTAAGTCCTAAGTAGACATCCCGTTATAAAAGAAATATTATGATATGACTAAGGCATGCGAGGAATAATTAACAGCTGGGTGTAACCTCCATGTGTACGACTAATCGTAGCTTCGATAGTTAATAAAAATGTGACTCATCATAAGGGACCAACTTTCACGGCCTCCAATCCTTTTCTTACGTGCATATCTGTCGTTGTGTCAAGATTTTTTCTCTACTTGATAAGCAGAATAATGCAATATGCATTTGCTGTGGTGACGTTGATGTGAATTGTGATTTTCCTCAATACTATCTTATAGTACCTACCTATAGCAAACCGATGTTTTGTTTACGTCTACCAGACCCCTAAAACAACCATCAGCGGTATGACGGTCCCCCATCCGGTGCCGCTTTCCTACGTCAAATGTTTAGCATTCAATTATGGTACCCAGGAAATTCGTCTCGTGATTTTTATTCACCACACCTTATTGATCACTTGATTCCATTCAAAAACTTCATTTGAATTCGGTTCACGATGTTTTTGTTTCTTTCCGCTTCGTGAGTTCGGTTGCGAACGACTTTTTTTCTAAATTACGGAACTGTATCAGTGATTTTTGAGGTCTTGATTTGATATGGGAGTTGGTTTTAACTTGGTGTACAAATATGGATGCAAAGAGTTCAGATTTTTTTTTCTTGTACCAACCACTGCTAAGCTTCGCCCTATTGTGCAATGATTTCCAGGTCTGTAGTCTCATCCATGTCTTGCCCTCGATTCTTTGTAAGTTATCCATCCACCTTTGCTGCTAGTCTGCTAACAATTCTTTTTCTCTGATTAAGAATACCTTGCTAAAGCCTAAACTATTACAGAACGTACTATACTTCCTTCAATGTTACCACAATAAATAACATGATATTCGCCACATGAAACCGGTACTCTGTCGGTGATAAACAACTGGTCTTTTTTCACGGCGCACGGACCCAATGTGGGCGTAAATACTTTAAGTGATCCCAAGCTTTTTCCTGCAGACATTTGTTTTCATCAGCCGCCTCTTAGCTCTATGTTTTCTTGACCTTCTACGGTTAGTTGTTTGCCCACCTTGTTGCGTGGGATCGCACGTGAACAACAGTTTTCATCCTATGTTAGAAAACTGTGGAAACTACCATACTGCTGGGACTCAGGCATTCTCTCTGCGAGAGAGAGTGGGAGTCCGCAGTAATCCACCACGCAGGCCTAGTGCGGGTTGGAACATGTCACATGTCTTCAAATTTTTGATCAATGGCATTCTGGTTTCCTCACGGTGTTTTCCTTCACCATTTTCAGAGCAGCGGTGATGAAACAATTCACACTAAGTAAAGCGTCTGCCAAGGTGTGGATCTACGACCTACAACACATTTTTCGCGGCCGTTATGACTTGGCCACTACTTCTCGTTGGAAACTAGATAAAGAGGAACCTACTGAAAATCGATTTATGTCGGCGAAGACGGTGGGTAATTTCCGCCCACTAATTAAAGGAGGTGAACTGCGGAAGCAACTGCCGTTCCCGTCAATCCGCCATATTGTACAGCCGGTGTCAGACTTGCAGTATTCTATATCCGTCGGAAGATAGACTGGAACGTGATCGAAGTTGTTTTCGTAGCTCCAAATAGATGGGACTTTGAAATAGGAGGAAAGATATAGTAGGTAGTAGTAAAGGTATAGTTATGAACTCATAGTAATGAAGATCACGAAAAAAATACAAATTAGATTTATTTAGTCACAACTGGGGGCGCTAGTGGATTCCTTTCAGTTCATTACGCTAAGACTGAACTCTTCGCGTTAAATTGAAACCTTACGATGCATTGGTTTAATCAGCTAGTTCTATAGCCTGTGTATAGTCCGTATAGTGTTGTATATTTTTTTTTTGGTATTATGCTTTATTCACATTTTTGTTCTTTTTTTTTAGATATTGTACCTAATATTAAGAATTATTTAATCGGGATAATTAAAACTACGATATACAAAATAAATACAAAAAACAAAAGGACACTTAGGCGTCGAAGTATTCCTCCGCATCGCTGTCATCAAGAAACGTGCCCAGAAGACTGGCAGCATTGCCACGTTGAATGGCAATGCTAATTCTTTGGCCAAAGAACGACCCAGCCCTCTGGTCACGTGAAGTGTCGACCAGCCGGAGAGAAATTTCCTTAAATTTCCTTATTTTTTGTTCTTTGTGCTCGAGTTAAGTTTTCATTTTATTTGTCGGTAGATCGGCATGGCTGGCTGACATAATATGTATGACTAATTATTTAATTAGTGTTCTGTGTTTCGTAATGTTTATAGTACTTTGTCTATGTATGTATAGAATTAAATCTATCCGACTAAACAGACAGCTGTGCTGCTGGGGAGTTTGTTCCGGTACTTCTTCCCAGCTAAAGCACTAGGAAGTGGTAACGGGTGGGCGTTTTCGGGGTGACTGTCTTATGTATTTTGACGTTCGAAAAGTGCTGATTCTCAACCTAATTTGAATAAATGACTTTTGATATTGATTTTGATTTTTAATACCTACCTTCTATACATACATAACACAACATAAATACTTTTGTATGATGGTGGGCAAAAACTACAGAATCGTACGTCTTTTTTTATCTTTCCCTTACCCTTCTTCGGTTTCGTGCACGTTCGTACATACCTACAACTGATTATACTACGTTGGCGAATATAACTTCTAATAGTAAGCAGTGAGCAGCCGTTAAAAATAAAAAGGTAATACGTATTTTAATTTATTTAAATATTTATAGTACGATTATCAAGTTTCAAACCTACAGCAGACAGCCCAAATACCCGTATGACAATTCTCATCAAAGCCGAGTGAAGACAGGGGTCGGTTTTATCGTCTCGCGTCCAAACAGTTTCTTATGTTCTCTTTTGGCTAAAACAGGTTTTATAAGTAGTTTGTCCTTGTTTCTTGTTAGAGGGTATGATCAGAGCAAATATGTCATCAATGCCACCTTTCAAGAAATGTTCTTGTAGTTTTTCTACATTTTTATTTTGTAGATGGTCAGCGGTCACTGCTGTGAACAGCATTAAATCGTTATCGCCCCAATTATCTAATTGATGTAAATTGACGCAACAAAGTGTTCGATAAAACAGTGGCCTGTCAAAAATCAATCAGCGACTTAATGGCCACTGACAGTTTAATCAACGTTCCACTAATTTCATACTTTACTATGTCAGTCGTCATGTCGATTTTGCAAAAAGGCTTTCTAGATAAAGCCTGTGCATCAACGTCGGGTCCTCGATTAAGCGCTTATCTAAATCGCGATGTCAGATTAACTTGTTTGTACTCGTAGTTGTACTCAAATCTTATCTGAGGTGTTACTATGATAGGTAGGCGTGAGTGATAAGTGTGATAACATAATTTATTATTTGATTTTTTCCGGATGATAACGACGCAGTTTGCGAAACTGGATCATTACATGCTTACTTATTTTGATGATTTAACCGTCCTTGATATTTATTGCGTAAACAAGGCTACCATTTCTTCTTTTATAATAGGAAACTTACCTGTAACATAAAAGTTACTGTACCTATCCTTTCGCAGTTTCGCTTAAATAAAATACTGAAAAAACATTTTCATTTAACTTTGCCAGCGAAAAAGTTACGAATACAAACACTAACTTACATCGGAAAGGCGGAAACTATAACAAAACTGGACAGTCTAGCTCCCGGGAAAAAGGTAGTTATAGACATACTTATATTCCCAGGTGTTGTGGTGTCGGCACGTAATAATGGTCTGATCAACCGCAGACAACAGTGTAGGCAGGCATTAACGAGTCTAATATTACTTACCGTATTGTGGCGGACGTGCCTTACAATTTGTATTAAGTTTCTGAACCAATGTTTTCTATATGAACCTCAGATTATACAGACTGTTAATTTAGTCACCGGTATCCGAGAGATGATTCTACTCATCATACTGAACATCTTTTCCTTTGAAACCCATTTACGATTCATGAAAACTAGTCGTAAGGCCGCATTAAGTAAGTCCCCTCTTTGAGGAGTGGCTTGAGAGGCGGCATGGCGTCCTCACCTTCCACCTGACGCAGGTCCTCACCGGACACGGTTGTTTCGGGAGGTTCCTGTTTCGCATAAGGCGGGAGGAAACGCCCGGGTGTTTCCATTGCGAAGATCGCCCTGAGGACACGGTGGAGCATACGGTGGCGGTCTGCCCGGCTTGGGCGGAGCACCGCCGTGTCCTCGAGGAGGCGATCGGCGGCAGCGATCTCTCGCGTCCGGCCCTGGTGCAGGCCATGGTACGGAGCGAGAGTGAATGGTTAGCCGTCACCTCCTTCTGCGAAGCAGTAATGCTCGCGAAGAGGGAGGCGGCGCACGTGAGGGAGAGGCAGTATATGCGCCCTCACGGCCGTAGTCGCCGCGGGAGACGCCCTGGGCGTCGGGAATCCCAGGCTGATTCCCGGCCACCGTAGGCGCGGGCTTGCGGATGGCGAGTAATGGGTAGCTCGCTGTCCGGTAAGGACCAAGCCCGGGTCGACGGCGCGTTGTGTTCCACGCGCGCCTCAAAGAGATGTCAGCACCAAATAGGGGGGTCCGCAAGGGCCAATGCCTGCTAGGGGTCCGGGTTGTTCGAAAGAGATACCGCGGCCCCTAGCACACAGGCAACTGAGGGAACACGGGTGGGTTTTAGTCAGTAAAAGTCTGACACACCCTCCCGCTCCACCCAGAGCGGGAGAAGTTATTTGATGATTTCTCACCCAAAAAAAAAACCGCATTAAGATAGCGTATTTCAGTTCAGCCTTTTCAATGTCAGTTCTATTGTAACGTGTTTTATACTTTCCTGTGACAGACAGAGTAGATACAGAATTTACTTCTTCAGAGAGATTGTACTTTGAATACCTTAGCCATGATCCGTCATCAACGAACTTCGTGGTTTGATTCCACTTATCCCGATCGCTTCATTGCCTCCACCCATAGTTGATAGTATCTATGAGTCTTCGGAGAGTCAGACGTTAAAATTGAGAAAATCAGCAAGCCATGGATGATGAAGGGGTATCTCCTTGTTTCGCAGACAGAAATTTCATAGAATTTAGTTTCCCAGAAAATGTTTCATATAATATTTGGTCCTTGTATTTTTTTCACAGAAACACAATTCAATGAATTTTTTATAAAAAAAAATTGTTTAACAAACTTATCAAACACTAGAATTATTTTTTAAGGAAATTGTTTGTTCGGTGTATTTTTCCATGGTATTTTATTTCAATAAATTAAAATATGGTATAAGTAATATATTGTATGAAACGAAAATGTGAGAAAAAATGTATGTGAAACGAAATTCTATTAACTATTATCTATAAAAGAACGTAGGTACAACATGATGAAGGCGTTATTTTCGTAATTAGCGGAGTCAGCAAGACAGGTCATTTAATTAATTCGACTAAATAGCCGATCGATAGAGATTTACGACATTATAAATGTCACTTCTTGATTAATTACACATTTATTTTGTAAAAAAAAACTACTTTTCATTACAAGTCGTTTATACTATTTTGCCAGTCAACGTGACACAATGCATTACATAAATATTCTTTAATGTATGTTTATAATAAAGACGGTACGTAGGTAATTTAATACATTATATATAAAGTAGCTACCTATTAAAAACGTGAATGAAGAAAACTTGTTTAACAAATTAATGAGCGGAAGGTTCCACAAGTTTGCTCACAATAAACGGGAAAACGGTTTAACATTTTTTATATATATTGTAAGTACCTACCTATTTCGTTTTTGTGACAGCTCTGGCGAAAGCACAGCCAATATAATCTTTGAGATGCAAAGGCAGCAAAAGCAAAGATAAAAGCTTGATAGCTAGCTGCAGAAAAAGCCAGAATGCGGGAGAATGGTGAGCCTGCTGGTACAAAGGTAAGGTTTCTACGTCAGCAGCAAATTGTGCGCTACGTTTACTCATAAATAGATTTCGACCCCTAAAGGTCACACGTTTCTGGTACACCAATATTTGATTAAAAGTAAGGATTGTTTATAAAACATTATTATTTACTCGGAGCGTGGGCAATTCCCTAGGCTTCACAAACAAAGCGTAGGTAATTGGCTGCTTTGTTCTCTATACCTCTTTAATGAGATCAGTTGAATTGAGATCTTTCAGTATAACTCTTTCTTCCTTTTGTTATATTTTCATGGGATTATGGAACAATAGAATGTTTAAGTTATTTTATTTTTTCATATTTTTTTTATTAAGTTAAGTTGTGTAAATAAAAAGATCGTATTTCTCGCAGAATGCCACAAGGAATGATTTTTGGTCCTATGATTTATTTATAAAAATCACAAACTATTCCGGTTGCGTACTAAGTAGAAGCAAAATTAAATGCTATATTATTAAATACGATGGAAAAACTGTATTTCAAAGCTTTTAAATTAACTTCATTCTATGACTACTGCTATCGATAAAATTTACATTTTTCCCGTTCTATTGATCAGAGCAAACGCTGCCATGCATACGAAATTATCTTTATTGAAACTCCCTCGGCTGATCCTGTTTTATTCAAAAAGCCACTGTGTTTATGGAGGAAATTGGAATACCACGATGTCAAGGGATTTAATGATTGGTGGTCGAGTTGGCAGTTTGAACAGTCTCCTTTTATTGGCGAGAGCTCGTACAAAACGTCATGACTGTTTTTCAATTAAGGCTAACACAACATCCGTCCGGCTACTATGATGTAATTTGAATTTCCCTTGTGTGTGCCTTTTCGGTTTGTTTTCTGTAGCGTTTACGGTTTTTTTTTGGGTGGGAAATCATCAAATAACTTCTCCCGCTCTGGGTGGAGCAGGAGGGCGTGTCAGACTTTTACTGACTAAAACCTACCCGTGTTCCCTCAGTTGCCTGTGTGCCAGGGGCCGCGGTATCTCTTTCGAACAACCCGCACCCCTGGCGGGCATCGGCCCTTGCAGGCCCCATCAGTTGATGCTGACATATCTTTGAAGCGCGCGTGGAACACAACGCGCCGTCGACCCGGGCTTCGTCCTTACCGGACAGCGAGCTACCCTTTACTCGCTAGCGTTTATAGTGTTGTATGGAGTACACATTTGAGGTCGGTTTTCTAGAATTCACCTTGATTTTATTATTAATTGTCTCGGTACTAAGGAGCAGAGGTCGGAATTAGGTAGACTTATTGATGTACTTGCATCGAAATGTTGATATTAATATGGATCTTCCCGGGATTTCTAATAGACAATCCCGTGTGACCAACAATATTACAAACAAATAAGAATAAAAACCTCAGAGATAGAAATTTGGCAACGTTGAGCGTGCAGTGGTTTAAATTGTGTAAAAGTAAATAACTTTTAATTTAATATATCACGGGATTTTTCTGCTCTTCAAAATTAATCCCGGGATTTGGGGCATATCCACTTTCTTCTTCCGTTGTATGAAATCAGTGTAACTACATAAATAACTCTACCTAATTCCGACCTCTGCTAATGAGTTGCAAAAATAAGACAAACACAGTTGTTGACGCACAAACTAAGCCGCTTATACATTCTAATTAAAACGTAAAGAAACAATTACAAAAGCTGACAGTTTTTCCTAAGGCTCTTGTACCTTTTTTTATCAAAGTCAGTTTGTCTCGTTAGCGCTCTTAATTACAGCAGTGGTGAAATTGTAAGCATACCGATCGGAGGACATTTTATTGTTGCGAGCCTGAAAATTTCCTTTGATTTATTTCGTCGAAATTCAGATTACTCTCATTAAGACCATACTTGTTTCGTTTGGAACGCAAAAAAATAATTCACTGTGTTTATAACACCTTAAATTAAAGGAAATTATTTTGGTATTTCGCAACTAAACAGATAAGTATACCGTACCTACTTTACAAATGTTATCTACAACCCGTCCGTTTGTCTGGTCCAACAATTGCTGTGGGTCCGTAGGTTACGATATCCTATTTGTAAATCAAAACAGCTGACTTGTTTAGCATACCGCAAACTATCCACCAGGTTGCCTCCATTTCATGTGAATTTCAGTCTGCTCGATCCGCCGGGAACGTCTGCCCGGGGATGGTAAAAGATTCTTTTCAAAATACAACTCTTTGAGGTTGAAATTTATTCAGATTCCTACATCGTGCTGTTCGTACGTATTTCAAACTCTGCACTGCCGACATTAAACAGAGCTGCTATGTTCGCAGTTGCATGGCCGTAACAAACTAACAATGTGTTTAGAAAACATTCGGTGCAGGAGTTAATTTTATCACCAGTTTCAAAGACGAGCTGAACGTGCGAAACAATTTCAACGGTAATAAATTGTAGAACTTTCATGTTCTTGTATATACATAGATGTAGCAGCCATATCTAGGAGTAAGGAGTTCGGTTAAGTTCAAAAGCAGCCGAGCATCTTCGGTTATATACGAGAGTAATGTATAATGTTGTAATTGTTATTGTAATCGTCCATATGTTTACTCATCATCATCCTTAGCAGCCTTGTTCCACTTACTGCTGAGTATAACCTTCTCTCTTTTGGGCCATGCTTCCCTGGTATGGGTGACCCTTATTCATGTGTTACCTGCTGTCGTTTGTCGGACAACTTTTATCTGTTCTGTGTAGTGTAGGACACCAATGCATCTGGCTGATATCACTAACAGAATCAGAAAACTGAGCTGGATATTTAAAACACTGAGGTATATTGTATGAAAAGCACCCACCAGCACAAATACCCCAGAAACCTACTCAACGAAATATACATAGCGTTAGTACAGGCCGTTTTAGTGTACTGCAACCCCATATGGTGGGAGTGCGGCCAAGACTAAGTTCATAGACCTGCAGGGACAACGGGTTGTAATAAAACTAATATATTTTAAAAACTTTAGATATCCTACACAAAGCCTTTATCAAGTAAGCGATCTACTCTCGGTACGAAAGCTATATGTAATTAAAACTGTTCTAAAGAAACAGAAAACTCTTTCTTTTGACCCCAGCTTAACTGTGAAAAGAAGAAAAAATAATATAGTAGCAGAAGTTCCCCAAACTAAAACCAAAGTCAATATAAAAAAGTACAAAAGACGCTCAGCTCAACTATACAACAGAATTAACAAAGAGATTTAAATATTAGTACAATAAGAAACAAACTGAATGTAAAAAAAAAAACTAATTGGATACAACCACACTTATGATGACACGGAGGTGCTGCTGGAATAAATATACCCTACCTCTAATGCCTGTAGTATTGTTCACCACATGCATACGCTCTGATTTATATGTACTCACATCCACACACCCTCACATTCACACACTCACACATTCACACACTCTCACATTCACACACTCGTATTCAAACACTCTCACATTCACACACTCTCGTATTCAAACACTCTCACATTCACACACCCTCACTCTCACTCACCTACTCGCATGCCTGCGCGCGTGCTGTACTGTATGTTTAGCTTTATTATTTCTCTTTTTATTTTTTATTCTTATTACCACTTTTCCCTTTACTTAGGTACCTATATTTGCATAAAACAAGTAAAATAAATTTATTAAGTTATGGAAGAGCGGAGTCTTCTAACACAGGCTTATCTGCTTTTAAAAGGAGGCTCCAATCACTAGTTGTTAAGTTTTACTTGTTAAAATATTTATTAATTATTTTTTTCATTTGGCTGATGCTCTGCCAACAGTCATGCTGCTCCTTACGTATTTTTTATGTGTGTCTTTAATGCTTTTAATGTTCTACTGCTGGGACATAGGCCTCTTTTCGTAACTCTGTATACCTCGTAAGGCGCGGCCATTTCTACTAGGCCTCCACTGCTCTCATGTGTATACATATAATTAGCATATAGATATAATTAGCAAAATACAAATGTGTTTAGTTGGTTTCTGAGACCTAATATCAGCGACCCAATCGTGTGCTACTTTGCTAAACGATAGAGTAAACGCTAGTGATATCTTAATTAAGATAATATCGGTTTTCGATCATGAAGTTAGATCAGGAGATAACCCTGATCGAGGCATAAAGTAAATTGGAATCTTCGCCGCCAGAAAAGAAAAGTAACGAAAGTTACTTGGTCTTCTTGTGAAAGAAAACATGACACTCCTTTTTTTTGGGCACACATAATAATAAGCTCACACCTTCTCATGGGGGTAGGCAGACACTACAGAACACCTCCTGCCACGATCTTTACACATACGTTTCGACACCCCTTACGCCATAGTTACCAGAAGACGTAGAGACACAGTCTGTAAACCTCAAAGATGTAAATTCGCATTCACTAAGAGATTCTTCTGCTTTCAAGGCTCACATTTGTACAACAGACTCAATGAAGATCTGAAACAAGTAACACCTTAAAAAAAAAAAACGGTTACAAACTGGCAACTTGAACACAATTATATTGACACCGAGCGGCTTCTTCTTTCTGGAGAAAAGTCCTACTAGTTAAATGCAACTATCCCTCACTTACTCAACACACATACTCCACACACTTCACCACCACCACCACCACCACTCACCATTTGTTTTTTGGCTTTTGTTTACTCCTCGTTGATTTTATTTTACTAAATTTTCATGTATTATTTGTTACCATTTTTTGGTTTTATGTATATTTGCAAAACCTTATATATATGAATCAAGGGTTGGGTCTTGTGCCCTTAATACAAGTTATCCTGATAACTTAGCAAGGGTGCAAGTTACGATAGCTTCTAGTTCTATACTTACAATTAAGTCATATGTATGTAACTTTAAGTAGCTGTATTGGTCGATACGAATAAATACTTATTATTATATTATACTCCTTTTTTACCTATATTTTTGGGCAGTCGTGTAATAAATTCACGCATCGTTCACAAATCGTTTTCATCTAGATGTCAGTAGAGTAGCATAATCAGCCTCTAGTGTTTCCACTGCTGGGACACAGGCCTCCTCTTTGTGAGAGGGAGCGGGCCGTAATCCACCACGCCGGCCCAGTGCGGGTTGGTAGATGTCACATGTCTTCGATTTTTTCGTTCTAGGACATGCCAGTTTCATCACGATGTTTTTTTCTTTCACCGTTTTGAGAGCAGTGGTGATGAAATAATTTACACTAAGTAAAGTGCCTATCTGGGTTCGAACTTATGACCTACGTCTCGTAAATCGCGGCCTTTACCACTGGGGTACCACTGCCCTCCCGGTAGAGTAGCACTGCAAAGTAAACCGTCTTTGTAACCCAATTGCACTACTAAAACACATTAAAATAACGTCACATAATAACTAATAATAATCATTTTGTTACATTATTGTTAACCGCAAAATTCCATCATAAGTTAAAATAGGATCATAATGAGCTGAATCTAGGTTAAAACTGTGGTTAAAACCACAGCACCTGATCAAAAAGCTTCGCTAATATTTACAGAATATGTGATGTGACAACCAGGATTACTTCGATAAACTTTAATACATAACTTCACGCCTGTAATCCACGAAAGGTTAGGCAGAGGTGAACCCATATTACACCCACATTTCGCCAGTTATGTTTAAGTCCCATGTAGAGGGAGCCTATTGCTAATCTGCACTTCAGGCTGCTACTTAGAAACTGCAGATGAAAAAACCCAAAAACACCGTACCCGACCTGGGAATCGAATCCAGGACCTCATGCTCAGCAGTAGCGTTTGCGACCACTAGACCAACGAGGCAGACTATCTATTTCTAAACTTCAATAGATTATTTAGAAACCGTCCATTAATTAAGTCACACAAATTTTATGGTTTTCTCACTCCCCCCACCCTTGTCACAGGTCCTTGTGTGGCGTCACTTATTTTTGAATTATAATAATTAAATTAAAACAGAAGTTTTACCAAATATAAATATTTTAGAAAATGGACAAAACAAAAGACTTAAACCTTCATAAGCCACCAATCTAAATCGAGTAATATTACTATTGTAATAGTATTGTTGTAAAGTTTTTGGTTTACATTATATATTTCGAGTTATAGTAGATATTTTAGATTTTAACATGTGTCGTCACAAAACTTTTTATTCCCCCCCCTGTCCCTTGTCACACAATGTCACATTTCGTTGATACCCCCCCCCCCCCTTATCCGTGGATAACGCTGTTCAGGGAAAATCACGGTAACTAACTTGGACTATTGTGTCATTTTCGAAGAAAAACCTGAACAGAACTGGAACTGCTAGAGTTATGTTCGGGGAGGCCTCGATAAATATAAATTTAGGATGGTTGCTGATTCGTTAGAAGTATTGACCATACTAAACTAAACTAGAAATATCCGCCGGCGCCGATACAAAATTACAAACGATTTTCCGGTTTTTTTTTTTATCGTAGAACCTCGATGAATTCATTTGTAGTCATAGGACTATGTTTTTGGCAGAAATCAGGCCTCTTTGCAATATTGTCATTCAACACTCTACTGCCCTTGTCCCAATTTATTTAGGGTCGGCGCAACAAGTATTTTTATTCCTTACCTACTTCTCTATTAGTCGTCATCTTGTCATGCCTCTCTTTCTAACCATATCATCATCCATAGACTACAACAGTCCATCCATCGTTTCTTTGCTCTTCCCCTACTCATGTAGCCATCGACATATAGGTATACTATTATAACAAATGGCTTATACAGAACATAATCTAGCAGAAACAAAATACTTGCAAATCGAAACTGTTCGATGCAAAAACCGTACCGTAGTTTAAGGGTCTGTTCAAGGAACTCATGACTTCGATAAATCCAATCCTTGAGAAACGTAGATTGCTGCATAATGTGCGTGTTCTACTTTGTGTTCACAAGTGCTGATTATAAGCTTATGACGTTCTCGATAAAGTTGAAATTGGGTTAGACGATACTGAAAGCAGGAATTTGGGAATAGCGCAAAAAAACTCGATTTTTTGTATTACTTGCATGAAATCCTATGCAACGCAACCTGCGCTGAATCGGACGAATTAGGTGTTTTCAGTGGATTCTTCCGGCGGAGATAAGTGTTCGTTTAATTTAAACCATAAAGACATTCGCAGTTGCGAAGATTCGTCCTGCTTTTCTTGGAAAGTCGTGGTAAAGAGTGACTAAGAAATAAGAATAGACTTTGCACCTCTAGAAATGTTAGAGTAATTAAATTGTACTTTAAACCTGTGAGTTTAACTACATAATCACGTGAAAACGAGCGCTGCCTTTATCAATGTAACAACTGATTTCCATAGGTACCTACATCTACATATGTAAATACAAACAGTTCGTCATTCATTAGAACTATCTGCATTTCACATTATATTGTAAATCAATGATAATAACGTTAGAGTAAATAGAACTGGCTTTACCGTTGTTTGTGCTAAAGAAAATTATGAAAAGGAAGACGTATTTTCAATATTCATGTGTCAACGTGTGACGTCACTGTTGTGTTTTCACGCTTGGGTTCGGATTGAAAATGACAAAAGCAAACGGGAAACTCGAAGTCTCGTACTGTCGAGCTAGTGTCAGTAATACAGCTATAAATAAGCCTTCTGAAATCAGCAGAAAGAATGAAAACCTGCATAATTCATACATTTTTATGAATGAATTTTCTAACCATACCCTTAATAATTCACATGTTGCTTGTTCTCCTTAGAGTATCGATAGTAATCTATACCTAGACAGTCGCCCAAAATTTTGCTACGAACTTGGGACAAAACGTGTATTTTGCGTACGGGTGCTCCTTGAGAAAGGCTAGCAACGCCTTGGTGTTGCTGACAATCTCACGTAGGGTACCTGGGTTACCTAAGTACTTTGCCCTGTATGTGGCGACCACCGGGCAGTTTAGCAGCTCATGAGCTGCTGTCTCGTCGTCCTCAATTCAGGCCCTGCACAACGGACTGTCTGTTACTCCTGTGACAAAGGTTGTTGTGCCGGAACAAAGGCAGACAAAAAAGTTAAAATTGTTTTTTTGATAAAGTACCGTTTACTTTCATAACGCATTTTGTAAAAAGTTTTTATTTGCAACATAACAAAGTGACACATCAATTTCATTTATTTTTATAGCTATGGTTTTTTGCGAAGATGCTAGATTATGCAGAACACCTCATAAATTCAAACCATAGATACTTTAGGAGAAAATCATTGTTGAATTTCCACTAAGTGTAACATAATTTAGTGGAAGACTGTACGTGTATTTACACAAACTCAATGTTAACCACTTCAGTGTCCTTCGGGGATGACGTCAGAGGGACAGGATCGTGTTTTAGCGTAATGACCCAAAAATGTAGGAAATTCACCGCCATCCGCCCCCAATAACTATTTAGTGGTTGTAAATGACCTTTTTTAGAAGGACAGGAAAGGAGGTTGATGGGGTTTTTAAGTACGGTAAAAGGGCAGCGGCAATTTTCTCACATTTTTGGTCCAGTTTTCAGTGCCTGTGAACTATGTGCTTTGTTATTGTCATCTTGCTTACTAAAGTTACAACTTTTTTGCACTTTACGGTAAATGCTCCCGCAGACAGGCGCGACGCGACCTTAGTAGAACAGTTTCTATGAGAAGTATATGATTTTTTTTTCCTGTTAGTGGGCCTTAAGTTACGTACCCGGATTTGGAAAGGAACAGGGGAATACAATACAAAAGATGGGAAGACGAATTAAAGCTCACAGCGAGTCCAAATTGAAGAAGAGTTGCGAGAGATAGGTACCTAATAGTGAAAGTTGTTAGAGGAGGCCTTTGTCCAGAGGTACACTGATAGAGACATTCTGTAAATGACTTCTGAAAATACCACAACGCCAATGTTAAGCATGAAATCATGAAATAACTTCTCCCGCTCTGGGGGGAGTGGGAGGGCGTGTCAGACTTTTACTGACTAAAACTCACCCGTGTTCCTTCAGATGCCTGTGTGCCAGGCGCCACGGTATCTCTTTCGAACAACCCGCACCCTGGCAGGCATCGGCCCTTGTGACACCACCAGTTGGTGTTGACATCTCTTTGAGGCGCATGTGTAACGCCTTATCCGAAACAAGAACTTCCCGAAACAACCGTGTCCGGTTAGGACCTGCGTCAGACGGAAGGTGAGGACGCCGTGGCGCCTCTCAATCCACTCCTCAAAGAGGGGACTTACCACCGAAATCGTGGAGTGCCCAACGCCAATGTTTAGCATTAAAGGGCTTATTATTTATTATACAGGCAGGAATATGGACGTGGTTATGTAAACATGAATTCAGCACATTATTATACAGGCAGGAACTTGGACTTGGTTATGTAAACATGAATTCAGCACATGGTTAGCGTAGACAGATTTTTCTATTACAAAGAAAAGTGCAATACGCGGTCAAAATGTATGGAACAGCAATTTTTTTTTGTAACCGACGATTGATTACTGCATTACGTACAGACGCCAGCACATCAAGCTATCCCGAACTGTCAAATTTCCCCAATTGAAAATGAACCTTATCTTTTTGTGATAAAGTTGAATAAAAAAAAAAAAAAAAAAAAAAAAAAAACTTTTTATTTCGGACTGAAAAATAATCCATAGATGTTAGTAGAGTAGAACTTATGAAACTAGTGTTAGTATATTATATAATTATTTAAATTCTAATGTGGGTATTAACCCAGTGCTGGACGTACCGCGTGTCCAGCCTATCCGCAATAACAGCCAGGATGCTGTTGGTGCTGGCGCGCAACCTGCCGAGCGCCGCAGCGCATCGCTTGCGGAGCACGGCGTGGAAGCCGTCAACGTGTGCGAATAACTATCAAAGAAATTTGACAGATTGAGATAGCTTTATGTGCTGGCCTCTGTACTTCCATCCACGGTAACAGATTGCGCGTCAATTTGGATGTCACCCTGTATTACGTGTCTGCGATATATTTCTGAAGTTTTTTTAAAACTTCATGTAAACTTTAATTAAGTCTGCAGCAAGTTAGTCTCTTCGATACTCTGAAATAACAAGCTACCTATAACTTGCTGGCTTCATAAATGTATTAAGCTACTAGTTTTCTCCAGCGGCTTCGCCCGCATGGAAGTCGAAAATTATCTCATGGGAACGTACTATCGGGATAAAAAGTGTCCTGTGTGTTATTCCAAGTTACAAACTATCTGTGTGCCAAATTTTATCCAAACCCGTTCAGCCGTTTTTGCGTGATTGAGTAACAAACATATAAATATACAAACTTTCACAATTAAAATAATTATTATTAAGACTAGTAGGCTTGGCTTCTGCCCAGACTTTGTCCACGTTCCGCGTTCAAACAAACTAACTGTTCTGATTTGTTATTATTACAGATTGTATAATAATAATTGACGTAGATTGTTATTAATTTCTTAGTAAGTTTTTTGTTTTTAAACGGTAAAATTTTCCGGAAAACATCTGGCGCTTGAACACTTGTGCGTCAAAATCAATATTAACATAATTATGTTTTGTACTACCTTTTGCCAGCGGTTTTGCCCGCGTTGAGGTCGGAAATTATCCCACTGGAACGTACTAACGTTATAAAAAGTATCCTATGTGTTAATCCAGATTATAAACTATCTGTGTGCCAAATTTCATCCAAATCCGTTCAGCCGTTTTTGCGTGATTGAGTGACAAACATCCAAACTTTCACATTTATAATATTAGTAAGATAGTAGGATGTATGTCAGATACCTACTTATTCTTCAGCTGTGTTATTATTATTTTGTGTCTTTGACTTATCTCGGGACCCTGGAGTCCCGGACCTTCAATGCAGGAAAAAAATTCCGACGCGATATTTTTGCGTCCGTGTTTACGAGGACTAATCCTATGTTTTACATGCGCGAAAACATGAAAAAGAATAATTATTACGTTTTACTTGTAACCAAAATATTTTATTCAATAACGTCAGCATTTTCAACACGCCGCCGCAAGCGCATGTTATTGAGATTTTACATGCAACAGTATGATTTCAAGAAAACGCGTAACTAATCTTAGATTTTTACTACTGTGAATTCAACAGTTGGTTTATTTATGTTACAACATCAAATGCGCTTTTGCACACAATACAAGCATTGGTTATTTCTCAAGATTTGTACCCAGTTGATGGTAATATGCTCGCCTCTTAGTAAAATCAGGCGTGACGTTATGTATTAATCACCTGTTTGGATTCGCTATCTCGGATTAATTATAAACCAGTATAATAAGAAATTGTGATTCGATATCTGGAATGATGTCACAGTCTATGTTACCCTCGTTTATACATAATACAAAATTAAATTAATGTCGCTTTTCATGTCTGTCTGTATAACCGGGTATGTTTTTTTTATAAACTACCGAATGGATTATGCTGCGGTTTTCACCATATTGTTTAGAGAATTTATTCCGGAAAGTGTACATGTACACAGGGCTACGCATCAAGCTATACATTTCCTGTATAAGCTGATCTCGCATTGTATAGGATTTCCGTACAGTGCGAGATCAGCGTAAACTGGAAATGTATAGCTTGATGTGTAGCCGTGTGTACTATTCACTAGGTTCTGCAGGCTTAGCATGACGTTTTCTATTTCTACTCTACCGTAGAATAGAGATCGCTTGTCTACATTTCTCGGTACAAAACTGTCAACTGTCTACACGGAAACGTCATTTTTGTCTACTCTTCCGTCGACAAAACTCTTCTCTACGGTTCTCGTGCCAAGCCTGCTGCCCGCAACTTCGTCCTTGTGAAATTACTGGTTCGCCCGACTTACCGTGTTGCATACTTGCATCAAATGGCCCACCTGCGCTATAAGTTCGTTTACACTTAGCTTACTTTCTGTCTTATTTTTGTTCTTTTTGCTCATCTTCTAAAGGTCGTAGCGTGATGTTAAATACCCTAAAACCTTCTTTAACAATTGAGCTATCAAAAGCAAATCGGCACGGTTGGCGCAGACTGCTGCGCTGCGTGTCGCCGGTTTGATTCCCGCACGGAACAACTAGTTGTATGACCTACAAGTAGTTGTTCCGGGTCTGGCTGTTTGTGTATGTGAGTTTAAATGTTTCTAAACGCATCCACAATACAGGAGAAATTCCTAGTGTGGGGCAAAG
Source organism: Antitype chi (assembly GCA_947359405.1). Taxonomy (NCBI): domain Eukaryota; kingdom Metazoa; phylum Arthropoda; class Insecta; order Lepidoptera; family Noctuidae; genus Antitype; species Antitype chi. Next base: position 8,955,616 of record OX375826.1, read on the forward strand.
TTAAAAAAAAACACCATTTCAGCAGAAAGACGTCCATTGCTGGACATAGGCGCCCCCCAGGCTCCTCCACTTCGACCGGTCTTGTGCTTCCAGCGGGTTCCCGCGGCCTTCACAAGGTCATCGGTCCACCTTGTGGGAGGCCTTCCCACTTTACGTCTTCCGGGACGCGGTCGCCACTCCAGAACCTTTCGGCCCCATCGGCCATCTGTTCTGCGAGCAATGTGCCCTGCCCACTGCCACTTAAGTTTGGCAAATCGTCGGGCTATGTCGGTTGCCATGGTTTTCCTGCGGATCTCTTCATTCCTGATTCGATCACGTAGGGAAACTCCGAGTATAGCCCTCTCCATTGCCTTTTGGGTGACTTTAAGCCTTCTGATAACGCCCATTGTGAGCGACCACGTTTCTGTGCCATAGGTTATCACGGGCAAATAGAATTTTTCAAATCCGATTTGAAGCGCCAGAGATTAGAGCGTACAAACAAACACAGTCTTTAGCTTTATTATTTAGTAATAACAACATGATTATAAGGAATAGATTTATGTAATATTAAATTAACATAATTAAAGATATCTCTATGTTTTATCAAGTCGTAAAAAACCGTGCATAGCAGGGTCAGGTGATCAGGTCGCTAGTTTATTATAAAACCAATAATATTCAGTTGACACAGTCACACTGGTTACTGATTGACGTCATTCGGTAGGTGTTTTTTGATGTGCGGACATAATTTTAACCTTGAACAAGCTATGTTATGTAGAAATAATACCTATAGTATCTGCTTGTTTTCCGAACAATAGTTTAAAAAAAAAAATCCTTTCTGAGGTTATTTAGTGGTGGCGCAGATGCATTGGCCCGGATTTACGAGTTAAAACACAGGCAAGCACTTTAGTTTATGTATTTAATTTTATACCACTGCTGAACGGTGAAGGAAAATATTGTGAAGAAATCGGCATGTCCTAGAACCAAAAAAAACGAAGAAATGTGACATTACCAACTTGCACTGGGCCCGCGTGGTGGAATATGGCCCACTCCCTCTTACAGAGAGGAGGCTTCGGACTTCGGTTCCAACAGTGGGACCATTGTAATTATGCTGATGATTATGAATATGATAAGTTATAAATTATAACTTAATGTATAGGTAAGGCAATTACCTATGTGAATTAAATCATGAATCATGTTACTTAGAATTTTTGTAGAATTTGATTTTATTTATAGTTTTGCTTAAGTTAGGATATTATTATTTTCATTTGTTAGTTAAGTTAGTTTAAGAAGGTTATCCAGTGTAAACATATATTTTTTATCCTCTTTTTTAAACACATACATACAGGTTTTGTTTATAAAAATCTCTCACGCATTATTTAACATCTTTGAATTCAAGAGCAAAGTCCTTTTGCTGCCAAAAAGAAAATGTATGTATTCTGCTCAAACAAAAAAACATTGTTGAGGCCTCAGTTCAGCCTCATTGGCAGTGGCCCATCGACATAGCTATAAGGAAGGTCCCATGTAATCAATTACAGATTTTGCCCGTCATGCAATTTACAAGCAACTTCATGGGATTCCTGTAATGAATGGCAAATTGATTTTCCAAAAGTTTTCCTATAGAGACTTTCAGCAGTATTGTATCTCCTTCTCCCTTTAAATCCATGCAGAATTTGTCTGTAAAAGATCGCTTTTAGCGATTAGGCCGCCCATTGTGCCACCCTATGTAAAATTTAAACATTTATATTTGTTTAACGGTTTGTAGGCCTTGCAGACTTAAGATTTGTAGACCATTTTCTAGTCTTCGTATAAGTATCTGGTATTTATTGACAGGCCTGCACTGTCCTCCCATACCTATTTATCACTGTCTTCTGAAAACATTGTAAAAGACAATTATTTTTAAAAGTGTAACCGTGGAGTTTCTTGCCGGCTCTTCTCCAAACAAATTGGAACCGTGCACCTAGCTTCTGACGTTTCATAAGTGCATTGTAGGTTTATGTAAAATAAAATATTTTTTATTTTGTTTAGAGTAAACAGTAAAGAGTATTCTAGGTATTCTGTTCTATTACCCACACTTGTAATTTTGAATGTATTTGCAGTTATTTCGTTTCTTTTGAAAGGAATCGTTTGACATTGCTCTTCTATGGTTGGGTTGACAACAAATAAATGTGATCAGCCGAAAGTAATCTGACTGCTGTACAAAAGGCTTCTCCAAATTATACGGCTTTCTCATGGATATTCTGAATAATGAAATCACTCAAACCTTGGACTTATTGAGGCTAAGTTAAGATATGGCTGCCCCTGCACTTATATCTTAGCAATAGCATATTAAATGGAAGAAGTACACATGTAGAAAAGTTTCCAGATTTGCTGCCAATTATACTATATTCCCATCGAACTCAGTATTGAAACTAGGTTTATTTTTACATTCGTAGGGATTACTGAGTGCATTCTGGGTACATATTATATCTCATACGGGGAAATCGTGTTACACTCATAAAATGGCAATTGATTACAATGCCTTTCATTACCACTGAGCAACCAGTACTCTCAATATTTGAGTACGGTTTTAATTAATCATGAATAATAATTTAACACTAGTCTATAGATCTTCAGCATCATCATCATATCATCCGAAAAACGTCCACTGCTGGACATAGACCCCGCCGGAACACCGTCATTTTGACCGGTTTTGTGCTTCTCGAATCCTGCGGCCTTCACCAGTCGACGGATATTGGATAGGTATTAAATTATTATTAAGTCAGAACATCTATCTATCAACGAATTTTTTTGGCAGCTGAGAGAATTATGTCAAAACCATTATTGATAATAATGTAAGCTCAGTATGAATCCAATAATGTTCCCAATCCATCACCCTCTATTCCCTGGGCGCTTGGTTACAAGTGTCAGCTGGACTAAGTGTGATGATAAATTGGTCATTATGAAGAGTAATTAGAACAATACGTTTATTAACGTTGCGGTGTTTGTGAGCACAAAGTCAAAGTATCTATGTACTCAGTACTGTCCTGAAACAATTCATTCAAGAAGTTGTTAGTGGTTCATTTATTGACCACTAGGTTTTGCCAGCAGATCGTGGAGGTTTTCCTACGGGAACATACTACCTGGATAAAAAGTATCCTATGTGTTAATCTAGGTTATAAACTATTTGTGTACCAAATTTCATCCAAATCGAAATCGGAACCATCTTGTAGACGGGGCAACTAGATTCATTTATATTCTTGTATTTGTCGTTCAAAGAGCATTTTATGGTCTTCTTGAGATAAATCACCATGAATTCAGCACACGATTCTAGACCTCCAGGCCTAGAAATTTTTCGTCGGGATAGCAAAAAATCCATTAATTATTTTGAACACGTAGGTACATACAAATTACACTTTTCGATGCAACAGCAGATTTTTATTTAAATCCTGGTTACAGATTTTATTTGGGATATGCAACCACGGGTTGTGGATTTGAACGGGTTTGAACCTACAAAATGAATGTACATGTAGGTACCTGAGTATTTTGACTGCCTACTTTAAAATATTCACAAAGAAGTCCAGTATGTGGGTACTTACTTTAATGATGTGCTTAAAGATTTTTTGTTAAATTCAACTTGGATTGTAAAAAGTCTTGATTTTTTAACGCAGTTCAAGGTTGATATTGCGTAAGGTAAACCCATCTTTTTTAGTTATTGTTTCTTCTATCTCAGTAAACGTAATAACTGACATTTCGATTTGCATACTTTATTTAAAAGGAAAAGGGCTGAAGTTTGGAAAGTGTTTTGTTCCTTCCTTTTTCTGAGAAACATTTTCAATCCTTTTGGATACTTAAATTAGACGTAGTGCAGGGTATCATCCGCACTTGGTATTTCCCGACCAGTCGTACTAAGCGCTTCTTCTCCACATTCACTACGCGCACAGCCAAAGTGTGGAACTCTCTGCCAGCGTCTGAGTTCCTTTCCACAACTTAACCCGTCTGCCTTCAAAGCAAGAGTGAACAGGCAACTTCTAGACACGCTCTCTTTTCTTCATGGATCTCCTCCATCGCTTTCCATCACGCGTGATCGAAGTCAAGAGTAGGCCCATTGTGCAATAAATAAATAAATGACATTAATTTCATCTAAATTTAATTTGAAAATTTAGTTTACCAAGAGACTTGTCTCGATAGACAATGGAATTGAGATCTTCGATTTGAATTAAATTAACGGCAAATATTTACAAGACTATTCAAGCTGATTATTATGAACCAAAATACCGGTTTGCTAAAATTCTATTTAGAATAACTCCCACTTCTCCATCTGTATTACCATTATGATAAGTGCGAGATGTCTACAAAACAAATTAATGGCCTTCATACAAAATAAGTCACGCTAACAAATTCAAATAGTAAATACCTAAAGTGTCACCCACCACAAAAGCCTTGTGTAGTTTCAGTAACAATATTGTTTGTGTACTAAGTAGTAAGTACCTACTGAACAACTAAGTTTTGCACGCGATTTAGGTTGCGTGTGCAAACTAGTTGACGTATAAATCCACACGTGACTTGCAAGTTTGCAGCCTGGTTTTCTAGAACGGAAAATACCGTAAATGCTAATGGAAATATGTCTTATTTTTCATCCCCAATACGAGTACCAACCACCACGAGTGAAAGGTCAAGGCGGTGAACTTCACTACCAATGGCGACCACTCAAAGTTTTTGCTACCCTAGTAAGGACCTAAAGCTTCTCTCTTCAAGATATAAGAAGTTCTTTCTATTTGAACATCGAACCTTTCGTATCTATACTAATATTATAACGAGGAACTACCAGTCAGATTAAAAAAAAATCTTTTTCCGTTCTAAAGCCCAATTTTCGAGGACAGTTATAGGTTATTTAACATCACTTTAGGACCCGTAAAAAGGAAAATTGTCAGAAAAAACGGAAGTAATATCGAGGTCGTTGCGTTCGTATAGGATGTATTTTAAGTTTAAACAAGAAATCCCACGCGGATGAAGTCACTGGCAGAAGCTAGTTCTTATAATAATTATATTATAGGTACCTACCAATAATCTCATTCTGATTTCCGTAATTTTCTGCTCGAGTGCCCCTAAAGCTCGTTCAGCTGGATCAAAGGCGACCTCAACGAGGCCAAAGGTAACGCGATTTACATGACCACCTCCGAAGCAAGGAGCAATATTCCTTCTCTAGTATAAGATCTCGTATCGAATAGCTTTTCATCATAATCAGCCTATATTGTTCCCACTGCTGGGACACAAGCCACCTCTCTTCGAGGGAGTGGGCTATAATCCACGGGGGCCTAGTTAGGGTTGGTAGATCTCGCAAGTCTTTGAAGTTTTTATTCCAGAACATGCCGGTTTCCTCACGATGCTTTCTTTCATCGTTTAGAGAGCAGTGGTGATGAAATTGTTACAATCGACGACGACAACCTACAATTCGGAACTCGAGGCCGATACCAATGTTCCAAAACACATGTATGACTGAATATGTTAAAAGTCTAGTTTACGAACGCGGCTTCGCCCGCGTGGTATGTCAATAAAAAGTAATATGTCCCTCCCCAAGGTTCTAAGTATCTCCATACGAAATCCGGAACCAACAAACAGTTTTTTTATTTTATTTTCTTTGAGGATGGGAATTCATCAAATACCTAACATCTCCCGCTCTGGGTGGAGCAGGAGGGCGTGTCAGACTTTAACTGACTGAAACCCACCCATGTTCCCTCAGTTGCCTGTGTGCAAGGGGCCACGGTATCTCTTTCGAACAACCCTCACCCCTGGCAGGCATCAGCCCTTGCGGGCCCCGTCAGTTGATGCTGACATCTCTTTGAGGCGCGCGTGGAACACAACGCGCCGTCGACCCGGGCTTGGTCCTTACCGGACAGCGAGCTACCCATTACTCGCCGTCTGCAAGCCCGCGCCTACGGTGGCTGGGAATCAGCCTGGGATTCCCGACGCCCAGGGCGTCTCCTGCGGCAGCTAGGGCCGTGAGGGTGCATATACTGCCTCTCCCTCACATGCGCTGCCTCCCTCTTCGCGAGCATCACTACTTCGTAGAAGGGGGCGTCGGCTACCCATGTATTCTCGCTCCGTACCATGGCCTGGACCAGGGCCGGACGCGAGAGATTGCCGCCACCGATCGGCTCCACTAAGACACGGCGGTGCTCCGCCCAAGCCGGGCAGACCTCCACCGTATGCTCCACCGTGTCCTCAGAGCGATTTTCGCAGTGGAAACACCCGGGCGTTTCCTCCCGCCTTATCTGAAACAGGAACCTCCCGAAACAACCGTTTCCGGTGAGGACCTGCGTCAGGCGGAAGGTGAGGACGCCGTGGCGCCTCTCAAGCCACTCCTCGAAGAGGGGACTTATCGCCGCAATCGTGGCGTGCCCTACCAACAGATAGAGTACCGTATAAATTTTCTTATGCATTTGGTAAAAGCTGTTATTTTGACAGTTCTAACTGACACATCGTAGCAAGACTGACTGAACAGAGTACGACGAACATTTGAGTAACTAAAGACTAAATTTAATGCCACACGACAAAGTGATGGAATTGGGGAATCATTAGATAATACTAAGAGTGTAAGATCCTTAGCTACTGGTTCTCCATTATACCTAAAAGCATTTACGGTGCTTTCATATACGTCCCAGTTACAAATGTCTCCATACATGATCACAGAAGAGCGTTTTCTTGTTAAAATTTGATTAAGTCGCAGTGATTTGGTTTCATATGACATGGTATTTCGCCTGTTACGAAAGAGGAATAAATGAACGCGCGCAAAATGATGACAAAATGCTTTTCCTTGTTCATTCTTTCATGATGTGGCATAACATTATGAGACCAGTAGAAATGTGATGAGTGGGGCAGACGTTTGGGCTTAGAAGCGTTGTTATTTGCATTCAACTGAGCTGCTTGTGATGCTAACTGAATTTTAAAAAGAACGTCTTCAAGAAAGACTTTTGTTTGCTGTTGTTTGTGTTTATCTAGCTACAGGGTGGCGGGGGTTAGCCACAAGTTCACTCAAACCCGTTAAAAGTCCAAAAGTCGTTGTTGCCTTTTCCCAAATAAAAGCTTTACAAATATAACCAGTGCGCAACATGTTATCATGAATTCAGTACATGATTCTGGACACCACTGCGTTGAAATTTTTCGTCGGTTATTAGATAATAAACAAGCTGTTCCATATACATTTTGACCGCGTAGAAATTGCACTTTTCTATGACACAACAGATTTCGCTTTTGAAAACTGACAAAATATTTCTACGCTAGGGTGTTTAGAATCATGTGTGCTGAATTCTGAGTTACGCTGGTTTATAGGTTTTATGAGTTCCTTATCCAAAGCCTTTAGGCTCTTGCTCTGATTCTTGAAACCCTAGTAATATTTTGAGTTAACCGTGTATACAACACTTATTGTTTCAAGTTACACAATGTCAGAAATATATTTAAAACAATACAACGTCCTTGAGACAGTAGAAAACAGCTACTTAACATATTGAAAGAAGTTATCTACTAAAGATTCAGCGGTGGACCATTATTACCAAGTAAATGTTATACAAAATTTCCGTCCGTAGTTTTAACTGTGCTATTTATAAAGCACTTGTATAACTATCAGTTCATTAAGAACTGCGTCGTGGGATTGACTTCCTTAAGTTGTCGCAGCGAATTCTTTAATTAGGTCAGAGGGACTAGTTTCGTCTCCATCTAATCTAGGACAACACATTGTAAAGTAACGATCAGGTTACACGAGATAAACTTTTGTTTTCTATTTCTTCAAACGGCTATAAGAAATTGGGTTTATTACAGATCTAAGTCTTGGAGCTACTGCCACCTGACCTCCGATACCCAATTATTGGGGATATCGATTTTCTAACACATCTTAAATTCGATTACGATAGCTGTAAAGGTATATCAGTCCATGTTAGGTATTCAATTCTAGAGCGGCGACATTATTTTTTGGGAACAACATCATCATCATACCTTCCAATCATTTCTTCATATATTTAAAGTAAAGCTAAAAGTAATAACAGTTCGTGAAATCTTGGTCATTCCTGTTCAGAAATAGGACAGGGATGTTGACGTTTATCCTGAATTCATCCCTTGTGACAACCCGGATCCTTTAAGCTATCAAACATTTCGCTAGGTATAACCGATCGACTCTCCCTTTTCGGTCAACGCTTTATAAATAAATAACATTTTCCTTTTACATACATCTTCTTTACAATATGACGGTAAGGTTCTAGCTACCCTTTTTTAACCGATTTCAAAAAGGAGGAGGTTATCAATTCGTCGGAACCTTTTTTTATTTATTTTTTTACTTTTTTTTATGTATGTTCCCCGATTACTCGAAGATGGCTGGACCGATTTGGATTTTGTTTTTTTTTGTTTGAAAGGGTATACTTCCCAGGTGGTCCCATGATCATCAAGTCAGGATCTGATGATGGGATCCTGGAGAAATAGAGAGAACTCTTCAAATTTTATAGGCACACTAAGCGATTTAGGTATTTTTTGGAATAGTACTTTCTCGTAGTGGTCCCATTTCAATTTGGTGAAGATCTGATGAAGAACTTCGGAGATAGGCAACGGAACTCCTCAATAAATGATAGCAAATGGACTGGGATTGCCGAAATCGCATGTCTGTCTATTGTTTACACCAGTTCATAACATAACATCACGCCGGTACGCTGTGAAGGCTATACACATGTGAACCACTAAAAACTGAAAAATAAAAACTTTTTCCAAAAAAAAAATCAACCGACTTCCAAAAAAACACTACAAAGTGAAAAATAACTTTAATTTCGGAAAGCGGTGACAAAAAATTCAAATATAGCTCTAAAGACACCGACTTCCGAAATTAAAGTTATTTTTCACTTTGTAGTGTTTTTTTGGAAGTCGGTTGTTTTTTTTTATTATAGTCTGCTTTCAACTCTTGGCTAGCATATATGTGAATTGACTCCCAAAAGATTTCCTTATATGTATTTTATGTATTTTCTGGCATAACTCCGTCATAAAAAGATTTTTGCAAATCCGTCTATATAGACGGATTTGCAAAAATCTTGATTTGTTTGAAAGGGGTTTATTTTCGGAGACAAACAACGGTACTCTTCAAAAAATTACAGCAAATCAACCGCAATTGCTGCTATCGCATAAATATGCATTGTTTTGACCCCAAGGATGATGAAATTTAGAATTTGGTGTAGGGTAGGTACACACAGTTCCATTAATTGGTTACCCCTGCAAAAGAAATGTGCGGTCAAATCCGTGCTAGGCTAAAGTTACTTTTTGTAATCTTGTGTATTTTGCAAAAACACTTTATTATAGTTGGCTAGTTTGTCAAACTGTCGGTATGAGTATGACGACGTCCGTTGATGCGATGGTTCGAATCCAAGTTAAAACAATGAATTCTTTTTGTTATATATTCTTTAGATTATTCGTAACGAATTTAATGTTGTAGCAGTGTAACATTTTATAACTTGTGGGTTTAGCACGTACTGACGATGTATGTACTATAACTAAAAAGTGAAAATTAAAAACTTATTCAAAAAAAAAAAACGACCGACTTCCGGAAAAACACTACAAAGTGAAAATTAACTTTAATTTCGGAAGGCGGTGGGAAGTCAGTGACTTTGGATTAGTATTTTAATTTTTTCACTTTGTAGAGAACAAGTTTTTATCTGCTTTAAAATTGCTAATCTAAAATGCAAGACTTGAAAGTAATTCCCAGTAGATTTCGTCTCCATCGAACCTTAATAAGCCAGGAACTTCTAATTAAATCTCAGTTAGATTGTGCCCTCATCGTTTACAGAGAGAAGGGGAAATACGGGCCGGTGTAAAAGCGTTTTCGTGCAGATGCACAATTTCATTCGCCGGCGGCAAATTGCCTGCCTCTATCTTCCTATCTACTTCTACCTAACGACCTGATATCTTTCTCCGTTTTATTGACCGCTATATCACGCCTCTTTACTGCTGAATACACACGCTTTTCAAAGAGTTTGTATTGCTTTTTTTGTTTGGAAAATGGGTATTCATTCGCTTTATTTTCTGACAGAAGTATTGCTTGACGAATAATTCGATTTATTTCCGTATTTGAATCTCATTGCTTATACAAAAATGGTTGCAGAAAACATCTAATAAAGTCATCATGAACCTAACCTTTCCGAACTATTTTTGGGGTCGGCTTCCAGTTTAACCAGATGCAGTTGTATACCAGTATTTACGTGGAGCGACTGCCTAAATGACCTGCACAACTGGGTACCATTTAATTAGCTGGACGTACAGCCATGGATCGACTGCGGCAAGCATCTAATAAAGACATCTATGCAGGACTTCTAATAAAGTATCAGTTATTTTTCAGAATGTATTCCGTTTCATGTTTGTAATTAATCAAAACAGTAACAGCCACGTGTAAAGAAAAGTGAATTTTTCATGTTGGCGGCGCTCTGTAAATGTTGCAGGTGTCACCTTGAAGTTAGCACGTGCTGTCAAACAACTTTGCCGTGATTGGTGCTTGCGGACGGAAGTTAGCTAGAACTATTAGTTGAAAACTTAATTAGAAACGCCCTGTTAAGTCTGATCCACAGACGGTAATGCAAAACGATGTAGCAGACCTCTGATTTTACTCTTATTTTATTTAAACCTGAGGATATTCCCTTGACTACTTTATTATGCTAAATCCTTTATTTGTAAAAAGAGTGTTATATTTAGAAATGTGGGTGAAACTACGGGCGTAGGATATCAAAAGGTTTCCCAACCCTTCCGAGAAACCATTGGGAATTACAGGTGGTTCGGTTACCTTTCATGCCTTTTTTCTATTCAGTCGAGAAAAGCCACACAAAGTTTTTGGGATCAAAATAATCCCTAAGCGCTCAAAGGCGAACACGTAGGGACAAAACCTGTTTCGAGTACAAAAACCGACCCATTCCTCTTAATTTCTTTTCCGGCAGATCCGGCGTGGGACAGATGTTACTTTGTTTTTCTTTTATTTCAAAGTAGCATGACAACAAACAAATGATATGATTTTGAACTTTTCGCAATGAGAAAGCTGGATGTTATCGCAAGTCATAATACTCGTTATAAAGTTGACAAAAATGGTGTCAACCTTATCCACACAAACAAGTCTGGAAATAACAAAATAGATCCCTTCGATAAGCAAGTCAACGGTCGTGATGAAGATCAATCACACAAAAAAAAAATCGTGCAATATTTTCTTTCAGAGTGTTAATACTCAATAAGTCATACTGTAAGAATCGTACAAAGTGGCGTTCTGTAGTTTCCGCCAACATAGTTGCCTGCATAGCAAGAAGGTGAGAGTCTAGGTATGCATGTAACGGCCCAAAATAGCTTATACTAGAAGTGGTCATCGTATTAGAGGTTAAGCAGCATCAATTACATCAGGATTGTGTCGGAATATACCAGTTAGTCGTGGAGGAGGTAAGACAGCGACTTCCCTGATATCCTTCTGTCACCAGAAGACAGCCGCCACGCAACCTATGATGCGACGCTTTGCTTTAGTGATAGTAATCAGCTAGTTTCACTTTTATCCGGCCTCTTTGGTGATTCCTAGTAACTTCGTAACAAAATGAGGCCGCGCCATTTGCTGCGCCGTCGAATGTATATAACTGTTTATAAGTTATTTCAGAAACTGTAATCACTGTACTCAAAACAGTTAACTAAGATGAAAGTAAACCTTGTAACAAAACAGCTTAACGAAAGTTTTATGTAACAAATAAAAATATACTCCAGAACGAAAATGAGCTGTTTAAGAATCTGATGAGCTCTCACCTCACCATAGATTAGATCATAAATTAGGTATTATGTTCCCCAACATTGTGTACTATTGTGTAGTACAATGATCACGTTGCCACGCACTGAATATTCAACATAGCCGTCCGCTAGTATTGGTAAACAATAAAGACAAAAGATGCCATTCTTTAATCCAATCATTGGGTGGAAAAATCCTCTTTATCGACGGTAGGCATTTTGTCTGTTTTGCTTCGACTACTAGCTCTGTTCAAGCGTTACTATGCTGTGAGATAAGGGCCATTTCCGCGTGTAATGAAACTCTTTTTTCACGTGAGTATGCATAATATGAATGAACGCAACTCGTGCTAATTAGACTGAAAGATCCACTGTCGTTTCTTAGAAAGTAATGTGCCTAGTTTTATCACAATTACAATGCTTTGACTGATGTCTATGAGCAATACTATCTTCATAGTCTTATCTTCATGCATATTACATCCGGCAATAGATACTGCTATCACTTTTTATGTGTATTTTAACCGCTCTATGCAAATGTTTTGAAGATATCCACTATCTTGAAATTACTTAGAGTTACGCTTAGAATTGCCATTAGGTTCTCAACATTTTAATCTTCATCTTTTACTTTCTGAGACCTTTATTCTGTAGCAGACGTTTATGATGTGTCTGTTAGAACAATGAGCCTACAAATAGCACAGGTGAGTGGTTTCACATCATATCCATCAGCTAAGCTATGAAACTAGAGTATAATGGTTTTCCATTTGCCTCAGTTGTTCGTGCACGGAGTTATTTCTAGTATTTGCGTACGCTTACATTCCCGTCAAAGTACAGTTTAATTAAAACCATGAAATATGAATTTGAGTGAGGCAGCCAGCCGGTAGACTGGGTGCGCTCGTACTCTCCACCACAAACATTTTATGTTTCAGTGAAGTATATTTTAGTTAGTTTGACATAATACGAGTATATTAATTTATAAACTATTGTATCTATGACGGCGACGTATTATTCATTCTTCTTTTTTGCAAAAAATATTCACCGTTTGACACTATTGTTGATTTTATCCGAAAACTACCAAATCTATCTCAAAAAATAGAACGAACATGTCTTGAGTCTTCTTTACATTATGCCTTGTCTTCGTTTGGTGTTCTATTCCAATTTTCTCTGTTGTTGTTCTGTTCAGTACTGCTAAAAAATTTGCAATTTATATTTCACATATGAAAGGACTACAGTTATTTCTGTTATTTATTAGTGTTGGCAGTTGGCACTAGTTTTTATAGTTCAACATGACGCTTTTAGAAAACTAATTAGTTTTCTATTGAAGCGATGAAATTTTGTTCATTCGTGTAAAATCCTTACTAATATTATAAACGCGAAAGTTTGTAAGTATGGATGTATGGATGTTTGTTACTCTTTCACGCAAAAACAACTGAATGGATTTGGATGAAATTTAGCACACAGATAGATTATAACCTAGATTAACACATAGGATACCCCGATTTTTATCTCGGTAGTACCTACGTTCCCGCGGGATAATTTCCGACATCCACGCGGGCGAAGCCGTGGGCGGAAGCTAGTGAAAAATAATTATATGCGATTTGAATTTATCCTCTCCGGTGTTTGATTAATGACAATCCGGTTAAATCTACTACCAAATGCATAAAATATTAGTATTTTAAGCTCAATTTAAAGTACATTACTTGTTTTTAACACGCTTTTATTAGCTTGGGTTGTATGTATGTATGTATGTAACGGAATCTTTGAGCGCGATTTTGACCCACTTTAAACGGTCAGATTTCATTGAAACTTTGTAAACTTGTCGAGGACCGATGACAATATAATCATTTTAAAAAAAATTGAGAAAAAAAAACACGTTTCACTAAAAAATAGAAAATAAATAATAGTTTAAAAAACACGCTTTAAAAACCAAACTAAAAAAGGAGAAAATAATTTAATTCAATTAAAAAGCGTGGGGTGCTTGACATTAATTGATTATAAAAATACCTCAAAAAGCACCCCACGCTTTTTAATTGAATTAAATTATTTTCTCCGTTTTTAGTTTGGTTTTTAAAGCGTGTTTTTTAGTTTTTTAAACTATTTTTTTTTTTAATTGTTAACCAACAGGTATACATATAAATGTCACCGTATAATTATGAACACACCAGATTATAAACTACAGAAAAATTGTGAACTGCAACAGGCCACTTTTTCAAGCGTTTATCATATTTCCACGGCAAACCGACAAATTGTTAACCGGTATCAAACTTGCATGCGACAGATCGCATGGAAGTACTCACTTGGAAGTAGCGCTCGCCGGGCGCTGCCGCGGTCACGCTCGCTTCGCTCGGCTGTTGTTGTCACTTCTTACCTCGGGCTGGGATGCCCTAGCTTAGTTACTACAACCAGTTCGGCTACCGCCAAGACCGACAAATCAGGGACGATTCACAATTTTACGGGTGATAAAATCGGACTGATTTTGAACCCTGTCGGTAAGTGCAGGCAGGTTCGTTAACAATGTGACGGTTCGACACGGATAATTTATATTTCAACTATCAAAAGTCAATACGTTATATTGTAAGCAGTATCATATGGTACAATTTACAATCTCCTAAGATATATTAGAAATTAACTGTGTTCACAATGAATTATGAACACCGTGACCGTCCTAATTAGAAGGAAAAGTTACTTGCTAAATAAACTTTTTAGTTAGTTTTTAGTTTAGAAGCCAGACAAATTTTACCTAACAACATATTCATAGGGTCTTATGAATAATGCAATACTTGTGCTATTTCAATTTTGCGGTGGGATGTAGAAGCATTTTATTTTACGGAAGCCAACACATGTTATTTTTACGACAATGTCTGCGTAGAATGTAAGGTTTGCGAGGCAGATGTTAGTACACACATTTTTCGCCTTTATTCTCTAATATACATGGTAGTATATGGGGATACTCAGGACGAGATTGTAGGGACAATATTTGGATGGAATCTGCCTGTCTTTTATGCAACTTTTTATTGCGGGAAGGCAACAAAAATAGGCTTATAGTTAATAATGACTTGCTAAATGGTTATTTGAGAGGTGCGGAGGGTGCAAGTAGTATAATGTTTTATGGTTTATGGTCTGCTTATGATGACACAGTTTTCTTTTGGCATATTCGTCTATTTGTTTATTCATCTTATTATTTGTAGCTAGAGATGCTATTTATTGACTATTCATTGTTCCAGTATCTATTTTTATTAAACACATATTCTCTTATCTACTTTCTTTTACATTCCGCAAAACGTGGTCCTCCGAATTATTGCTCTCAACAAAATCCACCAATTTCCATACCCACTGGACCCATTGCTTATTCAAACGTCGAAGCATACCATTTAAAAGTCGACCACCGGGAGCATGTCGGTTTTCAGAACAACCCCGAGCATCCCCGAACTTGCACGGGCAAAACAAATATTTTGCCGGTTCCCTGTCAATTTGCTGTGTTCACATTTGCGTCCCGTTTAATTTCCCGTTCGTCGACAGTCCCGATGTCGGAATTGCTCGTATACTCACTAAATAAACGACAATGTCGTAAGTTTACAGGGTGGAAGAGATTGTTTGTCTTCGAATCCTTCATGCGATGCGTCTAACTTGGAAGAGTACTGTGATCGTGCTGAAGTTAATAGAAACGTGATATATTTTTGTGTTCTTTATTTAGGCTAGACTTGCTTGGACATTCTGCTCTACCTACTCTAAATTTTTATTTCATCCGTCTTGTATTTTTAACCCGCGACGCAAAAAAGGGGTGTTATAAGTTTGATTAAAATCTTGAATTAAAATGTTTTGGAACTATGAAAAGGAATAATAATCTTGAGGTAGATCTGGAAACGTACCTTCATAACAATATCATAAGCAGTACGGCCAAACAAATTGTTATCACCATATCCAAACGGAAGAAAAAGCACCGTGAACTTTTGCGTCTTCAATAAAATGTAACGACTTTCATGACGTGAAAACGGTATGAGGTAGATAAGGATGTAATGCACCTGGGAAATATGAAAAAGTGTCTCGGATATTCGCCTCAATTATTTTATTTGATTAAACACCCTCTTTTACTTGCTCCATATTTTTCTCATATCATTATTTATCATACGTTCGTATATAAAATCACGTTTCACATGGTAAAGTTTCTGATTAATTTCAGGCTGTGTATGTCAGACGGCAGTATCTTCATGTTTTATTTAATAAAAGAAAATTAGAAGAAAATTCATTTTACGCATAAAGGATCGGATCGTGCTTGTGAAAAGGGCATACGAGCTCTCTTTGATAAGGCGATGATTTCAATCACCAAAGAATATGAATACGAATGTGAGATGGGCAAGATTCCCTGCTGAAGATCTGTTCTGTTAATCAGCCTATAATTTTACCACTATCTTTTCGAGAGAGAGTGGGCTATAGCCCATATACCACGCAGGTCCAGTGCGGGTTGGTACATGTCATATGTCCTAGATTTTTTAGTTCTAGGACATGTTTTCGTTCACCGTTTCTAGAGAAGCCTTAGTAACGGGTTCCAATCTAGATATACTTGGACTACGCAGTTTGCTTGCTTTGTATTATTTTGCCAAATCTCCATTTTATTGACTCGTCAAAATTTTGGGGCCTTCACGAAAAAAATATCCCACTTGTTATCTTGCCCATTCGCAAAGTTACTAAACGTTACAGCTGGCTAATCAGATATTGAAAAAATAAAATATATATATCCGTTGACACGCAAACATGACATATAAAAATTTCATTAGTGCTCCTGCCTTATTGCCTACTCCTTGGCAAATGAATATTTTCACATAGTCTAAAGGGGCAGTGCTTGCGGGGGCTGACGACCGCTCGAAGACAGGAAACGCTCGGATGATGAGATGAAGATTACAAAGACGCTTTGTGTGGCATTTCATAAGTGTGCTATAAAAATTCAAATTCATTAAAACAGGACAAAAATAGGCGTCAATTTATACGACAAAGAAATAAATTATGGGGTCGGGAGAGTTCGTTGCTAAAACCGCTGTTCCAGGATATTTAGGGGCCATCCGTTTGCTTTGAAACTAACTTTGTAATT
Source organism: Antitype chi (assembly GCA_947359405.1). Lineage (NCBI taxonomy): Eukaryota > Metazoa > Arthropoda > Insecta > Lepidoptera > Noctuidae > Antitype > Antitype chi. The sequence continues at coordinate 8,972,423 of OX375826.1, forward strand.
AACGGAACGGTCCAAAGAATTGTTTTGGTCAACTCTAATAAACTTAGTTAGCTTCTGAGTGCTTAACCTAATTAAAGTCGGCGTTGTCGTTGTTTAACAGATGTTTGGAACCTACTATTTTTCGCTTCCCAGTGGTACCGAAAGCTCTATTCACATGTTGAAATCGTTTTTGATGAACCGTCTAGATCGTTACATCTAATACCTACCGTAAGATTCAAAACTAAAGACGACGCTATACTCGTCATGGTCCATCTGGGCAATTTACGGAGCTAAAATCTCAGAACAATATAAGCGCCGCCTAACACTACCTATGTAGTACCTGCGGCACAGTGTAGACAGCTCAAATCGCCCATAATTCCTTGAACGTAAGGGTATAGAGACAGGTGAGCGCGGAAATTGAGGAAAATAAACCGCCTGAGTTCGTATCAATCGAAGTTACTACGCCAGACCCTGCAGAGAATAAGAAGGGGTGCTAATTGTATTTTTAATTTACTCTTGGAATGAAGTTCTTTATCTTACATAATGTTTTGCACACTTGGCGATTGATTCGCCGAGTGTGCCACAGCGAGAAGACTTCGCTCTAAGCAGGGGGTTTAAGTCTCGCTAAGTCCGTCAACAAAGATACAGGCCCGTCCGAAGTTAGTTCGATACTGCTTTAGGTACCCTAATCTCGATTAATTAACTTTTTTAGACGAGTCAAAACAAATCAGGTCTAGGGACAACCGTAAAATCGTGTTGTCATTCATTTTAAGTTTGAGCTTTGAGTCTTATGTTCGTAAGTGATACGCAGAAGGAATCGCCCGTAACTTCGGCCGAAACTACGAACTTCATGCTTATGGAGTAGACCCCCAGATGTCCCACGGCACCTTTCGTCTGTGTTATTTACTTTTACGGTTTTCATAGGTACTGCACTGGTTGCTGTAGCTGGGCTAAGTACTTCGTACGACGTTTTATCCACTCGAATGGTGGAAAACCACGCATACCTATGCACATTCCGCCTCGCTTTCCGCTCTGCTACAACTCTGGGTGCATACTTACGCCATCACATATCGATCTAATTGTTGCAACCGGGTATAGGGATTATATCTGCACCCTAATTGCGTAACACGCTATTAATCATAATCGGTTTCATTTTGACAGTTCAACAATATTCATTGCGTTATTTACGTTCTCGAGCAAACACATTTTTCGAACATATGAAGCAATGGTTTAGCCATCTGTTTCAAAACGAAACAGATTATGATTAATCGTGAGTTACGCAATTAGGGTGCTGACCCGTAGGATCGGAAACTAGATAGTACTCCATGTACCTATAATAATCATGGGTCATGCGATATATCTGCTTAAAGCGTAACTGTTACCGCTTATGAACTGACAAACTACTACAGCGTAGCTAAGTCTAGCGCATTATTTAAAATTAACTGCATCCGTGGTTGTTTGAGCACTTGCTTCCACGGACTCCACCGCGACGGACGAATCTCTTTTCTTACCCAATTTTTTAATTGTTTTCCGGGAAAGTTTGTCCTTTGTAATAAGCACGGCAATAAACCATTGCCTATATATACAGTCCACTCGTTTATTGCTCCCGCGCTGACATTGGTGCTCTTTGTTATAATTTTCCAAAATGGAAAAACTCTACATAATTATGCTTAGCCCAAACACTTCAGGCCATCAAGACCTTTTGGCTGCAGTTGGTCCAAACAGATATTACTTAACTGCGAAAGAAAATGGAACTACTTTTCAACCTCTGCCGATTTATCAATATAAGGATTGATGTGAAAATGTTAGAAATAATCGAGATTGATTGTGACCGAATGAATCAGGTATTAAGTACGTCTGGAATACCGTCTCTCTCTACGACATTTTTTATGATTTTCTTTTATCAAGTCATTTGGAAGGGAAGCTATCAATTGTCTGATTAGTCTAGCTGGAAGTCTCATGATCAGTTATACGATTAGGTCTAGATTTAAAACTGACAGATTTGATACTGATCTTGACCTAAGATCCAGTTTTAATTTAAATTTATCATGACAGAGATTAATTAGTTCTAGAACATGGACCTATGTTCTAATTCATTGTAAAGACACATTTCATCTTTGTATAGATCCCTTCTGCTATTGGATATACATGCATCGTTCTTTGAATCCTTGTCTGATTCGTTTTAATAAAATCTCGTACGCTACATATAATCTATACTAATATCATCTATGTATACTAATATTATACAGAGGCAAACTTTGTGAGTTTGTGAGGTGTGAGGTTGTAGAGGGTAATCTCAGGATCTACTGAACCGATTCTTTTACCAATAGAAAACCACGTTAGTAGTATATAATTGGGGTATCTGGATCAAAAAAGATCCAGACACCCCAATTATTAGTATTCAAATAGATAAAAAGTATCTATTCAAATAGAATAAATCTTGTTTGTTGAATTGATGGTCTATTAGAATATACTGTTTAATTCATCGGAACATATCTATTCAAATAGATTAAATTTTATTTATTGAATACCTAGATTGTCTAGTCAAATAGACTATTGAAATGACATTAACATTTCTATTCAATTAGCTTGTATTTATCGTATAGTTATAGGGTGATAAATTAATGAAGATTTATTGATACATCAGCTGTAAGTAAATTATAATTGGCTATTTAAATTAATGGGATCATCAGGAAATCCAAACACTATCTATCCTATCTTCAAATAGTTAAAACCTTTGTTTCAAATAGACGGAATCATGTTTGTTGAATTGATGGTCTATTAGAATTTAGAATATACAACGGAACACTAATTCAAATAGATTCTGAATTGTATTACATTTTAAATGGATAATGATCCAAGATAAAGAACTGAGTGATAGGTCTTAGAGGTGTCACAAGTATTTTAATAAATAAAACAAAAAATAATGTTAATTAAACATATTTATTTGTGTTCGGAAACAATCTTTCACTGTAGTACCATTTTTTACACTTTTGTTTCTTTATAAAATTGACGTTTGAGTTTATCAACATAATCTGTTCCTTTTACAGCATTTAAATAAAAACAAGCAGGAAAAAATATTGCATGATGCATCCAAGGATCATCGTAATACTCCCAATCTTTGATATCACCCCCGCACGAAAAACACATAACTTTATCGTTTAAACCATTTCCACAGTAAAAAAAACCTGCATCAGCCATTTCCATCACCAATCTTCGTTTTGAATCTACTGTAGCCCAATAATGTCTGAATGTACATAATCGAATTTTATGTTCATTATATATTTCATATCGAGGCTTAAAATAATTTTGAATCATTTTATTAAGGTCGTGATACGGGTATGTATATAAGAATAATGAAGTCTTATATCTGGTGTTGTTAATTTATAAAGATGTGATGTTGTCGTAGTCATAACGCACAGGACAGAAGTTTAGTTTTTTTTTTCCAGTATCTTTAAAATTATAGCATAGTTCGGCGTGGTTCTATGTATTGTATATGTTGTGTTTATGTGTTTTTGTTTTGTTATTAAATGAAACAAGGAAACATCAATTAAAAAATGTATTTTCATCTGTACACCATTTTCTTAAACACGTTACAGTTTTTAAAGCACATACATTCGAATGATACACACAACTAAATATATTACTAGACATTCTATAATCATCAAACAATTTTTGTAAACGAGGACAGTTCTTATCTTCTAAATTATATATTTTGTCATGTTTAACAATGTTTTTTAACCACAACACTTTTTCACATCCTTTAACATAAATGTTTTTATCTTCCAGATAAGGTACAATATATCGATTTAAGTTTAAGTATGGTATAAAACCCTCTTTCCAGAAAATATTTCTGTTTCTCTCTATCCAACTTACTTGCAATCTTTCTTTTTTTGTAAGACAGTAAAATGGGAATGGTGGTTTGATCAATAATACCACAATTTTATTTCCGCACGCAATTGCTATTTCTTTTACGATAAACTCGTTACTTTCCGTCTTAAACCCTTGCACATCGACTATAGCGTTCATAACAATTTCTTTACAATACCGCTTAAAGGTTTATATTCGAAAAGACGATCGTTGATGATAAGACAGTAGGCAGATGTATTTGCTGGTATATCTTCAGAACTTTCTATTTCCAGTCTCACATCTACAGCTCCCGTTTTCAAAGCTTCGTTCTGTCTTGAGCAGTCAATTACAAATAAAGGGGCCTTTTCTTTAAATTCGCTCAAACCAAGCATTGGTTCAGACCGGGTGTTGTAATAAGACTGACGAAATTTGGTGAACATTTCATATAATATATAATACTTATCTTCAGAAAATTTCACATTCACTGATTCGTATGGATAATATTGAGAATTTAAAAAAAGAGTGACATTAGTTAATTTACAATGATCAAATACTGAGCAGTCTTTACTTTTAATATTTTTTCTATTTGTCTGCAAACCAAAGATCACATACCTCGGTTTTTCGAGTTGTGAAGCAGTCTTAACAACCCAGGAATGTTTTGTAGTTTTAGGTAATAAAGGGTATTCGTACAAGTCCCAATTTCTGAATGCCATTTGAATAGGACGATCCTTTTCTAAATGTTTAAGCAAAGTTAGTCTTTCCCGATCTGAAACTTTTATATGAGGCATACGCCATTGCAGTCTCTCTATATTTACTTCAATGGAGTCGTCATTATCAAGTACAACGCTATTAAGATTCGAACTGTTTCTTTTAAGTATTAGTTCATGTTTACAGTTAACGATAATTTTTTTATAATCTTCCGCAAATCCTAAAACTTTATTCAGAGGTATAAGCGCACTAAAAATACCATCATTATTTTTAACCCCGTTCAAATTCCAACCCCAAATAGCAGCAGCCTTACTTTCCCCCTCGTTCATTGACACATATGATTTAAGAGTTGTAGAAATACCTGCATTTTTTATTCGATCTATCTCAACACCGTTAATTTCATATCGAATGTCTTGAAATAGAAATGATATAGGATTATTAGTGAAATTAACACTCTTTCGAGTAAGTTTTCCTGATGCATCTTTAGAAGACACTGTGGCTCGACCTTCAACGTAAATGTAGCTGGCTGAAGGTAAGACGTACAAATCTTGCTGATTTATGGGTATACGTATTTCATCATTTTCATTGAAACTGTTGGTATATGGATTATATGTATGAATTTCATAACTCACTATAGAGTTGTCAAATTGCGGTAAATCATTCACTTGAAGAATGCTCATAATTTAAATCCCAAAGCTCGAAGAAATAATTTATTATCCTTAGTTATTCTTTTTATACTCCGTATAGGTCTTCGTCTTTTGAAGGTACGAGAACGAGTAAAAGTATTAACATTGGCAGTTGATTTTATATTGTAAGCGATCATTTTTTAAAATTTTATTGACATTCATCTCTTGCGACAGATAATTTCAAAGTGTTGTCTTATGTTGTCGACACCTAACATTTAAACCTTTTTAAGCGATGATTTTATAAAACCGAGCTTTTTCCAAAAATCTTTTAGAAATTGAATGCATAAATGTCCGCAATTGAATAAGTTATTATTTTGCAAATTATTGTAGTTATAATTAATATTGTTAGAACCTACATATCGAACAAATTCTATTGGGGGTTTCAAGTTGCCGTAACTGTCAAAGTACTCAACATATTTATTTAAAATTACATAGGCTACCCAATGTGTACCAGAATTTTTAGAACTATCTAAATTTATGATTCCGCACTCTTTAGAAAAAGGAGACTTTGGTAACATATCTCTCATATACACTCCGCGAAAATATGGGACGTCTTCTGTGAAATGTATGATATCTATATTTGTAAGAGCACGATTAGGTAGCCTATGATTTAGTTTTTTTTCTTTATATTTGTATATATTCCAAGTCCATCCTTGTAACGGTTGAGCTGTAGTCCGTTTCCAATACATACACCTTCCACATTTTTACTATGTCTTTTCATTTCTTCTAAACGCTTTTTTGCATCTCTATATTCATTTATGGTTTTGACGATTCCAGCAATTCCACTTGCAATACTACCAGCAGCGGACAAACCAGCAAATATTGGAATTAAAGGTAAAACCCCTCCAGACTTAGGAATTGGTATTATACGTGGAATTCTTGGAGATGAATCACGATTCAATTCTCTAGCAGCAGCATAGGCTAATTCTATTAACTTTTTCCTACACTTTGGTTTAACTTTTTTAATGCATTTTTTTGTATTGTTTACTAAATTTTTAAAGTTTTTTTTTAGCCCTGCTCCAGAACTTACTTTTGTTAACATTATATTACTAACTAAATTGGCAGCAAGTTTTTCTCCTGTACTTGCATCGGAAGACAATGCACGCTTTTTTGCCATTTTTAGTAAAATTATATCTGCTTTGTGACGATCCTTCAAACTTTTGGAATTGTTATATGAAATATCGTGATATTTACAATATTCGTCTAAATTGTTTATTCCTTTATCACCTCGAGCTAATCTTTCACGTAATTTAGTTCCTGGACCACAATAATTATAACCGGGCAAATGGAGCTCAAATGGTAAATTATTAATTAAACCATTGATAAGTCCTTCTCCTTTCATGTATACAAACAGAATGAGATCACTATCGTGGACCATGATGTTATATTGATAAATCACTCATAAAACATTTGTATCGTTAATCCAACTATTTTCGCATGATGATAACCCCAACCATTTTACGAAAACTTTTCTGCCTTTTCGTTTTACAACTTTTTCAACAAGGTAAATGTCAGGATGTTTAGTTTTTTGTAATTCTTGATTGTAAAATGCTCCTAAAATAGGTTGTTGTTTCACATCTTGTAATAAATATGTAACAGGATTTGTGTTTTGAACTTTACTGATCTTAAATATCTCTGTCGACCAATTAGAAGTGTAACCTTTTTCGAAACAACCTTTATGTTTACTTATTCGAACAAAATCGCCAGTCTTAAACTTAGGACATTTTGTTTTCATTCGATTTTGATTGAAATATCTCTGTAGTACTTTATTTTTATTGCTATGATTAACTTGGGTAGGTGCTAAACCAATTGTTCTATGTATTGTATTATTATATCTAGCAATGGTTTTTGCAAGTGTTCCGTCAGTCCATTTATAATTCCCCTTGAAACTAAATTCCTTAAAAAGCTTATTCTTTATCGTCCTTATTAACCGTTCTACAATTGAAGCCTTTTTCGTGGAATAAGTGCAGTAGTGGTTGATAGAATTGTTTACTAATATTTTTTGAAAACTTTTATTGTAAAATTCTTTTCCAAGATCTGTCTGTAAGTTTTTAGGGATGCGTTTTTCTCTACTCAATAAAGTAATAAAAGCTTCAGATACAGCTTCTTTGTTTTTTTGTTTAAGTGGTATAGCCCAAGCGTATTTAGAGAATCCATCAATTATAGCTAAAATGTATTTATGGTTGTTGTTGAATTTGGAGAAACTTTGCATATCCATTAAATCAGCTTGCCAAAGATCATCAATATCTTTTAATATTACATGCCTTCGAGGAAAATTTATTCTTGCACTTCTATGAATTTCGTTTATAATGTCTCTTTTCACTTTGCTCATTCTTTCAACTGTCACTTCTGAATTACAAAATTATACTGATATTCAGTTTATATGATTAGTGTTTTTATTCTTTTATAACACCAGCTTCTTTTAACTCTTCAATAATTGATAAGATTTCGTTGTCAAGATTAGTATTACCTGCAGTTTTGGATGCGATCAAAAGTTTAAGCCGGTCCACTAATTCATTAGGATCATCCCAATAAACAAGTTCGGTATTTTTTTTATATTTTTTAAGATACGGTAGACCAGCGCCTCGTTTTTGTTTACATTTAGCTTCTGTGGGTTCTTGTAAGCGTTTACTAGACTCGGGAAATAACGGTTTGATCACTTGAGAATATTTTAGACCCTTATCACCTTTAACTTGACCTGCAGGATCAAAGTCTCTTTTATGAGCATTAGTTGTGATGAGTATTTCTTTGTAAACTAATTTATCTTTGAAATTAACCAAATTTAAATCAGGCTTCTTGCGAAGCAATAATTCTTTTAGGCCTGGTGTTATTTTATACTGTTTATTAGCTACGCGAATATAATACACTTTATCGGAGTTCTCGCGAGTGGTAGAGAAATTAACTATTGTACTTCCAATCATATGCTTATCATTCTCACGACGTACGCCAAATGGTATATTTATATCATCGTATATCTCAAAGATATCTTCTTTTTTCAGGGATATATTATTTACGTTTTCTGATTCAGATGTGTTACTTTCTTCGCCTTCTGAATAAAACTTTTCTGATTCAGATGATTCATGTTTATACGTATCATATGATTTATCCTGTAAAAACATTTTTGAAGCTATACCAATGTTTTTAGTTTGATCATCATAAGTATCTTCATTTTTTTGTATAGAAATTTGCTTATTAGCTGCTATAGCATTAAGTGGGTCAGCAAGAGGTTTAAAAAAATACTTCAGTTGAGTGTCGTTACTAAATTCATAGTCTTTCATTTGTTTCACCTTTTCCTTTATAGCGTCCGCAGACTTTATTAATTGATTTGTAATGTTATGATCCATTACACGACTTGTACGCAGAAGTATTTATGCACAAATGATAGTTTTTTGTTTTCATTCATAATTTATATAATCATTAATCAAAATAAATAAAGTTGTCAAAGGACTTTCTATATCTGCCTTTGTTTAATTCACAATCCTTATTAATTGTTAAAAAATCGTAAGGATGCATCCAGATTTTAGAATACATATCTTTGAACTTAGGCCACTCCATATCAGAACTTACATGTTCATCGTATATATGTTTCATGTTAACTACATCTTGCTTGAAAATGATCAACAAGTTAACATTATCGCGTAATAACTGCTTTGGTATTTTAGAATACGTCTGAGATAAATAAAAGCAGTCTATGCCTCTATGTCTACCCATTGTAAAATAATTTCGTATGTTTATTTGTTTTTCACAAACTACATCATCGAATATGATAACAGAGTTCGACAATGCGTTGTTAGGATGAATAACATCGTCATCAAAATTAAAAACAAAAAGTTTTACGTCAGGAACTTTTTGCAAAACTTGTTTTAGAAAACTGTATTTCGGCTGAAAGCTGGTCTTTGAATACAGATAAAGATTGTTAAATTTTAATCCGTTTTCATGAATTAATAAACTAATCATAACATTCGTTTTCCCACAATTCGAGGGACCACATATTATGCATCTAATATTATTTGGGAGAAGTACGCTGTGTTTCGGGCGTAGTGAATTTTCCTTTACAACAATATTTTTAACATCTAATGATACTTGTTGCTTGACCCACTTCATGTTTGTATCTGTTATGAAAACAATTCAGGCTCTAGTATTTATAATTCTTATCAGAGTTATTAATCGAACCAATATTTGAGTTGAAGATTACATAAACAATTTTTTACTACTCAACTAAATGCGTGGACAGCATAAATTGGTAAATAAAATAAATAAAACAAAAATTCGTTTAACTTTTTTATTAAATCAAATTATATCTATGTAATACATCATACACATTTGTTAAGAGATAGTCACAATTGTGTCTATTAGAACATAATCATATTTCAGCTTTTAATTTTACACTTTATTATATAAGTAGGTACATTTATAAATATAAAATACTAAGTACAATTCATGAAATTGTATCGCAATGACCCCATGGTAAGGTTTCAATTTGATTTGGAAGTATTTGTCTTTTGTCGTCACTTCTATTTAATGCAATTTTATTCACTTGTTGTGAATAGAGAACGTGTTTAATTGATTTAATTACATTCATTTTACGTTTGACAATTTTGTTATTGTATAGAGCAGCATTATAATCAGAAAGCTTTAATTGATTTGTTACAGGTTTTGTTATACCTTTTGCCTTCTTTAATGTTGTCTTTACACTTTTCAAGCAATAAAGTTTAGCCCTTAAGCCAATGAATTCACAAATTACCGAGCCCCCGAGTTCATCTTTAAACAAGCCTGGTACTTTTTCATTAATTTTAGGTATTCCATATGGATTATCCTCAGCAAAATTACTGGTATCAAATACCGATATATTATCAACCATATCCTTATAAAAATTATCCGTTTCTACTAAGTAAAGAAGGCTATCCGTGTCAGTGTAACATAGCTTAGCTTTCTTGCCATATTTGTTTTGGATGAAATCGTAGTGGAATTGGTATAAGTGTTGTTTGGCATACTCCAATACAGTGAAACCAATGTAAATCGGTCTATCCAATATTAATTTTTCAGGGCTTAACTGAACAGCCACAAAGTTTTCAGAAAAGATTGAAATACTCTTCAGGTTGGGTTGTACAATAAGTTTTTCAGCACCAATATATTTGTTTGTTTTATTATCAGAATCTTCCCACTTTGTTACTAACTTTACGTTTACTTGCTTGCGTTTGTTTTCTATTGTTTTTCCAAATACAGCATTGTTCAAAAGTTTGAAAAAATCTTTTTCGAAAGCTGACGTAGAAGCTTGACGCAAACGAGTATTTAAATCTATGTACTTTTGCAAAAAATGGTCTTGTCTAAATCTGAGAATGCGATGTATTCGGCTTAAAATCAACCCCTTGTTCAAGCATTGTTTTAAATGTATGTAATGAATTACGTAATTGTATTTGTCATATAGATTCGCAATTAATTTTGTGGTTTTCCCGCCAGGAGGCACAAATCTTTCTGGTGCGAATGGTAAGTCACTATGCGAATTATGCAATATTTCTGGGTAGGTGAGATCGACTTCCAGAATGTATCCATATTCAGAATCATCAGATATATTCAAAACATTAAAATTAGCACTTTCATTTTCTGATAAAAATTGAAATTCCGATACAGGCATTCTTTTTCTCATCGCATATCCGTAAAGATTGTTGCAATCAAGATATACTAAAAAAGTTGATGGCTTAGTATCATTGAAATAGGGAAGAAATTTATTATTCGCTTTTGCATGTCGTAGGGAACACTGTGCTAATCCCCCACGTATTCCCTTTTCAAGTAGGTTATACATTTCCAAGTCATGCATAAGCTCCAATTTAACGCCAGTACACAAAAGCATTGCGTCCCAGCTTAAACTTGGTGCGGATACATAATATGCTGGATCGAGATTGTAATATTCTAAACATGTGTTTCTAAAATGTTCAAATATGTCACATAATAATAAAACATCACATTTTAGGTAAAGATCAGTGTATTCACCAAGAGAATTCATTTTAAAAGAATACCAAACTCTTTGTGCATGTGTATATTCATCTTTAGAAATATGTTCCAGCTTCATTGTATTATAAAAATACTCTCTAGGTGGCAAACATTTTTCATCATACTTAGACCATTCATCAACATATTCGTATGGATAAATACCCTTTTGTCTCAATAAGCATAAATCGGCTTTATCGTCAAATTCTCTTGTCAGATTTATGAAATCTTGTACATGTAAATTCTTAGATAATTCATCTAAACTCGAACTTAAGAACTGATAAGAATCTATAAACTTTATTTGAACAGAACTAGGCTTGTTCTTAGATGTGAGGCTTTTCATTATACAAATGTATTTTTCTTTTGATTTAGGTATTATTTTAATAGGACCATCGTACTTGACCAGTTCTTTAATAAATATATGAGAATCATAACCAGACAAATTATGGAAAACAACAGGTATAAACGGACATATTTTAAACGTTAAATTGCAACGAGAGTGCGCTGCTCCTCTGTATTCAGATGTGACATGATCGTGATCTCGAACTTTGTCACCCAATAACAAATGTTTACAAATATGGCATCGAGTAGCCTCTTCGTACTCTATTTGTTGTGTGACAGACAAAGCTTTCATGGGTATATTTTTAGACAGTATGGAATTTATGTGAGTGACATCTTCAATTAAACGCTTTATAAACACTTCTACACAATCCAGACCTCTATGCGTAACATATTTATTCAAATCCGGATCGTGTGAACAACATATGTAATATGCGAAACAGGATGGTTCATGCACTTTTAAGTTCTGAGTATTTTTAGATCTATTTTCAGAACAGTTTAGTAAAATACTTTCAAAATCAGCGTAGATAATAAAGTTTATTCTTTGTTGTCTCTCATAATTTTTAAATTGTATAATACTATTTTTTTCCGGTAATATAGTTAACACTTTAGAACAATTGTGCGAGCCATATTTTAAATCACTAGAAAAAAATTGCAAACAAGCATCGCAAAGTAAAAAGTTACCTTTGTGATGAGTAACTTGACGACGGATAACTTTCGCCAGGTCTTTAATTAGACAGTAGTGTCCTGAACTATTCCGCTCGAAGTACAACAAATTAACATGTTTGTTTTTCCTTGAGCTGGTCATGTATAGAGGTCCAGTAACACGACACGTTTTATCTAAACCATAAATATTAACACTGATATCTGAGTTATTTTTCTCAAACAATTTTATGTCAACCAAACTTGGTGGAAAAGACATTCCTTCAATATTTAAAACATCTGTATAGTGTGGATATGATTTTATTCTACAAACATTATTCTTTGATGGAAATAGGGAAGCAACAATACTCCATAAAAAACAATGGTTGTCATTGTTCTGTATATTTAAACAACTTTTCGTATTCCTTATAGCTGGAGGAAGCTCAATATACGTGCCACCTCTCATCGGACAGTATTTGTTTATATTAATTTCTAAGTGACTTATAGAGATAAACGACCAACCGGAATCACGTTGGTTAAATTCAGACATTTTTCTCTGAAAAGTCTCTTTAGTATTCATGTATAATTCATTTAAATCAGTATTTAGATAAACATTGGCATACTTTGTATTGAAAGATTTCAGTTGCTGCTCACCTGTTTTTGGTAATACGAAGTAAGCAAACAGCTCGAAATTTACTTTAATACAATTATGTTTCATTAAAAATATTTCAATTAGTTTCAAAATATCGCTTTGATTCCCAATCAGAAAAGCCTCTGGAGTTAAATACTCGGCATCTGGTGCTGGGTTTAAGCGATACGTGTTTATTCTATTTCGAAATGCAGTTGCAATTATTTCAACATTTTTCAATTTCGTTTTAAGTAAACAATTTGATTTATGCATATTAGTTCTCACATGATATTTATATTTCTGTTTTGATAATTCGATTTTACATTTATCACATTCTATTAAAATATCTTTTTGAATTGAGTTGGTAGTTGGTGCAACTGGAAAGAAAACAAAATTGATTACATAAACGTCTAATTACTCGTATAAATGAAAAACAAACTTAATTACAAGATTAGCTTAACTAATAACTATCTACTAGGATTATAAATGTAGATAGAACCTGTAAGTAATACATATATGATTAACATGTATACAGTATTCACTAATACTAAATTTTAATAAACGTTTAGATTAATAACTACGTAGGTACTACATAGGACACATCGTGACGTATATGATCAGTATGTGCCTAAATATTTATGAGTTCCTACTTTTAAATTCTGTATCTAAAAATAAGAACTCATAAAGGTCTGAGGGCTAGATTTAAATTCTTTGCGGGTTGCGCATATAAATTTAGTCAGATGGCCCCAAGCCTCAGTCCCCTCATCCGTCCGGTTTTTGAGAGCTACAACAGCCTGACGCCATCGATTCATCGGTGCTACATTTTCAATTTCATCGCACCGATAAACCTTTAGTTCGATATAATGCGTACCCGTTTTGGTAGGCAAGGTTTGGCGAGCGTGGCCTGTTGCCAGCCTTCGAGTTATCGTCGAATTAATAACAGTACAGGGTTTTTTACCGGTTATCTGCGTGTCCTTGTCTTCTTCATCGCTGTCGGTGCCGAATAAATCTGTTGCGGTGAGATGATGCTTACTGACCGGATTAATTCTCATCTTCTTCGAAGATGGAGCTGACGACGTACATGGAGTGGTTTTCGGTGGTTGATGGTGTGATCTCGAGTCCGCACTTGACGGCTTCGATCGTTTTTTCTTTTTTTCGCTTATCGCCACATCTTGCAGGGAACTTTTATCGTCATCCGACAGAAAGAGGTCGTCAGCAAAACTGGACCTGTAATAATATAAATAACTGTGATTAGAAACTATTTGTGAGCACATACATATCAGAGAACTTTCCAATTTATTTCTACTTTATACACCAAATATCGAATAGACAATATGTCATAAAAACTGTTAAATTACCTAGGAAATCGAACCCAGGGTCTAACGCTCAGCAGTCGCACTTGTTAACTAATTATTCTATTCATAGCATATTTAATTTTAATTCTATTCACAATAACTGTGATAAAAAACAATACGCAAGCAGATAAATATCAGATACTTGCTCAATTCCTTTCCCTAAAATACACACCAACTATCTAATAGACATTGTGTAGAATAAAAGAAAAAAACTGCTGAGTGACCTAGGGAATCGAACCCAGGGTTAAACGTTCAGCACTTGCTATTCTATTCATTTATAACTGTCTAGAAACTATCTGTGAGCAGACACATTATCTAATAGAAGTTTGTCCAATTTCTTTCCTTAATATATACACCAAAATATATCGAATAGACAATATGACATAAAAACTTTTGACTGACCTAGGGAATCGAACCTGGGGTCTAACGCTCAGCAGGCACACTTGCTTGTTCTATTCATAACTGAATAGCCTCACAAAACATTAAAGAATTGATGATACTTATTAAATAGATAGGTACTTACATGATTAGCCGTTGAAATTTCACTTTTCACTTTAGATTAGGTAGACAATTAATTAGAAGATGTGAGGTCACCAACTTCAGGAGAGCTAATGTTGATCCAGGTTGCTGCCCAACGACTTAAATACCTTTGATGATAATACGTCACAACCCCAAATATGGAGAGAGCACACGATTTTAAAACTGCTTATTCGGCTAATCTTCCTAACAACAGATGCAATTGCACATACTATAATAATATCGCGGGTTTGCTTGTATTTTTTTAAAATTAATAACAAAGAAGCGGACTTCATACTTAATGTATTTTTTAAATATACTAGTATTGCTTGCTCTCTCGAATTCGATTGGGTACTCTCTTTACTCTAAGTATCCCTTTATACACTGACATTGACATACTAAAAGACAATAATCTATGAACAAACAGACATTGTTATTTATTAAAGATATACTAGAGGTAAGTAAACTGTTCAGGGATGGTGAACCTTTTTACCCGACTGCCAAGGAAGGGTTATGTTTTTATATCTGCGTGTTGTTGACTTTAAGATTTTACGTGGCCAGCACCCTAATTGCATAAAACACGATTCATCATAATCGGTTTCATTTTGACAGTTCAACAATATTCATTGCGTTATTTATGTTGTTGAGCAGACACATTTTTCGAACATATGAAGCTATGGTTTAACAATCTGTTTCAAAACGAAACAGATTATGATTAATCGTGAGTTAGGCAATTAGGCTGGAACGATTGTGTGTTTAAAGTTTTACCGTTGAGCCAAAGGTTCAGCATCCCTGCTCTAGTTTGACGCTTGGTTTTGAATTTCATCTTACCTTTTATGTCCAGGAATGCTAACATTAATAAACCATCTATATTGAACTCTATTAACAAAAAAAATAAATAAAAAGAATAATTCATGAATATAAATAGCTGAAAATATCACCGGAATTCATTTCCATTTTGAAGGCTGAACGGGAACGCTTGGCGCGATTGTTCCAGTATGTCGGTAAGTACTCACAATAAATATTTAAATTATTTTAATGTAACTACTTATAGCAATATATTAGTTATTGTAATAGGTATATTAGCACTATATTTCAAATCACATCTTCTATAATAGACCCTTAACGAGAACCTATTTTCATACATTTTAAAGGTTTGTTTTCTTTTTTCAGGATACGGATGAACTATTCAATTTTGTGCCAATGGAGCAGCCAGCCACTATTCTAAAACCAGGACAAAAATCCCTGGGTCTTGTTCCACCTTCCCGAAAGAGAGCAAGAACAGAACCAACAATATATTCATACATAAAGAAACCAGTGACACGGGGTACAAAAATAATTAAAATTGAAATTTACGACGCTGATAATATGCCAAAATCCGAAAGTTCTATTTGTAACTGTGAAGCTGAGGTGTGCGCTCAACATGTGGTTAAAACTGTGTTATTTGATGACATATACAGCAATGCTAAAGACATTATTAGTAAAATTCAGGATGAAATAGAAAATAAATCATAGAAATCTGCTCTATTCATGTAACTGACAAAAATTGTGTTATGGTTAAGGTACTTTTAAAATATAAGTAGTTAACTGTAAATACGATGAAGAATATAACTTGTTTGTCAAATTAGTTTTAAGTAGGTGCCTATGAGATAATAAAAAAAAGCTATATTAAATAACGATTCGTTTTATTTTTAACACCTGGTACCTAACTAATATTTTGCTTTTAATTCAAATATGGAAAATTTACGAATTGTAAGAATTAAGTAATAACTGTGCCTCACCGGGATGGAATCGAACCCAGAACCTCATGTTTAGCATTTCCACTTGTATTTTGCTGTCAACTTCATCATGGGTCAGTTATAAAATAATAACAAACAATGAAAGTTAGGCGCCATGCAGTCGTCGGTGTCAGATAGCTTGACTGATATGGTATTGAATTAAATAGTTTCTCATAACCGATGACGTTACTAAGTCAAGTCGTTTCTTGTCTGATCGAGTTTGTGTGTTCAAATTTGCCAACAAATAATAAATATGTAGATTAAAGGTTCCACCAATTTAATAGTTAATTGTAATTTAGTTATAGCTGATGATTATTAAATCTTAGTCACTTTACTACCCTCCATCATTTCAACTCAAGAAGAACTATTCAATAAATAAAAAAATAACTATTTGAATAGAAATGTTAATGTCATTTGAATAGTCTATTTGATAAGACAATCTATTCAATAAATAAAATTTAATCTATTTGAATAGATATGTTCCAATGAATTAAACAGTATATTCTAATAGACCATCAATTCAACAAACAAGATTTCTTCTATTTGAATAGATACTTTTTATCTATTTGAATACTAATAATTGGGGTGTCTGGATCTTCTTTGATCCAGATACCCCAATTATATACTACTCACGTTATTTGTGAGTTTCATAGGCTATATATATTAACCCGAAAAATTAAAATACTTTTTCGTGGTAGTCGGATTTACAAAGTCAGTCGGAGAAAAAACGGTCGAACAAAAATGTTTCTTACGACCGTGCCTAACGATGAGAGCTAAATGATTGAGTTCTAGAGAAAAGTTGTAGAGCTTGAAAATGCCTACAAAAAATAATTATGTCTAACTTTTAAATTTAAGTCACAAAAAGTAGTGATTAATATTAAAAAAAATCGTTAGTTCATGTTTATTGGTCATATTATCAACAATTATGAATTCTTATCAAAATAAGTAAATTTATCGTCTCAAGTGTTTCAAAGAAAAGACTTTTACCTTTTAGTGCATTTAATTTGGGCGAATGGTTAAAGAGATAATACGACATAGGGATGGAACCGGGGCCGTGTCATAATCTAATGAGTGTTTACCGCCCAACGAAGTGGGCACGGTCAGCTCTAGTCAGGAATAAATCGAGTGCAAAATTTATTTACATGTTATCTTTTATTTTTAGCCTAAGTCGTGCACTTTCTTCTTTCCACTCTGTCTTGAGCTAGTGTGGACCAATATTGTCTGTAGGCGTCAGGCTCGTCCTGCCATCTTCTATTGGGTCTGCTACGATGTTGACGGACATTTTTCTGGGACCCACATGGTGGTAGATTGCCGTATACACGTTTGCCGTATATCGAATGAGTCTTGGGCCAACCCAAGACTCATTCGATAAACGGCAAACGTGTTGGGCCCATTTCCACTTAAGTTTGGCAGCTTTTGCAAAATTATGTTCGTGATATGTTTTAAATTTTCAGGTGCTGATTTAAATAGACTATTACTTGAGTACATATTATGCGCTCAATTATAATTCTGTGTAGTAGTTATTACTAAGTGTTACTTGAGGCTTGAAGCCATGCTGCTGAAATTAAAATAACTTATGTAAATGTTTAACTTGCCTCGTGTTTGTAATTAAAACTTATATTGCATTCATTCGGGTGTCATTACTCGGCTTATTGCCAGTGCCATTGCCAAATTGCATAACTCATAAAACCCGTATTTTATTACAAATACTCTGGTAAATCAACATGTTAATGGACACCTCATCAAAAATTTGGAAGCAATATCTTCAGTTACTTTTGTTTGAACCGTAATTATTCGAAGTGCCCCAATTAATGGACCCTCGTATCACTCGTCCCACAGACGAATGTTAGACATCACTTATTTAATCTGCGTTTAATCTACGGTTAGTCCCTTATTATGGTCGACTTAACACAATTAAACGAAGCGATGCTTTTACGTGGATTAAAAAATATAATCTACCCAGATGTAAGGTTAACGGATATTGGGTCCCTTTGCGAATGGCCAAATTTTCCTTTACGAGACCAAAGTAACATTTTATATTTTTCGTTAAAACGTCCCAGCACGGCAGCGCGGGGAGAGAATCCGTCGAAATTGTGGCGTTACTCAAGATCAAAATGAAACATTATAGAAATTATCATTTGAGCGAAATGAATGAAATTCGTTTGTCAAAACCAGTGATTTGATTTTCCCACACGAAGAAACTTTGTGGGAAAATCTTAAATTTTTCACGAACTATATCGTAGATCATTATGGAAATTACTCATAATAGGCTGCAACTAAGTTCTCTTGTGACTTTAACCAATTATTACACAATTTGCTGACTATAATCAACCTGATTACTTTGTGAAAGAGCACAACGACAAGCAAATATTGATTAAAAGGAAAAATACTCTACGAAATATAAACGAAAGTGTCACACAATGTAATACTTCGTGACACTTAATTACGAACGTACTTTGGCATCAGTAATAGCTGCCCTCGATGTCATCATAATTCATAACGGTATTGAGATAGACCCGAATACCCCATAATAATGTAATACAATAAATACGAAAGTTTGTGCTTGTTACTGACCCCCTTAATTATAAACGTTGCTTAAAGTTAAATAATGATTAGCGACTGTTTAACCATACATTTTTGACGTTTAATCATCTCTTAACTTTAAGCAGCGTTTGTAAATAAGAGGTTGAATCACGTAAAAATGGCTAATGGGATTTGGATGTAATTTGGCATGAGTACAGATAGTTTATAAGCTGAATTAACAGAAATGATACTTTATTACGGTAGTACATTCCTGTGTGATAATTCCCGACCTACACGCAGGCGAAGGCGTGGGCAAAAGCTAGGTAGTTTTACTAAAGTAACTAGCCAAAAACGTTCGTTAAGATAACGATCAGTTAATTGCATTAACCCCGTGAACAGCATTTTGTCATTTAGACACAAGTTCTGATGTCATCCGAATTGGTTTTCTATACCATGTAAGTATGGACATGTTGACGTCATTTTGTATTACGATGTACAATGTATCGTATATTAGGCATTTTGTTAGTTATACTACTGTATAAGTCAGTTCTTTTCGAACGTCTAACTAAACATACTTGTTTAGTTAGACGTTCGAAAAGAACTGACTCTTAGCCTAGTGTGAATAAATGACTTATATTTTGATTTAGAAAAACTAACATTTACCCCCTTATTCATAAACGATGATTAAAGTTAAATGTCAAAAATTAATGGTTAAACAGACGCTAATCTTTACTTAACTTTAAGCATCGTTTATAAATAAGGGAGTAAATTGCTACTTTTCACGATTTTGACATAAAATCGGAGTTCTAGCAAAAAAAAAACCATTCGAATTATGCCACCATTCTTTTGAATTGTGTTTGATGGATAAGTTTGATTTTATCTGTCTTATTACAAAACTTAATTTAATGATACTTAAGTATAATATTTGGGTTGACTTAAATACCGAATCGAACTTTTTCTAAACCATACGTTAAATTAAAGCAGGGTTTAAGCGAAGTTAGTTGATTTTATTGAACACGAAAGGTAATTAAATTGACCTACAAGTAAAGATGAATCAGCGGTCCTACCTATTCTAGATAAACCTATCTATTCCGTAGCCGTACTGGTGGCTGCGGAAAGTGGTCCAGAGCCTATTAGAATTTCAAATTCATCCTATATTTACAGTTTATAGAGCTATTAGAAGCATTTCACTGTATCGACTCCATGATAAAAACGGTTCTAAACTTTTATGCCTTTTCATTATCTTTATTGTTTACGCATTTTACGTCTTGGTGTGCAAGAAATTTCAATATGGCAGTTTCTGCCCGCCATCCTTACGGTTTTAATGTTTTTCATTTATTTTCATGGCAGCTGAAAAGTACGTTACTGTATCACGATCTCGAATATCTGTATAACAATCAAAACCCGTTGGTTTTAAAGCCTCATTACATTGTCTATCTACGCTCATTGCTTTTTTTTCATTTGATGAGTATCCTTGAAATAAAGTCAGGACATTCTAATGTTCATACATTTACAAAACAATTACTAAGTAGTAAAATATTATTTTGTATTTATTTGTAAAACCAAGTAGGATGCCTTTGTTCTCGTGGAGGTTCAACAGGCGCCATCTAGCGATGTCGGTGTTCACTACTTCGTAGCGTTGGCAGTCAAGCTTGGAACTAGTTCAACTGTCCACCGCCCCATCGGTGTCGTGTCGCCTGCTCTGCGCTTGCTAAGTTGGACCTGTTAGCAATAGATGTCGTTGGATGAAAATAAAGTTAAAATAATCGGTTTATTATGCGTTCGTCTCTCCTCTCCTATGATGATTAATGCGTTTAGATTTAGTAGTTCAGAAATATTTCACGAAGGAGAATTTGCTGAAGAAGCCGATAGCTACTGACGTCGGTCATATTATCTTAGATGCAGTGATAATCTCATAAGAAGGTCCATGACTACCAGTAAATATATATACATAGGTAATCACATATTATGATAATGGCCACAATCTCATTACTTTAGTCCTTAAGACGAATGCGAATTTTCCACTTTTCAATAACTCAGGGTTGCTCGGTGATGCAGTTGAGTAAAGCTTTAATATCTCAATCGTATCAAGATATATTCTTTCTCTACCCCAAAATAAACATCACATAATCCAGGATGACGACATAACCATAACAATAATACATTCTATACGTATCAGTCATTCATTCATAAATAATAATACAGTACTAAAAAAGGTTTTTTTTTTTCAGGTGACGGCATCAAGCTGGCATCGTCGGGCTCGGGCAGCCCGGCGCCGCCGCCGGTGCAGTGGCGAATGCGGAGAAAGCCAGGTAACATGACGTTCATTGCAAAAGACACTATTGAAACCTGTGAATGGAGACAATCCATAACAGCAAGCTTTAAGGATTTGTACCAAAAACCAGAGTTTTACCATTCAACAAACACAGGCAGGTATCATAGGCAATGGCCTCAAATTAAGAGCCTGCAGAGCATGATTCCGGAAACCCTCCAAAAAGTTACTTTTCAGTAATTCACAAACCTGGCAAGAATAAAAAAAAAAAAGTCAACAACGTTAACGTTTTGAAAGTCAAACTGCGACTTGATTTTTGGAACGAAAGTAATGAACTCGGTTCATCAATGTAGGGTAGGGTACTTGATCATTGAACGAAAATCTGTGTCAGGCAGTTCCCCACTCCCTACACACACAGTTCACAAACTTTGCAGATCAAATCAACATCCAACATCTACAGACATAACCCAAGTATGCAGACAACTATAAACAACTGATGATAGATGTGTAAATAACACTCCTAAAGCAATAAAACCTATACGACTACACTACAATGTATGTATTAGATTATATAACACTGCAATATTTCTTGATCGCGTCAATGATAAATCTCTGTTGACCTATTTTTCTGGCATCGTTTATTATATCGATGTATCTGAAGAGAGATATCCAACTGAACTGGTAGATATCGAAGACACAAATAATATTGGTGAACTAAAAATGGATTCCGACTCAACATATGTATATATGCATTTTCAAAAACAGCAGTCTTGAAATACAGAAATTGTGTTTATGTTTATATGTGTTTACAATAAGGTAGGCCAAATACCTGTACTAATTTAATGAAACTTGGCAGCTAGATGAATCACACTCGACATTGCAGTACCTACATATCGCACCTTTAGAAGTATAGAGACCTAATGCGAACTTAGCCGCAAGCAAAATTATTTAGAATTCATTTAGAATTATTAGAATTATAGAGACCTATTTTGGTTGCGGCTAATTTCGCATTAGGTCTCTATACTTCTAAAGATGCGATATGCATAATGTTAAATATGATTTGGATTTCCAATCTCTGTTTTGAGCATAACGAAGACGAATCCCTCACGAACTTTCATCATATTGCTCTTATGTTTGTAACAAATGTCAATGATACATGGAAAGTACTCATATTAATGGCATCGTAGACATAGAAAACGACGGAAAGTTTACATTTTTCTTTTACAACCATTATTTTAACCTTTCCCATGTTGTAAAACTGATTCATTTTACGATTCCCGTGAAACGATGATGTGATAAATATGCTCATAAAACCCACAAACGATTTCCTCGAGAACTGTTTCATGATTCATAAAATCCTTTATATATCGTAGAAGATTATTATGCGATTTGATAACTGGGAATGCATCTGAGGTGGTGTAAATATGTTTATTGTTAGTCTAGAAAACTTGAGTTATAGAGACAATTTTATGCGACTACTAAAATTTAAACGAGCCTCTGTATATGAGTTACACCTTTTGTCAGTCTGTTGAAGTGTTTAATCTAAGATTCTTATCATGCATGGTTAACTGGTGGGGTCCGCAAGGGCCGATGCCTGCCAGGGGTGCGGGTTGTTCGAAAGAGATACCGCGGCCCCTGGCACACAGGCAACTGAGGGAACACGAGTGGGTTTTAGTCAGTAAAAGTCTGACAAGCCCTCCTGCTCCACCCAGAGCGGGAGAAGTTATTTGATGATTTCCCAACCAAAAATAATAAAAAAACATTCATGGTTTATGAGTCATTCTAGCTTTTCCCACGTGTTGGCTGCGGATTAGCGAAGTGCGGCTAAATGCTATCAAATAGATGCAAAATAATTGATTCGTCTATTTACCATTAGTGTCAAGGCAAAGCTTCCAAACATGTACAACTTTCCTAGTGCCATCTGATTCGTAGAAAATACTATTTTATATTGGTAAATATAAACCTGAATCGGAAAACGTTATGTATCAAATTATGACCATAAAAATGAGTGTTAATTTAAATAGAATAGATTAAAAACATGTGTCAGTTCAAGTGCAAAATATATTGTTGACCGAGCTCTTTAGTCACATCATGTGAGTATTCAAAATAGTCACATGTGAGGTCCCCTAAGCTATTCCTATTCTAGCTGCAGTAGTCGAACCAATTATTTTCAGACAAACGCTATGCATATGCTCAACCAGTAATCAACAGGGTAAACTAGTTAAATTGGTTGTGTTATTAATTGCTATCCACCCTACGTAAACGTACCCTCCTAATCTCTAATAAACGTAAATGGTATTCCATCTTCGAGATACCATCTCATAATTATATTTGAGTGTTGGTGAAGTTTTCCCCGAGGTCATTATGTGGCGATAGTAGAAACCATTGCGTGATAGTAATTTTCCTTTTACGTCATCCGAAGTGTAATTTCGATATTCTTAATTTGTGTGACGTAGCAAGAAACTTGACGGGTGTCCTGATAAATTTGTTTTCCAACACGCTTAGGAGGCCCTCGACTCCGACGCAATTTAATTACTTGTCGCTCCACTTCATATTGTAAGTCACTTGAATTATTCGGATTGCTGGAAGGTGAAATTGAAATTCATTTTTAATTCCAACGCCAAAGTTCCCTGTACACTGCGCAGGTTTAATTTTTAAATAGTAGCAAGATTGTTCATAGTCCGGACGCGAGTGCGCCCTGTATTAAACGATGCGGAATATTTGGCCGTGAAAGCTGAAATGAAAATAAGCTGTACTAAGATTGTGAAAAACAATTTAAATTAAATAGGAACACTACAAAGTAGTGAATTTTTTTTAAGGCCCTATTGCTGTTGTTTAGTTTTCTGTAACAAGGCAAGCGTAACGTTAGCCACAAAAGCTGAAGATTTTTTGCGGGAAACGGAGGCACGTTGCCTGCAAAAACACTCCTACCGATTGAATTTAAACGATTACAAATGCTCGGTTCCTTGAACAAAAACTAAATCAAAATCAAAAGACATTTATACAAACTAGGCTGAGATTCATGACTTTTTGAACGTCAAAATTACATAAGACAGGCCCCCCAAAACACTCGGCCTTCACCACTTCCTAGCGCTTTAGCTGGGTAAAAGAAGTGGCGCAACAAACTCCCCAGCAGCACAGCTGAATTTGATTCTGTACAATAATAGGTAAGTAATTTACATAACTAAACACAAAACATAAAATGTGTTTTATTTGCCATAATATATGTCAGTTAGCACACGTCAATATACCTACCAACAAAACATAGTTACTAAACTCAACTGATCGTTTTGTTCATCACCGGTAGCAGTTTTTATTTCCAAACTGGGCAAATAAATAATTAAATAGTTTCGTAAGCTAATTATATCTGTGATAGCTACTTCCTAATTGGGGGGGTCTACTATGCGAAGGTAGTAAGGTCTTTATTTATTCATTATTGCTAAAGATTCAAGAGTCTTAATTTTAACCTACAACTGTACGGAAATTATAGGAATCGGCCTTAAATAGACCAAATAAACGTGATGTTTTACTTACTGCGCGACGTTAGACAGCACTTGAAGGAAACTCGGGCACTTCAGGCAGACGTAAGGTCTACAAATCTTAGCGGAACACTGGATAAGTAAATGAAGCCCTTTCTTCAGATCGTTTGCTTCGAGAATTTAATTTAAATAAGCATTTTCTTTAATTGTTTTGCTGAAAATATATAGGCACTGTAAATTCACTGAAGGACAGTCATTTAAGCAGTTACATTTGGGTTAATTCGTTTAAATGCATTACTTCGATACCGACATTGTCCCTGTGCGTGGGGAAACTAATTTCAGAATTTTATTTTTGCTCTAGTGAATCCGAATTGTGTTTTTATTTTCCTGAGCTTAAAATTACTTTTTAGCACTACCGGTCCAATGTAAAGTTAAAATAAAAACAATATCAGCGCTTTCTTATGCATGAGCAAACATTCATGAATTCATTTAGTCCATACTATATACATAGATAGATAATGAGTGTATGCTACTTTAGATTTCTGGAACGCTTTGTGCCAAGGCCCTGCAAATACAGCGCTCCATTTATTTCTACGCGATAGTGTTTACAATACTTTTTCCAATAGGATATTTACATTACAGTTATTGGAAGCAATGAGTAACATTTACATATCCAATATCCTAGATTTTCCTCGAAGCTATTTTCCATCTGACGTTTGTGTTCAACAAAATGTTTATAATGAATTTCTTAGGTTGTTATGATTAATCGTTTGCCACAAGACGGGGAGGAAAACTAGCTAGGATAATAAATTATCCATATCGCACGCACAATGGACCGCCGGCGTTTTGTTCCTCGGAGAATTGAGTGCGACGGTATTATGATAATCTCGCTCCAATTCATCATCTGTGGACTTTTCCTATTTTCGTACGGGTCAAGGTTGTCTTGAAGGTCAAGTTCGTAATGTCTGAAGGGATGTCATGCAATGAATAATGATCTTTTGAGGATGCTTGCGAGGTTTTTTATATGTAGAATCTGATCGATAGATACACTGGTAGCCTTACATTACATAACAGAGCACATTTAAATTGTCTGTTATATTGTATTGGTCTGATAAATGCAAATAGGTAATGATATTAATTTGATAAACAGACCAACATCAATAATGGATTAATGGCAAGTTTCTATAGGTGCCCTATTAAAATATTGTAAACGGAGGATTTTATAGATCCTCTTCTCAAATTATAAATAATCTTAGATAGAAGAAATTATTTACTCACTGGCTTCGCCCGCGTGGTGGTCGGAAATCTCACGGGAACATAGGTTTGAATATAGATAACGTATAGAGTTGTACGTTCTATTCTATCTGTAAAGATACTAGATTTTTATGAAACTAACTTTAGTTAGCGGATTCGCCTGCATATAATTATGTCGGAAAGGATCTCACGGGAACCTACTCTCGGGATAAAAGTATCCTTTCCGTTAATCCAGGTTATATACTATCTATTATCTATTACTATCTATAATATCTATTTTTGCGTGATTAAAAAACAAACATCCGAACATACAAACTTTCATAATATTAGTAGGTTTTAAATAACTTTAACAGCGAACATGAGATTCATTAACACATTAGCCTTATCAAGTTTCGATAAGGCTTCGCCACGAAAGCTTTAAAAGCACTTTCTTTGAAGAACTCGTGTGTAGTAAAAATTGTGATCTGTTAGGGCAATAAAACGAGATGTGAGTACACAAAAAAAATGGTGCTTTTTAAAATTACCTTTTAACTCTGTGTTTTAAAACGTAAAGTTAACTTTATGTCAAAGCATTTTTATGAAAATGGTAGCATCAAATCATGTTTGGTCGTTGTTATGTGGTCAATAAAAGTTAGTGTTATGTCTATATTATTATAGTTATAAAATCTGACAAGGCTCGATTACATTTTGACATTATTACGCGCTTTTATTGTGTTTATAACTCATTTGCTCATAGTTAAGTAGCTTATAGCACTTAAAGATAATGTAAGTATTAAAATTCTGAGTAGTTTGATGGTTTACATAATGACACCTGTGCATGACACTGTTGGATTTTTTTTTTTTTTGGGTGGGAAATCATCAAATAACTTCTCCCGCTCTGGGTAGGAGCGGGAGGGCGTGTCAGACTTTTACTGACTAAAACCCACCCGTGTTCCCTCAGTTGCCTGTGTGCCAGGGGCCGCGGTATCTCTTTCGAACAACCCGCACCCCTGGCAGTGATATTTATGGTTATGTGATAATAACAACTAGTCAGCAGACGTTTATTGTCTTTCAAAGATTTGACCCTGCGTTATTAATAGGCACAGCTATGAAATAAAACAAAATCATAATAGTTATGCGAGAAGTGGTGGCTCAGTGGTAACGACTGCGACTTACGAGATGTAGGTCGTATGTTCGAACCTAGTGAAGCGCTTTACTTTGCGTAAATTATTTCATCATCTCTGCTCCCAAAACGGTTAAGGAAAACGGCATGTCCTTGAACCAAAAAAATCAAGGCGTGGTGGATTACAGCCCCACTATCTCACTCAGAGAAATCTTATGTCCCAGTTTTGGGAATATTATAGGCTGATTATGTATACAGGGTAAGTTATTAACCAGTGCGCAAACTGTAACCATGAATTCAGCATATCATTTTAGACGGCAGTGCAGATATTCTTCGTGGGTTATACAAAAAAAAAAATCTGTTGTTCCATACATTTTGACGGCGTAGGTATTGCATTTTCTATAAAACAGCAGATTTTTTTTTTTTGTATAACCAACGAAAAATTTCTGCGCTGGGGGTTCTAGAATGATATGCTAAATTCATGGTTACAGTTTGCGCACTGGTTAAAAACTTATCCTGTATAGTGATTATAGAAATAGACATGCTCTCTTTCAATCATTTAATTCAATCTGCGGTTTGTAATGACAAATCTATCGTTATGACAAAGATCGAGCCAAGAGCTTTTTACTCCGTGCCAAGGTGTCAACTGCCGATTTCGACCATCACTAAACTTGATTCAAGTCTCCTTAGTACCAGTTCATAAAACACATTGTCTGACCGTTTTGCTTGTAAATTAAGATAACCTCATAAAACTAGCCCCTTGGCATACGCACGTATTGCCGGTACTTCTCAACGTAATGTGACAGGCGGCACTGACTTCAGCCATAGATAAGATATTGTAGAAGCGAAACTTAAGGTGAATGCACAGTGGTAGACCGCGAAATTCAAATTTTCTTACGTTTTTGCAATTTTCAGGTCAGTATCAGGTTGTGTCCTGATCAAAATGTGATTTGCGAATATAACAGGTACGTGTTTACAGATTATAGTCATTAGAATGTCTAATATATCTCTTATAAGTTAGATTTCTTCCACAAGCACTTTTCCATAAGAAATTTGTTCTTATGGGACAAATCTAACTTAGAAAGATGTATTATTGATTCTAATGATTATAAATCTGTAAATACGTACATGTTATAGTCGCAAATCATATTTTGATCAAGTAACAAGCTGACACTCACCTGAAAATTGCAAAAAACGTAACAAAATTTGAATTTCGCGCTCTACCACTGCGCATTCACCTTAAGAGTTTTGGAGCGGAAAAAAAAACTAACAACTCAAAGCATTTATTTCAAATAAACCAATTACAGGCACTTTTGAATTGTCAAGGTTTAGGTCAGTCAGAAAAATTAACCTAGTTACCAATTCCAAAGCGTTGAAGGTACCTAAGGAGAAGAACGGGCAAGAAACTCACGGACACAATTTCAAATAAAAAAAAATGGTTAGGTACATAGTTCCATCATTCATAATGAAATTATAACAAATCGACAATATTGACAATTTAGTTCGAGCGAGCAGCGGCTCCCTCTTACAGAAAGGAGGAGTTATAGGGGGATTATCAGTGCCGGTACCAGCATGAAGTATTGTAGGCTACCTCTATCAGTCTAAAGAAGGATGGCCATTGCAGCAACTCGTCTTCTGCAATGGCTGATGATCCTCGATTCAAGACCGCGTATCGACAGGCGTGAGACGCAGCTTGGGATAGACTGGATGAAGAAGGTGGCGACACTTGGGAGAGCTCTACGTCTAGCAGTGGACTGCGATAGGTTGAATTAAATGATTCAGTCATAGATAGGTGGTAGAAAAGCAGGTTTTTTTTTGGGTGGGAAATCATCAAATTACTTCTCCCGCTCTGGGTGGAGCAGGAGGGCGCGTCAGACTTTTACTGACTAAAACCCACCCGTGTTCCCTCAGGTGCCTGTGTGCCAGGGGCCGCGGTATCTTTTTCGATCAACCCGCACCCTTTAATTCGACATAATTAGCTCATGAAAGAAATACAAGTTTCGCTTCTGTATGGCCTTCTTATTCTATGCTTCAACTAAGGACTATGTTTTAGCCGTCTTGCCCTCTTCAAGAATAATACGCTAGACCGCGTTGAATTTAGAACTAACGTAGTTCCTTCTTTGTAAGTTCTTGTAAGTCAATTTTCATGTTCACAGGTCAGATAAGTTAGTTCATATTTCTTGTTAGCCGGATGAGTTTTCTCGGAAATATTGTTTTTCTTTTTTCCATTTTTATTGACACCCACCCTCTTCTTTCGATACACATACTATTAGGTGCTATGGGTACTCTGTATTTAGAGTTGCATTTCAATCCTTTCTTATAAAAGTGCAAACGAAGAGAATTATGACCACACGACTGAAGTGAAACTTCAGCAAACGAACTACTGACTGAAATATATACATATTTCATTTACTAGCTATAAGAGAAAGAGAGAAAGAAAATGTGCGTGCGCACTGCTCTCTCTTGCTCCTACACTGTGATACAGACAATAGGCCTGCAGTGTGCTTAGATATACGGAACGTATTTGGCTATGAGAGGAAGAGAGAAAGAAAATATGCGCGCGCACTGCTGTCTCTTGCTTATATCCCCCACTCAACTTCCGTTCGCCTTGCCCGATCACACTTTTCGTAACGCTTACGTCACGCGTTCGCCAGCTTACTCCCCAAGTCAAGCGTGCGTAAAGAAGTTTCACTTCAATAACCCTGGATCACACCTCAACTCAACAGCGTTCGTTAAAAGTGATGTTTAAATAATAATTCTTCTGAACACAAGATATTAATTTATTATTCTATGGCACACGTTAG
Source organism: Antitype chi (assembly GCA_947359405.1). NCBI lineage: Eukaryota > Metazoa > Arthropoda > Insecta > Lepidoptera > Noctuidae > Antitype > Antitype chi. The sequence continues at coordinate 9,002,325 of OX375826.1, forward strand.
GTATTCAAGCTTTCTTCAAAATACATACATTCGTGACAGAATATTCGAGTAATGCGGAGGATGGTGTAATAGCATCTCTTCATCTTATCGGGCTACAGCGAGGTCAGACTGGAGAATTTCACGTTTATGACGTTTTTACTGGCAACTACCCGCCACTGCAGCAGAGGACTATAAATTAATTCGGCTGAAACCTCGCCACTTACTCAGTGGAAATACTGGCTTTTGTTGGACTGAATTAAACCATATTTTATCATTAGTTAGGTACCATATAATAGTGCACGAAAGTAAAATTGTCGTGAAAGTGTTAACTTTTATGTAACACTAGCTTTTGCCCGCGACTTCATACGCGTAGACTTTAGAATCAAGTAGATAATCATTTTTTTTGATAATATATAGCCTATTTTTTAAGTTAGACCTCTCGGAATACATAATTGAAAACTGCATTTAATTCCATGCAGTGGTTTTTGCGTGATGCGGTAACAAACATACAGACAGACAAAAATTCTAAAAACCGTTGTTTTGGCTTCTGTTGCTCTAATAAAGACCCCCATACTATTTTTTCTTCAATATCTTAAATGTACAGACATCGGCCTGTTACAATTTTAGTATATGTATAGATATTCACAACTTGCTAATATTATCACCATTAATTTGAAATACCTACTCTAGCGCCGCCATTGACTACGCAATACCGTACCGGCCTACATAATTGAGCTAGTTTTTTTAAAACTTAAACTACTTGTTGTGAAGGTCAGATAGGCAGTCGCTCCATGTAAAATACTGGTATTCAGCTGCATCCGGTTAGACTGGAAGCCGACCCCAACATAGAACGTTGGGAAAAAGGTTAGGCAGATTGGTCGATGAAAAGACGAAAGATTTTGAAATTTTTAGTCTAGATTAGATCTAATGTTATTGCACGCTTTATATTAGCTTCACTTGTGTGTTTGTTTGTTTGTTTGTTTGTTTGTATGTAACCGACTCCTTTGAGCGCGATTTTGACCCACTTTAAACGGTCAGATTTCATTGAAACTTTGTAAACTTGTCGGGGACCGATGACAATTCAATAATTTAAAAAAAAATTGAGAAAAAAAACACGATTTTGTAGTTAGCAGAACTAAAAAATAGAAAATAAATAATAGTTTAAAAAACTAAAAAACACGTTTTAAAAACCAAACTAAAAAAGGAGAAAATAATTTAATTCAATTAAAAAGCGTGGGGTGCTTGACATTAATTGATTATAAAAATACTTCAAAAAGCACCCCACGCTTTTTAATTGAATTAAATTATTTCTCCTTTTTTAGTTTGGTTTTTAAAGCGTGTTTTTTAGTTTTTTAAACTATTATTTATATTTAAAATACTACTATGAACCAAGTTTTCTCTTTTATAATAGTCTGATCTTTTACTTTCGTTTAAACTGACTTTTCAGAACACTGTTTTCTGTGTCTGAGGCGGTATTTCTGTTGTCATTCGATAACAATTTGTCTTCGGTGCGGGACACCTATACGAATGGTAGAATTTCGAGCTGCAGGCTTAGCATGGCGTTTTCTATTTCTACGACGAATAGACAGTGATTTTTCAATATAAAGTGACATTTCGTTTCTCCATTTTTCACATCGCACTGTAGATATCCTTCTACAATCTGTCATTTTGTCTTTCGTGTCTAACGATCTTTGTCTAGGTCCTTATAGATGTAGACTATTTCAGAAGAATATTTCTTCCCAAACTGTCAAAATCACATTGACAACAAACTGTCTACTCGACGGCCACAAATGGCTTTGGCCGACTAGCCGACTAGTCGACAAATTGGAACCGTGCACCTAGCTTCTGAGGTTTCATAAGTGCCCACGCAGGTTTGTGTTTTTTTTTTAAGTAACTGGGTAACACAATACCCCTTGGTAAGACTGGCTATCACACTTTTCGGATTCTGACTACCCATACCCATAACGACGGTCAAAGATCTACGAATGTCAGCAGGGACGGAGGGCTGCCGAAATATAGTGGATGGTCCCCATCCACGACCCGACCGCGGCAAGCGTAGCTTAACTTTCGATCAACTCGTGCGGCTGTTAATATCTAGCCCCTAGCCCCTCACATTCCGTAACTAGTAAGTATATGGAAATACAAATACGTACAGCCTACTCGCAAAAGCTATTATCAGATAAAGCTATAAAATTTTATCACACCGTGTGTGCCGTCATCAAACTCATCGATGGCGTTACGGGATGTTATTGGCGGAAAACCAATTAAGTGGATAGTAAAAAAAAAAACTCTTTTACAATTTGAAAGTGTGTTGAGTATATTGGAAATCGTCGATAGGTATAATACAGGATGGCACGAACATAGACACGATATTACGAGTATAGTAATTTCCCGTGACTGTTATTTACTTAGCAAGGGAAGGTGTACAATTTTGTGTAGGGAGGTGTCATAATTATAGTTTAACGTCTGGCAAGAATACAAGGCATCACAAAAATAGGTCGAAATTTCGTAGATTTTGAGGTACTTTGAGTGCGTTTAAGAATAGGCACGATGTTTATTTGTTGCCATTTTTTTTTCGAGAAAATCCGTGGAAAAAACATCAGTTGAAAATGAATAAAGTTAATAGAATATTTTTTTCACTATCCGGGAGATGCTTTATACTATATGATACTTAATTATTGTCTTTGGCATTTGTGTTGTTTTAAAATTTAATTGATTTAAACAGTTCTTATTGAGAAAAGGGTGTGTGAAAGTTCGTTGCATGACGTAGAATGTGGGTAGACAGACCGACAAAATCTGGCGTCAGACTTGAGAAGATTCTGAACGTTCGTTTTATTAATGTAAGCCCTAGGTGCAACGTATCCCTTTATCCATCGTTATAGATAAATGAAGTAAGTAAAGTAAATAACTATGGAGGCCATGCGGGACAAACCACCCAATGTGAGAAGAAAATTGTGGGAAGAGAAGCACACACCACCACTTTTGCTCCCGGGCGTGATACAGTGGCCTACATGGAAAGCTCTCAATCGATTGCGTACGCAGTAAGCCGCTGCAGACTCCATTTCTCGAGTGAGGGATTACTGATTCCTCCGATCAGACCATGTCCTACGTGCTGGAGTGTCCTAAGTGCCCGTTTAGCTGCACCTCGGATGACCTAAAGAATTGCCACTGATGCCGCAATTAGCGTAGCCACCTACTGGTCTCAAATTATTAAAAAAAAAAGTGTACGAGTACCATCGACACGAAAAGAAGAAGATCCATTGTAATTTGTAATTGATGCCACATTTCTGAGACCGTAATCGGATTAAGGGTATTTTTTAGGTTTTCTGACTTATTAATTATCTTTTTAAATAATCTTATTTCTCGGCAATTGGATTCCGACGGAAGTTAGCAAGTGCGCAGCGGTGAACAGCAACGGATATAGATAAAGAGGGGTTCCAATAGGGTTTCGGACGAAAAGTGGAGTTAGGCTCAGTACACATATTTTATAGTATGAAATGTGTTTATATGCCACTGTGTTAATTTAGTTGCTCAAATAAGTCAAAACGCGAACTACACTTCGTGTGCACTGTGTGAAACTGAAAAAGTTCTAACTGTTTTTTAGGGTTCCGTACGTTGTTTCGTATGTTGCCGCTATAACAACAAATAATTTCGGCGTTTTTACCTTGTGGTACGGAAACCTTCGTGTGCGAGTCCGACTCATACTTAGAAGGTTTCGCAAAAAGAGGGGTGTTATAAGTTTGACCGCTATGTGTGTGTGTCTGTCTGTGGCACCGTAGCTCTTAAACGGGTGAACCGATTTGAGTGCGGTTTTTATTTATTTAAAAGTAAGTTTTCTAGCGGTAGTTCTTAGATATGTTTAATCAAAATCGGTTCAGCCGTTTGAACATTATCAGCTCTTTTCTGGTTGATGAAGGGATTTGAGCAACTTCCACAGGTCTGATCGAGTCGAAATTTGGTATTCTATTACTTCAATGATATTAGACTAACAAAGTAACCTTAAACTGATGCTGGAGCAACATCTGGAATTTCCAGGATACCCAAGTTAAAACAGCAGAAGTATCGTGTTTGGGCTCATTGAAAATATCTCAATGAATAGGTTATAGATAAATGGTGATCAGGACGAGGAATGAGGATAAATTAATAACAAACTTCACTGTGGGAAACATGAGCGGGACGGCTAATGAAAATGTTATCCTTTCTATAATAGCATAGTAACATTCATTATTTCTGGGCATCCTCTGTTTGGCGTTTGCATTGACCGTCCCCCGACGTGACAATGCTTTGATCAAAATATTACCTACCTACAACTTAAAAGGCCAATAAATATTATTTTTTTACTTTTAAGAGGTTTTTGTTTGGGTTGGGGGTCTTTTTAATTTATATAGTTTGAGTTTTTCATTTAATAATAAAGTAAGTATATTAATATCATCTATTGTTTGTTCATTAATTTCGAGGACAGTGAACTAACTAACATTAGCTTGGAATGTAGCATACTGGAGAAATTCTAATTACTTGCAAAGTTACTCAAACTTATTGTTTGGTTGGCACGCTAATAATTCCCGTCAGCTAACCACTGACTGACCTTTGTACTGCGAAATTATGTTACTTAAGATATACGTGGGAAAGGTTTATTGCAATGACACTTTCAGTTGAAGGGTTTCTGTTTATTACAAGCTTTTATTTAACTTGCAATGTAATGTATGTATGTAACTACGAGTATGTCAGTTCGGGAAGAATCTTGCAACTCAATTTTGAAGCAGATATCTTTAACCGATTGAGCTAAAATTTTGTATACACGTTTAGTTTGGATGACAATGCATGGTTAGCTGTGTGACGTCATTCTAAATCCAACATGGCGGAACAACTAAGATAGCGGACTATTATTTTTTAATGCACACCTATAATATGGGTACCAAATGAAAGGGCTTGCTGAGAATAACTAAAAAGTAAAAATAAATTAAAAGTAAAAAAACTTTCTTATTTTAAAAACAAGCTTTTATTTAAATGCGCTAAAAAGAATAAACTAACTTTTCCTTTAAACTTTTTATATCAACTTGTATCGTCATTACACAATTTATGTGATATAAAAGCTTGTCGCGAGATTTATCTCTGTAGATAAACAAGTAAATTAAATAACTTGATCCGATTGATTTCAATTTTTAAATTTTTTAAAGTAAGTAGTTAAATACGAGTACTTAAATCTTGCGACAAACTTTTATATCATATAAATTGTGTAATGATGATAAAAGTTGATATAAAAAGTTTGATGAAAAGTGTGATGATGACATTAAACAGTCAACATTACTACATCTTTTCTACTGAGTAGAGATGAAAGTAAAGTTGGTTTTCAATAGAAAGAGAAGAGTCCTCCCTTTTCAATAGAGATGAGAGAGTATGAGTGAACTTTACACCTTGTTCCTCATATCTCTGAATAAGTAGGTACCTATGATTACCAATTATACCTAAGTTTACTTGCTTTGAATTTAGTTTCTATCATACATGCTTTGTAGTGTCAGATTACATAAATAATACGAAATAGTGTTTGAAATTCCATTTGGTCACATTTTAGGTCCAGCTTAAGACAATGCTTCGTCAAATGACGAACAATTTCATTGACAAAAAGGAATTATCTGAACATGAATCCTATACATTTATACAATATTTCATTTAAATGTGGTTGATCATGTGTGCAAACAAAACATAAATTGGGTACATAATAGAGTATTTTACTCTATATGAGAAAAAATCTAAAAATATATTATTGAGATAGCTTAGGCAAAATGCAGTCGGAAAATGTTAGTTTTAGTTCATGAAAAAACAAAATCAATTTTAAAATTCAATTCAAAGATTTCAGTTTATTGAACACCATGAAATAGTAGCCGCCATGTTATTCCGTCACACGGCGTGTCAATTGAACAACTTGTACTTTTATTATTTTCGTACCATTTTTTTTTTAAGTTATATTTTGCATAAAGGAACAGCAAACCAACGATAAGTATAAATTTAAACGATAAGTATAATTTTTTTTTAAATAATAACTCATTTTTAAATTTTAAACAATTATCATAATTATGTATAAAATTATCAACGCTTTTGTCTCTATAGCAAACTGACGTCATACCCACAGAGCAATATGGCGTCCACTGCGTCCAGCGCTTTCGTCAAATTACGCGCGAAAATTGAAAATGTAAAATTTCAATGCATTTTTACGGCACTAATCGTTGAAATAATAAAAAATGTGTTTTTTTTTTGTGGTTTATTAGCACTTTAGAATCTCACTAAGACACTTTTCAAAAATGGGTGTAATACCCTACTTTAGCTACACTAGCTAGCTACACTGCACACTGAAACGGTAATAAGGGACGCAGATATGTAGATCAATCTTTTCGAGGCTGGCTGTACCTCCTACAAATTCTTATACAAAAACAACGATATAGGTCGCGTCTTAGTAAAGAATTATAGCTGTACTAGCTCCCACCCGCGGCTTCGCCCTCGTGGATTTTGGAAATTATCCCGCCGGAACGTACTACCGGGATAAAAAGTAACCTAGTAGTAGTTAATCTAGGTTATAATCTATCTATGTGCCAAATTTCATCCAAATCCATTTAGAAGTTTTTGCGTGAAAGTGTAACAAACATCCATACAGACAAACTTTCGCGTTTATAATATTAGTAAAGATAATATTATAGTAAGTATCTATCTATGCGACAACAGTCATTTATTGTCCGTCCGGATCATCCGTGTAAAAAGCACTAAATACAACCTTTGTAGAGTAATAGTCAGTAGACACGTTGAAATCCGACGCACTGGTGCGGCACGGTTGGCTGCTGTGCTGCGTGTCGCGGGTTCGATTCCCGCACGGAACAAGTATTTGTATGACCTACAAGCAATTGTTCCGGGTCTGGCTGTTAGTATATGTGAGTTTAAATGTTTATAAACGCACCCACAATACAGGAGAAATTCCTAGTGTGGGGCAACGTTTTTTTTTTAAATAAGAAAAATAAATAAATACTATATTTCGTCTGCAAATCCTTATCGACATCGACTTATTAATGAGCATCATATTTCCATCACTCGGTGATATTTTCATCATACCATGTCACATTACAGGTGCTAAACTGACATGGATTTGACGAAGGTTACCCCATTTCCAATGAGAGCTATGTTATTCGATATTCAACGTAGATAGCACTTGTTTCTCGACCTATATTTATTTTTATTTTTATAAGGGTTAATACCAGGCCACATACATTTGTGAGTCATGCAAGCTGGCCAAATATTGGATAAGTAAGTAATATAGGTTAAAAAAAAAATCTCTCGATAAGGTCTCATATTTACTGAACCGAATCTTTACACGTTCTGATTATGAAGGTTGTACATATCATTCTTACTTATAGATTAATTTTAATACCTCTTTATTGACATAATGTTCGTTGACAGAATTTACGACTTAATACTAAGATAAAGTTTGCCGTATTGAGTTTGATAATTTACAACGTCCTAAAGGCTTTAAGATTTTGTTTTGACAGTTTTGAAATGTGCTAGAACAACTTCATGAGCAGAGGTTTAGAAACTAAAATTTAATTTTTGTAAACAAAAATTGACATTAATTGATTATAAAAATACCTCAAAAAGCACCCCACGCTTTATAATTGAATTTTTTTCTCCTTTTTTAGTTTGGTTTTTAAAGCGTGTTTTTTAGTTTTTTAAACTATTATTTATTTAGTTTGGTTTTTAAAGCGTGTTTTTTAGTTTTTTAAACTATTATTTATTTTCTATTTTTTAGTTCTGCTAACTACAAAAACGTGTTTTTTGTTTTGCTAATTTTTTTTTGAAATTATTGAATTGTCATCGGTCCTCGACAAGTTTACAAAGTTTCAATGAAATCTGACCGTTTAAAGTGGGTCAAAATCGTGCTCAAAGGAGTCGGTTACATACAAACAAACAAACATACAAGTGAAGCTAATATAAAGCGTGTAAAAATACAAATTGAATTGAACCACCGCAAAATAACAAAATATGTAACTGTCTAAAGTCCAACTCTCCAATCTCCAATAGTCAACATTTATGTAAAATAATTATTATTTTATTAAACAAATTGTAAAATTAATGCTGTCATGTAATTTTTTTTTCATCCTCAAAATTAATCATTTATTTCGTCCATTCTTATTTTTATTCTGTTAACACCATTGCTATAGGTATGCTCAATCTTAACATGTTATTTTTTTTCTTTTTCTAGAATTCCATAATGTATTTTCATAATTCGTCGTAGAATTCTACATTCTGTATTTTTATTTTTATCTTGTTTATTTACACCTTGCTGAATTATGTGCATGCTGTGGTCTCCTGTAATTTGATGGAGGACACGAAAAATAACCCTTTTTACACGCTTTATATTAGCTTCACTTGTATGTTTGTATGTAACCGACTCCATAGAGCGCGATTTTGACCCACTTTAAACGGTCAGATTTCATTGAAACTTTGTAAACTTATCGAGGACCGATGACAGTTCAATCATTTTAAAAAAAAATTGAGAAAAATGAAAAAATCACGTTTTTGTAGTTAGCAGAACTAAAAAAATTAAAATAAATAATAGTTTAAAAAACTAAAAAACACGCTTTAAAAACCAAACTAAAAAAGGAGAAAATAATTTAATTCAATTAAAAAGCGTGGAGTACTTTTAGAGGTATTTTTATAATCAATTAATGTCAAGCACCCCACGCTTTTTAATTGAATTAAATTATTTTCTCCTTTTTTAGTTTGGTTATTAAAGGGTGTTTTTTAGTTTTTTAAACTATTATTTTTTAATATTGTAATTTACCTATATTTTATGTGTATCGTAACGGGTCGTCAGAGCTAAAAAGTCTAACAACCAGTCTTACTTAGGGGTATCGTATTATCCGGTAACTGGGTTGTGGAGGTCAGATAGGCAGTCGTTCCACGTAAACTACTGGTATTCAGCTGCATCCGGTTAGACTGGAAGCCAACCACAACACAGTTGTGAAAAAGCTAGGCAGATTGATGATTGTGTATCGTTTGTTGTAGATTCCAAATAAATAAATAAAGTTTTCGTGTGTAGGTTTCATGTTTGAACAATTCCATTTTGTTTCTGAAACTGTTCATCTTGTGACGAAACATTGTTTCGAACCTGACCAAAAGTGGGGCCAAAGTGAATATCAAACATTATTTCGTATAATGTAAATTCCTTACGCTTACGCGTGACTACGTTTATTTACAAACCACTATAAACCGCAATTTATCGCAGTTTGCCGGTTTCGTTTCCACGTGTATCTGAACGCTGTGACGAATTTCCTTCAACGATACCCATAACTTGTTATTGTATTACATTGTTATGTATTACTTACCAACCGAAATAAATAATGGAATTTTACCGCTTTTCGTAATATTTTTGTGTTACAATACTTTGTAGCACAAAACTATCTAAATTACGAAATATACTTTGGCTACTACCAAAGTTCATCAAAATGCATTACTTTCCACTGGAGTTAAAGAAAACATGAAAGTCTCAACATGAACTATATTCAGCTGCGAAGACGACGTTGGGTTTACTTTGAATGATAATAATTATGCAACTATGTTGCATATCATTCAAAGTTGAATGATTTATACGATGATATTATGGAAATCACACAAATGCTGTTAAATCGACCGCGTAGTTAAGGTAGGTTTCCACGAAACGGTTTAGGCACCAAAGCACTGAATTAAACGTAGGTATTATTATGGGTCGAAAACCTATATGATAGTTTCCGTTGACATAGAATCACGAAATCTAGCAAAAAAGAAAAAAAATCCAAAAAATAAAAAGTTGAAAATTAAGGTAAATTTTGGTACACGTTTTCGCGAAAATCTAAATTTGCCCATATCTTTTTTATTATGGCGGTATAATGATATTGTATGATTCATAATCTTTCATAAACTGTTACGAAATATGAGGATGAGCACGTGCGGCCCTCGTGGCTCACAGGAGGGCTGTGTTTGTGTTTGTTACGGCTTATTCCAGTGACGTGGTTAATAACCGGCGACGCATCCAAACCAAACATACGCTTCTAGACTTTCATACGAGTATATAAATACCATAAATACTCCGTTTAGTACACACTTGGTGATCTTTCGGCAAGATCGGTTGTTACTTCCGAAATACTACTAATATTATAAATGTGAAAGTTTGTGGAGATAGATGGATGGATGGGACCTGGATTAACACATAGGATACTTTTTATCCTGATAGTACGTTCCCGTGGGATAATTTTCCACCTCCAAGCGGGCGAAGCCGCGGGCAACAGCTAGTACTTACTATAACAGTTTAATAATATTGATTTTCCTTCTCTCCCTAAAGTGTCGCTATATATAGTTTACACTGTACAGATAATATTTCTCCTAGTCTTTTTTTTTGCTTTCCACTTATAATTACTTGGTTCACTTTAGTTTATTTAAAATACAGAAAAGGAAAACCCAACATTGGCAAACGTGTCTATCTCGTAAAATTACCGACCAAACATTTAACCCTGGCACAATCCAAGAGCCAGACAAAGCCATTACTGTAACCCTATCTCACGGAGGGAAGTCTATTCGGTTGCTAACCCATCTACGACTAAGGTACATTGTATAGGTAAAATACAGAGGTATTTCGTGATTAATCCGTTGAAAGCTCGGTCTTAGACATTGCTTTACGTTAAATGCTTTTACAACCTTGTATATATTCATAGGTTTTTACTTGACTTTTTTATCATCAATTGTTATCATCATCCAGAGCCTTCTTTGGCGCAGTGCTGGACATCAGCTTTCTCCCTCGTACGCAATTCTTTCCCACCTTGTTTTCAATCTTGTCCACCTCTTCATCATTTCAGCCCGGAATCACTCCTATTTTTCAGCCATACTTCCCGGTTTCGTGAATCCCTCATTCAGGTGTTTCCCGCGACTGTTATGATATCATCAACCCAACGCGCTTTTCGACAGCCCTGGTTTCTTTGACCTAACCTTGACCACCATTCGATCAAAGCTTTACTACATTAGCCATCTCCTCGTCTAACTAGATGTTCTGCCCAACTCCAATTGAGTCGCATTGCCCCGTCCCCGACTTAGTAGACTTTTGACCGACGACGGATTTCGGTATAGCAAAATGCCATGCATGGCTCGCTCCATGGCCCTTTGTGCTTTTCTTATGCGGTGGACAAAAAAACGTATTTACAAACTTTTGTCCAAGTCATCCCGAAAATAATCCTTGTCATCAGTCCGGTTCTTGTACTAAGTTGATGTTTGTATTCGTTACTAGCTGACCCGGCAGACGTTGTCCTTTTTTTTAATGTGGAGAAATGCTCATGCATACTGTCTACCACGGGGAGATAGCGCAGTTATGTGGGACTCTTACCAACTAAAACTCCACGGTGTCCTCCATTGCCGCTTGTGGCGGGAACAAGGGAACGCGGAAGCCATCCGCGGACCCACCGCGGCTGTCCGTTGCCGTACCCTCCTCGTAGGGGAATAACCCCCATCACCGGCGCACCACCAACCAAATTGCATAACGGGATCGTCTGGTGCCTACCAGACGATCCCGTGTATGGCACCCTTGGTCCTCCTGCGAAGGGTAAGCACAGTGGCCCCACCGCCTACCACTTTTCGGCCGCAGTGGATAGGGAGAGCGGCCAGCGCTATACCGATATTCCTCCATTGCGGCCCCACCGCGTCCGCCATCAAAGGGTGGCGGCCCCGTCGAGGCCACGGAAGGGAAGACCGCTGCTCAGAAACACCGGCACTCCTCCTCGGCCGCAGCCTGTAACCCTCAGCCGCGATGCCTCCCATTCGACATCGCGGCCCGCCTCAGTTCCGGTGCACCTCACCGCAACCTACTTTTTGGCCGCTACGTCGTCGGCGTGGCACCAAAAGCCCTGACGAGCGGCCCCACCTCGGGGTTCCTCTTCGCTTCACCGCGGGTGCGGAAGCCACGGCTACTGAGCCCCCCCGCAACGACAATGCGGGAACCCATCAGGGGGGGACAGACAGTGTTCTGTCTTAACTATGTATATTTAATTCGCAAGTTAATATGGTCGTTAAGTTTTCTTAAATTTTCTAATGTTACGCGCAACTCATAAGAACCTTATCTTGGCAATTACAAACACAACATAAAAAGAATTAGCAAAATTGGTCCAGCCGTTCACGTGTGATGCCGTGACCAAGGGAAATAGGGATTCATTTTTATATAGATAGATTAGTATTTTCATAACCAAATCACTTGAATATACCTACGTATCATATTAAACATCTCCGTCACGTCCTTCATAACCTGTATTATACATAACATTATATGTTTCAAATTACCCATTCGTAAATTGTTCATTCAAAAAGTATTATCCATTTAAGTCGGTGTATTGTTGTTGTATTCCTTGAATATAAAACAACGGCTGCGTTCCCCCTCTGTGTCGAGCAAAGCTGTATTGGACTACATAAATAGGTAGCTATTACTTATACCACAGATGTATTTCTATGGATTCTGAACAGATGTTCATGCGATCAAGGGTTAGAGGTATCAAACTTGTGTAGTCTTGCCCTTTTTGTAGTCAAGGTCTCGTACCTAAATCGAACATAGTGAGTAAGAAAGTTGCGTACGAATATTCTGAAATGTAGATAATCCATCACAATGTTTACGCGAACTTTTTAGAGGATGAAAACTTTGATAGTGTAATCGTTGGCGTAGGTCGCCTCAGTTTGTACCTTAAATACACTCATCACAAACTGAGCTATAGCTGTATCAGATTAGGATACGTTTTCGCGTACACTATCGTGTTCACTGGCAACAGTGTTCGTGTATCAGTGTCAACGATCGTGTGACTACTCAGCTTTTACTTGTTGGGACACGATTTCATCGCAGTAGCGATATCGATCAGCTGTTTGTTTGCATTGCGCTACAGGGGTCGCCAACCCACAATCCCACATCACATGCGTGGCGATGACACCATTCCGATACGAACGGCAAGCCAAAAATACATTTAGTGAATGAACAAATCCCGCCAATTCCGAGCAATCCTGAAGCTGCTGTGGAAAATTTCACATCCGGCGACCGCCTGGAAACCTTCCGACAGCGTCACGCAAAAATGGACTTTGTTCGTGTGGATCAAGGGTTTTAGATATCATGGAGGGTAGGTCAGGAATTGTTTTTGTTCATGCTCATGCATTCGAAATTGGATAAGCCAGGTGTGAATAACAAAAGGCTTGGTATTCAATATCTAAAATGAAATGCAAAAGTTAAGTACTTCACGACACTAGCAATTTCAGACTATCAACATTTCACCTTTCTAAACCTACATTTTTATTTAAAACGCCGCACTGTGATAGATAACTTGGTATATCTGAGTAATTTCAGTGTCGGCAGGACCGCAAATCCCGGTAATTTGCACGGAACCGTTCGCCTGTCAGGATGGGGTGCTTAATCTTCAGCTTGTGTCGCACGTTCCTCAGATGTAAGGGTGTGCACATAACGTGTAAGCTCACTCTATTTTCGGAACACTTCGCGTGGTGTTAGTGTCAGTCTTGACACTGGAGTTACGTGAAATATTTTACAATGCGAAGTGAAATTCGAGATGTCTGGCGCGCGGAAATTTATTTCACGTTAATTTACACCCTGTGACGTGTGATAGCTGTAGAATGCGTTTTCAGAGCGAACACTCCAGTGAAAGTCATCCATGTAGGTTAAAAACATTAGCATCCTCTTTGAACCTCTTATCAACGCGCAAACATGCCCCTGAATTAATATTTAATACACAAGCAATGAAAATATTTTTTCTTTCAGGATTTGTTTAGGTAATATAAATACATTAACTTATAAAGGATATACCCTTGTAAATATCGCTGGATAAATTCAGAATTTCCCTTTAGTTCAACCAGCTAACGAACTCATAATAATCATTGTAAATGTTGCCTCAATGGAATCAAAATAAAAGCGATGAATCCAATTAGCCGAAAAAAAATTAAAGGGGAAACTTGGAAGTTGTTATCCACTGGCTAATTACAGTCTGTGTAGAAACTTCAGCAGTCAATCAAAACTGTCCCTTACTTTAAATAATGTAACTTGAGAAAATGTCGTCGATAATTTATTAAAGTCCCAACTAAGACGCATGTCCTAGAACTCGGATAAATGACTCTAATTTATTAAAACGATATTATTTCCAAAGGCGTCTCTTTTCAAGATCCCTTTTGTAAAATGACTAGACTGGATAGTCGTTATTTATTTTGGACCCTTATTAAATATCTTTGTTGGGAGTCTACTTGAGAATTTATTAAGGAATCTTTTTGTAAAGTGTCAAGTATTATTATAGGCTAACGAAGGCCTCTGATTTCAGGGACAGCTCCAAAGATAGTCACGTAAAATATAAACTTTGGGTTTGGGTGCGGTAATTTTGTACATGAAAAGGCGCCGCATCACGCGGTTGTATGTAGTTTTATTACACCTATATATTCGTGGCGTGCTGTAATTTATTTCAGATAAGGATCGGGAGCATGCTTGGCTTAGTTCTGCGGCCGAATGATAAATGACGTAAGCACTGCCAACATCTAAAGAACCTGCGTTTGTTTAACACTTGGCACAACCATTGGCACTTATTCGACAGTAAAATTTTATGAAAAAAAAGTAAATTTCTTACTTAAATTTTCTTTAGAATATCGCATTGACCCAAATGTGTAACCCGATAATACTGATTGTGAGTCGGTTCCTTGCCAAAAACTGGCTAAACTTAAATATATCGTTATTTCGTTCATTTATTTATTTATTCACAAAACAACAACAATGCCACTTAGGATAAATAAACTAATCTTACAGCCAATTACGGATTTACAATTTAATAACTACACTTATTACATGCATCCGAAACAAACAGGATGTCATGCTAGCACCTTCTAAGCATATCTAAGTGTGCAGTGTGGGTGGGTGTGTAGAAGTGTGTGTGAGGAGTTGTAATGGTGTATGGTCACGGATTACTTTATTCAGTTCTATTTAGAATTATTAGTCAAAACGTCGCATACAGAAGTCAAGTAAGTAAGTTCAGTTAAGAGCTTTGCATACTTTTGCTGACGCGGGGGCTTAATCATTGCAAAAAACCTGCTTACGTAATACTTGAATGGCTCCAAAGAAAGAAATATAGAAAACAAAAAAAATGCTTAATGCCATGTCTCTTTGTAGCCAGCATAGAAAAATGTTCTTCTAGTTAAAAGTACAAAATGAAAAGGGTCTAGATTGGGTTTCATTGCTTTTATCCACAAAATAATCATCGCGATGGCATTGTCTAGTTTTAACTGTTTCTATTTCAGTAAAGAGAATCGGTGTACTGTGAAAACGATACGAAAAATTCTTTGCATTTTTTTTGATATTCCGTTTTCTGAATCCTTTGTTGGCTTCAGTGGAGCTTTTGTTGAAATTCACAATCATTTCAAACGTTGGAAAGTATTAAATGTTTTGTCCTTTTCATAAAATCTCCCATCTACAGGATCATTAGCTTTTATTGAACGAAAAACACCCGTTACGAGTTTTTATTGGAAAGAGGCACTGTTCTTGAGACTGCAAGATATACAGAAACGTCATGTATAAGATCTTGTCTACGTCCTTGCATATATTTTCTTTTAGTGCTAATAGTCTAGTATTATGAGTACTAAACAGTGTTTACAGAGATACAGAACACTTTTATTTACATGTTCGTATTGAATTAGAATCATAAACTGTCAGTATTTTGTTTACAAACTCGATTTCCAACTTACGGAACTACAAAGCTCTTCATTTTCGAAAACCAGAAAATGTTGGCATTTTTACATTTGACTTAACACATCTAGGTATACATACCTACAGATAAGTAACATTGGAGTATCTGTTTGTAATATTAAAATAACCGCTTTTTACTAAATGCATATGGATGCTATCATATATAAATGCATATGATGGCTAATCTCTGAAACGGCTGGACTGATTTTGACGGTACTTTCACTGGCAGGTAGCTAATATAATAAGAAGTAACTTAGGCTACTTTTATTTTAGAAATTTTGTTTATTTTTATTTAATAGTAAGAAAATATGTATTCCGCGCGAACGAAGTCGCGGGCACAGCTAGTCTTTAATACTTTTTTTTTGGCTGGGAAATCATTAAATAACTTCTCCCGCTCTGGGTGGAGCAGGAGGGCTTGTCAGACTTTTACTGACTAAAACCCACCCGTGTTCGCTCAGTTGCCTGTGTGCCAGGGGCCGCGGTATCTCTTTCGAGCAACCTGCACCCCTGGCAGGCTTCTTTGAACTGTCGAGTTACTGAATACAATTAAAAGTCGAACTATACATATAGTGTTAACTCTATAATCTATATCTTGTGTCCTTCCTTTTCCTGTTTTCATATTATGAACTGCTAGCTTCTGCTTACAACTTCGTTTGCGTGCAAAATTCGGCCCACGACCCACTGCGTCGCACCCCATCGCCCCGCCTGCCCGCGCTATAACTTATTTTTTGCTTGCCTAGTGTTTCTTCTGACTTTTTTTCTTTTTACTCGTCTCCTAAGGATTGTAGTATCATGTTAAATAATCTTCCTCAAGAATTGCAAAAAATATTTTTCAAATCCGACTGGTATTTCCAGAGATTTGAGCGTTCAAACCAACAAATAAAGTCTTCAGCTTAATTATAATACTACCTTTTGCCCAAGGTTCCGCTTGCGTCGATGTCGGTTATCACGTAAAAAAGTAGCCTAGGTCTTTCTCCATATCCCAGGCTATATCTCTGCCAAATTTCATGACCATCGGTTTAGGCGTGAAAGCGTGACAGACAGACAGTCCGACAGAGTTATATTCGCATTTATAATATTACATATTATAGTAGGGAAGTAGGGATAAATGTGTACATATCATAGATGTTTTATTTTTCCCTAGTTTTGGTCAGACACGTGTCGAAAATGCTCATCTGCTCTATAAATAACTTATCTATTATAACTCTAAGTTCATGTCTATTATTATACGAAGCATTATGAAAGTTTTATAACCAATCTATTTCAACGATAATCAATTCACTGATGTTATAATATAATATTAGTGACCCTATTCGTTTCAGTTCAGAAAGTTCTGAATTCCTAACTTGTTAGACACATTAAAATTTGTTCTTGGATCTGGATAAAAAATAAAATTTAAGTATTATTTTGTTAATAAATTATTTAGTAGGGTTCTAATTGTTTAGTTTTCCTATACTTAGATTATTCAAAACAATTTCAAGTCTATTTTAGATTTTGACTGTTGATTTGTTACAAACGATCTGATGTCAGCAGAAGTAATAACGATATAGTAACTTGCTGTCGATAGTCATCATTTAAGCCAAAAGACGTGTCCACTGCTGGACATACGCTTCCTCACTTAAGTTTAGCTATTCTTCGATAGAAAACAGTAAATTTGAACAGGTCCAGAAAGAAGAACCACTGTCCAAGGATTTGTTGACCACTTTTTTATAAAACACACTGCAAGGCCGCGTCCTAACCAAAATTTTGTGTAGGGTAGGTACCACAACTAAAATGTGAAAACCAAAAGTTTAATAAAAAAAACAACCCACTTCCAGAAACAACATACCAAAGTTACAAATAACTTAAGTTGATAAGTTTGAAAGTCGGCAAAAATCTAAAAATCAAAATGAAAAGACTTCCGAAACTAAAGTTATTTTTCACTTTGTTGAGTTGTTGTAATGCCTTGTTTGGAAGTCTGTGTTTTTAGTATATGAACAGGACATAGTCGCGCATCAATCAAGTGCCGTTTGTACGTAAAAAAACATGCAAACGATCAGGTCAAGAGGGGTTAAAATGTTTTGGATGATACGCGTACAATCACAAATTGAGCAACATTCAATTCCGAAAATGTAATCAAATCTTGAGCCCCGAATTTTATTCCAATGCGAAGGAATCTTCCAATTCTGAAATTGATAGACAAAATATCGTTTCGCTTTACCTGTATCTGACATTGTAGGGGTGACTTGAAATTTCAATTACTGGAATTTTAAGAAACTAATATTTATGGTCCTATACAGAATATTTAAGATAGTACGGAGCTTGTACGTCCGCCTAATCGTCGTTGAAAAGCTTAAATTGAATATACACCGGTCCTGCCCGGCTGGACATGAGTTGGACTTCAACTCATGTCCAGCCAGACTATTCATGTATTTCTGTATCAATGCTCCCACAGCCAGGCGCGACGTGAAGGTGCGGTGCGATCTGATAGAACAATTTCGATTAAATTATTACCTATTCTACTCTAGAGAGTCGCGTCGCGCCTATCTGTGGGACCCTTTAGTCGATAAAGGTACGTAAAAAAACATACGGCTACTATTGGTGTGTATCTTTATTTTACATAAATGTCAGCATTTATATTTGAACGATTTATCTTTCTTATTATATTATATATTCTTGTTTCTTTATTTGTTTATGCACTAACAAGATTATCAATGCATCCATCATCAAAATCCACCTGTCCTATTAGTACTAAAACCTTATAGAAACGAGTTACGAAGTTCTGAAGAAATTCGGCACACTTTTTATAAGGCACCATCATTTGTTACAACTTTCCCTTTCGTATGTCACGTTGTTTCAACTAGTCAATGCCACTGATAGCACATCCATTGAATAATAAGCGGTTGAAGATTTATGAGTTTTTTATTGTGTGGTTGCCATGTCAACTGTTATGCATTTACGATTGATTTACATATAATATGATCATAATAATTTGTCTATTCATAAACTGTGTGTTTTTTTTTCAACAGCACATGGCCACAGTTTTGTTCTTGTCATTGTTATCCCCTTTGCCGAAAATGTCATTACAATACAATATAGATTAAAAAGTTATAATTAAGCCAATCAAAACGTTTAAGTTCTAACTTCAGTTGACATTAAGATGAGAGCTAAGAACAGACAGATAAATCAATTTCCAACGATTTTTTTATCTCTACACGTGTCGAATCACAAATAGAATTTCACGAAAGCTAAAATTGAATTTCTGAAGACGACATCGTGTAGGACCGTTTCGAGAAAATACCTTGTAAATAATAGGTGATGCTTCAATTGTTTTCCAGCTATTTTGGAAACAAAGTGACAAAATTGACACGAGCATGATTATACATTCAGAGATCAAATAAGAAATACAATTGAGTCTTTATATTTTTTTTTAACCTGTCAACTACCGGCTAATGAGACACAATTAATTTTCTATTGTAATGGCCTCTTATAGGGGCTGCGCGGTACTTAACCGATAGAATTAAGTTATAATTTATCTTGAAGTCTACTAAACTCTGTAACTATCTTAGATAGTGAATGAGATTTCAGTAGATTCAAATAAAGGAAAGGGTGGATATTTTCCTAGAAAAGAAGTAACATTTTAAGTGCTCTTTGATAATAAGTAGATCGTTGCATTCACATTTGTCACCATCGAGTTTCAAATAAGTTAAAAATTTATTATTGTTCTAACGTCAGTTCTTCAAGAAATCAGCAGACATAAAGATCACAATAAAACAAAGATTGGCATCTCATACGTTGACCCCACTTCGTTCAAGTTGAAGATAGAAACATTTTATAAAAAGTTATCGTGGAAAAGTTTCACGAATATAGAAATCACACGCCCGCCATGTCATGTCGGGGATTATAATACAACTTTGGGGTATAGTCCAAAAAATATACATTGCCAACAAAGAAAAAGATCAATGAAGATTTTAAGCAGTTTAAATTTTGAATGAATTTGATAAGTTTCTTTTATCATTTCAGGTAATTTCCGTACATGCGACCAAACAGATGGATTCTATTTCCGTAAGTATTATTTCTGATTATAAATCTTATTGCATCTTGATCATCATGCAAAACATCACTAACATCCGTCACGCGAAGTACATTGTTATTGTTAATAAAAGGTTTGTATTTGTTTATTTTTTAATGAATGGTGTCATAACATGTAATAAAGTTACACAATGCCGTCAAATCGTTATCACGATCACTGTTATCTTTCTTATCAGAATTGTGGTAATTATTACGCAGTTAACCCAGTGTCCGGACAAACGTTGAATAAATAATTTTGAAATATTCATTAGCATTTGGAGTGATGTTTATTCTTTTGGGTACCTATAAGTCTGTCATTATGAAATACTACAGTAGCAATTAGCTACGAATCGTCGCATAGATTAAACCCTTGCGTATTGAATGCAGCAGCATCTCCGGACTTCATTCATTAGTTCCCGTGCTCGTCTCCTATCGTGTCTACTGTTGATAACTGTCTCTATACGACACGCGGCTCACGTACCTACTCGTATGTTAAAGAGTGAGTGCGTGTTGCGTCTCGTCAATCGCTATTCGACCTCTCTGTTTATTGTCCGTGTTTTCCTGCTCCGTTTGTGTACAATGTTCCGTTGCGCACAGTGCGTATTCGAGTTATCTGCTAAACACTCACCATTCAATCGACTGTGGAAACCTGTAATAGCTTTACATACCTGTCGCTATATCTTTATCTTCGGGTCTGTGTCATTCAGATTTGTCATCCACTAATGAGTTTTCATCGCATTTATTGGATGATTTCTATTCGATATCGCATGTTTCTGCTCCAGTGTCATACACACAAAAGCAGGAAAACGTGAAATGTTTATATGTGCAGTTGCAGAGTGATGTTGTGTTTTTATGCTGTTTATCAGTTTCGGATTGAGTGTGTGTGAGCCGTGCGAGTAGTAAGACTGTGTTTATGATGCGGCCGCGTATGTGTGTGGTGCGGCGTCGGTGTGGGTGTTCCTGTGTCGGCGCGAGGCGCGGCGGACGGCGGAGCGCGGTCGGTCGGCGGCGCCAGTTCACTTCTGAGCGCCACGGGGCTGCCGCGCTCTTGTCGCGTAGAACCCTAGTTCGCGATCCCAATAACTTTGTGCACTGGAAACTTTTCAAAGCGATTCCGGACGGATCCGATGGCCGCGGATCACTTTCGTTTCGAATTTCGAGTCGCGTCGTAAAGTAAAACGTGCGAGCGATCATTGTTGCGTGTTTATACGAGTCGGTCGGTCTATTTTTGAATATTCTCTAAACGCTTGACGGCGAAGTTTTCGAAACGCAGCCCGCCGAAGCCGGGTTAACGTCCGCTGTGTATGCAGCACGCCTGCATCACGTCTCTTGTGTTTTTGTTGATGGATTTTTGTTGTTAACCTCCACAGTTTTATCCGACAACCGTTATCTGTAAGTATGACCCCGGTTGATTTACGATACTAGCTTGGCTGTGTTTTCATTCTAAACTGTAGAAATAAGTAAAAAAGAACAATGTTGTTTATTAGATATCAAGTTTTATATGGAATTGTGGCTGTTAATTACCCAAAACTGAGTAAAATGTTGTTAGCAATAAAAAAAAACAAGCGACATTCATATAGACGCGCATACATGTGGTGTATGAGTAGAGTATGTGTGCACACAAACATACACATTAGTCCATAGTGTCGGCGTTCACTACATGCATTTTAGCACAAGCATAATAAAGCATTTATTACGTGAACCTTTATGCATTATTGCATGCACTGCTTGTACTGAGTGAAGGGCTGCTAATTAGAATCGTGTAAAGGAATAAGAACTTATTCTGACGAGTTTCGAGTCCACTTCTAGTTCACTTACGCTTCCCCTCTATCACAATGATACATGATTCATAGTTGTTTGGTCAAGCGAGACTGACACTGTACGGACGTTTATCTTTTTAACACACTTCTTCGACAGCGTTTTGTTTTTATTATTCGTGTTGTGGCAACTTGGTTTATTAAATTGTTGACTCGTTTATATTTCAATTAGTCAAATATGACAATCTATGCTAATGTTTGACCAATCATATAAACAAAGTCATGATAATACCTATACATAGATTCGGAATTTTCTATACTAATATTCTAAAAGCAAAATATTTAATTTTAGTATGTTTTTTTTTGTTACGCTTTCGCGCTAAAATAACTAAACGTATTTGGATGAAATTCTGCACACACATATACCATGACCTGGCTAAGGATATAGGCTACTTTTCATCCTGGATCGCAGACGAAGTCACGGGTAACAGCTAGTTCTGAATAAAATTAAAAGCAGACTTGGCAAAATAGTAGAGAGAACATTAATATTGAGCACATGCTTACTAATTGTAGAAGATCGAAATTCCTATGAAGGTCTGTGAGCCTCTTCAAACAGAAGCAACATTTACTCCATGTGGTGAGCGAGATAACACACGTAATGAGTTAAAGTAATGCGGGGTCCACTTTGTTTTATTATTTGGGGTAGCAACCGTAGCAAGCAACTCCCGGCTCACCTAAGCAAAGATTGAAGCAACAATTTTGCTGGTACATGGAAGGGTTTAAAGTGTTTTCTTTAATGTATTGTGTGACAGTTGTAAACCCGATGTTTACGAGCATCAACGGAACCCTTTTCCCTTATTCGTCTTTTACGATTTGCGCACAATGATACGCACGACATTCTCGTTTTTAGGTCGAAGTTGGATTACTTTTTTCAATCATTTGATTTGGGACTAGAGAGCATAGCCCTATACTATATACATCGTATTTTTGTGGACGATTGATGGAAAGGTTTAAGGTTTCCGAATTCAAAAAGTCAAAGAGTCTTTTTAATAATTTAGAGAATTAATGAGACACGTGAATATTTGCTGATCGCCAAAAACTCGTTGTATCGGTTTTTAAGGCACATTCGAAATGATACGACAGTGTAAAATACTATGTATTTTTTTATCCACTTATGTAGGTAGTTTTTTAGTTGTCCATGAGAGTCATTGCAAAAATTGCTTAACCGGTTTTGGCGACCAGCTCCTTTCGATTTTTTTTTCATTGATTTTTGAATTCATCATTAAAATCATCAAAAAAAGAATGAATTCCGAAGAATGGAATTATCACTTTTTTGTTCTAGCTTGTGCTTCATCTATAGGCTAAGGTTTTAGAAACCACAAACGTTGCCTTCCCTTATCAACAATTTCTGTATTTTTGGTCAAGAAACCGAACTGGCTGAAATTAAACACTGCAAAACTCCCCTAGAATTCAAACCTCACAAAGATCTCAATTTCTTACAGTCAATGTTACAGTCTTAATGAAATGATGTTTATCTCTGTAAGTAGATCTTTTAGATACATTTACACAATTTTACTAGACACTGTTTAGGCACTAAACTTAGTCCTAAAACATGCCCCTTTTTATGAAGTATAAAACCTAATAGGCTTATGTAGGATAGTGGAAAAGGGTTTTCAAAGAGGTTTTTTCTTCGAATACACGTGAAAAAACATATTTTAATCATTCTAGTCTTCCTAAATTTTAAAAGAAAAACTAGCAAAATTCAACGCAAAACTATTAAAAAAATCTAAGAGCACGAACAAACTTAGTATGTACATATATTGATACAACAAAAAACAAAAATAGGTCCAATGGTTTTCGAGTTATTGGCACACAGACAAGCAGATAATGTTTTAGAACTTTTCCCTATTGTACGCTTATTTGGCTTCGTATTACAAACTGTTCTTTTATTTGTTACTTTACCCTTGTTACTTTAAGAACAAGTTTCTTATATCAAAACCAAAACTTCCTCCCATTAAAATTTTCTGTAGTACTTATATCAAAACCTTTCACAATAAATCAAATCATTTGTATGTATACTGCACAACAAGAGTGCGCAGAACAACTAAAATATATACATATAATATTATATACACAGTAGGCACATGAGTCGTTCGTACATGGTATATTATCGTATATAGCGGGTGACGCTGTTCATTATACTATCTAAATATTATGCTAATATATAGGTAGTAGGTACCTATGTACTAACCCAAACAATTCCATTCTAACGCGTAGTGTTTTGCGGTTTATCAATGTACATTACACAAGTTCACACACACGCGTAGCATTCGCACACGCATAGATTAAGAGTCGTTTCCACGTCTCAGATGGACCCTCCCACCCCTTAGAGGTCATCCGTGTCAAAGATATTGTCTATGCTTCTCAATGAAGTAGTGTATTAGGTAAATGTTAAGGTGCAATATTGGGATTTCCTGTACATAAATTAATTTGTATGTATACCCATGGATTAGTACACAAATTTTGCAATGAAAATAAACTATTTGTATTTGTATGGACCAGTATTAGAAATAGTATTACATTTGCTACATGTTTTTTGGTGGTACTTCTATCAAAAAGTCCGATATATATTAGATTAAATAATAATTTCCATGTGGCCAAGGACAAATCCATTTATTAATCTACATTTTATTAATTAATCATGTTCGGATCTGCTTTGACTTGCGTCGGCGCACCGTATCTTAGTCTTGTTTGTAAGTAATTTATCGATAATGATTTGAAAAAAATGCAATTAATTACGTTTATCTATCACGTGCATTCTATAGTATCACGAGATAGATTTATGAATGTAATAAGTAGGTAAGTAAAAAGACGTCAAGAACCTATATAAATCACCGACATAGTTTTATAGAGTACATAATCTTTTACTATGAAAAATATAACGCTAAAATCTTAAGATTCTTCCAAAAAATCTTTAATAACCTGACTTGACCTATCTTTATATCATCACAGATTAAAAAATATCGGACCATTGCGATTCCGTATCACACACGAAGGGTTTCGTACCACAAGTTCAAAAACTCCGAAAAAAAAAGCCATGTTTCCTGTATGAAGACCCCCAATAGAAATACACTCTGTGAAAATGTCAACTGTCTACCTATTATGGTTCATGAGATACAGCCCGCTGACAGACAGACGGACGGACCCTATAACCACAATAATTTAATATCTATACCTACATCATAAACATTAAAGTCGCTTTTCGTGTGACCGCGTTGTTGTTCGCAACTACCCAACGGTTTTTGTTGTGGTTTTTACATTTTACCGGCACTTAGAGAACTTATATGGAAGGTTTATGTGTATAATACATTAATATATAAGTACTTACATATCATGAAGAAATCTCGATATTTCGTCAAGTGGTAAAAACCGTGCGAAGCAGGGGCGGGTCGCTAGTCTTATCATAACTTCCACACGACAGAATCTACATAATTGCCACATAGATTTACGCGATTCTCATTGTTACCATCTTGAGATTCCAACTACCAAATATGACATTGTCATACAAAGCACAAAATTATACGAAAGCAATTGTAATCGAATTTACTGGTAACCAGAGAAATCGTGTTCTGAGTTTGGTTCTATCTCATATACTATTGATAAATAATAAGACAATTTCAGAAACTAATTGGAAGCTTCTCTACCTATTTCTTCACTAATTTGTAGCTAACACACGCACACTTTGGGCACGCCACGATAGCGGCGGTAAGTCCCCTCTTTGAGGAGTGGCTTGAGAGGCGGCATGGCGTCCGCACCTTCCGCCTGACGCAGGTACTCACCGGACACGGTTGTTTTGGGAGGTTCCTGTTTCGCATAAGGCGGGAGGAAACGCCCGGGTGTTTCCATTGCGAAGATCGCCCTGAGGACACGGTGGAGCATACGGTGGCGGTCTGCCCGGCTTGGGCGGAGCACCGCCGTGTCCTCGTGGAGGCGATCGGCGGCGGCGATCTCTCGCGTCCGGCCCTGTATGCTTACTCTCGACACTCGATCTCAATTGGAATTTGAAATTGTGATCGAAAACTTGTCATTTCGCACTCTTGAATGTTAGACTAGCGCTCGATTGGAATCGTATTAGGTGGATATTTTTGGAACTAAATGAAATCGACTTTACTCGAACGAATGCACCTTTTCGGTACTCTTGACGAGATTTTGACATTGACATATCGAGTTTGAAATCGTGTTTTGATCAAAATTGAACGATTACAAAAAGGCTATTTTTTCGGGATCGAGTTTGTTAATCTGACTGATTTGTGAAGTTTTTATTGTGAATAATGGCACGTTTAGAACTTATTTGTGATATTTTGGACAATGCTCATAAGTTAGACATGAGACAAAGGCGGAATTTGAGACGAATGGCGCGTTATGCCGACAGTGCGTTTGCCATGACTGATGATGAATTTAGGAAAAATTACCGAATAAATAAGAAGCTTTTCGAAGCGATATACAAGGATTTGGAACCTTTGATGCCCCAGCCTACTCGGCGTAGCGACATACCAAGAAAATACAAGGTTCGTAAACTCCATGTTCAACTCCAATTCCATGTTCACATAGTATTTTACTGAGGTATTTTTTATTTAATTGTGTATAATTTTATTTTTTAGGTTTTGGTGGCTCTTTCATTCTACGCCACAGGCAGCTACCAAAGATTAGTAGGTGGGACACAAGGCACAATGATGTCCCAACAATCAGTTTCCAGAGCAATAAGAGAAGTTACAAATGCTCTTAATGCAAATGAGATTTTAAATAAATGGCTAAAGTTTCCACATACTCGCCGACAACGAGACTTTATTAAACAAAGGTACATACTTCTTTTTACCTTAGTAATATTAAACAGTACCTATCATTCAATACTTTTGATATGTTGTTTTGATATGTTTGTTTTCAACTTATTTCTTAAGATTAATAAGCTAATAATATATTACTTTCAGGTTTTATGAAAAATTTAGAATACCTGCAGTCACAGGATGTATTGATGGTACTCATGTGGCTATTGTAAGACCATCACAAAATGAAGAGCGGTTTTACAACAGAAAAGGTTACCATTCAAGAAATGTTTTAATTGTGAGTTAGGTTGGATATTTTTTAGTTATTCTATTTGAGTAACTGTAACTTTCTATAAAAAGTATTTCTTTTACAGATTTGTGATGCAGATCTTAATATACTAAGTGTAGACTCATCATTCGGTGGAGCCTCACATGATACCTTTGTTTGGAACCAACATCCTGTTAAAAATCACATTTCAAATTTAATAAATGCAGGAGAAAGAGTTTTTTTACTTGGTAAGCATTTCATACAGTTGTTCAAATTGGTTTATTTAGGTATAATAATTACCAAGTGATTTTAATATGATTGCAGGTGATTCTGGTTATCCTCAAAGGGAATATATGATGACTCCAATAGTGGATGCACCGCCAGGGTCAGCTGAAGAGTATTACACTAATCTGCATTGTGTGGCTCGCAATACTGTTGAGCGGACAATTGGGGTTTTAAAAAATAGATGGAGATGTCTTCTGGGCCATAGAGTTCTTCATTATCATCCAGACAAAGCATCTAAAATTATAAATGCATGCTGTGTTTTACACAACATTTGTAACCGAGCACGATTGGGTCTGGATGATATTGAGGATCCCATACCACCCATGGGAGAAATGCATTTGGCACAGAGTGAGTTAGAGGTGGATCGGGGTTCTGCCTCTGTTGAGCTGCGCAGAGGCCTCGAGGCTCGTGCACAACTTGTTCAAGAACTGTGGACAGGTCGGCGTCTCCATTAATATTATTTTGTTATGTAAGAATTTACTTAGACTCATTCTCATCTTTTATTTACACTCAGTGATTAGTTTAACTCACACACTGACTCATTACTTGTTAATATTGTAGGAAAATCGTACCTATACTTACTTTTACAATGTTTGTAAATGTGTGAACACTATGTATCTATCACAGAATTAATTTATCTGTATTGCTTCAATTTGATTCTGTTTACCTATTTTGGTATGGTAATTTTATTCTGGGTGCATCGTTTTCACACATAATCATATAGTGAATGTACTATGTTAAATATTGTACTTGAAACATTTTAAAAGAGTAACGGTGGAGTTTCTTGCCCATTCTTCTCCATACGAAACTACATTTTGGAAGGGGCGACTAGAATCAATTCTATTTTAATGTAAATGTTGATGTTCAAAAGTGCCTTTTAAGTGCCTATTTGAAATAAATGCTTTGACTTTGAAACAGACAGCTGTGCTGCTGGGGAGTTTGTTGCGCCACTTCTTCTTCTCAGCTAAAGCACTAGGAAGTGGTGAAGGGTGGGCGTTTTAGGGGACTGTCTTATGTTTTTTGACGTTCAAAAAGTGCTGTTTCTCAGCCTAATTTGAATACATGACTTTTGATCTCATTGTATGTAATTAAAATCCTTATTGAATGAAACTTCTTTTGTCTTATTTTACTCTTTTATTGTTTATTATTATACAATAATAAAATACAATTTAACTTCTAACTTTAAACTAGTACCTACTTAAAACCCTAAAGTACCTAATAAAAGCTTAAATTACTGGCTATTTTGTCTTAGGGCATCAGCAATGTTATTGAGGGCATTTGCCACAGTTTGAGAGCTTTCTGATATGGCTCTTGAGAGTCCCTCCATCTGTTCTATAGCTCGAGATAAGGCCCTTGCTGTGACAGTTTCTGCTTCAACCCTCCGTCTCTCTATCTCTGCGAATCTCTCCCGATCTTGATCCAACATAGTCCTTGATCGGATAGGCTGTCCTGAGGGCAGGCTGCTCCTTCTAGGACTATGTTCTATTGGTGTTGTAACTGACAAATAAAATAACATTTATTTAAGTTTTATCATCATGAAAGATGGCACACATAGTTTGAAAGAAAGTACCTCTCTCAGTCTCCACATTTTGCACAGGAGTAACACGAGACTCCAATTCATTGGCATCCATATCAAAATCTGGGGTTGGAATGACAAGTTCTAATTGGATGTCATTCTGGCTTTGGCTCTGCAATTATTTAACAAATTATAGTATAAGTACTTCATTGTGAAGGTGTAATTTTTCATGTTTTTGAAAGTTTACATTTTATGTACAAAAATTTATAACTCAGCTGACTTACTGTGGATGGAAACGGATTGGCCGCAACATGGCTGTCTCCTGTAGCAAATTGAAGGCCCCCCATCACTGCTAATAGGCGTTGGTCGATGGGTGTTAATGCAGGCAAATTGTCAGCAGTTCCACCACCTGTACGCCTCATTGACTGTGCGTGCTGGGCACAAGTCCTCTTGAGTGTAAACTTTTTGTCAGCCCAATACTAAAAAGTAAATAAATGTACCAATTATTGTACCTGTTGCCATAAAATTAAGTGAAAAATGTTAATTAGTGTGTAGACAGTACCTTAGCCCAGCCTTTGCTATCTTTCTGGGCACCGCCTAGTGCATTTAAGGATACTGCTATCTCGTTCCATTTTCGCTTTGTCTGCTGCTTAGCTTGAGCAGTACGTAAAAGCCCCTTGGCAATTCCGGGGTTCTGTACCAAGAAATCCACAAGGGTCTCCAGCTGTTGATGTGATGGCCTACTCATTCTGTAAGAACAATGAATGTTTCTACTAAGCAAGTGTTATTAAATAAAATTTAAAAGAATTACAATAATTATATTATAGAATTGTGGCCTTACCTACCTGGATATTTTCGTCTTCCTCGGTTGAATACTTACAGTACAAATAACTTGAACTTGTGCATAAAAACGTTCTATATTACGTTCCACACGAAACACTCGACATTTTTTAGATAACATCGCTTTGAAACTTAAACTTATCACTAATAATTCACAGCTTTTACACAAGTAGGAACAAAGTTTAAGTGGATGACAAATGCGCGGGAAGTTTATTTTTAACATAACAAAACGTAAACGTAGGCAATGACATTCACAATGAGCCACTGCTGCCTAAGTAATTTGTGTTAAAATACATATCAATGCAAGTAAAGAACACTTTGATGATATTTTATGTTAAAATAAATATCAGAAGAATTTTATTTATAGATTTACCGAGATAATCAATATTTTTAAATTTGGTAACTAACGTTTTCATTTCTATGGCCACCCCATGTCAATCAGTGTAGTCGAACTTGCAGTCGATTCCAATCTCAATCTCGATTTCGTTCAAGAGTGCCAATTTTCTGGAGATTGGAATTGAAACTGGGTTCGGATTGGAATACGATCGAGATTGGGATTTATTTCAAGAGTAAGCCTCCTGGTGCAGGCCATGGTACGGAGCGAGAGTGAATGGGTAGTCGTCACCTCCTTCTGCGAAGCAGTAATGCTCGCGAAGAGGGAGGCGGCGCACGTGAGGGAGAGGCAGTATATGCGCCCTCACGGCCCTAGCCTCGGCATCGGGAATCCCAGGCTGATTCACGGGCACCGTAGGCGCGGGCTTGCGGACGGCGAGTATCGGGTAGCTCGCCCAGGTTGACGGCGCGTTGTGTTCCATGCGCGCCTCAAAGATATGTCAGCAGTGCTGACTCAGCACCAACTGGTGGGGCCCGCAAGGGCCGATGCCTGCCAGGGGTGCGGGTTGTTCGAAAGAGATACCGCGGTCCCTGGCACACAGGCAACTGAGGGATTACGGGTGGGTTTTAGTCAGTAAAAGTCTGACACAACCTCCTGCTCCACCCAGAGCGGGAGAAGTTATTTGATAATTTACCACTCTCAAAAAAAAACCTTTCTCATCTTTTAAAAGAATTTTTGTTACCAAGAAGTGGTATCAATCAATCGCGCATGACTCTATAAAACAGTTCCTCACAAATGCTAGTAGCTAAAAGGCGTAAGCCTCCGAATATCGAATACTTATTTTAAAACGGCAACCTTAACGTATTAATCTATCTGAATTATTCATACGACAAACATACGCCACACCAAGATAAAACGTATACATACGAGATGTTCCTTATCTCGATGCTCACTAATTTGCCACATTACGAGAATTTCGATTCGTCTCTTGATCCATTTTCATATCAATAAGGATTAATCAGAAGTCGGGTTAGGAGATTCGTAATCACGAACATTGTTCGCAGTTCTATTTCTAGACGATTTGGCGAGGCACGAAGATGAATGATCGCATTATTATTAATATGAAAAATATACTTGATGTAACTACGTAAATGGAGTTACCTGAAATGAAGGGGTCTATTTCATTAGGTCTCATTGTTGGCAGAGCTTGTGACTGAGTGCTTGGGAATGGCTATTGTAATAACAAATTGGTTTGGTTCAGCCTGTGTTTACTCCTGTGCCGCAGAGTCCGCAGACCAATCAATGGCTACCGATGAGACCTTTATGGAAGACAGTACCATTATGGAAATTGGTGTATCAACTCGGAGTGAAGATTACTTAAAAGATTGTAGAGTCTGGCTGAGTTTTAGAATAAACTTTTTTATGGATTAACTGGAGTGAGTGGACTGGGTTAAGACTACAACAATCCGTTCGATCACTAAGGCACAGATTACACTAAGAGCTGATTTTTCAAAAGTCAGATAACTTTTATCTGAAGAATTAATCTTATAGTTTGGCATATTTTCCATACAAAAGCTGTCAAACCGACATATTTATTCCTCAGATAAAAGTTATCATACTATTTAAAATTCAGCCCTAAAATAACTAATATCATCCAGAAAGCTGCCAATCTTAAAGGGAATCGGACTGGACACATCTGCCGTATGTTAGACGATCAATGAGCCAAAATTACGACGTAGTGTGTACATCGGCGCAAGCCCCGACGGAGATGGTGGCGTGAGCTGGACTCTTCTAATAAAAAATTGGCCCTTGCCAGCTCTGGACAGAGAGAGGTCAATAAAAAGTAGGGAGGCCTTTGCCCAGCAGTGGGACTTTAAAGGCTAATAATAATAATATATGGAGTAACTGAATATTTTATGGCAACGCAAAGGATGTTCAATTTACAGATGAGACAGAAACACCCTGTTCTAAATCTGTAAAGTAGTAGAAACTAATGCTCTTGAATGAAGAAGATTTCGTAAGCCAGAACATGTTCTTAAAAGCCGCGTCTTAGTGCGGAAGTACTTAAACAGTAACAATACAAATTAATTCAAGGACCATCACAAAGTGTCCATTCAAACAATATAACACTTTATGAACGGTCATCGTAGACTCTCCAATAGGAATTTAGTCGAGAAGCAATTAAGGAAGGATAGGCCCCTCGTGAGTCTTAGAACCATTCAAGACAATGTAACGCAAATGATAATTGACAATTTGGCTCGGACTCCGGTTTAATTGACTGAACGATTAACTTTTATTACTATGAACATCTCGGTAAATATTGATAAAGATATTATTATTCGCGCGTTTCGAGGCAAATGTTGCTTGATGATCTTTCTATTGGCCCTAAGTGATTTTTGATGGCAGTGTAGCGTTTGAGGGCGTCGATTATTTGTTTAATCGCGACCTAAAGGAAAATTGCTTAGGTTAAACAAATTGACAATCGAGAAAATGATATTAAATGGGCTATTGTTCCAGTTCTACGTTGCAGTTATTCTTTGCGTTGTGTTGTGATATAGACAATTTAAACGATAGGGCGTGAGTATGACTTGTGCTTTTGTTCAGCGATTATCAATGTTTGTAAGACTGTGATGTCATTTTAAAACACGAGGAGTAATAACATCTGGTAATTATGAAACAAATAGATTCCGGTCTCCTGAAGATAATTGATGGTTAACCACCGTATTTTGCCCCGTTTTGAGTAATGATTCCCTAGTTGCCACCCACGATACTAAGAAAGATATTTTAATCAAGATGAAAACGATAATTCTTCAACGACCACAAAACTTTCCCTTCGTTAGTGCAAGCATGTGTTGTCAAAGCGTTTTCTATTTAATAACACAGAAAAACGCAAATGATATACATACCAACATCGCACATGTAATGTTCTAAGTCACGCAAACCCATGTAGCTGTTAACAATACTTCGTAGTAAATTTTCCACAGTGAGAAAATTGTTTACTTATTCGTGAAACAGTAGTATCACGAGCACTCGGGCTAATGAATCTAAAAGAACTGGCAGACGTAAAAAATTGAGTCGTTTAGGAGTGTTTTTTTTTTGTTGTATATGGAACTGGCATGTCTTTTACTTCAACTGATTCTATTGCCGAAGCTGATTGCGAAAGCTTTGTTCCAATATCCTAAATCTTAGTACATATATGCTTTTGAAATGATTATTTTTCATATCCTGTTGTTTTATTTGGAACTCAATTTCACCGTAACAGCTGCACGAATTTGGATGAAACTTGAGACAGAACTAAAATATATCCTGGATTCCACGAGACCCCAAATCTCTGAAAATTAAGAAGTTTGCACTTTGGTAGAGCCTCGAGAAAAGCCAGTTATCGTTTAAGTTTAACAAGTACTTATAAACTTCCTGTTATATCCGATCCCTTAGGGATATATTGCGCGTTTCTATGAAGTATTATGATACAGATCTTAATGCGTAGTACGTGGAACCGTGTATCCATCGATGTTCGTATCAGTTTCGATACATTCCCAAGAGGAACCGGCTATCGATAGCTATAAGTTACACCAAGTAATTTTACTGTGTAATATTTTTGTGGCGACTTGATATTGAATAATAGGAGTGACGGAGATGTAGATATAAATCATGTGAATTAGATTTTGACTTATACATTTTCCAAGATATTGGGAACAAAGAATGTGTAAGATGCCCGAAATGGCAATTCTGAACATATCGGTATTTAGAAACTTAACTTACTTTACCTTTGATCCGTGGCAAATAATACTAGCCTTGAAACTGTTTGATAAATTATTTAATGCTCAGTAAAATGATCTTCCAAGAATCGATGTATGTAGTTATGATTTAGTAAAGAAATACTAGTTACGCGTCAAGCGGATTTCCCTCCAGAACTGTGTCGAGGTGGGTCTGCCGGCCTCTTCACTCTATAAAGCCTGCCGCTATCTCATCCATGGCGTATATCTGGCGCCTCTTAATTGCTTCAGACTAATAATTATTATCAGTTCGCGTGCGGCGCCCCGCCCCCCGTCCGCTCGACTACTCAGATACGCAATATCTAATGTATGTTGCACACACTCATAATACAACACTAACACGTGCTGGGTAGCCACGGTTTTGCCACCGCAACGGGAAAATATAACGCGGCGACGGATTAATTTACAATGATAATAAAGTTATAAAATCATTTCCTTGTAGTCATCGTGATTCCGGCTCCACTTCAACTGAATCAGGCAGTTGAAGTGGAGACGGAATCACGTGTATTTGGAACAATATAAACATTAAAATACACTTGTTCCTCCTATTCACATGTCTCTAAATGGTATATATCTAGTGTCTGTTTATGAGATAGCGCGAGTTTGGCTTGGGAAATTGCATTGATACAGTGCCAAACTGTTGTATTATGTATCATCAACTTATTTGAACACATCTCTATATGCATTATTCTCATGACCAAATACTGCATCGTCATTTCTGGCCATATTGCAGAGCTGTTCTACCATCTCCAGCCGTTTTAAGACGCATTTGCAAAACAGCCAACTTATAACGAAAGTGAATATTTTAATATTGTTTACGCGACTCCCCTTGAGGAAACCAAGATTAAGTACCACTAAGGCATTAGTAAGTCGTGCCATTAATTCTTTAACGGGTGAATAACCTTCGTCGTTCTCGAAGACGTCTCGTCTGGAATAGTAATTATTATTGTTGCTTTGAAAACTACTATGTTACTCTACTTCGTGTCAACGGCCAAATAAAGTGTTGTAGTCAAGGAAACTTTATTACGAGGAAGACCCACTATTGTTTTCTGATTGCTTAACTGGTTTTTAAAAGCAAGTTCTTAGTATGATGAATCATTATGCAGGTTAAAGTCATTGGATCTGATTATGAATGCAATCTTATCCTTGTCTGGGAAATTATCAAAACCATTTCATTATTTATGTATCAGATTTGAAATGATTCATCGTCGGTCGTGTCAAATTAAATTTCAACATCTGGAGTGCATTATTATCCAAAATCGTGATTTTTTACATAGATCCACATTCTTTCTTCCAAACGCCCATCTTGTGATACCTGTTCCTAATCTTCCTGTTTATGTTCAGGTCGGTCTCGGTCTAGTTCTATTCCCAATTTTTCCTCTAGCTTTGCCCAAATATCGTAATGGAGAGCCCTCAGATGGAACTAAAAGCGACCGCCATAAAGTCTTCCATGTGATCCGGTTGATATAAAGTTGTCTCGGCCTTTCTGCTATCGAGTTTCTCGAGATCTAAGAAAACATATTTCTAGTAGTTTACAACTAGTAGGGAATTCTTGCAGGTTTTTTACCATCTGACTAAGCCTATTCATTTCCTACTGTTTCTCTTGGTTGTAGGCCGCCGTCAGGTAGACAAATTACAGTTTGTTTAAACTCGCTTATCTTAACGTTTGTCTCACTAATAATATAGGCGTTATATAATGTGTCGCCCAATGTCAAAGTTTTATTATTAAACAACTTCCTTTATTGAATATCTTCAAAAAGTTGAAGGTTTTATTGTTTTATCAAGATTCTGAATCATTTTATATAACATCGACGCAATATCGGCCGATGGATTATTCTCCTTTATCGTGCCATTTCGAGTTCCAACGTCGATCATGAGGTGTTCTTATCAGTCATAAATTATGCCACGAGGAAACAAGTATAACATAGAAGAAAGAGGTCGTTTTAAAGTCTGCAAGAGTAGGTAAATCATATCCACGAATACAGGCGTCGTTATTGTACAACAGAACGGTTTATTGGCTGTCTGACCTCGTGTTATCGCGACAAGCCTCCGTCATCTTCCAAGTCATTGCTTATCGCTGGCTGTGACGTATCGCTAGCTGTTGGCTTCTTGTTATTATTTATTATGTTATCCTTCGTAATATTGGGTGGTGTATAAGTGTCAGGGACAATGGATTAAAATAACTCTTGTAGGGTACTTGGACTCGAACAAGCGCAAAACGCCCACTTGGCTGGCCTTATCTTCACGAGGCTGTCCCGAAAGGCGACTTTAATTGCAATGGTCTATAAGGGTCCCCCCCCTTGAACTAAACTATTGCAAAAGTTGGATTTAGGTACAGAATACTCGACAATTTGCTGCTGGACAGACTTAGCTTCTTTTGCGGAAAGTTGAGTCATAAAAAGGATTACACTTTTTTCTGTCACGAAACTTAAAAGAGTGTTGTCGAACATATTCCCCTGGCTCCCTAAATTATGTACTACTTCGTTACCCAAGTTTTTATCACGGCTAACTTAATATTTTTTTAGAAAAAAGTAAAAAGAAAAGAATATAGTATTAACACAATTTTTACTTTCTAAACCCTGTTAAATATGTAGTGACAATTTTTCTCTTTACGCCAAGAGCGTAAAAAGAGTGTAAAGACAAAGTCTAATTCATAATAAATGGATGAAAATTTTTAAGCTCAGCCGCTTTAAAGTGATTTTTTCCCAGCTTTGATTGCCGCTCAATTAGGTACTGCGAATCTAGCAAAATTGAGTTCTAACTGACTGGCAACAAAAGTTATCTACTTGTAAAAAAAAAAATCCAGCAATTCACAATTTTTTATTGTTTTATTAGGTAGTTACCTTTTAGGTTCATGCATATCGAAGTGGCAACCTACTTTTACCCGACTAACCCAGAATAAGGGTAATGGTTTTACTAACATAGTTGAGAAAGGAAAGTTATATTATTCCCTTATCTCATTCTTACCCTTTGACAGACATAAGAGTACCTTTCCCAAAACCAAGATAGCCTAACCATTCAGGAATATAGATTCTTCTCACAAGGCAGGGATTTGTATCCTTGACAGCCCTATTTACCTGTGCAGCTAAATCTCCTGAGGGATCAACGAGGACAACGGTCCTATCAACACTGTTGGGTTAAACCCTACCCGTCTCTGACCCGTAATCGAGGCCCAATTCTTTTTCTCCGAATTCACCCTTTATGAGTCACGTCTAAAAATTTGACTGTCCAAAACTGCACAACATTTATAACTATTTTGCCACACAATCAGTAATAGCGCCCATAAAGCGTTACAAAAGATCGCTTACTATTGTTCCTAAATCATAAAGGGGCCATAAAGCGTCCTTATATCGATAACCCGGCCATTTGCAATCGCATCCACAATTCTACACACGGACCCCACGTGCGCCCACATCTCATTAATGCAATCGATACGCCTCCACTAAAACATTATGTTAGTAACGCTATAGCACTACTTTATTGCCGTGCAAACCGGTTGAGTTCAGACGCTTTATCTCGCCGTGGACATCCATACTCAGAACCGGCTTCTCGTATGCGTCGCCTATTTTATGATTGTCAATAGCGACCGCCGCACAGCGCCGATACGTTTTATGTTTTTCGACCATTCTATTGTCTATAAACCGTGCTCGAGCAGATTTTTGAGTCCTTTTCCATCAGACTCAGCCATTTGTTTCAATTTCATTCTGAAATGTATAATAATGTAAGTATATTCTTAGAGCAGCACAGCTTCGAAGCGTTTGTCTACTCAGACGACAGCTGCATTCAAAGGGCATTATAAATGCATTAGCCTTATAAAATCTTCTAACACTCCACGTTTCTGGTTCACACACGCGCTTACGTTTGAACTGCTTCTTAAAATTGTACTACATATGTTTTAGTTTACACGAAATACGACCCAAAGTGAAACTGATTCATATTATCAAAGTAATTGGAGTCCTAAAAATTCCTCGCCTTAATAAGAAGAAATGACCATCTATTAACTAAAGCGTGTCTAATCAATCAGTGTCTACGAACTTTAATTAAGGACAAGTGTCGGTTTACGCTAGATTGACGGTAATTTGATGATTTTACTGAAATGTAAAAGTGTAGCCAAAGGTCATGTTGATATTCAGCGAGTTTTTTTTTCGTCGTTTATTCTCCTGGCGGTGTGGGCACGCGAGGGCACGACCTCGCGCGTGACGTCACGCCTCAGATGAATGAACATCCACCCCAGCCCTATTGCCACCTACCCTACCCCCCCACCGCCCGACGACGGTCAGCTTGCTAGCGATGAGCACCGTTACTGCAGTCAAAACATCTGTTGTTGATTCAAAACGACTTTTACGTAGAAACCGTCGATGTTTCCACACTTTTCACGTAATACGAAAATTCTGGGAAAGAATTTGGGAAAGAGAATGTCGTGATGGTTGTGACTGAAAGTTTTTTATTAAGATCTACAGATGAACGCAGTATTGTCTGCTCTTAGAATCCTACGTAGTTTGTCAACTGGGTAAATATATTTGGCCGAAACTCGTATTTAAATTATTGGTATGATGTCTGTTTAATATCATTTCATCGATATCCTATAAGACTAATTTGTGGAAATAACGCTATCATCATAGAACTGGTTAAACTTAGCATCGATAAAAAACTTTGTGTTATCTCAAGAATCTGCATGATCCTTTAAAAAGTGCAGTGCATTTACTAGTAAGGTTATATTATCTGCTAGTATGCTAGCACACGTCCTAGAAACAACGATACTTGAACAAAGAAATGTTCAACATGTACTTGAATAGAAAATAATAGTAGAGTCGAGTAATATGGTGAATCCGGCTCCGTTTCTCGGTGCAACAACGCCCAAGGGTCTTGGTCAAGTTCCATATTTGGTTTATGGTGAGTCACCCGAGTGTGCACGGACTCACGTTAACTGTTCCCATATCGAGGCCGTTTTAAGGATAATCTAAATCGATAGGTATATACTCGTATGAGAAGAAATGTTGATAGATGAACGTTCGGCAACCTCGTATATTTTATCCATTTGTCAGATAGGAATAGATAGATTGCATGTAATTTTTCACTCGGTCTTTATATTCTCTTATTTTTTACCCGTTTTTTTTTGTTATTCACTTTCACTTCTGCCTATTAAACGTTTTCAATGGGACTTATTTTAAAAGCGATTAGGGATAGGTATTAAAGCGGATAAATAAACAAAAGTAATATTTCTTTTTAAGTTTATGAACTTTTTCATTGTTTCTTGAAACAGAAGCTTCAGTTTTGTGGAGTAGAATGTTCTTAAATCCAGCTATTCATCTTTCTTTATTACAGGGAGATAAGTTTGTTCATTAAGCAGAAACTTCGTCTTAACTGAGGTTGGAGCAAAAACTGCCCACACTAGCGCTCAGGGCACGATGACGTGGTGTCTCCCTAAAATGGAAACGAGTTCGTGGAAGCCATACCTCGACGATTCTTAGCTAGTACATAACATGCAATTCTATGAAATAAGCGGACGATAAACTCTTCGACTAGGAATGGTTGGTAACAAAGAGAATAGATACTTCGACGGCTATCGATAACCTGAGTTATTTAGAGATTCTATGAGCATTTCACTGATCGGTAATAAGTACCTATATTTCTGAGTAATATAGGAATAGCAAAAATGTCGTATTAAGCTTTATCATCGATTTGGTAACCATAACCACAAATATGACATTATTTGATAAATTAATCTATGTTAGGTATACCACTATTAAAAAACATGAAAGCTAAGTTGAATGCTGACATAATTGATGCACAATGCACACTATTGTATCTTTTCCTGTATTGAGAATAACATCTTTAATACACACGTTGCTTTTATAAAGTAAACGGAAGAGCGATAAGGTTGTCCTTGTTTAGATACGTGCCTGTGTATACATATGTGGATTATATTGTGTGTATGTACATGAGAGCGCGCTTTGACCTTCCGTGGCCAGTGGACGCTAAACGAGCCCACCGAATGATTTCGTTAACAGCTCTTTAGGTTTTATGAGCCAGATCAATAATTTCAGTATGGCTATAGAAGTCCTTCTTACGTTTAATCTCTTTGACTATAGGCTCGACTCCACCGGTTGTAAAATCGCTTTTGGAGTTATCATCATTCCTTAAAACGTCCTATTTACGTGAAGCCTAAATGCTTTGACATTTCTAAAGTTGGTTTTTGACCTTTGGCCCTAGATATCCTTATTAAACATATTTACAGCACATCACATCTGCTGCACAATCGCATCGAGTAGCTTAGTAAAATTTAAAAAAAAAACCCACGATAACCGTGACTTTTAGATAATACGTCCTGTGGTACATATATGCTATATCGCAATAATACGTTATTCATTAAAAATTGATAAGAACCAAACCGGTATTCGTTGATCAAAAACGTTATTTTATTCAGTTTTTGTGATTCGCGAAGTAAAGAAAAAAATGTTTGCTTAATGGATGTACCTATGTCATATTCAAAATAACATATTTGGCTACAATCCTTGACGTTAAATAAAAACTAGTGTAATTTGGGGGTTTTTTTTATAAAATCAACGCTCTTTGAGAACCAAGAACGCACCATGAATTAATCAGTACTCGTAAGCACAAAAAAAATTGGAGACTTGTTTCAGACATCTCTTACCTGGGTTGAGACCTGCACCCTAATTGCGTAACACGCGATTAATCATAATCGGTTTCATTTTGACAGTTCAACAATATTCATTGCGTTATTTACGTTGTTGAACAGACACATTTTTCGAACATATGAAGCAATGGTTTAGCCATCTGCTTCAAAACGAAACAAATTATGATGAATCGTGAGTTACGCAATTAGGGTGCCGGGTTGGTTTGAAACATGTTTTTTAACTATCCCTTAACGTAACGAATTCAGAATCCTTATAACATCTGCTTCGTATTTAAACGCTCAAATTAATTCTTATAACAGTCATCCGGTCGGTTTTATTGTCAAAAGGTGCATTTACAAATTGATGTCGCGTTAGACCAGTTGTGAACACGTCATTATGTCCTCGATTTCGTTTCTACGAACAGCCATTGCCGCTCGTGTTTTTACTACTTAGATTTGTCTGATAGAAATCAAACTAGTCCTGGCGACGTCATGATCAAACAACACTGACGCAGACTTCCACTTTCAAATGTAACGGCATAAAAAACGCTGAGTCGCCGCTCAAATGGCTTTTTTGTTTCACTCCGTCTTGATATGCCACAGCGGAAACAACCGTACATTATGGAGCACTCAGATAGAACTATTCAACATGTCTACGTCCCACTTTGGAGACAAGAGAACATGCAATTTCATATCCCTATTTATTTTTGTTTTTCTGCCTATGGGAGGGGTTCAAAACTACATTTTTCTTTTTTTTTTCTTTTCAGTTACATTTGTGCGGGGCCTCTCCCTTGTAGTCTTTCACTCGGACGGTGATGGCTACGGATGACCTTGATTTAGTGGTTGTTTTTGTGATTGGTGCTAGTGAGTGATTGGCAGCGAGAGTGCTTGTCGGCGGCTAAAGCCAGGCCAGTGTGGTTAGTGTTATGCCAGTGGTACCAGTGATGTGACAGTCTATGGAAGCGTCAGGGTTTACTCGGAATGTTCACGAAGCACGGCAAGCCCGCTGAGCGGTGCCACCATCCCCACTCGCATAGGGGCTGTAAGAAGAAAAAACCGGCTCCGCACACGCCCTGGAAGTACTTGATGAATTGCCCACTCGTTAGAAAATGTTTTGGTACGGTATTTATTTTTCATTTTATTTTATTTTCTGATATATACCTTTGGCGTTGGTGTAGGTGAACTAACTCATTTTAATGAGGTCAAGATTGTAACCGATGAATTTTAAGTGCACATAATTGCTTCATAAATTAACTGGATTGAATTCAGTTAAATTGATACCTATGGCAACAAGGTGTAAAGCAAGCTAAAATGCAAAATAAAGCAAATAAAACAGTGAACAGGCACTAAACTTGTCTGCAAACGTAATAATAATGGAATGGGTATGTAATGGATCTGTAATGATTTGATATAAAGTGCTGTTTTATCTGTTTATGATAGTTTGAGATAATCGTTATCGGTTAGATATCGATCATTTGATAGTGCTTGGCGTACAGTTTGACGAAAGTTGAACAGTTTGGTGGCGAGTTTGGAAGTTTCATAAAATTGTAGTCCAATGGTTTTTATCAAAAATGATCAATGATGAAGGATCAATGTTCGAAGTTGGCGCTAAATGGGTAAAAGTTTTGCTTGGCCTCGTCGCGGATGGATTCTGCCATTAAGGGTTAGAAAGTTCGATTGATACCGATCTCCTGGATTACAGTTTTGCCGATGTTGAGTGGGAGCGGTAATTTCAGTTTTTCTTCTTTTTTATCACTAAAATATCCATCGGATAACATTTATGAACAAATCAATTTCAATTACTTAACTAATTGATTATTTAAGAAAGTCATGTGCGTCAGTACATTAATTGTTCTTTTAATATTTGCATTTATTTTAATCAGTATTTGCACTGATTCTTTAATCATTCTTTGCAAGTGGCTCATGTTTTCCAGTAAGTTCATAAAATTGATTATTGTTCGAAGTTAAGTTTTTGCAGAGTTTACATTACGGTCGGGATGATTAAATAATCTTTTCACTAAAATTTTACGAGTTTTCTGTAAATTGATTTGCCCAATGTTGCTCGTATTTTGTAGCACTGCGTGTAACTTGCAATAATGTGCGTACTTACACTGAGAAAATGTAGTGGAATTGTAAAATTACCCTTAAAAGCATCTACTAGGTTCATTTTCATGAAAGTGTCGTTTAAACACGAGTCAATCGACTGTTGGATTTAATGAGAATACGGTGAAACTACATGTCCAAGTAAAGTTTAAGATATTAAAGCAGCATGGGCAGTACTTTAGTGTAGTGATGCATAATGTATTCAAGCAAATAGCAGGAATGTTCGTTGAAATGCGTTTCATACAATTTTCAATATAGAGTGTCGGTATGTTCGGCGCAAACAACTGTAAAAACATAAAGGCATTGTTTTTCGAGAGAATAGACAGTCACTCAATTTCATTGTTTTTTCACGTTTTTTGTCGCAGCGTTTTATTGTACTTT
The DNA here is from genome assembly GCA_947359405.1 of Antitype chi. Classification (NCBI taxonomy): domain Eukaryota; kingdom Metazoa; phylum Arthropoda; class Insecta; order Lepidoptera; family Noctuidae; genus Antitype; species Antitype chi. The sequence goes on from OX375826.1 coordinate 9,044,840, forward strand.
TGAAAGTAACTGGGATTGCCCAGTTTGGAATTCAATGGTTATGCATTCATTAACAGTTGTTTCGTTTTGTTCACGAGTTTTCTTACTGAGAATAAATCATTTTCTGCTCAATTTTCTTATGAAAATGACTGTATTATAAATATTAGAAAAAACAACGCCAATTGTCGTCTAACTTTGTATGTGATGGGATAATTAAGGAGTAAATTACATGACCGTTACTGTAATTCTAATTTAATTATTAATATAAAAAAAACAATTCAATTATCAACATCTATTCGATACCTAATTATTAGGGGATATCTAATTATTATAGGCGATACCTAATTATTAGGGGATAGGAGGAAGTGCACATACGAAAATGGGTGAAACTATACCATTATTATTGGAAGAAAAAAAGAAACGAAACAAAAATGTACCTACTTAATAAGTAATTATGACCAATATTTAGATTTACTCAATCGAGTCAGTCAAAAATTTCAAAACTACGGTTAACAACGTCCATAATCATTGATAAATCATAGATTTATTTTACAGTTTCAAGTGACTAATGACAATTATCGCTTTGCTTACGTTTCTTTACGTAATTCAGCTGCGTCAAGTGAATCAGCAATAAAAAGTATTGTTTCTTTAGCCTATTGTTGAACATAGTTACTTAATTTTTTTATTAAGTATTCCACTTTATTACTTTGTGGCGGTAAACCGTAACGTGGTTTGAAGGACACAGGACATATAATCAGCCTTTTGATGTTCCCACTGCTGGGACGCATGCCTACACTCTGTGAGAGGGAGCGGGCTGTAATCAACCACGCAGGACCAGTGCGGATTGGTAGAAGTCATATATCTTCGAATTTTTGGTTCTAGGACATGTTTTTACCTCACGATGTTTTCCTTCACCGTTTTGAGAGCAGTGGTGATGAAACTATTTACTCAAAGTAAAGCGCCTGTTTAGGGTTCGAACCTGCGACCTACAACTGGTAAACCTTTACCAGTCGGCCACCGCTGCTCACACATTGGACCTAGTACATTTGGTGCCAATGTCCGTACTTGATCGAGTCAGCATGTCTTTGTCTTTGGTCCAGACATACACGGCGGCACGGTTGGCGCAGTGGTTAAGCGATTGACTGCTGCGCTGCGTGTCGTGGGTTCGATTCCCGCACGGAACAAATGTTTGTATTACCTACAAGTGGTTGTTCTGGGTCTGGCTGTTTGTGTATGTGAGTTTAAATGTTTGTAAACGCACCCACAATACAGGAGAAATTCCTAATGTCTGGCAACGTTTAAAAAAAAATAGACAATCAATCTACCTAGCCTTTTCCCAGCTATGTCGGGGTGGCATCTAGTCTACTGAATACCTGTATTTTACGGGGGCAATGCCTATCTGACCGCCACAACAGATACTAGTTAATACGATAAGTTGGTAGGACTGGTTGTCAGACTTTTAGGCTTGGACAGATCTACGGCAGCCGGCCCCTATTGCGGGGTCTCCATATGTCATGGATGATCACATTGATCACCCATCCACGAACCGACCGCGGCAAGCGTACCTTAACCTATCGACCCATGCGGTTGTTATTATTTAGCCACAAACCAGATATACATACATTATATATTGTCATTTTAGCTTCAATATTTAATCATCCAACATGCTGTTAAATGACTGTATAAAGTCCAATGATGTGTGTAGCGTAAATCTCGAGCGATCTACGGCCGATGATCGTACTCGACCTTGTGGCGGCATTCCGGCGCGTCCTGACCGCCCGATCGACGTTTAACTAGACTTGCCGCAACTTTGAGTAGTACCTTAAGAGGAGCTGCAGATTTACATGTAGAATTTCTAGAAATATCTTCAAGCTGTATTCGTTCAGTACGAACAGTACTTTGAACTGCAAACGCGAGCTTCGTTAATAGATCAAAAAGAAATTGCCATTGCAATTTCCGTGTGCTTTGTGCCTAAAATGTATGATGAGGTAACGAATAGGACCCCTCAATACTTTCGTCAAATTCAGCACGTGTTTGGATACAGGGGTTCTTTATCCTCATACAACAGAATTTGATTTGATACAACGAGTATGATCATTTTGTCATTCAAGAATGAATGCTTTCCATTATTTTCTACTGCAAGAAGATGGACTAAATCTTCTTGCTGTAGACAAATTGTAGCACATTGGCACAACTGAATACTAAGCTTTAAACTAAATTAAGCGCTGGGCTAAGGACCACTATCGCAGTATTGCTCCATCTCATTACGATATAGGTGGGAATCTAGCCGTAGCTGTAGATGGAGGCCGTATACGGCTATAATGCTGAGCTTAGATTGCAGCGGTGTTGCAACTTGCTGGGCCATTTAATTTGCCTTTGACAATCGTACTGGAATTGACCTTCGGTAGTCCTTTATTTAATTCAGTGTTTCTTCAGCTGCTGCCTTATTTTTCGGAATGGGAAATGTTCCAATGGGTGTGCATATTCAGCCTATAGTGTTCCCACTGCTGGGAAATGGGCCTTTTCTCTGTGAGTGGAAGTGGGCTGTAATCCACCATGTGGAGGCAATTCGGCTTGGTAGATTTCAGATCTCTTCGAATTTTTGGTTCTAGGACATGCCGGTTTCCTCACGATGTTTTCCTTCACCGTTTTGAGAGCAGTGGTGATGAAATTATTTATACAAAGTAAAGAGCCTATGCCTGGGTTTGAAACCACGAACTACTCGCAAGTCGGGGCCGATATCGCTGGGCCACCACAGGCCCTAAATGGGTGTTGGAAATAGATGAAAGTATGAATAGCACGGCATGCCAGCATCAATGACATCATCCGTCGTGCTCTTGTCACCGCTGGGGTGCCAGCTGTTTTAGAACCCTATGGCTTGGCACGCGACGATGGGAAGAGACCAGACGGAATGTCCATAATGCCTTGGAAGTTAGGTCGGCCTTTGGTGTGGGATGCAACATATGTCGACACCCTTGCGCCATCCCATCTTTCTAGTACGGCGAATTGTGCTGGGGCGGCTGCTGCAGGTGCGGAAAAACTCAAACGGCGCAAATATTCCAATCTTATTGGAACCTATATATTCGAGCCGTTTGGGGTTGAAACTCTAGAGCCATGGGGTCCGAGTGCCCACTTAGTTTTCCGAGATATTTCCAAGCGGTTGGTTGACTCTTCACGTAACCAAAGGGCTGGCCTATATTTCGGCCAAAGAATCAGCATTGCCATACAACGTGGCAATGCTGCCAGCCTTTTGGGCACTCTTCCCGTTGACAACGATGCGGACTTATTTTTTGATGTATTAAGATTATTTTATTTTTTATATACCTGTACATATTATTAGCTTTGTTTTGGGAACAGATTATGAAAGTATAACTAAATAATTACTGCGTGGCTGAAACTCTTCACACAATCTCCTCTTGTAAAAGCATAATCTGACATCAGGTATTCCAGAATATGGCAAAAAAAAATACACAGTAATTATTTTCCTTAAACATTTTTCAATGTCGTGGCTCAAATTGTTATCTGTTGATTCATAGCATTTTTAATCTGATGAAAAAAGAAAAAGAAAATTTAAGTGCGGTTTATTAAGTCATGATAGGAATGAGGAAAATGGAACGATTCAAAGTTTGCAACTTCAGAATCAGTTGATGATTAAATATTTTCTTTACATTCTTTATATTAGTGTGATGTGTTTGCATAGTGTACATACAAAGTTAATCAGAGGGAAAAGCTCTGCCTTAAGAAAAATTGTAGGATGACTTCTATATTCTTATGTTAACCAGTTTCCATTTCTGCCTATCGCATATAGATAGACCCTTATTATAACACAATATTATAATCTGAGTTGTATCAAAATTTTCGATTCAATCAAGCTAACTAATGTCTAGTTTATCTAATAGTTAATCTTATTTGCAAAACTAAAAATTGTTGATTCACATAATATTTTCAATAGCAAGGCAACAACGTAGGCACGCGACAATATCTCATTTTGTAAATGAAATGGTATTCTGATTTTGATTTATCATTTTTAATATAATGTAGGTACTGACGTAGACCAATATTATTGACAAAAAACAACTTTTTGAATATAGGCATAAACTCATATAATACTTTCTATATAATTTAGTCAAGTAGTTGTCGATCAGTCGCTAGTTCAATGACTTTCAAAATAATCTTGTTCCTATTAATCACAAGCAAGGAGCAAAAAGTTTGACATCTTTTTCAGTGAAAGTCGGGCTTTATCAAAGTAGTATATTATTGACCTTGTTTATCAATACAAGTACCAACCGAAATATGTTTGTAGGTAATATATTTACTATTTTTTTCAAAGAAATTGTACACTTATCGCGAATTTATTTGGGTTCACGATGTGGAATTAATATCTATTACTAGTTATACCTTTTAAGGAATTTAAGTCAAAATGGACAATGGTGGCCCAGGGATAACGGTCGCGATTTACGAGTAGTAGGTCGTAGGTTCAAACCAAGACAGGCGCTGAAGTTTTTGTAAATCATTTCATCACCACTGCTCTCAAAACGGTGAAGGAAAACATCGTGAGGAAACCGGAATGTTCTAGAACCAAAAATTCGAAGATATGTGACATCCACCAACCCGCCCCACTCCCACTTACAGAGAGTAGGCCAGTGTCCCAGCAGTGGGAACATTAAAGGCTAATTATGAAGTCTTAATAAGAGAAACCTTTGTTTTCAGATAGACGTCATATTTAGCTACCAATCAATTAATTATTACATATATTATAGTTTTAATGACCTATACCCTAACTGTAATTAACTTTTTCATATTAGGACACACACATCAACCATTACCGATGTGTTTATCGTAGAATGTTCGCGAACATAATATGAACGAACTCTCAAAACGGTAATCATTGCTCATTGTTTCGAGTTTTGTATGAAGACAATGACACCGTTCGTTTTATTTCTTCAGGGAAGTTCAATGCCAAGGAAACGTTTCCAGAATCAAGTCCGTCTGTATGATGTCGACTGTCGACTAGTCGAGCGATGTTTCAACCTTTCCGAACGAGGCGAACACGGTCCCGCAAACAAAAACTGGAATTGCGTTTGTAACATACATGACTCATTTGAGTTTTAGCGTCCCGCATGCGAATAAAAAATATTTTAACGTAATTGGACTTTGTTGACAAATGATATAGAATATGCCTACCATTCACTCTTTTGGTTATTAACTAATTAATTAATCTTCACATTGTGGGAATGTATTGTCATAAAATTCGATATTACTGCGCAGGTGCCTTTTTCTGTTTCATGTTCGTAATGTTCTTCAGTTCCCTAGTCGATTATATTTTGTAATTTATTTCAGTCGTGCTACGACCTACACATAAGTTCCATTTTGTAATTAACTTTTATTACACCATTTCGTACTTTTATGTCTGATCAGTATACCGATGGGGGTAATTAGACCTCTTTAAATGTCATTTGACCTATAAAAAAATTTAAAAATTCTATCCATCCACCTCGTCTGGTATTTTCGCCAGTATCTTTTCATACTTCGGCTAGTGAACATGAAGTTACTGAAAAAATGTAAGTACAGACCTACTTATTTGTTAGTACCTTACTGTGAAAATACTTATTTAATTAGTGGGTGATACTGGCAAACAGGTTTTGTTTTTGTTGTTATTAATCCAATTATAATGTAAGTATTTTCCGAGCCTTTAGTTAGCTATAGAATTTTCTACAACTTTAGATTAGTCAGTTTAGTGATTAATTTGTTGAATCAACAAAATCGTATCAAAATATGTTTTATAATGTCATTACAATAATTTACTTTAATCAAATAGTAATATAAGAATATTGTTAGAATATTAATATAATTTAAAACCTAAATCTATGAATAATATGTACTAAAGTATAAAAAAGAAAATAATCATAGGGCATCAAAAAACTCGTCTGCATCGATGTCAACGGAGAAAAAGGAAAGGCTTACTGTTTTTGCTGCTTTGGCCAAAAAATAGGCCAGCCCTCTGGTCACGTGAAGAGTAGACCAACCACTTGGCAATATCAACAAGAGCAATTTAAAAAATATGTGCGGAACCCCAAGTGATCTCAGTGTTGTTTATTGACTCGTCGCGAGATTAGTTGGGCGAACACACTTGTTGCTTCGCTTCGCCAATAATGCCGCCGTGTACCGAGTCCATCTACAGCTTGTTTTCAATAACATTCACCGCAGACCTGATGAGACGTAACCACAGCCTTAATCAAATCTAATCTCGGATTCACAAAGTCCGGACTTCCAACAAAACCCGGACATTTCACGAACTTTTCATTCCCTCCTCTAATTCTCAAACACAATTACAATCTACGTGACTTGACTATTAAAACAAAATTACTCCGTCTTCTTTCGAATTTATATTTCCGGTATTTTCAACTGACTTATATGGCTACTGGCTGTAACTACTTGTGCCATTGCCAATACTGGAAAGCATTTTAACGAGATTTTAATGTTTTCGCTTGCAAAATTTATTGCTCTCGGCGCCAAGAGTGGTATCTCCAAGGACTTACTACTGAACGCAATTTGCCGACACTGTGTATTTCTTCCAAGCAAAATGCAGGAATACCATTATTAAAAAAAAACTTTTTCCAGTTTGTGGGAATAAAAATTACTTACCTTTTGAAAAACTTCAACACAATTTCATAGTTATGTGTGTGGTATAAAACGAATGTAGTACCTAAGTTGGAAAGTTAATACGGAATTTCTATTAGTTTCAGTTTTCTTTATTTATTTTAAATACTGATTTGTTTTTAAATGGTATACTTTAACTTACTAAGAACGAGTGACATACCTATATCGTTATTAACCGTTGCAAATATAATATTAGTTTTTCAGGCCCATGGCATTTTCCAAAAAAAATTGACGAGATTACCTTCAATTAAAACAACTGGTAGTTAAGAAACAAGTTCCGCGACTGATGGTCTATTTAGCATTGTAAAATAAAATAAACTAATTTCTGAATTTTAACCTACATAGTCGGTAAATAACGAGTCTATAATCTCGTTCGAAAAAACCAGTTTTGGATGTATGTTTTTTGAAGGACACGACTTGTCGAATGGTCTTCGAAATAAATAATTTTGAATACTTAATAACTTGATTAAACTAACATTACATGACCAAAGATAAACGCACATAAATCAAACTAAAATATTGCTCAATTGGTTCGGTACCTTGCTATTTAGGGACTCGGGGTTTGCCTTGTATTCCTAACTAAAAATAACGCTTAAATATCGACTGACAGTTTAGTACGCAGTAAATATGCACTCAACCGAAGCATAGTCTTTCTGTATTTTGATTCATCCTCTATGCAGATACATACGGTCTACAAATTAGTAAATCGTGCGTTAAATGCGACATCCGTTTCTGATGGCGAAAGACGTCACCCAAGCATAAACGAAATTAAAATCGCAGTGTCGTCGCGCTCCTAGTTCTAGTACTGTAAAATCTTTCATAAACTCATCTTGATGTTAAAAATAGACGTAAATAGTCGTTCATCGATATTTTTAGGACCCTTCAAGTCAATATAAACGGATATTGGGTCCTTCACGTCAACCTTTGAGGTTATATTTGCTGAAATCGTTTTCGATTCAGAGAAATGTCGTCATGAAATATGATTTTACTTTTATTGGTGTTGTTACTTCAAGATTTCCTCGGGCTTTGCTCGTCATAGATTAAGTATTTTTATAAATGCCCAAGAGGCGTTGTCAGCTATTTTAGTTTGACTTTATCCTGGCGTTTTTATTTTAAGTGCTGTCTTCCTATCTTGAATAATTTGGACAAGTCTTTTTATAAACGACTCTTGGTTTGGGTGATTCTTACTTTTATGCGCAGGCCTCCTTTTGCCCTCACTTTTCCAAAGATCGGGCCGATTCGGTAAGCTCAACACGTACAGCTATCATACTTACAGCTACTCATAATATTATAATAATATCTGCAAATCCATCATTATAAAACACCAGCTTTACTTGCTCGGAGCAATATATTGGTGAAGAAATAACTACGCTCTCCGTGCCACAAGAGTTTGACGGTCACCCATCCATGACTGGTTCCACATTGTGGCTTGCGCGTTTTGTATTTTGGGAAAAGGCAAAAGTAAATTTAAAACAATATATTTGGTCAATTAACATGGACAATTAAAATTATTGCCTGTAATGTTTTACCTTCACCAGTTCGCGAATTATTTCCGACATTGATTTGATCACGAGTTAAATAAAATTGGTGTATTAGGTTGAGCTCTATTGCTATGGGGAGTTAACTCCTAATGCTTATGTGTATATCTAACTGAGCAAGGTCATGGCCACATTAAGCTCTTTTCTCCTTCTCATTATTCTCTCACGTATTTGAATCGACTACCTCGTTGGTGTAGAGCTCGTAAGTGCTACTGCTAAGTACGAGGCCATAGGGTTTTCAGATCGGGCAGTGCTATTGATTTTTATTTCACCAGGAATTTCTCAATAGCAGCCTTTTTTTGTGGGTGGCCATCATCAAATAACTTCTCACGCTCTGGGTGGAGCAGGAGGGCGTGTCAGACTTTTACTGACTAAAACCCAACCGTGATCCTTCAGTTGCCTGTGTGCCAGGGGCCATGGTATCTCTTTCGAACAACTCGCACCCCTGGCAGGCATCGGCAATTGCGGATCCCTCCAGTTGATGCTGACATCTCCTGAGGTGCGCCTGGAACACAACGCGCCGTCGACCCGGGCTTGGTCCTTACCGGACAGCGAGCTACCCTTTATTCGCCATTCGCAAGCCCGCGCTAACGGTGGCCGGGAATCAGCCTGAGATTCGCGACGCCCAGGGCGTCTCCTGCGGCGACTAGGAGTCTAAATTTGTAGCGCGCGGTGCCCGTTGAAGGCAAAAGTCTCGCCCGTATTGCAATGTGACTGAAACATAACTGGCGAAATGTGGGTGCACTATGGGTACACGTCTACGTAACTTTTCGGGGATTACAGGCAAGATGTCATGTTAGATTTGAATCACAGTATTTTGACCCTGAATTCTGCTCTCACGATTCCACCTTTAACTTCTAGACCCCAGATGTTATGCAAGTGATCCACAATAAGTGTCATATCATATTTTCGATATTACATTCAGGAGAGGGTTCGCTACCGCGATTTTTCCAAGATGAATACATTATAGTCGCTTAGTATTCAGCTCTGCGTCCTCAGATTGCGTTACCTTGTCTCGTGGCATATTGCACGGTGCAAGTAGTATACTGCTGACTTTGAAATATGCACCTCGGCTTATCAGTACCGAGTTGATAACAAATAGTTGTTTGTTGATTAGGTATGTGAATTATGTAGTTACTGCTATAGAGGTATGAGGAACAGGGTCTAACGTTCACTCAACCTCTAAAGAAAAGAAAGGATCCTCTGGCCAGACGGGTGTTGTGTCTGGTCGGTAACGGCCCGACGATTGATGTCGGGACGTTGGGTATTTGTTCGTTACGCGGTAAACACTGCTTGCGCGATGTAAGATTTTACGACACGTCAGTGTCATGCGTAGTTTGCTTGTCGTGATGTAGCTGCCGCTACATCGCCATGGTTGGAGCGATTCTTGCTTGACATTATTTTACCAGTAACTTATTACCTACTTATGTTATTAGCGGTGCTGACATCTACCATAAGTAGTCATTTATTTCCAAAGTGCAAAATCTTACTTCAGGTAGTAGGTAACATAAGTCAGCCTTCAAAATCAGTTCAGTAGAACAAAGAAAGGCTGACTCATTTTCGTTTTGATTTAAAAAAAATGTAATTCGTCATAGTCCATGAATATTTTATCAGTAATCTTTTTAATACCAAGCTGGTGATAAATAATTATTACAGTACAAAGTTTTCCAGAACCAATCCATCCGAACTCAGTCGTGCTTAGTTAAACTTGAAGCCGGTCTCAACCGAGGTTAGTCTGATTATAAATATGTGTTAGAAGTGTAACCTACAGTCTAAAGCCAATCTTGATCAAGTTATTAAGAAGATAGATTGATTTCGTACCCATGTATGGTTGTAAAAATCGTACTCATAGATTGTATTTGGCAAAATAGAAGATCATAAATCCGTACAACCCACTTTGAGAGTGCGATGCTCCTGAAAGTCCCGACTACCTATGTCACTGTTGCTGGAGTACTCCAGTGTCCTCAGGATGGCACATGACTTTAGGTCCTCCAAAGTGTATAAATACATACATATCTACACTTTTGGAGACCCAAAGCCGATAAACCGTGGCCACAGGGGCAGGCTCAAGCAATATAACAAAACACAATTGAATTGAAAAGAAAGCATAATAACATTATTGTAAATGCATAAGTAACTAACTCTGTCCGTTTCTGTCTGCCTTTTCAGGCCTTAACGGCTGATCGGATTTCGATCAAATTGGGCACACGGGTAGGACATACTGTGGACTTTTTATCCTGGTAGAGTGTTCCCGTGTGATACTTTCTGACACCGGCAAAAGCTAGTGCAAATTGAAGAAAACGGGAAGAGAGAGAAGAGATTGTTTGCCGTCCCATAACAAATTGTTTACAATGCTGGTTCATTACGAAAGACCTTTGCTCGACAGTGAATTGAGACCTGGTGCAATCATGCTATCAATCAATAAATCAATTTATTTATCAACGCGGGTTAGGTCTGCTACAATTGATTGCAAGTTTTTCGATGTAGAATTTAAGATGGTTGTTTCATGACCCCTTTTGTCGGTAAAATAGTATCTTATACTACTTCATCATCTGCCTAACCTCTTCCCAACTATGTTGGGGTCAGCTTATAGTCTAACCAGACACACCTGAATACTAGTATTTTACACGGAGCAACTGCCTTCACAACCCAGTTACTGAGTAATACGTTACCCTTTGGTAAGCCTGGTTTGTCAGCCTTACGGGCTTCTGACGACCCGTAACGACTGTCAAAGATCCACGAATGATTGCCGGGACCAACAGCTTAACGTGCTTGCAAAGGCATAGAGGGGTCTTGGTATGTAAGGATGGTCACCCATCCACGGATCAACCGCGCCAAGCGTTGCTTAACCTGATCGATCGACCCGTGCAGCTATTAAAACTTAGACAGAAGCCCCCTCGTATGTTGTCTTATATTTAATTCTAAATTAAAAGTCAAACCTTTATTAAATTACTCATGAACCTCCACTCAATATTTCATTTAGGGATTGTGTTTGAGATTAAATTCATGAATATTTTTCGAGAGATTCAAAAGCAGAAGAACGTGAGGGCGTGCAATCTGCTCATGCATAAGAATCTGGTTTCGGATCCGATTTCTGAATTATGCATGATTTTCATAGAGTTGGTCCGACAGTAAATTCTTTGGATTTTGTTTGCACCAATCTTCTGTATACCTAAGCCATTTAGAAATAGAGATGTCAGCACCAACTGGCGGGGTCCGCAAGAGCCGATGCCTGTCAGGGGTGCGGGTTGTTCGAAAGAGATCCCGTGGCCCCTGGCACACAAGCAACTGAAGGAACACGGGTGGGTTTTAGTCAGCAAAAGTCTGACATGTATCGCTCCGCTCAGAGCGGGAGAAGTTATTTGATGATTTCCCACCCTCAAAAAGAAAAAAAAGCCATTTAGAAATTATACGTAGCTTCGGCCCGCGTCATCATTCTCGTGGAAGTTCTTATTTTAACATAAAAATACAGGGTGCCGGGACCGCTACTAACCGTTACCATGGTTTCAATACTTGTTTCTGAACGCTCCTGGGTTGAAATTTCTCGTCGCCACTGCCGAGACAAAGCCCCCTCTCTTTATCTTAAAAAAAAAATAACTTAGTAATACATTATGACTGCGTAGGTATTGCACTTTTGTATGAAACAGCAGTTCTTTTTTAATAACCGACGTAAAATTTCTACGCTAAGAGGTCTGAATTCAGCACATTGTTCTACCATTTGCATGTGTAGACTAAATAATATTATGGTTTCCCTGACTTAATCATACATACATAATCTGCCTATAGTGTTCCCACTGTTGGGACCCTGGCCTTCTCTCTGCGAGAGAGAATGACTGAAATCCATCACGCGGGCCCAATGCGGGCTGGTGGATGTCATACGTCTTAGATTTGCTGCCGGTTTCATCACGACGTTTTCTTTCACCGTTTTGAGAGCAGTGGTGATGAAATAATTTCCACGAAGTAAAGCGCCTGTCAGGTATTGAACCTACTACCTCACCTACTCATAAGTCGCGGCTGTTTCCACTGGGCCACCAGTCAACCACTGCTCGTGGCTTATGTAATGGAAAACATTATGTATGTTTAATGTCAGATGTGTTAACTATGATAGGAACACGTAATAGGTACTATTGGTTTAAACTTGACGAGTCCATTATCCCAACAGTATCGCTTACAAACTGATACGATACGTAACGAGATTAATGGCTGCCCTTTGCTGGCTTATGGCTTATGAAACATGTCCAAACATATCAATATGGATTTAGTTACTGATAGTATTAGGCATAGAGATCCACGATTAAGAGTCTTTCTTAAAACTTTTTACTTTTCTTCGGTCTACACAAGTTTACAAATGTGTATTTAAATGGAAAAATTATGGTTAAGTAAGTTTACTATGATACCTACGTTAAGTCGAAGTATGAACGGTCGTAAAAATATCGCTGGATTTTCAACTCCGGTATTGAAGCGAGCATTCAGAATCCAACAGAGTGCACCTGAGCGCGTCGAAAAAACACACTTTTCGATTTTCAACTCTCGGTATTGAAGCGAGCATTGAGAATCCAACAGAGTGCACCTGAGCGAGTCGAAAAAAAACACTTTTCGATTTTCAACTCTCGGTATTGAAGCGAGCATTGAGAATCCAACAGAGTGCACCTGAGCGCGTCGAAAAAACACACTTTTCGATTTTCAACTCTCGGTATTGAAGCGAGCATTGAGAATCCAACAGAGTGCATCTGAGCGCGTCGAAAAAACACACTTCGATTTTCAACTTTCGGCGCTAGCAGTGCGTTGAGGATCCAGAGCGCGAAAGAATCCTGCTGCGATATTTTTCGTTTCTACGTCGACAGATAACATGGGAAGAACTTGGTGAAATGTTACATACAATCGCTGTTGAATAGTTATACCTACAATCATTCATACATCAACACTTTCTTCGATTGAATTATGATTGAATGAAAACTTTCAACCAAACACGTGGCCCAAGCGTAGGTCGTAATGGACATAGCTGTCGCAACCTCTAAATAAGTCATTAATTATAATTGTCTAACAGACGTTGTAATGGCCCTGTAGACCGTAGCCCACGCGTTTTACTAAACGTGCATTGTCCTAATACCCTAGCCGTCGATACACAAAATCTTAACGGCACCTTCGAACGTGCGCGACGCGACATTTGTTGAACAATTTCCATGAAGTTTTCATATGAATTTGTGAGTGTTTACGTGAGTCACGTCATGCCTGTTAGCAGGAGCCTCAATTCGATTATGTTTTGTTTATTTTGTACGATTAGAATTTGAGGAGAACAAAGGATCGATGAGTTGGCCAGACATTAGAGTCATTCTAGGTCGTAGTTTCGAACTCTCGCTATAAATGGTGTACATTTTCATCACCACTGCTCTCAAAACGGTGATAGTAAACATCACGAGAAAACCGGCATGTCCTAGGACCAAAAGTTCGAAGACATATGACATCTACCAAACCGAACTGGGCCCGCGGTAGATAACAGCCCGTTCCCGTTCACACTGATCATGAGAGTCAATCGTTACAATCTTGTAGTTTAAAGCGTAATTGCGTATAAGCAATCATAACCATAATGAGATTCATAATGCAGTTAAAAAGAATTGTTCAAACCAAATGTAGGGGGAATTCTCTTCTTGACAGCGCATTGAATATCTGCCGTAATAGGTAAATCGACGGTCAATGGACGTAGAAATATCGCGCCGGGATTTTTAATAGGTGCAAAACGTTGATTAAAGCAGTTTATTGCTGTTGAAAAGATGAATAATGTCCGTAATGAAATCATAAACTGTATCCCCCATTCCTTCCTTGAGTGAAATGAGGTAAACAAATTATGTGGTTTGTTACAGTGCTTTAATCATTTCTACGTAAGTACCTACCTGTGGCCTGCGGCTTTCAGAGGCGCCGTGTATTTATATTATTTATTACTGTATGAGGTAGCTGTGAAAGTATGAGAGTAAATCTTATGATACTTATAAAATAAATAAAAATAACGAAAATATTAACATCACAGATATTCATCCTACTAATGGATCAGTATCAGTGATGTTGATATCTATTTTATTATATAAAGTAGGTGTGCATATTTATTTCGAAATATATGAAACTTTTTAAACATATCATTTCACAATACTATACGATCGGATTAAAAATAAAACCATTAACTTTTATCGATAATCTAGATAGATTAGAAGTTAGAACTGGTTTCCGTTAAACTACTTTTCGGTTTGATTTAAATGTAAGTATGCCAAGTGACTGCTCTGAAGCTCCACTACTTACTTACGTATATTTTTATATTAAAATCTTCACGTACTTGATTTAAAATACGGGCTATATTTAGGTATCAAATCCGGTAAGCGGTCTGAAGCATTTTGTAAAAATAATAAATCCTTGAATTATAAAGTTCTTCCAGGTTTTTCGCAAAGACCTCACTGTAAGCCGTATACTGAATACATAATCCCTGACCTGACAACGACGTTTATATCGCAGTTTGCAGTGTCCGGGCTTGCGCCATACTATGATACTATGGATTACTGAGATATTTCAAGTTTCAACCTCCCGTACTTTACTACAATCCTGGTTTAATTTCGCGATGAAATTCCCATTAAATCGCAAACTTTAAAACTAGTAGGCGCTCAAGTTAATAGTCACAAACTATTTATCGTTAAACGCAATTTAATGTTATACTGATGTGGGATAGGCAATTTAGAACTTGATTAAAGTTTAAATTGCAGACATCAGCCGGTAATTAATTGAGAAATTCTTTACGAAGACATGCGTTTGTCATTCGTTTTGAACAATAGTGAATGAGATTGTTTTCTTTGAAAGGTAATTTATTATTATCTCATCATCATCATCGTCATCATATCAGCCGAAAGACGTCCACTGCTGGACATAAGCCTCCCCCAAAAGGGGGGCATTTGCCATAATCGCCACGCTTGGCAGGCGGGTTGGCGATCGCAGTATGGTGGTCAAATGCATAGAGCTACCCATTACTCGCCGTTCGCAAGCCCGTGCCTACGGTGGCTGGGAATTAGCCTGGGATTCCCGACGCCCAGGGCGTCTCCCGCGGCGACTAAGGCCGTGAGGGCGCATATACTGCCTCTCCCTTACGTGCGCCGCCTCCCTCTTCGCGAGCATTAATGTTTCGCAGAAGGAGGTGACGGCTACCCATACACTCTCGCTCCGTACCATGGCCTAGACCAGGGCTGGACGCAAGAGATCTCCGCCGCCGATCGCCTCTACGAGGACACGGCGGTGCTCCGCCCAAGCCGTGCAGACCACCGTATGCTCCACCGTGTCCTCAAGGCGATCTTCGCAGTCGAAACACCCTGGCGTTTCCACCCGCCTGAAACAGGAACCTCCCGAAACAATGATGTGGCGGTTAAGTGTTAAGTGTTCGCAATTAGAGAGTAGATGCATTTCCGTGTGAACTATGCAATATTTTAATTAATAATCAGTTCTAACCCGAAATCGTCTGTACCCGGTTATTGGCAAGAACATTGGCCCCCAATTAACCCATCCTAAATTATTGGAACGAAGTTTTTACTATGCACAATTGGCGAATGTCAGCTAGACCGAAAGAAGTGTGACTTTTTGACTGATATGACACTTTTTCCATGGCTTTAATTTTGACTGTTCAACAACATTCATTGCGTTGTTTACGTTAATGAGCAAACCAATTTATGCAACATAATGAGCAATGGATTAGCAATATCGTTCTAATGTAAATGATTCAGATTCTGACTGAGAGTGTGTTACGTAATTAGTTAGGGTGCAGGGCACTGTGATTTATTATTTTATGAAAATAAACTCAATAAAATTCTAAAACGCTAAAATGATCAGGTTTCATAAAAAAACGTCAAGCCATTTAAACCATTCTCTAAATAAAGCATGATTTGTAAAAATGACAACTCATTGAAAAAAATCTCATAAATGAAACGAGGTATGAATCATGAATTCATGAGTCATATTTTTTTCCATTGACCCAGGTTATTGCACTTTTCCAATGTCATAATATTAATAATTACTATAAGACATGATCATTATTTACATTACAGTTACAAAAAAACATCAGGTTTACTATAAATTTAAACAAAATAATCAACTCGGGAAGACTTTCATTTTATAAATAAATCCTTAACTTGATATCTCTAATAGTTGATCTGTGTGATCCTTGTATCCCTGTATTTAAGGCTCTCCTGAAACCTAGCGCGACGCAACCCTGTAGAACAATTTCTATGGATATTTCATGGAAATTATTCTACCAGAATCGCGTGGCAACGTCGTCGCGTGTCGCTTCGCGGAAGTCTGCGGGAGCCTTTAAATGTTAAGGCTCCCGTAGACCGACGCAACGCGACTCTAGTACATCAATTTCCATGACTTTTTATAGAAATAGATCTACTGGTCGTGCTGTCGCGTTGCGCCTGTCTACGGGAGCCTTTACGGTGTTAAGATAGGTTTATTGTTCCTCAATGTTTAACAAGT
Organism: Antitype chi; assembly: GCA_947359405.1. Lineage (NCBI taxonomy): Eukaryota > Metazoa > Arthropoda > Insecta > Lepidoptera > Noctuidae > Antitype > Antitype chi. Next base: position 9,061,516 of record OX375826.1, read on the forward strand.
ACTACAAGGCATTATTTGAATAAAATGTAGGAAATAATAACTTATTCGGTAGTCGTTGTTTTATTGTGATGTAACATAATTTAACTGTTCGTAAAGTTATATTGACTCATTTCAAATTTAATGCGAATAATAATTTGAATAGGTACCTACTAAAATTGTTGTAGATTATTTGTTCACGTTTTCCATTCACGTGCTTATCCGAAAAAATCTTATGCAAATAAACACGTGTTTGAAACCTTATAAAAGTTATAAATGTCAAACGGAAGTTATAAAAGGAATACATATTCAATCAAAACCGGTTATGTATCGCAAGAACCGAAAATTTCACCGAAAATCTTAGGGAAGATCATCAATGGAAAAACTATGGTATCATAATACCAGCCAAAACTTTCCCCCATATAGTTTTAGTATGATTGTCCAGTGTGTTCCCCCGTCTGTTTATAAGGTAAGGCGGGTCGGAACGATCGACAATGATTTACAACTACCTCCAGCTCCATTCATGAATGACATTCCATTCGACTCGTATACGATTCATCAATGACAACTGTTGTTTTGTATTGTCATTTGTTTTCGGGATACACTCTCTTCTTTCGATGTTATTCACCCATTTGTAGAAACATTTCACCTTTAGCCTTAGTAAACTTATGATGTGTATTTTGTCTCTGTCACGGTTCGCACCTGTTTTATAATATATCGTTCGCCTTTTTTTGTTTTGTTCTGTCTATGCTTCTGTTAGGAACTAAATAGGTTTTAGTTGTATCTACAAAAGTACTAGTTGTGTCTATAAAATTCTTACGCTTTTTGCCGTTAGCAAGTCAGTGTCAGGTGGTAGGCTTTTTTTTTTAGTTTGGGAAATCATCAAACAACTTCTCCCGCTCTGGGTGGAGCAGGAGGGCGTGTCAGACTTTTACTGACATAAACCCACCCGTGTTCACTCAGTTGCCTGTGTGCCAGGGGCCACGGTATCTCTTTCGAACAACCCGCAACCCTGGCAGGTTGTAGGTTTTTTTTTGTTTTGGGTGGGAAATCATCAAATAACTTCTCCCGCTCTCGGTGGAGCGGGAGGGCGTGTCAGACTTTTACTGACTAAAACCCACCCGTGTTCCCTCAGTTGCCTGTGTGCCAGGGGCCGCAGATAATGATAAGGTGGCACTAATTATTTATTACCAAGAAAGTACGTTACGGTTGCAAAGTCATAACTTTGCAACCGTAACGATATGGCTATTGAATGACTTCTTCATGTGATAAGCATTCAATGGGATTAAATGAACCTTGAGAGTTGTAATGATAATTTTGATGATTATCTACAATTCTGTCATTCTTAGATCTTTGACAGTCGTTACGGGTCGTGAGAAGCGCCACAGTCTGACAACCAGTCTTACAAATGGGTATCGTATTTCCAGTAACTGGGTTGTGGAGGTCAGATAGGCAGTCCCTTCATGTAAAATACTGGTATTCAGCTGTATCCGGTTAGACTGGAAGCCGACCCCAACATAGGTGGGAAAAGGCTAGGCCTAAGATAATGTTAATTTCCCCGAGGTACCCTGACGCTTCCCCCTTAATCTGTTACCTTTACTGCGACAAATGTGTCTTTCGGCTAAAATAAAACTTTTTCCAAAAAAAAACAACTGACTGCCGGAAATTAAAACACTACAAAGCGAAAAATTACTTTAATTTCGGAAGTCGGTGACTTTATGTTTATTTTTTGGTCACCGCCTTCCGAAATTAGAGTTATTAAAAAAGAGTTTTATTTTTCACTTTTTAGTTATAGTACCTATCCCACACAAATTCGAAATTTCATCACCCTTGGGGCCAAAAAAAAGCATATTTATACGATGGCAGCAATCGCGGTTGTTTTGCTGTAATTTTTTGAAGGGTTCCGTTGTCTGTCTCCGAAACGCATCATCAGATTTATATGAAATTTAAATGGGACCATTTCGGAATAAACCCCTTTCGGACAAAAAAAAAAATGCTAATCCGTCTCTATAAGGCGGGAGTTATGGTCGAACATACATAAAATAGTATATATTTAAACATGTCGAATTGATAACCTCCTTCTTATTGAAATCGGTTAATAAAAGCAAGACTCACACACTCTTGGACAAATAGTTTAATTTTTTAAATGTGTTTAAAAGTTAAAAACCGTGTTAATAGGCGTTTAGCTCGCTAGCTCAGTAACATTAAAGTTAAAGACAGAGATACTCTCCGGCGTACGCTATCGCTTTTAAGATTATTAAAATCTGCATAACCGATGTCTTTGTTTCTTCGTCGACATACAGAAGTAGGCAAACAATCTGTGCTGAATTTTGTTGGGGTTTTCCGTCTATTAAAATATTTTCTTTCAAAGAAATATAAAACAGCATTCGCTGGAAAGCCTTTTACTATATTAAAAAGATGAGCGTAGTAAGGCTTTTTCAAAAAATGCCTATTTCTAAATCTATTTAGGTTTATTTTTAGACCTAAGTGTGAATACGCCTTTGAAGTACTTTTCCTCTAGTTATGAAGGTAGGTCGAATTTCTTAATAAATGTGGGTTTTACAAGCGAAGTATACTAAATAAATTCACCACGAAGTGAATAGATAATTAGCTGGATTACGCCTGATTAAAACCTCTTATTGTACAATGACGTCATCTTAGTGTGTCATGAGCACAGAACATATTATATACCTACCTGGTCATGAGATTCTTAGTGCCATAAGATGCTATTCTGCATTTTACCATAATGTCAACATAACAATAAATTGTCTACCAATATCGATCATCGATACAAAATAGCGTCATTAATCATACCGTTCACAAACACATCCTCAAACCTGATTTATAGATGACACACCAAATGATTTTATTACTAGCTTCTACGAGCGGCTTTGCCCACGCAGAGGTCCACAATCATCCAACACGAAACGTACTACCGGGATAAAAAGTATCCTGTGTAGTAATCCAGGTTATAAACTATCTGTGTGCCAAATCTCATCCAAATCCGTTCAGCCGTTTATGCGTGATTGAGTAACAAACATGCAAACATTCACTTTTAAAATATTTGTAGGATATTATCACTAAGCAAGAAGGTTATCTTAGATTATTTTATTAATCTACACGTGTAATTAACGGGGTTACCACAGCCTAAAAAAGTAAACAAAAACAGCTAGTATACTAAATCAACTGCGGTGTTATTAGTGTACAAAAGATGTTAGGTGTGACGAATAGTGTTGTACCATTGAAGTGTTATGGAGTGTCGATAAGGATCGAGATGTAGACTGGACTGGAAGCGTCTGGTGGCGCGCGGATGGCGACTAGAGCAAGGTAGCGCCCGCATGGGGCAAACGGCGAGCATGTGCCGCCTCCACGGATCATGTCTGCACCACAAGAAAAGTACGTATTTAAATAAGGTAGAATTGTTCGTCAAAAACTTAGTTTTCCTATCTTTCTTTGATTGTTGTTCTTGATCCACTGTTTTCTTATAATGCTCCACTGGTAGCTATAACAAATTGATGCGCTAGTGTTAAATGATAAATGATTTTATTTCGCTTAGTAGGTTTGTACAAACACTTTTACCCGTCAATCATATTTTTAAAACTAGATGAGGTCGGCGTTTCCTATCTGACTACTCTGAGAAGAAAGGCCGAGACAAACTCAGAGGTCACAGTCTAAGTCCAGACATAATCTTGGTCAGTTCATGTGAAGACGATGTAGATTGGTGTCCGAAATGGTATTTTGAGGAAAGATCCACGTGTAGGTCAACTTAGAACCAAAGATTCGAAGAAAAACATCAAACAAAAGTCATTCGGTTATGCCGAATAAATTACTCAAACTGCCCAGACCATGATCGAAAGCGAAACAAGTCGATCAGATTTTGGGAATCAGATCGCAATAACTCGGTCTTTTTATATTAGTCTATTTAATTGTTTCCAAGGCTTGATTAGGTCCACTGCTAAACAAAAATGGCGATCACAAAGAACCGCTGTCCTAAGCGGTTGCTAGATTTAATACTCCGCTTATAATATTCCTACTGCTAGAACTCAAGCCTCAATCTATTACTAATTGGTAGACCAAGTGCGGTGATTATTACGGTATAATCCGTATAATGGATACAACTAAAATAATTCGTAACGGCCTTGTCAAGCAAGGCCAGTGTTTTGTAGTGGATTGTTCGAGTATGATAATTACTGTGGAAAAATCTGTATTAGGAGACTGATTATTGTAACCTGTGGCATGTATAATTCTAACGTGAAAGAGAGAGAGAGAGAGAGAGAGAGTGTTTTAGTGAGTTTCTGGCGAAATGTGTATTTTAATATAGGCAGACCCTGCCTAACCCTTCGTGGAAACGAGGCGTGATGTTGTTTTATGTTATAATTCTAAAGTTTAATGAATTTATGAATGAGTTCTGACTATTTGTTGTTTGTTCTGAGAATTCTGGCTATACCAGTTTAAAACTAGATTCGTATTACCATTTTTATTTCCTTTTTCAAGGAGGCTATTTTAATTTAGTGCCAAGGTCTGCCATTAAATAGACATAATTGATTGTTTTTCAAACACGACCTATGATATTGCTATGCCGTAGGGCGTATTCGAAATTCTAACGTAACTTTTCCTAATACTTAAGAGCGTTCATCCGGGCTGGCAACGTCGCATTTCAAGCAGTCTTTCGTGATTATCTTATTAAGTTTAAATTAGAGTTGGGCCGACTATGACTTTGGCTGACTAGTCGGCTGCAAAATGGCCGACTAATCGGCCAAGCCGATCAGTGCTTTCGGTTGAAATCGAGTGACATCGGCAATGTTCAAAGTGGCAAACCTACTTATTGCCAATTGTTTGCTCTCATTTTACTATATTAAATTTCTGGATCTAAGGCCAATTAATTAATGGACCAAACGAAGGATTCCTTCCTATCCTAATTTCCTATTCTATTCTAGATTGCACTGAAAGTAAACTGTAAATCTGATTCTATAATAAAAATAGTAACAGTAAAGATTTAAATTTCATTTCAATCACAGTCTTTTAAATTTTTAAGCATATTAATACGAATAAAAATGGGCCGACTAGTTGGCGGTTTTAGCCGACTAGTTACCGACTAGTTGCAGACTACAAATATGGCGGACTAGTCGGCGACTTCCATCGGACCATCTCAAAAAATGCCAACATGCATGTACGCACATACACAATATTATGTACATACTTATATACAGAGGTGTCGGCAACGGTAAGTGTCGCGAGTTCAACTGTTTTAACCCATCTCAAAAAATGCCCAACGCGCCTAAACAAGTTTTCACTTCAAAAATTGTACTTTTATTTTATATATATGCACGAAAAGTTTTTATTCTTTAACCGTTTTTTTTTTGTATAACCGACAAAAAAGTTCTGCGCTGGGGGGTCTAGAATTATATGCTGTAACCATGGTTATAGTTTGCGCACTGGATAAAAACTTATTCTGTATATAAAAAAAAAACCACTATAAATGCGCCATTGCCAGCCCACGCGTGATGAAAGCTCTTAAAGAAATCATTTTCTTTTTACGTTAGTACCTAAGCAATGTCGCTAACGTCAATGACACACGACCGCAATGTGAAAAGAGACTATCAAAATTGAAATGAACTGAATACATTAAAACTACTCGTAACTATCACGAATAAACGTCAATCAACATAAATATGCAATTTAAAATGATATCGTAATCGTAACGATATTACGTAATCGGATTGAACATGCCTGTCATCTGGCGGTGTGGTCAGTAGCTCTATTATATAATTTATATCTGCTGCAAAGTAATCCACTGAAAGGAATCTTCCATTTGAGCAGAGGCCAAGGCTATACAGGTTGAAATTGAAAACATGCGACAAACCGAAATGGGAGATTGTACTCATCATTATGAACAACTTTTACTAAGGGACCAACGATGCAATCGCGAAAAAAAAAACATCTGTTCCCTACATTTATGTTCGCATGACTCGTCAAAATGTAGGGAACAGCTGTTTTTTTTTTGCGATTGCATCTTTGGTCCCTTAGTAAAAGTTGTTCATAATGATGAGTACAATCTCCCATTACGGTTTGTCGCATGTTTTCAATTTCAACCTGTATTATTACGCAGCCTTAAACAGCTGTGTAACGATTATTGTGAACACTTCTGGCCTCTTTTTACGTTAAAACTATTTAGTTTTTTTACGTGATAAATTAAATTGAATTTATTCTAGTTTTTTTCAACATCCAAGACAATCATTCCATTGTTTCCTACGTCTATACTGATAAAATATCAAGCTAAGTCTTTACCCGACTACGGCGAAGCAAAAATGAGGGAATGTTCTAACATGATTTCTAAATTACATAACATAATTTGACAAATGAGGTATCGTTGGAAGCGTTTTGATCGTCTGATGGTAGCTACGTGACGTGGTTCAAATAAATTATAAGTACCCCAAAATAATGTACTTAAAGAAAAGTAAGTTCAAAAACTAAAACCCGACTACTGCAAAATCACACTCTACAAAGTATGAAACATGAAAATATTCTGACCTGAAAGCCATATATGCCACTTTGCACTAAAGCTTATCATCAGGTGGAATAGCAGTTCACTTCCACCTCACTTTTTACAGAATAAATTGGCTGGCTCCGGTAACGGCAGCACTGTCGGCGACCAAAAATTGTCAGACCTTGTCAATTTTCATAGAAATTTCTTTTAGTTCCACTTTCCGCCACCGGGTCAGATGTGTCACTATACAACTCATTCCATTCACAAACCGTTCGCAATCTTTTCTGTCTGTTTATTTTCGCGCCGTTACGTACAGAAACCTTGTGCGCATATTATTGTCATTTGAGCATAAGGTCATTGACTCTGATAAGACCATTGCTGTAACATTTTATGTATCCTAATGTAAAATGAGTACAATCGGTTATATCTGTACTTACATTTGTGTATGTATATGTTGGATGACAATATTTTTCGCGACTATGTGGTAATTTTAATGCTTTCGATTCTTTACTTTTAATTATAGGTATACTAATCTATGCTAGTGGTCCTGCCACGATTATGCTCACCTTCAAACAATGATAGAATATTATCACTGTTTTAAATAAAATTCTTAAAATATTCTCAAAGTCGTCTTGACTTTGAGAATATCTCTCGTCTTGTCTTATGGGCAGTTAGGTATTATAAATATATGTAGATATATTCTTGACCTTTCATAATGTTTGACGAATTGGTAATTTCATCTAACTAGTGGTCGCCCAGTGGAGTCGATATTCGACCATAATTCATTGAAATCAAAAATATTAGCTTTATGCAATCCTCCATATTAACTTTAACCGTGCCATATTTCTGGCAGGGGAGCGGGTTGTTCTGCCAGAGGAGCGGGTTGTTCGAAAGAGATACCGCGGCCCCTGGCACACAGGCAACTGTTGAACACGGGTGGGTTTTAGTCAGTAAAAGTCTGACACGCCCTCTTGCTCCACCCAGAGCGGGAGAAGTTATTTGATGATTTCCGACCCAAAAAAAAAAACCGTGCCATATTTCATACTCCTTTGTCCGCGTAATTTTTCGTAAAAGGGGTGTAAAGTTTTTGTAATTATGGCTGATAACAATAGCATTAGTTAATTAGTCAGGTTAGTTCAAGAAGTAAGGCATGTGTTTAAACGTCAGTCAAATAAATAGGTTTTCATTGTGAAATAACACTTATAGACGTCAAGAGACTTTACTCGCTGCATAACTTATGCAAATGTAAATCAGTCTATAGAGACAATGCTAACTTTTTACGAATATTCGTACAGTTACCGCAATGACAATAGTTGAATATTTTATTAAAATTAACAGTCTACTCACCTCGTTTTTTTGCATATTAATTCATTCAGAATTTTTTATCGAACGGGTCACATACACATATCACATACATATCTTATGAAACAGAATACAGACGGTCTTAACCATCGAGCTTGTTTTTGAAATAAGAATGTAACAGGAATCGTTTTTCTTTTACAAATCTGACAACATAGCACCGGATAAGTTGTTATTTTTGTATTAAGAATGAAAATCGAAATGAAGTTGGAAATGCTAAAACTGGCTCAGAGCTTAATTAAGGTTAGAACTTTTAGAACTTAAGTTAGATTGCGTTTAGAGTCTTGTGTCTATTATTTTAGTGACAGTTGATTTTTATATCAGAAGTTACTAGATTCTACCAATATATGAATATGGGCGCCCTAGCTAGAATTATAGTGTGTTGAATCCGACCCCAACCAGACGGTTTGTTCTCACGCGATATGAGCTCCGGAAAGTGTTCAAAGCGTTTATTCAAAGAGCTGAACCAATTTCTATTTATAAACTTTGAGATGAATGTTGAAGTAGTTGAGGGACTATTACTGGTTACATACCAAAAAGGTTTGTTCAGTACTCTTATTTTTGGTCATCTCTGGCTACTAAGAGTGGCGAAAAGCGCTCCTCTGATAGCCACCACAAGGAGACACTTACCAATGTTAGGGCCCAACGTTCTAATTTCTAATGCTATGGTTTCCTAGAAAAGCGGTGACCGCCACATAACGGTCGCAGCGACGTTTGTCATCGTGGTTTGACTTTACGGTGTCACATAGCGCTCTCTAGAGAGCCCCCCTCCCCCCCCCCCCAGGTTCCCTAGGGAATCACGCCAATTTCGTTTTTTGTTTGTTACCTCAGAATTCTGTAATAGGTTAATAGATTTGAAAAATTCTTCTTCTTTGGTTGGAAAGGGTATGCTTACTGAGTGGTCCCATATAAATTTGGTCAAGTTCTGATTAGTGGTTTTTAAGTTAGCTTTAATAATACGCACTTTTTCCACCTAGTTTATGTTGATGATGTTATAATAATTTCCTGTTATTTACTTAGCAAGAGCAGGTATACGGAATATACGGATATTAAATATTATACGGATTTGTGTGCCGTAGGAACCACAACTACGAAGAGAAAAATAAAGTTTAAAAAAAAGCACTGCAAAGTGAAAAATACCTTTAATTTTGAAAATCGATGGCAAAAAAAGGAAAAACTAAACTAAAGACACCGACTTCCGATATTTAAGTTATTTTTCACTTTGTAGGGCTTTTTTCCCTAAATAATGTTTCAGTGACGTCGTAAATTGCAGACGCTATGTGGCGGTCACCGCTCTTTTAGGAAACCTTAGCATTAACCACTCTGTGACTGAAGGAACCTTGATTGACATAAATAATACTCAAGACCACTCAAAACTCAGACCATTGAAGTAAAAGCCAAAATTGAAACATGTTTTCATCTCAAGCTGTCGAGTGTAAGACAGATTACGCGCACACAGATAGAACTGCATAGCTTCGTTCGAAGATACCCCAACTATTCAGTAGCCAAGGTTTTTATACTGATGAGAAACCATTCAACATACAGTTTCTGAAGAAGCTTCTATTGATTAATCATAAGTGGTTTCAGACGGGGATGTATTATTCGTGTTTGATGTACCGTAAGTAGTGCATCATTAATCATGTAGGGAACTTCTGAAGTGTATGAGGAGTAGCTTTCTGGATGTTAGGCGGTGCTCTTTTGTGATATTAGGAAATATTTTTTTTGAGTCGGAGTATTTATACCTATATTCATATTTTGGGAGCATAAATCATAATAGAATAGCATAATTACCCCATAATGTTATTTATTTATTTTACATTGTACACCAGAAAATACAAAACAAAAATAAAACATTTAAAAGCTTGGCCACCACTGGTCTAAGCTAACTGATGATTATAGTAATCACATTGGAAAGACCATAAAAATAACCATTTTATGCTAAGACCACCTACTGTGATTTACTACTATGATCAGAATTGAACGGTTTTTATCGCCAATCTAGACTTTATAATAGATTTGTAAGCAAATCTACTTACAATGGATCTATTACACAAAGTTATGGAGCCTTTTTATGTATCTGTAAAATATAGGAATCTAAAGAAAAAGAGATTGCTTCACTGCATTAAACTTTAAGAAATTGATTCTTTTCTTTGTGTGTATCAATGGCTGAGTAATACGACTAGTTGTTTGAATCCTTTATGTAGTCGCCATTATTTCATGGTCAAGAATCTATGCCATCTATAAATAACTCCTAATTTGTGATATCAACAAAGAAAACTCCAGTTAGATTCAACTCTGCAGACCCCGAGATTCTTTATCTATCGCTGACATTTGAAGACAGATGGTAGCTTGTATTATACTTTCTATTGTTAGTGAATCCTTTTAGGATTCTTGCCGAGATGCCTACTAAGATAACAATGGACGTATAAAATTTATGATCAGCTCCAACTCGACTGTTTACAAGGCTCGGCCTCATCATATTTACATAAACTAACAACAAACCTTAGACGATGATGTTTTTACATACGTTCACACCTACACGCGAATTCGTTGTTTCTATACGATCTGACTTTTCCAGGTGTTATTTTAACGCAATTTTTGCGGTTTTCGCTACACAGTAACTCTGATTTATTTGTTTGAGTGCGTCCATAAATATTGTGAATAAATCTACGTCAGTTTAAAAAAAAATCACCTTTTAATTAAATCCATAATTGGTTACGGTTTGAAATGCCTATTGGTGTTTTTCAATTACGTCAAAAAAAGCACGCTGAATTTATGATATTATTTGAAGATGAAACCGAAGCGAAATTTAATTAAGAATGAGAAGCACTGTCGATGCTAATTACTTAATTAGCCGACGAGCCGACAGATGTCGAAATAACGAAAAGAAAAATGTTGTTTCTCATTAGTTAAAGAATTTCTCTGAATAAATATTATAGTAATAGTGTCCTCTTTTGATTCAGTTTATTTGTAAGCAGAATGCTGCATAGCTTTTCTCGTGTATTCGACAGGCTATCATATGTTATTCACTTTTCGATAACCTGATTTTCCTTGCCCCCGACAGCAAACAGCTGACGAAATAATAGCGGGCGTCTATTTGATTTAAACTGATAACATTTTCGGGTTTTAGATTTGTAAATAGCGTTTATAGGACATTGATTAATGTTTGTTTTGGTACGGAAGCATATCGTGTACTTTTGTAATATTTTATTTTATTATTTTATAAAAACTTGTCAAAAGGTCAGTTGTCACGTTTCAAAGAGACTATTGGAAAGAGTAGTTCCCATATATTATAAGAATAAAATTTGAGTTGAAAAATTCATTGGTGATCTTTATTCAGTCGAAGTTACGATTCGTGGTATACCCTGAACAGAAATGATTGCTCGTGGGCAGATAGTTTACTGCGCTGTAAAACGTACCGATAATCGGAAGAGTATAATACCTACCGTAGTTGCGAGTGGGCTGACTTCCTGGGGGCCGATTCTACTAATTTGCAACGTTACACGTTAAATTGTGTTTCCACAACAGTTCGATTTCGATCGCCGTTCGATAGTTACATAAAAAGTCATTCTATTATTTTATAAGCAAAATGGAAACTAAACTTAAAACGAATTGCAACTGAACTGTAGCGGGAACACAGCGGGTAACCCGCGTTACCAACATGCCAAAATAATATGTTTTATTAATACCACAAAGAAAAAAGTTGAATCTAAAAATGTTACTAAACACGAATATGTGACACTAAAACTATTTTCTATAATTAAAATACATAATGATCATAATTTTATCATTAACTTTGTCCTATAGTAAACGTCACGCTCATGTTCGATTTTGTTAGTAGAATAGGTTTTGACATTGTTTCAATCGATCGTTGGCGTAACTAAAACGTAACCGCAGCTGTGTCGCAGCTGGACCGTTGTTCATTTTAGTAGAATGCGAAAACGCTTAAAAGTGGTGATTCGGTTGCAGTTCTATTGCGTTTTTTTAACAAATTTGTTAGTAGAATCGGCCCCCTGAATTGGAAATATTTATTGGTTCCAAGCGTCGAGCCTTTAAAATATTGGTTTTTGTTCAGTTGTTGCTTTTTCGGATGCCGAATTTTTAACAGAATTCGGTGGGATTTTGCTTTCACGGTTGTTATCTGAATTTAGTATTGATATTTTGTTTATTTTTCTGCATAAATATGGGCATACTGATAGTTGTTTTTAGAAGTGACTGACAATTTCTATGTTTGGTTATTTAATCAGCGATAAAATAAAATGATTTTATCAGAATTTATTTGATTTCTGTAAAACACAACTCGCTTAAACTTTTAGTCCGTTACTGTATGATTCACCTACTAACTAATAGTATTTCAACCATGCTGAAACATGTCTCAAAGTTTCATTTCAACCCTCCAGTTTTCCGCTCTCGTTTCTATCTTTTAATTTCACTCTAACCCATTTTTCTAGTTCGTCCTTTTTCCCAAAATAGCTGTTTCTTTTGCTCTGTACGTATTTGTATTCAGAACGTTCGCGTTTTCCACTTAAGTTAAACCGAAACAGGGAACTTTTCATCGGGTCTATTTTGATGTGTACTTGCAAAAAATGGGTGAAAATATTTAGAAAATATCCACATTTCACATGAGTCACATCAACTAGTCTCTTTGTCCTCTCCGAAAGGACGTGGAAGTGACGTGGCTGTAAAGAGAATCAAGTGCACTTCAATTCTCCTTATACAGTTTTCTGGATTCTTACTTTGTTTCCATATACATACATGACCAAGTATTTTATTACGTTGCGCGTTGGCGGGAATTTTACTACAGTTCTTTGTGTAACTTTGTTAACTTATGGTATAAGTTTATATTTGGCTTATTAGTCGATTCGCACGAATTTACTCGCCCGAATCGAGCGAGTTATTTTTCCACGCTTTATATTAGCTTCACTTGTATGTTTGTTTGTTTGTTTGTTTGTATGTAACCGACTCCTTTGAGCGCGATTTTGACCCACTTTAAACGGTCAGATTTCATTGAAACTTTGTAAACTTGTCGAGGACCGATGACAATTCAATAATTTAAAAAAAAATGAGAAAAAAAACCAAAAAAAACACGTTTTTGTAGTTAGCAGAACTAAAAAAACACGCTTTAAAAACCAAACTAAAAAAGGAGAAAATAAATTAATTCAATTAAAAAGCGTGGGGTGCTTGACATTAATTGATTATAAAAATACCTCAAAAAGCACCCCACGCTTTTTAATTGAATTAAATTATTTTCTCCTTTTTTAGTTTGGTTTTTAAAGCGTGTTTTTTAGTTTTTTAAACTATTTTTATGTAATAAACTTAGGAACAAAGGTCTCACTGCAAATACCTACACGCAATATAGTGCATAAAACTCAAAACTTACCAATTGCCTAAGAAGTATTTCTGGAGTCGTCGATTCGCACACAAATAAAATAAATGATTGCGAGTCACTTATAGAAAAAACCAAAAAAATATTGAAAGGTGACGATTCGTCCGATGCGGGCGAGTAAATTCGTGTGCCTTATAGTTTAGTTCTTACGAAAGCAACGGGATCACCTAGATTCATTGTTCATTTCATTATTGTGCCCATGTCTGACCGTACCGGGTATACTTAAAACTTATCTGAATATCACAAAGTTTTGTATCTTATTAACCCCGAGGTTCGCTACAAAGTTATCAAAGCAGTTTTAAGGCCTTTACTGAGTTACGAACGTCGAAGGCCACAAGCGGTCTAACTTTCTAACAAACCTGGAGTCAATTAAAACAGTTGAGGGTTATTAAAACCGTGTGACTCATTAGTGGCATTAATGGAATTGGAAAGCCATAATGGGTAGCGAGTAGGGTAGATACGAGTGGCCGTCACCTGACCTGGGACAGTTACGTTGCCACAAAGCAATTTAAACTTGAAGAACGAATAGCTCCGATTCGGTTCGCTGGTTTCCGACGAAGTCTGACCGTGATTTGAATTCAAGAAAACATGTGACAATCTGGGATTCCGCCCCCTCACGGCCTCATCAGTACATTCAACATAGGAATAAAATGCTTGAAGTATTTTGTCTGTTTCGCTGATTGACCTGAACCAGATACTAAAGTGATGTTTTATTTCTTAAGCTAAGCTTCTTTGATAAGAGGCCTCTGATGAAATTACGCCTCATTTCGCAGAGTATTTGAGGCCAGTTCTTTCTTAGACGAAATTTGTCTCTTGACAAAGCTGGAATCTATTTTCGTAAAACGTTGAAGGGCCAAAAAGGTTTTGTCAAATTACTTGCTCTATTTTCGTGACAAATCGTTGTTGTTTAATCTTAATCTAAAGGGTAACCAACGGTATTTGTTAAGATTTTAACACTACGGATAAAAAGGTAGGAATTACGAGCGTTTTTCTTTTAAATACAATCTGAGTTCGAGCTAATTGGACCATTATTAATTTGCTTAAAAAGACAAGAAAGCTTAAGTATCTAAGAAGTTTTAGGAACAAAATGAATAAACAACTTGAATTGTGTAGGTGTATGTAAATACCTATTGACCAACACAAAAAAAGAGTACATGCTAAATTCTAATGGTTGTGGTATTTATTAGTTATTATATAAAAAAGCGAAAATTATCAAAGAAAAAATAAATGATAAAAAAAGAAAAGCAGAAAAAATCCAATATTAACTCGATTTATAAAGTACTAGCATTATCATTATGATTTTAAGAAAATTCTAGACTTCTATCCCTTATCAATATTCCTGACCTTACAACAAAGTACATATCGTATTAAATTCACAAAAGCATTAGCAATTGTTCTCGCCAGTCATAACACAATCATAATGTTATTGTTACTGTCAACTATTTGAAACAACGCAGACAGTTCCGAGTAGCGGCTGCAACTTGATACTGGTTGCTAGTTGCTAACTTGATATGTTAACGATTCCGGTGAATACAGCCGACTGTAGGTGGTCTCGGTTATAAGATAACTAGCAGCCCGCCCCTGCTTCACCTGATGTTACGATTTCAAAAATCTAAAAAAATCCAAATATTTTATCTCACATAAACCTGCATGGGCACTTATGAAACGTCAGAAGCTAGGTTCACGGTTCCAATGTGTCGCTTGTTATGAGGAAGAGCTGCCAAGAAACTCCACGTTTTAAAAATAATTGGCTTTTACAATGTTTTCAAATTATAGGTATGAGAGAACAGTGCAGGCCTGTCAATAATATATAAATGTTTGGGTCGACACGTTTTTCTTAATAAAATCAGATAGCTTTAAAAAAAATAGTTTTGGTCATCGTATTATGCTTTTAACTCAATACTCTAATTGGGGTGTATGAGGTCTTGCGTTAATTATGTTACTCGTTGTATACCTTTCGGAATAAATGCTCTAAATGATGGTGAAAACCGCATCAAAATCTGTTGCGTAGTTTAGGAGAATAACACGGTCACACGGTCAGACATGAAAACTGACTTGAATCTATATCTATACATACATACATACAGGAAAAGTTTTTATCCAGTGCGCAAACTGTATCCATGAATTCAGCATATCATTCTAGACCCCCCAGCGCAGAAGATTTTCGTCGGTTATACAAAAAAAAACAGCTGTTCCATACATTTTGACCGCGTAGGTATTGCATTTTCCTATGAAACAGCAGATTTTTTTTAAAGCCACGAAAAATTTCTTCGCTGTGGGTCTAGAATGGTATGCTGAATTCATGGTTAGAGTTTGCGCACTGAATAAAAACTTTTCCTGTATACATTCAAATACATAAAATAGGTGTGTCTATTTGTGATGTCTAAATAACAGCTTTTTACTAAATGCGTATGAAAGTAAAGCACGGTAGGTACTTAAGGTACTTATTTATATCATTATTATTTTTTATGTTTTCTGTCTGTCAGTTTGTTCTCCGACTAATCTCCGAAACAGCTGGACCAATTTCGACAGGATTTACTGGTAGATAGCTGATGATAATTTTGGACATCCACGTGGGGGAAGCTGGCGGGTACAGCTAGTTTATAATAAGCATCGAAGTTATATCAATTGGTTCTCTTGAAAGATATGAAGAACTTGATATATAAATATAGATAATTTTCTTTTTCGAGTACCGTATTCATACTCTTTCATAAATGATGTTCCCATTGATGAAATTAATACGATTATACGATGTTGCATGGTTTCGGCTATGAAAAGAAACAAAGTAGCTCTCTATACAATACAGTTTATTCAGTGTGCTCATTCAATAGGTAAGTAGTCGTATTAATAAAATTATCAGGAACATCCATTTAGTTGAACGTTAATGAAGGACTGTTAATACTACCAAACAGTAAGTCAAGCGTGATGATAACGTATTCAGTGGTCCACAAAACCAATCTATAGAGAAATTTCACCTGCCAAATTGTATTTAAAACCAGAAGGGTAATTGTGTACCACACTAACAGTAGGAATGACGCCCATTTTGACAGTTCAACAACATTAATTACGTTATTTATGTTAATGAGCAGACAAATGTTTCAAATATTTGATTTTGACGTATCAATCAGAATGACAGGCACATTGAAATAAATCAACAACTTTTGACAGTAAAAAAAAGAAGAAAAAAAAAAGTGTCGACTAACAGTCAAAATGTTGCATTTTGACTGTTGCACATTCACTACGGGTGCAAGAGTCGTCTTTCCAAAATAACTTGGAATGCCGTGTTAATTGAGGGTCAATCTTCTTGGTAATAACCAGGTACAGACGATTTGGGGTTAGAACTGATTACTAATTAAGATTACATAGTAAATAATTGTGTAAACACTTAACCGAAACATCTTGAAATACAGTTTTGATTCAGATTCTGATTGATAGTGTGATACGCAATTAAAATGCAGAATAAGAACGTTTATATGCATTAGAAGAGCTACAAACAAAACAAAACATCATTTAAAAACTTACACCAAACTACATATATAACACCAAAGTAACATTTTACGTAACTCAAATAAAATCCAATTTCCTCAAAACATTTCCAACATTTCGCCATATCATATTTGTTAATAAACTTTTATTTAGGAATTTTCCTCGGGCGCTTCCAAATGTTATAACAAATTTTATTTGGTCTGCGAACCACACGATCAATGTTCCATTGCACTCAAGTTAAACAAACTTCATTTTTACAGTGCACTCACACAGAATTAAATTACTGAAGACTGCGCAGTACTCTGAAGACCCTTAACTTTGAATTACGAGCACGGTTAAGATTGTACGGCTCTTGATAAAAAACATATCTCGTGTGTTGCATAGAGACGGTGTTGAGTGTGATATATGTAACATATAACTAACAATGTAACACGAAAAATATGTTAAAATGTTATATTTTTGCTGCTCATCCCGTATCGTGTTAAACCATAGAGTATTTTTAAACAGAACTTAGAAACAGACGAATATGTAGTTGGCAAGAGGTTTATTTGTATACCAGGATTAAAAGAGTCTTTGATGCTGAACTTACTCTACTCGCATATTCAGCCTGTAACGTTCCCTCTGCTGGAATACAGGCCTCCTCTCAGCGAGAGGGAGTGGGTCGTAGGCCACCACGGGCCAGTGCGGGTTGGTGAATGTTACATCACATCATGCCGGTTTCCTCACGATGTTTTACTTCATCGTTTTGAGAGTAGTGGTGATGAATTCAATTATTCAAAGTACCTTCCTGAGTTCGAACTCACCTACAAAACTTAAGTCGGGGCTGATATCACTAGGCCACCACTGATCTGTCTCAACCCAACTTAAGGCAAACGTAAATACTGATTAACCCAATAAGTATGATAGCACAAAATCTGACCAGCAAACACATATCAACAATGGTGGTATAAACTAATAGCTACACCACACAGTACTGCTCGCTATGATAGTTATTGTACGCAGTTGTGCAACACATCGACCGAAAACGAAAATGCTGTTCTAACTTAGCGCTAATATGGGCAGAGCGACTAACACCGCATACAAAGTGGTTATTGGCCTTAACACGAAGCAAATTGGTTGCACCATTGATTTACCAAACATTGCTGCTTACTCCTCTAACGACACATTGTTAAACAGCCCGGCTTCTACACTTTTACGAGGCAATATTTTTCTTACCAACGTAAGCAGGCTTAAAAATACCCATGTGGGAACTCCTCGTACATCGCTCGAGATACGCATTTTATGGTCAACTTAATTTCCTCTATTGAAAGCCGTTTTATGATGAATAAAAACAAGCCTCGCTTTACGATGCCATATATTTCGGTATGGGGGTTATCAGTCGATATTCGTTTTTTGCGAATCGATAAATTTATCACAGTTTACGCTTTCGTAACGACGCCAAACAAATGTAATAATGTTTTTGACTGCTTTGTCTGTGTCGTATTGATGTCGCTCATGCGTGTGGTTGCGTTCAGCTTCGAAGTTCTCATGGAAATACCGATTATTTACATGTTCTTATGTAACATTTTAATTCCCTCACAGAAAAATTCCACTACAATCTACTATGGGGTTTTCCATAGTTCTTGGATAAGGTGTTGTAACTTGTTGAGTGGTAATTAACGAAACAAAAAGTTCCATCTGAATATATTGACGAGCACGTACCTATTATTATGAAGTCCGTAATTATATCTAGATCATGATGGTACTTGGAACTTTTTTGACTCCACTAATTTCAAGGTTTTTTTTTGTATTAGAACTAATGTTCTAAGTTTGGCTCTGTGTAGACTTTTTAAAACGGTTTATATATCATGTAGAAATAATTTAATTGCTCTTAAATCTCGAGTTGAAATTGGCGCACGAAATTGCTATACTCGAGCAGACATTTGAAATTATAATGTATGAAAAAACCGAATGTAAAAACTAAATTTTCTTCCGTCACAAATCAAAGTTCACTTGAAGTTAGAAAGTTTATTCTTTCCAAAGCGTTTTAGTTCACGTAATGTGCCACAACTTGGACTAAGTTCAGTCTAATTTACTAATTTGTTTCTAACTTTTATCTCATCAGAATACGTTCTTCTTCTTTTATTGAAATTGACAGTAACATTTATTTGCGATCAGAAAGTTGGAAGACGTTTCTTGCTCAGATAATAATGTGGCTAGAGTGTTTCCACATAATATATAACTTCACAAACTATTGGATTCACAATAAAAGTTTCTTTTTCATTGACAGTTTTAGCATTTTTATTAGATAACAGCAAAAAAAAACTTTTCATATTATTATTGTTTAACTAACCTCTAACATTGTCACAAGGGAATTAGGATCTCCATAATTCACACTAGAGAAACACTCCAGCCGCAAAAAGAACTATATTTTCCTTACATTTTTCTCTCCCACACATGAGTTCTATTTCGATCCTAATCTTTAGTGTGACCAGGCTTAGTAATAATGGACTTTGTCATTCATATGACAAAGTCCATTATTACTAAGCTAGGATCTAAATAGCAAGCACTACGTCAATATGTGGGAGTCAGACTCGCCTCATCGTCATGTCCTAACAGTATTAATGTCAAGTCCGTAAGATCAGCTAAGGGAACAAGTAGGTAATATGAAAACTGACACTCGGAGGCTGTAAATGTTATAGTTAAAGTAATGAATGATTGTATTTATGAGTATTAACGATGTTACAGGAAAATATTGGTATGGTTTTGCGAGAGAAAAAAAAAAAATTTTTTTCTCGCAAAACCATACTTACCAAAATTTTCCAAAAAAAAAAAAACATAAAAATTATTCTCATTTTTTTCAAATAAGGATAACTTTTCGTTTTATTTTTCTCATAAATATGGCTGGATGCTCGCAAAACAAGAAATATAATTTCATTTCCAACCAAGTTTCGTTACAAAATAATTACTGAACGTAAACAGAAAAAGAAAATGAGAGAGGAAATAATTATTTCGGCGACTTTGGTCAATATGGACTTATGAAATAATTACTTCTTTATCAAAATAAGGCCAGCTATTCGTTCTGGAAAATAGGACTGTTCTTATGATACTTAAATTCAGTAATTCTGTGGTGCCAGAATATGAGACTAAATTCAAGCAAAATACGCACCACCAGATTTTCTGTTTCTCTTGGGAATTATAGAATTTTCTTTAAGTAATTTTTGGTAATATGTATATTAAGCTGAAAATGTTGTCTTAATTCCAGTTTTGCTTGCACTTAACATATTAAGATAGTAAGTATTTTCAACGCTACAGTGTAAATTTTCCCCTTCTGTCCTATATTTGACCGTCGCTTCCCGTTGGGTTTAGTAAGCCCAATTTGTAAGTTTGTGGTTTACTTAAGAAATTGTCTAACTAGCTTTTCCGCAACTTTGTTCGTGTTAATTTTTGGGACGGCTAAAGTTTAAGTGTAAATGTATCTTGGGCTAATTCTGTAAATGTTTCTATAAGCGTCGGAGACGTTTCGACTAAGTTTTTTGGTATCGTATTTGCGGCATTGTTTAAGGGTGTTTTTTGCTTTTATTCTTTGAAAAGAAAGAAAAGTAAAAGAGTTCAGCTAGGTTAAACGATAAGGTATTATCCCTTTATCTACAAAAAGTAAAATAAAACCCAATTTTTTCCTGCATTACCATTGCTTATTTTTTATAATACCAACGTGTTTTCCCAGGACTGCTAAATAGCGTTCTTATTTCCTTCTACAAAGCAAAAACTTCGCAAAAGAACCCCTTGTGTTACATAAGCAAACAATAAGTAAGTTAACAAGCTTATATACGTGTGAACATTATCCAATATTGAGTGGAACAGGCTTACATATTTTAACAAGGCAAACAGGCTTACGACTTACGGTGGAGATGGAGTAAGAAGTCATGTTGCCAGCCTTTGAATTTTGCTAAATTTAGCAAAAGCATAGATACATAGCTGTGATAAACATTTGAGGGTGTTTATGTTTATTTAAAAATAAAGTGAGAGAAATTGGGAAAATAAACGGTTACGTATTACATTATTGGACAAAATTTGAGCACAGAGTGAATAAATGGATGTTTATAACCCACGATCATTTTTCACATATTATAAAGATAAGTTATAAAACGAATGCGATGTGCGTTTTATCATTAATACATTAGTATTTATGATTAAACTAAACAAAAAAAAAATTGTTACAGTCTGAGAGTTAAGAATATTACGAAGCAATAATATCCAAAATAGTTTCAATAAACTGCCTGTAAATTAACCAGTCTTTATTTTTATTTTTTTAATGGCGTCTCGCAGGTTGTTCACCTAGGAAGTTATTGGCAGCTTAACCGGGCGTTCCTGTGGCCTGTGGGTGCCTCAATAACTTAAGAAGTCTAACCAGGGCGTAGAAAACAAACACCCTATAGGGTACGGATCTCGGCCCCATATAATAACAGGCGTTATTACATATATCTAATAGAAACATTTATTAAAACAAATTTAAAATTGTTATCTTGTATCGAGGATGCTGCAAAACATTTCCTTTCCCAAAATATGTTTTTTTCTGATAGCATAGAACTGAAAAAATATCGGATAAATTCTATTTTATAAATAAACTGTTTATCTTGAATTTTAAAATAATCAAGGCATGTTTAATTCTGTGTTTTTATTTCAAACTTCCGCAATAAACATTATAACTTGTACTTTTTTTTGTAATGTATTTTTGTGGTGTACAATAAGGAATTTATAAATGTCTATAAATAAATAAACTTCCAACCTAAATGCGTTACATATTTTGCAACCTCTCGAGTGTTACCTGTAGGTTCAATTCATTCATCTATCAAAAACCTAAACGCGCTATTAGTATCATGAATGATATTTCCATACCTGAATAGGTCATCGTATCAATATTTCAGATGTAAAATTTCTAAACAATGATTAATTATGATTTTCCTTTAGGTATAGTTTATGGCCATCGAGCCTATTTTTGAAATAAGAATCTAACAGAAATCGAAGTTCAGTTCTTTTTACAAAACTGACAACTTAGTCCGGTGCTGAGTTGTCATTTTTGTTTAAAAACTTTACTCAAATCTAAATAAAGTTGGAAATGCAAAAACTGGCTCAGAGCTTTAGGCTAGAACGAATAGTTAGATCACGTTTTGTAATAAGACGGTATGTGTATGAATTTGCGCATACATGTTGAGCCCATACAAAAAAAAACACATAAATCAACAATCTAATGAGTTTATAAACTCGTAACAGCTTACACACGCAATATAGTTTGACAGAAACTGCGTAAGTCAGCAAGAATTTCCCCATAAGTTCAGTTAAAATGCCTTCCCTTGCTAGTTAGTTATGTAAATGTTAACAATTGCCCTCCTCATCTCCAAAGGGCGTTATGCAAACATCTAGCAACTTCGACCAACAATTTTGTGTATGCAGACAATGTTGTAAGGACTTTGATCCTGTCTCTCTCTCTCTCAAATGTTTGCGATTCATTTGTTTTACCGAGTGAGGTTAGATGTGTCAAAGAAGGAATTTGAAGCATGAGAATGTTATGTTGTAATTCCTTTTGTGGTATGACTTGTGGTGGCGCCTAGAAAAAAGGTTTTACACCTACAAACTACAAACATATATGAGATTCTTAGAATTTGTCTGCTCCATCAAGAACTAAATTCTCTTCTCTTAGCTTCATACCGCGCCTTATGGTTTAGGCGCAGAAAGAAACGAATTTTTAGGGATTTGATAATAGCGCATCGCGGCAATTAATAAAGTTCTAAACATCTTATGCGTTTGATGTTAGTTGAATCGAATGACCACCAAAGTAAAAGCAATTTTGCATCTTTAAGTATCTAAATTAAAAAATAAATGCACGGCTGAGTGGAATAATTTTTAGGTATTTCTTTAGTTGATTGAATTCCTTTTGTTGTCAATACATAAAGTATGATAGTTTACGATTTTGAAAATTATACGACGAATAATTTTTTGTAATCTCTGTTGTACGATTTTTTTTATTATGATAGTATTTTATTTTTATGAAATATTTTGTGATAAATCTTTTCTTTGAACTTTTGACAATACACAATTTTTTTTTCTGGCTTGTATAATGTACCAATACGCCTAACTGCGTCAAAAAACTAAGCGTTTTCTGGAGCGTTTTACGTTTGAGTAGCGCCTTAAGGGTCTCATTACTTTCAACAAACATCGAGTACTGTTCTACTCAACAAATTATAATTACACCTACCTACTCTCTTTTCGAATACTTAGTTTATTTCGTTCATTCGTGGTTTCTCCATCATAGTAACGGCATAGTATTTTCATCGTATCATGTTGTTCGGAACAGCAAACATTGTTGCGGTTGATCTTGGAAACAATACACAATCCTTTATACTTAAGTACCTACGGATACTGATCAATCTTTGCAAAATACCCAGAGGCTAAATACAAAGTCGACCCCGACCTTGTTCGAGACTTCTCTCTGAACATTTTATGATTCTTATATTTCTGTTAAATAGTATAATAATAGAGAGTACTCGCAAACACTGTAAATATAAGAGTCCATTATTTCCACAGGTTGTTTCTAGCTCGTAACCTAGCAACAAGACTTGCTACTTTACAGCAAGAGGTGGATTATTTCTTAGATTTTATATTTTCTTTATGCTCGTACTTATCTTGTTTGAGCAACTATAGTTGGGAACGTATCATACTTACCTACTTCCAGTACCTAATACCTGGCTATGGCTTTATAAAAAAAAAACTAATCTGTACCCCTATTGCCTAACATACTATCAATCAGAATCTGATTAATTATGAGGGATATTGCTGATGGATTGCTTCATATGTATGATCAACCTGTCAAAATGAAAGCGATTCTTGCTTTAGTGTGTGAAGCGATTACCCCTCTGCTAAGAAGATGGAGTTTATAAAATAAATCAATTAATAATATCGTAATCTGTTGTAAGAGAGTATTTCTATTTAAGTACACGCAGTCTAAGGTCAAGATTCTTAAAAAAAAAAAAAACGATTTCATGAATTGTCTTTACAAGATATTATATTTACTACAACCGTTTTTAAACGATACCTGATATTTCTGTAACAAAATCGACCGAAGCCATTACCGCAACTTTATAACTTTACCATAATGTAAAGGTTAAAAAAACTGGCCATGTTGATAGATCAAAAGAAGCCGAGAGGCTTTCAGCTGTCTAAATAACAGACCAACGGGTTAGAGGTATAGAGCCCTATTCAGTAATAGCTACGGATATCGTATTACAGACTTCATAACAAAGATGGGAACGTAAGCCGGGAAAAGTAATTTATTTTCCATTAATGTACAAAGGACGGACGAAAAATCAAAGGATAAATAATTTCGCAATCTCGTTAGATACGATCATATAATTTATTCTGGTACGAGTTTGTTTCTGTAAAGAAAATAATACTGCCCTTATATTAGAAGACGTGTGGGAGTCGATATTGGGTGATCAGCAATGTCTGGAACTAAAACGATTATGTAAATGTGATTTCTTTAGTGTCTTGAGATTGTTGAGCGATTATGAATCATATAGCGTGCTATCTCAGAAATGATTAGACGTAAGTGGGAATGAATTGTAAAATTATTCTGTAATCTTTTTTATTAAAACAACAGTGGTGGCTTAGTGGTAACGGTCGCGACTCACTAGTTGTAGGTCGTCAGTTCAAACCCAGGTAGGCATTTAACTGTCATCACGACAGCTCTCAAAACGGTGAAGAAAAGCATCGCGAGGAAACTGGCATGTTCCAGAACCAAAAATTCGAAGACACGTGAAATATACCAACTCGCACTGGGCCCGCGTGGTGGTTTATGGCTCACTCCCTTTCACATAGAGGAGGCCTATGTCCCAGCCATGGCATTATAGGCTGATTATATAATTTAAAAAATTGTTGTTAAGTAGCGCTACATTTAAGTACCTAAAACATCACTCTATAAAATAGGCTGATTCAAAATTGGCCACGATACACACGATACACGACTTAGGCAGATCGCGAGCTATCGCCTAACGATCTTCTATTCGCGCTTAATTCCTAATCCAACTACATCCTTTATCAAAGCCGAGTTAGAACTACAACGACTGAAATATAAACAGAACTTAAATTAGCTAGTTACAACGCCTACATCTGTAGCCTTTATCTTCAAAAGCCTTCTAAGAACTTTTTCTTATTGTTTCTCAGCCTTAAGTTAGAATTTACTTTCTTCAAACTGTTTGTGAACTCTGCGGTTACGCAATTAGTCCTTTCATTCTTGATAGCGAATTTCTTGGTTATCGCGAACTGCCTTCGGACTTCCCCAACAACCTTTCGGAAAACCTGGCCGGGTTCGCTGCAAACATTTTCGTTTACTTATTCATTTTCTCTTGAATCATTGTAGTTAAGTTAGAAGATCTTGATACTAATAGTTCCACTTCCACATAAATCCCAGATTACAAACATCTCTGGAATCGCGTTTGATTAGAACAAACAATTAAGTGAACTGACTTTGCCTATCAACCCTTTAGAAAACCCGGCTCGGGTTTCGCTGCTTACATTTTCATTTAATCATTGTTTCTCATGAATCATAAAGATGATAAAAGGCCCACTTAAACCCCAGAAGTTCCCAAGATTGTAAAACTCATTGGAATCTCCTTTTACTAGAACACAAACAGAGTTTATTGGAGTGGCCTTTCCTGTGTTTATGTGTTTTAAGAGAAACTCGTCGTTTTCTCGGAAAGCAAGATCTTCGCTTCGCAAGATGCAGCGATTGCTTTGTTTCCCAGTATATAGTTTTACTAAAACAACACTTTATTAGCGCGTGTAGTATCCTCCGTTTTTCATTACCAAGCTAATGGAAGCAATGTTGGATTGCACGGGATGTGAGGTTACGTCAGAGCTGTGTTTGCAATCTTGTGCACATATTGTGTTTCTTTTAAAGCAGAATTGATTGCTTATTCGGCATTATTGCTGTTGCTGCTTATATACATTCAATACCTATGTATTTCTTTTATCTGTATTATAGTTTAATCGTTTGCCCGGTACTAGGTACCCGGATAAAAAGTATCCTCTGATCTTCTACGGATCGTGTACTCTTATGGCGTCAAGATGGTAACAAATGCACAAAAACAACCACATTCGGATTAATATTTGTTTGGATGCTCCAAGCTTGTTCAAGAATGAAAGTCGTACCATGTATGCATAATCGATATTTCCTGTTTGTAAATTCTCGGTCGTGCCAGACATGTCTGCTGTATTGTGAAGGGTTGTTTCCCCTTCGCAAAAGGCTTGTGTCGCTATAACTATATCTCTGCTCATATGTTTTTTTTTTTTTTGCGTGGGAAATCATCAAATAACTTCTCCCGCTCTGGGTGGAGCGGGAGGGTGTGTTAGGCTTTTACTGACTAAAACCCACCCGTGTTCCCTCAGTTGCCTGTGTGCCAGGGGCCGCGGTATCTCTTTCGAACAACCCGCACCCCTGGCAGATATGATTTTCCTTACCCTCATGTTTGGGACTATTATATCTATATAAATAAAAAGAAAGTTCTGACTGACTGACTGACTCATCAACGCCCAGCCCAAACCCTTGGACCTAGAAAGCTGAAATTTTGCACAAATGTTCCCTTTATAATGTAGACAAGGAATAAGGAGGGATTTTTCGAAATTCAACCCCTAAGGTAGTTAAATAGGGGATGAAAGTTCCGCGCGGGCGAAGCCGCTGGCAAAAGCTAGTATTATATAAATATGACGAGTCAGACATGTTGCCATCCAAAGGTATTATGTCATCCTAGTATCATTTTCCAGCATAGATTTATTCTAGGAAATACATAATATGTCACCAACCTAAGCAAGTAATTTATATTGGAATAAGGTAAAGACGCATATAGGCTTTAAGGTTGGGTTGCTAAGGTATTATGGCCCTACTTTTATCATATAAACTGCTGATATTCAGGAGCATATGTTTAACCTGAAAGCGGTCACATTTGGCAGCCGCCTGAATATGGAAACGAAAGATTTTTATTTGCATTGATATCATAATAATGCGGCAGCAGTAATTAATCCGGGATTAATTGGACCAAAGTTCTATTTTAAATAAATTCAATAAATATGCAAACAACAGCCAAGCCGTAAAAGCTTGAAAATAGTTTGGAATATGGAAATTTAATAAATATTAAACGCAGTCCTGTGGGATTTGCTTTTAAATTATGTATCATATAGCGATAGTGTTGCGTTGATTTATGGGTTTGGCCGCAGAAAATAAGTGGACCTTTGAGCGAAGAGATAGTAACATAGTACCTACATAAAATTTGTAAATATACCAATTTTTATCGCCTTGTGGCTAAGTAATAACAGCCACTCGGGTCGATCGATCAGGATAAGCTACGCTTGCCGCGGTTGGTTCGTGGATGGGCGACCATCTTTACATACCAAGACCCCGCACGTTCAGCCGTTGGTCCTGGCGGTATTTAATCTGTAATAAAAAAAAAAACAACCGACATCGGAAAAAACACTACAAAGTGAAAAATAACTTTAATTTCAGAAGGCGGTGACCAAACTTCTTAAATTAAAGTAATTTTTCACTTTGAAGTGTTTTTTCGGAAGTCGATTGTTTTGTTTTTTTACTTTAAAAAAAATGTTTTTTCTGAATGGCCATTAGTTCTATCATGAACCATTTCAAGGTTATCCATTAAATACCGGACATCCTGTATAACATTATTAATTATATAGAAAATAACTAGATTTGTTATGTTTAACAGGAAAATCTGCCCCCTTGTTCCCTCGTGTAGATACACGTGTATGGTACTTGCGATGTATTTCTGTATTCCGATCACGTGCACAAGACTAGAAGATTTGATTCCGTTTAAAATGGTTTCTCTATTTTTGACGATTGCTTTTTGCATGAAGATTGTATAAAAGTTAAGATTCCCTACATTATTGATGCTTGTATAAGATACCCTTAATGGTTTGCAAGGGAGATAACAGTGGTGCCTTCTTTCCGGAGGCAGCCATTTTGGGCTTTACGAGGCTTATAAAGTGGTCTATTTCAACTTGTTTGAATACATAATATTTTGATTCTATAAAATTCTATGACTCAGTCCTCAAATATAGTTAAATTCACCAGACAGAAGTTTTATTAATTGCTTTTATTTTAACACTTTTCAGACTCATTAGAATTGTCAATTACGTTAAAGCTAATTAGAATCTAATTTAATTGCCAACACATTTACTCCGTAGCTAAGCGAGCTATCTAAATTGCCTATATCTGGCGTAATCTGCATAAGTAATTAACGTTGATTATATTCATTAATTAATTCAAATGTGCACTATTTTCCCACGCCAGCGGACAGTATGTTTTATTGGGTAAACATAGTTTATCGTTGGAAGCAATATTTCTTTAGGACCAGATTCGTGATAAATTGAAACAAACATCCGGTTTAAAATGGTATGTTTAATGTTGATTTTTTCAAGTCGGTATTCCAAGTAACCAATACTGAATCTAAATCTAGCTTGATAAAAAGTTAAAAAATTCATAAAAATAAAAAATAAAACTTATCATCAGGCTTTTTACATAATTATGCATAATTGAGATAACTTTTCAAATCATTCGTAATGGCGTAGCTTGCCGCCTACGAAAAAAAATGTCGTAGCACTGGAGTGAAATGCGCATAACCGCGGCGCTACGTGCGTAGCTGCGACTTTCGGCAATAACCTTCAAAACAAAAGCACTACGCCTGAGTGGGGGGTTACGGAACGAGTGTGAGCGAAACTAAGACAGACCACGTTCGACCAGCGCACGGATTTTATCGTGCACTGAATTTACAACTCTCGGTGTTGAACCGAGCTTTGAGAATCTAACGAAGCGCATCGAAAAAGCACACTGTTGGATTGTCAAGTCTCGGCGCTAAGCAGAGTGTAGAAGCTTCAGTGCGTGAAAAAAATCCCGCTGCGATATTTTTATGCCTGTGCGAACGTGGACTTAGCCAAAGGCGTGAGTGCTAACACGGAAAGCACATCCGAAACCATGTCTACACGCTCTTTTCAGAACATCTTAACATTATGCCTATATGCACGTATGTAGGCATAGTTCCCCAAAAAGGGTCGGCAAGATAAAATTGGAAACCCACATTTCCCTATTTATGTCGTAAGTCCCGTATAATAGAGGGCTTTTTGTCACAATAACATTATTAATTACGTTTGCAACATAACACGACATTAGGTAATAGTACACGTTTTTGTATTACCAAAGCAACACGTAATACCAACTATCCAATTATATCTGCCATCTTCAATTACGAAGCAAATCAGCCATGCTACCTTGTGTCAATTTCAATTAGGCAAAAGCAAATGTTTATCCTCGCTAGCTCAATTAACAACATGTTTGATATAACAGTCTATAAGACAGTCCCATTCTGTTGCAGTTAATGTATCATTGTGGCTATTACCCCTACTTACTTCGTTTACTTAGAAATTTATGTCTTCGGCGAACTGTTATCCCGGAATACCTTACTAGTAATACAAACACCCTGTATTACTGATGAATGTACTCCACATTTATCAGTAATACAGGTTTGGGTGATAAATGCAAAACTTCAAAACAAATTACAAGTGATAACATAACAACTTTTACTGGACAGCAGCAGAAATTAACTGAAAAAAAAGGGTTTTATATTTAAAATCCTTTAAGTTTCAACAACGAAAAAAGGAACAGACTTCGTCTAAGACAAGTTTAGCTTAATATGGTGTAAATGGCCTAAAATATCACTGCTTTCAAACTTTACACCCTTCTCCCAAACTTCTCTGGACACTTTACGAGCATTATTGCTATCGATATATACCAAATATTTGGCAACGGATGCGATATTTGACAAATTATATTGGCTATACGTTTTGCAACAGCATGAATCTTCGCCGAAGCTGTTTCGAGTAAGTGGCCCTCGGGCTACTCCAGACATTATTTACGTGACCAAAGATAAATCGCTATGCGGGATAGGTACTGTTACAGATGTAGCTATTTCTCTGACCATAAACTTTAGACTTAAGGTTCTGTACACTATGGAAATACTCTTTATTGGAACTGGTCCAAAGTTAAAGTTTTACTTACCGCTCCTTCCTGATCAAATTCATTAACAATAATAAGGATGTCACAATTTGTTTTTCAATGCCAACAACCGTTATATTGAATTTATATTAAGTATATTAGCTTGCACTTAATAAAGTAGCAGAAGGTCCTCTAACCTTAAATGAACAATCAACAGGTGAACGCCGGAAGGGTGATTCTGAAGCACGTATAGCCACCAAAAGTAATGTATGTCACGTCCGATCCCAGTAGGAAACTAGTAATGGTCACAAAGTCACAGTATATACAATTGGTAACGTTATTACCCAAGAACGAGATGTTAAACTAATTATTGGGGAAAGTATTGTTTCTCGAGATGTTACTTTCTGAAATATTGTGGTGGCACAGTCTAACAAATTAAGAACGTGTACCTAAGTTTTGTGTGTGCTTAGAATAATTAGAGCTGTTGGAATTAAACATAAAGATGAATGCTGCTATTTGCTGACGCAAGTATAAAATAAAAAAAGTAAATGGTCTGTTATAAGAAGCATCAGATAAAA
Organism: Antitype chi; assembly: GCA_947359405.1. Taxonomy (NCBI): domain Eukaryota; kingdom Metazoa; phylum Arthropoda; class Insecta; order Lepidoptera; family Noctuidae; genus Antitype; species Antitype chi. The sequence goes on from OX375826.1 coordinate 9,091,821, forward strand.
GTAGATTTCTATTTTAGAAATAGACTGTGGTAACTTTTATCTCTACGAGTCGTTATTAAGTTATTCGTGGCGGAAAGAAATCTACGGTTCTTAATTAAGTCCTTGGTTAGTTCCACGTATTACAGTTTTAATTTGAAATGAAAATGAAATTTCTTAGTACTCAAGTAAAAAACTGAATCTCTAAAATTACATCTCCGCGATTTGGATTGCAAAACATTTTAGTAGTTAGTGGGGTAATTGCGTTAAACACTATCAGTAGAAATGACTTCCATTTTGACAGTTCAACAACATTCATTGCGTTATTTACGTTGTTGAGCAGACACATCTTTTGAACATATGAAGCAATGGATTAGCAGTATCCTTCAAAATGATTCAGATTGTGCTGATATGTTTGCGACTAGACCAAATAGCTGGTAGGATAAAGTAATTATTTGGAATGTTAGTTGCACAATTTCTATTTTATTATGTTATTTTTCAATCGGACATGTTACTAACACGGCACGTGTGTCGATAGCAGCTGCTGCAACTGTAGTGTGGGCAGTAATTAGCAAATAAACTGAATTCTCTTTCTCGGTGAGAGAATTTAGGGTATCAATTAAAGATCTTCTGTAGATTTAAGTTGAACAATTTCGTCTCTTATAGTATTTTGCCCTTATAAAATGAGATGAGTTTGAACTTTTTGGTTGACTGTCATAACTTCATAAGATATCGAAACTCTATTGACAATGACGAAGGTAAAATGTCATATTGAAAGTTTGACGTTTATTTGTGTTTGCATTTTAGATTTTAGCCGATTTTAGCATTCTCTGTCTACGGCATTTTGCATCATCTGCATTTTTGTTTACGAAGAAGTTTCGTTCAGAATAGTTTATTAGGTATTTACAATACTCACAAAATAAACTTCTATCGTTTGTGCCTAAAAGCCTAAAGGCCAACTCTCGTAATTCAGTCTCACCTCGGCGACAATCAAATGCCAAAAATGTATGGAAGCTCGAGGTATTTTTAACAGATTCCGACTGAAATCGGACTGTGAACGTTCTTAAAATTACGGGAATTGCCTCTGTTGTATAATGTCAATATGCTTAAAATGTTGTAATTTTATATGTCCGTGGAAATATCAACATCATAGTTTCTCAATCCCAGGTACGAAAAATACAGATAGCTGATTTATCGGTTTGTATCATTTATGCTGCCAAATTTTAGTACTCTGTTTGCACTTTCGACTACGGTGTTTACGGTCCTTATTTATTTTGAAAAAAAAAACTGATACTTACTGCAATAGGTTCTGTTTTTGACGTCATGCTTTTAAACACCATTTCCATTGGATTCATAGTGCCTACTAAATTTTAACGTCTTGTAGTTGTAGTGATTAAAATAATCATATTTTTGTTCAAATAATCCCTAAGCTCAAGAAACGAATCATTACAAGCGTAGTACTAAGTCAGGGTTCCCAAATATTTATAATTCATACAAATATCTAGCTCATGAAAAGTCCCATCAAGACTAAATCTGAAGCTTATTTTAAGTACCTTACTGAAGTCCATAACTGAGTGTCGTTCTGTATTGTTCCAGGCCTACAGTTGCGGAGCATAGAAGAGCCGGCGGGAGGCGCGGGCGGCGGCATGCCCGCGCCTACCTGCTATGATGCTGAATGCGCGCGCACCGAAGCCTGGCTCGACGAGAACCAGGAGTTCGTGCATGACTACTTCTTGAGGTAAATATATTCATCCCTTTCTAATGCACTACTGGTGTAGGTGAAAATGTAAAGGGCAGAATATGATTTGATGTTAATCAAGATATTCTCTTCTCAAAAGCAGTTTTTAGCGCATGTAGTAGTTAAGAGTTTTTAGTGATGAATATAGTCCTCATGTGTGTAATTTTTAGGAGTTTCGACTGTTTTAATAATATTTTCAGGGACAGAAGCAGAGTCTCTGTAAGCCGACTCTTACAACCTACGCGTGCTGCTTTTGTCCATGCGTAAGTTGTAAGTGCCAGCTGAAGGAAACGAATTCTATCAACATAGCGGCGGGTAGAGGGCGACGCAACGTAGCATATAAGATCAAATCAAATCAAATCTCTTTATTGCATTCAGGTGTACATTTAGTTGTTTTACAATATAAGTAAGTTCCAAGATGAAACGCGGTTAGGGCTCGGCAACATAATAATAATTTAAAATAATAAAAAAGCATGTGTTTTTTTTTAGTATATGACTGTAGTATAGTCTATAATTATTAATTTATCTAGCTATCGTATTTACTCATATTTTATTCTAGGTATTCTGCGACCGAGTAAAAGCATTTTTGTGTTAGATATTATTTTAAATTTCTGTTAAATTTATTGAATATGGGTTCTTCTTTTATTTGTTCTGATAATTTGTTAAAAAAAATAATGCCATGCAACTATAGTTACCTACATGGTTATATAGTTGCAAGTTGTTTCAACACTCGACATTAATCAGAAGACAATTTAGCAACGTCGTATGGTAAATCGTGCGGAAACAGGCATATTCTAGATTCAAAATATCGACAACATCCACATGTATCTATCATTTATCAATCCGTACTGGACCCGTATGGCAGATTACGGTGCACTCCTTGCAGTCTCGAGAGGTCTGATGCGCAGTAGTAATGAACTATAAGCTGCTTTTGAGAACTGGCAAATTGTCTTATTCTACAAGAGGCGTTGGTGATCGCTATCTCGCTGTTAGGACCTAAAGTGCAGCGCTTACTGAACTAAGCTTAGCGATGCCAACGCGGTGGCACTAAAAGCACAGGTTACCTCATAGTTGGTCCTAATCCTGTTAAGTAAAACAAGCGTTTAATGGTATTAGGACAACTAAGTATTGACTGACATAAGTACGTAGGCGTATCATTTGTGTCATGATGTGGAAATCGAACCAATGACTCGACAAATCCGATGCGCTTTGCATTGATCTGGCCAAAATATATTCAATAGGTACCTGATATTAATATCGAGTTAGGATTAGGACACAGTACAACGCGAAAACGTTATCATTGATTTTAATTTTAACCCCCCATTCAAATCTCTGAATGGGATGACGTAATGCCTCATTATACAGGCATCCTGTACGCCAACTATCACAGTTTTGATTGAGGTACAAGCCTATTGTAAACATTATCATTACAAAAGGCACCCACAATAATTTACGCGCTCTCCACATGCGGGGCATTTGTTGAAAACGTTGCCCGAATGTGTTCTATTCAGGTCATACGGATTCGTATACAATGGCTAATTCAAAAGGCCCAGTTGCAGGCGGGCGAAATGCGAATTACCACTGAAAACAGGCTTTGAGGTGAACCTGGTCCACATTTTTTGCATACAAACTTCGGGAGTGTTTTACTCCACTGTCTGACACGGCACATCCAAAGTAAAATATGGTATCGTTTTGTGTCATTATTAATATTGTCTTTACGGAAACAGAATACTAAAATGAAAACCCATTAAAAAGTTAGGAGCCAACAAAGATTCGTTTTTCTTCCAAATTTTACTTAACTTTGGGCGTGTTTAAGTAATAAAAGAAGTGTATAATCTCCAAAACCAAGTCAGTACTGACAAAGTTCAGTTATCGAAAAGTTCAATAAATTTTATTGGTCATTGATTTATGCATTGGCTTTTTCATAAAACCCGATCTACCAAAGGACTTCGCGAATTCTGTACTATAAATGATCCTGCATCTCACAAAATAACGTTGTGTGTGTAGTGTCTAACTGCTCATCACTGATTCTATCTCTGTCGGACACGAAGCCTGGTGAGACAGCGTGATTTTTAGCCAGACCCACCAGTGAGTTCGAGCCCGCGACTAGGTTCCCCTTAAGAGATTTGCTTCAAATATTAATTTAAAAGTTGGGTTTAATTCAAGAGTTATCTGCGTGGAATATACATTGATTCGTTACAGTTGTACACTAATATGAATGACACTGCATTTAATTGGATCTCATATTATCTGAGTCATTCCCAAGACATCGACATCTTTATCATATAAATCCGATCAAATGACAGTAATATGATAATGACATACATATCTTGACATCTTGGCACGATCCCCTTTCATAACGAGACTAGTACGCCTCAAAATACAACGATCTAAAAATGTTCCAGCTATGAATACAAATTCTTTCGAAATGTTATATTAGAGTCATTGACAAATACCCACGCATCCTGACCTGTTGTACAAACGATCTATTTTTGATTCGGATTTTTTGTCGAAACTAATAATTTACCGTACAAATAAACCGTCGCTCGGCTCGTATTCATGGGCTTAAAAGGTTTTATCTCATCGTACGTGCAACACAGACATAATTCTGTTCTTCATCGAAAGCTTACGGTTAATCCCGTACCGTATGTCCGTTCGGCATTTGGGGTCCAATAACTTGTGTCAATAATGAAAAGTACTTAATTATTCTGAAGAGAAAATAAGTTTTATTTCTTAGAGAACCTACCTGATTAGTTAATTTACTAACCGGACCTAATTTCGACGAATATTAAATTTATCTTTGATATAACCTAGCAGGTTTTCAACTTCAATTTACGTAGTATTTAAATGTCTGGAGAAATATCTGTCGTAATAAGATTTGCCGAACATTATTTCGCAGCGCTCACTGTCCGCTTTTAGCAGAATTCTGAAATGAAACTAACGAAAGCAATGAAAAGATTTAGTCAAAACATCATTCAACAAGATAACTAGTTCGACTCCCGTCAATCACTGACTCGTGAAAAGCAGTAGACAGTCCGAAAATCGATGCTAATAAGAAAATATCCAGACAGAACACCCAATTAGCCGCGTGACAGATTAGTTTAGGCTTGACACGTCCTACATAACTCTAGATCTGCAAACTGGGTCGAAGACATTTGTTTCGAGAAGAATACAACAGACACTTTTTGATATGATTTCTTAACGGGTGCAGTTACACCCTTTTCACTCTCGATTTACATCCCTGTCACATGACTCATCTCATTCAACAAAGTGACGAAAAAAATTCACTGATTTCTTTGACAGCCATCATCACGCAAATTGTAACCAAAAAAGGGTAGGTAGAGGACTTTTGTAGAAACACCCGTCAAATAATGTTAGTCCTATAAAAATATGAGGGGAGGGAGTATTGCAATGAAACAGGCCCAAATTCAGACTCTAGCACCCTAATTGCTTAACACACTTTGAATTACAATCTGAATCGTTGAGCAGGACATTGCTAATCCATTGCTTCATATGTTCGAAAAATTTGTCTATTCAACAACGTATAACGCAATGAATGTCGTTGAACTGTCAAATTAAAAGCAATGCAAATGTTGAAATTCTTAATGGAAAAACCAAAACTGTAAAAGTAAAATTGACAACGGCTTAATTAACTTCAAACCTTTTAACAAAATACTTTAGAGAAATCAAAAGGGCTTTCAGTGATATTTTAACTTTTAAAACATTTTGCGGCTTTTAAATGAAGATTTAAGTTTCTATCGTGGTGATTGAGTTGAACTAAATTGTTTAAATATTGAAAGAGAATAATGAATGCGCATATTATATTACTTTAAAAGGAGAAGAATACAAAGGCAAATATAAAATAATGGAACAAAATGTGCTTTAATTGAAGTCACAGCTCGTTAACTGGCCATACTATTAACCTTATCAGTTGGTAGAGGTACTCATAGCTTATTAAGATGTTAGCAGACAACTTGCACATGACAACACTGCACTGCAGGTGGTAAAATATTATCAAGAGTGGGTTTTTCTTGCACTAATGAATACAATTATTTAGTTTCCATAATTTATAGCGTCATTTCAAATGGTCTATTGCTATTGATCTCCACAACCATGAAAACTCATCTAGTTAAGATTTTCGTATTCATAAGTTCAGTTTCTTGGCCGACAACAATTAGAAATTCATCTACAGCCTTCATTGTTCTCAGGAAAGATTACAGCCTTCATAAATTAAATTTACTTTCACTTAATCGTAAATCTTTAATTGCTGAATGGACGGTTTCATAGAATTTCTGAACCCTTTTGTTGAAACTCAATTAATTTTCAAAGGCTTATCTCAATGCAATGCGTATTCAAATGTCTTGTTGTTTGTTTTTTAAACAATTGAATTAAGGTTTTGTTTTGAAGTTTTAATTGTTCCATTGTGTCATAATCAAATTGTCACCAAAAATTAGAACAATAGAAATTCTTTGGCGTTAATGTGAATTAGCGGTTTGTTTGGATGGACAAGGTCGATGGAATCTTTAGCCTATTTTACATTGTTCACTATACATTATACATACTTGCAATTTGATAGACAGATCCTGTGAGATGCGACTTATTACTTAACACAACTTATTTAACTAGAGTCTAGTTAGATAAGTAGTAGACAAACAAATAAGTTTTTCAATAGGTATAGTCAGTTTCAAGATTAAGCTGTCTTCCGAAAAGGGTTTTAAGAAGTTTTCCCTTCATCATCTGTGTTAACTTCAGAAACTTATCCAACTGAGTTAGGGTCTCTATCCATCCAAACGAGAAGCTACTGAATATTTATATTTTACACAAAGCCACTGTTGTCTGCATCTGACTTTACCAGCCCACCTTGTTCAGGTTTCTAGTACTCTATACAGTTAAAAGTCTAACAGTAGTCTTGACAGATAATTGGTACCGATTGCACAACTACATTAAAATCCATTGTCTGATTCAGTTACTGTTGGCAACTGTACTACATCAAATTAGCGAGTGGGTACTCGTTAAGTACTAACTTTATCAACTTGATTTGCCAGTTTTGTCTAACATCTTTAATGTCACAGACTCTTTGTAATCTTAGCTTTGTCTGTAACATTGTTGTTTTATTTTGTATATAAACTTTTAAGGAAATTACGTCTGCGGCTTTGCCGGTTGTCTGGGTTTTGGCATAGATTCAGTGCCTTTAGTGTATATTGAAGTTTGTACCTTCACGTGCTATGGTTATTCTGAATTCAGCATTTTGCTATCATTTAGATACAGATTGTAGAGTTGGTCAATATTCTGAACACAACCTTTTTTATAAATTAAAATATTTACCTATTTGCGAACAAGTTTTTTCATAATCGATTATTTTTGTCGTGACATATAAATTCAGACAAACGAATCTCTGAAATGGTTAAAACAGTACCAAAATGTTACTTTCTGATTAATTTAAAAGAAATATCTGAACCGTAACAGCCCTACACTTGACATAGCGTAATATAAATTATAATTTATTAGCAGAAGGCCACAAGTCTTAATAGTTTTGTTTAGGTCTCTTAATTACTGTGTCCCAGTTGTTGAAACCCCCTAGCTTTGTCACTTAGCTTTTGGTTTGTTCAGGCTGTTCAACAATTTCGACTTTAATTAAAATTAGTGTTATGTAGATTAATTTATGGGTACAAGCTTCGTTTATAGTCGCACGCCACGGGTCTTTGTAACCACTGTTTCCTTTTGTGTCTGAAGTAGTTAAGTGTGCTTCTATTTTAAGGTGGTTTGGTTGATTTAAGTGGTGGTTGATTTGTGTCTGTGAAAGGATTATTCTGTTAATCTATGTAACGATTGTACATTTAAAAGTTTATACTTTATTTTCTTTTGTCTTATAACGCTTTCGAGCTTAACCACTTTTTTATTTTTGAATGATGTACCAAGAAGATAGGCTTGTTCACAGTTGAGTATAATATCTAAGTATAATTCATATTTGTTAGTTCATCCTGTGTTACATTTAGCTTGACTAGAAACAAGAAAAGCTTGATGAGAACAGGAGTATTTTCCACGACTAAATGAATAAGATCGTCGTGGTGTACCTATATGTTTTAATCTGATAAGTTATCACAGTTTATTATAAAGATATGACTGTCCATGACCCGTACAAACAACAAACTGTCCTATCTATATTAAACGCATTAACATTGCATAAGTTGAGGCTTGTTGTCAAAACTATTCAATTTTTTTTTAACATAATTTAAAGTATCAAGAGCTATGTTATGTAAATGAATTCTTTTAGCTAGAAAATAGCAATATATCATCCACTAATGCCGTCACGCAAAACATTTACTTAAATTGACGCCATGTTTTTTAAATTAGACATTTCCACGCTCCAAAGAACGTGAGATCGTAAATCATAAAATTAATGCCGCTTTTTCGGTAATAAATTCACTGGTTTTACGGTTAAAAATACTTCCGACGGATAAAACAAATAAACGGAGACTGGGTATTAGGGAAACTTGGATATAAGGAAATTGACTGATAGTACTGATACTCGTTACTGACCAGTCGTATAAGCCCTGTTATAAAGTTAATAAGAACAATATAAGTAAACCGCTTTTTAAACTGCTTTATGCGAATAAACCGCAATTCTACGGTAATAATTAATAACCGTAATTCAATTGTTTTATTTACGGACAGTTGTTGGTTAAAATTAAGACCCTTGTATCTTTACCAATTCTGAAGCAAAGACCAAATAGCGTTGCATAGTAGACCCTCCCATATAGAAGTAGCTATCACAGGTAAAATTTGCTTACGAATCTATTTAAATGCCCAGTTTGGCAATAAAAAATACTACCGTTGGTACCGAGCATAAGATATTATTTTGGAGATGTCAGCATCCAGGCGTGTTCTACTAGCATTAAAATATTAAACGTCAACGTAATTGTGTAACGTAAGGTTATTGTTAATACATTGTTTCATATGTTTGAAAAAATTGTCTGTTCAACAAACTGGACTGAACTGAACTGTCAAAATGGAAGCCATTCCTACTGTTAGTGTTTTACGCAATTACGCCACTGTTGTGGTTTTTTTTTTTTTTTGGGTGGGAAATCATCAAATAACTTCTCCCGCTCTGGGTGGAGCGGGAGGGCGTGTCAGACTTTTACTGACTAAAACCCACCCGTGTTCCCAGTTGCCTGTGTGCCAGGGGCCGCGGTATCTCTTTCGAACAACCCGCACCCCTGGCAGGCATCGGTCCTTGCGGACCCCACCTATTGGTGCTGACATCTCTTTGAGGCGCGCGTGGAACACCAGGGCCGGACGCGAGAGATCGCCGCCGCCGATCTGTTGTGGTTACAACGTTTTATTCATCAACACATGAACTCAATCTACATCATTTTCCATCACTGGGTATTACTCTTTTCTGTCACGGTTTTGATCAGTTCTGGCCCTAAAGCCGGCCAGATCATCTTCTTCTTTTCGACTCAAGCAGTAGATTCAAGAATAGTAGAAGAATTGTCGTTAGCAAAAATAGACTCTCTTGCAGTCCAGTAGCCTCAAGATTACCATAAAACTTAAACGGCCATTGGAAGACATTCACATGAACGTAATAAAATCGCGGTGGGATTTTTACGCGCACTGGATTTTCAGCTGTAGGTGTTGAACCGAAGATTGAGAATCCAACAGAGTGCAGCACGAATGAGTCTCCGCGCGTCGAAAAAATCACGGTGTTCGATTATCAACTCTCTAGGCTTAGCAGAGCGTTGAAGATCCAGTGGGCGAAATATCCCGCCGCGAACGTCGGCTTATAGACGTGAATCCAGTTTTCAACCAGTAAAGCACCTACTTCATGCAGTAAAACCTGACATAAACAAACTTGTTCTGGAAGTTATTATTTTTATTGAAGTTTATAATGACAATGCTTCTGTCGGCCCCGAATGGGCCATAAAACGTTTAAGATATAAACACTCTGATTACTTTTATGAATGGATGAATTGACTTGAATAATTACGTTGATGGGTAGCAGGCAGTAGTATGAATTATAATGAGGCAGTTGGGCCTATTCAAAGCAATGGGCTTGTTGATCATGTGCTTTGGTGTCGAGATACTAAAAATGTACTGCGCAAAATATTTCAGGTCAATCTCATCAATATTCGCCGAAGGATTTTTATTGCACTTAGTTCAAATGAACACTCCGATTAGGATTACCGAAACGTGTGAGCAATAAAACCTAATATAAATTCTCTAGCACGTAATGTATCTAAATGTCTCGAACACGTTAAATGTAGCTTTGTCGAATCTCATTGAATGTTAAATGCGAGACGCTGCATAAGCATTTTAGTGTCAGCTTATAAAATTCTTAACCATCTCAAGTACATTTCAACTTTCGCAGACTCACTTAAATAAATTTGAAAATATACGGAGCGTATGTTATTGTTGAACTCTACTTCGGTATACAAAACGTCACATTGGAGAATTTCCATTTGTCCTTTGGTTCGACGCCCGAAAAATGGGAAGGAGGATGTCAGTGCTATTCTACCGTATGGGAATGAACATGCTGAATATTTATTAGTTTAATATGTCCGTCTTTGTGCTTATTTTGTATACACTATACAGCTTCATTTGCTGTCTTTCTTTATTCTCTGTGTTTGTCACAAGTTTGTTAAAGTAACGAGAATAATTTGGTTCTACTTTGTCTTTGTCTTTTCTGCTACATTATTTCAGTCTAGTGTAAAGATCCGCTTTCCTTCCTGCAGAGTAGCTTCAGCACCTAGTTTGCAAGTTTTGATATCGGCTTTCACAACATCCTGTTAGAGTTTCTAGAGCATCTCGCGGGATTTCAGTGCGGTCGCAGTTCTCAGTGCATTGATATTTAATAATGCAGGTATGCAAAGACTAAGTCTTCTTAGTCTGTTTGTGCAAAGCTGAAGTTTGATGCTCTAACAGTAAACTGGAACTTTCGAAATATCTGTTAATAATTTCACTACCTTGGCCAACTTGTCATTATGACAAAGACTTTCTGCTTTATTAAATAAACATGGAGATTATTATAATAACATTAATACTTGAAAGGTCTGTTAGGACTAACCTTATTATCCCTGAGTACTTTTGTCTCTTCAAGTTAACTCATTATAATTTGGAAAACAAAGGAAACGGGACAGTTCGTGTAATTTTTATGTAGATTCACTAATTGAAGCCATGCTCGACATTTGTTTGGGCTTTAAACAAGAAGATTATTATTTTAAGTCTACTTTTAGTGATGTTTAAATCATTGTCGGAGTAAGGGTTTAAACTGTGGAGCTATGTTAAAAGAGTGCGGTCATGCCTAAATTGTTGAATTCTGATGTCTTTGATTTGATTTTGATTTTATAAGTCTTTATTGTAAACATAATATTACAGAGTGCATACAGTAAGATCTTATTCTAGTTGTGTACAACCATATAATTAACAAATTCTTAGGCTTAATTACCTTTACAAACATTTGACATAAAATTTACTATTCTTAATCATAATAACTAAAATATGAGATATTTTAGCTTTGACTCTGGATAGCATATATATTTAAAAAGTCACAGTTCCCAAAAGCAAGACGTCAACTATCATTAGAATGCAAATGTTCGTATTATTCTACTAGCCATATTTACTTTACACTTACCTAGTTTCCAGTGCAAAGATATTCTCGTCCTATACAAACATTGTCAATGATGCTAGTTAGCGTCAACTAGTTTATATGAATACTATTGTTATCAAAGTTTCCGTTACAAATACGTTAGTGTTCATACGTATGTTTCTAGTAGGACGATAGCTTTGTCCTGCTCTTGTTTATGATGTAAGATAGGGATAGAATATTTTTAAGATGCATGTGTCGAGGACTGTATCATTGAATGTTTTATATTAAGTGGCTATTTTGAATACATAACTACTGTTTATAACTATGAATTTGTAAACCCCAATGTCTATGATTAGTAACTTATTTGTTAATCTAATCTTCATAACTGTTTCAATTGCTCATGCACACAAAGAACACTCAACATCGCAAAGATGCGCAAGCGCATTGTTGACGAGTTAACGTTTAAATCTCATAATCACGCACACTAAACTGTCATTCTTGGAAGTCTTGAAGTTGTTGGAGTCTTGGAAGTATTTAATAAGGTAAACGGCAATTGTCGGCAGGAAGGCGACGCGGCAAGTGGTGGACGCGTGGTTAGTGTCGCACGCGACGCCGCCGAGTGCCGAGCTTGCGTCGCCGTCGCGCGCTGGCTCCGGCTCCGGGGCTACCACACCTGTCAGGTAACATCATCTACAATTTTTATAAGGCCTTCCATATAGATGGGCCGAAGAAGAGATTGTCTCAAGAATAATATGAAAGAAAAGAGAGTGAATGATAGCGTGACGGTTGACAGAGGAGAATGAAAGAACAAAATGTGTTGCGCATACCCCAAGTGATATGGGACAAAGGCAGGAAGGTTTTGGGGCGTAAGCGAACTTCTCAAATATGTTGTATGTCATTTTCTGATGAAGGAAATTTAAAGAATATATTTATATAATTTTTTCAAAAAGATAACTCTATAAAATTGCGCTCTTTTGGTGGGTAATAGATATAATATAATTAAGGAGGAAGCAAAACGGGTTATGCTGTTCACATGTGACAGTGATCGATATCGAAAGCCTTGGCCAGGCTTTGTTTGATCGGTGTAATGACTGAAACAGTTAAGCTATCCTTTATTGTCTTACTTTAGTTTTACATTTTAATTGTAGGTCAGGTAGACATTAGGCTTTTCTATCTGTTGAATTGTAATAAATCGTATCAGAGTCATCGTAAGAAAATGATATAAATTATAGAAGTGTTTATTTAATCCGCTTACAAACAATTAATTCAAGTGTCTTATTTTCACCAATGCTACATTCTTGTCTCGGAAAACACGTAAAAAAACGTTTCTACACGTGTAGAAATATGATATTTTCGATGTAACTGTAATTAATCTCCTGATATAGAACCAAGAGATTAATATTAAAAAAAAAAACAACATTTACAATAACAAATAACATTCTTAGCTACACATTTATGTCAGTGTTGAAATTATGGAATAAAATGTGTATAGTCTACACTAACATTATAAAGAGGTAGTTTGAAGTTAAGGTGTTGGAGCAAGGTAATCTCTAGAACTACTGATCTGATTTCGACAATTCTATTGATATCATTGAGTTTACTACTGATAAACAGAGGTATGACGATTCCGACATGTTAATTAAACTCATATGATTTTTAGTTATTGATAAGTATGAATGTGTTTACCTATTTATCTAAAATTGTAATGACCTGTTTACCTACCTGACATATTTTTAAATTGATTTTTATTATGTATTGGCATGCCACCTACTAATTATAATTGTTTGTTTGTGTAAATTTTGTACGCCATTTAATGGCAAAACACAGTGCACATAGTTTAGAAAATACTAAATGTAACCATACCTATGTTTAACAAAATAAATGATTGATTGATTGATATTGCCGAATACCATGGCGTATATTTTATAGTGTAGTTGACTACCAAATGGGTGAAGTCGTGGGCTAAGCAATAAGCATAAACTAAATCACTAATGTTATAAAATGTCAAAGTTTGAATTTGCGTTACAAAATCATGCAAAAACGACGGAACGGATTTGGATGAAATTTGGCACCAGATAATTATAACCTGGATTAACACATAGTATATTTTTTATCACAGTAGTTAAAGTTAAACCTAGTAAAATCAAAATAATGTCGTTTTGGTCAGAATCAGTAGCAATCTGTAAATTTTTACAAACGGTATCTAGGTATACTTGATAATTATGATAAACGATGTCTTAAGTCTAATTAATGAATGTGTAGGCAGCACTTTCAAGTTAACTAGTCCTAAATAAATATACTCTGTTCGCAGCTGGGAAAAATTCGATCCGTTGGTTTAGGAGAGGCAAGCACGCTTACAGAGTCAACAGTTAACGAGTTAAGATAAATAATTGATGTAAATAAACAATTCAGATAAGTGGAAATTAATATTGAAGTCGTTGGAGATATCTCTCTTATGTACTTACACAAAACCTTTTTTTATAATACATCCATACTGCCTTCTTAGTCCTGGGACCTCTTCCTCAGCAGTAGCGCTTGCTGCTCCAAGCACTACTGCTAAAGAAGAGGTACCGGCAGGCTTAGCACGAGCACCGACTTGTCGACAGAAGAATAGACATAACTATAAACGAAATTATGTACAATAGGAGAAGGTTTGTTCTTCTATTAATTATCACAATTATGCGTTCAAAACGAATCATGATTTTGTAGATAACCGTATATACTTTATGGCCGTCGAGTAGAAAGTTTGTTGTCCGTGTGATTTTGACAGTTTGGGAAGAAAACTTTCTTTTGAAATAGTCTACATATAAAAGGACCTACACAAAGATCGTTAGAAACGAAACACAAAATGACAGATTGTAGTAAGATTTCTACGGTGCGATGTCAAAAATGAAGAAACGAAATGTCATTTTGTATACAAGGAACTGTGTCTATTCTTTATAGAAATAGAAACCGTCATATTAAGCTTGCTGGTCGACCAAAGTGTTATTGTGTTTTTCTATCTGGATTTTCTAATAGCGCCCTCCGGGCCGGTGATGGCAATAGGCTCGCCTCCTATAACATAGAATTTAAACCTATCTAGCTAGCGAAATGTGTGTCTTCAAGTCGTTTGTGGTGCGGGTTCCAACTCAGTATCTAGAAATCTTTATGAAGGAAGAGTTTTGGCCGAAAAGTGTGGCATACCGACGTTTTCGCGGAAGGTTACACGACGCGACACCACGCAGCGCAACACGACGCCGCCGACACAGTCATCACTTCGTGTACAATATTTGTATTTCTATGTAATAAAAATATGTATGTTTAGGTTAAGGTATTTATCTATGGGCCTGCGTCGTCTTAAATAAATGGTTTTTTATTATTATATTTACACCTCTGCCCATCCCTTCGGGGAAACAAGGCGTGATGTTATGTTGTATGTTGTTGACGTCCCTACTAATAGCAATTAATTCTGTCTGTTACCTAAACCACTGAACGTCGCGTCGTTATGCAATTTTTTTGATAGCTGGTAGCCTGGGAGAAAGACATGGGCTAATTTTCTTTCTAAATACTTATTTGTATTAAAAATGATTTACAAAACAGCTGGAACAAAGTATGGTGCTTCATAAGGAAAGTCCAATGTATCGATGGTCAATACTGTCTTAGAAAAGAGGAAACATTACAATATTTGTTATGTTCTTGAGCATCTTCCTACTGGTTTCTGCATAATTCCTCGTTATCTGCCATACGAGATACAAAGGGTATCTCGAACGGCAGATACCTTTTTTCAAGGTAACGAGTTTTCAAAACCCTAAAGTCTATTTAAAAATACGTAGGATAGAAGATACAAATCCTGTGTGAAATTATTTAAGCTCTGGAGACAACATTTCAACTGTGATGATAATGATGATTTATCTTAGGGTTCTGATGTTTAAGACTTAATCAGTGTACGGTCACCAAAAGAGACAAATTAACCAGAGTCGTCGGATATAGTTGAAGTTTAGTAAGTAATCGGTGGATGTTTTCGAATAAAATGAATAGACAATAGTGATGTACCGAGTAGTCGGGAACGCCGACTAGTCGGTCATATTTGTAGTCGGCTATTAGTCGGCGACTAGTCGGCTAAAACCGCCGACTAGTCGTCCCATTTTTTACTTGTATTAATATGCTTATAAATTTTAAAAGCCGGTAATTGAAATGAAATTGAAATTTTACTGTAATTATTTTTATTATAGAATCAGTTTTACAGTTTACTTTATAGGAAGAAACGCCGGCTCGCACTCAAACAATGATAGAATAAATGCAAAGCAAATAAAAACATGTCCTGATAATTCTGCCTGGTCGCCGTGCGCTGCGAATCTACGAGCCTAAAACGTAGTCACGAACATTACCGATGTCACTCGAACTCAACCGAAAGCAATGATCGGCTTGGCTGACTAGTCAGCCGATTAGTCGGCCATTTTACAGCCGACTAGTCAGCTAGTCGGCCAAAGTCATAGTCAGCCCATCTCTAATAGAAAACAAACAGTTCATTTACCAAATTAATATTAATTCGAAAACATCAATTGGTTTCTTACCAAACTCTATAACCGACGACACTAGTTGCTTATCTCATTTGGTGACCGTACGTATAACAGCTTTCTATATTTTCGACTTTCCTCATTGCGAAAAGGCGTGACTGGTAATATTCACAAGATGAGGATAAATATTAGCAGCTTAGCCAGAATCTTCATGTCCTTACAAAGTATATATAGAACAGAAAATAAATTCCCGTCTCCTGTCTTGGAAATCCTTGCTACCTAGTCCTCATCAATCTTACGTCATTGTCATCTCGTCTTTATCTGCCAGTGTTAAACCACCCTCCGAAGATTAGGAGAACGCTAACCTACATGCATAATGATGAGCTATTTGTAAAGTAAAATTTTGTGGAAGACAAGAGAAATTCGAGATGGGAATTGACTTGTGTGTATATACCTTTTTTCTTGAATGTTGTCATTCGTATATTTTTACCCGACTACGGCGCAACTAAAAGAAGGGTTTTAATGCATGTAGGTTCATTTATTATTTGACAAATAAGGAATCGTTAGAAGGTTATAGGCTGGTTGTGACGTCACATAGCCTATAACCAGCCACCTTAACAGTACCTACATTATACAGTGGTAAGCAATCGTAAGCTTTTGGGTACTGTGGCATACGGTCACGGCATTTAGATGAGATTATTTTCAACATTCATTCTTTTTAGTTGGTGATTTTTCAGAATCAGCATCAGAATGCTCTATTTGCAAACATAGGTCAAATTACAATAGTTTGCGAGATGTTACAGATAGGTTGATCCTCTATGTTTTGCCCAGAGGCGTACAAATATATTAAATTAACATTGTCGAATTTATATAAAATCTATATTAATAGGTACATGCACATCAATACAAATTGAAGAAAATAGAATCAATTTCAATAATAGTTTGCGAGATGTTACAGATAGGTAGATCCTCTATGTTTTGCCCAGAGGCGTACAAATATATTAAATTAACATTGTCGAATTTATATAAAATCAATATTAATAGGTACATGCACATCAATACAAATTGAAGAAAATAGAATCAATTTCAATAATAGTTTGCGAGAGGTTACAGATAGGTAGATCCTCTATGTTTTGCCCAGAGGCGTACAAATATATTAAATTAACATTGTCGAATTTATATAAAATCAATATTAATAGGTACATGCACATCAATACAAATTGAAGAAAATAGAATCAATTTCAATAATAGTTTGCGAGATGTTACAGATAGGTAGATCCTCTATGTTTTGCCCAGAGGCGTACAAATATATTAAATTAACATTGTCGAATTTATATAAAATCAATATTAATAGGTACATGCACATCAATACAAATTGAAGAAAATAGAATCAATTTCAATAATAGTTTGCGAGATGTTACAGATAGGTAGATCCTCTATGTTTTGCCCAGAGGCGTACAAATATATTAAATTAACATTGTCGAATTTATATAAAATCTATATTAATAGGTACATGCACATCAATACAAATTGAAGAAAATAGAATCAATTTCAATAATAGTTTGCGAGATGTTACAGATAGGTAGATCCTCTATGTTTTGCCCAGAGGCGTACAAATATATTAAATTAACATTGTCGAATTTATATAAAATCAATATTAATAGGTACATGCACATCAATACAAATTGAAGAAAATAGAATCAATTTCAATAAATGTCAAATAGATTAAAGTTACATGCTATAATAATGCTAATGTCAAATAAAATCAGTAGTCGTGTTTTAGTTTTTGAACTTACTTGTTTTGCTTTGCCTAGGTCATAATGTCATGAAACTGTTACAGTCAGATTTGCGTAAGATAAATGGTGGTTAATTTTTTTAAATAATCCTTTAAGCTCTGCGCTCATAGTTTTTAAGAGCTGTCTTTTTTTGGCTATGAAGAAACTGAATAGGATTGCAAGTTTGAAGATAATGAAAGGAGAAAACTTTAAGATAGTTCTTCATATTTTTTCTACTTATCAGATAATTTCAAATGGCAAACTTCTTTATTTTATTTTTTTTGGGTGGGAAATCATCAAATAACTTCTCCCGCTCTGGGAGGGCTTGTGAGACTTTTTCGGACTAAAACCCACCCATGTTCCTTCAGTTGCCTGTGTGCCAGGGGCTACGGTATCTCTTTCGAACAACCCGCACCCCAGGCAGACAACCCGAAATTACATGTTTTTGACTTTTACCTTCACAAACAGTGCCGCCGTCTACGTTCACTCATCGCCATGTCGGCCTCTACTCATCTTTTCAGGATTATGAAAATGATAAATAATCTTTATTGCCATTATTATTAATTCCCTAGCTCCTGCGCTACTGTACTATAGAGAAAACTTGCATCTGACCAATTTGAAAGCAAAACCCCGTTCACACAAGACCACATCTGTTAGCAAGCGTTACTATAGCGGCTGAGCGCAGCAAGCAATAATAGTCCTTACGGTGTATAGATGTTAGTTCCCTCGATAGCACCTACACTGTATTACAGGAGCTAGTGTCTTCCAATAATTGCAATGTTAAATGCTATTTATGGCATCCAAAGATTACAAATCGAATCAAAAGTAATTGAAATAATAAAATCAAAAGTATTATACCATGCATAATAATAATAATAAAAAGTTTATTTTTCTACATGGTTGTGTGGGCGAGCAGTATCTGCTCGTACGGGTGATTTGAAGTGAGTAGCGGTCTGAATGTGTAAGGGGTAAGGGAAGTGGAGTATGAGTGTGTGTATTGAGTGAGTGTTGTATTGTGGGTGTGTGTGTGGGTATTTCTCGTTATAAAAACTTAATTAGGTTTTCTGAGGAGTCATATATCCAACTATACTACTGAAATTACCACTCCCTAGTTTTACAATTGCCAACAACTAAAACACATATCTCATTTGACAGGAAGATCTCGGCGCACGAATTCGAGCGTGGCGGTCTCTTGAAGCCGTTGGTGACGACGGTCGACGGCACACCCACCTTCCTCGGAGACCAGCCCCCTCATGCCACACCCTCGCGGCCGCAGCGGAGGTCACGGCATGAGCTCAGGCAGCTGGACGAAAAGGAACTTATATTTGAATTAGTGAGTAGACTTTAACACACCTTTATTTTATAAAAGTTGCTTAAAGTTAAGTCATGATTTGCCACATGTTATATTAAAATGTATGGATTTTTGACATTAAATGTCTCTTAACGTCTAAGGGCTGATTTTTAAATAGTCGGATAACTTTTATCTAAAGAGTAAATCTGACAGTTTGGCATATTTCTATACAAAAGCTGTCGCAAATCGAAATATTTATTCCTCAAATAAAAGTGAAATTGACTATTGAAAAATCAGCCCAAAATGATTTCAGTAACATAAGAAAACAAAAGCTGCTTAGTTTTTGTGTTTCCATCGTTGGTACAGTTTGTAGACATACAGGTACCCAGAGGAACTGCCATGGTGCATGTGATGTTTGTGTCTGCAAACTGTACATTTGATGCTAGGAGGAATCCAGTATAATTATAGTAACTATAATTGGGCTTAGCCATTTCAAGGTGGTAAAATGCTGTATGGCTACAGTCGAAACAGAAGTTATGCTAGAGCATAACCCTTTGTTTTCTCACGGAGGGTATGGAAAATTACCCCTCATAAAAGGTCAAAACTGAATGTTGACGACCCCTTAGAGATGACAGCCAGTCAATTTATTTATTCTGTACAAACGCGCCAATTGGGTCACTTTTGATCATACGTCACGAGTCAGAGAAAATTGCCTTTACTCTCACGAACACAGCTATTTAGTAGGCTTGGGAACTTGGGAATACTGAATTTATCCCCCATGTCCCGTTTAGCTTTAGATTAGCTGGCATCGGATATCTGCTTATATTTACAACTAGACTTTATTATTTTAATTTTCGTTTCACAATACTAGAAATATTTTCTTTAAGGTTCACAGTTAATTTGAATAAGTGAACTGATCTTATAAGATCTTAAAGTCCCAGCTGGCTTAACGGTCGAATAATTTCAGATACTAATTTACTTTCGTTTTGAATTTAAATTGTAATTACGAGTGACTTGTCTATGGATGTAAGCTAGCTTTGAAAATTAATGTTCAGTCAAATTTCGAAACTAATTTATTATTGTTTTAAACCGTGGATTCAGTTTATATTAAAAAGCAATAGGTACCTATATGATCGATATCTATACAGGCAGGTAACTTGCAACTACATATTTTTGAACGTCAAAATTTCAAAAAAAAAATAGAATTGATTCTAATTGCCCCTTCCAAAATATAGTTTTATATAGAGAAGAATGTGCTTTCAAAAGGCCACCGTTACTCTTTTAAAATGTTTTATAATGTTATGCATACAATAATTTTATAAAGTAAAGACGATGCATATAGAATACAATTACTATATCTACTGAATTGGTAAAAATAATATAATTTAATATAAAGCAATGACAGGTAAATTAATTATGTGGCTCACATAATTTACAAATAAGTATTGCAGAAGTAGATGATTTTCCAAAAATTATAACAAGTAATAATTTTGTGACTGAGTTAAAGTAATATCAATGTCATAAAAAAATATAAATTATACAATTAATTTAGCCAACCAGTTTAATTTAGCCCAGAAGTGTAGTCATAATTCTGTTACTCTTATTCCAATATATTCGGGGTCGGCGCAATGTGTTTTGATTCCATACCTCTCTATTATTCGTCATTTTTGTAGTCACCCCCTTTCTAGCCATATCACCTTTCACACAGTCCATCCTCCGTTCCTAGTGTAGTGGATATATTAATATTTTTGCCTGTAAGAACCCTTTATTAGACAGTACAGACGCCAGCACATCAAGCTACCCCAATCTGTCAAATTTCTTTGATAGATTTTCAACCTTATTACAATATAGCTGTGCCCGCGACTTCGTCCGCGTGGAATAGTGACTTTTTGGGCAGCATATTTTGAATTACATAATAATATACCGTCGTTTGGGTAGCAAAAAATTTACTTTATAAATGAAATATGCAAACAGTCAGTATTCAAGTGAATCGCAATAATCGAATGAAACTATTCGCTTATACTCTCCAGGATACGTGCGTTCGCTACGAATAACTGAATCCTTATGGCAGCGGCGCGTTTTTTTTTTTGTAGTCGCAGTTGGCCTTGAGAGGCCGTGACTGCTCAACCGGGCTTTCCTGGGGCTGCCATTAAGAAGTTAATCTTAACGCCTCCAGCCAGGGCTTACAAACTGAATTTATAAACTAAGCGACTGCACGCTGAGGGCACCCCCTGTGGGGTACGGACCTCGGCTCAGGGCGTCACTGATAGGGGGACAGATATCACTATTGGGGACAGGCTGGATCGAATTGGGGCAGCGGCGCGGCTCTCAGCGCGCTTTATATAGCCACGGACGCGCAGGCGCGAGGCGTGTACGTACTCTGATAGAATACCTTAACAAATGTTCGCCGTGATTCTTTAAATTGACATAACTTTTTTATTTATGAACCGATTGACATGAAATAAACACTAAATGTTAAGTGAAGCTTACTACAATATATTAGTGAAAACCGCATCTAAATCGAATAAGCCGTTTCTGATATTAGCGTGCACAAACACACAGACAAACAGACAAACCGACAAACAGACAAAAAATAATTAATTACAATCTCGGGTTTGGCATCGATATAATAACAACCCCTGCTACTTTTTTTTATATATTTCGATTGTACAGACACCACTTTTCTACAATTGTATTATATGTATAGATAGATGATAGGGTTCATGTTAAATTGGGAAAATTGGAGAGTTTGGGATGGCTTTACCTGCTGTCGTCTGTACATTAAAAATATTTCAAATTAAATCACATCTCTTCCATGGTCTGAGTTAGGCACGCTTCAATGAAAGGCGCCACTTAACAATACGAGACGCGTCAATGAGTACCGCTTATAATTTTACTATTCAAAATCTACCGCTTCGTTTACCACTCAAGTGTCAGGAGACGACAAAGGACTGTCAAGTGTTAGTATGATCGGCAGCAAGCACCCGTTTTATTTATAAAAAAGATTAACCCGATAAAAGATGAAAAGTTTATATTTTATTCATCTTGCGTCAAAGAATAAAACCTTGCAGTTACAGACCCGGCTGAATTTTTTTCAGCTGTTTAGAGCTCTTGTCACTTACAAGTCATACCGGTGTGACATCTTCTTTCTAAGATATATTGCGCACGAGTGACGAATAAGTTTCTGTCACTATCACGTCGGGTCATCAAATTGGAGTGCGCTTACGAATGTTTAGTGACTGTCAGTCACCAAACCTTTTTGAAACCCAGACGTCATTTGTCGACATGGATTTGGAAGAAACGGTCACACAATGGGTGCGTGAAGATGGACACCGCCGCCGAATCTGGTCCAGAAAGATATGGCGAGATGACCTGGACGCATGCTGTTGGTTCCTGAAGTATTTGGGGTAGGCCTTTTAGGACAGTACAGGCTAACAAAAAAAATTACACAATTTTCATTACGATTTCCGAAGGGCGTTCTGTACTGGAAATATAATATTTGAATAAATACTGTACAATTTTCCGTAACTAAAAATAGCCACGTAAACAATATTAAGTTGAAACACGTGCGGCGTTTAATGAAATATTTTCATTTAATGAAAAACTCATCTCTTCACAGAGACTACTCATGTATGCAGTTTGTAGACACAGCCGTTGTTTGGCCCCTCGGAATAAATAATGAACTGCCCGGCTTTACAATTTACGTAGACATAAACAGACAGGTATTTAATTTAGTACTAGTAGAGCTTTATTGTGAAAGAGCTCGTTCGGGGCTCGGGGATGTATTACTATAGCACCATGTTTGGAATTAAAGGGTCCAAAAAGCAAAAAAAATAGTTATTTGCTTATTTAATGATACTGGCACCCATACCTCATGTCCCTGTATCCATAGGCATAGCCCGATACCCTTCAAGGGTCCAGCAGGCCGGCACGACATGACAGCGCGACGCTACTGTAGAATTTCCATAATTTTAATATATTTTTTTCTAGTAGAGTCGCCTCAAGGGTATCGGACTATTATTATTATATTAATCATTTTATTATCAGGCAACTTAGGCCCATAGATAAAATACACAAAATAATCCTAAACAATAATAACAAACTACTACATATTAAGAACCAGCTTAAAACTACAACTAAACACGTAAAGTTGTCGGCTTCGTGTTTCGCTGCGAGATGTCGCGTAACCGTCCTCGGAAATATCGATATACCTTTAACTACCTTTCGGCCAAGTTCTCTTTCAAGCAGTGCTGTAGATGGTGGGTTGGAACTCGTACTATGCCTATATATACAGGGACATGAGGTATGGCTGCCAGTATCATTAATTAAGCACGTAACACATTTCACCTTTTCCTCTAGGATGGCAATGCACCTATGATCTGCATAGCTTTTCACAAGCTATCGTGTCGAAAATTACTCATTTCGATATCCTGATTTGCCTTGCCCCTGACAGCGATTAGCTGTCGCTAGAATAGCGGTCGTCTTGTTTTAAACTGACAACATTTTCGGGTTTTGGATTTGTGAACATCGTTTATAGGACTCCAACGATAACATTGATTGATGTTTGAGTCCGGAAGCGTGTCGAATGGTTCTGAATAGGTATGCTGGTATTGAAAATGTTCAGTCAAAAAAGTATCGGGAATGGATGATTAGTTTATGGTTCGAAATTACGTTTTGTTTTTTATTGTTGTTAGATATCAGAGGTACAACTGTTTTCCATTTTGGCGCGGAGTTCTTTCAGATTTCTTTCTTTTTCCTAAGCTCAAATTACCACTTCGTGGCACCCGTTTTCATTCGGTAGAAGATATAAAGGAGAATTCGCGGCGAGAACTGAACTCAATTCCGGAAAAAGCGTTTAAAAAATGTTTTGATGATTGGATTATTCGTTGGCGTAAGTGTATCGTTTCTGAAGGAGCAAACTTTGAAGGCGATAAAATAAATTTGGATGAATAAGTAACATTTTGTGTATTATTGATCCTTTCCCGGTACTTTCTAGACAGAGTAATACGTAGGTGGCCATGCGATGATCAATAACCAGCAGATAGACAGCCTGACTGGCAGTTTATTAGCCGTTTGTCAAATGTTAACGGCGAAGATAATAAACAGAAATAAAAAAGCACTGTAATTTTAATGTCCTAATTATCTATTCAAATTTTTCAACTCAACCTTTCAGTATAAATCGTGTTTTCCTTCAGAAAATCCGCTTAAAAAATTAAAACGGTTACTTATTAGGCTAGCTCGTTAATTTGAATCTGACTTTTTTTTTGTACACAGATCCTAAAAGACAAAGTTAATACTATTTTGAAGGGACGCTTTGTACAATTTGATTTATGTCTCTGGATTACGTACCCCTTTTCTTAGAATTTATAACCCTTAAGGTGAATCTAGTTGACATTTATCCAACTTCGGGAGTGTATTACTCCACTGTTCGACAATGTTGTCCAGAACCAGGCGGGCGTTAGCCCTACCACCACAAGGGAAGAATTGGCCAGTCATCAAGGTATTGGGTGTGACTGTCCAGGGTGCGCCGAGCGCTCGGTTCATTCGAGTTACTGGTGGAACAAATTGCGTTACACGAGGAGGCTTTTTCATGCATCCTTAAATCCCAAATTTCCCTCTTAATAACAATTCGCACCCTGTTCTCGAATTATAATTGAAAGTTTAGTCGGGCCGAGCAATATGATTCCTGACCTCCTGAAATTCTGTACGAACTCGAGCTCTCTTAGTCTACACTAATATTATAAAGGGGAAAGATTTGTATGTTTGTAACGAATAAACTCAAACACTACTGGATCGATTTCAAAAATTATTTCACCATTAGAATGCTATGCTACATTATCCCTGAGTAACATAGACTATATTATTATGTATTACTAGAAAAAAAAGGCATGCCACTCGTGCGAAACCCCACTAGGCCCGCTGCGCCGCCGTGGCTAGGCGCCGCGGTGGGCCGCTAGTCTGAGATTAAGAAATTTCTTAATCTCAGACTAGCGGCCCGTCCCGGTTTCGCATTATTATATTTCGCGGTAGGTATTTATACCTATATGTACGATATACGCAGTTGGTACAGCCAAAATTTCAGGACGCCATTAACCCTTTGTGACGTCAATGACAAGTTAATTTACGAAACAATCGGGTGTCGTTTTACATGTGTAGGTACCTAAATTAGGCCTCTGTCGGCTCGCCGCTGACAAGCACAGAGGTCAGATCCGATAAAACAGCGGGCCGGCTTGATAATTACAAATGTAAACACACCGCTTGACCCCACACACCCATAGCTCAATGGAAAGGACAATATATTATTATTTTAATTAATTTAAACGATTTTTTAATGAGGACTTACTAGTCAACTCGCACGAATTAACTCGCCAGAATCGTCCGAATCGTCACATTTAAAAAATATAATAGTTTATATAGGCGACTCGCACGAAGTTAATTTAAATGTGGGCGAATCGACAATTTCAGAAACAGATTAGGCATTTGGCATGTTTTGTATTTTATGTAATAAAATTAGTGTACTGTTTTTTAACGGATTATTCAAAACTGAACTGAACAGAATTTCTGGAATTGTCGATTCGGCCACAAATAAATTAACTTCGTGCGAGTCGCCTGTAGAAAATATTATATTATTTAAATGTGACGATTCGGACGATTTGGACGCGTGCAAGTCGACTAATACGCCCTTTACGCACGTGAGTCTTGTTTAGAAGATGGTAGATTATGGAGGATAAAACGAAACACCTGGCAGTTTGTTGTTGTTATTATTGCTTCAATAGAATTTTATCAAACACGTGAGCAAAAACATGTCTCAATAACATAATAATCATACTTGACTGAGATTGGAGTTGTTATCGCAGCCACTCAAGATTACACCTTTCCCGCCATGCCGTCTTGGCACCGTCTTATCGGGTACTCGTAAATAAAATTATCACGTTACCTTTCTTTCGTCAATCAAGTTAACATTATTGCGCGCGTTACCACCACCTGAATTATGCAGATCACGTCTGGTTTTTGTAAAAGTCTCGTTCTTCGCATCCAGTAACTCTGTTTCTGCGTTCCTGGTTGGGTTGCCAACGGTTCGCCCGCATTTGATAAACGGGCGCCATATTATATGCGCCGGCGGTACACATGCACCCAATGCGACTTTAACGAGGGACATTTTAATGTAACTGAATACTGAAAATTATCCTCTATGAATGAATTTTAATGGCCATTTAAGGCCATTAAAATTCATTCATAGATGATAATTTTGACTGCTTCGTTGGTTGTGTAGTCATTAGCGCTACTTTTAAGTTTGAGGTCCTGGTTTCAATTCCCAAGTCGGGCAAAGTGCTATTGGATTTTCTATCTGGAATTTTCCAGTTGCAGCCCCGAGTCTGGATTTGGACCCGGTTGATGGCAAAAGACTCGTCCCCCTATTACATGGGCCTAAAATATAACTGGCGAAATGTGGGTGTATCTACAGGTACACCTCCACCCAACCCAACTCTTCAAATATGATGTATCATGTAATGATTTTCACATAAATATGGCGTCATTCTGACATCATAAAGTGCAACAACATAAACGAGGAAATTGCGATTATCCTCAATCTTGCATTACCCTCGTATTCCGTAATATCAACTCGACCTTCAGGAATTACCGCTGTATTGCGTCAGACATAAGCTGAGAATATCTTTCTTGTACTACGATTTGCGTTCTTTTGACGTTGCTCCTATAAAAGCAGTTGGTTGACTGGACTGTTAGACAAACACCTCTACACTGGCCCGCGTGTGTGTGGCGTGAGCGCCCGTAAATATTCATAGAGCTTTCATTGATGATGTCTGACGTCTACTCAGGAGCCGTTTATCTTTCAGCTATAGATAAGTAGGTACTCTCGTAACCTTTCGTTCGATTAATCTTCGACAGTGTTCGGATCACTCAGTTTCGAATTGGTTAAATCACGGTTTTGGTTCTGTGTTATTTCAGGACTTGTTTTCAGTACTGAGATATGGTGGAAAAGATATGAAATATATTAATAGTGAAAATAATAATAATATAGTAAAAATAATACATAATGAAAATAAATTATGTATCTACTCATTCAATTTTCCGGAAAAAAAAAACAAAAACAACCAAATATCAATCATTGCCTAGCCTTTTCCCAACTATGTTTGGCGTCAGCGTCCAGTCTAACCGGATGCAGCTGAATACCTGTATTTCACATAGAGCAACTCTTATCTTACCTCCAAAACCCAGTAACTGGTTAATACGATACCCCTTGGTAAGACTGGTTCCCAGACTTTCGGGCTCCTGACGACCCGTAACGACTGTCAAATATCCACCAATAACAGCCGGGATCAACGGCTTAACGTGCTTTCTGAGGCACGGAGGGGAGATGGTCACCTATCCACTGACCAACCGCGGTGAGCGTAGCTTAATCTGACCGTTTGACTTGAGCGGCTGTGGTTACTTATCCACAAGCCCCTCGAGATGAACAAATAACAAACAGTCTTTCATGAATGAAGTCCCAATATTTTCCGCATCAATCGAAGATCAGGCAGTGTGATCTTATTTCTCGCTTATTCTACCAAAAATCGTATATTTACGAAGAAAAAATAAGCTTTCTCGAACGTAAACGTACGCCTACACAGTGCAAATACCTTCCATTCAGAAGTTCTCTCTCGATCGAATTATTAAACGAAGTTCCTGTCCTACCCAAATGTTGGTTGCGGGGGACTTGGATTACTAGAGCGTCACATTCGACCCAAATTGACTATAATTAATCATTTCGTGTACGTATTAATTGAGACAGCGACGGATCCAGGGGGTTTATCCCTACTAATATTATAAATGCGAAAGTAACTCTGTCTGTCTGTTACGCTTTCACGCCTAAACCGCTGAACCGATCGTCATGAAATTTGGCAGAGATATAGCCTGGGATTTGTAGAAGGATATAGGCTACTTTTTTACGCGATGACCGGTATCCACGCGGCCCGAGCCGCGGGCAAAAGCTAGTACTTCATACATCAAATTATGAAATTAGAACTGCTCTGAAAAACATGTAACTAATTTAATCAGTGACTAATGTTATGGAGGAAAATTTTGCCGTTTTCTGAGTATGAGATCCGTGTCAAGGTCATGTTTCTCTCGTACATGCCTCAGAATTGTTTAATGATATTGTAAACAAACATTTATTAAACAATGGAAATCCTATCAAACTGATGACCTGCATTTTACTCAGAAAATTAAATCGTTCAAGGTGATGTTTTTAAAGTAGGTTAACATAATGTGATGAAATCAATGGGAACAGGACCTTGCCTTAATACCTTTGATCCATATTATCCACAAAGCATTACATGCAGTACATTGTAAATGCAATATACATTAGTTTTTGTTTACCCTAAACCCGAAAAGGGGTCATTGTACTCATCATTTTTTAACAAATTTTTCTACAGGCCCAACCATAAAATCGCGAAAGAAAAAATCAGCTGTTCCATACATTTAGTACAATGACCCCATTTCGGGTTTAGGGTAAACAAAAACTGATGTCGTAAACATAATTATTAAACATCAAAGTCGTTTTTCGTGTCTGTCTGTGAGGCCGCGTTGTTCTTCTAAACTACGCAACGGATTTTGATGCGGTTTTCATTATCATTTAGAAAATGTATTCCGGAAGGTTTATGTGCATAATAAATTAATATTTAACTTACCTATAATAAAGAAATCTCAATGTTTTGTCAAGTCGTAAAAACCGTGCGAAGCAGGGGCGGGTCGCTACTCTATAAATGAAACACATTTACAAAATGTATTAGTGTATTCAGCAAATAGACGACGCTGGTAGAAACATGGCGGAAATTAGTTCGGAAATCATATTCGACGTCTAGTTTTAACGAAACACTCGGGTTGGGATGTTACGTGGGTCGACAGTGTTTGTTGACGTCCCTCCATTGCAGCTTGACGTCGGTCAGACGTCCCTCGACGAAAACTTATATCCTTTTTGTGACACACAATAATCGTATAGAAGTTTTGGATTTCAAAACTTGTTAGTATCTAACGTTTTGTTGGTTGTATTGCGGAGGTTGATTTTGAAATATTTACTGTATTCACTACTCTTTCTTCTCAGTCATTGATAGCTTTTGCAAAAGTGACTAAAACTGCTTTCATTATTTATACAATTTTCTATTTCTGTCTGTCTATTGTATTAACTTTATTCATTCTTGTCTGGTCTTGGAAATTCGCTACGTCTCCATTGTTAACAACATATTAGACCAGCAGTCTAACTTCAGCAGTGATCGAAAATTCAAATAAACCGTATTAAGGTGAACCTAGTCCACATTTTTTGCATAAAAACTTCGGGAGTGTTTTACTCCACTCTCTGACATGGCACATCCAAAGTAAAATATGATATCGCTTTGTCTCATTATTAATATTGTCTGTACGGAAACAGAATACTAAAATAAAAATCCATTAGAAAGTTAGGAGCCAACAAAGATTTGTTTTTCTTGCTAATTTTACTTAACTTTGGGCGTGTTTAAGTAATAAAGTGTAAAATCTCCAAAACCAAGTCGGTACCGACAAAGTTCAATTATCGAAAAGTTCAATTAACTTTTTTGGTCATTGATCTGTGCATTGGCTTTTTCATACAACCCGTTCTTCCAAAGGACTTTTATAATTTTTTTCGCGATTTTTTACTATAAATGATTCTGCATCTAACTCAATAACGTTTTGCGTGTAGACTAGCGTTTAACTGCTCATCACTGAGACTATCTCTGTTGGATACGAAGCCTGGTGAGACAGTGTGATTTTTAGCCAGGCCCAACAGTGAGTTGAGCCCGCGACTTGGTTCCCCTTAAGGTAGACGCTTGACTAAACTGTTTTCTACTTTCAGTACTTTATTGTCTTCACAAAAGAGTGATCTGTCTCCTTTTAATGTTCTAAATAAAGTATCAAACTGACTTTTGCAGTGGTTCTATTCCAAAATTTTATGCCCCAAGTCTCGGTAGTTCATGTTGTTTTATTCATTTATATGAAACTGGGTTTGCACTTTAAACTAGTTTCTTGTTTTATTTGACTTTTATCCTGGTACGAATCCAAGGAGAAAGTTTATGTTATAAGTTGTATGTATATGGGATAAGTTATGTATTGCAGCAAAAAATAAGCAAGTAACTGATGGATTGATGATGGTTTGCCCCAGTAGCGTCCTTGCTCTTATCAACATCATCACTTAGGTCCTACAGACTGCTATGTGTACTTCTCCTGAAGACGGAATAATAGCCATTACTGACCACAGCGACAAATCCCACAATTTGGTTACCGAATGGATATCTCTAACTTTATTTCTAATTTAATCTCCTTTCTTTTTGTCGTAGGTGAAAGACATCTGCAACGAGCTAGAAGTACGGGTGCTGTGTCACAAGATCCTTCAAAATGTATCAATACTGTTGGATGCTGATCGAGGGTCCCTGTTCTTGGTACAAGGCGAGAGGGGGTCACCTAACCCACAAAATGGCAGGTCAGTACAAAAAATAAATAATTTTCATAAGAAATAGTGTGTCCCATGAAGATATTTAAGTAAATGATGGTTTTTTTTTGGGTGGGACATCATTTAATAACTGCTCCCGCTTTGGGTGGAGCAAGAGGGCGTGTCAGACTTTTACTGACTAAAACCCACCCGTGTTCCCTCAGTTGCCTGTGTGCTAGGGGCCGCGGTATCTCTTTCGAACAACCCGCACCCCTGGCAGAAGTAGGTGATGGTTGGACGGTAAATAATGGAACTGCAAATAGTCTCTTGTACTTTTAATGTGTTTGTACGTTGTAGTGGCCGGTATTTATTGAGTTTTTACTTCGCAAATATTCTGTAGTGCCTCTTGAAGTTTTGTTTGCTAAGATTAGGTTACGAATAAGCACTAACCGTGTTTATCGTGTTTAGCAATCTTCTTTCTTTTCATATTATAGCTTCGTTGCTGTTTTCTTTTATCTAAAATCACAGTCTTTCTAAATGCAAAGGTATGTTATCTAATCCATTTGAGTTTGAATTTTCCTTCCTGTTATCCTGTACGACCACTTTCAGCTGGCTTAAACGTCCCTAGAGATTGTCTTTCGCTTACCGATCCAAAAGTTAAGGGCAGTCGCTACCTGGCCACTTAGATCCGAATAGCCAATGGGAACGATTGACATTTTGAATAAAGTATACATCTCTGGGGCTTCCCATGCGGTTGCTTCAGCAGCCACAAAGTTCGAACAAGCTTTGATTTTGGAACTGTAAAGTAGCAGATCGTTCCTACTGCCGCTTGTGGTGCAGACTTAAAACATTTGAATGTTACACAGGGTTATTAAAGGGTACATCAAACAGCCAATCACACGATCCAAATTGTGAACTAAGTGCTTCTGAATAGTTAATGGTTCAACGATGGAGATGTAAGCTCTGCCACTGAAATCTTAGTTTCAATGTTGTCAGCATAATTGACGCATGCAACTATCTATATGAAACAAGGAAGTACGTACCACCTTTTGTATGAATTAATTGGAATGCTATTTATTAGAAAGGCGTACACCACAATGGACTCAAAAACATTTCCAATAAGAGGTAGAAAATCGAAATGAGATTTTGCACTTGAGTGCAAGTCACCCGTTCGTAATCAGAATTTATAGCTTCAAGAACGAGTTTGTACTACTGCAGTGCTGAGATGAATGCCTGTATAATTCTACAGATGTTTCAAGTTGCTATTCATCATTATATTCGTCTCTTTTCTTAGTACGAAAAGCGGCTTTGCCGAAAAAGAAAGAGTTGTTTGGCGTGGAATACGTCTCTCATGGACACTTACATGAATCCGCCAAGCCAATATATATTTGATTGCGGCTTTCTAGATCCACGACAGCTGTATTTCCATCCGCTTGAGTGATTTTACTGCCTATGTGGACGTTTATGAGGCGCTTGATTCATAGCTAATGAAACCATTTCTAATGAAGAATAGATGGGTATAAAATCTTTATGGGTTCTAATGGTTTTATTCCTCGTCCAATAAAAACATGACTTGTCTTAAGTCTAGACGTTCATCAAACTTCTTGAATGCATTCCCCTTTACAACTACTCATCAAATTATCTTAAGAGAATACACATCATGTTTGAATTTCTTATAACTTCACTCAGACTTTTTATATATAAATGTAACTATTTATTTCGTCTCGTTTGAATGTACGTACATAATTTGCGTTTTCATTCGCTGTTGTAAAATTCATATAAAAGTCTGCATACTTCAAGTCTATTATTCTGTTCAGCCTCGCTCTGATTTCAGTGCCAGGATTACTTGTATGCGCCCACACACTCTCATTTTGACGTCATACCGAAAAATCCTGCATTTAGCTGTCTTTAATGCTCTGTACACTTCACACTCACAGGATTAAAATTAGTACAAAAGTAAATGATTCCACCTTTCGCTAATTCTAATAGCTTTCTGTAATGTGGCTGGGCAAATGTAATAGGATCTAAAGGTGATGAAATTGCAGGGAAACTGCTTAAGAGATAATTACGTCTAGACATCAAAGCGAATTTCGCTGTCTGAAGGGTCGAATTTAATTACGAAAATTAATAGCCCGACATCTCCCGTCGACGACCTTCAGGGATTGAACCTTTGGATGACACTGCCGGACCATCGAGTGCACAATGTGCAGGCGTTGTGAACTTTATGGCAGGTTTAATATTCAGAAAATAATGATTATGCTAATGAGGAGTGGAGAGTTCATGAATTAAATGCTAGTTAAGTCAGCTGTTTTGTAGCAGTTGCAAATCAAAAGATGTGCTGTCTGGTTTTTTGTTTTATGTGTTTTCATATCAATTTTGATGGCTGTGTGTTTTTGAATTCTGAGACGGTTGCCATCTTAGGAATTCAAGATAGTAAAACACTTTGCATTTTTTATTTGTTTTTTAATAACGGATTTTCAAACTCTTTTAATATTAGCATGCAACTTTGATTTTACAAGATTT
The DNA here is from genome assembly GCA_947359405.1 of Antitype chi. Lineage (NCBI taxonomy): Eukaryota > Metazoa > Arthropoda > Insecta > Lepidoptera > Noctuidae > Antitype > Antitype chi. Next base: position 9,124,649 of record OX375826.1, read on the forward strand.
ATGTTGAAAGTTTTCTAATTTAACACATTTTTTCCAAGACGTTGCTACGAATTAGAATTTTTAAATTCGCATGTTTGCACATAGTTTCTCTAACAAAGAAACTATGTGCAAAGTATAAGGTTTGCAAAGAATTGCTAACTGTCTGAAAGTTAAATTAATATCATGACTGTGCATAGTTGTGTCGTATGGAAACCACTTGCATATATATATACCGCATATATTGGTCGGGGAGCTAACGCAATTTTGTAGTAGTTTGTATTCCACGTAGCTCCGACCAACGGATGCACTTAACATATTGACAAAGTTCATAACAAAATGAATACAATGCATTATGTATTGCTAATGTATTATCCTTGTATTGATTATGGAATCTTGTTTATTCTGAGAGATGACGGATGTTTGTATCTAGTCCAGACTAGTTCACAGAACCGGATTTTCTTCTTTTTTTCTTCTTATTTACTATTGCTCACTAATGAAAAGTGATTCAGTTCAAACATTGAAAGTTTAATAAAAACCTGCTGCTTTTACTACACGCACGAACTCTTATTTTTATGTGCTCATCCACGTTTACGCGTATCGTAGGCGTTAAAAGCAAAAAAGTCTTGATACGTGACTGGTGCATATACTTGCTCTCATTCTATGGCCTCTATATCGAGCCGAGTACAAAAGCCTTCATAAAATATTTTCAGCGTTTTCCCGGTTTGTACATTCGTATAATTTTTTCTCTGAGTTTCAACGGCTCTAACCCCTTTGAGGTTTCTCTAAAATGGAATTTCGCATGGAAATTCATTTGGAAGCGCGCAGTAAAGGTGCTTTAACCATTAGAGACCGCTGTGGTTTCTGTTTTTGTCTATTCTTTTTTCGACTTCATAGCGAATTCCTGACGTTTTATGCCTCAAACAAAATTAAAGAGCGCAATAATTCAGGAAGAAAGTCACTTTTCCTACGGTATCGTCTATTTATTTTTGTATACCGCGGTCACAGTCCATTAAATAAATAAAAACAAAATAAATGGCCAGGAAATAATATCATGTTATCGCATTATCTGGTCGCAGAAACATTCTTCCTTCGCATTATCTGTAATGCTTTGCTTTGCCGCTGATTTATTTTTGAAACATTTAATGTTTCGGAGGCTGTCTCGTTCTCGATTTTATTTTCTACAGCAAATAGATAAAAGTGCCGTTTGTATTATCTTTATGAGGTGCTTCCCTTACTCGCCCACCACTATCTTGGGACTTAAAAGACGAAGTTGAAAGCCTTCTTAATACTCAGAATTACTAATTTAACGTAGAAAATGTTTTATTTAACACGAAAAAATTTGAACATATTGCAAGTTTTAAACAATTTTGTTTTGTTATAATAATAATCTTTAATTATGTACAGAAATAGTTAGAACACTATACAGAATCGTGACGCTTTTCCATCTCAGACATTTTCATTTTTCATGCATGAATTTAAGCTTAGTTATCGTTGGAAAACGTCGTCTGCTAGTTTTAACTGGATCTTAACTTTGCTATAAACTGTCCCTTGTTATAAACTACAAGCCACAGATCGGGTATCTCTATCAAAACTTTTTGCTAGCTAACATTTCACGATTTATGTAAGTTTCAAATACTATCATACAATGTCAAATTTGAGCCTTAAGGTTTATGCATACCTGTTCTTAATTCTTGATTTATGATAGTTGAAATAAATTCATTTATTTGATCATCATTATTTTCATTCAGACGAAAGATGTCCACTACTGGATGTAGGTCTACTACTCCGATCGCTCCAGTGTTCCCCACATCTATAATGCCATGTCTTTCACCGGCGAGGTAATTGGATTACACACTAACAGTGGTAATGGCTTTCAAATTGACAGTTCAACAACATTCATTAAGTTATTTACGTGGTTGAGAAGAATAGACGTAAGTCCTGAAAATAGTTTATTCATAATTGATTACTGAATCGATTTATGTCATTTTTTATGCAGGTATTTTGTTCAAAAATTCCGTTATTTGCCATATCTACCGCCGATTGAGCCAAAGAAAATTTAATCTTATTGCAAGGGAATGAGACACAATTTTAAATGCATAACGTAATGGTGTAATATAATATGTAGGGTCAACACAATTTGCTTAATAATAACAGTTAGCATCAACAAAAAAAGTTGTGGTCATTGTATTATGCTTTTAACTCCACATACTCTAATTGGGGTGTATGACGCCTTGCGTGAATTATTATGTTACACGTTGTATATGAAGCAATGGTAACCCTTTGCTTAATATATTGAAACTTTTTGTTTGAAGGATATTGCTAATTCAATATACCTACTACAAAATGATTCGGTATCTGATTGATACTGTGTTACGAAATTAGAGTGCTAATGAGGTCATTCTATTGATAGAACAAATCAAGCTATTCTGAAAGAAATACCTAATTCCTAATAACTGATTTTTGGCACGTACAAGATCCACAATATCGCATGTTCTACAGTGCTTACTACACATATAAGTGTAATTAAATCCGTATATAATTATACAGCAGTGGGTATAGGGAAAAGCCCACATAACGGTTATCTGTGCAGAGAGATAAATCATACCCTCATGGGAACCCTGAGTTAATGTGAATTACCGTTCTCTAGGCGCAAATATGTTCTCGATCCGAGAATTAATACTATCACATAGCTATAAATGATATGTCTTCTTTGGATTCCACATGCTTAACATACATCAGGGCTGTATTCTCCGAAGGTGAAGGCAGAGATGTTTAGAGGGTAGGTATACGCACCCACCTATATGCAGAGGGGCTATTGAATAATACACTACCGTAGGAATGGGAAAACCAATTTGACCCACCCCCTCGTCCTTGTCACACAGGTGGTCACACTTGTAAAACCCCCTCCCCCCCTTGTGTGACGTCACATATTTTTCAATTTTATATTTACACAAGTAAGAGTAGGTAAGTAGAGTTTTAGTATTTTAGGTTTTAACATGTGACATCACAAAGCTTTTGACCCCCAGTGGCCCTTGTCACACAATGTCACATTTCGTTGAAACCCTCTCCCCCCCCGTAACGTGTGACGTAATTTATGGATGGCCCCTAAGAAGCAAAGGATTAGCAATATTGCTCAAAATGATTCAGATTTTTATGGATAGGGAGTTACGCAATTAGGGTGCAGTTTGTTAATATCCCAAACGCTTCTGCCTGTGGCATGATCTGCGTGAAATTTCTTGTTTTAACATAAAATATATATTATGAGACTCCGGACACTTAGCAATACTGTAACTAGTGTGTATTAGTGAAATTATTTTTAGAATCGGATTAGTTGTTGCGAAGATTACCCCCGTCATTTAAACTCACAAATTTTACCTCTATATATTATTAGTCTCCCATGTAATAGGGCTCTACATAGGATACTGATATCTGTCATAATTATACGACGGCATTTTTTATTATTATTTACGATTATTGTAGGTAAACAAAAGAAAAATAAATCACAAGTCACTAAACCTAACCACACGAATAAATAATAACCAATTTATTTCCAAACAAAATAAAAAAAGGTTACCACGTAATTCTTAAAGTTTAAAGAGCAATTAAAACGTACCTACACAACGAGCTTTTAGCATTATTATCTCATTACCGCCGAGTTTATACGATTTCAGCGCAGTGCAGCGAAATGCTGCAGTAATGCCGTAAATATTATTGTATTTTAATTGTATCACTCTAACGAAAAAGTCTTTATTTCAAAAACACAAGCGGAAAACTGTGTGATGACGGAGTACTGTGTGGAGTCGGACTAAAAGAATAGCACCACCCCATTTCTTCTCGTGGGTGTCGTAGGAGGCGACTAAGGGAACTAATAGAGAATGGGCAGCAGCGTTCTCTATACATTTTTAAAACCAAAATGCAAACGCGAACCCGCCTACCAAGCGTGGCGATTATGGCAACCCAACATAGCTTAGGGGAGGCCTATGTCCAGCAGTGGACGTCTTTCGGCTGAAATGATGATGATCATGATGATGAAGCGGAAAGCAATGACTAGCTAAAATGTCGTATAATATTAGTATAACAACTACCAGCTGTCGCATTAATACTTCAAGGAAATTACTCAGTATGGCAGCCATCATGAAAAAGGCTGAAAGGATAGTGGAAACGTGCCACTACCTAATACCTGCTAAAAAGCTCCTCGCTGACGTTAAAGGGGCTTTTAAACTTTGTCCCCGCAGTAAATCGTATTTTCACGAGGTCACCGCAACTCCTCTAGTCACCATTAAAAATAAACTAGTCGGCCTTCTAATTGTAAATGCCGACAAATAAGTAACGTAGAAAGTTTTAATTAAAGATCGTGGTTTTCATTAACATTACAAAGTCGGGAGCGAATTATTTACCATGTTCTACGGAGAACGTTCGCCCAAAGCTCAAATAACATGCGCCTATTAGCATATCGGATGGTAACTTGTCCTAAAACATAAATATAATTATGTTAATGTTTCATTATAATTTTAACCTGATAAGCTTTTGGAATTGTAATTAGTTGGAAAAAATGTTTTGTTTTGTAATTTATTTGTACAGACGCCAGCACATCAAGCTACCCCAATCTGTCAAATTTTCCCAAATGAACATGAACCTTATTCTTATGTAATAAAGTTGAAAATCTATCAAAGAAATTAGACAGATTGGGGTAGCTTGATGTGCTGGCGTCTGTACATCAACTTTTCCGTCGTTTGTAAACCGTTTCATATTATAATATATAATTTCAAACTTCTAGTTCAGAATCCGCCCCTATGTGCTATATTTTCGTTTCGATTTTATGCTACTTTTCGCGTAGGATGCGTCGTGGGAGGTTCCATGAAACATCCGAGGACGCATGTCAATCCAACAAAAGCAAAAAGCAGAAAAATCCCCTCTCACGTCATGGACATAATTGAGTTAACGTTGTCTCACAAAATGACAACAATCCAACTCCTACGTGAGAAAAGGAAAACCTATAGGTACTTAAATACCCTCTTGGTTACAGACTAATTTTCTCTTACATGTCCAGCGAGCCAATCCTTTAATTCACGTGCCGGCATTACACGTTCAATATACCTAGCTATATGTACAGTGAGTTGCACGAGTAACTGTTAAAGTGATGACGAAGACACGCTTGGGATGCAATTAGGGTTACCCAACCGTTATACGGTCAGACTTTGTTTTGTCAGGTATTAGTCATTTTACAGCGTGGTTAAGAATTGAATACGGTACTTTGGAAATTGAAGTGTTTGTTTTCGTGTGTTGAATTAATTGAAAACATGGTCACTGCAGAGGCCAGATTTTTTTCAAGTTTTATTTCAAGTTTTTAGTTTTTATTTCGTTACTTAATATTTCTCATTCTATTTAGTTATTCTTTTATCATAGTGTACAGTATTTCAATAGTCAAGCCCTATACTTTGATACCCATAATGAGGGGGTTGTGAAAAAATATGTAATCCGCCATTTTGTAGCGGCGGCCATCTTCGATTTACAATGATACTGATTAAATTAAATTGTATTATTATCAAAACTAAAGGTGTGTACCAAATATCAGACCAATCTGCCAACAGGAAGAGGGTAAAATTTCAAGTACTAAATTTGTCCCTAAAAACAAACAGGGCCCTAATTCTACTATGACCACTTAACGATTCCTTATTTCGAAACCACGTCAATTCCTTAGATCACACACGATATCTGCTAATAAATATCGACAAATTGTCTTGGAACATACAGAATATGACATTTCTATTCCTTACCGTTACATTGGTTTCTACAAAACACGATATTGACGTAGTTTGACGTAGTATGATTCCGCGGGGAATCATTATAACCATACAGAATTGGGGCCCAGGGCAAGCTAAATAAAACTTTTTAAAAGATACCTCTGTTATTAAAAAAATACATCTGCAACATTGCAAATATGTACATATACAACGTGTAACGGAAAGGGTATGTATATAAGTACATACCAAAGGCACGGCTTCTTTGGATGATATCAAACGATATTGGTAGGGTTTTTTAATCCTATCTCTACATGTTCGGAAGTTATGAGAATGTTTAATACATTGATACCAGAAACCGAACTTTTCAAATTCAAATAAACACATAACTCGGAAGAGATTTATCGTGATATTGGCAAGTAACGTGGAAAGTTATTGACCTACGTAGTGCGGTAACACGTTTGTTATGATTTGAAGTTAAGAAGCATTTGAAACCGAAAATTTGGTATCAATTCTTAGAGTATTTTATTTTGAGCTGAAACTATGTATAGTGATTCTATACCAGCTTTTATGTTTAGTGCTTAAGGATAGCAATAGGGTTTCTGTTACACCCTGTATAACATATTGAATTGAAGACATTATTTCATTCACGACAAACAGTACCTACAGTCGTAAATTTGAAGTGTTTTAGCCATTCTATACATATTTCTAACAACTCAAAGACTAACAGTTCCGAATTGAATGTACTTACGGAAAAATTAAGTTGGTAGTAAATTTCATAAACAATTAATTTCCCTGGCACGTCTGGGTAACACCAGTCAAAATAGGAGTATACGAATCACAACTGCGAACTAAACAGCTCAAATCACCAACTGAACAAGCTCAACAATACTAAAGCGTCCAAGCCCTTGAATATAACATGCCAGCACATTTCCCGAACCGTTTACATCTGCCGTCATATTATCTCGGCTATGCAGTTACAGTCTTAGCGTTAAATTTGTTCGTTCTCAGTTCGTGAACAAAGTGGTTGGTCGATTCCCTAGTGTGTTGCCCAGGAGCATGTGTGTAAGGGCTTCAGCAGACGTGCAACTTTAAGCATCGATTTTGTAACTACATCAATGCTGCATCACGGTTTTGCGAGTTGCTGGTTTTTACACTTTGAGTGTGGTATCAAAATTACGCGTTTTAGATCGATACAGATGAGAGCAGCCGTTTCTACTGGGCGGTGGCCCAGTAGAAACGGCCGCGGCTTCGGCCGGTCGTGAGTTTCAACCTAGACATGCCCTTTATTTTGTGTAGATTATTTTATCACCACTGCTCTCAAAACGGTGAAAGACAAAAATCGAAAACATTTGTGATATCTACAACCTGCTCAGGACACCCGTGGTGAAACACGGCTTCTCCTCGGTCCGTCCTTCCGTCTCACTGAGAGGAGGACTGTCTCCCAGCTGTGGAAATATTACAAGCTGATTATGCTTATGGTATGATCGATGCTGTCGGCTGGCGGTCGGTCGTTGGAACGAGATAAAAGCGACAAAATCGCACATGATCGCCGTTGCTACAAGAAGCATGTCTGCTAAGGCTCTAACATCCCTGATATAACTCGCTGTCACGCGACAAGCCACTAGAAGCCTTTGTTTTCATAGACCCCAGAGGCGTAGGCGTGCGATTTATTTTGACAGCGGAGATAGAACGTTTCAGATGTCTGAACGTTGCCCCTTGATTGTTGGAAGATTTGGTGAATGTTTTACTTGATTGCTCTTGCTGGACGTGTTGGACTCTATCGCGCAGTAATAAGAATGAAAGAAATGGTAGGACACTGCCCCGTCGCAAAAACGAGTAAAAAACAAACCAATAAGGTAGCTTCTGGTTAATCCTTTAATGCGATCTGAATATGTCTTTTACATTCATCTGAAGCAGTAAAGGTGTTTCTGACCTTTGTCGTTTTATGAAGCGTTGCACAAAGGCAGTAAATTACGCTCAATTTCTCTGCGCTACTGTGCATCGTCTGCTAAAGGCTTAAAGGTAGAACAAAAACTAAAAAAATCGTAATTTAGAGGCCATTGAGCCAATATCTGCCCGTGAATATTTAAGATCGTGCACATAATCGTTAAAATGCGGGGTATCGGAAGTAGCCGAAAGCCCGAGGGAATGTCCGGTCGCCGCGATTTTCATGTAGTTCGGTCCAACGATGTGCCGCTTAGGTACGCCTTGTTTTAAAATATTCTGTAACGGCATACGATCGATATCTAATTAAATTCTGATGTAATAAAGGTTTTCGTTTTTAGTATCAAAAGCCATTATAATTTTTAGTAAGTGTCGATTACTGGAAGATAGGCAGTGGAACATTTTGGCGTTTGGAAATGAGAAAATATTGTTACGAACTTACGATGCGATGTTTTCATTTTAATTAATATCACATAGGTAGCTATACTCTACTATCTGCGGGCAAAAGATACACAAACCACAGTACTAAGATACTCGTAAAAGTAAAAAACAAACACTCGAGGAAATAAGTTTTTGTGGTTCAAAGAGACGGGCTGCTGGGTTACCGATCTCTGTACTTTTATTGTATTTATTAGATTCAGATTCAGATTATTTATTTGTAAACATAGGTTACAGAACCATAAGTGTGTGAGATGTTACAGTTTTGTTAGTTCTCTACGCTTTGCCATTGGGCGTACAAATGTTAGTATCAAGGTCAATTTTATTTTTCTTTTTTTTAAACTTTGCCCCACACTAGGAATTTCTCCTGTATTGTGGGTGCGTTTACAAACATTTAAACTCACGTACACAAACCACCAGAACTGGAACAACTACTTGTAGGTCATAGAAATATTTTTTCCGTGCGGGAAACGAACCCGCGACACGCAGCGCAGCAGTCAATCGTTTAACCACTGCGCCAACCGTGCTGCCAAAGTGCTGCTATTCATTTTACAACATCAAATAAAAATTATAGAAAGGGCTAGTGTTGGATAAATTCATATAAAATATGTCTCGGTCAATTAGTAACATTTTAAATAAAAACTACAATGTCAAAAAAAGTACGAAATTAATAAAATATTTAACAGATGTCAAAAATAAAAAAAATAGATAAAACAGAAATGTAAAAAAAAAAAATTGGATAATGTCAGTTACTCAAATTAATACAGGAGTGCCAAACAATGCATACCTATCTGAAGGAGGAATTATAGAACTGTCATCCAAATAGTCTTTTATTGAGTAGTAATATTTAGCATTTAAAATTTTCTTATGTACACTTTTGAATTTGTCCAGATTTAATGATGTTAAAGTTTCAGGCAGCTTGTTAAATATTTTTGTGGCCATACATAAAGTACATACTTTTATTCATTAGGGCTTTTCTGCCATGTGTTATTTCGAGTTCTGACTTATTTTTGTCGCGTAACTTCCTATAGTAGCTTTTGGAAGTAATTTTGTATTAGCAGATGTGTATTTTGACAAATATATTCGTTCCGTAGAGATATACAATGATGGTAGGTTAAGAATGTTTAGGCTTTTAAAGAACGGTTGACAACTGTCGGTGCTATTTACGCTTATATTATATCCTGTTCTCGACTGTGAACATTATAGATGTTATTCTGTGGTGCAATGAATGTTGTGGTTTCCGTAAATTAGTGTATTACTGTCTGACTAGATACTGATATAAATATACAACAGTAATCAAATATTGCACAGGCTCACAGTTTTTCATACAACTGTAAATGTTCAGTTTAATCGTCATTAAGTAGGAAAATCATTCAATATCGACGATTTTTTAGGTTGACCGATAGTAGAGTCATGTGTGGTCAAAGAACCCCTGAGTTGTTTTCGCCATTTCTTCCCAGGTTTAGTCAATTAGAAAATGTCAACTCCATCTAGCTCATTATATATTTTTTTTTATATTACGAGTAGATTAAAGTGATATCGTTTTCCTATTTAGAAAATAAACAATTTCATTTAATTTCTAAAAGTACCAACGGCATTAAATCCGCCTCTGTAGACTTGAGTGCTTGAAGTATTAAATAAAAATAAATACGTCTTCCGGTACGCGTTCGCCACTCCAGAACCTTTAGGCCCCATCGGCCATCTGTTCTGCGAGTAATGTGCCCTGCCCACTACCACTTAAGTTTGGCAATTCTTCGGGCTATATCGGTTGCCTTGGATCTCCTGCAGATCTCTTCATTCCTGATTCGATCGCGTAGGGAAACTCCAAGCATAGCCCTCTCCATTGCCTTTTGGGTGACTTTAAGCCAAATCCAAATCTGATTCCATGAAATTAAACAATCCGATATATTAATAACTGCCAAAAGTCACATTATGTGCCGGGTTGATGGCAATAGGCTCGCCCCCTATTACATCGGACTTAAACATAATTGGCGAATTTTGGATGTACCCTAGGTACAACTCTGCCCAACCGTTCGGCGAAACAAAGCGTGAGGTTGTGATATGTTATTAGTTACAGTAATTTTAAGGGTACACGCAATTTTCCTAATTGACGCGCGTGGCGTTTTAATGTAACTTCAATTACGTAATATTCGATCGCACGTTTCCAATTTAATTTCGAAGTAGATACTCTTGTGCCCAAAATAACCAAAGCCCTTCAAGGCCCCACGTTTTCTGTAGGGATGTACCCACAGAGCCCTTAAAAGACTGACAACTCTAGTTATTTTACCAAACTCAGTATCTTAAACTGTTAAAGTATCTTTTATCCATGAAATGAAATGAATTTGTGTTAGTAGATCTTTTAAGACACTTTTTTACACGTCAATATTTTGTATTTCAATATTTCAAAAAACTAGATGGCGCCGGAATTTCCTAGCTGACTGGCCCCTGAGAAGAAATGCCGAAACAAACATGGAATAAAAGTTACGTCTCATAGTTTTTACACGGAAAAACTGTCAAAATACAAAATGTATTCGCTGGATAAGACTTGCACAATGGTTTTGTCGAGTTCCGACGATTAAAACATGACCATACGTCATCAAAATATTCTTATCATTCGGGATTTCCTGTTCGCACTTGATCCGTGAATTTGTAGTAAAATATTGTAAATTAGTTAGATTTGCTGTTGGAATCGGGAAAACAGTAGTGTCAATACATTTAGATACAAGATTTAGGCAATATACATCTCCAACTCTTTACGATCTATGGTCGTTTCTCGATTCTCTAAATCGCATGGAATATTTAGAAGAACAAAGCCGGCTGCGAAATTTAGCGTCCATGGATAAATAGCTTTTGGCGTCAATCCAATACGCAATACGGTTATTTATATTTATGTTATAAACGCATTTTGAATAAAGGGCCGTACAAGCTTATTTGGCAATAGCTCTTTGTACAATCGCTTTCACCCATATGTGGTTGTGGCTAATCGTAGTGGGACTAATTGATTTGTGGTCTACCTACTAGGTAGGTACTAACGATCGTACAATTATTCCTCTGAATACCACGAATAAAATTGACATTTTAACTATTTTATTTCATTCGCCATTCCTATGTATGTAGCAAAAAGGTAAAAGTCTGCCGTTCACAGGATTAACATCCCACGCTACCTGTTGGCGACGTCAAGTCACCATAGAAAATAAGGTTGATTATTAAAAATAAAAATGATTTCATAATTAGGTAGATATAAGTAAATTATTGTTGCATACCTAAACGTAGGGCTGGTTTTAATTTCCCATACTCTTAAGTCCATGAATACCTACAGATCAAATGTAATGCTAAGCCAATCACATAATTAGAATTTGAATTATCTTCAAAGGTACATGATTAAAGGCAAAACCCAATTAGAATTAAGCCAAAATACATAAGTACCTACCTGCATATACCTACAGTACCTAATCTGCTATTAACAAACAACCAAATCTGTTATGCGCAGTAAAATTAAAGCAAAGACGTAAACATTGGTAATATTCCACGAAGAATCGGCACGTGACCGGTTTTCCCACGATCCAAGTGAAGCTTCTCGAAGGAATCGGGCGCAGGTTTAAACTTGTCGAGAGAAATCGAGCTTACGCTTGACCATTAGGCTCCACCCCCTTTAATGTGACTGGTTTAGAACAAATGTTTGATGTCAAACATAACCGCTACTTGTACCCTAGTAGAAAACTACTTAAGGAAATTTCTAAGGAAAATAGTTTAGAATTGTACAGATTTTACTCAGATTAAAGTTAGTCGTCAATGAGACAAGTTATGTTCATATTAAGTTAGCAGTAATTCAGTATATTGTAATAGTTATTAGTGCGTGATTCAATAAATGTGAATAGTGGAATTAAAAAAAGGTGTTTCAATAGAATCCCCTACAATAATGGTCCTTCAGAAGCCGAATAAAAAGAACTGAAGCCTGAGTCTGAAGTTACGTGAAGATAAATCGCTGTTTGAAGATTAGCAGCGTTTTAAGAGAAGATCACGAATACCAAGAAAGCTATTGGTGAAGATCAGTTCTACGAGCCACGCACTAATCACGCCACGAGTCCTACGTGTGCTAAAGAAAATTGCTGGGAATAAACGACTAAGAAGATCGTCTATTCTCGAAGCTAGGACATCTAGGACGTCTAGAAAATACCGATTGGTGGCTACACGACCCGCTGAGTGAATAATTGCTGGGAGGTCGGCTACGAACTACGCCGCGCCCTCTCGAAGCCCCTGTATCACTTGAAGCTTTACGTGTGCTGCTGAAAGACCTAGGACGTCTAGAAAATACCGATTGGTGGCTACACGACCCGCTGAGTGAATAATTGCTGGGAGGTCGGCTACGAACTACGCCGCGCCCTCTCGAAGCCCCTGTATCACTTGAAGCTTTACGTGTGCTGCTGAAAGACCTAGGACGTCTAGAAAATACCGATTGGTGGCTACACGACCCGCTGAGTGAATAATTGCTGGGAGGTCGGCTACGAACTACGCCGCGCCCTCTCGAAGCCCCTGTATCACTTGAAGCTTTACGTGTGCTGCTGAAAGACCTAGGACGTCTAGAAAATACCGATTGGTGGCTACACGACCCGCTGAGTGAATAATTGCTGGGAGGTCGGCTACGAACTACGCCGCGCCCTCTCGAAGCCCCTGTATCACTTGAAGCTTTACGTGTGCTGCTGAAAGACCTAGGACGTCTAGAAAATACCTATTGGTGGCTGCACGACCCGCTGAGTGAAGAATATTGCTGGGAGGTCGGCTACGAACTACGCCGCGCCCTCTCGAAGCCCCTGTATCACTTGAAGCTTTACGTGTGCCGCTGAAGGAAATTGCTGGGAATAAGCGACTAGGAAGATCGCTTATTCTCGAGGCTAGGTATTCAAGAAATACCTATTTGTGGGAGCGCAACTAGCTGAGTGAAGAATATTGCTGGGAGGTCGGCTAGGAACAACGCCGCGTCCTCTCGAAGCTCGAATATCACTCGAAGCCCGGCGTAACCCTGTATAATAAGAACGTGTAGAATAAGTGTTAACGTGTGTATGTACTGTAAGTTCGAAGTGTGTGTACGTCTCTATAACATAGCAGTCTCCGCTAAGGACTTCATATAAACTCAGGTGAGTCATTGAACAATATATTGACATTAAGTGAAGTGAATAAGAATGATGACGCGAAGCCGCAAAGGAGACAGCACGCGCTCGACCACGGAAGAAGAGACTACGGAGACGTCAGCTACTACCTCCGAAGAGGTGACAGATACTAGCGCGGCTACCGAAGATACAACCATGGTCGAGGAATCTAATGTTACCTTAGTGGAGAAGAAGAAGAAGGCGAAATCTACTTCGAATAAAGCTATGAATAAGAAGAAAGAGCTAGAAGCCAGATTAGAGTTGGAAAAACTACAGCTGGAAGAAATTAAGCTGAAGACTAAGATGGCAAATACAAAGTTAGAATTAACACGTGTCAACGAAGAAGACACAGACTTGAGTGATAACGAAGAGGATGCTGCAACTAAGGCGGCTGCTGAAAAGGCCACTGAAAGGTGGGTTTCAAAAGCGAAGGAAGCGCAACCCGCAACGAACCCCACCAGTCAGTTGGCAGAAGCGATAATGGAAGCAGTCAAGTCCGCCACTGACAGCAAAGCAGCAACGAATACGCAGCACGCGCCGAAGTATGTCAGTGAGCTACATCAATTCGACGGTGATGCAAGAGACTGGATGGCTTTTAAAGCTACGTACAAAGACTCACAGGCTCTCTTCAGTGGAATCGAGAATATGGGAAGGCTGAGAAAAGCAGTAAGAGGAAAAGCCAAAGAGGCGGTGAAGTCCATTCTCTATACACAAGTGGATCCGGAAGAAGTAATGACTGCATTAGAACGTCGATTCGGGAGATCCACTTACCTAATAAGAAGCGAGATAGAAAACATAGAGAAGCTGCCTCCCATGTCAGAAGATGCAAGAGAGTTAGTGAGATATGCTGGAGCTGTGGCCAATACAGTCAGCGTTGTGAAACGAATGGAGAAGAAGTTCCTAAAGGACAAAGGATTCGAACAGAAATATGAAGAACAAGTTGAAAACCTGATCAAGAGCGAATATGCCGAGGAAGTAACAAACGAACCTACCTCTTCAAGATCATGGTATCTGCCTCATTTTGCCGTTGTCCACCCCCAGAAGAAGAAGATGAGACTGGTTTTCGACGCCGCAGCCAAATCAAACGGAAAATCTTTGAATGACGCATTGCTAGCTGGACCCGATTTACTACAATCGTTGTTCGGCATTCTGCTCCGATTTCGCCAAGAAGCAGTAGCCGTCGTCGCAGACATCAAGGAGATGTTCCTGAGAATAAAGATCAACGAAGAAGACAGAGACAGCCTTCGATTTCTCTGGAAAAACAAGGAATACAGAATGACATCCCTAATTTTTGGAGCCGCCTGTTCGCCGTGTACCGCCATATATGTAAAGAACAGAAACGCAGAAGACTTTATTAGTCGCTGTCCGGAAGCTGTTAAAGCAATAAACCGGAATCATTACATGGACGACTATATCGCAAGTTTCCCCGACGCGGCGACAGCTGCCAAAGTATCAAGAGATGTAAACGAGGTTCACAAGAAAGGTGGTTTCTTCTTGAGGGGTTGGGCAAGCAACGACCCTTCAGCAGTTGAAGAGTTCACCGACGATGAAACTAAAACAAATTCCATCGTACTAGGAGAACCAAAGGATCAAGTCGAGAAAACATTAGGACTCAATTGGAACGTTCAAGAAGACAGCCTTCATTTCACTCTGAGTCTACGCAATACTCCCGATGAAGCCAAAGAAGGAAGGCGCGCACCAACAAAAAGAGAAGCAACAAGCGCAGTAATGTCGGTCTTCGATCCTTTAGGATTGGCATCACCCATAACCATACAAGGAAAAGTAATGCTTCAAAACTTGTGGAGGTCCGGAATAGAATGGGACGAAGTATTACCTCCACCCAGAGAAGAGGAATGGAGAAAGTGGCTGGAAGATCTAAGAAAACTTGAAGATCTCCGAATTCCTCGCTGCCTCACATACGACGCGACTGAGGGGGAGCTGCACACCTTCTGCGATGCAAGCGAGAAAGCGTACGCTTGCGCGGTGTACTGGCGCTCTCAATTCCAAGACGATCGCGTGGAAGTGAAGCTGCTGACGGCAAAAGCCAGAGTGTCACCACTCAAGCCAACCTCAATACCTCGACTCGAACTACAAGCGTGTCTACTGGGAAGCCGCTTGGCTAATAATGCGAGCCAGGAAATGGATCTGACTACGACCCGAAGATACTTCTGGACCGATTCCAGAACGGCATTGACATGGATCAAATCAGACCCTAGACGATTCAAACCTTTTGTCGCACATCGCCTCGCTGAAATAGAAGAACTAACGAAACACAAAGAATGGCGCTGGGTTCCAACAAAACACAATGTAGCCGACGATGCTACCAGAGAAACCCCATCTAACTTCGATATAACACATCGATGGTTCGAGGGCCCAGCCTTCTTGCGTGAAGACCCCAGAGACTGGCCTACAGAAGAGAAAAAGGTCGCCGTCACCAACACAGGTGAGGAAAAACCTAACGCCATCACGTTAAGCGTTAGGAAAGGCATCCCTGTCATCGTGCCTGATCCAGCAAGATTCTCCAGCTGGACACGCCTGCTCCACGCGACAGCAAGATACCTACAAGTCATAGATGTCTTCAAGCGAAAGATTCAGAAAAAGGTGAATATCACCAAACTCATCATCAGAAAGGCACAAGACCCAGCCTGGAAGAAGATGCAGAAACAGAAAACTCAACGATCAGCAAAGGGACCAAGCAAAAAAGAAGTAGTCTTCTTACCAAAATCTACGCTCTACGTGGAAAAAGCAGAAAAGCTGCTGATAAGAAGAGCACAAGAAGATAGCTTCCCAAACGAACTGGCAGCCCTACGCAAGAAAGAAGACATCAATGCAATATCCAACCTGAAGAATGTGACGATCAAATTAGAAGACGGACTTATCAGGTTGTCCACCCGCATCGGAGCAGCCAAGTACCTAATAGCTTCATACAAGAATCCGATCCTGATGGACAAACACCACCGAATAACCCAGCTACTTGTGAAATATCTCCATGAAGCCTTCAATCACGGAAACCACAATACCGTGATGAATGAAGTCCGTCAGAAGTACTGGATACCATCTCTTCGAGACATGGTGAAGAAAGTAGCACGAGACTGTGGATGGTGTAAAATTCGAAAAAAGATGCCACAGCTCACACCGCAAGGAGACCTACCACCTGAGCGTCTGACGAAGACCAGCCCTCCTTTCACCTGCATAGGAGTAGACTACTTTGGACCCATGCTCGTCACAATAGGAAGACGTATAGAGAAACGATGGGGAGCATTATTTACATGCCTGACCACAAGAGCAATACATTTGGAACTGGCCACCTCTCTGTCAACCGACTCCATGATTCTCGCACTACGAAGAATGATCACCAGAAGAGGAACACCGAAGATCATCCTGAGCGACAACGGAACCAATTTCATCGGTGCAAATAAAGAGATTGCTGCTGCCATCGCGACCCTACCAGAAGAAACCAACAAGATGGGCATCGTATGGAAGTTCATCCCTCCTGGAGCCCCCCATATGGGAGGAGCCTGGGAAAGAATGGTGCGATCAGTAAAAGTCGCTCTCGCAGCAACACTTCACGAGCGGCAGCCTAGAGAAGAAATTCTCCACACATTGCTTCTAGAGGCCGAGCACATCGTAAACTCGAGACCTCTCTTCTCCGTTACCACCGATCCAGACGAAGAAGAAGCCCTGACCCCGAATCATTTTCTTATCGGGCGGTCATGCGGAGCCACACTCTTTGGCTCCTTTGATGACACAGAACTCATCGGTTCTCCCAACTGGAAGACATCCCAACGCCTGGCCGATCATTTCTGGTCAAGGTGGTTGCGAGAGTACCTACCCACTCTCTCGCCACGCTACAACCAAAGTCCTCATTATCAGGACCCAACATTGGGCGACATAGTCCTAATTGTCGACCACACTCTGCCACGCTACTCGTGGCCACGCGGCGAAATAATCGCCACTCATCCCGGACCAGACGGAAGAACCAGGATCGTCGACGTGCGAACAGCAGCGGGTATCCTGCGGCGGCCAGCATCACGTCTAGTCCTGATCGTACCTTCAACGTCGCCCCAACAAGATGAAGTGCAACGCACTAAGGGGGAGACTGTTGGCGACGTCAAGTCACCATAGAAAATAAGGTTGATTATTAAAAATAAAAATGATTTCATAATTAGGTAGATATAAGTAAATTATTGTTGCATACCTAAACGTAGGGCTGGTTTTAATTTCCCATACTCTTAAGTCCATGAATACCTACAGATCAAATGTAATGCTAAGCCAATCACATAATTAGAATTTGAATTATCTTCAAAGGTACATGATTAAAGGCAAAACCCAATTAGAATTAAGCCAAAATACATAAGTACCTACCTGCATATACCTACAGTACCTAATCTGCTATTAACAAACAACCAAATCTGTTATGCGCAGTAAAATTAAAGCAAAGACGTAAACATTGGTAATATTCCACGAAGAATCGGCACGTGACCGGTTTTCCCACGATCCAAGTGAAGCTTCTCGAAGGAATCGGGCGCAGGTTTAAACTTGTCGAGAGAAATCGAGCTTACGCTTGACCATTAGGCTCCACCCCCTTTAATGTGACTGGTTTAGAACAAATGTTTGATGTCAAACATAACCGCTACTTGTACCCTAGTAGAAAACTACTTAAGGAAATTTCTAAGGAAAATAGTTTAGAATTGTACAGATTTTACTCAGATTAAAGTTAGTCGTCAATGAGACAAGTTATGTTCATATTAAGTTAGCAGTAATTCAGTATATTGTAATAGTTATTAGTGCGTGATTCAATAAATGTGAATAGTGGAATTAAAAAAAGGTGTTTCAATAGAATCCCCTACACTACCGGTAGAATCTATTGAAGGAAAAATGTACCTAACTTAATTGAGTATTTGAATGAAGGTCGATCTATTTGTACTGTAAATTGCCTAAGGATTAGAAGTCGTAGGTACGGTTAAATATTACACATTTATAATAGTTACTTCGTAGTCGTAAATACTCGTGTATTACTGTGGCTAATCATGTGGAAATCTAAATGACGCAAGATCGGAAATGTGAAGCAGAAGTCAAACGATACATTATTGATTATCATATGCTTAACGACTTCCGCCTATCCTATCTAAGATTAAAATATCTAGATAGCAAATTCTTGGTGTACAACTTGGTGTGTTTGATTTGACCCCATTCAAGCTTCGGCACGATAATTCAAAGGTGCATTTTTTTTTCAAAGTGTCCGTTTATACCTTTTTTCTTAGGTTTCAAGTTAATCGAGTATCATGAAATTTGGTTAAGCGTTAAAAATGTAACCGACGGACAAGCATATTTATAGATCTTTTTTATTACACAACATTGTATTTCTAGGCAAAATATACGATTATTATTCTTCTTTTATTGTTATATCTGGTGAACCTCTTTCATATTTGTAGATATTATTTATGGCTGAACTGACCTTTGGCGAATATGTTAAACGGGCAGACGCAATACAAATTACATCGGACATTGTCAATGTCAAGGTCATTTAAGATGTCTACTACTTTACTGAGAAAATCGTTAAATATTTTCAGTATTTTTTTGTTACTTTCCTATCTGAATATTTGTTCTGAGCAATATAAGTAGCTACTTCATTAGATAGCAGCTGTTATAGAAACAATTTTCGCAGGACTAAATTGTAAGATCAACAAAAATGAAATTTTGCAACCCAAAAATAAAAGCTTCCTATTGTTTGTTAGCTAAATTACCTATTACTCAAAGCTTTCGTCTATACAACTGTCTCTCTAAAAAGTACCTATCCAGTACCCTCTTAAAGTCGAGATCGTAATACAAATTAAGTTTCAAGTCCTCTAAAGTAGTAAGTACCTATAGTTTCCTTATTTCCAACAGCATGCGACAAAAAAAAAATCGTAATCCCGAACATCTACACCGGCTGAATAATAAATGAAGAGTGACACTTAAAAGTTCCCCAGAGTCGCGGGTAGGTTGAAACAGTTGCCAACCCTCCAAAGGTCAAGGTTAAATGGGACTGTACGCGGAAATCATAACGGAATGAAACAACCGATGAAGTTTCGAGGGTTATATCCTGCCCCATGTGTACTCATATTTGTCATCGTAACAAGGATTTTATTGCCTTGCTTATGTTATTGCCCCTTTTATCGTATCTTCAGTTGGTGATCATAAATAATACTTTGCATGCATTCTTAAGATGTATGTCGTTTATATATACAGGGTGTAACAGAAACCCTATTGCTATCCTGAAGCACTAAAGATAACAGCTGGTTTAGAATCACTATACATAGTTTTAGCTCAAAATAAAATACTATAAGAATTGATCCCAAATTTTCGGTTTCATGTGTTTCTTAAATTCAAATCATAACAAACGTGTCACCGCACTACGTAGGTCAATAACTGTCCACGTTACTTGCCAATATCACGATAAATCTCTTCCGAGTTAGGTATGTGTTTGTTTCAATTTGAAAAGTTCGGTTTCTGGTATCAATGTACTAAAAATTCTCATAACTTCTGAACATGTTGAGATAGGATTTAAAAATCCTTCCAATATCGTTTGATATCATCCAAATAAGCCGTGCCCTTGGTATGTATATACCCTTTCCGATACACGTTGTATACATACAACATTACCTTTCGTTGCCAGTCGATTTTGAAATGTATAGCCTAAGTTCTGTTTTTTTTTTTCTAATAAAATTCGTCTTATGTTGCTAAGTCTTATAGTGTCGTAAAAATATATTTAAATACTAACATACAATATTTAATTAGCACTACAGTTGATAGGTTACATTTATGCGGCAATTTAATTAATTTTAACATGTTACCATTTGG
The DNA here is from genome assembly GCA_947359405.1 of Antitype chi. NCBI lineage: Eukaryota > Metazoa > Arthropoda > Insecta > Lepidoptera > Noctuidae > Antitype > Antitype chi. Next base: position 9,144,744 of record OX375826.1, read on the forward strand.
TTTACCATAATGGTGTACAACCAGATAAGGTTATTTCTACTCATAACCTTTCGAAGGTATTGTCCTTGGTGGTCCTTTGTGTGATGTATCAATTTTCGTAATAAAACCTTTAGCCGCCTCAAGGGACCAATTTTCAGTTGGGGTATATGCTTAAATTGAAAACAAGAATACCTGGTGGTGGTACATTCTGGAGACCTTCTAGGTTAGGATAATGATGACAAAGAACCGGCGCATAGGCAATAAAGAAAAAATAATTAATAATATGAATGACAAAAGGAAAAAGTTCTTTATACCGGCTGACATTTTTTACCGTCTGCACAACAATATGGTGTGTTGTGTAAGTAGAATAGAACCTTATTACGCTAATATTAATTGAATATATCCTACTACTCGTAAATAGTAACCTGTGTAGTTTGCGACTGCGCATGCATTGAGCATGATGGAAGTGTCAGCGAGACGCTACCATTAAATTTCGCTGTACGAGTACAAGTGTACATCTTTGCGACTAAATACCTAATATCTTTCATGTGCGTTTAGATCATTGCCAAACGATGCAGAATATAGAAACGTCATATATTGTGGCGCATAATCTAATCAAATATTCGACAGAAATAGTCAACATTAATCCTTTTTTCATTAACTTAATACTAACTATATCCTCTCACATTTAAGCGTACGAAACCCGTCAACGTGTTTCTCTTATAAAGCTTATCCAATTATTCAATTTGACTGAACGAAAATGAAGTTACGTGTGTAGTCGCCACTTAAGCCTCCGTCTGAGGGTTTATTGAGTTTGAGTGCGCTCTTAAAGAGGAGGCTTCCTGGGGAGTCCAAGATTCGCTGACGTAATGTCATTGTGTGATGTATGTATGTATCGTTGTTAGCTTGTTCGACTGTGAAAGAACGGTTAGGAAAGGGAGCTTCGAAATCGGAATACATGATTGGCAGAGTGTTTCTCCTTGCGTTTTGGGATATAATTATTTTTGTAGCTTAATTCCAGTTAAATAAAGCTGGTGCAATGTGTGCAATAGGTGAGACCGTGGTGGGCCGTTGGAATCTGCCGCGAAAACATCGGGCGGAAACTGGCATGGCTCAAAACCGACATCTACCAAAGCGCACTGGGATCGCGTGGTGAATTATGGCCCACTTCCTCTCACAGATAGAAGATCTGTGTCCCAGCAGTGGGAACATTATAGCTGCTTATGGTGCAATATGCGTATAGTACTGCTATTAGAGTCTTTGATAAGGTAATTTAGATGCATTCATAAAGGTTTAGTCAGTTTTATTCTCGTCTATAAACAAACAATAAGTAGACCTGATTAACATAATCACATTAATTACCGTGCAAAGGAACGGCAGTATCAACGATCATCGAGTATAAATCATGCAGATATCATACAAAATGCCACCACAAGATAATCTCATGCAAATAAATCTTCAATTAGAATCGTGTAGATAATGTAATAGTTTGAAATGTCACGTGTATCGAGTTTTACTTATACGTAGGCGGTGAACACATGCGGGAACGACACATGGCTCTCGAGGTTTTATTAAATGGATTCTTCTTCCTATTTGCCGATTGGAAAATTCCCAGGGAGGGGCTGGGAATTCGATTATGCCTGTCGTATGCCTCTATAGTTTGCCTGTTTCATAGTAATGAAATCGATAGGAATAAAAATTGTTGAACGATGAAGCCACTACGTTTCCCTTGACATTTGCAAATCCGGCTTAATGCTAATAAAGCCTATACGGGTATCGAAAAATTGACGCCAATTGTTTTTTTTATTCAAACACAAATAGAGTTTCACGTTTTTCGGAACAAATGGAACGCGAAAATATTTGCACCTCTATAGAATTTGATATTGCGATGTTCAATACTCGTATTTATTCTATTTGAAAAGTCTGGTGCCGTGCACGGACAATATGTGATAACTTTAATATTTTATTTCTGTCTCTTTAAAATATTTTCCAACCAGAACCAATTTTAGCTTATTTCAAACTTTACATACATGTTTTCATGTTTTCAATTTTCAAGAAAGGTTGTTTAATTTCAAGTCTTCAAATATTTTGTTAACTGTTGTTGTTTTTTTCAGGTGTTTGGTGTCGAAGTTGTTCGATGTCTGCTCGAAGTCAACACCCGAACAGATGGAAACCCTCGATGAGATCCGGATACCATGGGGCAGCGGCATCGTCGGCTATGTTGCCGAGAGCGGCGAGCCCGTCAACATACCTGATGCGTATAAGGTTCGTGGAAACATGCATGATTAAAGAAATCTCTGTTGATGATGTATTAAAAAATGATTTGAGGATATAAGTCATATTACGATCGAAGGAACTGGGCTAGAGACACCTTTGTCAAATACAAGCGAAGCAGTGAGAAGAGGATCCTCCCGTTTTTCCAAAATTATTTTGACAAAATTTAACTACCCAAACAAATTTAGCAACCTTTTTTTATACCAATGCATTATTTGGAATGATTTTAGTACGCACATTTTAATTTGGTCAAATATTAACTCGGCAGAATATTACCAAGGATAATGTCATTAAGACATTTGGTCTTTAATCAAATGATTTATTACAGCAAAAAATCTTTAGACATAAACATTTAGTCAAATTATTTGTTATGAAATAAATATAAAAACAGAAATAAGATTTTTGGGAATTAGGTTAGGTTAGAACTGTGACTACACAACGCTACCAGAAACTTATTTCTGAATGTAAAACCAGAAACTACTACCAGAATCTTAATATTAATATTACCTGCGATTCTAAATATTTGGCTTATTTTATTTTGCGTAAAATATTTTAAACCAACTGAAATATTTAACTACATTAAAATTGGTAAGAGTAGTAGTTGGTAAGCAAGTTATTGTTTAAACGTTCACTTGCCAAACATTAGGTTTGCGTTACCATTATTTTGTGAAGAGTTTATTTGCTAAGTTATAATTTGGCAAATGAAATTATGCGGAAAATCTTTTGGGAAGTGATAATTTGTAAAAAAAAAATATGAAGCAAGGGTAACCCAGTGAAAAGAGTTACTTAAAAACAACGTTTTAATTCAGCTGAGCTTTGAACTACATAACATAACATTACGCCTTGTATCTCCAATGGGCAGGGCAGAGGAGTACCAATACCTAGTACACCCACCCAGTTATGTTTAAGTTCCGTGTAATAAAGGGCGAGCCTGTTGCCATGAAACGGACAAACTCAAAGCATTTATTTCAATTAAACCATTTACGGGCACTTTTGAATTGTCAAAAAGTCGAACAGTTGGAAAGTTGAAGCTAGTTGCCCTTTCCAAAACGTAGATCTCTATGGAGAAGAACGGGCAAAAAACTCCATGGACACTCTTTTTAATCATGTTAAGTATTACAAAAACTTGGGAACATTATTCTTGTTGCTTCTATGTGTGAGAACAATGTAAAAAAAAAAACAATTCTAAATATAAGATTTAAAATTAGCCATGGAAGTTAGGAGATGACCAGTCTCAACCGACGGCGCCCGTTCACGAACTTGACGCGTGGATCAGCACCATCCAGCTCAACCATTTTGTAGGGAACCGAATGATCCACCACACGCGCCACTATCAGCGAGACATTTAAGTGAGCATGACATACTCTCAACTGCCACGCTTTTTCAAGTCAACGTACATCAAAACAACATAATTATTATACGGATGCATGGTACTCACATTTACAAAGTTTAAACAAAATGCTTCTAAATTATACAAAATTATAGTTTGCAATGTATTTGAGAAAACACAAACCCAGAAACCGGGCCGCTACTGAGAAATTCCAGATAGAAAAACCCAATTACACTTTGATCGACCAGGGAATCGAACCCAGGACCTCATACTCAGCAGTAGCGCTTGCGACCACTAGACCAACGAGGCAGTCTTCTTTGAACTACCTAATTATATATTTATGACAACCGCGGTATAAATTATTCTGTGACACTGAAATGTCTCGGAGTACCAACTCGTAATACTCAATGTCACAATTTTCATCTGTCGGCTCTATATTACGGGAAATTGACGAAATTATTTTGTTTGTCAGAATTTAAAAATATTTTACCAGAATACACGCCGAGTGGAAAATTGTTCATGAAAATTTCGGAATTAATTCCTAGATTTTTTTTTCACTTCTTCCACTTGACCCTTACGATCGGTCCAAAGAAATCGAAGCAAAACTAATCTTATCAAGTATAAAAAAGGTAAGGTAATTGGATTTAAGGAAAAAGCATCGGATTTCTAAATGAAAATCCCGACTACTTTACCTAACGAACACTTAGATAATTAACAAAAATTTCGCAAAGGAAAGTTTCCTACGAAAACTCTATGCCTTAAGACGGGTAATGAAAAGAGGTAAACACGGCTTGACTGAAAGTTACCTCATTTAACGTCCCACTTGATTCCAAAAATTACCTCAGTGATGAAAACTCGCATTTTGAGAATGTTTGGAGAACTCGACCAAAATAGCAATTTCACCTTATACTACATTTGCATTTTTTTTACTTTATTACGTTCCCGAATAAGTCAGTCGACATTTTTTTAATTGGATTAACTTCATCGGAGTAGAAATGCCATGTTCGCTCTACATTAAGATATTTACTGAGTTCGTACGGGGGTGTAGCAGGAGTGGAGTCTAATGGAAAAAGCTACCTATTCGCGAAACTAATGGATACCTACTATTAAAAGTATTCAATGTGACATAAAATCATAAATTAAATTATCAAGTCTAATAGATGACAATTTCCTAGAACTTTTACTAGAAGTACGTTGCCCCAACAACTTCGGTTTCTGAGAATTCTTTGTCAAATATTTTATCGATCATGAAATTAGGTCTCATCTTTAAGACCTAAAGGTAAAGTTCTAGAATATTGAAATATTTCGCTTGTCAATTTTAGAAGATTTGATAGAAGACTCCTTTGATCAGTCAGAAAAGGTGTCTGTCTATACTTTAGTGATTTTTTACTTCTCGTTACATTGCGTTTGATCGTATTTAATAACTAGGTTCTGCCCGCGACTTAGTCTACGTGGAATTTTTGGTTTCCCCGACCCACCCCGTCGCATTGCATCACCCACGCCTGGCCGCGCTATTGCTTATATTCGTGACTTTTTGCTTCGCTCCTAAGGGTCCTAGCATGATGTCATATAACCTATAGTCTTCCTCGGCAAACGGTCTATCCAACACTAAAAGATTTTTTCAATTCGAACGAGGAGAGTTCCTGAGATTAGCGCCTTCAACCAAACAGAGTCTTCAGCTTTATAATACAGGGTGTCTCAAAAGAAAGTTCACATTTAAATCTTTTTTTAAAAGAAAAGTCTTAGCTTTATTGAAAAAATGTTTATTTTATATTGAAGTACACTGTTTGGGAATTTATTTTTTAAAAATAACATTGTCCAAATGTAAACCGTTGCGCTCTCGGCATTCATTTAGTCGGGCACTAAAATTGCCTATGACAGCTCGGCAGGTAGTCTTGAGGCTTCAGTTCTTGCACTAACTGAATTTTGTACGGGTGCAGCTTTAAATCTTCGTGTAAAATGCGGCATAATGAAGATCTGTGCACATTTAAAGCAACAGCACGCTTCTGAATCGAGAGGTTTGGATCATCTCGAATAGACTGAGTAACACTGTCCACGTTTTCGGCTGTTCTTGATGTTCTTGGCCGCCCAGATTTTGGTTTCTCCAGAGTTGACCCAGTCTCTTCAAACTTCTCAACCCATTTTGCAATGAGTCGAGTGCTAGGCGCATCATTTAAGTGACGAATATGTCGAATACTGCAGAATTTTCTACGCGCTACAGTCGCCGAATTACCGTTTTTGTAAAACTCACGTACGCACAACGCACGGTCCGCACCAGAGAAACGCTCCATAGCGACTAAATTCCCAAGAGCCAGACTACCGACTGACATACCCCCCGCGCCCCTCAGAATAGTTGCTTTCGCGTAATAAGATAAGCAAATGTGAACTTACTTTTGAGACACCTTGTATTAGTTTAATAAGACCGGCCGCTCGTCCCCGCAGTTTATCAAGTCTCTAAAACAAATGACTGCATTTAAAACGACATAAGTTAATGAAGCCAAATAATATTTTGTTCCCGGCGACCCAACTCAGGGTCTCATGAAATATTTGAAACGCAATACAAAAAATGTTACAGTAATATCCTTTTACGACTGGTCATTAAACACTGACAGAAGCAGGACTTACGTAGTCGTATCTGTATGTTTAGCAAAATGGTTGTATGTAGGTACAGTGGAGATGTTTTTCTTTTTACACGCTTTATATTAGCTTCACTTGTATGTTTGTATGTAACAGACTCCTTTGAGCGCGATTTTGACCCACTTTAAACGGCCAGATGTCATTGAAACTTTGTAAACTTATCGAGGACCGATGACAATTCAATAATTTTAAAAAATTGAGAAAAATGAAAAAGAAGGAAAAAAAAGAATAATCACGTTTTTGTAGTTGGCAGAACTAAAAAATAGAAAATAAATAATAGTTTAAAAAAACTAAAAAACACGCTTTAAAAACCAAACTAAAAAAGGAGAAAATAGTTTAATTCAATTAAACAGCGTGGGGTGCTTGACATTCATTCGCTGCTGGGGTGCTTGATTTTTTATTTTCTCCTTTTTTAGTTTGGTTTTTAGAGCGTGTTTTTTAATTTTTTATACTATTATTTATTTAACTCTTTTTCCGTTTGACCTACGGCTTCAATTGATGTTTCAGTTTCAATTTCAGTTTAGGGATGTTGGATTATCTACTTGGATAATACGTGGATGAATAGGTGTTCAATGATGAACTATGAAGGAATCGCTATCTGCAATATATTATTATGACATTGCTGTTTTGAACTGTGAGGGCTGTTTGTGATTGGTTTATTAGGAACCGATCGGTAATATATTTATGATGTAACTATGCAAATATGATTTCTTTTATTTACGGTAGTAAATAATAATTTCTCCCCTAGAAAAGAAATGCAATTTCTCTTTGCAAGTAAAAAAAAAACAAATAGATCTTTTCAAACAAAAACAAGCCGTATTTTCCCTAGCTTTGTGACATGCGAATACTCGTATAAACTACAGTCGAGCATTTTTCAGCAGACTGTCATTAGGTCTGCGTTTTATCACCTGGACATTTATCTACGCACATTCGTATTTCTTACTCACGGCTGGGTTCCGTCAAATGATCGCGTTCAAGTTAATGTGGCAGTTTTATCTGGCTGGCTTCGGTAACTAAGTTAACTTTTATATGGAATTTCTTCTTAACTGTCTCATTGATCATTGAGTTAGGCGTAAGGATTTTTAGGACGTAGTTTGAAACTACAAAGTCAGGCAAAAAAAGGAACGTAGTTCCTTTCGCTTTTTCTTCAACTCCGGATGTAATTCGAAATGGATATTTGGCTTGTCGAAAAGCCATTAAAACGACACCTATGATGAATCAAATGAAAATTATCACAACAGCCATCTTGGATTTTAATTTTTCACCTCACTGTTGGCTTCAGCAAGTTTCCTATGGCATAACGTTTTTCGTTACGTAGCGATTTCTACAAATTACAATTATCGATTAAAAAAAAAAATCTGCTATCTAGCCCAGCCTTTTCCCAACTATGCTGGTGTCTCCTACCAGTCTAACCGGATGCAGCTGACTACCAGTATTTTACATGGAGCGACTGCCTATCTGATCTCCACAACCCAGTTACTGGGTAATACGATACCCCTTGGTAAGATTGGTTGTCAGACTTTCGGGCTTCTGACGACCTATTTATTACCCAGATAATATAGATATTTAGCAAAATGGGAAGACGTCTCCTGAAAGTCAAAATGATCCTTAACACTTCACTAACGCGTGAAGTAAACCGGTAAAGCTATTTCATCCGTCAAACATGTTATGGATAAAAGGATTTTAGTTTGAACACCCCTCGTACCGAATTTGTATACAATCCACTTATGCTGCTCCTAAGCTTCAAGGTAGCCTCTTACATTCAAAAGATTTATGTTAGCTAAACGTTCAAGGTGAAAGAGAAATGTATTACTGGTATTATGATATGGAAACCTTTGAAGAAGTAACGTTTGACGTATGATTTTGGGACGCTCGCTACAGAAATGTTAAAAGAGTTAATCATTCACGAATTCTCAGTAGCATTTTTAATACATTCCCGGAAGATTCATATCCACCCACAGCTTACTGAAAAGGCTTCAATGCAATTTCATGTGAAGTACGCCCACAGGCGTCGGAGTAGCAAACTTCCATTATTCAAAGACTGTTGCAATTTTTATACCTGACACACTGTTGGCGCAGTTGTCCATAGTTGCCGTTCAAAGGAAAACATACTTTATGAAAGCTATATTCAGTCTTCCGAGAAACGGTTGTCGTATGATTTCCTGTAACTGGGGAAAAATCCATAATAATTTTACCCGAAATGCTCATTGACGTTATTAATGTATTATTAATTTATTACGACTAAGTTCGTTCATATTTATTTCATATCAACGTTTTAATTTCATTTAGTCTTAATTCTTATATTGGACTGTCAACATTTTTGACATTTCCAATGATTTAAATAGAGGATCTCTGGAATTAACTTGGTCTGTAATCGTTGCCATTAACTTAAGCAAATAAATTATGAAGCAATTCTGCTGAAATGAGTTTCCATTTATTATTTCTTTTAATTTAATGAAGACCATTTTTAATCCATTAAACATTTGCTAAGATAAGATCGCGTGGTTCTTGTAAAAGACGATTAAAAACAGATTTAAATATTTACATCCGCGTAATTGCTAATCGAGGTATGTTATCACGATAGTTTAATGTCTTGTGGCTAATCTATATGTCACTTATCCATGAGGCTTTTTATGGTACTTGTTGGAGCATATCCTTACTAAAGTATGTAAGAAATGCGAAAGTTAATCTGTCTTTCTCTCCTAAACAAATCTGAAATTTCGAAAGTGAGACAAGATGAGTTAACAACAAACAACAAGAAAAAAACATTTTTATTACTAATATTCAAGTATGTATCTATTTTATTTGCCTGCGTCCGTGTGTCACTGCGGGGTGCCAACTGAAAACCAGCGCTGGGTGTCTAACGCCCAGCAAATGCTGAGATGGTAACCCTTTCGGTATGGGCACGCTCTGCACAATTTTACTGCAATTTTATCGTTATGTTTATTGTTCTCTTTCTTTTTTTTATATGTTTGTTGCTGTTGTGTTGTGTCTGTGTCAAATAAATGTTTTCTATTCTATTCTATTCATTGCGTAGGGTTCTTTTTTACCAAATGTAAACTTTTCATGCGATCGCCTAATCGCTCTGTGGTGGCCTAGAGGTAACGGCCGCGACATACGAGTTGTTGGTTGCAGTCGGTTCGGACCCACTCAGGCGATTTACTTCGTGGTAATTATTTCATCACCACTGCTCTCAAAACGGTAAAGGAAAACATCGTGAGAAAACCAGTATGTCCTAGGACCAGAAATTCGAAGACATGTGACATCTACCAACCCACACTAGGCCCGCGTGCTGGATTATGGCCCACTCCCTCTCACAGAGAGGAGGCCTGTGTCCCAGTAGTAGGAACATTATAGGCTGACTATGCTATGCTATACGATCGACAACGCAGGGCAAAGCTATTAAGTAAAAAATACAAAAATAAAAGCAAAAGCGAAAAAGTTTAGCACAAAAGAACTTAAACACGCCTAAATGGTTCGAACCCTAAAAGCAAGTCAAATATTAATAAAATATAACAATGGATATTTTCCCGCTTGTATTTATAGCGCAGTATAAATTAAGTGAGCGTCTAGTAACAGCTCTCATAGATCAATTTATTTCAGCCTCGCACCTGTCAAAACTTTCCCATAACAGTCTGTAGATAATTGTTGGCGGTGTTTCGCCTTTAATACTCCGAAAATTCCTACCCACTGTCGGACTTTTAGTCTGCGAATGTTTCGACGAAAACGCCCACTATATATACATAACTTTACTTTTAGGTGATCAGTCTGATTCAATGAAAGTCCTCCCGCCACGTCTGTCTGTCTGAACGCGTGAGGAAGGCTTAGGGATATAATTCATTAAGGTATTGTTTAAATTGGTTAAAATATGACGGTGATTGTTACAGATGTCGGAAAAATCAATTCCGACTGGCGCTTTATTGGCGTGCGCTGCGTAAACCAATAGAGCTAAATGAAAACAATGGATTTCGGAATGACTCCTCTTAAAAATATAGATTAAACTGTACCAACGCTATATGTCAATTTTTCAAAATGCGTACATATAGACCCATGACCTTAGGATAGTTTAATCCCGGTAGTACGTTGGTCTTGCATAATTTGTAAGCTCCACGCGGGCAAAGCCGCGGGCAAAAGCTAGTTGTGAATAAATTAATACCATAATTAGAATTTGGAGTCAAAGTACCTCTTTGGGTTATTTTGGGATCGTATGGATTGTTACTAGTGAGTGTGGGTTGTTTGTTTGTAAATTTGGTTCGGTTAACCAAATAATTTGCTAATTTTAGAACTTAATTTGAAGCAGTTTATGTGCAATGTATGTGTTTGACGTGTAATTGTGCTGTCATGGATTTGTTAAAGGATAACTGCTGTAATATGCGTATACGTGAAATATTAAATATCTTTTGTGTCTAAGAAATGAACATGGGTTCCACTAGAAATCAACATTAAAAATGTTATTTTTATTTGTCGCCGAAAGCTACATTTGACGAATCTACTTACATAACGTTGCTTTATAAACACAGAAAAGTTTAATATCCGTACATTGGTATGATAGTCATTTTCTTAAAGAAAAGTCTTCCAACAGATCTGGGGCAGAGAGGAATTGGAATGCTAGAAATATATAAAATAATAAATATATTACCTAAGTATATGCGTGGGTTTTTTTGCTTGTACTTGCTCTTTGAGGTCTTCATTTGTTTCCGTGTTTATTTTCGCGACGAAACTTGAAACTTGCAAACTAACCTAAGTAAAGAAAACTTGAGTTTAAAACAAGCATAGTCTTAAATAGTTTTCAGTTTTCGCATTCAATTTTGGAATATTATGTGCGAAATCCAGTTATGGCTTTTCTTAGCGATAGCGCGCGCTGCATGATGTAAAAGTGGTATCGATTTACTCGGTATCGATTTCGGAACTTGCAAACATTCAATGAGAAAATCCTGACTTGCTCAAGATGACTGCATTTTCAAATGTACGGCGCTCCGTAAGTGGTTTTCCGATGCTGCAAAACGGGTTATGGCATGTGCTATGCATCAAATCTACTGCTCAAATCTGTAGTAATATTGATTTATCAATGGCAGCATAAAATTTGACAGCAGACACATTGCATTTACATTAACAGGTACAATAGAACAGGGTCATCACTCTCTTAATGGGGTCACTTCTAAACGAAATGTTACTAAATAAATATACAATTTATTAAAAAGCATTTATTGAAATTTAGACATCTTGTTGAGCGTGTTACTAATGCCACTAAAATTAATCATACCTCATTTAATTCAATCTCAAACGAAAAGTAAATGTGACGTGATAAATGTTCACCAGTTTTATATTTGTGTTGCTCCATTAATATTCTCAATAAATCTGTCATCGATTGTTTCTTATCTATTGACAATCACTTAATCCAAGTATTGTAATATATCTTCGTTGGACATGGCCTGATTTATGGGAACAAATGTCCATTGTACTTCGAGAATGGGGCTTGTTCGTAGAACGATGCCAGCCTTCAAGCTTGAGTTTTATTCATCGATGTCAATTTTTCATTCTGCTCCGCAAGGATCAAGCTTATCTCATTCATCAAGGTCTTCGAGGAATCTCTCTAGAGGTGATTTTACTTATGTAAGCGGTTTTTCTTGTTCGGTTTTCTCCCGCTGGATTTTATTTGTGAATTCGTAATTTCGGATGAGAGAATAGTAGCCGTGGCTTTTGTTGTGGGGTAGTGTAACAGATCGTAAGGTTAGGCAATGTAGCAGAATATATAAATTGACTGCGGTAGTAGAGTCTAAAGATTTATTGAGTTTCTGTAGGTTTTTCTGTTTTTAGTTGAAGTGGTATAATTCATCTGCATAAATAAATAGAACACGAACAATCAGATGACTTACATATAAGATGTCGAACTGCGAGCGTAGCAAGTTTTCTGCATTTATTTTAAACATCCCGCTTTCTTCATTTGGTTACGGGCAGTTTTGAAGTCAAATTGCAGAAAGAAAACCCTCTTGCTAAAACGTAAGCGTCCAGATTTGTATCTCTCCCTTTGAAGAAATTCCAGCATTTCATGTAATCCGTGGATCGGGCACACCGCTTCGCTGAGATTCGTCAGAACAGTACGAGTGCACATAAATTATTCCCAGCGACACGATCCACTGCTGGATAAATTGCGCGCTTAAAAATGCTATCCCTCTTTAGTCACTTCATGAATTCGCTGATGCCGACCCAGCTGGATTTACCAACAAACTCACATAAAGAACCTTTCAAATACTATCTTTAGTTTATTCGTCTGCAGATGGTGAGAGAAATAAATATGTGGGTGTTTTCTTTAAAGACAGCTTGACAAATAATAATGTTACACGTATTTCCACTGATAGACGACAAATGTGCGGTGATACAGATATAGTAAGTAATAAATGATTCAGCTAGCAAAACAAAAAATGAAAATCTTAGACAGATTCCCAATTAATTATTCAATTGTAAAGATAATTTTAGAAAACCACGACATTGAAAACAAAAGTGCAAAAGAATATTCAGAACTTATAAAAACTTTGTCTCGTACGTGAGAATTATAAATATACGTTTAGTATTGTACAATTCGGTGTATTAAGAGTATTTTGTATATGAAACATACGCCTCCGGTCATGAATATTATAGCAGAAGGATATGTTTTCTTTAGGCTCTGAGCTCGTTTAAATTATGAACGTGATTCATTTATCTTTGGCGTACTGGCATCCAACGAATAGTAGTTTTCTTTTTAGACGTTTTGTATTTTCTGCTATTTCTATTTGGTTTCTCTCACAGCTTTTTGTTCTCTTGAAGGCCGATCCTTTTGCAGATTAATTCTCGGTCTTAACTAGATGGTATCTTGGGAGGACTATGGCGTCCCATCCTGGCCCGCCTCCAAGCCCCTGACCTTGCCAAGATTGGCAGTTCATGCGTGCTCACGTATCCACTGTTTATGAAAACGATTTGCATACAAATGCCTCTGAAAGATCGCACTAAATAGATTGCATACAATATGGCTACACTACCACACTACATTTATTTTGTTCTACTTCGATAGTCATAGGATTATATTTGATGCTGACAAACTTCGTTATCTTGTGACAAAGTGCGGTTATGTTCGTCAACTTGACTGGAAAATTGTCATTTAGTGTCACAACGTTTTCTATTTCATGCTCCGTTACATTGTGTGATTGCTTTATAAAGAACACCTAATATTCTACTACATCATATCTGTCCCATATCATGAGAAATTCTAAAATAAACTAGGCAACTCATAAAGTATTAAGAAAAAAAGTGTTATGTATGAGAGACTGGCCAGTTATAATCTATTTTTAAAATATGATTATTTGTAAGTAAAAATAGGTAAAAATAGAGGCGGCATGGCGTCCTCACCTTCCGCCTGACGCAGGTCCTCACCGGACACAGTTGTTTCGGGAGGTTCCTGTTTCGAATAAGGCGGGAGGAAACGCCCGGGTGTTACCACTGCGAAGATCACCCTGAGGACACGGTGGAGCATACGGTGGAGGCCTGCGCGGCTTGGGCGGGGCACCGCCGTGTCCTCTAATGCTCGCGAAGAGGGAGGCGGCGCACGTGAGGGAGAGGCAGTATATGCGCCCTCACGGCTGTAGTCCCCTCGGGAGACGCCCTGGGCGTTGGGAATCCTAGGCTGATTCCCGGCCACCGTAGGCGCGGGCTTGCGGACGGCGAGTAATGGGTAGCTTGCTGTCCGATAAGGACCAAGCCCGGTTCGACGGCGCGTTGTGTTCCACGCGCGCCTTAAAGAGATGTCAGCACCAACTGGTGGGGTCCGCAAGGGCCGATGCCTGCCAGGGGTGCGGGTTGTTTGAAAGAGATACCGTCGGCCCTGGCACACAGGCAACTGAGGGAACACGGGTGGGTTTTAGTCAGTAAAAGTCTGCCACGCCCTCCTGCTCCACCCAGAGCGGGAGAAGGTATTTGATGATTTTCCACCCAAAAAAAAAAGCGTTCGAGCAGGCTGTAAACGAGGTGTCTGCGACGGACTGGAAAAAGTCTTTCGAAAACTGGTTCAAACGCATGAAGCTTTGTATAGAGGCTAGTGGAGAGTACTTTGAAAAGATTTAATAAAAAAATATTTACATAAAGAACATTTATTTTTATTTTCGCAAAACTTTCTGAGTGTCCCACGTACTTATCATCAGACCTAACCTTGTTAAATAAATAAAACCACTTGTTAAACTGAAAGGTTGTATTATTCTCATTTCTACGATATAGGTATATGACAATCGTTACAATCAGTAAAAACTTTAGCTTGATCGACCGGTCTCTGCCAACCATAGATCAAAAAACCCCATGTACCAAAAACTGCCCGAGCGACTCCAAAGCCAAACGTCAGCCCTCCATCTTTTTTTTTCTCATCATCTTTATAACGGCATTGCGGTTGGCTGTGCTGCCAATTGAAATAAATTAAACTTCAGTATTTCAAAACAAGCAATCATGACACTTGTTATGTTATGAGAACACTGGTGATGTTTCCATAAGGATTATTTCATTTCCTTTCATTTTATCATTTAAATTACCAAGAAGCACCCGTTCGTGTACGCGTACCTCATTGTGACCTTGAAGTAAATTTATTTAGTGATAATTAAACACCGCGCCGTCATGGTTTCTTCGTTACTTGACACCCGTCCTCGTTAAGTAATTAAACATGCCTTTGCTCGCGGCTTCTCAGCGTAACAATCTTTGAAAATTTTAGGAAGACGAAAAGACAACGGTTTTCCCTCTGTAATCCATTCAAAGTTATTTTTGTTTATTCTTATAATTTTCTTTGTTCCTCAAAACAGATTTAAGTACAAAATCAGTTCTTAAATAATAAAGTGAAACAGATTGATTACATAAATGTTTATTTTACAATATAACTCGTGGACCACTGGTATTCACGGTTAAATTCAGCTGATAATCTTAAATGCTAAATGGTATATTGAGGTAGGCACAATAAAGAAACATAAATTACCATAACAGTATTGAAGCTCGAAGGTTACAGTGATTACACAAATGTCTATTTTACAAGTTAACTCGTGGACCACTTGTATTCAGGGTTAAATTCAGCTGATAATCTTAAATGCTATATTGAGGTAGGCACAATAAAGAAACATAATTACCATAACAATATTGAAGCTCGAAGGTTACAGGAAGTTGCTTTTTACGCTCCGTAATATGTATTTTTTATACATAGGAATGCTTATCACTTGAACAGTACTGTTATGAAAATGAAATATTTGTTCATTTTATACGTCAAGTGTAGCTTGATGGCAGTTCCTATCGCTCTCTCTAGGGTGAAGTTAGTTGGGTAGGAATTTATCTACGCGTCCGCATTTTGACGGGGTTTAACCCCTCTAATCTGACTACTTTTCAAAGTTCTTTTTGTTTTAATCCGTCGGTGAGTTTCGTACATCTATCAGCCCTCTGGCTTCTGCAGCTGTGATATAAAACCCTCGGAATCGGAAAATCTACATATGACTATTTGAGGTACCTACAGTGAGATAGTGATGATTTTACAGATGGAATCTGCGTTATTGAATTGGTTTTCCCCAAAATTTTCTTTCCTCGAGATCTAAGCGATCCAAAAAACACGATGCTCGATAAAACCATTTTATTTGTTAAAAACCAACAACGTTTATTTAGGTAGACTAAAATGTTAGTTCTATTATTTGCGAAGTTGTTCCAAGTAGTTTGTAGACAATAGTGGCGGTGCGAATCGTGTAACTTTCAAAGGGGATAATGGAGCCTTTAGAAGAAATGCCTAACATTAGCACTTTTACGCTAAGCCGGCCACGAATCTGTTACATGGCGAAATAAAAAGTTCTATCCTTTGTTCGGGGTTTAACCGTTTAAGGATTTCCGAGATTTTAGGTCTAATGAAAAAGAAAACGAAGTGAGCGGACTACTCAAGCCTGCCTCAATTATAAGCTTGAGATAGTTTCGAATTCGTGAAATCGAAAAACCTGGTTGTTTTTTTCTTATGTGTGTTACCTTTACCAACTTACATGAATCTTCCTTTGCCATGTTTTGAAAACCTAGAATTATGGTGTAATGTGGTCAAAGCAGCCATATCGCACTTTGGCTCTAATGCTGACGATAAAAACGGAGAAACAATGGGGAGTCACGACCATCGACAATTCGACACTGCTTCGAAACCGATACAATTTAATTATGGTACTTCCTGAGAACGTATTGCCAGCAAACCGGTGTAAATAACGTACCGACGGCGCTGCTGGTCCTGTAGATATTGTGACATAAAACTAAATGATAGTAAATATAAAGGATCTTTTGAATATTCTGATTGTGAGTGAACATGTCGTTGTGACACGAGATTAAAGATGAATATGCTGTCTGGCACAAATAGAATTTGCGATGAAAACGTATCAAAGGGCTTTTTTTCTGTGATGTTCAATATTAACACTGTCACAGTCAGTAGCTTGAAAGAATTTAGCATTCCCGAACGTCAAATTGGTGTCTGTTACTTTTACAATCGGTCCAAGATCAGAATCGTAAATGGAAATTTCTATCGCTGACGTTTTATTTTAATGTCAGGTTGTGATTTCTGTGAACTCTTATTTGGACTAAAAACTGCTACTGAAATAGTACACTCCCCACGAAGATATAAGATAGTTTCTCGGGGAAACTTGTATCCGAATTGAATCTCGCGTATTCGATTTAAATCTATCGAGTTGGCAAGAACGAGTTTTTTTTATTTTAACAAAATTTTATTTTCGGTCGATTCATGGTGCGCTAGGATAGCTCTAACTTTGGAGAAGTTGATTATGCAGAAGAATTTTTGATACCGTGCCAAATATTCCATAAGAAAATTAATACCACAGTGATATTTCGGCATCTAATTTGACAGAATTTCTAGCACTGCATAATAATTTAATTATTTAATGGTACGGTGACAGTTTGATTTGCTTGTCTGATTTTCGAATTTATTAACATGATTGGAAGTCTGAGTACTACTCAAAATTAACGGTACACGTGCATAGTAGGTACCTAGTCGGAATCAATATTAAATTACCGAATGTCTCGAACAGTAATGGCGGACGGAATTGCTATACGAATGCCGCAATTTGTCTTAGTCACTACTTCGGTAACGGTTAACATTACATTCTCAAATACGAACGGCCAACCAGAATGTTTGCCGAAGATTGGCTGTTCAAGTTTTGAGATTTGTCAACATTGTTGTTATTAGAAGATTTCGTTTATTTCGTGAAGAAATGGGGCATCAAGTAACTGTTTTCCTGCACCCAACTTTACTAAAATGTACACTCACGGGTTGAAGAATTTGAATACAATTTAAGACTTCATGTTAAAACGGTAATCCTTTAACAACTTTGTAAATCAAAATGAGAGACGAGAACGTTATCTCACCAGCTGTTAATATGCATATCAAGAGTTTATGTTGCCAAAAGGTTTCATTGGTCCAATTTTGGATTTCGAGGACAGATTTATACCGGTCAGACGTTTGATAAACGGCTTTAAACTCTAAAATATTCGCTCGGCTTTACCGAAAGTGTGATATATGGTCAATGGATGATTTAAGCCCAATCTGGCTGGTTGACAGGCGTTGGTAATGAACGGCGGCTCGCAATGTACCTTCCCTTTTGGCTTGGCTCCATACGTTGGAGTGTGGTTCAACAAATGTTCGTGTTCGCACTTCTTTGTGGCACCAGGGGGCCGATTCTACTAACAAATTTGTTAAAAAAACGCAATAGAACCGCAACCGAATCACCACTTTTAAGCGTTTTCGCATTCTACTAAAATGAACAACGGTCCAGCTGCGACACAGCTGCGGTTACGTTTTAGTTACGCCAACGATCGATTGAAACAATGTCAAAACCTATTCTACTAACAAAATCGAACATGAGCGTGACGTTTACTATAGGACAAAGTTAATGATAAAATTATTATCATTATGTCTTTTAATTATAGAAAATACTTTTAGTGCCACATATTCGTGTTTAGTAACATTTTTAGATTCAACTTTTTTCTTTTTGGTATTAATAAAACATATTATTTTGGCATGTTGGTAACGCGGGTTACCCGCTGTGTTCCCGCTACAGTTCAGTTGCAATTCGTTTTAAGTTTAGTTTCCATTTTGCTTATAAAATAGTAGAATGACTTTTTATGTAACTATCGAACGGCGATCGAAATCGAACTGTTGTGGAAACACAGTTTAACGTGTAACGTTGCAAATTAGTAGAATCGGCCCCCAGTACATCCAGCCATTCGAGTCATAAATTCGCCGATACATCGGATTCCTCAAATCGCATTCTTCACTGGCAGCAGATTTACGGTGTTTGCGCGAATAAATTATACGAAACTAGCGATCGCCCGCGAATCGGCGCACGTGATGCCTTTCGTGTGATTTTGACTATAATAATAATAATCTTTATTACACGAGAAAAAACTATAAATAAAAACTATAAATTCTAAGATTAAACGATTTGTTACCTCAGATACAACACCTGGATGATCATGAGTGAGATTATCTCTAATTTGATACCAATTGCATACTCAAAATATTTCATCCAGACTTGAAACGTTATCTAGGTTCAGGAAACACAATGCTATGAAGCTGTATTATAGTAGAATGTCAACTACCCCACTCATATTCTTAACTGTAGGTAGGTACGGAGGTGTTACGATATTGCGAACACGAGGAATTAATTCATTTCACTACACCCAAAGTAAGGATTGCATACTTTAAAAAAAGAAATACCTAGCTATAAAATATACCGATTTTAGTGAAATTCTCGGTTTTGTATTTTAAAGTAGTAACATACAAACGCCCACGATGAATGAACAGATGAATGAGAGTTATTTCCGTAGTTGTTCCTACGGTATGTTGCAGAAGAAGTAATAATATTGAGAGTACTAAGAGGCGCCTGCGCCTCGGAGGACGGCTGCGGTCTGCGGTCACTACCACGGCTCCGATTACTCGGCCCAGTTCCTATTATGAGAGTTCATTTAGAAGTAGCCCCATTCAGACGAGTAATAATAGTTCAATTAAAGACTCGCTCAATGAACATCGTCGTCATGCCAATGTCTATTCGATTGAATGTGACATCTACTGATAGAAGATTATTGAATTGTCAGGCATAAGTGTATTTATGTTTTGTTTTTCTTTGTTGCAGGATGAAAGGTTCAACCACGACATTGACCAACAGACGGGTTATAAAACGAGGTCACTTCTCTGCATGCCCATTAAGGACATTAATGGAGAGGTCATCGGTGTTGCTCAGGTATGTGGCCAGTTTAAAATTAATGAATACCACGATGTTATCCATAAAATCCATATAATTATCATCACACCGCTATTTAATAACAAGATTTATCTTATGTCATTTTATAAATAAATCTTGTTATATGAAAATTTCGGCCTGTTTACATTCGAAATGTTGTTTCAAAAACATCTGGGAAACGGCGAAATGAGAGCTCAGCAAAGAAAAAGATGAAATCAAAAAAGTTTCCAACGTCCTAAGCGTATTAAGTTATAAATTTTCTGACGTGGAATTGAAATTGCTTGGCGAATGTTGGATAACTTTGTATTATCTCATGGCATCTGCCTGTAAACAATGTCCCAGCAAAAAGTGAATTTTAACGTCACTTCCGAAGAATAAATTATATATTGAAATACGAAGAACGATAATTTTTTAATCTAATATTTGTTTTTGCACATAAATTTCCTTTTGATTAACGAGTGTCAAATATTGTAACTTTTTGCTTTCGTGTTTGATAAAGGCATTTGTTTACTGTTTTCGAGCCATAAATCTGTCTCGAATTATAGAATTTTTTCTGTCAATTCCCTTGAGAACAATATTGAATTATTCTTCATCTTTGCCACATTATTGAAGAATTTATATCGTTTTCAAATCTTTTTCCACCCACCACTATTTCGAGTTGCAAACTTTTATGTCATTAATTGTACCATATTTTTATTCAGGTTATAAACAAACAGAGCGACGGTCCTTTCACGTCCTACGATGAGAAAGTCTTCTCATCCTACCTCCAGTTCTGCGGCATTGGTCTTCGGAACGCACAGCTTTACGAGAGATCCCAGTTGGAAGTCAAGAGGAATCAGGTTCTCTTGGACCTTGCCAGGATGGTGTTTGAAGAACAGAGTACTATAGAACACATGGTGTTAAGGATACTAACGCATACACAGAGCCTCATAAGATGCCAGCGAGTACAGGTTAGTGATATAATTTTTATTAGTTACTATTACAGATGATTTAGGCAATTTATTAAAATAGGTTTATTGGTTCATCAAGTATTGATTCAATAGCGCCGGAATCATCTATATAATGGTCATTTACATTAGGAATTGAGACATTGCAATATCACTAAGTAATATCGTCAATGATTTAATAATAATTATTTAATGATGTAACAACAACACATAAACAATACAAATTTAACAATCATACGCTTCATTTACTTGGTTTCAGTCTGTATTTAAATGTAGCTCAAATAGTTAGCCAAAGTCATTCAGTGTAAGCTCTAGCTCTTGTACTAAGAGTTCCTGTCTCATAAGAACAAAATATCATCTTCCATTTCTTTAGTGTAAGTTTTAAATTATTCCAGTTACTGTCTCTCTAAATCTTCCTTACTGATCCACTCGGCTTGATTGAGTTTGGTTTGTAATTTTGTATCATCTACGTTGTAGATAATCATGTTGCCATTCATTCCGTCTCTAAGATCTTATCTCTTAACTCGTCTTTCTGAATCTGTTGCTACGTCAAGTAAATCGAAGTTAAGTTCACTTGCACCCGCCCCAGGTAAAGTACCAGATAATACATGGTGAAACTTCCAAATGTTGTTTATCTTGTTAGCCCAAATGGAAACTTGGAAAAGTTAGTATCTCGCAATCCGAAAAAAGTTGGTAATCCATACGAACTCGAGTAAAGCGAGCCGGTGTGCGATCCCCGAATGAACGCAACCATTTACATGTTTGTTTATTGAAGGAAATCTAAATAAAATATTCCAGTATTCGTTCTACCAACGCAGAAGGCAGCGGTTCCTTTTAAAAGACTTTATACTCTTCATTGCTTTTACTAAAATACTCAAAGACATCATACCTTAGTATCTCAATTATATTCTTTGAAATATGTATATTGAATTTAATTATCCCTTTGAAGATCGCTTTCTCACCAATTTCTTAGTGGTATTTATTATTTCCTTAGAGCTCTTTATTTTATGATTGAAATCGAATTTCAATATATATCAGCTACGCGGATGATATGGTATTGCTGACCCCATCGATCAGTGCACTTAGGAGGCTTCTCTGTATCTGTGAGGATTACGCGGTGGCTCACGGCCTCAGGTACAACGCGACGAAGAGTGAACTTTTGGTTTTTAAAGCGGGAAACAAATGTTACGACACTGTCCCACCAGTAACCCTGGGGAGCGCTCAGCTTTCCAGAGTGACGAAGTTCAAGTACCTGGGGCATTGGATCACCGATGGTCTGTCCGACGATGTGGACGTGGAGAGGGAACGCAGAGCATTGGCAGTTCGATGTAACATGCTGGCCCGTAGGTTTGCACGTTGTACAAGTGAGGTAAAAATTACACTCTTTAGAGCTTATTGCCAATCTATGTACACGTGCGCCCTATGGGTCGGCTATACAAAGAGCTCGTACAATGCTCTGCGAGTCCAATATAATAACGCCTTCAGAGTTATGTTGGGGCTACCGCGCTTTTGCAGCGCATCGGGGATGTTCGCGGAGTATGGCGTGCCGGATTTTTATACCCTTATGCGGACACGAATAGCATCCCTGATGCGGCGAGTTCGCGATAGCTCCAACAGCCTGGTGGCTATCTTTGCCAGCAAAGTAGACAGTCCAATGATGTGGCACTGGATGACCACTCATCGTGCGTCATTTGTATATATAAAATAAGTGTTATTGTGTATGTGTGTATCTTTTTGTGCGTCGCCTTTTGTTTTGTGTATGTAGAATTTAAGTGATTTTTATTTTGTCTTTTGAATATGGATTTTGGTCTGAAATAAATATTATATTATTATTTATTATATTATAATATCGAAGTAAGTTTTGATAAATTGATTCATTCCATCAACGAACCATTTGGGCCGACTCACTTTTAATATCAATTTCAATATAATTCGGAATGCTTTGAGTCGAGAAAATTAATTTTGCTTGTTTTCCTAATGAAACGTTTTAGTCGAGGCGTTTTGTTTACCATTAGTGTTATAGCCCAGGATTGTTTAAGTACTTTCATATTGCATTAGAAGTTGGAGATGTTATTATTTCGAACTAAAAATTGGGCTCGCTTGTGGCTTAGTAATAACAATCCTACGTACGGGTCAATCGATTAGGTTAAGCTTCGCTTCCCGCGGTTGGTCCGTGGATGGGTGACCAACTTAACATACCAAAACCCCTCCATTCCTCGAAAGCAAATTAAGCCGTTTGTCCTGGCTGTCATTCGTGGAATTTTGACAGTCGTTATGGGTCGTCAGAAGCCCGAAAGTCTGACTACCAGCCTTACCAAGGGGGTATTGTATTACCCAGTGTGTAGTAAAACGGAGAGTTGTGGATTTGAAAAATACTTACCGGCGAACTCATGCCGTCAACTCAGTCGTCCTAAATCCAGCTAAACTTCACTGCACATTTATTTCCACAGGTGTTGGTTAATGTTATTGTTCGTATCTTGATGGGGTTGTAGCACAAAATCACAGAAGGACCATTTCGTATTAGAATAAAAGGTTTTGCATGTGGTAGTCTTGTGTAGTTCGTGAACGATTAGTTGAAGTGAAAAAACACGTGGAAGCGCGGCGCCACGGTCGCCTTTCGTAGATCGATTGGATTGCTTAGCGAATGGGCAATAAGCAAGCCGGCAACTGAATCAAATCAAACCCTTTTTACTACACACAAAAGCTTGAGTACTAGTTGTGGGATGTAAACACTAAATACGCGGTAGGTAATGCGGTAGGTAACACCCAGTAACATGGTTGTGGAGGTCAACGAGGCAGTCGCTCCATGCAAAGGACTCAGTAGTAGTATAGTATTCAGGTGAATCCGGTTAGACTGGAAGCTGACCCCAACATAGTTGGGAAAAGGTTAGGCGGATGATGACTTGGGTTCTTAATAAGTATCAACTGTGATTGAACTTTGAGCTTTAGTTATGGAATTCCAACTATCAAGTTATAAACGTGCAAGAATATTCGTATGCTTTTGTCTGCCGCATATTCGTGCATGTTTATTCAACCGTGTTTACTTTAACAGAGTCTAGCCGTTTTAATTGGAAATTTTGTTCAAATATCACAATAATATATTGTATGAATGGAAATTAATCCGCTTTCGGGTCCAATGAATTGAGCAGCTTTGTGAATAAACGACAAAAAGGGGTGAAAGGTGTTAAATTTACATTAGAGTAATTGACATTTATATCTTTTGTTTATTATTCACCGATTGGTCGAATTCGGTCCATTTTGTTTATTAGTTAATGGATTGCGATTTGATGTTTGAATGGCAAGGGAACGCGCAACGTTTAATTCCATAATGACTACGTTATGGAATTTAATGTTGCGACCATTATAATTATGGTTCATTTTTTTTATTACTAAATGGGTCCGCCCGCTCTTGCCCTCGATCACGCCTGATGGGAAGCGATTGATGAGGTCTATGATGGATCGAGCGTGCCCAGAAATGCCTGTTCATTCTTGTTCAAGGCACTGGTACTCCCACGCATCGACGAAACACAGCGAGCTGCTTGACGCCGGACTCCGGCGGGATGGTGGGTGGTCGCGAACCAGGCGGGCGTTAGCGTAATACTTTTAAAGCATGCATTTTTCTTACAAAAAAATCTCCAAGGAGTCTTATCTTGCTGGACACTAACCCCCATATTTATAAACGCTACCTAAAGTTAAGTAAGGATTAGCGCCTCTTCAACCATACGTTTTTCACGTCTAAAACTCCCTTAACTTTAAGCAACGTTTATAAATAAGGGGCCTCTGAAGGGGTATCTGAACCATTACCAACCTAAGACTTTTCTCCGAAGGTACATTAAAATATAATCCTGGTACTTCTCCGACTATACGTCCATGAACAAATAGAATACTTAACTTTATTCCTTTAAGACCTTTTTGCGTTTCTAGAAAAACGTTAACAGCTTTTTAAGTACTGTCAAGTTTGTGGACAAATAAAATTGCTTTCAGCTCACCCACGTTTATCATATCAAAAACATATTGTAGGTAAAAGCTGTAATAATTTCCAAGTTATTTATAGACTGCCCAGCAATTATTAACGCCTCGTCGTCTGCGGTAATAACAAGGGATTCTTCATCGTTCTCCAGCTCGGGAAAATGTAATTCGGATTTTCTAATGGGAAAATCAGAAATGATGTTATCCGAAAAAGAACTGGATTTACTGACATAGCTTGCAGAGTAAGCATGGGCTAGTGTCCAGTGGGCTGGCCATGTTTGTCGAAAGACCGATGGCCGGTAGAGCGGATGAGTCTGGAGTGGAGACCGCTTATCGACAAACGTAGTGTGTGACGCCCCCCCCACAGCTAGATAGACCGACGACCTTAAAAAGGTGGTTCGGACAGAATGGATGCGGAAAGCGGAGGACCGGGTGT
The DNA here is from genome assembly GCA_947359405.1 of Antitype chi. Lineage (NCBI taxonomy): Eukaryota > Metazoa > Arthropoda > Insecta > Lepidoptera > Noctuidae > Antitype > Antitype chi. The sequence goes on from OX375826.1 coordinate 9,169,584, forward strand.
TGTAGCGCAGCCTGGAAGACGCCTAAGTCCAGCAGTAGACTGCGATAGACTGAGAAGATTGAATGGGAAAATTATAGCTGCAAGTTGAATACATGTTACGATTGAAAAGCTTGAGCCTTTAAATGGCGACGTTCGTGCCTTAGAAGAACTGTCGTCATCGGTAACAAAGTTATCGGTTTCTTTAATGTTATATTCAATAGTAAAAGTATTGCCATCTGCTTCTAAGGACCATAATCCAAGGATTAAGGGCCTTACGGTTAATAAACCGTTCCTAATAAGACACACAAGATATTTGATATTGAACTATGACTAATCAATATTACATACTGGGAAACCCAATCATAACTAACTCGATATCAATTGTTCCAAGACTATTGTGTTTGTTTAGTAAATCAATTTACTGTATCAAAGGAGGCTTTGCTATTGTTATCAAATAGGGAGTAAATAAGCGCGAGTGAACACTGCTCGTAATGTTATCAATTTGTTATAGAACAATGTGCTGTTATGCTCTCATGACGTACGAGGATAGATGTTATGTGGCCCTTTAATACGTCATCATTTCTTCGTAAGACGTTCTGGTTATGTTTTCCCTATGGGCCCAGAATTAGGCTTGAGTGGTTATATTGGATTTTTGTGTTACGGTACTTCCTTCTGTAGTGGCACCTACAACGCTACATGCGAAGTACACATCTAACTGACGTCACGCAAAATCCTGCATCACGCAAGCAGAGTTTACCGCGCAACCAGCCTATATGCAAGTCCCGACATCGTCTTAGGGCACTTGCCCACCAGACACAATAACTTTCTGGTTGGAGGATCCTCCACTTTTTACGAAAGTTGAGTGAGCTTTAAACCCTGTTCCTCATGCTTCGACAGTTTTTCGTTTCGTTATGAAAGTTTATATGTCGCGGGTTAAGGCTGCATGCAGCATTTTCAGAACCCATTTTTCAGTGTCGCTGTTACTTGTTTGGTTTTTTAATTTCCTCATTAAAATTTTCCAAGATCACCATTATACCTGGACATAAGCGGCCCACCAAGCACCACACGCCATTTTGACCGTTTCTTGTTTGCCGTATCCAGCGGATTCCTGCGGCCTTCACACGGTCATCGGTTTACCTTGTTGACGTACGTTTACACCTTGACGTAACGTTGGACAGCCTTTCGCCCTGTTCTGTTCAAGATCTCTATTTAATTGCAAAATAATATCATTTTTATCCTTCAGATTGCGGAGGTTAATACACAACCTTGGTAATTATTCTCTTTCGTGTTTGTTCGAGTTGTAAATTATTTCTCATATATCGTTAAAAGTAAGTAGGTACTTAAACTTCCACTTTCCCTCTGTGTATAGAGTGTAATTGTTCATCCGTCAACGATTACACTTTCCCTCTGTGTATAGAGTGTAATTGTTCATCCGTCAACGATTACACTTCATAATATTATTTGATAAGGTAATACACGTAAATGACTACCCTCGCTGAAAGTTTAGTGGTCCTAAACCCTAAAAGGGATTGTTACCATCGAAATGAATAATAAACTTTGTTCTATGGTTTAGTGAAAATAAAATGTTTTACACACTGATTTTATTCCTTTAGCCTCTACTATATAGGGTAGTGAAAATTATGATCATTGTAATAAAAGTGGTACTCACTTTTTTGTAACAAGCACCCCAATTGCGTAACACACTTTCTTTCACGATCAGATTTTGAAAGAAATTCCTAATCTATTGCTTCATATTTTTTAAAATTCGTCTGCTGTACAACTTGAATAACGCCATGTATGTTGTCAAATTGACAAAATTATTAGTGTGTTTATTTTACCCAACATTAATATTACAATAATTTAATTAATTAAAATTCAAAATGCGTTCAAAATATTTACTGCCTTTAGTTCCTTTTTAATAAAAAATACACAATAATGTCAGTAACACAATGTTCAGATATTTATATGACCATTATTCATTGTAACGTTGACGGGTGAACCAGTACCAGGCTAACCTTGACCAAGGCCTACACAAAGGGCTCGGAACTTCGGAATTATTCATAAAGTTGATATTATTTTAATATCCAAACAATTTAGTGGCCAGGCTTTTCAGTACAGTCGACAGCTAAGTTTATTCATATTTCGGAATTCCAGAATTATATCGAACTTTTTGTAAAAAGAAGACCTATTTACAATTTAAATATTGTATTTTTTTTTTAAGTTGCCAGTTCTTTTTTCTTCTTTTTGTATTTGATTAAGATTAAATAACGATATGTTTGATGTAACGTTTTATTGCCGACCTAGTTAACGTATTGTAGCATTGTAAGGCTATGACCATCAATTGTTTTATGATCTATATGTAAATGCTTAAGGTCTCACAAGTACATAGGAACATACATACATAGGCACGACCTAATCGCGTGTAGATAGCAAGGTTTTATTGCACTTGTTGGAATAGGAAAGGACCTAGACTAAAGACAATTCTCTCATATCCTGCGGATATTACTACCCGGAATAAAGCCTTTTCCTTACCTGTCGGAAACCGAAGAAGAAGCGTGATGATTGTGGAAGTATGTTTCGGATGTTAAATGTACAGTCGCCAGACCTGTTTGTTTTCTATTAATTAAATTAAATTTTATAAGAAAACATCCATCGGTTAATTACTAAACTTCAAATATATCCGACGACCCTGGTTACTTATTTCTTTTGTTGACCGTACATACCTAATAATAGAGTTAACGAGTAGTAGGTATGATCTGACTAAGATTATGACTGCACTTTAAAATAGCCTGTCACCTTCAAATCTGTTTCGGTCTTTTTTTTTAGAGTAGTCAGATAGAAAACGCCGACCTCATCTAATTTTTAAAATATGATTGACATGTAAAAGGGTTTAATACAAACCTACTTAAAGAAAGAAAATCATTTATCGTTTATAGTTCAACATAAAGTGTGTGCGGCAAATAAATTATGTGTGCTAGGTCAGAGGTATGTAATTTTCAGTCGAAAATTCATTGGAGATTTTCTCAGGTGTACCGCGATAATTACAAAATTAATTATCAAAAAGTACCTCTGACGTTATCGAAACCTAAAATAGAAACCACCCAAATGATGTATTGTGTAAACTTTTCGAGGAAAATTTTATATTCAAATTAAAGAAGTAATTTGGAGTTAAATTTCCTTTTCGTGTAAATATTTTGCTCCGACTGTACTAGATGTTTACTGACGGTTGTGGTAATGACGAAAATTGTTGCGAACGTTTTAAAACGTAGAAAACTGTTATGTCAATTTAGTATGGTAGATTTATGCACGGCTACCATAACTCTTCCGCCTGTCTGCCGCCACTAAACTGTGCGGACTTCTTAGAGTATGAATAAGACATAGACTATCCACTTCTTTCTGTTAAAAATTTTGTATTACGAGTAACTCTCAATATAATTGAGTGCCAAATTCAATTATATTGAATATTTTCCCAAAAAAATACATGCAATGCAATAAATACGAGCTTGAGGATACCTAATAACTAAACACTGAGTGCTGTTTTAACCAAAGTCAGATATTTACTATCCGTGGAATAAAATGGACGTCTGACGGTTCTAGTACTTATGGAAAAACTGTCAAAAACTCAAAAAATATTTTTAGGATAAAACTTTTTCTAGGTATAAGAGTTCAGTGGAAAGTACCCTTAGTTACAGAGCGAGCTTTTGAAAATATTAACTCAGTTGTCCAATTGTTGTGAATATTGTAAGAATGCTAACAATATTTACAATTAGATAGATAACGCCAAACCGACCCGAACCGATTTGGCTTGCACCAAAAAAAAACATTTTGGTGAGCTTAGTTAAGTAACACTTCAAATGCGTTTAGAAAATCTGTCTGGCTGACATAGCTGATCTTATTTATACGCTTAGCGGAACATAATCGTACTATCTAATGATGATTGAACCGTCGCCGCTAGGTGGCGCCAGGCGCTATCGCGGTCATCTACGCAAACGGTGGAATACTAATTGAGAGATATCTTAGATTAAAATGTTGATGATTAGTCATTGCGATTTACGAAAATGTATCGTCATCATCATCATCATTATGTTAGCAATAAAACGTCCACTGTTGGACATAGGCCTCTCCCAAAGGGTTGATTTGCCATAATCGCCACGCTTGGCACGCCACGCTTGGCGGGTTCGCGTACGTAGGATAGTTTTAAAAATGCATAGAGAACGCTGCTGCCCATTCTCTAGTAAGTTCCTCAGTCGCCTTTTACGACACCCACGGGAAGAAATAGGGTGGTGCTATTCTTTAAATTATGTACCTATCGTATAATTATATCGTGCAGTTTATCAGTATAATACAGGTCCCGAACCCAGAATAGACTCCAGCTCTCGCAAAGGTTTGAATCTGCCTGTAATCTAGCTACCATGTACCAAAGTTGTACCTTATTAAGAGACATAAATTATGTTAATACAGGATAAGTTTTTAACCAGTGCGCAAACTGTAACCATGAATTCAGCATAATATCATTCTAGATCCCCAGCACATACATTTTTCGTTGGTTATACAAAGACAGATCAGCTGTTTCATAGAAAAGGTCAATGGTTACAGTTTGCGCACTGGTTAAAACTTATCCTGTATATAAATAAGAATTTTAATTTTCACATTGGGGCAGGTGCATTTCATTCATGGATTCATTTAACGAGCGGTAGGTAATATACCAACGTTTGAGGCGAGGTCAAGCGAATGGGAAGTCGTGATTTCGATCTCCACCTGTTGCACGTAAACTCACTCCTAGAACGATCATATTTAGTTTAGTAGGGTAATTTAATTTGGCTACAAGCAATGCGCAATCCTCTTTTAGTACTTAGCTACTATAGTATTGTAGTTAGTCTTTTGTTTTTTGCTAGCCTTCGTCGTGTCAGTATTGTCAAAAAAAAAATGTAAACTCTTAAGGTACAGTAGGTTACACAATCTTATATGTTTTTCAACAATTTATCTATACTTCAATACTAATATTATAAAGAGGTAAAGTTTGTGAGTTTGTGAGGTTCTCTGGATCTACTGAACAGATTTTGAAAATTCTTTTACCAATAGAAAGCCACGTTATTTGTGAGTGTCATAGGCATTAAATTAACCCGAAAAATGTAAAGACATTTTCGTGATAGTCGGATTTGCAAAGAAAGTCGGAGAAAAAACGGTCGAACGAAAACGTTTCTTACGGACGCTGCCTTAACGATGATAGATATTATATGATTGAGTTCTTGAGAAAAGTTGTAGACCTTGATAGTGCCTACAAAAAAGACAACGACAGCATATATCTAACTTTTATGTTTAAGTCACAAAAAGTAGTTTTTTATATTAAAAAAAATATTTAAATCGTTAGGTCATGTTTATTGCTCATACTATCAACAATTATGATTTTTTTATCCAAATAAGTAATCTTGTCGTCTCAAGCGTTTAAAACAAAGTACTTTTCCCTTTTACTGTATATAATTTGGACGAATGGTTAAAGAGATAATACGACATAGGTATGGAACCGCGACCGTGTCGTAATCTATTGAGTGATATCAAAATGTTTACCGCCCAACGAAGTGGGTACGGGTCAGCTAGTTTAATTAATAAGTTTATCGTCGCAGATCTTAGCAGGTGGAGTTCTGTAGTTTCTGCCTACCGTAATTTTACAAATTTACTTACATCACTCAACTCAATTTTACTTACGTAAGCGTAAGACGAACTTAACTGAATAGCTGCAGTGATCCCGTGTGCAGTGCAGTGATAAAATTTTACAACTTGGTGGCCGGACCACTATTCGCAAGTCATGCTATTACCGACAGCATAATCCCCTAAAATCGGCAGCAGTGTACTTGGCCCCGGTTCCTTAATCAATTCAATTTTAGAATCGGTTCAAGTACGGCAATGTTGTTTAAGTACCTACATAATAAGTCAACGCAGTCAAAATATACATTCGAAAATTTCAAAACATTTGACAGTTGGTCTAGTAGTCGGAAGCGCTACTGCGCATTAGGTCCTAGGATCGATAGCCAGAAAGGGCAAAGAAAAAAGAAAAAAAAAGAAGAAAAAAAAAAGTGTGTTCATCAGGAATTTCTCAGTCACAGTCCGGAGTCTAGATTTATGCCTTGTTGATGACAATAGGCTCGCCCACTATTTCATGGGACTTGAAAATAACTGGCTAAATGTGGTTGTACTTTAGTTTCACTACTGCCTAACTCTTCGGGCTTTATGGCGGCACGGTTGGCGCAGTGGTTAGGCGATTGACTGCTGCGGTGCGTGTCGTGGGTTCGATTACCGCACGGAGCAAATATTTGTATGACCTACAAGTAGTTGTTCCGGGTCTGGCTGTTTGTGTATGTGAGTTGAAATATTTTTAAAAACGCAACCACAATACAGGAGAAATTCCTAGAGTGGGGAAAAGTTAAAAAAATAATATATATAATAACGTTTTGATATCTTGACAGCGATATAATATGAGTACATATTTTTGCACTTGACTGTACTCCTATAAAAACAGAGAAATATCGGATATCATGGAAGGGTAGAAAGCCTAAATAAAGCCCTAAAGGGTTTATGTATTTTCCAATTATTTTGTTGTTTGCAGATTTATCGCCTGAAAAAATCGTTTTCATGAATCCTTGTTTGTAAAAGCTTTTATATATATTTAAAAAAATGTGAAAACATCTATGGAACCTTCTTTGATACATCACTTTAATTGCGTAACACGCTATCAATCACAATCCGAATGATTTTGAAGGATATTGCAAATCCTTGCTTCATAATTTTCGAAAAATGTGTGCTCAACAACGTAAATAACGCAATGAATGTTGTTGAACTGTCAAAATGAAAGTCAAAAGTCAAAGTCAAAGCATTTATTTCAAATAGGCACTTAAAAGGCACTTTTGAACGTCAACATTTACATTAAAATAGAATTGATTCTAGTCGCCCCTTCCAAAATGTAGTTTCGTATGGAGAAGAATGGGCAAGAAACTCCACCGTTACTCTTTTAAAATGTTTCAAGTAAAATACGAGTATTTACATTCATTATATGATTATGTGTGAAAACGATGCACCCAGAATAAAATTACCATACCAAAATGGGTAAAAAGAATCAAATTGAAACAATACAGATAAATTAATTCTGTGATAGATACATGGTGTTCACACATTTACAAACATTGTAAAAGTAAGTATAGGTATGATTTTACTACAATATTAACAAGTAATGAGTCAGTGTGTGAGTTAAAATAATTACTGAGTGTAAATCAATGTCATAAATATAATTAATTATATGTACAATTCAATTAGCAACCAGTTTGATTTTGTCTAGACTCTAGATTGTCCTATGGAGCAGGACCATGTTTCCAAGCATTCTTATCTTGGATATAATCCTCTAATTTGTAATACGCTAGTTTACAAAGTTTACTTTTAATGTAAGCTTTAAATTTCCTTTCATTTAATTGCAATATATCACAAGGTATTTTGTTGTAACATTTAACACAGTACCCCATAAAAGATGTATGTACTTTAGCTAATCTGAAAAATGGTTGATCTATTTTGTCTTTGTTTCTAGTATTAAAATTATGTCTATCGCTTATTTTATTAAAAAGATGTAGATTTTTTCTTACATACATAATATTTTCATAAATGAATTGGCAAGGTACCGTCATACTCATAATATTAATCCTTTTAAACAGTTCCCTGAGGGATTCGCGGCGACGTAGATTATAAATGGCTCTGACAGCTCTCTTTTGCAAAATAAAGATGGATTCAATGTCAGCGGCCCGACCCCACAGTAAAATGCCATACGACATAATGCTGTGGAAGTAGCTAAAATAGACCAATCGCGCGGTTTCTACATCTGTTAACTGTCTGATCTTTCTAACAGCATAAGCGGCCGAGCTTAGCCGCCCCGCAAGAGATGTTATATGAGCTCCCCATTGTAATTTCTCGTCTAGCGTGATTCCCAGGAACACCGTTTGATTAACAAATTCCAGTTTTTCTCCATTCAATATGATGTCACATTCGCTACTTCTAACATTTGGTAATTGAAATCTAATGCATTTGGTTTTTGTGCCATTTAGTACCAAATTATTTACCGTAAACCAATCTTGGACCTGAAGAATAGAGTTATTAACGTCGTCAAGATTTTGTGAACGTCGGTCTATTTTAAATATCAATGATGTGTCATCTGCAAATAACACCATCTTCGGTTGTTTTTTTTTTTGATTGAAGCTATTTTTACTGTTCGTGTGTTACGCAACTACCCCGCTGGCTTAATTTTGTCCTTACAATATGTTCTTCCCATTGTTAGCCTAAGAATCCTCTGGCAGATACACTGCAGTACACGGAAGCTGCCACAACAACGCAGTGCCGCATAGTGCTAAAGTCAAGTGATGTAGTGTTTATTAAATTTTGACCGCAATGCCTCGGATACGAGACAAACACATTTAATAACTCTTGTATGGTAGCTCGGTAATGTTCATTTTCTGGACGTCGTTCCACTAACATAAAGCGCTCCATTTTATTATAAATACTTGCTGTAAACAGATTATAATTTTTTAATTGTTAGCGGGATGACTAAAAAAATACCAAGCCAATACCATTTTACGTCACGATGCCTTTCTGCTGTCCTTCTAAATATGAAATAGTATATATTTTATTTATATTGTAAATAGTTTAGTTCAACAATGAGTATAGATTGCGGCACGTAAGTTGAACAAAAACCAGAAAAAACAACCGAAGGTAAGAAGGTGCGCGTGCACTCGTTGCCTTGCACGGAAAACGAATGAGGTCACCTTCTTCTAGCATAGTCATCGATGTAACGTGTACTGAAGTTTGGAAATGAATTACAGATTTCGGCACGTAAGTTGAACCAAAATCCGCTATTTTGGTTCAACTTACGTGCCGCGATCTGTACACTGTTAGTTTACAATTATTTCTATATTCTTTATTCATAACTTAAGCTTCTATCTATATAAATAAAAAGAAAAGTCCTGACTGACTGACTGGCTCATCAACGCCCAGCCCAAACCCTTGGACCTAGAAAGCTGAAATTTTGCAAAGAGGTTCCCTTTATAATGTAGACAAGGAATAAGGAAGGATTTTTCGAAATTCAACCCCTAAGGGAGTTAAATAGGGGAAGAAAATTGCGCGCGGGCGAAGCCGCTGGCAAAAGCTAGTTATACCTACATAAATACTCGCGGAGGTTGCTTGGGAAAGCCATGCAGGCTAAAACCTTTACCTATGTATGAACTTGCGCATTTATATTCGATATTCAAAAACAAATACCGGGAATACTACTAGGTATACATATGGGAATATTACGGTATTTAGAAAGACAAAAGTAGCCCTATTAAATTGTCCTCAAGTTTTTACTACTAACGGTCAAAGGCTCGAATACTGTGGCGTTTTACTATGGCCATAACTGTAAAACAATGTTGCTGTTTGGCTAGTCCTAGTTCCGAAATGTTAAATTTTACGTCACCACAATAATTGTGTGGATAGTAACTTTTGTTAACGGTAAATTAAGTTTTATTGCGCAATTACCTGGAATTGGGTCCTTGTTTTAAGTTTTATCGTTATGTGAAAAGTAATAAACAAATTTAATTTTTATTATGAAATAAAAAGGCATCCACCAACCCGCACTGGGACCGCGTTGTGGATTAGGCACGGCCCACTCCCTTTTGCAGAGAGGTCTAAATGCCAGCAGTGAGAATATTTTAGCCATATGTATGGTAAAAAATACCAGTTTTATTACTTGGACGTGTTAAATTAAAGTAATTAGACTCGAATTAATCAAGTGTTAAAAAAGTTGGATCTAAAACCGAATTGTGCGTAAGAACGCTGGTATTGCCCTCAAAAAAAAGTGACGCGCCATTGAAACAAGAGATTGTTTCAGACGTCTGTCTAGTCTGTTGGCTATAAAGTTATTAGAATTATTCATAAGAACTAACATTTGCGGTCGAGAGATATCAAGTTAGTAAAAACCATTTTCATAAAGTTGTGAAGTGTCTCCATATCTTCATACAAAACAAAACGCTAATGCTTTTACGTGAACTGTTTTGGCACTTCTCCCTTAAAGAAGCATTTACACGACGATTGCTTCTTGCCTCGAAAAGATGATTATAGAAAGTAGATAGAGACGTTGATTTGTAACTAGTGGGTGCAACTACTATGTAAAAAATACATAGGCAGGTACTCTACAAAGAACAGAATCGCCCCTTTAAAAAATTGTGTTTGTGTCTTTTATGAATGTAATTGGCTTTAGCTTTTATGTTAAACCACTGGTCGCCTGGCTGTCAAAATTCGACCCTAATTCATTTAAAAATGAATGTATTTTTAATGCATAATTAATTATATAAAAATATAAGCTTTCTGCACTCCTCCATATAAACTTTAATTGTGCTAAATGTCAAACTCTTCCTTCCGCGTAATTTTCGTAAAAAGGGGTAGGAAGTTTTTGCTTCATATGTACTAATCCTATTACTGTGATAGGGTATATGTACTAATTAATACAGGAAAAGTTTTTATTCAGTGCGAAAACCTTCACCATGAATTCAGCATACCATTCTAGAGCCCCCAGCGAAGACATTTTTCGTCGATCATACAAAAAAAAAACAGCTGTTCCATACATTTTGACCGCGTAGGTAGGTATTGCACTTTTCTATGAAACAGCTGATTTTTTTTTCGTAAAACTGGCGAAAAATTTCTTCGCTGGGGGTTCTAGAATGGTATGCTGAATTCATGGTTAATGTTTGCACACTGGATAAAAACTTTTCCTGTATAGATAAATAAAAAAGCATTGACATTCTCGCCTACCGACGGGCGAGAAACTCTCTTCGTGTAAACGAGCCATAAGAATGGTTTGGCTGTCATTCGTTTAGGCATACACTCTATGTATTATTGAACAATGTATCAGTGTATTGGACTACCGCCAACGTTTCCTTACTTGGTAAGATGTAGCACACTGTCGTAAAAATATAGACAAGGCAGTAAAACTAGCAACAATATCAGTATGCAAGGCATCAACATAAACATGACGCCAATATTCCTCGAAGGGTAAGGCAAGTCATCACCCTTAGTGCACGTACCCAACACACCCACCCACCATTTCGCCAGTTATGTTTAAGTCCCATGTGATAAAGGGCGAGCCTATTGCCAAATACTGGTCACAAATCCAGACACCGCGGAGGCTGCTACTGAGAAATTCCACACTTTGCCCGACCCGGGAATCGAACCCAGGGCTTCATGCATTAGCGCTTGCGACTAATAGACAATAAGACAGTCATGCAAGTTTTCTTTCACTATAATCGTTTCTAAGGCTATATACCGGAAAAGTTTTAATTTAGTGCGCAAACTTTAACCATGAATTCAGCATACCGTTCTAGACCCCCCAGCGAAGAAATTTTTCGTCGGTTTTACAAAAAAAAAATCTGCTGTTTCGTAGAAAAGTGCTATATCTACGAGGTCAAAATGTATGGGACAGCTGTTTTTTTTTGTCTAACCGACAAAACAATTCTGCACTGGGAGAGATAGATGGGAGAGATATATACAGGGTGAAATTGAAAACATGCGACAAACCGAAATGGGAGATTGTACTCATTATTATGAACAACTTTTACTAAGGGACCAACGATGCAATCGCGAAAAAAAAAACATCTGTTCCCTACATTTATGTTCGCATGACTCGGCAAAATGTAGGGAACAGCTGTTTTTTTTTTGCGATTGCATCTTTGGTCCCTTAGTAAAAGTTGTTCATAATGATGAGTACAATCTCCCATTACGGTTTGTCGCATGTTTTCAATTTCACCCTGTAGAGGATATTGAAGATGACTTTCAAAAATTAGTTTTAGTCCGTCAAGGATTATAGACAGCTTATAATGTACCCTCTGTTGGGACACAGGCTTCCTCTTGGTGAGAGGGAGTGGGCCGTAATCCACCACGGGCCCAGTGCGGGTTGGTATTGATTCAAAATCAAAAGTCATTTATTTAAATTAGGCTGAGAATCAGCACTTTTCGAACGTCAAAATACATAAGACAGTCCCCCCAAAAACGCCCACCCGTTACCACTTCCTAGTGCTTTAGCTGGGAAGAACAGGTAGCGGAACAAACTCCCCAGCAGCACAGCTCTCTGTTTAGTCGGATAGACTTGATTCTATACACACATAGACAAAGTAATATAAACATTACGTGACACAGAACATCAATTAAATAATTAGTCATACATATGTCAGCCAGCCATGCCAATGTACAAACATATAAAATGTAACTCGAGCACAAAGAACAAAAATGTAAATAAAGCAAAATAAGAGCCTCCTGGTATTAAGGGCGTGATAGCTTACATATGCAATGCAATGTTCACATAGCTGTTACTACCCGAGTTACAACTCGAGGCCACAAATGACAACCTAGGACCATAGGATTGATGTCACATGTCTTCTAACTTTTGATTCAAAGGCATGCCGGTTGTTTTCCTTCACCGTTTTGGTTAAAGCTTAATTAAAGGTTAAAGGTGTGATCCTTTAATTTAGTTAGACGGAAGTTCTCTACCGTTTTTCCCGTTTCGAAATGCTTCAACACATAGTTAGATTACAGGGTGGGAGAAGCATAATGGAATGTCGTTTATCACTCCCACACCGCACCGCTTCGAATGCCGGCTCCACGAATACTCGTGCACGGGCATAAAGGTACATAAGGTACATTGTAAAAGCACTTTTCTTCAGCGATGACGCCCGTATTCAGAGTGCCTGAATGCGAACGTATTTGCTTTACAGACAGGTACTGTTTGTACGTAAGAAGGCTTATGAATACAGAAGCAAGTAATATCAAGATAATCTGCGTTAACTTCTACGATAACATAAAAAAAATATAGTTACCAGGAAACCTTTCACGTAATAAGCGGAAAAACGTTACCCATGAAAAAACTTAGGTAGTTACGACCTTGGTACATTTCTTTTCTTGTTGTAAAAGATAAAAATATATTTCTATATCTTTCTTCTTTATTGAACATTTTCGCGCTATACAAAGACCAACCGAAATAATCACGTGGGTTACCCCAAGTGTCTTATAAAAACTGATGGATTGATATCATCACTCAAATAATGAGATAGCCTCGAGTGCCCTGAAATATTAGAAAAAATATGTCTGCCAACTTTCATTTTTTATTGGAAAAGATGACTTTTATTTTTCAATATATGGATGTAAAGAACAAAGTTGTACCCACAGGATTTGAAGTGATTAAAGGCTTATGGGCCCGATAGATGGATTAGACTCTTGTGTTTGCCAGCCATATTTTCAGAGATAAAATTTATTGACAAAAGCTCTTAACATTTCTGTTATAATCCACCCAATGGCCGATATTGGATCGGATTATTTTTATTAAAAGCTATATATAATTCCGAGTTTCCGTTGTTAAAATAACATGAAAGCAAAACGTCAAGTGGCGTAATTATTTTTTTGTTTATTTTTCACGTTTATTTGACTTGAAACAAATGCTGACCGGAACAATGATAAGGGAACAAAAATGTTATCGCATACAAACATTCGCCATTTTGTACGTATTTCGTACAAAATGGCGAACCTTTAGAATAAATAAAGTTAACCAGAGTCGGGTCGGGCCAGAGGATCAAGATAAAAGCGTGTCATGAGCCCTAATGAGAATGGAAAGCGATAAGCTGGCGAGCAAAATCTTCACTCTTGGGACTTGAAAAGGTTTCATACAAGTATCAAGTTTATACGACACGTTAACAGCACTTAGTTTAACGTTTTTGTGGTGGCTTTTAAACTGTAATTACCTTTGAATTGATCACCTCGTAATGTACAGGTGTGTAAAGAATGTTACTTAGCTAATGTAAATGTTATTTTTATTACTATATGTTATTTTTTTAATACTAGTCTTTCCCAAGAGCCTTTTTTTGTAAAGTAACATATTAAGGTGAACCTAGTCCACATTTTTTGCATACAAACTTCGGGAGTGTTTTACTCAACTATCTGACATGGCACATCCAAAGTAAAATATGATATCGTTTTGTCTCATTATTAATATTGTCTGTACGGAAACAGAATACTAAAATAAAAAACCATTACAAAGTTAGGGGCCAACAAAGATTCGTTTTTCTCGGGGCGTATTTAAGTATGGCATGTATTTAATGCGGCAACTAAGTAAAATGATATATTCATTTTACTTAGTTTAAAAAAAATAGAGTGGGTACCATATATAATGGGTTGGCAGCTAATAAGGAGTATCGTAATAAGTAATAGGTAGCATATTAATATATCAGTAATAAGCTCCGTTTTAATTTAAACTAGCATCAAGTTTTTCTTTTGGGAACAGAATTAATATCTAAGCGGAAACTTAATGGCGAAAATAAAATAGAAAATGGGCATTCATAAATAATATATTATTATTGTATTATTAGGGCAGGTTTAGATTTTCTATATAATCTAGTCGTTTCTGGCACTCGCCGGCCACTGCCGCGGCACCGCTCGCTTCGCTCGCTCGGCTCGTGCGTAGGAAGTCACAGTTTTAACCTAACCTAACCTAACCATTAAAAAAAAATAACCTACTCTAACTAGACTGGTAATATATTATCTTTGCCACCCTACTAACATTATTAGTCGCCAAGTCATTATTTATAGCTCCTCGCCTAATATGTATTTTATTTGACTGGTATAGTTTATTTGCTACCTAAACGCAGCTGCTAGTTTTTAGTTTTTATAACACCTTTAATTTTGAACCTTACATAATATAATAGTCCCAAAAATGTTTAATCGCTGGCAAGTTATTTTATTTGTTGCAAACATTTAGTCGACTTTTAAGTTATTAGTCACTCGGAAAATAATAAGCTTTTAAGTATTAAAAGAAGTGTAAAATCTCCAAAACCAAGTCGGTACCGACAAGGTTCAATTATTGAAAAGTTCAATAAGCTTTATAGGTCATTGATTTATGCATTGGCTTTTTCATAAAACCCGATCTTCCAAAGGACTTTTTTGAATTTTTTCGCGAATTTTTACTATAAATGATCCTGCATCTCACTCAATAACGTTGTGCGCGTAGACTAGCGTCTAACTGCTCATCACTGATACTATCTCTGTCGGACACGAAGCCTGGGCCTCAAGTCTGCTATTACAATAGTGTCAGAATGGTCTATCATTGATTTCATAATTGTTGATTTTGACAAGTTTGGTAATCTACTAATAAAATGGCGTCACTATGACTTTCCAATGGTCAGCCACTGACACTCCATTGAAAGAAATGGCATTTATTGGTAATCTCGTACATCATGACAAATGAATGACTGACTTAATTTACGAACTTCCTACTACTTTAGATTGCATAAAACACTAATAAATAATATGTAAAAATATATATAAATGAAATCTGGCATGAATAAATGTTCAAATTTAGTAGTCGTTTTTCGAAAAACATTTCTACTATCGAGTTTTATAATAATGGCAATACGGAAATGGCATTATGACACAATTCTATTACGAGACCATTGACTGACCAATGATCGACCATTATGAATTTAGCAGATTACGAACTTTTAGCAAAATGACAAATGAATGACAATGGGATCGTGTTGGAATGACGAATTTATAAAAATAGCAGACTAAGGCCCCTGGTGAGACAGCGTAATTTTTTGCCAGGCCCACCAATGAATTCGAGCCCGCGACTAGGTTCCCCTTAGGAGAATGCACGGTAGTCCGGGAATTAAAAATATCTTTACGTTTTTTCAATTGTAATTTCAGGTTATTGTCGGGTTGTAGGTATGTTGATTAAAATATGACTCGCGATCGTAACAAATATGGATTAGAAGAACAGAAAAAAATGCGTTTATTGGCATTATATATCATTAATAAAAAACCTTAAACTATTTAAAAAGAAAAAAAAAACAGAAAACAATGATAATAATGCCAAAAGGGCCTCAGCTCAGACCGATTTTGACGGGTCTTACACTGGCAGATATTTATTTTTAATAGTAAAAAATAACTATTCCGCGCGGACGAAGTCGCGGGCACAGCTAGTAATAAATATAATCAATAAAATTATAATCATTAAAGTCATCAATGCAATCCTTCATTCAAGTGTTGTATTGATGACTAATGATTTAATCCCATTGAATGAATTTTCCATGAATGGGATTCAATGACAAAAAAAAATGGAAATTGCAAAATACTTAAGAAAATTTGATTTTTGCAGGCTACCCTGGCGATTCCCCAATAAGACGACAGCGTTTTGGCAATACCATTTTTGCCTTGAAAGGGAACTCGCAAATAGAAATATTACTCAATTTGAGAAACAAATGAAGCTTTTGCCTTTATAACTACCAAAACAAGTTTGACGCATGCCCCAAAAATAACCCGTGATAAAACATCGCTATAAGCTGTAACTATCAGAATGGCTTAGCAGCAGATTAACGCAGATCATCGGGGCCCGATGACGTGCGTCGACATCCGATCATATTGCGCGACAACCCACAATCCCTCGGGCAAATACTTTATTGGACCGTTTCCAAGGATAACTCAATTATGAACGAACAATGTGCAGAAATAACACGAAGTCCTTTAATGGAAGTTGGGTTTGTTCTTATGAAAGTGGAACCCAAAGATCCGGCAAGGCGTTGATAGTAATTACACGTTCAAGCATTTACTGATGCTGGTCTAGATTTTATTAGTTTGGGGCGGGAATTGTTCGTTGGTTTAGCTTCAATTACCTTACCTAGCGTGTTATGAAACCGTACACATGAGAATTCATAATTATATGAAGAAAAGTTGTAGATAATATCCGGTGAGGTGGTGGATGGATTGAGTCTTCGTAGACTATGTAAATAATATCGCTGCATTCTCTGTACCTTTCAAACTATATTCATTTAATATTATTTTATTAAATCCAAAACAATATCTGCTGGCATTTTGCCTTGAACAAAACTAACCGGTCTGGTGTCAGACAGAGTTTAACTAAGTAAGAACAACAAAGCGCATTGCAACGAGTGTCCCTTTTGTATTACACTTGAATAATTATATTACTATAGTAATCCTAGCGAATCAAGGAGAAATCTAGAGACAGAGCAAATTCATTCAAGTAATGAGAAGATGCTTCAGTTAAAGCTATTAAGTCTAAACGATTACGGTACAGATATTTAATAACTTAGATTTAACCAGCTAAGGTATAGCACAGCAGCAGCTTAATTTCTGCAAATCCTTATCGAGGAATTACTAACTAACTACGCGTTCTGAAAACATAATTGAATGAACATTGAACAGGTGTGTTCCATTCGACACAATATTAACATAGTCAATTTCCCACGATATAGGCTACAGTAAAATTAGCATTCAAATCGACTCCCAAAAATAATTTTAAATCTGACGGCCGCGGCCGGTCAGTGTAAACTTGCCCGAAACGAATTTTGTTTTTAGCCTCCCAATTACCGCTGTTTGCAAGACAATATTGAAGTTTAATATCGCTTTGGTTACTTTGTGCTTCGCTTGTGGTAAATACCAATTAAAATATTAAGCTTAACCTCTACAGTAAACAATTTGGTAGCGTATAGTCACAAATCGATTAACGTTCTGTTATAAACGGATATTATCTATAAACCTTATTACAAGTATTTTATGTTTCGCGTTTCACGTTTCGAATCTCGTATAATATAAAGACTAGGCATTGAATAGTCATCATGCTGGTCGTAAAACTATCGTATAGCATTAATGGTCAGTTAGAGTAGTAATAACACATAACGCGGCCGGTTCTGTCGGCTCGGGAACGATCGTAGAAGCCGTGTTCTTATTGCACTTGTGTGGCTATTCCTCTACGCGTTGTGCGTACGGGCACAAAATAGACGAGTACAGAAAGTCAGCTTCATGCAAAGCGCTAAAAAGCGCGCACACATGGACATGTGTGTAAGTACAGAGTCGCGAGAGCTTGCGCATACGCATCGCTTGCAGTATGTACGCTTCGATGTGTGCGTGCGCCTGTTTTCGCTCGTTGTATGGAGGCGGTCTTCTGTATCTGTCTATTTTGTGGTACTGGTCGCTCGCGTTCATAGCCAGACAGACATCTTTAATGTTTTATTGGTACAATACCCTTGGGCCCAGTCCGTACGTCCGCAGAGAATCTCTGCGACGAGGAAGTCACTATCTCCGTCTGTTTGTAAAAGCGATTTGTGATCTTGAACACCCATGCGGCGTATTTCGATGAAATCTCTGCAAATTTTAGCTTACTCACTAGCTAAAAAAGCTTTGCAACTAATTTATTGATAAGGCACTTCAACCACTTATTCTCTAAGCCAAAAAAAGAACCACATACATTTTCACAAGCTCACAGACACTAGCATAGCAATTAATAGAATGTACAAGAAATTGTTATTTGAAATATATACGTTTAAAAAAAAATTGCTCAAGCATTTCTTTGCTTTATCTGTGTTTGAAAAATATTGCCAAAAATGATGTTGATTAGAGCCAAAAATACAAAGCATGTAACGTAAAAATTGGTATGGTACTATGGTCTGTTTAAGATTCTTGCATAGCAGTTATACGGAGCTCATCGTCAAGTTTCAAATTATGCAAACCTAATTTAAATTTAAATAAAGGAGTCCTGAGGAGTACCTGCAGCAGATTAAATAATATCTGCTTAACATATTGAAATGCGCGGCTGCATGCCACACCGTTTCGACTACGACTGCCCAGATTAAATTTATGAAAACACTGCATATAATTAAAATTCTCTTTGTAATTAACATGAACTTTTACAATTATTTCTGTATGGCTGTTTGACTATTTGAATGAAGAATGTAAATCAGTTATAAATGAAGAAGGAGATAAAAAAAAATCTGTTCTCGATAGCCACGTCATTACTCGACGAGGATCGTGGCTTTCGAAGCACTCGATGAGTCTGTTCTACAGGCTCGGTCGGTTAGGTGAGGACCTACCATCATTATTTTTAGCGATCCTTCCACCATTAATGGACTTGGGAGAAGTTTTTTCTCTCTCACTGATTAACACTTCAAGTTTTTGTTAGTTCGCAATTTAAATGTATTTCGTGTTTTCGCCAATTTTAGCTAAATGACAAGTCTAATTTTAGTGTGAGTCAAGAAAATAGTTTTTGGAGATTTTTCATTACTTTACATTCTGAAGGCGTCCCAGTGTCTACCATAAAATTGACCCATCTGTTTCTATTTCCAGGTACTATTAGTCCACGAGGCGTCAAAGGGCAGTTTCTCCCGAGTATTCGACCTGGAAGCAGGCGATGACACCGACTTAAACGCACTGAGGACCTCACCTTACGAAAGTCGGTTCCCTATCAACATTGGCATCACGGGATATGTGGCTACTACGGGGGAGGTAAGACTTGATGATTTATTCTATAAAAATTTAGGTGAAGTGAGCTCCAAGTCACTGTCACCCTACCTGCTAGGGATTGACAACTGCACATCTATGTTTTCACGGTGACAGTTTTACAGAATAGCACTACTGGTTTAATTTGCATTCATTTGTCTGTAGTTATAGTGGACCGAGGTATTGGAAAGGGTGTAGGAAGGCAAAAAGTTAGGTACCCATTGTTGAAAACTAGCGACGCAAAATGGTAGGCCCCTGATGATCCATTCTTAAATAATAAAAGAATTAAAAAAAAAATCTAGAAAAAATAAATGTCATCTTGTACTATAGTAGGTAAACGAAATTGGGAAGAAGGTAGGATAGACTGAAACAAGGTAATATAGCGCAGCTCAAAAATAAAGAAGAAATTGAAAACAAGGAAAAGTTCCTATTTCATTTTTATGAGTAGGTACCTATTCGTTGTAAAATAAACTGTTTGCTTGAAGTGTCCGTCAGCTGACTTTTATAACTCCCGTCTCGACTTCTCGAGTGGGATGCATACTGTTATTTTCTGTGGTAAACTTTTCAGCTGCAAAAGGTCATTTTGATACTTACATTTTGCTTCAACAAGCTTTGTGTCTACGTCTACTTGCATTATTTTATTTAAGAAATCGTGACTTTTAACTTCTCTTTGCCCTAGAGCTATTTTAAAATTGTTATTTGCATTTATAAAGATAATATCCTAGTCTATCCTAGTATCAGTATTGCCCATTATTTTCATTACGTTGCTATTTTTTGCCTAACAAAACCTTTGACTTCACTTTCTACTAGATGTGACTTAGAGCACTCCAGGTAACAACCTTAGCCAACTTTAGCGCGCCAGTGGTTATTAGACCACAGAGCCAAGTCAGCTTAATAACTGTGATAAGAATTAAGAGGGACCACGGCTGTATTGGAGCTAATGGACTTATACTTGAAACTTAAAAGCGCTTCGTGTGTGTGGTATGTGCAGATAGGAAAGAATGAGTTTCAGTCGTGGGGCTTATGATAAGGTGTACATGGATTATGAAACTCACCGATGGTTATAAATATAGCTCAAGCTTTATCAAAATATATTAAGAGGAAGATAAAGCTCATCTCTTTAATTATTTCTACAGAACTTAATTTACTTAAATTAAGAAATAAGAGCTCATTTTTCTTTGCTACTTAAAGTTAAAGTTGCTCCAAAGGAATTTATTGTCAACGTCTTAGAGATATGCAGCAATTTCCAAGTTTTCCCTAAGTGCTTTTCAAATAATTCGCGGTGGTTCATTAAAATTGTCTCGCTGAAGGGTTTAGCACATCTTTTCGTGTATGTCGCGAGCGTACTCCTGCAGAAGGTTAAGAGCTTGCGGGTACATTATAGGCTGTTAACATCGTGTCGGTAGAAATTAAATTTTCTGTACATTTTCAGACGGTGAACATTCCGGATGCCTATTTAGATCCCCGTTTCGATCCGTCCGTCGACGAAGGCACCGGATTTAAACACAACACAATACTTTGCATGGCTATTAAGAATTCCGAGGGGAGGATTATCGGAGTCATTCAGGTAAGTTGACGAAATTTCACAGAAATTCTTTGTTATTTTAAGCTAGTCACACGATCAGATTACGTTTGTATAATTCTCAAGGGAAGCGTTTAAATATTAGCCTAATTATCTACGAAGTTTGCCAAAAATGTGTTAAAATATGGTAATTGGATCCATAAAAATAGCCAAACGGTTCCATAAAATGACCGGAGTTATTCGGCAAACGTGCTGTCCAAAACTTGGTCACGTAGAATTAATGAAAAGTTCCAAAAAGAGTAAAGTAACAATTGTTATGGAAACAGCGCATTGCGGTCGTATGCGACACTACAAACTATGAATAACACAAGAGATGGAAAAAGGCATATTTACGTTGATTTTGCTAATTAACTCCCTGTAAATTGAGTACACAGTAAGTTCGTTTCAAATATTGGATTTTGGATTTACGCGTCTCCCGCTGAATATATTAGCTCCGAATAACTTTATACGCGAGAGCATAAATTACTTAAACGTGTCAACCGTTAAAAGAACTTGACAGCGAATATATTTAAATTAAATATGTTGTAACCGAACGGAACTAGAATATGAAGAAACATCACATAAGAATAAACTGTATTACAGCAAAGGCGGATGATAAAACCCTGTTTATTGCAGAGTTCATGAGAATCTGTAGAAACGCATTAAAATTATCTGCAATGCGCCAAATAATATTTTTTTATGCAGCTGCTTTTATTATATTTATTTCTACATAAGTACTCATTAGCGAAAATGTAGGGGCTCATTTCTTGTGTAGAGTTTCCTCTTTGTGGGAATTGTTCTTTGTATGTATTATCTGTCATGTTTGTTGATATGGAAACATTCTCTCATTTATTGCATTGCAAAGGTTTTTTGATACGTAACATTGTACCCACTATACCACTTTTCCTCTTAAGGTACATTGTAACAATTTCCGAGTATTCTCCTCACAATAAGTATTACTTTGATAACGTTTTACACAACATTTCATTTAAAAAGATTTTAATTTAATTGTCAAGGAGTTCTTCTCATTTCACTTTCAGGAAGAATGAGTGGAGTGAAAAGCTTTAAGTAAGCACAAATGTTTTTCGTTTTTAATTGTGTTTACCTTTTATACGTCAGTTTTAGTCAGTAAAAGTCTGACACGCCCTCCTGCTCCACCCAGAGCGGGAGAAGTTATTTGATGATTTCCCACCCAAAAAAAAAAAACCTTTTATTCGTCATTAGGACCCAAATTGTGGTGCTTAATGTAATTTTTATATTTGTGTTTGTAATATAAACCGGAAATTTTCATGTCCTAAACTCCGAACACAAAAATATACTTTTCAGAATAATGTTTATTACATGAGCTACATTTTAGACTCATTTCGAAACATGTTCATTTAATTTTATTTCGTTACCCATAGAAAGGGTAACTTAATGATATATTTGTAAACACTCATTATTGTACAAAGAGAAATGGTCTCTTTTCTGATTGCAATTATTTACGCTTCTTTATTCCAATCAGAAAAGAGATATTAATTTTAATCTTCATCTTGTAAAAGTCGGTAACAAATTATTTAGCTTGCACTTAAAATCAAGTGCTGCTTCTTTAAAAATAAAATAAAATAAGAAACCCAAAGAAGTAGATACGAGTACATCCCGAGGTTGTCTGCTAACAAACTTAGTTGTTTTCTTAATTATGTTAACACAACCGATCTTTATGAAACTTTGTTGATGTAACGAATTATATCAGCTTGAGTATCGTTATTACAAAATATTTTACTTTGTAAGAGTTTAATGAACATAACAGCTGGTTTCTTTAGACGCGTCTTTAGAAAATCCAATAAATTTTATGAAAAAAAAAATACCTACACAATCCTGGATATAATCGCCCTAGATACACATGGAAAAGCCTTCTAGGTTTAAACGCTTCCCCTAGGTTTTAAAATCAAAGATATTGTAAGGAATTGCATTACTTTACGTGTTTCTGTTTACAGTTAAGACTATAAGCACCAAAGATTGGCATTATCTAGGTTTTTCTTCATATTTTCTTCTATTTAAATGTTACATGTTAATCTTCCAGTTAGTCAACAAATTCGACGAGCTCCTCTTCACGAAGAATGACGAGAACTTCGTGGAGGCGTTCGCGATATTCTGCGGCATGGGCATCCACAATACGCACATGTACGAGAAGGCTATCACTGCGATGGCGAAACAGAGCGTTACTTTAGACGTGAGTTTCACTTTATCAATATCTACAGTACCATCTTCATTCAAAACATTCGCTAGTTCATTTTCATTTGGTGAAGTGTTATTGGATGTTTACGTCTGGATTTTCTTAGCTCTTAGTCTGGATTTGTGCCCCGTTGTTGTCAATAAGCACAGCTCTATAACATGGGACTTAAACATAACTGGCGAAATGCGGACACCCATATTTGTGTAAATTTACCTAGAGTACACACTCTAGGTACAGTTCTGGCTGTCCCTTCGAAACAAGGCGTGATATTATGTGTCTTCATTCATATTGTCATCATCAACATTAACATTGCTGACTTCCAGCGGCGAGGTGTAAATTTTTCTAAGAGAGAAGCCGGCGCGGCGCTAAGCCGGCTTTAACTTACTGACTTATCAAAAAATATTACTTACTATTATTCTAAAATTAATACAAAGAATTAAATACAATAAAACCGGGCAGCTGAAAACCAAATAAAATGTGCGATATTGCTCCATCTCGTTTTCGCTGACGCATTTTTTCTATATCCGTCTCTATCGTAACCCGTTGTAAAGCGGCTTGCTCTCCTCCATATCAAGCGGTGCCACGTGACCTAAAGTGTCATCATTACGAGATCGCTGTTGTATGAATTTTTAGTTCTCGATAATGACGTTATGGTGCCTGGTTAGTTTAGAAGATTTTTTTTGGTTGTAGTAATACAAAGCTAAAAATAAGCGTTTTTCTTGTTTGAATGTTATGGCGAATTAAGTACCCGTAGTGTAATTATATTTTTTGGCAATAGTAGACACTATTAACGTGCCATTTTTCAAAAGTGGTAGAGATGCGAATCACCGAAGGGAAGCCGTTAGGAATCGTGTTATATGATGCTTTCGCCACTGCTGACTTCAATACCATAATTGACATATATTACCAAATACATAGTTGTATGGCACTTCGAGTTTAAGATTAGTGTGGAGCTGGCTATGTGCAGTGTCGTCTCTGTTACCTGTGTGACAGTCACCTTCTAAAAGTACGAAGTGTCATTTTTACGCGCGTGTACTGTAGTCATCATTTTCTTTTTAATATCGATATTTTCTACCACACCCAGGCTTGTGGCTAAGTAATAAAAGCCGCACAGTTCGATCAGTTCATCAAAATCATCATCATCATTATTACAGCCGAAAATCGTCCATTGCTGGACATAGGACTCCCACAAGCACCGCCACTTCCACCGGTTCTGTGCTTCTCAACTAACTCGTAACCACCAGTAAACTTTTGAAAACTACTTACTTAATGAAAAAGATGTGTGCCCCAATTTAAGCTAGGTCGTGGCCTTTTATTTCAAGCAGCTAAATAAGACTTAAGCCAACAGCCTTCAAATAGATATAATTGTCCATTGTGCCATATTGAAACGCCTACATGTATCTGGCACTATTCCAAATTCAACCTCCTCACTTACCGTATTATTATAATTCTGCACTAAAATTTTATTGAAGGAAACTTGACTCCTGAATTAAGTCGCCATTTTCTCCTAATGTTTGTGCTATATGGCTCATTTGATCTAAATATGTTATTTGTATGATTTCAGGTACTAAGTTACCACGCGTCCGCATCATTAGACGACGCTCAACGGTTACGGGTGAGTACACAACACAAATGGGCACGAATGCAGCAATCTGTTTTACATACTCATGGAATTATAAACCTAACCTTTATAGTAATAGCTTTTAGAGTTGTATTTACGAGTTATAAACAGATGACTGCAGAAATGTTCGATGTATGTGCCAGGTTGTTTGTTCTTGCAAGTTGTAGTTTGTAAAGTTGGTAGCTCCGAGCGAAAAGCCACAGCCTGTCATATAATTAACTAACTCAAAGTGTAATTAGATGAACATGTTTACGTTAACAGGTTTGTTCCCGAGCTTGGCTCATGATTGCTCGCGGAAAGTTGGTAGTACCTTCTTAGGTACCGGCGTTTGTTGCCCGTGGCGGTGTAGAGGATAATAATTATTAATTTGCAAGAATAATTGTAAATTTTAATAAGAATACTTTAGCCAGTATAATTAAAATCAAGATATTCTTTTCCAAAATTCTACCATCTTATTTCGTTTACTTAAACAATTATTTTCTTCTGTTGAATTTAATTGTATTATAATCTTATTTAAATATAAGCCTCTGTGACCATGAGAATAAATTGAATGTTTTGCCAACCTTGTAGATTTATTCTCGCAGAAAATAATAATTTTGTAAAACAATGTTATGTTCTATTCGATCATTATCTTTTTCTATAAAACCTAACGATATGTTAGCAGTTCAAAGATTTTTGGGGACGTAGGTGAAAGTAATTCTACCTGTGTCCTCTTAAGTTGTTTGGAGGTGAGGTTGTGGAGGAAAAGCGGAAGTGAAACTCCAACTTGTTATTATTATATATTGTCACACACGTCTTATAGTTTAAAATTAGATACGTGCACACGTTAACGCAGCTATAAAACTAATGAAACTAATTGGGACAGAATAAACTAATGACTTAAAATCTAGTCCGTGTCCCGTGACGGTTGACAACCAAGAGAATGACGCTAAGGGTAGCGCCCTGGATCGTAGCTTAGTGTTGCCACTTAACAAACTTACGCAAACTTAACATAGTACAGGTTGACGCCACGTAATAAGGTGCGTACACAAATTAACAATACGCGACGCCACATTTTAAACCACTGGGAACCAGCACTCTAATTGCGTAATACAGTACTAATTAGAAACTAAATCATTCTGACCTAGTTCGTCTAGTGGTCAGAAGCACTACTGCTGAGCTTGAGGTCCTGGGTTCGGGCAAAGTTTTATTGGGTTTTTCTATCTGGAATTTCTCAGTAGCAGCACGGAGTCTGAATTTGTGCCCGGTTGATGGCAATAGACTGGCTCCCCTAATACTCGTACATGGGATTTAAACACAACTGGCACACTGTGGGTCTACTCTATAGTAGACCCACAGTGTGCCAGTTGTGTGGGTACCTATGTACCAACCCTTCAAGGAAAGAAGGCGTGAAGTTATGTGCTAAATAGTTTTGAAGGATATTGCTAATAATACATTGCTTCATATGTTCGAAAAATGTGTCTGCTGAACAACGTAAATCACGCAATGAATGTTGTTGAACTGAGTGTTGAACAGTCAAAATTAAAAAAAAAATCTTATTGTGAGTGTGTTAAGCGATTACCCCACTGTTAGCATAGCTTGAATTTCGTTATTCAACTTAACCACATTGTTTTAACCATTTCAATTCATTAAACCTGAAGACTATATGGGAGTAATTAAATTCCTTGCGAAGCCACGTGGCGTATTTAATATTGCACTGCAATATGCAAATATTATTTACTCAATTTATATTATTGATAATGGCTATTAACTTTCTGAATGGGTGAATGTTAATTATGCTTACCGTATTAATAAATAATACGTTTAAATTAATCAGTAAGCGGGTGGCTTGTGATTTCGTTTGCGTGGATGTTTTTTCAATGTCAATTTTTCTGTTAAGCTGTAGATATTTTTTTAAAGCTGTTGATTCTGTTGATCAATTACATCGGGCCTACTAATATGACGTGTTTACGTGTTATCAATAATAATCTTTAGCAGAATTTGAGCCAAAGTAGAAACTTATTGAGCTTAGGAATCAGTCGGTGTGTTTCACGAGCGCGCATTAACATTCAGATTTTTGTCAGAAGTTTTTTGTCATTGAGATAAGGCTAAAAAGTCGCATGACGTGATTTGCAACGATTAACGATTTACAACTAGGTTGCAAATGGAGCCTATGTTAGAGATCGTCTAATTAAAAACTGCACGTTAGTGTTAGTGACATTTTAAATCTTTACATTAAAAATGTTCAATATGTGTATGCCAGTCCATGGCGAAACATGTAATATCATAATCTAATACCTTTAAACGAGTAATTCTTGTATATGTAAAGTACTCGCACGGGCAGGCGATTTAATGCGACGGGGTGGGTCGGGGCAAGAAACACGCGGACGAAATAGCGGGCAGAAGCTAGTTATTAGATAAACTAGAAGTAGGGGAAGACTAAAGAAACTATGGATGGACTGCGTGAGGGACGAAATGGCTCGAAGGCTACTACTTATACAACTACCGAGATGACGACTAATAGAGAAGATATAATCTGAATCTCGGAAACGGCTCCAACGATTTTCATGAAATTTTGCATGCGACAGGGAGGGGTTTGGGGCGATAAATCAATCGATCTAACTAAAGGTTTAATTTTTAGAAAACGTCAAACAAAAAAAAAACGAGCTAAGCTCGGGCATCCAGATATTTTTTATTAATACGACCTTATTGTACAGACGCCAGCACATCAAGCTACCGCAATCTGTCAAATTTCTTTGATCGATTTTCATCTTAATAACATAAGCATAAGGTTCATGTTCAATTGGGAAAATTTGACAGTTTGGGGTAGCTTGATGTGCTAGTCTGTACCATGTTTTTAAGCAAATAAATATATTATATATTCTATTCTATTCACGCTGCTCCACTGAAAGGTCTATACAAACATTTGAAGGATGTATGGAGCAAGCAGTAACATACAATTAAATTGGACAAAAAAACTTAAGCAATTCGATTCCGCGCCGTTTGTTTTCGTGAAAACGTTATGCAAGATGTTTTTGGTAACAAAATGTTTATATGGTTCCCAATACAACTGTAGCCATTGTATTCGCCCGATAGTAGATTTAGTAGGCTCATTGCGTTCCTTATGAAGTAAACTTTGACCGGTTATGATTTTTTTTCGATTGTGAGCAGATACACAGCCAATAGACGAATTTTCAACAAATTTTCTTAAGGTTTCAGGCACTGCCGCAGGTATTGTGTTTGCTCGGTACTAATTTTTTTAGGCTCATTACATTCGTTTTCATGCGAGCTTTCTTCGATAGGGATTTCTTTCATTTTTGAGCATATTTACGGCCGATATGACACGATATATGGAGTTATTTTGCTATTGTCAACTTCAAATAAATTTTTAACCCTATTTTGGCCAATATTTTTGTTGTTTCTCTCCATGCCCTGGTAGTGCTTTGTCAACTCTTGACAACGACTCCAGAACCAGTGTTCTAACTAAACACGTTTTTGCGCTATACAAATTGGAATTTCGATTCATTGTGAAAAATAGAGAGTTGCGCGCATGCGCATGCACACGCAACGTGACGTTATATGCCAATTTTATCCCGCTTAATTTTTTTAATAAATATGACCTATCTTTTAAATGCTTAAACTCTCGTAGTTATTAGCGTTTGAAATCTTACATGTTTTTGTCGGTCAGAAATATTGAAATTACCACCAGTAGGTACTCCAAGCGAAAAGACGTTTTCACGTCAAAAAAGATTTACATCGTATAAACAGTGTAAATATATTTTCTTCAACTTATGGTATGCCACAGGCAATTTAATCGCACCATGAAAATCTTAAAGTCTTGAATAAATATTCTCACGACTGCGTCAGTGAGTGTAGTTCGCTGAATTTTAGCCCAAATGTATCTAATATTTGAATTTTTGTTCTCGGTAGGCTGAGAAGAAGAATTAATATTCAGGATTATTACTGACTAACTCTTTTACCTTCCACAGACGTTAAGGATACCTTCCTCCGCTCACTTCAGTCTCCACGAGCTGGCTTTCGACGACATCGAAATGACAGACGACGACACACTCCGAGCCTGTCTCCGTATGTTCCTCGACCTCGACTTCGTGGAGCGGTTTCACATAGATTACAGCGTGCTCTGTCGATGGTTGTTGAGTGTCAAGAAGAACTACCGCAATGTAACGTACCATAATTGGAGGCACGCGTTCAATGTCGCGCAGATGATGTTCGCTATTTTAACGGTGAGTGATTTTTAAGAAATGCATTTGTAATGTAATGATTTTGCTCGATTTGACGTTTTCTTACATAATATTTCGTCTTGGCCAAAGAATCTTGTATTCATAACCCCAGATAATTAAAATTCCATAGCCACTTACAATTTTTGACTAACTTGAGCTTTATGATAAGTTGATTTTTGAGTAAGCATATTTTGTAAGTAATAAAAATATTCAAACATTTTTTTTGGTTGCAATAGAATATTAACTCTATCATGCACATTGAGATTATTGTTTTAAAACTTGATAATTATCGCAGATTCTGAATATCAATATAACTGCATTTTAAAAACTGACTGCATTATTTGCAGAAGGACCTAAACTAAGATGTATTCACGTACCTTCTTTGTCTTGTTCTGCCTAAACTGGCCGTACATAACTTACATAGCTTGACATTCGTTAATAATTGTAACTAGTAAGGTTCAGGTTACTCAAACTTGAGTAATATTTGGCTTTGCTTCAGGAGACGCAGTGGTGGAAGATATTTGGGGAGTTGGAGTGCCTGGCGCTGATCATTGGCTGCCTGTGCCACGACCTGGATCACCGGGGGACCAACAACTCTTTTCAAATCAAGTAAGTCACATTAAACTTCCTTAATAATAGAAATAAAATCTTTATTTTGCAATTGAACAAAATAGACAATATAAAAAAAAAAAATTGTACAAGTAACTAAGTGCGAATTTTACCAATGAAACTGAACGCGGTCAGCACATCTAAACCGAGCTTACGAGCTCGTCAGTATTCCATAGCAAATAATGACACTGACAGCTCTTCAACGTGGTTTCAGTAGTGTGTACGTAGTGTAGCAACACATGTGTTATCCAGTTACTGAGCAGTGCAGGTCAGACGGGAAGTCGCTCCTATTAAATACTAGTATTGAACACAGGGAAAAGGCTAGGCTGATGACGAAGTGTAGCAGCACAAATGCTGAAATTAATATTTATCACACTTTTCCATTTCCTGCAATACTTTTCAAATTACCAACGTATCAGACCCGAAATCACGTCGATAATTTTATAATAACGCGGTATTTCTGATGCTTAATTTTGGGCAAGTGTGTCGTTACGCTAATTTACTCTAAATGGAACTAAATGTAAGAATTTATAAGAAAGAAATAGCTCAAGTGCCTTTTACAATATAGAACCGCAACTATTTTTATTCAAAATCAAAAGTCATTTATTCAAATTAGGCTGAGAGTCAGCTCTTTTTGAACGTTAAAATAAAATTACATAAGACAGTCTTCCTAAAAACGCCTGCCCTTTACCACTTCCTATTGCTGTAGCTGGGAAGAAGAAGTAGCGCAACAAACTCCCCAGCAGCACAGCTGTCTGTTAAGTTAGAAGAACTTGATTCTATACAATAATAGGTAATTCAAATTACGAAACACAAAAAAAAGACATTAAATTTGCCATATGTCAGCTAGCACACGCCAATATACCATCAAAAATTGAAAACTAAAAATACTAAAAAAAAAAAAAAAAACGTAAACAGAACTTACAATCTAAATATTGCAAAATCTCACTACTAAATACTCACATCTCATAACCTCATTCCAGGGCGTCATCACCTCTGGCACAGCTGTACTCCACCTCGACGATGGAGCACCACCATTTCGACCAGTGCCTGATGATCCTCAACTCGCCCGGGAACCAGATCCTGCTCAACCTATCCTCGGATGACTACGAGAAAGTCGTCAAAGTGCTCGAAGATGCTATCCTATCCACCGATTTGGCTGTTTATTTCAGGTAGGATTTTGTTTCACATAACCTGGCATAGAATTTGATTTAGGTTATGTATGACATTTCTAATCATCAGTAGGATGTTACAGTGCGCGTCTATCATTGTAATTTAAACCTTATGTTAATGGCATAAAAGTCACATGATTCACGTAAGAGGCTTAAAGTTTTTTTTTTTCAAGAGACGCCCGTTATTTTAAAAACAGCGGTTTCTTGTGCTAGTTTCGGTTATCTAAGAACCCTATGTGCTAAGTTATCTCTTACTTCTATGTAAATCTGGTATCATAGAAGAAAGAGATGTGTCGAAATAACAAGTAGATCTAAGCTTACGGTGTATCCAAATCTGAAATGATATTACAGCTTCTGAAACTAGGAATGCTGGGCATTAATTGGGAACAGCCTATCCTCAGCCATAAATCTTTGGTCCAAAATTTACATAGCAAACAAGGTATTCAAAACGTCTTTACGTCACCTTTCAGCAAACGCAAAGGCTTCATCGAGCTGGTCAGCGAGGAGCGACAAGTGACGCCCAGCTGGGGCGAGTGCGAGGACCGCCGCGGTCTGCTGCGGGCGATGTTGATGACCGCTTGCGATCTCGCCGCGATCACCAAGCCTTGGCCCGTGGAGCGACGGGTGGCAGCCCTGGTGGCTGGGGAGTTCTTCAGACAAGGCGACCTGGAGAGGCAGAACTTAAATTTGACGCCTATTGTAAGTACCCATCTGTTGAATCTGACAAATTGACATTGCAGCGCCTTTAATATATAAGTATATAAATAATAAGGGTGGTTTTCATCGTGCAAGTGTGATTGACTATGCTTACTTGTATGTAGGGGATTAATGACGTTTTCACTAATACTCGGCCGGTGATCACCTGAATAAAAGCGCGCTCTTGGACTTTCAACTTTGGACGCTAAGCCGAACGTTGGAAATCAAACAGCGCTTGTCGCCGAAGTTAGTGAAAACGGGTTTCTTTTATCTATACCTTAACCAATCCAGGGCTAATTGGACGGCCGAACGCAGTCGATGCAAAAAGTTGAGATGGTTAAAATAAACTCACACTAAGGCCTCTGTTTGCAACAACCATGCAACCCTGATGACTCGCCCCCTGCCGGAGGCGCTACGCGGGGGTCGTGCGGTCCATGGCCCTATACGGGCGCCGGTGTGGGCGCCTACATTGCGGCGCAAACCGGCCCGCCGGATGAAGGCGTCCCATAGGGTCATGGTCATTCGGATGGTCTGGAGATACCGCACGATCTCCGATGAGGCGGCGGGCCTTGCCGAATTGCCGCCATGGAATCTGGAGGCAAAGGTCCTCGCGCACATTTGGGATTAGCGCGAGGAGGCCAAACGCCGGGGGCGTAACTCCGCTGCCGCAAGAATTCGCGGCACAGCGAACAGAGCTCCGGCGGGATCTCATGCCGACATGGAGAGTGCGATTGTCGCAACCCAGTGCTGGGCGCCACGATTGGGGCGATAAGTCCCCTCTTCGAGGAGGCGATCGGCGGCGGCGATCTCTCGCGTTCGGCCTTGGTTCAGGCCATGCTACGGAGCGAGAGTGCATGGGTAGCCGTCACCTCCTTCTGCAAAGTAGTAATGCTCGCGCACGTGAGGGTGAGGCAATATATGCGCCCTCACGGCCTTAGTCGCTGCAGGAGACGCCCTGGGCGTCGGGAATCTCAGGCTGATTCCCAGCCACCGTAGGCGCGGGCTTGCGGACGGCGATTAATGAGTAGCTCGCTGTCCGGTAAGGACCAAGCCCGGGTCGATGGCGCGATGTGTTCCACGCGCGCCTCAAAGAGATGTCAGCACCAACTGGTGGGGTCCGAGATACCGTCGACCCTGGCACACAGGCAACTGAGGGAACACGGGTGGGTTTTAGTCAGTAAAAGTCTGACACGCCCTCCTGCTCCACCCAGAGCGGGAAAAGCTATTTGATGATTTCCCAACCAAAAAACCTGAACCTGATGAATCACAGCTTCGTGATGTATGTGTGTAAATTAGATACTTTATTTAAAGTTGTGTTAATTTATTTCAGGACATAATGAACAGAGATAAGGAAGATGAGCTCCCTGCTATGCAAGTCAAATTCATCGATACTATCTGCCTGCCCATATATGAGGTAATCATTTATTTTATTATTTGAGTTCTTCTTCTTAGCGTATTGAGAGCAATCTAAATACAGTCAGCCCAGAATTTGGCTACGAGCTTGGCACTTTCAGCGGCGTCCTTCAATTCCAGTAGCGTGCAGACAACAGGACACGTTGGACACGATATTAAGTGGTCCATTGTTTGTGGGACAGCACCACATTATATACTCCAGGGCGGAGTCATCTGTGAATCTCCACCTGAGTAGGTTTTCCTTACTTCGGTCTACTTGAGTCCGGAGTTTATAGAAACTTTATCACTAAGAAAATTATGTTGATAATATTATAGCAATGTGTCAACATTCTTCTCGTTTTATTTCCAGGCGTTCGCAGTCCTGTCGCCGGCCTTACAGCCGATGCTCGACCGTGTGAAGAGCAACCGCAGCCACTGGATCGACCTCTCCAACAACGACAATGGCGAGAAATTCGACTACGGGCAACTTGACAAGGAGCTGCCGGAGAGAACCGACAAATCAAGCATCAGTTCCCAGATCGTGGATGACACAGAGAACACGTATGAGGGAGACAGCAGTGGTGCTGTCAGCCTCTCCTCAGAAACCAACTCCAAATACGAGAACCTCGAGAACCCCGTGGTGGGCCTGCTGTGCAACAACGTCCTCACTCTCCGAGACCCCAACAAGTTCTGTCAACTCAATGACTTTTAAAAGTTCTAGACTATTACAATGTGATAAAGTGAATAAGCGGCTTGTTAGTGCTCCCACGTTTCAAAGGCCAATAGCGAAGCCAAATCGTCCATTTAGGATGTTAGGATTAGAATACATTAAGTTTCTAAGTATCTAGCACAACTAACAATGAAATTTCACTAAGTTTTAATTGTGATTCGTAAATTGTATTGCATTTTAGAAAATGAATTTATTCGTCATTGCGTGTCTGTCTCTTTGTTTGTTATGTCACATCATTATTCTCCTATTGGTCTGCTTGGAATGTTGGACGATTACGTGAATAATATGCAGTTCGCGAGTTTCTACTGACAGCTGTGTGATATTCGTTTAGTAAATAGATGATTTAGTCGAATTTGAAATTTATCTAAACGCAAGGCGTAATTATTCGATAAGTTGTCATGACCATCGCCGCACTATTTTTATACACTTCATTATGTAGCTTTACATTTTTAAGTACCTATAAGAGAAAAATTTACAAGTAGGTATGTAATGTTTTAATTTACCTCATTCGTCTATTCCTACTACGTATTACATGAAGTCGTTTCGTGTGTGTCGATAGTTTTGGTATCATTTAAGATACATTTTACAGCTAATGAAATATTCAATTTCTCATAGAAACAAAAATATTTCGACTTTTTAAAATACTCTAACCCACGCTAACCGCAGTAAGTGTAACAATACAGGGCCTAACTGTCGTGACGTAGTTGTATGACCAAAATACCAAAAAGTTTTTATGTAGTTGTTGTACTAAAAATCTTATTATTTTCTATTATTCGGATTTATCATTAATTTTTTCATACTTATGTAATTCATTTGGAAAAAAATATATTATAAATTCTATTATTAAAAACCTCTGATTATGAGTATGTGTGTGTGCGGAAAATATGATAGACACTTACGATAGTTTGTGTACATCAACTAATAATTTTCAGTCGCACAACGTAATTTTTGTAAATAATTAATCAATGTTATAAATACTGTACC
Source organism: Antitype chi (assembly GCA_947359405.1). Classification (NCBI taxonomy): domain Eukaryota; kingdom Metazoa; phylum Arthropoda; class Insecta; order Lepidoptera; family Noctuidae; genus Antitype; species Antitype chi. The sequence goes on from OX375826.1 coordinate 9,204,101, forward strand.
TAATACTAACATGTTGTAATTTTGGTAAGTACTTATTATAAATTCGGGTTTTCTCTATTAATTATACATTGATAATTTTGTTCTACATGCTTATAGGAACCGTGGCCTCGCAATAATTATTTTCAAGACAGTTACGGCACCCGCTGATCCATTCCAATATTATTTTCGATTAAAATAGTTTTCTTTGCATCGATTTTGTTTGTGTTGTCCATCAAGTTTTGTAGTAAACGTGTCAATTATAAAAGCTAACAGAATATTGTTTTAAGTAACGTGTCCGTTTTTTTTAATCTTAAAGAAACTGCTAACTTTGTTTCGCAAGTTTTTATTAAACTGCAATATTATGCATGTTTTTTTTTTAAATAAATGGACATTTGCTAGTTGTTCTTCTAGTCTTTTATTAAATTTGACTACGATCATGTTTTAATTTGGATTCGTTTTGTACTTTTTAATAGAAATGATAGCATTCTAACGTACAAAGTTGTAAAACTTTTAAGATTGAGAAATTACTTTCAACTCTATGTATGCTTTATATTTGGAAGCAAAACAATTTCGAGTCGTTACTTCACATTTTGGATCGAACTTCTCTTTCATTCATTATTATGACCAAATCCTCCAGAACGAAAGTTAAAAAAAAATTGTAATTGGAATAATTCTCTCTATAAGCATTAGATATTTACATGAAAAAAAATCTCAAATTAATTGTGGTAATAAAACTATGTACAACATTAATTTTAAGATTGCTGTAAGTATTATTAGAAAGTAATTAGAAAATTAATAATTGTAATTCACTAAATGACGAGTCGTATGGTGTGTGAATAATTATGGAGGTTGTTTTGTTCCAAACAAAAAATGTTATTTATTTATGATTAAACAAATTTTGAAATAACTAACGACTTTCATTTATTATTTATTTATTTATTTTATTTATTTATTTATTTATCACAAACCCTGCTACCATTACAGGAAAATCCTAATGCGGTAGCGTGGTCCTTAATTAAACTATCTTAAATAACTATCTTAAATAACTATCTTAAATAACTATCTTAAATAACTATCTTAAATAACTATCTTAAATAACTATCTTAAATAACTATCTTAAATAACTATCTTAAATAACTATCTTAAATAACTATCTTAAATAACATAACACATACAACATTATTTTTGTGAATTCATTCAGAGAACACGTAAATAAATCGATCCTGTCAGCCGTGTCATTCAGTGTGTGCAAGGCGCGCGTCAATGGCGCTTTGCTGAGCAAGTTGGTTCGTGCGTGTGGCACTGCTAGCAACCGTGGCTTCCGGCGCCGCGAAACGTAATTGTCAGGCACATTCAGACAAATCTCCTTCAAAACACCGGAATTATAGGTCTTACCACGTAATAGTTTGAATACATATGATGTAATAGCTAAATCCCTCCTTGTCTCGAGTTTGTTGTACCCGACCATACCGATAACGAATAAGGTTGGGTACATTAACGGATAGAAGGGATAGACACCGTATAGCTTCATGTACAAAAATCTGGTGAATTTGTTTTGTATGCGCTCCAACATAAGGTTATATTTTGTCTCATGCGTTTACAGTCATTATCTTAATTTTTGGTTTAAAATTCCGTTTTTGAGTTTTCGTCAAATCAAATAGCATCACAAACTAGATGTCCTAGGCATATAAAAAAACTGAATCTTCATCCCTAAAATATTTTTAACCTTTATGTATGGAACCCTACAAAAGATATTATCAGCTGCAAAAGGAATTCAGTTTTTTCCCGACAAATTAAAGGCCTTTTGTGCATAATCGTGCTTTTAGGAATGTCGCAAGTACCTAGGGATTCTTCACGAGTTGCTGTCTTGCTGGGCATTGGTTACCTTGCATACAAATGGTTATCTGTATATGTACGCAAGGTTAAAGTACCGTACTCCTAGTATAGGTTTATGGTAGGAATGATTGTATTTAAGTAGGTGCCCGCAATATCTCAAGAATCGTTTAGTCGTAAATTAGTGTCCGACCAATGGCGATGGTTAGGTTTCGAATACCCTATTTGTTAGTGTTCTGAAAGTCTGGAAACTGTTTGTTTGGGAGATGTCATAACGTTGGTATATATGGTAACGACATGAAGAACGGAAGATTGTAGCCGTCTTGAAGATAGCTATCTGGAATCTTTAGGTGCAGGACGTCAGCGCCGCGCGGACAGGTAGACCTACACACACACCGGGATAAAATCTGGATAGGTAAACATCCTCCCTACACACCCTTCACATCCATGCGATCACGCCCGTCCGGAACAGTGATTCATACACGAAATATCTCAAGGGGTCATTGTACCGTTATCGCGAAAAAAATTTAGCTGTTCCCTACATTTATGTTCGCATAACTCGTCAAAATGTAGGGAACCCTTCAGATATTTCGTGTAATAATAAGTAATACTTAAGTAATTTATTTTGTATGAATAGATAGACCTTATATATTTCTAATGTAAAATCAATGCATAACAGTTTTACATTGGCCACGAAGACCCTTGTTTATAATTTCGCGTACTGTGGAATACGCGTCTATGCAGTAAGCGTGTGGGCAGCGGATTGGCCCGCAATCCACATGGACATGCGCCTTCTTCGCAACGGCCAGGCGATAGATTATTCCCTATATCATGGCGGAACCGGCACCGGACGAATATATGAGCGGCTTGCTACATAGGTACTCTTCCTCTAGTCTCTCGATATCTACATTTGGTTGTTCTGTGCTCGCGATGGTGTACGTTGTTGGAATTGCCTTTTTAGAGATCAGGTAAGGGCGAGGGTATCTCGGCGAGAGTAGGTAGCGGATTTTTCGCTCTCCAGCATTAGGTACATTGTGAATGATACAAAATTATGTTTGATATATATCTAGGACTGACATACATTGTCGCGTCACTGCGGAAACGAACTGGACACCGTTGTCCGAAATAATCCTGCGGGACAGACCGAACTGTATGAAATTCCTTGCTGAGGACATAACCGCAAAGCTTCTGCTGTTGCTTCATTTATAAAATAATGTCATTTAGGTAATTTTAACAATTTTTTCTTAACTCCATTACTTTGGTTTCAATTTTAGCCGTAACTAGAAGTGGAGCCGAAGGTTCGGTTACGGTTTCGGCTGAAAATCGTGTTTCAGTCGGACACTAATCGTAGACCTATATCTAGGTAACAAAACTTCAACTTCAACTTTTTGGTAAGATTCTCCAAAATATTTGAATGGGATGATGAAAAAAATTTATGTCAGTGTGATACTTTTAAAGTTGGTTATTGGTATTGAAGTTTAGTGAAACACAAACAATATTAAATTGTGGAAAATACTTAAACAACTGCGAATTATTCCTCACTTCTGACAATTTTTGACGATTTCCTGCCCTATAATTTACATTAAACAAAAGATAAAATAAACCCTCTCGACACAATGTCGAAGCTCCAGGACATCGCCAACCCGGAAATCATATTGCTTCTTACCGAAGCGTATGAGAAAGAGAAACGTTTGCGTGCATTTTGGGTTAGCAAACATACAGATCAGATACTGATGGCGGCCACACTCAGCAGAGAACCTACTAATTATTTCGAGCAAGATGTCATCAAGAACGCCATGGAGGAAGCTATGGCTACGATCAGTCGAGACCATAAAGATTTTGCTCGTAATAGGAAAAAAGTACCAATCTTCGATGTGAAAACCATACCAGATATTAGGAACATACGACATGAGAATTCACTCATCAACCTTGGTGTCGGAGACGCCAAAGAGGATCCTCGACTAGCGCGACCAGACACTGACTTGTCACCTGATCCATTAATGCGCCCCATAGATGCAAAGACCAAAAGAATATTATTCAAACCGCAGCCTCACTTTGGTAGGGTGAAGTATCTAAATACTAGGGCGAAGCAAATACCGGAGAAGAGGTACTATCTTCCGGAATGCGTGAGTTGGGATTATGGTTGGCGTATGGGTGACAGTAAAATGAAACAGGAACGTCAATATGCTCGACACTGGGAATTGCAAAAGACCTTGAAGAATCGTGTGGGGCCGGCACAAAACCCGGTCCATTACGAGACAGGAATGCAGAGTACCTTCCAAAAATGTATGTAAATCGTACCTACTAAAGTAAATCAACTCAGCCTATTGCAGTCCACTGCTGGACATAGGCCTCTCCCAGTCTGCGCCACAACATTCTGTTCTCTGCCTTCCGTATCCAGTCTGTCCCAGCCACCTTTATAAGGTCGTCGGTCTATCTAGCTGGGGGGCGTCCCACACTACGTTTGCCGATACGTGGTCTCCACTCCAGGACTTGTCTGCTCCACCGTCCATCGGTCCTTCGACAAACATGGCCAGCCCACTGCCACTTCACCTTGCTCACTCTACAAGCTATGTCGGTGACTCCGGTTCTTTTCCGAATAATTCCATTCCTGATTTATCCTTCAAAGAAACTCCGAGCATAGCCCGCTCCATAGCGCGCTGAGCAACCTTAAATTTGTGGACCAGCCCAACTGTCAGTGTCCACGTTTCGGCACCGTATGTCATCACGGACAGAACGCGCTGGCTGAAGACCTTTGTTTTCAAGCATTGCGGAATAGGCGACGAAAAGACTTGACGTAGTTTCCCAAACGCTGCCCAACCCAACCGGATCCTCCTGTTGGCTTCTTTCTCAAAGTTGTGTCTACCGAGCTGGATGACTTGCCCTAGGTAGACATACTCCTTCACAACTTCGAGAAGCGACCCTTCGTTGTGGATTGGACTTGGCTAGACGTGAGAATTGCACATGACCTTCGTCTTGTCCAAATTCATGCCAAGGCCAACCCGCTGAGAGGCTCCGTTTAGGCTGTGCAGCATCTGGTCTAACTGTTCCAGTGTCTCTGCCATTATGACGATGTCATCGGCAAACCGAAGGTGTGAGATGTATTCGCCATTAATAGTGACACCCTGTCCAATCCAGTCCAACGTCTTAAAGACGTCCCCCAACGCATTGGTGAACAGTTTCGGGGATATCACACCTCCTGTCGCACCCCTCTGAGCCGTTGGATGGGGCTTGTTTGCTTATCCTGGATCTGGACAGTCATCGTAGCAGCGTTAAACAAACATCTCAACACTTCGACATAGCGCCAGTCAATTAGAGTTGCAGAGAGACCAGAACTACCCATATTTCGATTCAGTCGAAGGCTTTCCGTAGTCCACAAATGCTATATACAGCGGTTGGTTGTACTCTTCAGTCTTCTGTACAATTTGCCGAACAGTATGGATTTGGTCTACGGTACTGAAGCCTTTTCGAAAACTGGTTTGTTCTGGCGGCTGGAACTCGTCAAGACTTCTGGCGAGATGATTCGTGACGACCCTCGTGAACAGCTTGTATACGTGGCTCAGAAGTCAGATGGGCCTATAGTTCTTCAGCAAGGGTTTGCCACCTTTTTTGAAGAACAGAACCACCGCACCTCTGCTCCACGCCTCGGGCGTTGTACCCTCTTGGATGACGGAGCTGACGAGACTCGCTAGCTCTCTTAGACTGGAGCCCCACCCTCTTTAAGGAGCTCTGTCGTTATTCCGTCATCACCCGGTGCCTTGTTGTTCTTAAGCTGCTCGAGAGCCGCCCTAATCTCGCACTGGTCGACATCTGGGATGTCCTCCGTGTAGTGGCGCGTTAATTCAGCTCGATGGTCATCTGTACTATGTTCCGCTGGTTTTGCCGTCAGCGTTGAGTAAAGATGCTCGAAAAATCCTCGACTTCTTTGAGTATCTCGGACTTTGAAGTCATGATTCTGCCATCCGCAGTTCTTAGTTTCGTCGGATGGGACCTCCCTAATTGCTGAGCGAATACTTTCGACCTTAATGTCGCGATTGAAAAAAACCGAGGACTAAAGTAAAGCGATTCATTAAACAAGGGAGTAATAGCCTTACGAAAAAAATAGACATTGTAGTCGTAATTTGCTACAGATATTATTGATATAGGTTTTATTGTTAATATTATTAATATGGTATTTATAGTTTGATTTAGCTAATAATTCCAAACTTGTTAAAAGTATTACCTTTAGTTACATCATTAATTTTACTATTATGATTTATTGTATGTTTTCGTTTTTTCTTTCTAAGTTTCAATAAATAGGTAAGTTTGTACTTATTTAATGGATAATGATAATATAATGTTTCAATATACTTAATGTGCATTTTTATTTTATAAATTCTGTTGCGGTCCTGTTTTCTGACTTCCGATTTGAAATCACCAACATTGTTCCTTCTCTGTTTTCTCAATCACAGGAGGAAGGAACATTGTTGAAAATCCTTTGCCCAGCAGTGGAACCGTGGTTGCGTTTCCTGTGGAAAGACTTAACTAAACTGATCTGATGATCTCTAAGCGCGAGATAAGGTAAGCTACGGAACGTGTGGGTCCATTCCTACCAGACCCAAGTAGTGTAGTGGACCGGGTAAGATGTGCTATGAAGATGCACTTTACGTGTACCTGCGTAAAAAACTTAGTTTCCTTGAACCTCTTCCACAAGAGGTAAGTAAAGCTATGAAGTTGAAATAAACCTACCAAGATCATAAATAAAACATGCTGCAGGATAATTGGAAAAGTCAAATATTCTCAACAAAGGACCAGATTATTAGAAACTAGCAAAGGTTTTCGTAATCGACGATGAGTATGATTGACGATGAACGAAACTTACCTATGCACTGATGGATGAGCTGTTTTGTGACCCATTTTCTGATAAATCAGAATCAAGATGTTATGAAGGTATACAAGTTAGATTAGCCAATCAGCATTCAAGTTTTCAATCGCCTTTGGAGAGCTTAGGTTTTTTGCAATCATCCTAATAAAAATTCTTATGATTACGAAATTGTTATTAGTTTCCCGTAGTCCTAAGGTTTTCGCAAAGATTTGATTTTTACCTAATTATCCTGGGCATTCCTGGGACATAATATATCTATGGTCTGGCCTCTATGGTCTAGTGGTCGCAAGCGCTACTGCTGAATATAAGATCTTGGGTTCGATTCCCAGATCGGACAAAATAAAGTATTATTGGTTTTTCCATCAGGATTTTCTTAGTAGCACCCCGGAGTCTGGATTTGTGCCCGGGTGATGGCAAAAAACGCGTCCCCTATTACATGGGACCTAAAAATAACTGGAGAAATGTGAGTGCACTGCGGGTAGACCTGTGCCCAAACGTTCGGGGATTACAGGCGTCATGTTATGCTTTGTTTATACAGGGTGTAAGGGCAACGCTTCCGAAAACGAAGACAGGTGATAGGGGGCCCTGGCACAGAGGCAACTGTGGGACATGGGTGGGTTTTAGTCAGTAAAAGTCTGACACGCCCTCTTGCTCCACCCAGAGCGGGAGAAGTTATTTGATGATTTCCCAACGCAAAAAAAAATAATGGCTAGTGAATCTCTCAGTTTTTTTTTTTACAATTTTTGTCTATTTTTTTAGCATTTTTTGTACATTATGTTGTGAGAATAGTTAAATAAACCATTATTTGAGATTAAACACATTTAAAAAAGCCACCAAGGCCAGGCGGCCACTTTAGGTTTAGACATCTTTTGTAAAGCGCCGCCAAAATAAATTAAGTAGAAACATTACAGAAGCGTCAAACGTTTTATATTGATGCAAAATTGCATTTAGGTTGTTTAAATAACCTACGTTCTGGCTTCGGAAGCGTTTCTCTTACACCCTGTATACCTAGACATCCTTCGCTAAACCTTTATACCGTTTAATGGAAAAGTAGCCTAAAGTCCCGTATACATCGGAAACGCTATAGTTATTAATAATAAGTAAGTATTTCTTTTCTCACCACAATAAACATTGCAGACATTAATTACACTTACGGTACATGATATGGTTTGGTTTACTGTGGGAGACTGGTGCCTAAGCTAGGCTTTAAGGGCCTGTTTTTCAGGTCACCACGTCTCCACCCTCTAGCCGTTAGCTACATTTCAAAATAATAACAAAAACAAACAGTTTTGAATTAGGAGGTGGTATAATAGCTTTTAGAGTCATTATGTAGCTCAAAAAAAAAGTGTTTAAAATAAAAATTTAAAATGAGATTAAAAAAAAAAACAAAATAGAGAGTTGGGGGTCATTTTGCAATTTGCCCTTCAGTGTCAGGTTCTCAGGTTGTGTGATGATTGAAATATGATTCGCGACAACAAAGATGTCTTAGCAGAATTATAACTATTACAGTTATCTACTTCTTCTTAGCCGGTACACTCTTGGCAGAGCGGTCGTGGTCGTCACGTAGTCGTAGTTATGAAGCGGGCAGAATGAATACGCCTTACGATATCCCGCCATCTGTCTCTGCTGAAGGTGATTCTACTGCATTCGTTTATGGAGCTGCCCACAGTAGATTAAAGTCATTGACAATACAACCGTAATTTAGTTCATTTAATCCCATTGAATGCCAATTCATGAAAAAAACATTGATGATACGCATTGTGTTAGCCAGCGACCTGATTGTAGAGGTCAGATAGGCAGTCGTTCCATGTAAAATACTGGTATTAAGCTGCATCTGGTATTTAATTTTTTGGGTGGGAAATCATCAAATAACTTCTCCACAGCGGGAAGGCGTGTCAGACTTTTACTGACTAAAACCCACCCGTGTTCCTTCAGTTGCCTGTGTGCCAGGGGCCACGGTATCTCTTTTGAACAACCTGCATTCCTGGCAGGCATCGGCCCTTTCGGACCCCAACAGTTGGTGCTTACATCTCTTTGAGGCGCATGCAGAACACAACGCGCCGTCGACCCGGCCTTGGACCTTACCGGACAGCGAGCTACCCATTACTCGCCATCTGCAAGCCCGCGCCTACGGTGACCGGTAATCAGCCTGGAATAACAATCCAAATACAATTAAAACCGAAATACAATGAAAAGCAATATTAAAAATCTAAATGAAATCAGAATTAAAAATCAAAATGAAATTAGAATCCTAAACAAAATTAAAATCGTTATTAAAATCAAAATCAGCACTAAAATTAAAATCATGATGGATTCTCACAATGCTTGGTTTTAACATCGAGAGTTGAAATATCATTGCGCGTAAAAATAAGTGTGTGCGTAAACTATATACACTTGTGTTCATAGTTTGTGGTCTCCCTCTCTCTATGAAAAATTATAATCACATAATATGCAACCTCACCTTTTCCGTGGTAAAAAATCTGCATTCCGCCCCAGGGCGGGCCCAGGGCGACCCCACGGTCAGTGGAGTATCGGTCAGACTCTAACTAACTAAAAACCATCCCGGTGTTCGCTTCCCACACTTGGACTAGCGATTATGGGAACTTTTGCGCCTTCCACGATCGCTGGCTGGCGGCTGCGAGCTTACCTAAACTCAGCTTAGGTCTTGGTTTAGGGTTGCCAACTTTTTCAAGAAGAAGTAGATAATTTCTGACTTCAGAGAGAGTAAATAAAGAGTACAACTTAATAAAATAGAGTACCATTTATTCATTTTTAATTTATAATTCTACGTTAATATAAGGATCAGGTGCTCATTATAATCAACATTTATAAAGCCCAGTTCCTCTCTTGTCGACACTTCACATTCATGACCGACAAATAGTCAAGTCTCACAGTGGAAAATGTAGAAAAACCCCCAAAAACTAAACAACTTGCCTCAAAACATTCAGTTCATGTAAAAAGAGTATTTTAGCGTACTCTCTTAGTGTTATAATATCTAGTACACCCTTAAGGAAAAGAGTACAATATTCTATTTTAGAGTACGGTTAGCAACCGTATCTTGGTCTGCACCCGGCCTTACTCCTTGCAGATGATACGCGCAAGGTTCTATTCCCGCGCGGAGTTGTGTTGCTGGCAGAATGAATTATTCCATTTGTATGGTAAAGAAAAGAACATCTCGCAAAGTCGCACCAAAGTCGCAACATTAAAGGAGGTTACACATCAGACGCAATATACGTCGCGTAATATGTCTGTGTACGCGTTCTTTTCTTTACCATACAAATGGAATAATTCATTCTGACAGCAACACAACTCCGCGCGGGAATAGAACCTTGCAATACGCAGAGCAGAAGCCAATCATTACCTACGCCACTGCCACCAACCGTCAGAGATATCAACTATTATAGACAGACACTATTCTTGTTTTTACTAACTCTTACAAAAGTCATAGCAAAAGGTAAGCGAAACTGCATCGGATAATTGGTTAAGAACCGATTTTTTGGAAGAAAAAGAAAACTCATCACTGCACGATATCGATTAAATAAAATAATTGGTGACTTAGCAAAAAAAAATTCCTACGAATATTGATACAATGCCTACTAAGGTATCAACTCTGTCTTATCTTCGGGGAAACCTGGCGCAATGTTATGTTACGTGTAACGCATGTTATCGATTTAAACCATAGTAACTAACCACCATACAATAATTAAGTATCCGTGTACATTGCAGCGTCATCCATTGCTTGTTTTAGGCCCTTCAGCAAAAACGCGCTCGCATAAAACCGGTAACTAAACGCACGACATTGCTTACTAATATTCAGCCAATCAAGTGGCGGCAAAGGATCACCCCAGATGGCGTGTTTTCCCGCCAAAATTTTCATCAATAACACTGCGCATGTTGCTCTAGTAAATACCTGTCTCTTTCCCGTATTATGGAAAGTGAGAGGGAAAGTAGATAACCTCCAAGAATACACGCATGCGCGGGAAGAAGCCTTTTAGAAAAAAAATGTTGGCTAGACAGCGCGTTTTCGTTTTCCGCGACTCACATCACTGAAAATGCTGTGTGTTTAATATAGTGCAGTGAAATTGTACATTATTGTAAATTTTAATAGAATGTTGTAAATAAATATTAGTTTACTGCTTGTAGTGTACGTAACTAGGTAAAATTTATAGAAATAGTGAATATTTATTCATATACATTAGTGCTATAAATCAAATGAGCTAGAAATTGCAGTTAATCCGAGTTGATTATTCGGAATGGGACTGTGTATTTGAAAATAGAAGATCCAAGTTTAAATTTGGTGAGTTTATTGTGTTTCATTTGCTTTTTTTAGTGCCAGGTGGAATAATGTGCCACCTAATAATAACCTGTGTACCCAGTTCATTATCATGTACGATGCTGGAATACGTCTGACCTTCTTAGCTTTGTTTATTATGAATACCGTTATTTTTATATTAAACATGTGCTCATCTCGATACTCTGCAGGACTAAATGAAATCAGCCGGATCGATACGTTCGCTATAACATCATAATACAGTGCATGGTGTAACAGTAACCCCATGGCTTTTTAATGATTTTGTAACTAGGTTTTAATTTTGACACATTATTTATTTAAGTAAACACTTTGGTGTAATAATCAAGCATATTTTGAAAACATGGTAGGTTATACAAATACGCCATGATATAAGTTGAGAAAAAAAGAAAAACGTAAAAAAAAATTCGTGAAAAATACAGCAATGAAGTTTTCCTCCAAAAAGTATTGTCACTAAAGTTCAAACCTCTTTTCGTGCTAAAAGTTTTAAAAACTAATGTTGGTTGCTTTTTTTTGCACTATACGTCAAAATTATGATTAAATAAAATTATATGTCTGTTGCATTCACGATGTTTGATGATAATTTAATTTGTAAAGTATTTGCTTCTAATAATGGATAAATGAACATAATTTCTGTAATAAAAATAGTGACTAGATAAATGTGAAAATTCGCGGGTTCAGCAATAAATTTTGTTACATCGGTTTCAATTTCAAGGTAAAAATATAGTATTATTTTACAATTTACTAGTTTATAGTCTAGTCAGCTCATTTAGATATTGTGTTCGTATTGTTTGTATCGTGTATCTATTATTATTTACTGTATTTGTGGAGTAAAACTTGATTGAATGTCGTAATATTTCAGATAAAGTTAGAAATACTACCAACCCGCACTGAGCCCGCTCGGTGGATTACGGCCCACTCCCTCTCACAGAGAGGAGGCCTGTGTCCCAGCAGTGGGAACATTATAGGTCGATAATGATGATAGCAAAACTGCTGAATTATTAATTGGGCGTCATTGGTTTACATTACCTACATTCGACGCAAGAAAACAATTATGAAATTACATTTCATTAAAAGTCAGGGGTAACTAAGCAATTTGCACTATACTCAGGCTTACCTCTGCGTAGCCTATTTCCAACTATTTTTGGGGTCCTAACCGGATTCAGCTGAATACCAATATTTTACATAGAGCAACTGGCCATCTGACCTCGACAATCAGATTGTTGGGTAACACAAACCCCTTGGTAAGACTGGTTGTCTTGACTTTCGGGCTTCTGAGGACCCGTAACGACTGTCAAAGATCCTCGAATGACAGGCGGGACCGACAACTTAAGGGCCTACGTCCCATTCGGTAGCGTAACACGGTCACTTTATGAACCCTACTGCTCATTAACGGCTTGTCTTGAAGATTTGAAAAATATATGATTTTGCTATAGATTCATATAGATCATTTTGCCCGAAGTACTTTTTTTGTATGGTTAATACTTTTGCTGTAAAAAAATATTTTCCAACACGCAATATTTTGGCTTCTATTCCATACTCCTACTAAACGGCTTCGTTATTTGGAAAAAAAAATACACTGAAAAATAGATAGTTAGAGGTACCACAGAATCGCCGAAGCACAATATTGTAAATTAATCAAAGGAATATCCCCATTTTGAGATAAAGGCTCAGAGGGGCCCTGCGCGGACGCGGGCGGCAGTCGTGCTTTAGCATACAAACGGGAGATGAGGATACTATGGCCCTCAGCCATGCTTTACGAGGCAAGGAGGGGTCTCGATATGTTAAGATGACCACACTGCCACGGACCGACCGCGGCAAGCATAGTTTAACCTGATAGATCGACTTTTTCGGCTTTTATTACGTAGCCTCGAAACCCTATGGTTCTAAATATCATGCTTTTCATGGGTTTTCATAGCAGTAAGAATGATGTAGGCAATACTCATTAAATATGGCAACAGCATAAACATATGGTTTCTCTAAGGGATGTGCCATACTGGTCATATATTTTGTATGTAGCAAGCTTGCTACATATAAAATAAGTGTAACGACGTTAAACATAGAAAGTATTTTCCCATACAAACTAAATGTATGGCTAGTATCGCACATCCCTTAGAAAAACATATGTTTTTGCTATACATAGCCATATTTTACGTGTCTTGCCTGTCTCAGTTTGAATACTTGCGTAAGTAGCTACTAGAATGTTCATTTACAGGATAACTTTGACAAAGGTAGACAGGAATTGTTTACTAACAGAGGGTACGATTTGAATAGACACTTCACCGTCCTACCCTTTGAGTTCGAACCTTGGGGTCTATCTCCTGTCAAGTATTACAGAAATAGAATGTTAACACAAACCAAGGTAGTATAAACAAAATAGCTTTACAGTTTACGGGTCTGTCTGTACTGCGACCACTATGAAGATCTTCTAAACTAGGTAGATATATAAAAGAGCCTGGAATCATGTGCTGAATGAACCTATACAAGGTGTAACAGAATGAACGCAAGACCTGAGAGTAGTTTGTTCCTAATTGACTTCTGAATCGATTTCAGTAACTTTTAATATCAGTATTTTTTTTTTAAATTATGTATTTTACCATACCTACCAGTGATTGAGCCAAAGAAAATTCAACCTTATGCAATAAGAAATAAGACTCAATTTTAAATGCATAAAGTAATGCTTGGGTTGACACGTCTTTCTAATAATATCAGTTAGTAAAAAAAAAATAGTTTTGGTCATCGTATTATACTTTTAACTCAATACTCAAATTGGGGTGTATGAGGTCTTGCGTTAATTATGTTACTCGTTATAAGTTTACTACAGCAAAACAAATCGTATTTGGTTCAGTTTTAGCCCTGCCTAAACAACGTTAACTTTTTATGGTGTTGCAGATATTTTTTGACGCATTCACGTGACTCCAGCCTCGTCCTTCTCATCCACCGCCTCTACCCCAACTTATTTGGGATCGACCCAGCATATATTTTTTCTTCTTCCATAGCCATTATTGTCAGTATATCAAGTAACTCTTAGTTTTCTTAGCTCCTAGTGTTCCCACTGTTGGACACAGGCCTATATGTGAGAAGGAGTAGGCTCAATGCGGGTTTGGTTTTTTTTTTTTTTTGAGGATGGGAAATTATCAAATAACTTCTCCCGCTCTGGGTGGAGCAGGAGGGCGTGTCAGACTTTTACTGACTAAAACCCACACGTGTTCCCTCAGTTGCCTGTGTGCCAGGGGCGACGGTATCTCTTTCGAACAACCCGCACCCCTGGCAGGCATCGGCCCTTGCGGACCCCACCCTTTGGTGCTGACATCTCTTTGAGGCGCGCGTGGAACACAACGCGCCGTCGACCCGGGCTTGGTCCTTACCGGACAGCGAGCTACCCATTACTCGCCGTCCGCAAGCATGCGGGTTTGGTGAACATCATATTATTATGTCAGCGAATTTTTGTTTTTAGGCGTGCCGGTTTACTCTCGACGTTTAGGTATATTGTCATAGCATATTAATTAATTACACTAAATACATTTTGGGGGTCTAACAGTTTAGTGAAAGGCAACTACAGACGCATATTACTAATATAACTAACTTTTGCCAGCGGCTTCGCTCGCATGTAGGTCAAAAATTATCCCACGTGAAGGTATTACCGGGACAAAAGTTATCCTATGTGTTAATCCAGGTTATAAACCTTCTGTGTGCCAAATTTCATCCAAATCCGTTCAGCCGTTTTTGCGTGATTGAGTATATAATAAACATTCATTCATTCATTATAGTGGGATAACCCTGCTCTTGATTATATGGGACGCTGTTACCAAAACTACAAAATACCTTTTTGGCATCATTGAATATCGATAGGAATCTAATAAAGAAACAGAACGTTTAAACTATGTCAGAGTGCATTAAAAACATTCGTACATACGTTTCTTTTGACTAGAGTCGGTTATAACCAGAGATCGGATATTCGGATGCATATTCACCTAAAGTTGAGATGTTAGCTAACATGGAATGCGCTTCTGTATCGAAAAAGTCTTAATTTAGGCGAGTAATTTGTTTATTTTTTGTTTTGACTAATACAAACCACCCCTCCTCCAGTACAAACACATATTTGTATCGGGTTAAACATTAATTTTAAATGAATACACATCTGAATAGTTATGCAATCCAAGAATCCCGGGGTTTTTAATAAACATTACAAATAATTTATAAAGCCGCTTCCATACTTTCATAGCTAAAAAATATCTTTAGGTAAATATGCATCCGAATATCCGATCTCTGGTTATAACACAGCACAATACCATAAGGTACACGGTTCTAAATTATCTCGATCGATATCACTGATGATAGCATCTGTTTACGTAATAGGCACCCATATTTTGAACTGAACAAGATGCGAATTATTTTCACCGCATGCCATGCAGTATACACTAGTTGAATTATAATATTATCAAACGCACTAGGTCAGTTCGTTGGAACAGTCGTAAGTACAATTATTATACGTAAATAATAGGGACCTATGTGTGTTATATTATTTATTTTGTTTTGATATATTTTTTTCTTTTCAGGTTCCGCGTTGAATAAGTTGTATCCGGTCCAGCAAGATGTCGAAACGTGAGTTTTTATTTTTTAACTTCATTGATATTTCGTTCCAAATTCCACTGTTATTCTATTTTTTAAAGCTTGGGTAAAAGCTTTTACTGAACTAACCCATATTTCAGTTTGATTTTCTACGTATTATTCAAGGTTGCTTGTGGAATTCTGAAACCAAACATTTTTGCGTTGGATAACAGAAGTAGGCATTAGTCGAAAATTCTTCTAATTGTGCTTTTAAAATACTTCGGCTTCCTCAAGGGTCCGCCTTTTCATAAAAACTTTAACTATCTAATACATTAGGTAGGTACTTAATTTACTCAAGAAATAACTCAAAAATGGACTCATATATCAATGTGTAAGGAAGTATCATGTTTAAATTAAATGTTTAAATAATTATTATAATTATTGTTGATTGCACAATAAAGCGAGCTATCCGGTGAAATAGGCAACGAGGACATAGATAGTAAATACATATTTGCTTTACGTACTTATCATCTTGTTATTAATGTGGCGATAATATTATACAAGTTACAAATCTTTTGTTAATTCGAATGTTCCAGTTATTTGGTTAGTTTTTTTTTATTGATTTAGTTTTTTTTATGAGTAGCAGCTTGAAGTCTGGATTTGTTCCCGGTAGATGACAATAGGCTCGCCCTCTTATACCAGGGACCTAAATGTAACTGCTCTCAAAACGGTGAAGGAAATCATCGTGAGGAAACCGGCATGTCCTAGAACCTAAAATTTTACATTTACCTACCAACCAGCCCTAGCCCCGCAGGGTGGATTACGGCCCACTCCTCTCATCTCACAGTGAGGAGACCTGTGTCCCAGCAGTGGGGACATTACACATAGACATACATACGTACATTATTTGTGTCCGATGTATGGCAGGAGGATCGCCTGGCCAAATGTGTGCATACTATTTACTTCGGGGTATACAAGCGTGATGTTATGCTCTTATTGTACTCATAAAAAAAACATTCAATCAAATTGGTGCCCTATCCGCGTACAAATAATGCCCTTTTTCTCCTCTCACATCCCATTCACCAAAATGTTGATCCATTTGAAAACTCCGTTAATCATATCATACATTTAATTGAACGTGTTGATTGTTCTCCATCATTATTCAAACAACTCAAGCTGTATTATATAATACTGACAGCTTTACATTATTTTAACAACACATCTATAGCACCATTCTAATTGCTTATCTATTTGTAATTTAGCATCCATAATACACGTTAGTCAGTGATGACCTCGGGCGATACAAACGTAGATACAAAATGGATACCACGGTAGCAGATCGATGATAAATGAGCTAGTGACTTGCGGCGAAATGTCGATATTGTATAGTCGACCTCATAATTGATTTACCACCCTGAATGTTTTCAATGCACGTCATAAAATTATAAGATCAAATTGTCGATATGACAGGTACATAGTTTAAATCTTACATTGGGTTCACACGATTCGGTTTCAGTTGATCAACTGCTAAGTCGAATGCGTTCTGAACCGTCTGAACAGACATGAAATCGAATTTAATTTCAAATTCAAAGTATGAACAACAATAGTTGTTAAACAGAAATCAAACCGTGTTAACCCGGTGTTAGTGAATTCAAATTCACATTTAATATTTTATTACACACTAGCTGACCTGCCAGACGTTGTCCTGTCTTAAATATGAATATAATATTACGCGCTACATTTTTTTTTTCATAAGAACCTGCTCCTGACAATAACAAACATAACAAAAAAAGAATTAGCAAAATTGATCCAGCCGTTCACGTGTGGTGCCGTGACCAAGGGAAATAGGGATTCATTTTTATATAAGAGATAGAAGATAATCCTGCATGGATAGTTTGGCGCTTATGAAACGTCACAAGCTAGGTGGTAGGGTTAGACACTAAGTTTCAATTTACCTACTGGGATTTTTTGTCAAAAGTGGTAAACAATTATGTGGTCCGCTATACAATACCAACTGTCTACCGCTGCCCCACTATTATAATAATTATTTCACGGTCAACGTTTATGAAGCATGAAATTACCGCACTTGCAAAAATATCATCGCTGTATAATTATTTTGTTGTTATTCGTAATATTACTTACTTGCATGATTTAAAACACTGTTGGACGGGCACAACTTTACAATATTATGAAGTAACTTAAAACAGAAACTGTAAGCCATTTCTAATATTTAAAAACCGGTCAAGTGCGAATCGAACTCGTGCGCTGAGGGTTCCGTATCTACCCATTACACCGCCATTATAAAAAAGATATGGGCAAATTTAGATTTTCGCGAAAACTTGTAAGTACCAATAATTACCTTAATTTTCAACTTTTTTTTATTTTTTGCTTTATTTATGCTATAAAAGCTTGCTTTTTGCCAAATTTCGTGATTTTAGGTCAACAGGAACTACCATATAGGTTAACGACCCAAAACCTATAGGGTACTTCCGGTTGACCTACAATTGTCAATTTTGGTTAAAAGCAAGGTCTTACAGCACAAGTAAAGGAAAAATTCCGAAAAACAAAAAAAGTTGAAAATTAAGGTACCTAAATTTTGGTACTTACTTACAAGTTTTCGCGAAAGTCTAAATTTACCCACATCTTTTTTTCGTTTTGACTCAGGACTTTGATTTTTATACACCTAATAGGGACTATAGACCTCAGTATCTGGTATAAATTTCAACTTGCTAGGTCCACCCGTTCCTGAGAAAATATGTGGTGACACGTGGACAGACAGACAGACGGACAAGAGAGTGATCTTATAAGGGTTCCTTTTTTACCTTTTGAGGTACGGAACCCTAAAAACGGTCAAATTCAAGTTGGTCTCATCATTCTCAGCGACAATCAATGTCAAAACCTCCTCAATAATCTAATATAGGAAAATTGTCATGATTGGCGTGTTTTTGGCAGATTGAGAAACAGATTAAAATGTGAACGTTCTTGATTAAAAATACGAGAATTGCCCCTGTAGTCTGGTATGTACCGTACTACCGTCACATCCAAAATATGTTCGTTGCCATAAGGTCTGTTTTTGTCTGTTTATTTTATTGCCCGACAGAATGAAAGTACATTCTATCGTACCGACTCAGCATTTTATTATTGCGTTACAATGTCAATACCGAATGACATTCAGCAATCTTCTTTACATGCCAGACAGAATTAAAAATATGACCATAAATTTGAAGTATCGAGAAGAGAGGAACTGAGCTTTATAAATATTGATTAAAACGAGCTCCTGGTTTTATATTTACGTAGAATTAGGATGGTTGGAATCCTACAATTCTTGTAAAATCAATAAAATAAATTGTGTGCCACAGAAAGTGCTAGAAAATACATAAAAAAAAAATATAAATTGTGCTCTATTTTATTAAGCTGTACTCTTTATTTACTCTCTCTGAAATTAGAAATACTGTACATCGTCTGGAAAAAAATGACAACCCTAGCTGTGTCCTAGCAATGAGAACAAAATTGGATGATTACGTCTTCATAATCTGACAACTGACTGACTTACTGAAACTGATACCCAAACTAAACCAAAGGTAGGTTTAACTTACTTTGAGTTGAGTCAGCACTTTCTTCATGAATTTTAGTCCGTTACCTATGTCCCTAAGTTCTCTTATTTAAAGTGCCACAAAAAACAATATACCGAAAGACCATAAGTTCTTATTACTCAGTGACTGGAAGGATCCCTAACTGGCAAACTCGCACTGCGGACTGAGAAGTCGTAAATTCGATTCTTTGGTAGCGAAAAGCGCTGTATAAGTTAGCTTTTAAATTTGGAATAGTTCAACAAGCTAGTCACTTAACATATATGGTACTTAATACCGTTATTATATGATTGTGGGTGTGCAAACATCCGCTATATCTCTATTTAATTCTTCAGTAGGTAGGTACTGAAATACAGCGCTAAAATAAAATCTAATTCTTAGAAGTCGATAGCAATCTATATACAATCAGTCCAGAATTTGGCTACTAGCTTGCCAATTTCAGTAGCGTCCAACAACTCATATTAGCGTGCAGACAACAGGACGATACGATATTAAGTGCCCCATTGTTTGTGGGATAGACATTTATGCTCCAGGGCGGACTCATCTGTGAATCTGCTCCACCTGAGCAGGTTTTCCTTGCTTCGTCTTTCTTACCTGAGTCCGAAGTCTATTTAAATACCTCCGGGTAAGTCAGAGCAATTCATGTCCAAGTACGAGATTTTTTGTAGAATCTATACATCTTCTATACATACAGATAAATGAAATTGGAGTGTCTGCTTATAATATTTAAATAACCGCTTTTTACTAAATGCATATGGATGTATACACGGTACTTACATACAGGAAACTTTTTATTCAGTGCGCAACTTTAACCATGAATTCAGCATACCATTCTAGAACCCCAGCCAATAAGTTTTTCGTCGGATTTACAAAAAAAAAAATCTGCTGTTTCATAGAAAAGTGCAATACCTACGCGGTCAAAATGTGTGGAACAGCTGTTTCTTTTTTGTAAAACCGACGAAAAATTTCTGCGCTGGGGGGTCTAGAATTTTAGGTCAGTTTGCGCACTGGATAAAAACTTTCCTGTATACAAAAATATCATTTTTTACAATTTTTGTCTGTCTGTTTGTTCCGGCTAATCTCTGAAACGGCTGGACCGATTTTGACGGGACTTTCACTGGCAGATAGCTGATGTAATAAGGAATAACTTTTATTTTATATATGTTACTTATTTTTATTAATATAATATACTTTTATGATAAATTCCAAGCGGACGAAGTCGCGGGCACAGCTAGTCTTATAATAATACACATATTGATTAATAACAATTTTATTTGGACACTCTAAGCTGCTTATATCAGTTCAAAAGTTTTACATAAATCCCTCATAAATAAACGAATATTTTCAATATAACATAATTAGTAGTTCATTGTCCTACGCAAGTTACGAGAGTCAACTACTAGAAACGGGTTATTATGGCATACGTGAACGCTAGGTTGGCAACCTCACGGGCTATTTGCGGATTTGAATTGAGATGAGATTTCAATCGGCTTCATTCATATGAGGCTGAACAGAAAGACCATTGTTTTATTTGCTGACTCTGCGACTATGCTTTCGATTAACTATATTGTTACTGTTTAGAATAGGCAACTGAGTTTATTTAACTTAATGACTGCTCCAGTAGCAAATTTTTTTCTAGTAATTTAATATCAATAATAGGTCAGGTAACCTTGCACTAGCATAATTATTAACTATGTGCAGTAGATCACCAGGATACAGGCTGTGTCTAGTTTGGGACCCTCTGTGTAAGTCTTCTGTTAGTGAGAATTCAATACCATGTATAACCTATAATATAGCTATAATATACCATAAAAACTAAATAAATTTGAGATCAAAATAAATAGCCCGTAGTACACACGGCTACACATCAAGCTATAATTTCCAGTTTACGCTGATCTCGCACTGTACAGAAATTTCAATTCAATGCGAGATCAGCTTATACTGGAAATGTATAGCTTGATGTGTAGCCGTGTGTACGTATACCCAGGTACCCTAATGAAAAGACTAATCAGGCCTCTGATTAATTTCAAATTTACTGTTGTGATTGGTTGATCAATATAATAGCAACCAATCAGTGTAATTGAATAGCCTTTCTGAAAATGGTGCATTGATAGACATCATCATACACCCGCCCTCGTCCCATGTTGCTTGGGGTCGGTGTAACACATTTTTTTCATTCATTCTCTCCTGTTATCAACGCTATCATTCGCTCCCTTCTCATTCATGGCATTTTTTTTCAACCCATTTTGTCCCACCGCTGGGCTAAGATCTCCCTCACCCTTCCCTGTGTGTTGCCTTCTCAGGCCAATCTCCCCTAAAAGTGCCTAAGTCATCACACCAGCATTTGCTATATCGGCCCGTAGACGTAGAAAACAATGAATAA
This sequence comes from Antitype chi, assembly GCA_947359405.1. Lineage (NCBI taxonomy): Eukaryota > Metazoa > Arthropoda > Insecta > Lepidoptera > Noctuidae > Antitype > Antitype chi. The sequence continues at coordinate 9,225,610 of OX375826.1, forward strand.
GTATATTTGTTCCTCCCGAATACTGATTGGAATTTAGACATAACGGCAAGAAAATAAATTCAACCTTCAATATGTATCGCTTTGACTTCTGCTCACCCCAAAATGAAATGATAAAAAATCAAAGCATAAAAAATAAGGCTATGTTGAGTCATGGTCCCGAGGTTTATCGCCCTCCCCACTTAGTTAATGTTTAGGTGCGGAAAGTGGGGGGACACAGCCCCGTTGATTGCGGAGAAAGGGGAAACGTTGACTTCCACCTATTATGTTAGTATCATTACATTATAGATACTTACATTGTACTGTAGCAACTGGGATTGCCGGTTCGATAGCACGAACCCAATACATTCTGTTTGCGAAAAGAAAAAAATGCAAGATTACAAGTGAAAATTTAAGTAAAGAGACGGGTGGACGGGCGCTCTTTTACTAAAGAATTGTCGTTGCAGCAGCAACTTAGCCATAAGACTAAGTTGTTGATACTCGCAGTTCAAGAATCGCATTAAAACTGGAGAATCTAGATATAAAATTAGCATACCTACTGCCGGTCCTTAGTAGCAAAATGTAAAGTATTAGATGTCCTATATAAGGGATGTCTGCAGGAAGTTTAATAATAAGTTCACATGGATTTTCTATCTTGAATGTGGTTTTGGAAAACTTTTCAAACCATTTATCATGACACAATAGCAGCAGCGCCAAAAGAAAGTAACTCTTTTTAGTTTACATCGAGAAGTATTTTAAACGGCAAAAACAATTCAGAAAAGCACCGTACAGAATAAAAGTACTGTAATCATGAAACGGTGGTCAAAAGTTGACGCAAGAAACCCCGGTACGATTCCTCTTTTACCGGTAAACTAGGGTTCAAAAACCGGCGTTGAGTCACGCCGATTAATTCCCCTTTCGTAAAGTGCACGAAGTAATTCGGGGACCAATGTGAAACCAACCAGCAAAAATTAACGCAAGACACTCGATGTAATTCCTCTTTTAACCGTAAACCACGGGTCAAAAAATGACTCAGAAACGGCTAATTCCCGTTTCGTAACGTACACGAAGTAATTCGGGGACTGTTTGTTTTCACGATCGTCGACGAAGATTGCCGGTCGTTGCACCCGCTGCAATTATAGTGAGAGCTCTGTCGGTCAGTGCGGACCGTGCACCAGGTTTCTGTGTCAGCGCAACCGGACCTGCAGTTGGCAGCCTCCGATACTACCTACATCATTGTTAATAGCCCGATGTATTGATGTAGCAGGTGATTTTAATTGGGTACGGTAAAAATGAGCGAGGTTGCAAATACAGGTACATTCTAACGAGTGAAAATGTCAGAACGTTAGTTTTAAGTTCATATTTGGTAAGAAAAACTGGCAAAATACGTAATTAACTTGCTAAATTGCTATGTGCCCCGGTAGTTTAATTGATTCCTTTGAAAATATCAACATATAACATAACGTTCCCTTTCAAAATTTTCCCCTTTCCTTCCGTAAAATGTTACCACAAAGTTACTACAAAGTTTTTTTTTACTAAATGTTTTGTCCTTTGTTTCTAATTTATTTCTCTATCCTCCATTACGAGTAAAAAATCTTGTAAAAACGTATATTTAAGAAGCTATTTTTTAAGTAAGTGCTGTGTACGCCTGTAAGTGACAACTTCACCATAGCTCTATCCAAATGTGATTTCCCTTATGTTAATGTGTCTTATGTTAGTCGTTGGTGTACCTTTAAAAAAAAAAAAAAGTTTATAATGGCCCATGATATCACAGTCATAAGTTTTTCACTGTTTGATTGGTTTTATTATTCTGTTGAGTACGTGAGTTCTCTCATGTAATCCATTAGATTGCCATACAAAAATTCGAACATCTATGAAAGCAAAGTTTAGTCGGTTGAGGTACTCGTAGGCCAAAAGTAATAATTCACTAACATAATTAATTAATCAGATTCATTAATTTCATCATCATTCCATTAATTCGTAGTGTACTCTGTTCATGTTCTTGCAGTGACGTGATTCAATTCGAGTAGTTATTTATTTCCACTGTTCCACCTTGAGCTTTGTCTCTATAACTCAATATTTGTCTATCGCTCAATCTCATACATTGTTTGATATGAGAATTGTTCGCGAAATCGTTTCTCATATCGAACAATGTCCCACTTTCTAATTTTATAAATCAAACTACGTTATGTCAGTGTATATGATAAATGTTACCTACGACCACACTGTGAACCGTAATTTTTCATCTAACTATACATAATAGTGACTCCTTTTCTTTGTCATTTTAAAGTTAACACATTCAATTTGGTCTTACAAAACCAGTTTATCATTTCACATCAGAAATATTTATTTTCTGCCACTTCGAGTTTATCTAATTCTATAAAGCAAAAGCGTCAAACCGAAAACATCAGATGCTGCGGTCGTCGACCTCGGTTCTCCGGTCCTGCCTCACGGATGATATGATTCGATAGATAACTGTATAGATTTTTTATAGCTTCCAAATCTAGGTTATGCATTTGATTCGTGATCATTTTTTTTGCCCGCAAATAGAGTCTCATATACTTTGTAACTGTTTGGATATGTGACGTCGGACATAGTAATTTTATAGTTGATCGTTTTTGTAGTGTAATGAGAAATACACGTCATCCTATTGAATTGGGCGCAAACTGTAGTTTGTAAAGATTTTGAGCAAATTCATCATAAAATACTTTGTTGGAAAAATCATACTTTTTACCACAATTTTCGAAATTGGTGTGTGCCATTATACAGAACTAATGAAAGAAATAGCATCTAACGGATTGCTGCCATTATTTTAATGGTTTCAGACACTAAAATAAAGTAAAATAACATAATTTTCGGCCATTTTCAGTAGAAAGCTATAGAATTTATTTAAATACCATTTTTTACAATTTGTGAAACTTTAAAATCCTAACCTGTTACTGGTAGGTATTTCTATCTTATTTTATCTTTTTAAATGTGTTAGAACGGTCATTAACTTTAAACCTCCTATACTGGTTGATGACACTACGCCATATTTTAACAATTAATAGCATAAAAGATAAAAGCGACATTCAGCTACAATTTTTTTTATCAGACAGTATTATTTATAAGTTAGTTCAATCTGACAGTGTGAACAATGGTCAATAAGGTTTTTTGTGTGATTTACAATATAGTGGGTCACAGGCATCACATAACTGCTCATGACACAACACTCCCGCGCAAGTTCAACACTTTGGCAGCGAATGCACACAGACTTTAATAACGTTCTGCAGACATGCAATTAGGTACAAAGCTATTTTAGGTCACAACTTTGAATTGAACAAACAAACTAACTGAAACTTATCAGTAGTATGTATCGTTCTTAAAATGATTTGAACTTCCAAGTTAGGTTGAAGATTAAAGATAGAGGCGATCCTCGTCTGTGCTAATGAAAATAAACTTACTTTCTGGCTCAAGTCTGCAATGTCGTTTAATCAAGAACAGTATGATCTAATTTATAATTTGCAACACGTGTTCAAAGTACATCGCCTCTACAAAGGCTGATGATCTATGTTTCGGTGTAGGCGCGTTGCCTCCATCTGTTGTTGTACCGTTACTCGACACACTAACCGCAAACCGGGAGATTAATGTAACCAGTCTGCTCTGGCGCATAGAGGGCGGGGGCGAAGGTTCATAGTTTCAATCCGGCACGAAATAGGTCGAAGATAGATATGCAGCTCTATGATTATAATCACGCCTTAAATTTCTTTGTCTTTGTTGAACAAGAAACGAACGAAACGCGTTTAAAAGGACCGCCATGATTGTGCGCGGTTGCTATGGCAACATACGAATCGTGCATGCTAGCAAACGTAGAAATTCTCTTTATTGGCAAATAAAGAGACTCGTAAAGTAGAGAAGCCTGTCGCTAAGTAATAACACCCGCACAGGTCGATCGCTCAAGTTAAGCTAAGCTTACCACGGTTGGTCCGTGGACGGGTGACGTTCAAATACCAAGACCCTTCCGTGCCTCGGAAAGTACCTACGTTAAGGCGTTAGTTCCGCCTGTCATTCGTGGATTGACGTTACGGGTCGTTAGAAGCCCGAAAGTCTGACAACCAGTATAACCCAGTTACTGGGTTTTGGAGGTCAGATCGGCAGTAGCTCCATGTAAAATATTGGTACTCAGCTGCATCTGTTTAGACTAGAATCAGGTGATGATGAAAGAGACTCGTAACGTAAGTTAATTTTTAGCTGGGATTATATTTGTTTCACAAAAGGGGGAAGTCTTCTAAATATTATGCAAAATTATGGAGATCTATGCTTTATATGCAGAAGGATATGAATATTCATACACATTTTCTAACTAAAATGATTACACAGTTGGATATTCACTTCAGAAATAACAAGGACCAATTAGACATATAAGACATATTTAAATGCCTGAAAATTTAATTTAATATTATCTCCATACCCTGGGTTGCCTGGATTGCACTTCCTTTGAAAAAGATACAAGAAACGTTTTGATTACTAAGATTACAAGTAGGTGCATAAATGAGGTACTAATATTTTAGTATAGTTTCAATCATTGTGCAATGTTAACGATATTACTGCATTAGTCATTATTCAATTATCAGGTTGTTTTCGTCTTTAATGGCAATGGCAGAGAGAGATGGAAGGAGAGCGAAGAGGAATTTGCCCAGCAGTGGGATTAATAATAGCTAATCGTACTAGTATCCTACTTTCTACCAAACTAATCCTAGTATCCGACTATATTAATATTATAAATGTGTAAGTTGGTATGTTTAGATGTTTGTTACTCAAAAAACGGCTGAACGGATTTGAATGAAATTTGGCATATAGATCGTTTATACCTTGGATTAACACATATGATACATTTTATCCCGGTGGTACGTTCCCGTGGGCGAAGCCACTGGCAGAAGATGAACATGGCAATGGACCAACTCATAAGACACAGACTGCCGAGTACTTAGCCGTTAATAACCCAGCATTAAGGTATTAACAGGAATACTAGTTATGTGCAAGCCATACAAAGAGTTGTGTAAAGAATATAATGTCTGCTGGCAGCGTTTTATATCTTTTCCAACAACCACAGCAACACAACCTCATACTCAATTCCACATGTACTTAAATTAGAAAATAGTTTCCATCTTGACTTCGGGCAGCCTTGTTTTCAGGCTGATGCAATAACAATAAAACTATTTACGACGCACAAACGCTTCGCTTGGAAATTAGCACATAATCTTCTTATCTTTCGGGCGAACTTAGCTTCAAGTATGTTTCAAAGTCTTTGATTAGACTACAAAGTAAATACACTTTGGAGACTTTAGAGAAACTTGACGATGCATTAGTCATCTAGTTTGTTTTCTAAAAGGCTGTAAAGGCACGTTTGAGCTATTTTACGTGAATGTAAGGAAATACTTAATTGTAGCAGAATTCCAATTATGTTTTCAAAATACTATTACGTAGAGCTACGAGATTTGCGTAGCGTTCGCTACGTTATTAAAATATTGATAAATGGGATGTGTTTGAACACACTTTCATATATTTGTAGATACATATATCAATGCTTTTGGATTTTGAACGCTCCGCTCTACGCCAAAAGTTGACAGCCAACCAGCACGCTTTTATTTAGGCATACATTTTAGATGCCGCCTTCCGTTAGTCTATGAGATATAGTTAGTATAAAACGGTTATAAGAGACACAAGGCCAAAAATCACTAAAATCACGATCAAATTAAGCAATCCTTACAATATATTTTATTGTATAAGTTAGCTAATTTGCAAGATGTAGGCGGTTTCAATGAATGGTGTAACCGAATTTTGGGATTTGCAAAAGCTTTTTTTGAAAATGACTAAGTAGAATGGCAGCGTGTCCGAGCAGTGTGTCCTCCCAGTGATGACGTACGGGGCTGAAACTTGGACGCTCACCACAAATGCAAGTCACCCAGAGAGCTATGGAACGAGTCATGTTGGGCATCTCCCTCTACGACCGGGTGAAAAATACCGAAATACGGAGACGAACGAGACCCACAGACATAGCGGAAGTGATAGCAAAAAGAAAGTGGAAGTGGGCGGACCATATATGCCGTAGACTGTATGGGAGATGGGGGAAAAATGCTTGAGTGGAGACCACGAACGGGACGGAGGAGTGTGGGAAGGCAACCGACTAGGTGGACAGACGATCTCATTAAAGTGGCCGGAAGAAACTGGATAGCCACGACACAAAACCGCCAAAAGTGGAGAGATTTGGAAGAGACCTACACTCAGCATTGGGTGGCCAAGGGTTGAAGAAGAGAGAGAAGTAGAATGGCAATGCTGTGGTTTATTGAAGGCTGTTATTACTTGCTGGTGTTACCTAGAATACCTAGCTGTTGTACAACAACCACAAACATGAGAGGTTGCCTAATGTCTAATACCTATCTTTACCGCGAAATAAAGGAAAATTTTATGATTATTTATACAAAAAGTAAAGTTTAAAGAATGTAGGTACGCTTTTATAACTTCTTACGTGACGATATTATAGTGGATATCAGCTGAAAAAGTCAGCTGTTTCATAGAATAGTGCAGTGCAATGCGTTCAAAATGTTTGAACAAGATTGTTTTTTCAACCCTCTGGTGGGTTTAAAATCATGTACTGAATACATGACGACAGGTTGCTCGTCGACGTCCCTAACACCCTGTACGTGAAGACACTTTTAAATTCCCTTCCACGATAACTTTATAACGTGCACATATTTCCATATATTTTATGGACGTGTGTGGACATAGACGTCTACGCTACGTTAGAAATTAAAAACCGCACATTGCCTTTGCAGTCATCTTTCTTTTGTTTTCATATTTTGCTTTATATACGTTATTTAAAAACATGTACAGGGAGGACCCCTGTACATGTTTTTAAATAACGTATTTATACTTATTACTTATACTTATATACTTATAATATTATAAAGAGGTATTTGTTTGTAAGTTTGTATGTAGGGGATAATCTCTGAAATTACCGGTCGGATTTGGAAAAATCTTTTTGCATTTGATAGCCCAATTTTTGAGGAAGGTTAACATCATGCTATGACCTTTCGGAGCCGAGGAAAAATAAAAAAAAGTGAGTATGTGCAGGAGTATGGGATGCGACGCGGCAGGTCGGGGGCCAACATTTCAAGGGGGCCCAGTCGCGCGCGAAATGCTTGTGGTACATCTAATTAATTTTAAACGTCTAAATAACCTAATCGGGCTTTAAATCAAACTTAATTGCCTATTACATCCAGCATAATTAGATAATATTGTGATAATAAACTAGAAACTATTTTTGTACCGTTTTAAAAATATTTTATAGCTTGGATATTTTTTATTTTTATATCGTCTGATATCTTTTGTGCATTTGGCTATGGCAACATTAAATATTATTAAGCTGGGAACACACTACGCTACGCTATGTTAGTGGTCAGCGTTTGTGCACAATTTTGCGTTGGTTTGTATCAAAGAGAATTAGAGGCTATACAGGAAAAGTTTTTATCCAGTGCGCAAACTGTAACCATGAATTCAGCATATCATTCTAGACCCCCCAGCGCAGAAATTTTTCGCTGGTTATACAAAAAAAAAACCGCTGTTCCATACATTTTGACCGCGTAGGTATTGCACTTTTCTATGAAATTGTTGTTTTTTTTTTTCGTAAAACCGACGAAAAGTTTCTGCGCTGGGGGTCTAGAATGATATGCTGAATTCATGGTTACAGTTTGCGCACTGGATAAAAACTTTTCCTGCATAGTCATTGGTTTGTATATTGCCTTGCACTCTGCCTAAATCTACGTTCACACTTGATTGTACCTTAAAACTCGTTGACTCACTAACGAATCCATAGTATGGTACCCTTTTTTTTTTTTTTTTTTGTTTACGGGGGGAAATCCTCATGGATGTCCTCCGCCCTGGGGAGGGCGGAGGGGTCTGTCAGACTCTTACTGACTAAAACCACCCCGGTGTTCCGCCTCACACTTGCACCGGAGATCACGGGAACAAAAGTGACTTCCGCGATCCCCGGCTAGTGCCGGCCCGCCTGTGCGGGCCACCTCGCGTTAGGGGGGGAGTGAGGTGTTAAACTCCCCCCTTACATCAAATAGAGGCGCGCGTGGAACACTACGCGCCGCCATCTCGGGTCCTAAGAAGTAGGGGGCGACGGATTTCCCCAGATCCGTCGCCCCTGGACCCATTTAGGGGGGCCGGAAGAGGGCGTTGTCCGCCCTCCGCCGACGCCCGGTGCGTCTGCTGCGGATCGGGTTAGCGGAAGAAATCTCCCGCTCCCTCTCCGCAGCCTCCTTCTGCGAAAGTACGATTTCGCAGAAGGATACCACCGCGTCCCAGGACTCCTCGCTGCCGACCATCGAGTCGACAACGGCCGGCAGCGACAGGTCACTGCCTACTCCTGAGATGAGGGCACGGCGCGGCTCCTCCCAAGCAGCACACTGTGCAAGCGTGTGCCACGCCGTATCCTCCCGACAGTCGACGCAGTGGTGACACCGAGCGTCCGGCTCCCTGTTTATGCGACACAGGTACTTCCCGAAGCAACCATGCCCCGAGAGCACCTGTGTCACCCGAAACGATAGGGAGCCGTGCCTCCTCCCGAGCCAGCGCTCGAGTACCGGCCGGACCGCCCCGATGGTGGCGGGGCCGGCGGTAGGGCGTGAAAGCCTGTCCCGCCATTCCGCCACCAGGGCTGCGCGAAGCTGTGACCGACGCAACTCCAAATGTCGCGGCGTCAGCCACTCGCCCCGCGCCCTCGAGTCCTCGCGCCACTGATACAATGACGCGAGTACCTTCGCCTCGAGGTCCCACGGCGGGGATCCGGCCAGTACGCAAGCCGCCTCGTAGGAGATCGTGCGATATCCCCTAATGACTCTGACGGCCATCGCTCGCTGTGGCCTTCGCAGGACAGCGATGCTGCCGGCCGTCAGGTCAGCCGCCCAGATCGGGGCCCCATACAGGGCCATCGATCGCACGATCCCCACGTAGAGCCGCCTACAGGCGGCGCTCGGGCCCCCCAGATTGGGAAGCAGCGTTGACAGCGCCCCAGCCGCGCCCAACAACTTGGGCGCGAGCCGCTGGAAGTGGGGGCCGAAATCCCACCGGCTGTCGAGCACCAATCCAAGATATTTCATGGTAAACTCGACAGCGATTCGAGACCCCCCGACCACGATGTGTGATCCCAGCGGCGGCGCCCGCTGGGGGCCATGAAAGACCATGGCCTCCGACTTGTTGAGGGCCACCTTCAGGCCTAGGCGCCGTATGCGGGTCACGACCTGTGACACCGCAGCCGTCGCTAGCAACGCTGCCTCCCTGTACGAGCTCCCCTGGGCCGTGACCAGCGTGTCATCCGCATAACACGTCAAATCCACGCCCGGCTGGAGCTCGCCCCTCAGCACCCAGTCGTACCCGATGTTCCACAGGAGCGGTCCCACGACCGAACCCTGTGGAACACCGCACGACATGCGGCGCTGGCTTCCGCCATCACGTCCCATGTAGGTGACACACCTATCCGCCAGATAAGCCCCAACGATGCGGCGGAGGTAGTATGGTACCCTAAACCAAGTTCACCAGCCATTTTTAGGCTGTTTGTCTAAATTAATATTACATAAAATTATGTTTGTATGTTACGCTTTCACGCTAAAACGGTTAAATGGATGAGGACATAGGATACTTTTTATCCAGATATTCCCACGGGATCGAGACTTATGCGGGTGAAACCGCGGGCGCAGCTAGCTGTAAATATAACGTGCTTTCCAAAGCACTTCCGAGTTTTCGTGTTCGACGTCGTCGGAATCAATAGCTAGGCTTATACGATTACCGTATTAGCAACGCTAAGGCTTATTGATCTTGACAACGTTTTTCAGTAATACCAGAGTCATAACATAAACTAACGCCTGTTTTCCCCGCAGGGTAAGGCAGAGACGTGCCTTGTGTGATTAGTACACCCACCCACATTTTCTCGTTTATGTTTAAGCCCCATGTAATAGGGGCGAGCCTATGGCTATCAATCGGGCACAAATCCAGATTACAGGCTGCTACTGAGGAATGTCAGATTGAAAAACACAATAACACTTTGCTCGACCCGGGATTCGAATCCAGAACCTCATGCAAACAGACAAAGCAACACAGTAATACCAAAGTCCCAGACTTAAAATGAATTCAACACAGCTCCTACGTTTCATAAACCATTAATATTGCCACTTGCTACTTAAATGTCGTCAAAAGCACTTTAATAGTATCCATAATGTTATTATTTAAAAACCTTCGATGAAAAGCTTATTCTTGAAAATGAGTCAAACAAGCCTGTCTACTTCCTCACTGCAAAATTACATACTCTTCCATCCAACTCGAATAATTTCTGAGACATAAACTATGGAATATATTATCCTTAACAAAGTTATTAACACGTGAATAATATTCTCCAATGACACGTAAAAGGTAGGGAGTGACTACCATAATCCGTTATATCATTAAAATACTTTATGGAGTGAGGCTGGAAGCCTTTCAATGTTGCAAATTTATAAAAGTCGATGACGAGGCGAACAAGGAAATAATAAAGAATAGTGTTGCCTCTATTATTATAATTAATTTATTGTTTTTGCCGAGGACTATACAAAGAGCCGCGAGAAGAGATGTGTCACGCACGGCAGATTTATCTATACTTATATTCTAATATTAATAAAAAGAGATAACATTTGTGAGTTTGTATGTAGGGGGTAATCTTTGGAAATTCTGACCCAATTCCAAAAATTCTTTCACTTATGGGAAGCTACTGTATTTGCGAGTGTGATAGGATACATTTATATTAAAACAAGAAATTTCACACGGTCAAGTCGCGGGCAGGAGCTAAACGAATATAAAATATGTACTAAGTCGGTTAAAAACCGTACGAACTTGTAACACATGTCGGTGTGTAGGTATGTATAATAGGCCTGCTGGTAAGAAAATAGTTTTATGGTAGATGCTCGTGGTCTATTTTAATTGAATGTCACTTTTGACGTAGACGGTAGGTACTGGAACAACTGGATGTACTTCAATATCCTTTTTCGATTCAAGTGTGGCATGTAAAATGATTGGTATTTAATTTTCTTTTCATTTAGTTTTTGCTAGTGACAGATTGGGAGATGCATATTAGAATGAATTTAATCATTGATCTGTAAAAATCTCGTGTCGATGTTAGGGAAAGCCTTGCCGTTGCATGCAGAGTGCATTGGGCTGAGATATTAATCTGTAACAAGGCGGAGCTGCGGAGGTGCTGTTAGAATTTTTCACCTTTGACATTGAGCTAAAAAATCGTAGCACAATGCCTAAGTGCAGCCTTAGCATGTTCCAAAATCAGACAATGGTTAATCCAGGATCTCTCGCGTTCTCCTACACATTTATACCAGTTGTAATAGCTTTTAAATGTGGGCCAAGTTTGTCTCACTATGTTCGCTTGGCAAAGCTTAAAGCCCGACCGGTTGGCGGGTCGTTGACCCCGCAACCTACTGGCTGTTACCCCGTACAATTCGCGAGATCGTTGGAAAATTACTAAACTATCCTTTACTTAAATCTCAGAACGCGATACCGTATATTTAATGGCTACGGAGTAAATGCAGTACCTACATAAGCACGTTATTTCCACAGTTCCTTATAAAAAAATATTGCTAACAATTTAGGCCTTGTTAATGTTAATCGAGATGTAAATCGATGTTAATGATGATATAAATGCTCTACCTCCAATAAATAAACATGATCAATTTCATAGTTAAACCGCGATGGCTTGCGAATATAAAAATGTAAACGCATAAACATAAATTCCTAAATGTCATTTCTTTAGAAGCACTTGTGAAAATATCTTTGAAACCGACTATAACTTACCATGACTTTGACATTTATGTATTTACTAAGATTAGTATAAAACACGGGTATTTAAGTGAAGAAGTTTTATTTTTACCAACTGCTTAGCTCCTACCATTTGTTAGATGGACTTACTAGATGAAATCGCTATTTCACTTCAAGATGCTTAGATGCAGATGTGCTTAGAGATTTTCAGCTACCTACCTACTCGTGTTGTTAAACTGTTTATTTAAACATATTTTATAACCTATCGTGACTTTTCACATGTTGTATTATTTCAGTCGGATGAGATAATGATCATAAAATGCGAAAATACATGTTTTTGAATTTAAATTAATTTTAATGAGGTATTCTACAGTTATGATCTACCTGTTATTGATATAGTAGTAGAGGATTATATTTCTAACGAGTGCACTTAGATACGCCGTCGTCAACGCCTAATTAACATATTTCAGTGTTATCGGTCGGCGTACACAGTGTTACACAGATGAAAGCACGGAGTGCATTCAGTCCATTGCAGTGGGAACGACGCGTAGGTGCGTTCTGTGTCCGGCTAGTTGGAAAATGCCGCGTGTCGGCTTTTACGTACGCGTTACATGACGTGCCGACTAGAAATGGCGACTGCTTTCGCATTCATCGCTTGCATAGAAGTGCATGCGCAAGTTCAAGGCTGGTCGAGTCCCGCTTCCCATTGCATGTGCATACGCATTAATTCAGCTCACAAACACGACTACCACCATTGTCTATCACTCGAGAGCCGGGGTCGAGGAACCCATAAAGGATTAATGACACTATTGTGGGGAGTTATAATCGTATCTTTCATTTTTCTGCTACCACCTGCGGGTATGCTTATTTCCCGCGGTATGGGTTTATTGCTGAACTGTAATTTCAGTGTAACTAAGTGTGTGGGTAGCCTGCCAATAAAATTCGATCCTATACAATTTAATATTGCCATTTCTTTAAAGCTGGCTGTACACCTTGCGATTTATCGTGATTCGTCAGGTATAATCGTGATTGGCTTAAGGAAAATTGCAGTCTGAATAGAATTTGTAGTTTGTGCCCAGGTTTTTTTATAGTCCTTTTTTAAAGCTACTTTATATTACCTTCTAGTCTTGAGTCTATTGAATTTATCGCCCATTGATTTAGAAATAACATGTAAATGGACAAGTGACCGTCCTGGTGTGTGAAAGGCTTTAGTCGTCGCAACAAAGAGTGATAGCATAAAATTATCGAACTGCATTTTAGCTCGTGTTGATAAAAGTTCTTATTTAAGAAACGTTTCAGTTCATGAAGTCTAGTTGAAGTTTTTATTAAAACTAGAGGTCGCCCGGTGGTTGAAATTCGACCATTTTTTTAATTTCTAATGCATTATTTTGTAAAAATTCTAGCTTTCTGAACTCCATAGAAACTATACCTGTGTCAAATTCTTCTCCGTCTGCGTAATTTGCGTACAATGTTTTTGCTTCACGTATTTCTATATATTGACACATGGTTTACTTTTTACAGATCCTTGTTAAAACTTCTTTAATATTGGTTTTATTTATATAGTCCTTTTAATACAGGTCTAATTATTAGCTTCATTTGTTTTAACTATATTGAAAAACCGCAGTAAAAACACTTATTAAAAGGAAGCTCAGTTTTACGAGTATCGATAGACTTGAGTATATTCTCGGGTATGCAAATGATATGTCGTTATATCAATTAGGTATTTATATAGACTTCCTGTTTATAATAATGTGCTGCATTATTTTTACAAGGTTATTGAGGTAGGTCCGTGTTTCTAAATTTGAAAAAAAAAAAACAAAGACGTGACTTGAATCTACGTATGTGTCTCGAATAATGTCTACCTAGATTGTAACCCGTCCCTGCTTCGTACGGTTTTTCCAATTTGACAAAACTTCCGAGATTTCTTTACTGTTTGCTAGTTTCATCTTAAGGCCTTGGTAACTTTAGATATTGTCGTTATGAGCGATAAAAGTTCTTATTGCAATCCGATACGGGTTAAAATCTGTTGTAATAAATTCGAATAATAAATGAGCAAGCACTGTCGTAAAATGCAAATAAAATCGTATTAAATTAGATATTAACTATTTAATTGAATTTAATTTTATGGTATATTTTTAATTATAATTATAATTGTTATTGAAGGGATAAACTCAAGAATTAACGGAATCATACAATAACCTTATTCTGAGAATAGCTAATTAAATTAACCTAATTGCTGACATTAACAGTACCAAAATTTTTGTTAGTACTAAGCATAGCATCGCTGAACAATGTGTGAAAGACTTGGGTGACGTTAAAAACCAACTTACCATCGTTAACCAAAATATAAGAAGTATAATGAAAAATTTCGATAATTTCTCGGTTTTCCTGGCCCGGCTAAATTTCTTACCCGATATTATTATACTGACAGAATGTAGACTTCATGATTACACCCCAAAAGTTCAATTAAATGGCTACGAATGCCATTATTCTCAATTTTATTTAAATCAGAACGATGGATTAGCAATTTTATATAAATAGGAACTTAATATCACCATTCCCGAGCCGCCTCTAAAAGATGCAAACTGCTTAGTTATTAATGTTGGCACAGAATTTACCATTTTTGCTATTTACCGATCGCCCTCAGTGTACAACATTAATAATTTTTGCGAATCTCTAGAAACCCTCATCAGCTCCAACAATACTTCATCTATGGTAATTGTAGGGGACATAAATATCGGTATTAAAACATCGGTACGGAAGATAAACGAGCCAGTGAATTTCTTGACATTACCGGATACTACGGGTTCTACCCTGGGTACCAATATCCGACACGCGAAAATTCTTTTCTTGACCATGCATTAATAAAGACAAAAAAAACTGCAAAAATTGTCGTGTGCCGTTTTTCTCTCACCGATCATGATACAGTGCTGATAGGAATAAGTACAGAATTATCGAGTCAAATATCTTGCTCCGGGCAATCTAAATATAAGCTTAAGTTGGACTACCCTAACATAGTTCGCGAAATAGAAAATACAGATTTGAAATCTATTTTAAACTCTGATGACCTGAAAACAGCAGTGAATATATTTACAGATAATTTACAGTACATCATAAATCGACACACCAAAAAAGAAATTTTGCGCAATTCTAAAACCATTAGAAGACCCCTGGTTGACAAAAAATCTACTGAAATGTAGACGTAAAAGAGACCCACTTCATTCTGAAACAAAAAAGACGAAAATAAAGAGAACTATACTCTGCAACAAAAATATAAAAACTACAGAAACTTCTGTAATAATATTATTAAAAATCTCAAAAATGCCTATGGTAAAACCTCCTGAACAGTTCTAAAGCAGATAATAAACCTGGGCAGCAATTAAAACAATATGTAACCTCAAAAAAAAAACTAGTAGTTTAACTTTACTCAACGCAAATCCTGATCCGGTTGTCTCACTGAATATGGCCAGTACCTTTTTTACTGATGTGGGAATACAACTCGCCCAGCAGTCTCTGAATCAACTAAAAAAAGCAGAATTAGAATTAGCAAACTTAGCACTAACGCTGGATAACACTGGCCCTTCTCTATCACAGTCCTTCTTCATGACTCCAACCGACGAAACAGAAGTTGGTTGTATCATAGCAAACCTCAAAAGCGATTCCGCTCCTGGCTGGGATGGTATTCCGAATCGTGTTTTTAAACTAGCTCAAAGTTGTCTAGCCTGTCCCATCTCATACATTTGCAATCTGAGTATGTCGTCAGGAATGGTTCCAGTTCAGATGAAAACAGCGAATATCTGCCCTATCTATAAAGCTGGAGATGCATCAGTTCCATCCAATTACAGGCCCATTTCACTTCTTACGTCTGTATCCAAAATTTTGGAGAAGCTGGTGAACAGGAGACTATTGGCGTACCTAGAAAAGAACCAACTCCTATTGGCCAACCAGTACGGCTTTCGCAATGGCAAATCAACGGAGGACGCAGTCTCCAAGTTGGTGGATCATGTCATTAACCGCCTTGACAAAGGCAAAAAGTGTGTCGGCGTCTTTCTTGATCTTGCCAAGGCATTTGATACCGTATCGAGGCCCATACTGATCAAGAAGATGGAATGCCTAGGTATCAGGGGCACTGCTTTGGAATGGTTCACCTCCTATCTCTCCGAACGTAAACAAAAGGTTTGCCTGGGTGATTTCCAGAGTACCTCTGCAAGCGTGGCATATGGCGTGCCCCAGGTTAGTGTCCTTGGCCCCACCTTGTTTGTCCTTTACGTCAATGAGCTCTACTCACTCAATTTGGCCAATGCGCAAATATCTGCTTATGCTGACGACACAGTTTTAATTTTCCATGGCAACTCTTGGAAGGAAACCTATAGTGCCGCAGAGGCTGGAATGAAGACCGTTGCCAGTTGGCTGCAACACAATCTGCTCACCCTTAATATTAAAAAGGTGCTTACTACACCATCGAATTATGCTTAAGGTGATTACCAAGGTGGTAAACTTCTCTGTAAGCAAAAAAACAACTGCTCCTAAACAACTTGTACGCAAATCCCACCATTGCAATTATAGTCTAGGGGATAACTGCAGCTGTCCTGTTTTTGAACAAGTTGAGAGTATCAAGTATGTCGGTGTTAGCATAGACGAACACCTGACATGGGTAAAGCAAATTAAATCTGTTGCTTCGCGCGTAAGGAAGCTTCTGTACATATTTAAAAGACTTCGTTCTGTAGCTGACAAAGATACTCTAAGGATGACTTACCTGGCTCTGTCAGTCTGTGCTTGGTTACTGTATAGTATTTTGGGGTTTCGCTTGTAAAAGTTATTTAATTACCGTTGAACGTGCACAGAGAGCCATACTTATAAGGTCTCCCATAGATTAGGAATCCGCTACCCCACTGATATGGTATATCGAGAAACGAGAGTGCTTACGGTGCGCCAACTGTTCATTTTATCGGTGCTACTTAAATTCCACAAAACTTCAGTCGCCACAGTGGTAACGGATCAGCGCTCACGTAGAAGAAAACCCAAATGGAACAGATCTTTCTGCAAGCTTAAGTTTGGCAATAAGGCTTTCTTATGTACTGGACCATATCTATATGAAAAAGTTAACAATAAGCTCAAAATCTACTCCTTGACGATGTTTGGGTGCAAAAAACAGGTTCGGGATTGGCTGCTTGGTCTTAACTATACTGAAACGGAAAAACTTCTATCTTTCAACTGCTAAAGTATTCATTATCACACACACATCTCATCCACATACATCATACATACACTCACACTCATCACATTGTCGTAAATACACTCATCAAATGCACACATACTTTTGGTTTCCTCTCATTACTTTTAGTGAATTATTATAGTAGTCGTTTTAGTGAATTATTTTCTTAGTTTTAGAGAAATACTTAATTATTTTTACCATTGTTTTTGTATACATAACTTTCATATTTTCATATACTCTGTCGAAAGAGACTGGATCCTGCGACACAGGGTATCCTAGTGCGGGATCCAGTGTCACACCTCAATAATGTAAACTGGTTTTAAAGATAAGTGGTGACTGATGATTTTTTTGATGCATTAAAGTATGTTTAATTATGTTTTGAGTTCCATCACTTTATGCAAAAAAGACTTGCAAATATCACATATTTTTTTGCTTTCTAAATTATTTACGGTTAAAGAGATATATTGGTTTTAAAAAAACCACCTATTTGAGCGTTTTCAAGAAATCACCGCCTTAAACACAAAACTTTCGGAATCAATTCTCTAAATAAAAATGGTGAAAACTGCGTCACGTCTATTACGTAGTTTAGAAGAACCACGCCGTCACAGAGACAGAAACGATAAGTGAATTTATTTATAACCCGTTTGTTTCACTTCTGAAATCGATTTTCGGCACGTTTTTTAATGAGGAAACTGTCATAGCCTCCGGAGTTAAGTCGAGGTTCTGTCTCTTTTATTATCCGAGTCTGAAGTTGAATTGCATCTTCTACGAATTCAAGCGAGAGGGATATTATAAAGGCTGTACTTCTCTGGGGAAAGATCCGTTTTATCCTTACGTCTACAATTATAGGCATCGGAGTTTATTGATACGTGACAGAGTTATTAAAACAAATCGAGACCCTAAAGTTAAAGGTACAATTTAAATGTAAAACAGTTCTATTTATTTATAAAACGTGAGACAACAATTAGATACGTGGAGTCTTTATAAATCGCCGCTCAGGCTAGCCTTGCGATTTAGATAGTCACCTTCCAGGCGTTGCGCCAAGCTGTTTACACACAGCACGAGATTTTGCAGAGTCTGGTCTGTGCGACCACGAATAGGGCTGGCGTTTCTTGAAAAGATGAGACTTTTTCGTCGTATGTAAAACTTGACATATTGGGTTCAGAATTAAAAATATAAGTTTCAATTCAGTTCAGTCTAAGTTGACGCTACCTAAAATGCGATCACTGCGAGAATCTTGCGTCCCATTAGTAACATTCACAAGCTTATTTTCTAAGCTAGATCATTAAAATAAAGATTGTCGGTGTTACATCATCTCTGTCATCCTCCCGATGTTGACTTAAATTACCCAGCTCACTGGACTCCAGGATTCTACCTTAAGCAATGTGTTATCCAGGTAATACCGACAACTTTACTAGGCCGTCAGTCGTATCAGGCTGGTCTTCTTGCGATACATATGCTTGTCTCTTAGTCACTTCAGCTTGTTGATCCTGAAAACTATCTTGGCAAATCTGTCTCTATTCCAGATTCATCGTCCCTAGCAAATCTCATCATTAAATTCAACTTTGTACACAACTTGGTCCGAATTACCGAATTACCGAACTTAGGGCTTTCCAAAATAAAATGTTAAGGCCTGTAGTCACTACGGTAGAAAAGCGGGTCAATGACCCAAGCCGGTCCTTTTGCATCGATGATGCTAGCAGTTCTCCGAACGCGACATACATCACGTTCCTAACATATTCGTCCAAACATTTTCATATATTTCAAATACAAATTAGCACTGATTCTGCCAATATGTTCGGTCTATTTCGACGCCCTTGCAAACTGAACGTCTGTTTGTTTTACTGCATTGACGCGGTTTATGCCTATGTCAATGTTTATACTACGGATTTCGTAAGAGTTGCGTGTAGGTATATGTTAACGTTCGCAAAGGAAGTATCAGTCAATAACTTTGATGTCCTTAGGTATTATGTTTATGTAGATACTTATCCGAAATGAAGGTACGTCTTTAGATACGATTTTGTAAATGCGGGAAGGATTATCTGCCTTATTGTTATCGTTGACTCAACTCTAATCAAGGACAAATAGAATATCGCACTTCATTCGTATATAAACATCTAAACAAAATAGGATAGCAACAACTTAATATTTACCGTATCTGCCACAATCCTTTAGGTTTAATAGGAAAAATAGATATCCATTGAGTTCTCAAAAAGATAGCCACGTGTTGCTAGTGATTTTTGCGCCACATCTTCCCAGCTCAAGTACTATGAAATAGTAAAGGGTAGGTTTTTTGGGAGCTGTCTTTTGTATTTTTAGTCGGTAAAGAAGAGATAATTTCCTTTGAATCGAAACTTATTTGAATCAAAGTTTTTATTCTTGATACATTGTATGTTTTAGATTGAAAAAAAAAGTCGGAAACTACTGACATCACCTTATTTACTCCAATGTTATAAAACGCTTTCTGAGGTCGTATCTCCCAACCGTTGCAACAGAGTTAAGTTTTTTTTTTGAGTGACAGTTCGTGGCAGGGCTAAGCCATAATTTTTAATGTGCTATTGTAGTCTGAGCCACTGGACTATGCGGTCTCCACTTTACGGTTTCCTTATACTTATTGGAGTCCAGTTTTGCTTCGAAAGGACAACATTCTTAAGTGTAGAATTGCAAAATCTGTCTCTTCTAAATACATTGTTATTTTCCGCCTCTTACTGAACATTGGCCATTCCCGTAAATCACAATAACAAGGCAAATTGATGACGTCAGATTACTGATTGCAAATTGCAATGATGATGAAGATCATTGAATGAAGTATGATATTAACTTCCTGCTCTTGTTTGTTGCACGATACCTATGTCTGATCAATTGATTTAAAAATAATATACTCATAAAAAAGAAGCCTTGTTTAAGACAGCATAGGAAACTTTTATGGGTATTATGTAATTAAAATTACCTTCAGCTTGTTTTCAATGAACCATTAAGGCTATATCACACTTTCAGTTCATTTCGTTTTAGTTATTCGAAACCCTATGGTCGCATAAGAAAAGAAAACCTTTGTATTAACCTTATCGATACGATTTTTTTTTCTATTACACGTTTTTTAATTAGTTATATTAATTGGGAAAAGGCTAAGGCAGACTGATTTGATTTTTTTATGCCTATCAATGCAATATGAGGATGTATTATCGTCCACTCATAAGAGCAAATACATGGATACAAGGATACCACAAATTGCACTTAATAATTTACGTGCAATTTGTGGTATCCTTGTATCCTTGTATCTTTAAGTGTTTCTCATAAACATATAACAGTATACTTATATTCCTAAAGCTAGCCGACTATATCGAAGTAGAATAGCGGTTAAAGATTTGTGGTTACTGGTTAGCCTAAATTAATCAAACAAAGCGGTAAAGCGGCTTTATAGTACAAACCGATGTTGATAGGAAGGAAACTAGGTAAATTGGGAATGCTATCGTAAACGTTTTATGACGTGTTAGTATACCATGAGTCCATGGGGAATAGAACAATTAAAATTCAATTCAAGCAAACAAAACGGTCTCGGATCTATAATTAGAGAGTCAACAAATGGTATTAATGTATTTGATTATATCCATAATCAATATGTCATGATGACGATCATTCAGTTTTGATTGTGCATTTGTGAATATATGGCTAACAAAACAATCGATCCATCTCAATAATGTTATGCACACGATGTTCGCTCTATTTCGCTTCTGATTTCACATGATTCTAAACACGCGATCAAATGGAAGCTTGAAATATTGCTTATTAAAGTTTTATGTTGACTCATTTTGAAATATAGCTGTTTTATAACACAAAGGATCCACAAGCCTTTATAAAGTGTTTCGTGTCTCTTCCTTTCATATTTCATTATTAATTTTGGATATTAATCAAAGCCAGGTTCAGATTTATATGACACCCTTGGTAATACATCAATCGCTTTCAACACTGATGAAAGATAGCAAAGTGCGGGCTCGAGTGCTTACCGTTGGCCCGACCCGTGACAACTCAAAAGAGAGAGGTGGCTAGGCAATTGGTGAGACTGGGGGAGGCAGCACACGGCAACATGGAAGCGCATTGTCGCAACGGACGGCCGGCGCAACGGCCGCGCGTACAAGCCTGCGCACGCGCTTACCGCGATACTGCCTCAACGGCCCGGTAGCTTTGACGACCCATACGATACTAGTGACGATTACCGACTCGCGATAACCGAAACTCTGAGTGTTTACAAATTTTATAGGTAAAGTGTACGAGTTTGCCGGGAGAGTGTATGTTGTCGCCGCTCGAATGTCGCAATGTTTGTTGTCGTGTTTACTGTTTTGTGTTTTCTTTTTTTGCATGTTGCCTTAATTTTGTCATTGTTTTAACTGCAACAACGGAAATCATGCGGTTGATCACGTCTGCGTTAGCTCTGAAATTTCTATTATAATTTTTTGTTGCGTTATGCTTGATTGCGGGATCCAATCTCACATCTTACGAAGATGTTTACCATTTATTGTAATTATTGTTTATATTTAAAAAATCAATCATAACATTAATTTTATCATAACTATTCGATTCAGCATTGTAAATAAAATCTTGAAAAGCTTTGAATTTACCACAAAATTATTGTTTTACGTCCAATGCTTGAAATTATATTGTATTCACTTTACTAACTTAAACAGTCAATTACAAGCCAGCAAATAATCATAATAGGCAATTCTCAAGCCCATAAGGCTTCGGTGGTTAATTTTAATACGCAAAAAGCGATCTAATGCAGTCGTGCTTGAGGCGATCACGATTTGCTCTAGCTATGGTAGAAATTCGATAGCCATTGTGCGTTTGTGGGTCACCAGCGCTCTGAAGAGAATCTTTGTTCTGTCTCGCTATAAACTATAGCCACATGCACTTAGAGACGTAACGCGAATAACTTTTATCTCTTCGAGGAACTCATCACGAATAATGACGTAAAATGTCACTTGAACTTAACTGCCTGGTCTCATGTTTTGAGTGGCATTGTTATAATGATATAAATTGCTTCAGTTATATCACTTGACAATGACAATGAACTTGATCGAATAGCATTATAATCTAGATTTCTCGAAACTTCTCTATCGTCAACGTTGTTCCTCCATAAAATGGGTGTGAATCTGAGCGAGATGAGAAAAGATCGTTTGATCCGACATTAGGGCCAAGTGAGACTGGTTGGCTCGCTAGCGCATACCTGCTTTCTCCAGGAGGAAAACGAGGCATAAAACCCACTCCTGCTCTATTTGAGGAAAAGGAAATTATAAATGCAATGCAACTGACCTATGTTTTCATGTCTAAAGATGGCATGTGAGTAATGAGAGTTCTTGATTGATGGTTCTGTATTGGTCATGCTATATTACTTTGAACGAGTATAGAATGAAAGATCTTATTTTCTATTAATTTATAGTTAATTCTTGCGTAACTTTAACGATTGTTTTGTGTTTCAATATGTTTATAAAAGATTTTCCTTCTATTTAGCTTTCACAGAGCTACACATTGTATATTATTTCTCACTCATTAGTATGTCGGTATTTGGCTAGGTCTCGATCTATCTAATTTGGCTGATAATAAGCCAATGATTGCCTGCAATCCCTTTGATTATTATTAGTTACAATTCAGTCCAACTTTCTGTCAATAAAATATCTGCAAGGTGCGATGACTCTATACACAACCAAAGCATTTGGGCTTACACGTTCCCATAAGTAATAATACGGCTTGGCGAGTGAACCGTTCTTATTATTACTAATTATATTCATGTCATAGGCCTTGAGCACTGCCAAAGAAATTGCAACGTATTCAGTCAACACGACGTCTCACGTCCTGTACAACGAAGATAAATGATCTAAAGTTACCTTGTTGTCGGTACGTGATTCGAAGGTTACTTCATACAAATTGAAGGGAACTACTATATGTAGACGCAAAAAAAAAGATAAAACCCTTTTCTCGTTCAAGCTCGCCTCTGACAGAAACGTTTGACCTTAAACTTTTAAACGTTGAATTACGTTCTTCGCTTGATGGACCCTTCAAAATATTGTACCCTTTTTATCTGCAGCTGTCTCTATAATTAATTGGCATTTACTTCTGACAGCGTTTTGCACATTATCGTAAACCTAAGTGAAGATGAGTGAATCGTTATAAAGAAACCATGCCATCAAAGTTGGAACAACATTTTTAGCCGTGCTAATATTAGCCCTAAACGTTCTAAGAAACAGTAAAGACGTCCTGTAGACATTTAATATCGTCATTTAAACGATGAAGTCTGTACAATAAACAACATTATTGTCTTTGCTTGTACATAATGTATGGACAATAGTAAAGTAGGGCCGGAGGCGCGTGTGGACGTGACTCACTTACCGTGGGTGTCTCATTTCGTATGCGCAGGCGCAACGCCTAGGAAGTGCATTCGTGTTCGTACATTGGTACTTGCTTGCGTAATGTTCTGTGCGAAATCGTTTTTGATGATATTAATTTGTTTCAAATTATTGACGATTTCATCAACATTACGCATCTCAAGTTTCAATGACCGCGTACATTTAAAAATGCCGCTTACTCAGTGTTTCGTGTTTTATTTGATTTCAATTAAGCTAAAGGTAAATCTAACCAAACACGAATCTTGATTGACAACCATAAAAAATAAATGCAGTCATTGACTTTTCAATGGTTCCGGATTGATAGATTGGATCATTCGAAACTGTAATTTTCTTTCCGATTTTTTTTTTCGATATTGGACTTGAATTGCCGATTATCCACTAATATTCTATTATAGGTTATTGACCAGTTCTTTTTTTTTATAAATTATTTTCTTCTTTTACCTGTAACACTTTGGACTCGAAAGTACCCATAAAGTCGGCTGCGAATAGAATGGCGATAGTTCGATTTGCATTTAAACAGTGCCGATCGATACATTAAGTTATTCGGACGGCAATAAAAATGTTAATCAGTTTAATTACGTATTTAACCACGAGGATGTGTTTGTTTTGATTTAGTGAATGCATCCTGCCTGCCTGTTTCTACCCAAAAAATATTTGAAAATTAAAAGTAGGTAGGTATAGCATGATGGTGGCGTATCTGATTGCTACTATACGGTATACCGCAAATCCCAAAAAAAAAATAGGTCCAATATCGAACAGCGTCCGGTTTGTCATATCACTAACGGTAAAATTTTACTACAAGTACGTGACTATGAAGTAATTAAAACGGTCCGCATTTGACCGCTTAGCGCTTTTTTTAACTGTAACTGCGGTTCTCTCGGAAAAAAATCGCGGATGGCGAATTGACGACCTTATCAAAACACGCTGCGCTCTCAGTTCATTGAACCCGCGTTTTGTTATTGCCCGATCTATTACTCGTACTACAATAGTACTTGGAATTCCTATCGAAGTATTTGTATGATTGTCGTTGAATTTGCGTTGCAATTGTGTACACCACAATGCTATTCCACATACCGATTATGTTCATTGGCCTCAGTGGCACTACTGTATATGACAACGATGCAGATTATTAAGGCTTGGAAATAAATGAGGGTGATGACACTTGAATAGGCCTACGGTATAACAAGTTTCGATGACAGGCATATAATTTTATTGTTTCGTGAACCAGATCAAAATGTCAAAATCACCGTTAGGCGTGAATGTGCCGATAGCGGAAATACCTGATAGTTTTATTAGTCCCTATTGAATGGATTGATGGCTTTCTGTAATGAGGTATTTACGGTAGCTGGCTGACTGTGCAGGAATTGAGGAAGCTGGGACTAGAATCTAACCAATCTTACTAATATTATAAATGTGAAAGTTTGTATGTTTGTATGTTTGGATGTTTCTTACTCAATCACGCAAAAATTGTTGAACAGACTTGGATGAAATTTGGCACACAGATAGTTTTAACCTGGATTAATATAAGAAATTGAAAAATAATTAATCCAGGTTAAAACTATCTGTGTGCCAAATTTCATCCAAGTCTGTTCTGTAGCCTATGTCTGCATAGGCTACTTTAATCCCGGTAGTACGGTCCTGTAGGACAATTTTTCGACCTAATCGCGGGCGAAGCCGCTGACAAATGCTTGTGATAAATAATGTTTGTTTATTTAAATTAATTTGTTCATTAACTATCACATTGTGACAGCTACCATCTGCTGTAGGTATTTGGTATCAATTCCGAGAACTATTGGCATACTAACGTGGACGATGCTCGATGCATCACTGGTCATAACAAAGATAGAAGATTCGAATTTCCCAAGTACATTATTATACAATGACAATGAACCATTATGTTAAAAGTACTGCTATGTTTTTTATAGCATTTCTGTTTTCTCACGGTATGGTGAGATTCCTAAAGATAGAGATGTCTAATTATTATGAAATTTTTACGTAGTTATGGATAAATATTTAAAATAAATCCGTATTAAAGAAAGGCACTCCAGTCTACAAGATGGTCGCCCTTAAGTCCTATCTGAAAAAGTTTCCTGTTTAAGGCGTGCACAAGATTTGTCCCACCCCGCGCTCTCCATTTGAAAGACGATATCTCAAAAATTTCAATGATTTTTTTTTACATTGCGTGCAAGTAGGTGAAAAAAAGTAGGTACAATGTATTTAGACCGACACAAAATTTTGATAAAAGCAATAAATATTCTTGATCGGATCGATTTGATTCTTCAGATGTCCTTATCACACAATCCTGGTCAGAAATAGTACGTGATTTTTTTGTCATTGAGTGAATGTTCATTTATTGAAAATTTGACTTGATTTTTTTAGCTGACGGCAAAAATGGAGGTTCTCTTTTACGTCACGTACATACTTTTAGGAAAGTTTTTAGTATATAAAAATATTATGGTTGGATGATGTTTTTGCACGCAAGTATATTTTTAGGCAACTTGGCTTTCAATGAAAAAGGACAAGAAAATAATTTCACCACATCATAAATTAATAATTTACCAAGAACAAGGCAATATTATCAAACTTTTGTCACATTCACGTCATAAACGAAGAATAATACCGACAAATTGTGTGTATAAACCAAACTTCACTATTTCTAGTTTTAGTGCGAATAGTTAGTGCCAGTTGTTAGATGAAATATGGCTTATAGGCGGACGTAACCACGGGCCAATTAATAACTATAATGCTGCTTTGTTCCTGTATTATCGCTGTTGACCGAACTTGTGCCGAAACTCGTGACCGATGTGTTGAAAGGTGCTGAGTTAGAATTGCGGGTATTGTAAACAGTTAAATCTTATTGTGTCTAAGGCATCTGAGAAGTTTTCACACTATTAATGAAAATGTAGAGTTAACTTTTAATAAAGCATGAATCAGACACAATAAGTAGAGAAGAATCACTAGAAGCTTCGTTTCTAGAAAGATTTCAAGAATGAAACACTAAAACAGTTTGCCCATTCTGGTTTTTCAATCAGGAATTTCTCAGTAGTAATTTGGCGACTGGAATTATGCTCGGGTGATGGCAATAGGGTCGCCCGCTATTACAAGATACTTACTACATAACTGACAAATCTTCTGCACGCCTTAAACAGGAAACTTTTTCAGATAGGACTTAAGGGCGACCATCTTGTAGACTGGAGTGCCTTTCTTTAATACGGATTTATTTTAAATATTTATCCATATCTACTGTACCTACTATAGGTACACCTCCGCCAAACCCTTCGCGGATTCCAGGCGTTATGTTATGTATACTCGTGCTATGTTATGTATTCGATAACCTTACTTCTAATTCAATACATAGTAAGTAAAGTAATACAAATAAAACAAGACTTGTCTTCAATATAGATTAGGGTACCTACAAACATGGAAGTTGTTATTAGGTCAGCACCATCCTTGCATCCAATGCATGGATTAGGAGCTTGTTGAACCGAATTGAAGTTCGTAAAGGATTAGACACGAACTGGTACAAGTATGGGCATAGTCAACCATGCAATAATTGCTTTTAACAAGGTTGAAATTATCTAACTGTCATGTACACTTTGTACATATTTTTTGTTCCTCGTTGTCGTTTTTGACGTGCAAATGACATTCAACCTTAGGGTGGTACCTTGTGTTTTTTTTGGAATTTGTAGTTCAGTGTCTGGTTGCATGTTAATTAAAATATAATTCCCTAATACAATACTTTGCTGTATGATACATAATTTACTCGTTAGTTGTGGGTAAACTTACATAATTTCACTCCGCGCAAAACACATTGTCTCAACACCAATTTATCTGGTCTACTCGACGTCCGTATGTCACTGCAGGGATCCAGCAGAATATTAGCGTCATCGCGTCAGGTATATTTGCCTGACATATGCTGAGTTGGACTTTCATTAGGGATGCCCGATCTGAATCGATCTTCCAGAAGATCGATTCATGGCCATACAATCTACTTTTTTTAATCGATTCAACAGAATGCGATCTTCGCCCAGATCGAATCATATTCACCTATAAGATCGTATGAAAAAATCGTATCCCGCCCCCGCCAACAAAATCAAACGTTTGGACATTTTTTTATTAAATTTGACACGGGTAGACAATGTAGGTTGTGCCAGATTATTAAAATGAAAGGAAATACTTACTACCAATTTAAAAAAAAAAATCCTCTCAGACGTCATCACATTAAAATAAATAATTTTGAATGCATAGCTACTGTGCTTTTCATTATTTTTATAAAATTACGATACGATCTTCCGAGATCGAGTAAGATCGATTCAATACAATACGATTAATATCGTGAATCGATTCACGAGGTTACGATCCATTACGATCCAAAAGATCGAATCAAAGCAAAAAATCGGGCATCCCTAATTCCCATTTGGTGCAACCTTGAGACGCACACCGCAGCTAGTCATTTGATTTGAATTAAGTAATAGTGTCACTATATTTCAAGCACCTATGTTTTTTTTTGTAGATGTAATGGGCACCTTGTTTTTATTTCAATTCATGTTATTTGATTCGATTTAATTTTACTTTTGTGTGTAGTGTCTTTTTTGTGCACTAAATAAAGGTTTTATCTATCTATCTATCTATACAAAGTACTTATTTGCCCGTCGTAGCCTGAACAAAACATCGTAGCATTCACGTCAAAGTTGTATTTCAAGGAAACATTACGGTACTTATTGTGATCGATTTTTTGTTTTTGTACTGGCCACAAAAAGGCAGTAACGAAAAACTGCAGTTTATGGCTTATTAAATTATCGTTCCACGGGCTTGTAAAACTTAATCTTCTGCCGAGTAAAATCACAATAAATACACTTTTAGGGTTGTCATCATCACAAAATTTAAAGACACTAATAACGGATAACATTGATTTTATTAACTTCACTCCAATATTAACATAATTATAACGTTTTAAAAACGAGACGGTAAATATTTATGATTTTTAATCACTCGTCCGTTTTAATCATTTCAACTTAAAAACATTAAAGTGCACACCATAATTATCTCGCGGATAATCAAAGCAATTATACTATTCCGAAGTAATCCCTAAGCTAATTTAAATGATCGTAAAGTTTTAAAAGCGCTTCGCTTATGTATCATTGGTCTTATGTGTAATTGACCCGTCAGCCATTAATGTCCATGGGAGTATTCATGGTCTCATCCCAAGATCACCCATTCACAGACATGACGTTTAATTAAGTGAGACATTTAATTTTTCCGCTTTTATAAACCGCAGTGAGCGCATAACTGCTATACGAGGCGACGTTTGCTCTATCTCTGTTTTTGCTTATCAATTATTCTGCTCGACAGTGCACCAATGAATTTATTGTAATAAAGATACAATCTAAGGGTCTTTAGTAGTCTCTTCCGTATTCTGTGTGTCTGCATCACTCAGCAATTACTCGTGAATGCAAATAAACATTAATTGTTTATTACCACAGTGCTGTTAATATTGCACTGTTTTAAACCTACTTTTGCCTGAGTGCCTATTAAGTCGGTTCTCAGAAGTAACACTATAACTATCCAATCACGACCACAACGTAGCATTTGGTAGGTATTCACAACAGAGTTGCAATCACAGAATTAAATGGCGAGCTCTAGATTGATATTTACAACTGGATAATACCTCTATCGTGCATTAAGTTTCGCGCTTCAGTGATGTGGAAAATATCGTCAATTTACATTATTGGATTCGTAAATGATTCTTTATCTCGTCTATATCTATAATCACCGATGCGCAAATAGTCTGTAAAACGCACCTGGTTATCATTCCCAACTAATTTCAATTTCACTACTTACCTAATCGGTTCAACGGGAGTGACTCAAAACTAGATAAGCAACCGACGGAATCAGGTGCTTGATTATATTTCAGTTATCGACTGAATAGTGTTAATGAACCCTACAAGGCCAAAGCCTCCTCGAGATAACTCTATAAAACCTTTTAGTTTTATGGATTCCGTTTCATTCCGCAACAAAATAATTCGATATCGAATATCTTTACGACACTCGAGTGGCGAACGTGTACTTATATAGTACAGTAATAATTTTAACATTTTAAACAATCCAGCCAACGCAGAGCATGCCCTAGGCGTCAGTGGAAAAGATAATGTACCTATACGTGCACACTGTGCTGATGTGAATCGAACGCTATGTGCTAAACTGATCAAGATGGGAAGCGGAAAGTTCGGTTTTCAAGTTAAAAAGGACAAAGTGGACATGGGAGCCCTAAAGACTGAGTTTAGTGTTAAGGAAAAGTGTCAAAAAATACAGAAAAAACTAAAGAAGACTGAAAATAAGAAGACTGAAGAAAATACACGAGAAAAAACCATCTGGTGGAACCAATGCAACAGTTGTAAGTTGATGTTTAACTCTTTTGTGCTATTATAATACATTGTAATCATTCAATTCTTGAAGAATTAAATCACTATGCGTCTAGACATGTAAACTGACAATTATCGCGATTTTTTTTTATATTGTGTATATTTATTCAATTAGGTAAATGTAACGATAATTGATTAATCGTAAACAATTCCCAAGATAAAAATATATATACCAAGCATAGCAATTGTGAAAAAATTAATATTTTACAAAGGAAAATAATATAATAGAACAATAGAAATCAGTGATTACCGGTTTGTATTAATGGAAGACTAAGGGCCCCTCGAAGGGCCGTCATGCTTGTTACGCCCTTTGAATGCTCAATGAGGGGAAATTAGATCACCAAGGTCCTAACTTTTGAAATCGACGAGTACATTTAGCTGTACAAGCGACAAGGTATCGAGGCCAGTAATGTGACCTTAAACGTTGCCTTCAAATAATTTGAGCCCTTCTAATGATTGAAACGGTGATTACGACATTGACTTTTGCGATTTGGATAACCCTGTCCCTAATTTTGTACTTTTGGAGTTAGTCTTGCTTTATTTCGGAGATAGTTGCAATAGTATCAAACAAAATGTTAACCAAAACAATATACCATGCAATTTTTGAATTTGAATATTCGTTACTATGTTGGGCACTGCTTGCTTGCTAAAGAATATAAAATACTACAGCAGCGATGCTTCTTCATAATTTTAGTAACGTAAAAAGTCTTGATAAACATATAGACATTTATAGTAATGTCGTAAATATCACCGTAAAAGTATGTCAGTGGAAAGCGCGAGAGAATCCCGAGAAATCTATGCGCTAATGCGTCGTCTGCGCACGCTCCCCAGTTTCCACTTTCTAAACTGGCTAGACTGCGCGCACGGTTTATAGTTCAGGAACTACTAGTCGCTCGGGCGCATGAAAGTTGTTTTATTGACATTTCCTTATGCGGAGGATCATAATGCCGGCGCAGGCGTATGCTAAGAAGCCGCACCAACAATCATCTAAGAACGAACAACTTACTTACCTTCCCACTTATTATACCTACATACACTAGAATTTATTAAGTTATTAATATTTCTGCAATATCCAACGGTTATAATTATAGATGTCCTTCAAGTACTACTTTTCCCGCCAGGAGTCGTTTGTCTTAAAGAATTCTTCAATCTTCATTAGCGGCGTCGAGATTGACAAGGAAGGTCGTTTGCAGGCAGATCATTATCGAAAGTACCAGTTGGTCAGATATGTAGCTCTTTTGTGAAGTTTTTTTGGGTTGTCATTATCGTATCACCATATTTGGGTTTAAAACGATTTATTAATCGGTGCCCTGACGGATTGTTTGTTCATGTATCGAGCATCTATAAATTTATTTCTTATGACCTATCAGAAGGTATCACTTAATTATTATTGAGCTACTTTTTCTCAGTACTTCACCTCGTTATGTCAATTCTCATCCGTTTCTGAGGTAATGATATAAAAGAATAAACTACCTTATTTTCGAAAGTTTCAGTGTGTATCTCTGTATTTTCACTTAATTAGGCCAAATATTAGATCATAACTTCATAAGTCAAGTTAAATTCCAATAGGTTTAAGAACCAT
Source organism: Antitype chi (assembly GCA_947359405.1). Classification (NCBI taxonomy): domain Eukaryota; kingdom Metazoa; phylum Arthropoda; class Insecta; order Lepidoptera; family Noctuidae; genus Antitype; species Antitype chi. The sequence goes on from OX375826.1 coordinate 9,257,041, forward strand.
TCAAATTCGTTTCATTCCGCTTAGCTTGCTACTTTGTCCTTGTGTTAAAAGACTAAACTTCCCTACTAGATAAGATTAGGACAGCATAACATTCCTGCCTGTTAAAATTATCTAACATCTGTTATTCTATCTGATACTTGAAGATAAATAAGCAATTCAAGGTTTCCATGGTAGGTATCTACTATGTGATATAATTTTGAAGGATTAAACTTAGTTCAAAATTTCCGGATTGCCTACCAAGTGGTAGGACTTAATATATACCATAAAAAGGCGGACCCTATAAAAAAAAAATCGGTAGGAACATTAGTTACAAGTCTCTGAAGAATCGCCTGTAAATTCTTTTTATTTCTTTGCCTATATGATGCCACATAATCAGCCTAAAAGGTTCCAAATACAGGGACACAGGCGTCGTCACAGTGAGAGGGAATAGGCCGTAATCCACCTGTTAAATATCTTCTAGGAGATGCCGGATTCCTTACGATGTTTTCCTTCACCGTATAGAGAGCAGTAGGGATGAAATAATTTACACAAACTAAAGCATCTGTCTGGATTCGAACCTACGATCTTCAACTCGTAAGTCGCGACCCTTACTACAGAGCCACGACTGCTATCCACTTAGGAACCACTGCTCTGCACAATACCACATAGCTTCTAAACTACCCCAGGATAATAAATTTGCGTAACCTCCAGAAGAACCTCAATAAATTTTTTAACTGATGTCCCACCTTTTCTTTTGTGCAGTAAGCGAAATCGACCAGTATCTATGGATGGTTGGTGGGTCGGCGGGTGCGCTGGCGCTCACCGGCGTGGCAGCTGCCTCGGCCTTCTACCTCAGCACGAGGCCGAAGCCAGAGAAGCCTCTCGTCACACTCCACGAACAGAGCCTGCTTGAACCAGTAAGTACGGACTAAGAACCAATTAGTTAAGACTTAAGACAGTATCACGACCAAGAAAAACGTAGATCAAGTAAAATTGGCAGGACAGAGTGGAGAAAAAAAATCACATATAACTGTAGCAGTTAGAAAGATTCGGGAGTCTTACATAGTTGGTTAACGTTAACAATAATATAACATTCTTTGTTAAATAGAAGAGAAGGTACGAGAAGGTTAAAAATACGTATCTTCAGTGATGCTTGAAAAATGTCCTGGGCACGTGTCAAATTGTACATGCATTAAACACGCTCCGTTTGCAAAGACTGATTAATTAAACCAAATAAAGGTTATTGAGGCTCCCACCGACAGGCGCGACGTGACCGTGCGACGCGATTCTTGGTAGAGCAATTTCCATGATGTTTTTATAGTAATTGTCCTACTAGAGTCGTTCGCAGCGGTGTCGCTTTGCGCTAGTTTACTTTAATCAGATAAAATACAATCCTAATTAAAATTAGGTATAGCCATGAAACCACAAAAAAATGTGGCGATTACAAAATATTGGCATATAAATATTGTTATCAAGGACTATTGTTTCGATGCATGTATTAGTGGGGTCGATGATCGATAAACAAAGCTTACTAAGTAGATGATAAAATAAAACATACTCTTCCTACGTGTAGCATGAAATAAGCTGAAATATATTAACAGATAACAACATAAATAAAAATTAAATAGGAGACATGTCACCATCGATAAAAATATCGTTTAGAAGATTCTCTTAATCCAGTGGAAAAATACATATATAAAGTTATGACGACAGGGTATTCCTCTTTATTGCGGTATCAAAGTTCGAGTTGTCCTAATACCAACTGCCGACGATCGCGAGTTGGCAGAGCGCATCTTCGAGCGATATTTTTAACTCATTGTACCACGAGCAGCCCAGCCCGCTGCTCTCCTGACAGTACCCAAAAGTCTCTAGCGAAAGTGATAAGATACTCGCAAACTCCGCCAAAGTGTCTCGGCCAAAACGATTAAACGGGACGGACCATTCACACAAGGATACCAATTGTGAACTCTGAAAAGTGTAGTGAACCTAATGAAAAGTTGAAATGCGCTCAGTTTAATTCAGCAATGATTGCGCAATATAAACCGGTTTAATAAAATAAAAAAACAAACGGTGCATTTTGTTGTGTGATAACATTAAATTGTAAAAATGGCGTGCTGTGATTGCTGCATCGGAGTCCCTCCGATTCGACCTCCGATAAGCGTCAGCGAACAATCGGATGCCCTTAGAGTGAGTGATATAAACGTAGAAACCTTCGAAGACGCAATAAAAAAATTACGTTCAGCAAAGAATTTAAAGTAATGAGACTTATAATTAACAATCCTTAATGAATAGAGTTGTTACGAAATTAACATTAACATTATAAAAATAAATTCAAAGGGAGACCAACATTTAGAATGTTCGTTGTAATGCTGATTAATAAGTTTGAATGGACAGAAAAAATATTGGAACAAAACGGATGCTAATAAGAAGTTAATAAAATTGTCGGACATGTGGTATGATATTGTTATATTTGCAAAGTGTTGGGTAAAATTGATATGTATTGTAAAGGTACGAACATTGTTAGATGTTGCTCACGCCCCGACAGTTGGCAAAGCTCCGTAACATTTAGATTCAGATCATTTAAAAGTCCCACCGGCTAAGATACATGGTGCTGCTGATTAGAAATAGAAGCAACATTTAATTCTAGATTATTCATTTTAGATGATACTAACGTAACTAAAATTATTCCAGATCAATCAGAACCAGTCTGCAACAAATCGACTTAATCGTTCATTTGTTTAATTATGGTCAGAATGTATTTCGGTCATATTCTTTACTTTTACAAATCAATCCAAATTATGTTAAGTTAGATTGATAACCATTATTAATGGAAATGGGTTGAGCAGAAATTTTTATCATTGTCCATTTCTTATTTAAAATTCTTTCCGAAAGTTTTAACTCTTCCCAAATTTACCAGTACTTAAATAAATCCATTTAAAACTATGATTTGAACAACCAAAAGTAATTTAATATAGCTGTATGATAAATACTTAAACATCATAAACCTATCCGTCTGTATACTGAAATAGGCCGAGTTAATGGATACTATTGTTTAGATATTAAGTTATAAGAAGATGGTTGTGTTGAACGGATATCTCAGTCGTTGTTATTGCCTGAAACAATGATTCACGACTGAAGCATTTTAAATCTTCATTCCTAAATCATTTATTTATGAAACATGCTAATGTATCGTTTCTCTTATTCAGAACATTAATCCAATTACATCCTGCATATAAGATGAAAGAAATAGCAATTTGTTATATATATCGTTTTACCCTATCTCCTATATCGCGATATACCTAAGTTATAATATATATAATCAAGAAGTTTATAATAATGTGGGAGGCATTCAAAAGCATAATGATAATTTACATAAAACCAACACTTTTCTCAAAATATTTATATTTATCGGTAGATTAACGAGCAAAACCTCTAATATTAAAGTAAATAGCAGCTATAAAACGTAAGACGTAAACATTGAAGTAATTTGGTAGAGACTTTACAGAAAACAGGCGACCTTAGGTGTTACAAATAGTTTAATTAATGTTCCGAATAAAATATGTAATAAATTTTGAGGAAGTCGCAGCATACCGAGTTCTTTGATGTGACGGGGATTTGTTTGATACTCCTTGTGGTTTTTTATTACTTTAGAAGTGTTCTAAAGGATATCCGTTGGTGAATAGGTACTTCATCGTTATTACCAGCAGCCGGCAAACCTTTCCCGACTATGCAACTTCCGCAGGCCTTTTTAAAAACTGTTTATCTGGTCCATGATCACTATCCATAGCACCGCTTTTATTATGATTTTGGTAGAACAAAGTACAGTGATGTTTTCCATCAAAACCTGATGATAAAACTAAACGTAAAGCAAATGACAGTTTATATAAAATGTTTATCTTAAGTGGTGTGAAGATGACTGTGCCAAATATACTGGCCTTTACCGCATCTTGTTAGACGACAGACTGACCAAATGTTGTAAATAGTCGTAATTACATAGTGATTTATATAGTAAAGGGAAATGTTGCGTATGCAATTATCTCTCCACGAAATACTTCTTGAAGAGATAATTTGTACATGCAAAATTTCCCTGTAGCGTTAGTATTTCATAAGTCATGAATTTAATCTAGCCTGCATGTTACTCACATTCACAGTCAGTTTTTTCTTTTATTGTCACCAAGCCGTTCCAAAATGGAATGCTATGTGGAAGAAATTTTACTATGGAGTGTAATAATGGTACTATGACATCCCAGGATACCTATACAAGGGGCAGACATCGTCGCACAACCTGTTACCATTGATTCAGTACATGGTTCTGAACGCCCCCTGTGTTGAAATTTTTCGAGGATTGTTTAAAAAAAAATTGCTCTGTCATGCGTTTTGACTGCGTGGTATACTTTTCTATTAAACAGTTGATTTTTTGTTTTGATAACCGATGAAACATTTCTACGCTCAGGGGTCTAGAATCGTGTGCTGAATTCATAGTTTGCGCATCGATGTCCTCTGCCACCTTGTATAAGGGTTTCAGCCTTTATGACATCATTCTATGTGCATACAGCGTAGATTTCTGAGACGGCAAATGTATGGGAGAAGGCTTTGCGATTTCTGGCTTTTCTAGTACTCTAAACCCGGTTGGTTCTAAAGAGTCTTTTAACTGACGCTTTTTAGATGACGTAACATTTGTCCAAAATCTGTGAATGCAGGTAGCAATTGCTCAAGAAGTTAAGGACAGTCTCCTAAGAACGTCTTCCGTACCTCCAAATGGATAAGGTACCTGCTCTTACTGGCCCCGTCTAAAAAATCTTTCCCTTATCGTCGTCATCGTGATAATCCGAAAAAACGAAAGAAATAGTTAGGGTAACCTTCCTTAGACGTATCTCAACCTACAGTTTCACATACCTCTTATTACTGTTTACGTGCATCCATCATTCCTACTTAATGAATCTGTGTATTGTTCAAATGTATAAAACTATGAATAGATCCTCATTTATATTATTGCTCAAAGATCTAGCCCGAGTCGTTACAATAATGGCTTGACGTTTAGGTACTTCCATTCACGAAGGAACTCAGTTATCTCGTATTATTATTTGTTAATATTATTTAAACACAGAATTACATCACTAATTAACTATTATTAGACAGATTTTTAAAACTTTGTTTCTAAAATATACTTTTAATATTGTATGCCCTACGCCTAGTGACAAAACACAAATATTTTTAATGAAGGGTCATTTGCTCATGAGTCTACCTACTATTTTGTGTGGATTTTTGGCAAACGATCCAGACAAGTCACGGGACACTATCGAGAATATAGACGAACTATTGTTACGTTTATCCGCACGCAATCAGTTTGCTAAACAGACATAATGACATTGAAATATGGCTGGCAAAGCATGAATTTTGCAAAATTTGTAGGTGAAATGTTTTGGTCTTTAATAGAAGAGATAAATACGTAAAAAAGAAAGGGAATAATAAACTCGGATTCTTTCAAAATTTTCTTTGAATGTTGCATCAACGTCAGTTCAGCCCACTCTATGTCTATACTTGTATATAGAAGATCTTTGATCAATTAATTATTTTTCGATATCCAAGCTCTTACATTAGCTGTGGCTTACTTTTCACTTTTGATTCAACAATAACAAACAACAAATCGAGATTCATCGACAAGATATGCAGTAATGCCAGGCTCATCTAAACATTCCATTCAAGTTTCCAATGGCGATATTATTACAAAAAAAAACTTGTAACTTCTGAATCTCCAGAGAATTTTGTTACTATGTCCAGTGCGTAGGAGAATATCTCTATGACATCACAAAACTGAATGAACTATAAATTATCGGCGGTTATAAATGTTCTAAAAACAGGAACCACTAATGAACTACAATCTACACTAATATATTAATAAAAGCATGTCTGGTCTTCATTTAACTCCACATTTATTTTTACGATCATTTCTAAATCAAAGAAAAAATAAAAACAATATCCAGGAATTTTGTATATCTAAGACCGCTATTAATTAAGCTTTGCTACGAGAAAAATCTTTTTGTGGAAGCAGAAAGAAAAGGAAAAGAAAAGAAACGAAATTACTTTGTTAAATAGAAATACATTTTGGAATGAAAGGTCTAGTAAAAATAGATTTGTGAATATAGACTCGGCATGAGCTGAACGAATGACTGCAATAGTTAGTACTCGTATAGTTTTATTTAAGCTTTCATATTTTATTGATTTTTTGGAAGCCTTTGACTCCAACATCAGTCCTCAATATACTATTTCCGTGGTCATTGCTATTATTTGTAAATATCAAATGTAAACAAACTAATTTAAGGAAATATACAGAAAAAGTATAGAGGTATAGTATTTTCGTCTTCGATATTATTCATTATTAGTAATTGTACCTAGAAAGGCGTTATCCCGTGACATGTTTGACCGTGTGCCAATTTTTCTATCGCTCGTTATTGCTAATGAGTGACATTCCTGTTGATTGATAATTATTCTTCAGCTGGTCTTAGCATCTGTGTAGCTAAAAAGATAAAAAAAAAACTAAACACTAGACAATATCAATAGAATCTATACTAAAAGTAAACCAATAAAAGACTATGCTTAAGCAAACATCATGTTAGTTGTTTGCAGTAACAACCGGATTAAGCTCAAGCAAACATCATGTTAGTTGTTTGCAGTAAAAGTCAAAAATGTACAACCCGATATAGCTGTTTACGTATTGATGCGTTAGAAAAACGAAAACAGAACGAAGCGCTGCGGTATGCTTATGACAGTCAACATATCGATTGTTTGAGGAACCTCGATACTTTGTACTGAATTATTAGGTGGGTGACGCGCTAAGTGTTCACCATTCGATGGACTAGATTTACAATTTGTTACAGTTTTACTTTCATAATTCTACAAACAATAACATTTAGCACTTACTACTTTGCACCAAATGACATACTTTGATATTATGTGAATTAGTAGATAAATATAACTGAAACTAACACAAACGTAAAGACCAGTTGTAATGTTTCACAATAATGTCATGAAACATGAGAATTTAAAGGCCTTGGTTTAGACAGATGGCTTAGCAAATAGAATCTAAAGTTTCTAGTGCTTTTTGGAAATTTAGGATCTTTTGTTAGTTGTTTTATCTTTGTTAATGTAATAAAAAGGGTTTGATCGGTATATCTTACTGAGTAACGGCGTAACTCACTAACAATAGCAGTGGCTATAAATTTGACAGTTACTCAAATTTTTCAAACATATGAAGCAATGGATTACTACATCCTTAAAAAATATTCAGATTATGATTTATAGTTTGTTACGCAATTAGGAGGTCTGGTCACTTTCACAGAGGCAATTTCTATCGGTATGTGTAACTGATATGCTTATTATTTTTTTATTCTTTTTGGGTGGGAAATCATCAAATAACTTCTCCCGCTCTGGGTGGCGCAGGAGACTTTTACTGGCTAAAACCCACCCGTGTTCCCTCAGTTGCCTGTGTGCCAGGGGCCGCGGTATCTCTTTCGAACGACCCGCGCCCCTGTCAGGTAACTGATGTGCTTGATGTAGATATAATCTAACATATTGAAAAGGAAAAACCCTTAGTGGTTTGTTGTAAAGTAAATAGAGTTATTAACTCCGCCTGTATCTATTAGCCTTTACTCAATGTCCGGCTTCCAGTTTACTGCACTTAAATATAGTGTTAACAACTTTACAACAGCTAACGAACTCACGCGGAAATGACTGCCAGCTAAACACGTCGACAATGTCAACTATTTTGGAGACATCATAATTCCACTTGCCAAGAAAACTCGGGTAGTGGCCCGTCACGCCCTCTTCAGGGCTTTCCTAATGGTATTTATAGAAATTTATTGCGTCACATTAATTTCCTCGCTTATGTAGGTAAGCTTTTCGTTGGTCAATGTCAAGTTAAACCAAAGAGAAGTCTTCGTGTTAAAATTTGTTGGCGTTAAAATTAAGATTTACAGATTCAATGAAAGTTTTCATTCAATTTAGCAGAAAATGCTACAATATGTGTTAATCTTCACAAAAGAAGATTAAAGAAACATGACAATTTGTGTGAATCTCAAACATTAGAAGGCAATACTGAAAAGAATAAGCTTGTCTTTGAAGATATAATGTTATTTGAAACACATTGTTTTTTCGCGCTGTTCAATTGAGTTTTCAACGTAGAGTTACGACAATTCTTATTTCTAAAATTGTCATCATACGAGACTGAACTGAGAATAGTGTGAACAAGAGTCGTATGTGTCACGTAGTTTTGTTATAAATACTCGGTCACAAAACCGGCACATTTTTCAGTTGGCGTCGCGTGACCAATTTCCTTTTGACCTTGCATATTAAATTCAAGATCAGGTTGCTTGATCTCTCACACATTTTGTTTTTCATAATTTTATCTTAATGGGTTGTCATCCGTCATTGCTTTTCCAACCTCGTGTAAATTTTCATTATTTTTTTCAATATTTTTTTACTATTGGTTTATAATTTAAACAGCTTCTAATCGAGGATTTCCTGACCGAGGCCTCTTTCAACAAATTTGTTTTCGAATAACTATCATGTCTCAGATTATAGAATATTTTATAATATGAGTACTATGTTATGTCTACAACTTATTCATGCTTTTATGCGTTCAGTAAACAGTCAGTAGGTAAATTAATGAGACTTCGATATATCAAAATGTAATTATAAAATTAATCATTTCTAATATTTAGTGAACTTTCAGTAGCAATAAAGAAAAGTTTTATACCTACGGATCAATGATTCAATGTTATCTTCAATAACCAACGAAGTTCAAGTTAAGTAAGATACTACAGGCTCATATTTTGAGCATTATTATCTAAAAAAGACTTCAAAATTTTACACCGTACCGTTAATTACGGTAATGACATAACATTTTATGGCTTGCCGATTCTATCGCCAAATTGTTGTTTTTTTCTTTTCCCACAAGTGTCTTTGACCCGTTCATCGTTCCATTTATCATTGTGCAAACTGTAATAATAATATACCGTAACGCGTAAGAGTACTCCACGTTCCGACGCGAGATTTGGAGTTAGTGGGCCAACTATGTCATTAGGTTAACGGAGAAGCCTTTGCATATGATTTTAGTAACTTTTACACAGTACTTTTCTGAGGATATAAGATCTAAAACGCATTTTGTGTAGAATATGATAATGAAAACATCCCACAAATTGTGTTAAACGATGAATTCACACATAATACAAAGCTTCTTGCATCCATTTGAATTTCAAGCTTGCATTGCAACAGAAATTCCTGAACTGTGAAGTCATATTAAATTGTATGTTTAAATATGTATTTCTCATTAGCCATTACTGGGTCGTCGTAATAATCCGATGACTGCGAGTTTGTTAATAAGATTACAGCTGATTAGTTCCCCGTAAGTTGCGTTGCAAGGATTCAGTGCGATGACACTAAACTTGTTCTCTTGCTTTTTTTTTTGAGTGGCATATCATCAAATAACTTCTCCCGCTCTGGGTGGAGCAGGAGGGCGTGTTAGACGTTTACTGACTAAAACCCACCCGTGTTCCCTCAGTTGCCTGTGTGCCAGGGGCCGCGGTATCTCTTTCGATCAATCCGTACCTTCTCTTCGTTCATTATGAAATCGTTAACCAGTACATTGTTTTGATGTTGTTGAATTTGCTGAATTTCACCATTAATGTCATTATTATGTCCCGTTATTTGTACTTTTACCAATTTAATCATACATAATCTCTGTTTTTATTACAGGGACCCGAAATGGTTCGTGTATCAAAATTCTACAAAGAAGCGAAAAGCGGTCGTTTCCTTCGCTACCTACATGAAGACACACGCACACTTTACGAAACTTTTCGACGGGGCGTCAAAGAATCAAGTAAGTAACGTGTTATTTTGATGCAATTTTCTTACGCTCAATGTATTCATAGAATTCCTTATAACGAACCGAGATTCTCGTTCCATTTAGTTAGATAGTTGCAACTTACAAGTTGTTTTATATATCCTACCTATACGTTTACATATCCAATTGCTTGCACTCGTACTAACAGAATGGTCCGCATACAATTGCAAAGGTAGGGAGTGCCCCAAGGCGTAATTCTAAGACCCACCTCATTTTCTTCCAACATTTCCGCTCGTTAACGATAAATACGGTTGTTCGAAAGAGATACCGCGGCCCCTGGCACACAGGCAACTGAGGGAACACGGGTGGGTTTTAGTCAGTAAAAGTCTGACACGCCCTCCCGCTCCACCCAGAGCGGGAGAAGTTATTTGATGATTTCCCACCCAAAAAAAAAAAAAAAAAAAAAACGATAAATACGATAATACCCCACTATTACAAAATATTGTTAACATCATTCACGAACTGGTTTACAGGATACAGTTAAACGTAATTTGTGCCAGTAGAGTAGCCGGGACATTGGGTTTTTTAGTTTTATACCACAATACACGGGTGCTTTGTACTCATTGGTTCAATAAAAATAAAACATTGGAAAAATGAAGCCAGTTTATATTGTATGGAATATTCCGCCACTTAACTACTGGTCGAGTTGAGACAGCTTTATGAGATTGAAGACATGATAAATGAAGACTATAATAAATACCTACAATGTTAAATGACAATACGTTAATCTTATTGCAGATAATGGCAACTGCCTCGGTTGGCGCGAAGGACCAAATAAGCCATACGTGTGGCAGACTTACAATGAAACTCTACTGCGAGCTAAAAACTTCGGCTCAGGACTTATATGCCAAGGGCTTGTTCCTGGCCAGAACACATTTGTGGGTAAGTTTCCTACCAACTACCAAGAATGACATAAAGGATTTCCTTATATTAAAACTTGCTTTGTATTTCCAGGTATATATTCACAGAATTGCCCCGAATGGGTAATGACAGAACAAGCGGCCTACTGTTATTCAATGGTCATTGTTCCGCTGTATGATACTCTTGGAGCAAATGCATGTGCCTTCATTGTAAATCAAAGTACGTGTAAATTTTAAAATACCTATAATCAAACAGATGTTGGTTAATTTTTATTCTGTTATTTTGCAGTAGGTATATGCAGTTACCTTAAGCTATAATTAAAGCTGAGAAGATATTAACTCTAGAATACAATTATACATACAGATAAAGCTATAACGTCTACGGAATTTCTCACATTCTTTTTTTGTCTAGACGCTTGAATTCAGATTCCTATTCTCTCTGTTTCTCAGAAAGCTATTAGAAAAAAATTAAGTATTCGAGAAATGTCTTTGATTGGAATCAAACTATTTCCATTGTTCGTTCCAGCCGAAATGACTGTAGTTATTTGTGAGGACGACAAAAAAGCCAATTTGCTCCTCGACCAGTCGCCGCGATGTTTAAGGAAACTGATCACCATTAAGGAGGTCTCACCTTCCACGCATCAAAGAGCGAGGAGCCGAGGCGTTGAAATTCTTAAGTTCAGCGATGTTGAAGTACAAGGAGCTCACAGGGACCACCCTTGTCATGTAAGTATTTTCATTGTTTCTTGTTTTGTGTAAAACACTTCCAACGTCGACGTTATTCACATTTTTAGAGCTATGCCTTTTTCATTATGTTGTAAATCTTGCAATGTGTAATTTACAATTTGATAGGGCGTGACTCTTATTTCGAGTTACGGTTGGAAAATTTCCTCGTGAATGATAATTGTTCTCACAAATCTCTTATTCGTGTCAGTGATTATCAATTCTATGTCTGTTCTTCCAGCCACCGAAACCAGAAAGTGTATGCACGATCTGCTACACATCAGGAACCACAGGAATGCCTAAAGGCGTGATGTTGACGCACGAGAACGTGGTCGCGTCCATGTGCAGTGTCATCATGCAGCTTGGCGAGCACCGGCCCATGAAACATGACGTCATGATCTCCTTCCTACCTCTCGCGCATATGCTGGAGCGGTGTTGCGAGGTAAGTTCAATGAGGAATAGTGACGATTACAAAAATATACATATTATATATGAATTTTAAAAAAACTATTTCAGAAAAGTTAAGCAATAGCACCACGATTAGTAATAATCAAGTTATAAGGATTTGGATATTAAATACTGAACAGAGACTTCATTGTTATGCAGTTATAGCACAAATGAATAACTCACACATCTATGTAATTATATGCTAACAACAACACCCCACTGCCAGACATTATCAGTCTCTTTATGTTTCCATGGATTTGATTGATTTTATGGATTGTACTCACACACATGTTATTAGTATGCCTTCTTTGAAATGATACTATTAGATTAAACATGTTAAATGACAGTTAACATACCAATTAACTACAAGTGAACACGAAAGTGAAATCACAGTTATATTAGTACCATCAAATACAGACCGCCCTTCATACAGTGATCTAATTGTGTAATCGTGAGATGTCATCATTCTGCAATTAAATTATCTTTGTGCTTGCCAAGTGCAATGATAATATCATGTACAATTGATGCTGCTAAGATCACTCTCTTCGCTCACGCACATTCTTCTTTGTTCTGTCCTGTAGTATGAATAAACTATTTTATAGCTTCTTATATCCATAAATTTTTCACTTTCCAGAATGCTCTCTACATGGTAGGCGGAGCCGTAGGTTTCTACAGTGGAGACATTAGACGATTAGGTGACGATTTGACTGCCTTGAAGCCTACCATGATGCCTGCGGTACCCAGACTGTTGAACAGACTCTACGACAAAGCTCAGGCTGAAATATCTAACTCCAAGATAAAGAAGCTGCTGTTCAATATGGCATTATCGGCGAAAGAGTCTGAGTTAAAGAGGTAACTATAAAAAAAATACTTTGTATCTTGCATGAACATAAAGCATTGTAATTCACCTAATTGTTGCATATGGGATCTATTCATATACCGGAAATGGAGGGCCTTATCAACAGTCAATATAACATGATTATAGCCTTTGGCACTTATTTGCTTGTTGCTACCACTCTTAGCCGAGTACCAACTCGGCTAAGCGTACGTAATTTTATTTAAAAAAAATATATCATTTGTTGTTCTACTTTGAGTTCCCCTTTGCATAAAATTTTGGAAAGGAGCATTGAGCGTAACAGGACCGGAGGTCTTTTATTACGATTTAATTTTTCTAGTAAATATGTGTAAATTATGTTTGCAGGGGTATAGTGCGCAGCGACTCTGTGTGGGACAAGCTGGTGTTCCGCAAGGTGCGCGAGGGCATGGGCGGGCGCCTGCGCATCATGGTGGTGGGCTCGGCGCCGCTCGCCGGCAACGTGCTCACCTTCGCGAGGTGCGCGCTCGGCTGCTTGGTACGTACTCATAGCTACATATACGATAGTGTTCCGCAAGGTGCGCGAGGGCATTGATGACAGTTTCAAGCAGAATACTTACTGCTCAGTGTCCGGTAAGGCAAAACGCTTTGTCCATAAAGAGCTAGTATCTTGCATGTTTCTTTTGTTATTTTCGTGATTTTGTTCGATGAACAATTATATTTGCAGCAGCGCTATCAACGATTTTTAAATGTTGGTATGACGGAATTCGTGTCACATAATTTTATAAATTAGCCATCTCATATACCTAGAAGGTGTGACATATTACTAATGAGGGAATTTAATAGCTCCTATTAAACTTAGTACTATTTGGCAATAAGCCGGCCACGCGGACGAAGAAGGTTCACGAATGCTGAAAACGCTTTCTCGACTTTGGCTTACATCATCAGAGAATACTCTCGATACTACGTAATTCATACGTTTTACGTTCTAGAATGAAAACAGTTGTCACTAAAACAATACGGTTTAATTTTAGAGCACTACATTATCGTCTGAGCGCTTCAGAGACCATTCTACATCTTTGCGCATATCTCAAATACTATCATCCAGTCGTATGGAATACCGCCAACAGTCCTCTTAGCTATTTCGAGAGCGGTTTTGCTGTTATTTTATATCATAACATTTTGATAGCCACAGGGCAAAATAATATTATATCAATGTGTTCATATATTATTTTGACGGCCATTCTATGCGCAGGTACTGTTTGTTTTCTTTTCGCCGATATTATGTTCAAATCATCGACTTCTATTAATATTAGACGCGAAGCTGTTTGTGCTTTATCTATCAAGACCATCTGAGTCTCTTAAAAAAATTCATTCACATCTATTGTTGTCATATGAGTCACAGTGAGAAGCGTTTCTTGATTTGGTTTAATAACTACGCCTACAGCTGCAGTGTGAATGACCGTACAGTTTCAGGTTGCATCAAATCTTTTGTTTCTTCAAATGAAGGAAATGAATTTAAACTGGCTTTATTACTTTGTAACGGTACGATTTATGTCAACATATAAATGTTGATGTTAACAGTAACTGCGGTCATTGTAGTCTGAATTTTTTAGTGCTATTTATTATTTTAGGTGTTGTTATTTGTACTGCCCGTAACTACGAAAACCGTCGGAAAATATAGATTTATTGAAATTCTTTAAAACGGCGATCTCTGCCCGTTCATTTCCACCCACTTACTTAATTCACTTTGAATTGTTGTTGAGTGTTTGTCTTCTGATATATGAGTACCAACGCAAACAAGCTCGTTGATCCTTATTTATTTAGCAATTTACTTCAAGTTTGATTGGTTTACTACTTTTGATATGTTCATGATATCATATTTATTTCACTATACTTATCATTTTTCTTTTTCCTCAGATCGTGGAAGGATACGGTCAGACGGAATGCACGGCGCCAGTTACTCTCACAGTTCAGGGCGACCACGTGCCTGAACATGTCGGACCTCCCGTCGCTTGTTGCAAAGTGAAGGTAAATACATTTCATAGGACATTCATAGATTTTGAAGAGAACAAAGGAGGCGTGAGGAAAACAACAAATAGCAAACTTCTAGGACACAAAGACGATAAAATTCAAGTGGACACAGTGAATTTCATCATCGTTGTTGAAGAGAAGGAATATCTACAGGAAACTTTAGGTTTATAGCAGCTGTGTATAGATAATACCTCGGTTGAATCATAAGAATCTAGTTTATCTAAATTGAATTTAATATTATAATAGCACATATTTGATTCACTGCACCAACTGATCGATATACAAACACCTATCCCGGATTTAAGCACCTGCCAAAACGTTATGACTCAAACGCTTGACAAACAGCCGTTAAATCCAGGATTCAGTAAGTGGCCCCGGGAAATTTCAGCTGTTTACTTCACTGGTTTCGGCTTATTTATATACCTTTGCGCAATTCACGGGACGTCTGGGAATTCCTATCTCAAAAATATCTGGGAAATTTACTACCGCATTGATCGACCTTCGTGCTCTATGATAAATGTGATGACATCCACATTTATTCATAATTGGAATTGTAATCTATATTTTATTCCAGCCAACTGAGTTATTGCTGTTCTTTTAAAATCATATTTCATTCGTTGAGATATTACGCATTAGCTGGTCTTAAATGTGTTATTTCATCTAACACTCTAAATGCAATCCATCAAAATTGTACAGGTTGTTTGGATTTCGAAGAAAATCAATAAATGTCTGGATTTTTTTATCCCGTTAGGTCATTCGGCTTCGATAGTAATTGGTACTCTCCTTATTCCGTCTATTCCCGTAGGACACGGCTACATGAAACCTTAGCACGGCGCCTTTGAGATATGTAATGGGGCATTTTTATCGTTGCCATTAACCAATCTTTATTGGGATCTAATTCAGCTATTTCCGGAGGTGATGCAGTAATGATTGATCTAGCCTGTTTGTTGGCCATTTTAGTTTTTGTTTTCATCGTCAGTCAGTCGTGTACTCGTACTTTGTAAGGCTTTTACGCTTAGTATTGCTATTATTCTTTGTTACCCAACCAATCAATTAAGTCAGCTTATCGCTGCTAACAACGACACAGGTTTCTCACCGACAAGTTATTCCTGGTCGCCTTTTTAAGGGCGGTATCTTTGGCAATTCGCGATCTCCACAGTCTCACCGAGATCAGGCCTGTGTCCAGGCGGCGATCTAGCCCTCAAAAAAGGTTTTGGGCACAGCCACCCGAAAAACGGCCAAGTACGACTCGGAGTATGAACTCCCTCATGATGGATAATGCATTCCTAGAAAGGAGATGTTAACAAAATATATGACGCCCTGACCAAGATTTTTTCGATCCAACCTATCGATCTCAGTAGAACGTTAAAGTGTGACGTCACAAGTCTATTAGGGTTGTGGGCATGCACATCGTGCCCACAACGGTGGATTAGCGCCTGCCTGTGTCCCAGCAGTGGGAACATTATAGGCTGATTATGCTATTATTTATTTATTTAATTATTTTAGGTTAATTAAGAGGGGCTTGTGGTTGATTAATATTAGCCACACGACTTGATCGATCAGGTTAAGCTACGCTTGCCACGGTTGGTCCGTGGATGGGTGACCATCTTTAGGTAAAGATGGTAAAATTAGGATGGATGGATGGTGGCTTAACGTGCTTTCCGAGGCACGGAGGGGTCTTGGTTCCGGATGTCATTTGTGGATCTTTGACAGTCGTTACGGGTCGTCAGAAGCCCGAAAGTTTGACAACCAGTCTTATCGGAGTACCCAGTAACTGGGATGTGAAGGTCAGATAGGCAGTCGCTCCATGTAAAATACTGGTATTCAGCTGCAACTGGTTAGACTGGAAGCCGACCCCAACATAGTTGGGAAAAGGCTGGGCAGATGATGATTTATAGTTAATTAAAACGGTAACACCAATTACATTAATTAACGTAGAAACAGTTATAACGTGGCAAATAATTATGTTAAGATATATGATTAAATTAAAAACTAACATGGAACAGTGGTCTCCCCCTTGCATACTTTCCGTCACAGAACACTAGACATACGCATAATTTTATTCCATTCATCCGCCAACATATCACATTCAGGGTGGGCAGTTAGAAGGGCATTTAGCATCTATAAGGTACGACAGACTGGGGATTCGGCTCTGGCCACAGTTTTACATGGCAGTTCCGCATGGTGTGCCGGCTCTGACGATGTCCGATGTATTTGTCGGGAACAAATAATTGGCAGAAAAGACCATGGGGCTATGGGCAGTCGATCAAGACCTCTTCTCACCTCCAATGAGCTATTATGCACTCGAGTTTCAAACAATGTTTGAATTTTTACCGTCTTCCTTCCAGTTAGTGGACGTGCCCGAGATGGAGTACTACGCGTCGCAAGGCCAGGGCGAGGTGTGCGTGCAAGGAGCCAACGTATTCAAGGGATACTTCAAGGAGCCAGAGAAGACCAGAGAGGTCATCGACCAGGACGGGTGGCACCATACGGGAGATGTTGGCAAGTGGTTGCCGGTGAGTTAAATTTTCTTCTACATTATAATCTCGACTGGGGGTGTAAGGGCTTGTGGCTAAGTAATAACAGCCACACGGGTCGATCGATCACGTGCTACGCTGGACGTGGTTGGTCCGTAGATGGGTGACCATCTTTACCTACATACCTTGGTATGTAGGTAAAGATGGTCACCCATTTTCTTGGTGGTCTTGACCCTTTCATGCCTCGGAAAGCACGTTAAGCCGTCGTTGGTCCCGGCTGTCATTTGTGGATCTTTGATAGTCGTTACGGGTCGTCAGAAGCCCGAAAGTCTGACAACCAGTCTTACCAAGGGGTATCGTATTACCCAATAACTGGGTTGTGGAGGCCAGATGCCTATCTGATCTCCAAAACCCAATTATTGGGTTGCCTAGTCGCATGGGGTTGCATGGAGCGACTGCCCAATCTCTCCATGTGAAATACTGGTATTCAGCTAGATCCGGTTAGACTGGAAGCCGACCCCAACATAGTTGGGTAAAGGCTGGGCAGATGATGATTAAATTCTCGACTGTCTTCTGTAATTAAGATCTTGTTATCATTATTGCAATAGAATTTCCAAAAGCTGATAGTTTTGTGTATCCTTCGGGAAGGCATCCTGCTAGAAATCCGTAAAAAAATAAAGATAGTGAAAGGTAATTGCAGTGATAAACGAATCTGGAAGAAGAACCCTGGAAATACCAAATGGAGTGATTGTCTTGGTTACAAAGTTACTTTGTACTCTCTGTTGGTTTATTGTACTTAGAGATTGTAAAGACTATTGATATCAATATTGATGGCAATATTAGTCTCAACGTCAAGTGATTGCTATTAGTTTATGTTTGGACCGCACAGCTCCGATTCGTTTTCGATGACAATCTAAGCATACTTTTATTATATTTCAGAATGGCACTCTCAAAATCATCGACAGAAGAAAACACATCTTCAAACTGTCACAAGGCGAATACATAGTTCCTGAAAAAATTGAGAACATTTACATTAGAAGTCAGTACGTCGAGCAAGTTTTCGTACATGGCGAGTCTCTTAAGGTAAACAAAACAGGGTTTTCTATCGTTTCTTTCTTTAGGATCCATTTTGGTATTCGAAAACAGGAAATGGGCTTCCTGTTTTGAAAGAATAAAATTCGCATCCAACGATTGAATAATGTCAATCAGCGTGTTCTTCACATACCATCTAAGCGGTTGTGCCAAGAATGCCGCGTAATGTTACAACAATTTCTCTTTAAAAATGTACAAAGCAAACAATCTGACCCATGGTTGGTTGACACCATCTCATTTTAAGTAAATAAAGGCCGTTATCATTTTGGTCTCTTCGCCAATCAGCAAAGCTAACATAAGCTTATATTAAAGCTGAAGTAGAGCTAGGGTTTCAAGTTACGCTAATGCAGGGTGGTATCGACGCGCAAACTGCAACCATGAATTCAGAACATGATTCTTGAAAAATTTCTATCAAAAAAAATCTGCTCTTTCATAGAAACGTGCAATACCTACGCTGTGAAAATGTATGGAACAGCAATAAAAAAAATAAGCTACAAAAATTTTAACCCAGGGGTTATCAGAACCATGTATTGAATACACGGTAACAAGTTGCGCGTCGATGTTCTGTCACCGTGTATAGTTTTAGCTACTATTCTATCCGAAAAACAAAAGTTTATGGGTCTATGTTGAATAGTGGATGTCTTTTCACTGATATGATACATTGATATTAACATAATACGTGACAACCGAGCCATCATTATTACAATGCAAAAAAGATTATTACTTTATAGCACCATCTCTTTTTCGCGACGTAACTGCAATTAAGATTTTGGTGTGTCACTGTATTTTACTTGTATACCACTAACTGTGGCAGCAGGACACAGATGTATATCTCCTCATCATCATCAAAGGCTTTACAGCCGCAGATTGGCCTTTGCCTGGTCAAGCATATTTCTGTAACGTGACCTATTCTCGGCTTTTTCTCCCAAATTTCTCACTCCAACAGTTCTTAAATCTTGGTCTACGACATCCAACGACCTGAGCTTGGGCCGCCCTCAACCTCTCCGGGTACTCGGTTTACTATCCAGTAAACGTTTAGGTGGTCTGGTGTCGTCCATTCTTGCGACATGCCCTGCCCTTCGAAGACGTCTTATTTTAATCATCAGATGGAAATCTGTTTCCTTTTAATTTGTAAGGCCCTGTAACTTGTGTGCAAAACTAAATTTATTTGATTAGATTAGAATGGCGTTAACCCTTCAAAATACGTCCCCAAAGCGTCTTCATTAAACTAATCATAACACCTTTCTATTCTCTTTCCAGTCATGTGTAGTAGCAGTTGTAGTCCCAGACGTGGACGTAGTAAAGTGCTGGGCGCTAGAGTACGGCATCAAGGGAACATTCTCAGCGCTGTGTGAGGACGAGCGCGTCAAGAAGATTATACTCGACGACATGCTACAGTGGGGACGGAACGCTGGACTTAAGACTTTTGAACAGGTGAGTGTGGAAAATTATAGTTTAGTAATTTTACTTTAGTTTAAGGCTTTTCAGCCGGCGTGATTTTTTTTGTTTTAAAATAAAATGTATCCTTTAGCATCGTATCTACCGCCCGCCATATTTATTCGTTTTTTTCAGGTTGTTTCTGCCATTTTCTTTTTACTGAGCTGTTAAGGGTTGAAGCGTGGTGTTATAGCATATAACTTTTCTCAAGAATTGGGCTATCAAATTCGCCTGGTGGTTTCAGAGATCACCCCAGCCATATAAAACGTTACAAACTAGTTTTAACTCTTTATAATATTAGTATAGATTGATATAGAATGAAGTATCTTCTCGCATTTAGCAGATATCTTCGATTTGGTGACGCTTCCGGGAGGATAATTCTAGCAGTCTTTAGCCTGAGCCGATGATCATGAAAAAGTACCCGTATTGTTTAACAAAATATCACTTTATGTATATTTGAAGTACGAAAGAAAAATTCCTGGTGCGCCAACCCCACATAGATTGGGATACGGGCAGTAGAATGCGAATGATATGACGAATGATAGGGTTTTACTGCTTCATTTCGAATGTGATATGCCCGACGGCTAATTCCCCGAAGTCATCAGATCATACGTCCGAATTGCCAAAATTCCATAGCATCAATAAACAAAACAAATCAGTAATCAACATTACTAATATTTCATATTACAATACATATTTTCATTAGTAATGTTGATCACTGGTGTGAAGTGGTGTGTTTATCTAATTATTATTTATATAACTATGATGATTAAACCTTGCTGGTTTGTAATTTATCCCATTTTACATTCCTTTTTTTACTCTTCTGGCGATTTTGATTCGCTAGATAGGACTATCATTGCAATGGCTTTTCGGCGAAATGGACGCTCGATCTAAGTCGGACCTTCAAACTGATGACTTCGGGGATTTAGCCATCGGGCATATTACATGACATTCGAAATGAAGCAGTGAAGGTCTGATAATCAGTCTTATCAAGGGGCAGCAACTGGGTTGTGGAGGTCAGTTAGGCAATTGTTCCATGTAAATTACTAGTAATCAGCTGCATCCAGATAGTTTGGAAGCCAACCTCATTTGAGAAAAGCCACAGATAGTAAATTTAAGAAAAAGGCTAGGCCGATGATGGATGATATCGAGGGTCCAAATTCCAAATATGATGATTATGATAATTATCTTGTAGCACAAGCAATAGTATAACGGCCAACTATGTAGATAAATCTCAGTTACGTAAAATAAGAGAAGAGACATCATCTAAGATTAACAAGGAGGATAAATAAGTATCAGCACATATTTTTGTGTGAGCTAAAACTATATTTCCAAGAAACAGCAGTATTTTTGGAGCGAATTTCCTATTAACGTTATCATTTTGTAAATAAAACTTACAATGATATTGACATTCAAAATATGTCACCAACTACACAAAACTAGTATTTTTCAACACTATTATCTCTGATTGTTTGTTATCAATACACTATCTGAATTCTATTTCAGTAACAAGATAAACCAAAATCGATGTACGAGTTATATTCTATAACAGCCGTGAAAATGTCATAAAAAAAACATTAAGTACTAATTTATTTATAAAACTAGTAAGTCATTTCAGTAATACTACAGTAAATTTGGTTCTTAAAATAAAAATTGATTATAATGTTTATAAACTGTTCAAGGATTTCTCGATGCTTGAGTGTTATTACGTCTTACACGCGGTCAGATTAGGATGTGGTTTGCCATATTTTTTATACAAACTTTTAATACAGCAATCTGGGAAATCAATTTTGCAACACATTTCGAAGATTTTGATTACACACAAGGTCTGCTATGTCTATCTATGCCAAGGTTTTTGGAAATACCACAGGTCTGAGATTTGAGGAAACTAAATCCGATCACAAATAAAATCAGTATTTAATGTCGATGGATTTATGCCTGATAGTAAAAGTTAGCCATCGAAACATTAATAAATTGTTTGTATACGTAAGGAAACTTTGATCTTTGTCATTTCCCAACTATGTTGGTGTTAGCTTCCAACCGGATGCAATCGAATACATTGGTATTTAGATGCATCTGGTTGGACATACAGAAAATATTGATTTTACATGAATGTCTATCTGGCTTCCACAACCCAGTTGCTGGGTAACATGATACCCTTTGTTAAGACTGCTTGTCAGACTTTCGGACTTCTGACTACCCGTAATGACTTTTAAAGAGACTACGAATAACAGCGAGACAAGCGGTAGGCAATAGAGCATCAATAAGTACAAAATATTATCTTGACAAATCTACATCATCCTCTTCTATGTTCCCCAGGTCAAAGACATCTACCTACACCCGGACCCCTTCTCAGTTCAAAACGGTCTCCTGACGCCAACCATGAAGGCGAAACGACCAGAAATCAGGAGCTACTTCAAGCCGCAGATAGAGGACATGTACAACCACCTGGAATAACAGTGGCCCACGTTATAATGGAGGGAATACGTGCAGATGGTGGACAAAACTTATGTGCGTGACTGTACGACGACGTGATTGAGGCTTGAGGACTTCGGTGCTTTGATAAGTTTGATTGGTGGGGTGTTAATCAATGGGTGGTTTTTAATTATGGTTATTACGGCTTTTTGTTATATATATATAGAACAGTTTCCTGAAACCTTTTAGAAAATAGCAGATCATTGAGCTTAACACTTGTGGAATGATTAACTTACATTGAGACAAACGTAAGAACGCAATGCTTCAAAGTTAACTTGAAAGGCTTCAGAGAGGCTAACGGTGTTAAACCGATAAACTATCGTATTATTGTTTAGTCATATTTAACAAGACAAAAATATTACAAGTCCAGTTCCCTTTAAATTCGCCGAAATTGTTCTTTAAC
Organism: Antitype chi; assembly: GCA_947359405.1. Taxonomy (NCBI): domain Eukaryota; kingdom Metazoa; phylum Arthropoda; class Insecta; order Lepidoptera; family Noctuidae; genus Antitype; species Antitype chi. Next base: position 9,279,683 of record OX375826.1, read on the forward strand.
GACTAACAAAGCGTATGTTAAGAATGTTAACTCGTTTGTCTAATGTGTAGTTCGCTTTTACTTCCCAATTGGATGGCGGCCAAGTTCAATAACAAAAAAAACACAACACAATGAATTATGAGGTGAAGGAAGTTGGTATAGGTCCAAACAATACAGCGGCGGTCGTGCCAATTAGCGCAATCGATGACGCCATACGTGAATACTTTTGGACTCGATTCGACTCAATTGTATATAGTGTGACGTGAATCGATTTTAAATCGCGTAAATCTTTACTACACATTCGGTGTTACATCAATCTTTAGTTAAATCTGCTTGTCATCCATTATTATCTTGTTTGTTTTCTTAGTTTAACCCAAGGTTTAATGCGTAATATTTCATTTTTATTAACGGTAATAACTCGAAAACGAAACCGTTTAGTTTGAAATTCATTGCTATGAAGCGTTGAAAATTTAGATTTTAAAAAATGGATCATCTGCTTTATCGTTTGTTTGAATATATTGACGGAGTTTATCTTTAAAATCATTTGCAGTCTCCATTTCAAGTTTAACAAGTGGTCAGCCCAGATCAACTATTGACGTCAATAAGAAATCAATCAAAAATATGTAGTCACATCATGAAGAGATAGCAATGTTAGTCACTCCAGTTCCACTTATTGAAGCAATGAAGTCACTCCTATGATGTACAACGTCACACAACTTTTTATATAGCATACTATTACAGTACAATGTGTTCGCTATAATTTTAGTCATTTCACTTCGCTAAACGCTAAAATATACACTGCAAAATTTCAACGATACTGTTTGATTTCACGCATTTTTACAATGAAAATACTCTTTGAAAATTCTTTAAATTATTAACTGTAGAATTGAGATTGTATATAATCAAATTGAATAGTTTGTAGGGAAAAGTTCTGTGCAGAAAGCTGTGTTAGATAAATAGATTAAAAGGCAAGACGGGCTGTTGGGTCGTTTGGAGAGGTGAGAATGAATGAATGAGTGATAAGAATGTATCAAAATACCGATTTCAAAAATGTTATATATCAGCGTAAAGGTTAAATCACGATCCCACCTCTCCGGATTGCCCCATCCCGTCGAAAATGCGCGATATTGTTATGGCAATAAAATTTACGGAAACTGTACGTTTCCTCTGCGGTCAATTAACATAAATCATCAAGAAAAACGTATTCGGACACCTAATTATGTATTTTAATTTATAGATAAGAGATTTTACGCCGATTTTGCAAGTGGAATCTACGCTACGCTGAACGTGCTGTTAGTCGATTATTCAGTATACGATTTTGAAAATCGATACCTAGATACTGACAATTTCACTGATGACACTGACTTGGTACTTGTAACAATAAATTTTTAATTTATCCAGTATTTTTAATTCCCAAAGTGGATTTTAACAAAAATGTAAGCCCTCGAGTATTACCAATAACGGAATTGCCTGTAGCAAATATTTTATGGTAATCACTTCAGGGATATTTCAATTGTATAGGAAATATTTAAACAATAAATAGAATAAGGTAAAATTGTAAGCAATATGATTTACTTTACAATTGTACTTAGACACAAGATGGTAGGAAGTGTGAGACAAATTAGAAGAACGGTCATGATTAGCACATGAAATACTAACTGTTGTTTTATATTGCGTGTCTGTAATGAGATTATAAGCAAATATTTTAACTAAACTAAACAAGTTTTGCCAATTCAGGGAAGCGAGTTATATTGAAAATACCCTTTATAGCCAAATCTTGCTGCAAGAGTTCGCTTTTCTGAATTCCAAATATATGACAATATAGGAGTTCGATCACATCATGATGTAATATAGTGAACCAATTTATAAGTTTTGGTACAATCAGGTAGAACAAACTCTAGATAGAGGTAAGATAAAACACGTACATTATATCGTGCCTTCGACCGATGTTTTACTCTTGTGAGATGCTATTTCTGTTACTTGCTAAGTTCTTTTTTTATTTTTTGTCTAACTTTTGTGTGCAGAGCTGCTTTCATGTTGGGGCTACACTGCATTGAAGAAATGCCTTGTGACGTCATTGTACAGTCTTGTGTCAGTGTATCTCCAACATTGTCTGAGGGGTGAATCTCCGTTTATGTTGTGAATGATAGTGAGTTTTACACGATGAAATAGTATAAAAGTAATTACTTAATCCTAGGTCAAACTATCGCACCGTGTAGTGTATAATTTTTGTAATTCTAGAGCGCAATATTAATAAGTTGGTATGCTTTGAGCGAACGTTACGGTTTCATGTTGTTCAAACCAAAATTTTGTTGTTATTGGTGCAAGTTGTACTACGATAATTTATTTTTAAATAAAATTTTCAAAAACTGTGTTTGTTTTGTTTATTTGTTAGTATCCCACTTTACTTTTCCTAGTTTACACAACAACACTCTTTAAAAATCTTGTAGGATTGTAATCGATGTAGGTATAGGTGGCATATACCAGTGAAATGAGCAGTGGTGGGCCAGTGGTAACAGCCGCGACTTACCGAGTAGTGGGCCAAGGTTTGAACCCTGTCAGGTGCTTTACTTGTTATAAATATTAACCGAAAAAAAGGAGTTCTTTTCAATTCGACCATGTAACTATGTATTTTTTTACATAACCACTGCTTTCAAAACGGTGATAGAAAACATCGTGAGGAACCAAAAATGCAAACACATGTGACATCTACCAAACCGCGCTGGGCCCGCGTGGTGGATTACGGCCCATTCCCTCTCACAGAGAGGAGGCCTGTGTCCCAGCAGTGGGAACACTATAGGTTGTACATTTACGGCCTTATTCATAAAAAGTAATCGAACATCTAAACAGTTGCTAAAGTGTGGTTACTCTTTAAAAAACCAGACTTTAGCAAGTGTTTAGATGTTCGATAACTCTTTATGAATAAGGCCGTGAGTGTTTTATCTATGACTATAGCCTGATTGAGTTCCTTTGAAATCGAATTGGGCAATCCACAGATAGATTCCTTCGATGTAATATTCTCTTATTAACCGACTTCAAAAAGGAGGAGGTTATCAATTCGTCGGAACCTTTTTTTTTTTTGTTTTTTTTTATTTTTTTTTATGTATGTTCCCCGATTACTCGAAGATGGCTGGACCGATTTGGATTTAGTTTTTTTTGTTTGAAAGGGTATACTTCCCAGGTGGTCCCATGATCATCAAGTCAGGATCTGATGATGGGATCCTGGAGAAATAGAGAGAACTCTTCAAATTTTATAGGCACACGAAGCGATTTAGCTATTTTTTGGAAGAGTACATTCTCGTAGTGGTCTCATTTCAATTTGGTGAAGATCTGATGAAGAACTTTGGAGATAGGCAACGGAACTCCTCAATAAATGATAGCAAATGGACTGGGATTGCTGAAATCTCATGTCTGTCTATTGCTTACACCACTTCATAACATAACATCACGCCGGTATGCTGTGAAGGGGTAAGCACATGTGAACCACTAAAAAGTGAAAAATAAAAACTTTTTCCAAAAAAAAACAACCGACTTCCAAAAAAACACTACAAAGTGAAAAATAACTTTAATTTCGGAAGGCGGTGACAAAAAATTCAAATACAGCTCCAAAGACACCGACTTCCGAAATTGAAGTTATTTTTCACTTTGTAGTGTTTTTTTGGAAGTCGGTGGTTTTTTTTTGGAAAAAGTTTTTATTTCTATTGTCAGTATCACGCTAAATACATGTAGGGTAGGTATCATTCACAGAACAGAGGCTCTTTCCTCTGTTCTGTGGTATCATCTACCAAAGTTTATTCACTAACTCGAAACGCCTTTCACACATGACAAGGCCGTTAGGTTGTTGTAATATTTAAATTATTACCTACAGTAATTAATTAATTGATTTGGCTATTGCAATTCGTGTCTCCTTATCTTAACTAATCCTATTTGATAATTGCATTAGTCCATTGAAGTGTTATTAGATGGTTCAAATGTTTTTATTACATTATTTTCGGGCTTTTATTTGTATTTAAAATAATCGTCGTACCGACTCTTAGTGACTGTTATTCTGCCTCGGATTAGTATTTGCAAATTCGGACAAATAATGAAAGCATGCGATACTAAAATCATAAGAGACCGTGAGGGGGGAATTACGAAAAGAAAGAAAATGCGTGTATTGGCATTACAGCAAAAAAAAACTTAAAACTATAAAAAATAATAGAATATGAAAAGGGACCATCTGATGACTGACATGCATATTATATTAGAGGCCTCGCCCACGGCGACTTTTTGTAGCGATGCAGTAGCGCATGTGTATCGATACAGCCGCCGTGCTGTCGCTGGCTGTATAGTACACAGTGTGTACCTTCGCCCAGATTCTGTATCGCTACTATCGCGATGCTGTCGTGCTTCAGTCGCGATCGTATTAGGCTTCTTTTGCCTGTATTGATGTATCGATACAGCCGCGCGTTTGCTTCGTTTCTGTCGTACGTTGCAAACGCGACTAATGCGCGATAGTAGCGATGCAGAAGCGCGTTTAGAAAACGCGCGACAGCATCGCTACAAAAACTCGCCGTGGGCGACGGGCGTCAAGGAATAAGAATACCCCAAGAGGTAGTTTTTTTATAGAAGACTAGCTGACCCGACAGACGTTGTCCTGTCTTAACTATGAATATTGCATTCGCATTGGTATAATATAATATTAAAAAAGTTAATATGGTCGTTAAGTTTTCTTAAATTTTCTAATGTTACGCGCAACTTTTTTTTAATTCTTTGATTAGAACCTTCTCCTGACAATAACAAACAACAAAAAAAGAATTAGAAAAATTGGCCCTGCCATTCACGAGTGATGCCGTGACCAAGAGAAATAGGGATTCATTTTTGATTTTATACTGAAGATAGAAGATGTAAGTAACTAAGTACAGCTTGAATGTTATTGTTGTTCTTAAAAAATGAGACTTTTATAAAGTAATAATAATATTCCTATCCTCAGGTTGGATGAAAAATGTTCCTGACATCTCCCCTTTCACATGGAGCTTTACAGCAACAGGTTCCGAGCAACACGTTAAACGTGCTTCTGAATACCTGTTTTAAAGCAAATTTTGAATTTATCGAGGTGTCCTGTAAAGCAACTCGGTTACGTCATGATTTCTGAGAAATTGCCGGATTCCCTTTGTAATTACGGAAAATTCTTGATCCATGCGATGTTAATGCTTTACCGTCTACCGAAATACTGTTGGTTTCGCATGCCAATTTATTTGACTTGACACTTTAAAGACAAACAAGGTGAAATAAATATTATATAGTAATGATTTCGACGAAAAGCATTGAGCTAGCGAGTGAGTGTAGGAGTCGGTTGTTTTATTACGAATTATAGCACATGAGATCGATATAATAAATGATGCTAAGAATTCGTTCGATGAAACTGATGAATAGTTTATATTGCCTTCAGAGTACCAAGGGTAATAAAGTACCTATGAAAGATGCTACAACTAAACTGGCAAGTCACAGTCTACAATACGCAGTGTAGCTATAGTACTGATTATTATAATCATCTGGCAGTGGAATGACAATCTCCTGCTTAACGCAATCCATAACGGTTGCCATGAACTAAAAATAAGCTGATTAACTATATATATTGTACTATGAAGATAACCGCCATTACTTATATTATTTTGTTATTCTACGGTTCCGTGTGGTGCCGGGCGTAAAAGAATAGCACCATCCCATTTCTTCCCGTGGGTGTCGTAGATGGCGATTAAGGGACGTACTAGAGAATGGGCAACAGCGTTCTCTATGCATTTTACCATCATACTGCGATCGCTAACCCGCCTGCCAAGAGTGGCGATTATGGAATAACCCCCCTTTTGGGGGAGGCCTATGTCCAGCAGTGGACGTCTTTCAGCTGAAATTATGATGATGATGATGATGATTGTTATTCTACATTTCATACGCGATAAAGTAAGTAAATGGAAGTACATTATAACTAGCTCTTTCACATTTTTCCAGGTATTTAATCTGATCAAGCTGTTCCATTCCTATGTATTGGGTATCTTCAATGCCTGTTTCGCAATAAGTAATGCACAAAATTGCATTCCTATATGCAAATTGTCGCTCGTGCTGGGGGCACATATGATTTGAGATACGCATACCTATACGATGTTCGAAGTAAGATTCGTTTTGGGATTCCACAAGGGTCAATTTTGGGACCGCCCTTATAAAACATGGAATACTAAATTTTATGGTACCTACTGCCGCGATTTTTCTGCTCGTGGTGGTGACAGTCGAGGCCAGAATTCGTTGGCTGGGTATCGTAAGATATTTTCTACACCCACAATTTATTTGTCCGCTTCATCACATCAACTTCATATTCCTTGTTATGGTAGATTCTTATACAGGATCCACGTGGATGTAAATGCGTGGGATTACGGCTGTTAAAAAAGTAGGTGCAGACACGTGTTTAGATTGAAATTACTACACGTATCATAATACATGAAGTATTCCGTTCGACGCATATGTCATAACTAGTCAGTAGAGCTGACTGCCTGTCTGCATCCCTGCATATTTTTTTTAGATAGGTATTTTACACGTGTCACACTAGTATGATATTCTGCTCAATATGATAATTCTTAGAAATCTTACAACTGTCGCATGATTGTTTTTCGAAAGGGTTGCAATGCAAGCTATATGAAAAGTTCTCCCTATTGTTTCTGCTATTGGGACCAATGCGATGGAGGGTAATGTTGAACTTGTTGTTGTCAATAAGTAGCAACAACGGGTATTATAACAGAAGCACCCAATTACAATTTGCAATTCAGTATTCTTTTTTAACGTGGAGTTTAGTAGGTATTAGGCTTATAAAGAGAAAAATCCCTGTGCAGTATTTGAACCTGCCTCTTATGGTGCTTCGTTGGCTGACAAAGACCGAATTTTAATTCGATAGGTAGTCTCTTTATAAAATCTCGAGAGAAGAGATGGATTTATTGGTAGCTAGACTAGATAGTTAAAGGCCTATATACCATTCAACCGTGAATTTCGATTTAAAATTATGTGGATAAAAGCCAAGATGTAATCTCACATCTGTCAGATCATCAAGATTAATGACTAATCCCAATCATCACTAGTCAATAAATACCTACCAGCTTTGGTCAGGCTAACTTTCCTTTTTAGCCCAACCAAAAGACCTAGCTAAGTATCGAAAATTTGTCTAGATAAATTTTGTGACATCCTTCCGATCTAGCGATACTTACCTAGATAGATGTTACTTTGGCTCAGTGTGTTACTTTGCCGTCAAAGCAAATAGATACAAAGCCACCAACATTCCATGTACAGTCGTAGACAGACGAGATAATTGAGAATCCTATTTCAATAAACTAGTTTTGGTCAGACGGAATACCGTTTAGCTATTATTAGAACATTTTCAAACCGCACCTACGCGCGTTTTAACTCCGCCGCCGCAGACGACGGATTCTAATTCTTTATATTGCGGATGGTACTTTGTGTAATTGCTACTGGCTTGATCTTCACTTTGTTCTACTATTGTATCAACAGGTATTTCTTCAGTTATTTTAAGGTTGGTAGAACCATCGCTAATGCCGGTCGTGCAGCACGCAAGTGGCCCAATTAGGACGATGGTAAATCTCATATTTAAATTAAGAATAATAAAGCCAGATATAGCCCTTAAAATTGGAGCTACCTCTTAATACAGCTTATAATTAATTAACGGTTTTGTTCGTTGGTCATTATCCTGGCTATTATATACACGGGATAAGATATTGAAATTTGTGGTCAAATTAATTAAGATAAGATTACAATTTTGTTTTTATTTGAGGCTGGACTGGATGGAATACTCCTCAATTCCTTAAATCGGATTTTTAATGTTCTACTACTGCCATCTAGCGTCGAATAGCGAGCGGATTCAATGTTTATCGATAAATTAATTTTATAAAATGGTTAACTGTCCACTTTTGATTTTTTATTAGGTTTGTTAATTATGTTTAATTTAAATAAGCATAAAAAACATTTTGTTAACCTAGATCAGTGTTGGCCTTCAAAATACGACGCTATAAAGACTGATAAGCCCCATGGTCCTTTGATAAGATTTTGTCTTTTTCATCTGCGTCTTAAATAAATGTAGACCTACTAACAACTTCACATCAAAAAGTTGAAGTAGATTAGCGATTACGTACCTTTTTAAATGGAAAGGTTGATAGCTGGTTATGAAGTAGGAGACGAGGAGATGAATCCTTCGGTTTCGAGTATTTTACCATCTAAGTCCTGGCAACCTGGCAACTTCCCTTTGAAGTAGTGAAACTTGTAGGTACCTACGGCCAAGTAGATACGGCCGGTAATTAACAGTGTCGACAAACATTGTGGGCTATTTAGTACATCCATTGTTTGAAAACAAATTGTGATTCAATGAAGGCATTTAGCGAATAACTTGCTCATTCGCTGTCATGTGCCATTGTGTGTCGATAGAAAGTACTCAATGTTACATCCAAGTAGGTATTAAAAAGACAATGAATAAAATGACGTAAAGTTGGCTGCACATTCATTCACATTCAGAACGCGTTTTTATATATTCCATAATACCGCTTATCGGCGCATCATGCCGGGCCATACTTACAGTGTTTCTGTTTAGTTGCCATACGGGCAGCAACCAAGCTGCTCGTGTACTCGCTCGCGCCGCGTGCCGCCCTCTGCCGGAGCTGCGAGCTGCCGGTTTTGCCTCCAGTGACCTTGGCGCATCGGGCCGTGCCGTTCATTGGCCGCGAGAAGCTAAGACGAGTTACGCTCCTCCGACTGCTTCAATCCCTAAACTATGTCATTCGACAACAGAATACACCACCGCTTGGGGAACTCTCCCGTGCCTTCCTAGCCGCGCGAGCTGGCGGTCACAGCGCGCGTCACCTGTCAAAATGACGTGACGTTAAGAGACAATCGTGTTTATAACCTCACTGTGAATCTTATTACCTACTTTTTTTAGTGCAATTATGAAGGTTGGCAGAATGACGAAGGTTCTAAAAGACGAACTAGGTGAGTTACATTTCGTTGTGTCAGTTTTAGGTTATGTTAATGTAACGTTTTGTTTTGATCGGCGGCGCAAACAGATTCTGTGAGACATGGAATGGTTGATAGTCATTTACATTATAGCAGACAAAGACGTGATCTCTGTGCGGATTCTAAAAATAGCTTGTTCTGTAATGGCGGTTAATCAGCAGTTTACTCTTAGATTCAAACCCTAGTGTTGGTATTTGGTATAACGTTTCTTGTTTACTGTAGTTCGCTACAACAATCATGCATTAATTCCGTGCTAACTTGGGTAGTCATGTTATCGTAAACAAACTCAGGTCGGATAATAACTATGCAAATAAGTTTAATTTTAAAATAAACATCGATAAGTGAGTCAATTGTTAACTTGCAAATTGTTTGATGACTGTTTGTTCAGTTTAGAAACTGTTAATACTGAATTTGTGACTTTCTAAAAGTTAACTTGTAGTGGTGACACTGATTGATCGATATTATTACTGTAACAAAATTGGCACCTGGCAGGCCTAATTAAATAAATGTATGTAGGTCCCTGCTGCCGGAACAGGATATAAAATCGGTATCTAGTATTTTTCTAACAAATTAGCAACCTAACACCTCTGACTCTGGAAAATTTTCTAACCAAATTCTGAAGACACACAATCGTGTTATTTGTCTATTCAAAAACTATCGCAGTTTGTTGCTAGATATAATCACAATATTCCATTTACCTTCTTAAGGTCGTCGAACTATCTTGCTAGAAACCCTCAAATTTCTCGTTAAACCAAATACAATAATAGATTTATCAGCAAAAAAGAGTAACACAACTGAAACTATTATTTTTTCGTACACATTCAAGGACTAAGTACCTAATCGTAAATATGTCCGATAGATAAAAGACACGCTAGATAATGGCGCGTATCAAAATTAATCAAATATAATGATTTTTATTATGGACGGCTCAGAGCCTTGCAGACAGCAATACCCGCTGTTCCTCCATTCTAACTTCCATTCTGGATGAAATAAAAAAAAACAGTGGATGAATATTCTTGTAAGTAATCTTTAGAAAGAGAAGTAGAGTCTTAACATCGCCTGTACGAGCCATAAGAAAATAGAAAAATATGTATTATCCAGGTAATATAATAAGCAAGCACAGGTTAACATCAAGTTGAGACAACATGAGTAGCATAAATATTAACTACAGCTAGTTACAGTATATTATTTCCCAGAACCCCAAACTACAGTTAGTCTGTTCCTTGGGCTCATGGTACGAATTCCAGAGTGGAGACTAGAGAGGTGATTTCAGGTATGGTGTGTTACCGTTGGAATATCACCACTTTATACTCATAAAGTGAGAGAAAATAGAAAATAATAGAAGGAAACAGACCTACAAGATTATTGCAATAAGGATGTCTAAGCAAAAAACCTGGTAGGATCTGAAAATAATTAAAAAATAGAAAAATAACCACCTATCATGGGAGGACTTGATGGAGGTTACAAATAAAGGTATCGCATTAGCTTAGTAGATGTTTGCCTTATATATAACAGACTAGCTTTTGGTCGCGGCTTTGCCCGCGTGGATGTGGGTTATCACGCAAAAATGTAGCCTATGTCCTTCTCCATATCCCAGGAAATCAAATCAAATTTTATGACGATCGATTCAGCGGTTTAGGCGTGAAAGCGTAACAGACAGACAGAGTTACTTTCGCATGTATAATATAATATTATTATTTATTTTTAGGCACTATAATTGTATGGGAAATTTACTACTTTTGGCTAAATGTACTCTTTTTGTATACGTATTTTTTTTTTTTTTTTTATAAATTATTAAATTATTCGTAGGGATAATATAATTAAAAAAGGTTTGTAACTGTAGTAAAATCCTTTGATACCGCAGCCAGGAATAGAAAAAGTTTCTATGAACGATATTGAATGCCTTGTAGAAGATATAGCCAGTCTAGTAGATATTATTATTAATGTGAAAGTTGGAATGACGGTTGTTAGGAGAGTTTGAAGAAATAAGACCTGCTGCACATAAAGGAGGTGGATTAAGGGCAACAGGTTGATTACTGCTTTCATTTTGATACCAACTCTCAAGATATATATTATACCGAGTTGGTAATTTCTCCTTTATTTTAATTTCACTGCCTTCATTGATATTACATGTTAAAATACTGATACATTTACGTCATTCAAAGATCCCATTAAAAACTCCGAATAAAATTACGAGTCTTTTTCGATGGCGGACTCTTTTAAATCCATCATTTTTAATTGAATTTGTGATAAACATAAACGGAAAGCACTTACGCACTGCTGGGGAGTTTGTTGCGCTACTTCTTCTTCCCAGCTAAAGCACTAGGAAGTGGTGAAGGGCGGGCGTTTTGGGGGGACTGTCTTATGTAATTTTCACGTTAAAAAAGAGCTGACTCTCAGTCTAGTTTGAATAAATTACTTTTGATTTTGTTTTTCTTAAAATTTCAATATAATGGTGAATGTATTCGTGTAGGCAAAGAGAAGGAAAAACTTGCTGATTTTATAGATTGTCAAAATTCAAGGAAGAATGTCGTATCTCATAAACGGCTCTCATGGGGCTGGTATAATCTATGAAGACTTTGAATGATGATGGTTATGATGAATCTGTGTAGTTCACTCTTATTATAATACATTACGTTTCCGATTGGTGATCTGGCCAAATGGCCTAGCCATATTTTGTAATAATTAAGAACTTATAGTCACTTTCAATGATTCCTATTTCTTTATCTACATAAACTATATTCTTAGACCTTTTATTTCTCTTTCTATATCTATGCCTTCATCAACTTCTGCATCATTGTTTGCTTTTGATAAGAAGTCATCTACAATCTTTTCAACTGCGGACTCTGGCCTGTCAACCTGGCTACCAACTAGCTAACCAGGTTATATTTTTTACACAGCATGAGCAAAATAATTCATTTATACATCCACAAACTCAAGCTCACTTCTCATGGGGGTAGGCAAAAACTACAGAACGCCAACTGCTACTATCCTTTCATACTCTAAGCAGTCATTTCATAATAATTTGTGTCGATATGACTGAAGTAGATGCTCAAGATTTCCATCCATAAAATTTTTACTCGGCCGTCCACACGATCTTTATAAATAAATAAATCATCTGCATACCCAGAAAAATCAAGTACCTACTCGTATAAACTGACGTTAAAACCCCATCAACACGCGTCATTAATTAAAATGTAGATAGCGTTTAAAAAAATAAATCATTTCATCATAATTTTGATATGTTTAATTAATTAGTCGGTTTTGAACGTGACTGTGAATTAGTTTCTGCAGAATAAACAGAGATAACATGAAAGCAAGGCCTGACCACTGCCAATTTGTAGATTTTGCAACTGCCTTAGGAATTCGTATAAATTACCGGAAACATTTTCTAGTGTAGAGAATTTCAAGGGATCAAGCTTTGGATTAATGGACGAATCAAAATCTTAAGAGATCTTTTCTACTGTTAGATTTAATTCCCGGGAAATCAGGATTAGCAAACAATATACGCCTTTTAAGAGGGGATTTCGTCACCACTGCTTTCAAAACGGTGATGGAAAACATCGCGAGGAAACCGGGCCTGTCTTAGAACTAACACTTCGAAGACATGTGACATCTACCAACCCTCACTGGGCCCGCGTGGTGGATTAAGGCCCTCTCCCTCTTGCCGAGAGGAGGCCGGTATCCCAGCAGTGGGAACGATATAGGCTGATTATTATGCATTATATGCAAAGTGGGCCAAGACTTTTAAATTCAATTAAACTGTTTAACTTAATAATGTTATAACTATAAATAATCAATGAAGTGGATCTATACTAATTATCTGTTTACGTTTCAAATTGTGCTAATTTCTTGTACTGAAATGCACATAAGATTTCAATTAGAACCGTTCGTGTTGCTCAGTAGTCAGTGATGCATGAATATAACGCATTGCGCATTCTAATGTGAGAATTTAGGTAACTTCGCAATCTGTGGGAGAATACAAGAATTTGTTCCACCTATTTATTTAGCTCCGTATTATTTTGAGCATAAATATTGGCCGGATTCTTCGTGCCCTGATATTTTGAGGACTCTTAAATTGCTAGAGCAAGGTGGTCAAATATTGAGATATTTTTAGATTACAGCAAATAATTTAATAATATGTTCGCATAATAAATAATATGTTCGCAAATAATTTAATAATAATACGCTCGACTAGAAGATAAGCTCACCGGTGTTAACAGTGTTATTATAATAATATTGATATATGTGTTCCATAGATATGCAGATTATGATCAGTGATAGGAATAGGTAGTGCCTATTTGCCTAAACTTCGAAGAACAGAGACAAGAAACGGAGACTTCCTTAGGACTAAATTTTTTCCGAGACATCTGTCCCGAAATTTCGAGACAACACATAAATACATTAAAAAAAAAATGTTATTTGGAATAAGTAATTCGTCTATATTTACCTAAAGTTTGCGACTAGATATATCATAATAAAATAATAACATACACAGTCGTTACAACCATAAAATTTTCTGAATTTTTTTTTTCTATTGTTTTTGTATCCCATGGGAACTATACTTTTTTTTAATAGGAAGTAGCATATGTGCTATTCCACACCTTTATCTATATCACTACCAAAATCAGCATTTTCAGTGGAATTGAGTAATGGACATCCATACAAACTATCACATTTATAGACAAACTTTAGATAAATATAGACGAATTACTTATTCCAAATAACACATTTTTTTAAATGTATTTAAGTGTTGTCTCGAAATTTCGAGACAGATGTGCCGGAAATAATTTAGTCCTAAGGAAGTCTCCGTTTCTTGTCTCTGTTCTTCGAAGTTTAGGCTAATAGGCACTACCTATTCCTATCACTGATGATAATCTATTTCACTTTGTCAGTTCAACAATATTCATTGCGTTATTTACGTTATTGAGCAGACACATTTTTCGAACATATGAAGCAATGGATTAGCTATCTGTTTCAAAATGATTCAGATGATGATAGATCGTGTGTTACGCAATTAGGGTGCTGTTTAAAACCCGGTTGCCTGATTGGATGAATTATTTGTAACTGATCTTTGATCGTTTTTAAGGTACCTAGGTAAGAAATATTATTTTAAAGAGTGGCACAATAGTTATCTACTTACGATGTTGAACGTTATAGGCTGAGTATGTATATATATATGTGCATAATTCTCTGTTATTTTGGCTTTACAAACCATTACGAGTAAAAATTTTATTTAGATGTAGGTACCTGGTATGCAGGTAATGCATATTTGTAGTATGTATGTATATACACTACCTGTCAATTTGAGACAAAGGACAGTAGTCTTATCTTGAAATCAATCTTCTAACAACCTATATTTGATTAATTCATTTGCACGATATCAATTGGACTCAAATTAATTAATATCAATGATAATTATATCAGCCGGTTCAAGGTTAATCAAATTACAACAGTAACAGTAGTCAGATACATTATATGGGAATTTATATCTGGGTCAAAATATTCACTTATTATCGGGATAATACCAGGGATAGAAAACACCAGATAATAATGACCGACAACTTTACCAAAAAAAAAATGATAAAGTCTTCTCTGATATAGTTTTCAAATCTATCCTATAATTTCACAGAATTTAATTTAAATGGAAGGCCAATTAAAATTACATAAATCTATTTGTTGTAAAAGGTCATCTTCACTGTGTTGACCGTTGATACTGGTTATAAAAATAGTTGAGTATTTTCAACTCAAATCAAGGTCTGTTGTCGAGTCAGTAATGCGGTAAAAATAAATTCAAGCTTAATATTTAATAAATAGATCTATGGCAATTTCTTCTACTTCTAGCTTATTCATAATCATCATCTTTTTGTCCTCATCTCAATTTATTTGTGATTGGCGCATCATAGCTTGATTTTCCATAGGTACAATCTTTACCAGCCGTCATTTCAACGCTCACTCTCTTTTTAACCATTCCAACAAACTTTATCAACAGCCTACAGCAGTATACAATAAAAAATACAATAAAAATAAAAAAGTGACAATAAATAAATAACTACAACAGTGTGTGCCTCACGGCTGCGCCAAAAAGGTTCATTTCAACATTAATGCTAGACAGACTGATGCTGTCTGATGCTGGTTTTCTAATGAATTAACTGGTGGACAAAGGCGTCTCCCATTGCACGCAATTCAGCTCGATTCTCGGCAACTTTCCTCCAGCTGTTACCAGCCACCCTGCGAAGTCCGTAGCTCCATCTACCTTACGTTTGCCAATTCGCAGTCTCCTCTCCCCCAACGGTCATCGGTTCTACGGCTAATGTGGCCGGCCCATTGCCACCGCAGCTTGCTTATTTTGTAAGATAAGACAACTTTGGTTCTCTGCTGCATCACCACATTCCGGATTGTATCCCTCAGAGTGACTCCAAGCATAGCTCGTTCCATAGCTCGCTGAGCGACCCTGAATTTATGGACCACCCGTATCGTGAGTCCACGTTTTAGTTCCGTAGGTCAACAGGTGCAGGATGCACTGGGCAATGGCAACATGTAGCAACCTGTTGCCAGAGATACGGCCACACATTATGGAGCAAAACTAGGCAATACACCCCCCCCGCCGCCTCAGTCGCCGGCCGGTTCCTCTCGCAAAATCGCAAAAACGAGACGTAGTTATACGTACAAACGAGATAGAAAAAAAATTGACTAAATATTTCCAAACCGATTGGATATTCGGCAACTGATGAAATATATGGAGCAATCAGAAGCAATATTCCCGAAACATATCTGCAATTTACTATTGTTGCTCCAGATTGCTCCACGTAATTGATTTAGATTGGTCCATTACTGTTGCTCAGCAAAAATTGCTAAAAAAATTGCCCGTGTAAGAGCACCGCGGGCTCCGCGGAATACGCGACGAGAAGCATCAAACATATTTTTTAAAATTAATATTGTTAATTATAGTTTACTCCTTCAAAGCTTATCTCATTCGATTTTATTGCATTCTAAAAATAAACACAGAGGCAGATATAATTATCGCCTGATTTAAAACTATATATAGGGAAATATCGCGAGGAAACCAACCAGATAATAATAAATACTAAGTATGTGTAACATTCTGAGGACGTTGATAACGTCTCGTATTACGACCGACACAAATAGCAGGCATAACTTAAACATATTGAGTAGCAAATCCATCATGAATGATTGAATAAATTACGTCAATATTAAACTGAACTCATTAAATATTTGAACTTAATAGTGTCCTGTAAATTTTTGGTTAAAATGCGAACTTGAGTCATTTCTGTGATTCCCCTAGAGGAAGGTTAAACTGTCTCAAAGTTGAATAGCGGAAATCGTCCAACCTTCATCCGATGAAGGTTGAAAAACTTGCATTATACCAATTGCGTCATAAAACTATGTTTTCTAGAGGATATTGAAATCAATTTAAAATTTATTGTCTCTTTCAATTACCTATATTAATTCAAAATGATGTAGTGATTATCTGCAATAATAAATATTGCTGACATGATTGAGAAAGGTCAGGTATATTATGACAAGAGTCGATGGGGCGATGGTACCAATATCTATTACAGACACGCTTGTTACAAAGTGGTCGCAGTGTTAGTATTATTATAAAAGTAATCTATACAATATTATAAAGAGGTAAAGTTTGTGAGGTTGTAGGGGGGGGGGGGGGGCTAATCTCTGAATCTACTGAACCGACTTTGAAATTATTTTACCAATAGAAAGCCACGTTAGGTATACTATATTGTGTCAGAACACTGTATTATACGGCCGTATTCAAACGCAACAAAAACTCAAAATCATCAGGTGCTATATTTAATAATAGTTGCTGCACCCGACAAAAACTAGCGTTGCTATTTTGAAATAAACGAACCAGACAGTCGTGAAATGTCGTTTCTATGACTAACTAACTAGTTATACGAGTATACTGGCCAGTTTTGTGCTTTTTAACACTTTGTAATGCAATTCCTTTGATATGGGTCGTGACGACATTCGCTTTGATATCTGCAATATATTCGTATTTTAAATCTTCATACACCTTATATGATATAAAAGTGCGCGGTTGGTACCCTGAATGGTATAGAAATGGAAGTAATACTAATGTACTAGGCATAGTCCATTCGTCACTTGTAAATCCTTTGGACAGTTTATCAGAAAAACCCAATTTCACTTCTGCCCATCTATCTACTTCTGCCCAGCGAATATTATTGTTAAGGCGAAGTTAATACTCGCTAACTTCTATAATGGATTCGGAAAAGCCATCACCGAACATTATTAGCGTAAACTTAAAAACAGAAACTGAACATCTGTTGTACAAGCACCTTTGTGAAGAACAAAAACAGCGTGAAGAGCTGCAAAAAAACCTAAATGACTTAAAAAGTCAAATAAAAAACCTACAGCAACAGCTGAAACTTCAAGCGGAAAACCCACCGAAATCAGCTACTACAACCGCCACTGAGACTTCTCCTCCGCGTGTTGAATATGCCACGGACGAAGAAGAACTAGCTCGAGAAACAGGATGGATACGGCAAAAAAGCAGGAAGAAAAGAAGATTGAACACCTCTCCCGCCCAACCCAATCTGAATGAACACGGAAATGAAGAGAATAAAGGTAAGGAAAAAACAATTAAAACTCCTTTGCCACCACCTATTGTAGTAGATGGTATTGAGAACTACCAGAAATTTTATGATTTTTTATCTGAGAGTCAATCAGCTGACGCGTTTAGTATCAAAATGATGAACGGTGATACAGTTAAAGTAAATGCCAAAAACGAAGATTCGTACAGGGCAATAACAAAGGCTCTCTCACTCAACAACTGCCTGTGGCACTCCTATGAGAACAAGCAAGAGAGACCAATTAGAGTAATGGCAAAAAAATTGCATTTCTCATGTATTCCGGAGAGAATTGTTGAAGACTTGCGTGGCAAAGGCTACAAAATACTAGAAGCAGTCAACAAATTGAGTTGGAAAACCAAAGAGCCACTCAATATGTTCATGCTAGCATTTTCAAATGATGAAGAAACTAGCAAAATATATAGCATAAAAACTGTGTTGGGATGTAATGTGGAAATACAACCGCTGAAATCCACAAAACTAGTACCTCAGTGTAAAAGATGCCAGGCGTACGGCCATACTCAAAAGTACTGCTCCAAAGAACCGAGGTGTGTAAAGTGCACAGGTAAACATCTCACTAAGGATTGCAGAAAATCAAAAGAAGAAAAGCCAAAGTGTGTCCATTGTGGAGCTCCACATCCGGCAAACTACAGGGGATGTATCGTAGCTAAAGAAATACAGCAGATTCGAAACAATAAATCGAAAGGCAATAATACAACCCCTCAACAAAACACACCTACTGGAAGAGTTGAAATCACCAGCCAGTATAAAGGAAGTCAAAGCACAATAAAAACTACAGCTAAAAACGTCTCTTATGCCAAAGTAGCTACAAGCGGCATAGCGAAGACGCCTTTGGCTGATATGGACAGTGACAAAAAGTTAAATTAAATCTTAAAGTTCATGTCATCATTTGACGAGAGATTAAAAAAAATTGAAAATAGCAACAAAGCTGCTACTTCTAAGCCAAAAAAATGAATACTACAGTGAAACTTATGGCGTGGAACTCAAATGGGTTACAAAAACATCAGAATGAGTTGCAAGTAATATTAGACATAGAAAAAATTGATGTGTGCCTGATATCAGAAACTCACTTCACAAAGCAATCTCACATTAAGTTTAAAGGGTACAAAGTATACCATGCACTACACCCAGACAATTCTGCAAGAGGCGGTAGTGCAATTATTGTAAAAGAAAACCTTCAGCACTATGAAGAGTTTAAATACGAAGAGAAAGAGATCCAAGCAGTCGCTATTTGTCTACAAACCAAAAAATATCCTGTTACAGTATCTGCCATCTACTGTCCACCACGGTATACGATAAAAAAAGACCACTTTATGAGCTTTCTAACCCGCCTTGGAAGTAGATTCATCTTAGGAGGTGACTTCAATGCTAAAAATACGTATTGGGGCTCCAGACTAACAACTACGAAAGGCAAAGAACTACTTAGTGCCATAAAAGAGCTGAAATGTGATGTCATGTCAACTGGAAAGCCCACCTATTGGCCAACAGATCCAAATAAAATCCCGGACTTAATAGATTTTTTCGTAACCAAGGATATAGCAACCGGTTATATAAAATTGGAACAAAGCTATGACATGAACTCGGATCATTCTGCAATTTATTTAGAAATTAGTGAGACCATTTTGTTTAAAGACAATAGTCCCACTCTTGCCAATAAGTGTACAGACTGGGAGGGCTTCAAGATCAGATTGAATGATCAAATAGACCTTAAAGTCCCATTAAAAACACCCGAAAAACTAAACATTGAAGTAGAGAATTTCATAATGCATATCCAGCAAGCAGCGTGGGAAAATACACCTGACTTCAACAAGAGGACGAAGGGAAAAACATACCCCTTCAGAATCAAGCAGCTCATTATGGAAAAAAGAAGTCAGAGAAAAACATGGCATCAATCTAGGTGCCCTGATGACAAACGAAAACTCAATAACCTGACGAAAAAAATAAGAAGACTTATCCAGAACTTTAAAGACGAAGCAACCAACACCTATATCCAGAATCTAAGTAACAACCAAAAGACAGACTATTCCTTATGGAAGGCTACTAAGTACCTAAAAAGGCCGGTTACCCAAGTCCCACCTATTAAGTGTGAAAACGGGCATTGGGCCATTACTAATGAGCAAAAAGCTAAGAGGTTTGCAGAGCATCTAGAAAATATATTTCAACCAACCGACGAGGAACTCATTGAAGATCACACTTTGGCTAATATGGTGACATCTGAAAATGAAGTAACTATAAAACTAGTAACACCGAGAGAAGTTGCACGAGAAATAAAACGTAATATAAGTACACGAAAATCACCAGGTTACGATTTAATAACAGGAGAAA
The DNA here is from genome assembly GCA_947359405.1 of Antitype chi. Classification (NCBI taxonomy): domain Eukaryota; kingdom Metazoa; phylum Arthropoda; class Insecta; order Lepidoptera; family Noctuidae; genus Antitype; species Antitype chi. The sequence goes on from OX375826.1 coordinate 9,299,674, forward strand.
TACTACATAACCTACCAAGAAAAGGGCTGGTTAAGTTAACAACCCTTATCAATGCTGCACTAAGGCTAAAATTTGTACCAGACGTATGGAAGGTGGCTGAAGTAATAATGATAGCCAAGCCAGGAAAACCGGCTCACGAAACATCATCATATAGGCCCATTTCCTTACTACCAATCATGTCCAAGCTGTTTGAAAAGCTGTTACTCAAACAGCTTAATCCAATATTAGATAATAAAAACATCATACCAGAGCACCAATTTGGTTTTCGAGAAAAACACTCTACCATCGATCAAGTGCATAGGATCACAAATGTAATAGAAAACGCCCTTGAAGACAAGAAAGTATGTGCTACTGTATTCTTAGACGTGGCACAAGCGTTTGACAAAGTATGGCATGAAGGCCTTATAAATAAATTGAAAAGTCTGTTACCAAAGCAGTTTGCAGATATATTAGAATCCTACATTCTGAACAGAGCCTTTAGAATAAGACAAGAAGACGCCTACTCAGAACTGAAACAAATTAATGCTGGAATACCGCAAGGAAGTGTATTAGGTCCGATCCTGTACCTACTATACACTTGCGATATTCCTGAATTAGAGCAAAACACGATTGGGACCTTTGCTGATGATACAGCCATAATGGCTGTGGGTAACAGCCACGAAGAAGCAGTGGAAAAGGTCCAAATGGCTGTAAATCAAGTTTATAACTGGACCAAAAAATGGAAGATTAAACTAAATGAATCCAAATCTGTTCACATAGACTTTTCCAACAAAAAACATCAGTATTCTCCAGTTTACATTAACAATAAACTAGTACCATACGAGAATACAGCTAAGTATCTCGGGATGACCCTTGACGCAAAGTTACGCTGGAAAGCCCACGTTAAGAAGAAAAAAGATGAACTCGACCACCGATTCAAAAGAATGTATTGGCTGCTTGGAAGAAACTCCATGCTGTCCGTGCAAAACAAATTATTGCTATACAGACAAGTCCTGATGCCAGTTTGGACTTATGGTATCCAGCTGTGGGGCTGCACCAAACAGACCAATATATTAACTATACAACGATTCCAGAACAAAGTGCTAAGGGAAATTGTAAATGCACCTTGGTACATACGAAATGATGACCTCCATCGGGATCTAAAAGTTGAGTTCATCGATAAAGTGATCCAGAAATTTGCAGAAGCTCACGAAAAGAGGCTTCATCAGCATGTGAACGTCGAAGCAATCCAGCTTCTCGATCACACAAATATAGTAAGAAGACTAAAAAGAACAAAACCGTTCGAGTTAGTGTTTAGTGTTAGTGAATAGTGTAAAGTACAAAAGTGCCAAACAAACACAAGAATGAAGTGTATTCGCCTTAATAGAGACAATAAGAAAAGTGCTATTGGACACATTCTTAGTAAAGACAATTTAGTAGTTTAGGTTATAATTTAATTACTTATTAGTCTATTTAAAAGGCTAGATTGTAATAAGATTAGGGTTCATTCTATTGGTGAACCTTAGGACAAGGGAAAAAAAAAAAAAAAAAACTTCTGCCCATCTAAGGATTGAATCAGATATTCCCGCTTTAGCGGTACGTCCACTACATGTCTGTGGGTACGACGCGGCACTTATTACACTAAAGCAACGAAGCTTAAATTCCTGAGAAAATTACTGTAAAACGGTAGAGGCAATTGGCATCGAGGTATGCATTCGAAGCGTCTAGAATTCAATTTGCACGTTATAAAGAGCGTAAACGACATAGAAACGCTTAGCATTTACTTAGTATTCATCAATGTTGTGTTTTTATAGTCTACTAAGCAATAAACCAACCTAATTTTTCTTTCGTATAGTACCGATAAGTCAGGGTACGAAATGAATAATGCAACTATGCAAACCATGTAATGTATTACTTCGTCAAAACACGTGACTCGGGTAAATATCAGCCGTTCGAGGTACGGCCGTGGATGGCATAGCAAACGGGACTGGTAAAATATTTTCGAATGTGTTTGACAACAGCCTCTTTGACAAACTCTTCTTTTGATTCTGCTTCTACTTCAGGTAAGCAAAATAAAGCTAAACTGTTTAAAATCAACAGCGCCGACCCCAGTGTGGGTATCAATTTATTACTGTCGTGTCTCGAGAAAAGTATTAACGATGAATGCTGATGAGGCTGTAAAATTGTGTAAGATTGTGTAAAAGATGATAGTGGTAGAAAGGAAATAAATACTGAGAGCATTGAGGATAACCTCTTATTATAAGCATCGATGATAGAATCATACATTGTCAGCTTCAGTGCATTGGTTAACGACGTCACCCTCAATATAAGCATATAATATATGCGAAAAATATGCGAATACCAGTTGCTAGACGTTTCACCAAGTTATTATAATCGAGTGAAGCAAATCGATTATCGCAGTGCTCATAGTTAATACATGTGTGAATAAACAGTGGGTGTTGTGGTTTAAAATCAAAGTTTACTGTGGCTGTTGCGAGCAAAATCTAGCGAAATGGGGGATTATTGACCCAAACGACATCCAGTGTGAACGCAGTGGTCCTGACCAAACCATGCTCCATAATGTTGGCATGTCCAAAGTACCCGTACATCTACACTTCTGAGTACGCCACTGATGCCGAGATTGGCGTGGTTACCTGCTGGGGCCAAATAGACTCGAAAAGAAGAAGACTTCCATATGCTGAAGGATGGGTAGAGATGGGCAATCGTGCAGAACAGTAAGCAATGACGTGAAGAGAAACTTCGAACTGTAAAGTAAAAAAAATCCATAAAAACTGTGAACGGTTCATCAAAATGATGTTTCTCATGAATTTGGGCAAGAAAAGTAACTCGTGGCTGCTTTACAAAACAAAACACAGTATTATCGATCAGGTGACTGCTACTGCACAATTAATTTTAAAATGTCCTAATCGTATTTACGACACGGAAGAGATAAGTGAATTATTTTTAGCTGAAGTTCACAAAGATAACCATGGCAATGTCAATGAATCACTAACGACAAAGCTAATAATATAATAAATAAAGAAACCGAATCGTAAATATCAAGAATCAAATGTACGAAGTATATGTGCATACACGTGCTTCGTTGGATTTACCAGATAATATGTCATTGTTGTCCCTGTGTCGATAAGTAGTAGAAATAGCAAGGCTTGCCGACGAAAGGTTGCATCCGGCATCTTATGTCATGTGAATGTGGAACCTAATGAGTTGGGAAGAATTTCATCGATGTCGAAGTCTGGTCTTCTGCAAATCGAGACTTTGCATTGAATCGATTTTTAATCTTGAAAATCGATTTGAGATACAGGAAAATTTTTGAACGTTATTGAACAATCAGATTTCTTGTTTATCATGATGGATGGGAAGCTGCTGTCTGTTTTTCCTAGTATCAATACAAGTTTAGGAGTAGTGTCAATATCAGTAATAAGGATCAATTAATAGATAATGAAACGGAATCATGTCAACGCCGATATTGCTGTAGAAGATCATTTGACCGAAACATTTTAGTCCTTCAGCATTCTTAGTCCAGCGTCGTGATGCGTCTTCATTACTTTCTGGAAAGTAGTTCAGACTTCAGAGCCAGGATAATAAATTGTCGTTTATAAATATAGAAATTAATAAATTTCAGGCAAGAAATGTTACACCTTTTACACTTGTGTTTAGATTTCTACAGAAATTTATGGTCAAGAGATTTAATGACAACACGGTGCCAAAGATCTCAGTACCAATATACACTGCTTGATTTTGGAGGATCTTAGGTCATCAAAATGTATTATAGCAAAGTTAGAGACGTAACCATCTCACGTATTAGAACAGTTTCTCAATTTGTAACAATCACGAATACAGTGTCCACACGTAACGTTGATGTGACCTTTTCTAGTCCTATTTCGTCTAGCATTACACAACCACAAAATTTCGTGCACGTCCCTACCAAATTTTGCATGGCAACTAGTCACGGTTGATTTTAAAGAAGGGAAATTAACATTCTATTGCAGAATTCGAAAATATTTATTATGTAGCCACTGTCGCTGGAAAAACCGACAATGTGAATAGAATGGGTCGTTTCTTAGGACTAATAGTATAATATTTAGTTTCTTATCTTAGTGTACTTTTGTTAGCCATGGCGCCTCCATAGAATGCAGTTCTAACGGGCGCTGTGTAGATGGCAAAAGGTGATATTGAACATGTATTGTTGGGTAATAATCTCCATGGTGTCATTATACAAATGACTAACTTCCGATTGACATTTGTCTAAATGAGAACTAAACAATTATGCATTTAGATTTAGGTTGCCTGAATTTAATCGATCTGAAAACGTACCAGAGGAAAAGTTAAATGTAATGACGAAAAAACAATTCCAAGAAATATATAAAGAACGATTGAATAACGCGGTCAACCAAACAATTAATAGCGTTTCATTGCAGTGGAGAGTTTTACGAAAAATAAAACAATTGACGACTGCAAAACAATTAAAATTTTACGGAAACATTTTATCTTTTGTTGTTTTTGGCTGGATACCAACTCAAGTATTAGCTACAAAAAATCTCACTGAAGTAAATACAAAGGAAACTATGTATTTTTGAGAGGGAAAGGAATATCTGACCAAAATGTAGTTTAATGTTCGAGTAACACTAACATCCTGCCAGACAGGCATTTCGCAATCGTAACTTTATATTGCTTCAATTAATCGTTCTACTGGTTTTATATCCATGAATATTGCTCTTCAGATTTTTTAAGCTTCATAATTAAACATGTGAAACTGTGAACCTTAAAACGAATTTGCAATTTTTTATACGAAGAGATAAATCTTGGCGACCTCAGGAAATTGTTCTCTTATGAGTAAGACTAACTAATAAAGCATGATGCAGAAAGCCAGTTACTTACAAGGAATGTCGGTCTTTCACTACGCCTACCACTCCCAAGGTTCATATGAATGAACAAGTGCAGTACCTTTAAGAAATACTCCAAAATTAATTTCATTGTCATATTGAAATTAAGCTAGATGTGATATCTGCATTCAAAAGTACATCACATCTAACATACGAGTATCTTTCATTAGTAGCTATTATTCGTATTTTGAACCGGCTTTAAAAACGAGGAGGTTCTCAATTCGTCTGCATGTTTTTTTGTGTATGTTTCGCGATATCTCCGGCAATTGTGGTCCGATTTTTTTTTATGGATTCGGAATGGCCTCAGGGCTGGTCCAATACAAATTTTATACAACTTTGCTTGGGTAGTTCTTGCGTTAGCTTTGATAGTACGTTTTTAATACACTTTATGTATCTTGATGACATTCTAATACATCATGTAACTATTGTTTACATAGCCAGTAGTGGTATACGAATTTGTTTGGGCTACCATAACTAAAAAGTAGCAAAAAAAATAAATTAAAAAAGATTTTATCGCTTGCATTGCTCGGAACAAAACTTGCACCACTTAGCTAACTACACACAGTTATCCATAAAAAAATGTCTTGTCGGGATATCATTATCATTTGCAGCAGTATCTATCGATGGATTTCATATTTTATCTTGCATTGCCATGCCTCAGTACACGTGCATTAGTGGCACAAAGCCAATTAACATTTAGTTTATCTACCTGTTACTCTTGGCTGTGTATCAGAAACGCTTTCTATCACCCTATTAATTTCTAAGATTTAACGCCAGCTTAGATTTTCAAGGACGTGATTTATATTGACGTTATTTTGTTTCGATGTGCGCTATAATTGAAATTGCATTAGCTGTATGCCAATCAGCGAGTCGTATGTTTACTGTATTGTTTGTTCATCGTGTGTGTTGTTTGTGTTTGCCCGGTGGTGTTGTTCATCCTTTCAACGTTATTGTGAAATTTTCTCTTATTGGTTGCTTAGGTGCTCATATTATCATCTTTCTGTTCAACAGAGTTCAGTAGAGAATTGCTCATGCGCTTTCGTATTTCCAATAAAGTTTATTTGGTGTGCAGTAAACTACCATTTAACAGTTTAGTTGCTATATCTTAAGAACATTCATTACTTCTTTCATCCACTTCAAAAAAAATATTCAATCCGGCCATTCACCTCAATGTTGTAACAAAATTGCATATCTTCATTTATTTAATTTAACTTTTAGAGTGGTGCTAAAACGTTTTATGGTTTACCGTAATAAAGGGGAACTTTTTTCGGCGTTTCTTAAAACAGATGCAATAAAAGCATGAAAGATTTATTTACCATATAATTGTACTTACGTATTATCAAAAAAATAATTAACTACATGGTATAATCATTCTCAATCTGGCGTTTTGTCATGGAATACCGACTGGTCGATGTTATCAGCAACTCAATAATCGTTACTACCTATAAGAAAACTGTTTTTGTAAGCAAGAATAAAGTGAACTTGGTCATCGTTTTAAGCCAGAAGTTTATTTTTGTAACACATTTTCGTAGTTTTCCATGATTTTACGCGAAGATAACCACTATATGAACATTGTATTCATTCTATAATTTTTCTAATAAATTATTATAAATGTGAAAGTTCGTGAAGAAGTTTGGATGTTTGTTACTCAATCACGCAAAAATGGATTTGGAATTTTGAAATTTGGCACACAGATAGATTATAACCTAGATTAACAAATAGGATACTTTTTATCCCGGTAGTACATTCCCGCGGGATAATTTTCGACATCCACGTGGGTGAAGCCGCGGACGGAAGCTAGTATGATATAGGAGAAAAGAGCAGTGGTGGCCTAGTGATGTTAGCCCCGACTTACGACTAGTAAGTCGTGGGTTCGAACACTGGCAGGCGTTTTACTTTGTGTAAATAATTAAATCACTATTGCTGTCAAAACGCTGAAGGACAACATCGTGAGGATACCGGCATGTCCTAGAACCAAAAATTCGAAGACATGTGACATCTACCAACCTGCACTGGCCCCACGTGGTTGACTATAGCCCACCCTCTCTCGAAGAGGGGAGGCTTGTGTCCCAGCAGTGGGAACATTATAGGTTGACTGGCTTCCGCCCGCGGCTTCGCCCGCGTGGAGGTCAAAAATTATCCCACGGGAGCGTACTTTCGGGATAAAAGTATCTTATGTGTTATTCCAGGTTTTAAACTATCTGTGTGCCAAATTTCATCCAAATCCGTTCTGCCGTTTTTGCGTGGTTGAGGAACAAACATCCAAGCATCTTCACAAACTTTCGCATTTATAATATTATTATATTATATAGTAGGATTATGTAATAGAGAAGGTGTGTATGTATGTTTTGCATAGCTTTTCGTCGAATCATCATGCTTTTTCAAAACCCATAAAATCCACCACTATCTTCACTCGTAAATAACCCATCCATCTCATTTCGGCTTGATTTACGATGAGTGTCTAATGTGCGCCAATTTATTAAAAGATTTAATGTAACTACATAATAAAATAGTAGTAAAAGTGCTGCATTTTCAGGATTTATATTCATAATTGAATCTTCTTATTTGAATGTATGGTTTTACTGTAATAATCATCTAACAGGCGCTCTTTTTTATATATCATTTTTATTAAAAGTGTGCTACAAATTATTGGGTAGCGATAAGTTTATCCAACTTTATCCACGTCAGTTTTATCTGATACATTCTATTTAGAGACAGGGCGGTACTTTTCCTATAATCAGCATCGTCATACAGATAGTTGGCTCTGTCTGTGACGGAATTAAATGAAGAACTACCTACGTCATTAAATTACAGAATTGCAATGTAAATGCGTTTGCTTTATTCAAGCAAGAAAAACTGGCTCACCTCTATTACAACGGTGAAGATATAATTAGTGAAATGTGGGTATACTGTAGGGTTGCCAACTTTGTCTAGAAGAAGTTGAGTATTTCTGATTTTAGGGAGAATAAATAAAGAGTACAGATTAATAAAATAGAGTACCATTTATTAATTTCTCTTCATGTATTTACTACCATTTTTTGCGGTACTTACATAACATTTTTTATTGATTTTACAATACTCATACAAATAATAATTTTACAAAATATTTAATATTGATTAAAATGAACTCCTGATCCTGAATTTGATGTTTGGAGTCCTACAATTATTAGAAAATCAATAAAAAATATTATATAAGTACCGCAAAACAAATTTTGTAAGGTCCTGTTCCTCTCTTCTTGCCACTTAACATTCATGACCGACAAATAGTCAAGTCTCAGAGTGGAAAACATAGAAACACCAAAGATAAACGAGATCACTTGCCTCAAAAAAGTCAATTTATGAAAAAAGAGTATTTTGGCGTACTCTATTAATGTTATAGATTATAGAGTACACCCATAAGAAAAAGAGTACAATATACTCTATTTTAGAGTATGGTTGGCAACCCTAGTATACTGGTTTTGTACCCTATTTCAGGCATGATTTTATGTTATTACTTATAAGTATTGTACAAAACTAGTGAAATCCAATTTTCTGTAACATGCTAAAAATCCACAAGTAGCCCAGAATATCAATTTACACTTACCTATTTACTTGCCAATTTGCAATAAATTGCTATATAGCTTTGTAACGTTAACTGTGCTAATGATACCAAGAAACATGGTTAAAATATAACTAGATACACTCAACATTTTGCTGTAAAACCAACTATTTACCTTTCAACTTGTGGCGGCATCTATATCGCCACATGCGAACTACGCATCATACTGACGTCACGAAAATCCTAATCCTGCATCCCACGTAATTAGAATCATGTGAATTCATAATTTCAGTTTGCGCGTCGATGTCCGTGCCTATACAGGTTGAAATTGAAAACATGCGACAAACCGAAATGGAAGATTGTACTCATCATTATGAACAACTTTTACTGAGGGACCAAAGATGCAATTACGAAAAAAAAAACATCTGTTCCCTACATTTATGTTCGCATAACTCGTCAAAATGTAGGGAACAGCTGATTTTTTTTTGCGATTGCATCTTTGGTCCCTCAGTAAAAGTTGTTCATAATGATGAGTACAATCTCCCATTTCGGTTTGTCGCATGTTTTCAATTTCAACCTGTATACAAGGTCCCGACAGCAATCGTCGGGCCCATCAGACACAACACCCGTCTGGTCAAAGGATCCTCCCTTTCAATACAGGATTAAACTTTAAACCCTGATTCTCACGGCTCTATAAACGATTGCATTACACAAAAGAGGAAATACGAATCAAACGAGGAAAACTAGCTTCTTTAAAAACATTATAATTTGTACTCTACTTTGATCCTTTCATAGGTAAATATTCCTTGAACTGCTAATAATTTGTATGTTCATGGATATCGCAAATATATCGTCTAATTCACTCCTAATAAGGGAAGGCAGAAAATACAGAACTCTTTATTCATTTGTTTATTTTTAAATATTTTTTCTTTAAAGCGAATAAATAGTAATTCCTGTATATACCTTTAAGTAAACGTATCGTACAACAAGAAATATACAAAACAATGCGTTTGAGAAACCTACAAGTTTCCTATTTACTTGTGCTGCTAAGCATTGAAATATGTTGACATTTAGCACCAGAGCACACAACAGTAATACCCGATAGTTAAAAGCACGGACAAAGCGAGTTAATGAAATATGCATATTCTATTATACATTAACATGTAAGCACATAGTGTTAGCAGAAGCCACAAGTTCAACAACGAAGCGATAACTATTTAAATTTTGTCCTACTTTGCAAATATCCACACTTGATAATATTGTGTTTAATTATTTTCTAGCATCGCTTTTTGCTAGCTCCTATCCGTTTTTTAGGTAAGTCTTGATATTTTTAAATCTTTTAAAACGACTATATTATATTTATTTTAACTCTTTATGGTATACAATTAATTGAACTGTGTATATCTAAGGACGTTACCAGTTTGAACAAAAAATTTAAATCCAATAGTTTTTTAGTCATTTTAGCTAAGTCAGCTGATCGGTAAAATCCATATAACACCCAACACTACTATTTAGTTTGTTTAAAAAAAAAAAACACTTTTTAATTTCGAAGTTAGGATTTTTTTTATAGATTCAAAATACTCCTGGCAATACTGTCGTAAGTATTGCCAGTATTTTCATTTGTTTTCGCCTCAACATGATATTATATGAACATGGACGACAAAGAAGGAATATGTTTGAGGATCGTAGCAGTTGCATTCTGATGGTTCTGCCTACCGTCATGGGTAAAAAGCGTGAGTTTTTATAAATAAGATTGTGTGGAAAAAGGTTGTTACTATGGAAACGATGATAGCTACAAAAGTTAAAAACTGTGTCGCAGGTATCAACGCCAGTTTAAACATAAGAAACACGTTGTTCCAGACTTAGACATGGGTAAACTTTTAGCTAGCTTTGGTATTTAAATAAATATCTTAAATATGAAAAAAAAAAAAATACAAACTGTGTATGTTGAGATGTGGTGCACTGTGTAGTGGGAGTGTGAGTGAAGTTCTGTGTGAATTAGGGCTTGTGTGATTGAGGGTGTGTGTGCGTGAGAGTGTGTGTGAGTGAGGGTGTGTGTGAGCGAGGGTGTGTGTGAGCGAGGGTGTGTGTGAGCGACGGTGTGTATGACTGTTTGGACTAGTACAGTTTACTTTTATCTAATTACCGCGTTGATTAAATAATCAATTAAATAAAGCCTCTATAATAATAAATTACATACTGGCATTAAGTTTATTTGTAGTTATTGCACTAAACTATATTTTTAGATAGAAATCTTAAATAACATTATAATATTACGTCCAATTTATTACAGTCATAAACATATAAAATACCTGCATAATAATAAACCTTTTAGTAACAGTACTCCTCTTACTTAACGCGTTGGCACTTGCAATGCAAACGCTTAAGAGTAATAATGGTTTTATTAATTAAACAAAATCATAAACTGAATTGCAAAACTAAAAGCTTTTTGATATCTCTGCTGCCAGTTGAGGCAAATACCCTTTTAATTGAAGCTATTAACTGCAGAGCCATTGCACTATATGACGTCATAAGCATGCCAACTGGGAACCAAAACTCGAAATATGAAATTAACTTTCAGTCGCATGACTCATTCGCAGTTTTGCACTGACACGTTTAAGTGAATATAAATCGACCGTAACAAACTTTAAGTTACTCGTTCACATAAACTTCGAACGCAAGAAGCTATAAATAATCACTTCAACGAGTTTCAACATAAAGGCATGTTAAGCGTATTCCGTAACTATTTCCATACCGTGTGAGCTATATTTGGAAGCGACATGGCATAAATATGACCAGTTTGGTCGAGTTAGTCCAGTTATCGCCACACGTCCCAGGCGGGGTTCTATTTTTAGATCAGTTTAGTCATGCATGACCATTTACATAGAGACACTGCGATGCGTTACGATGGCCGTCAGTTAAACTCGAATAAAAGTTGTGGTACAATGTCACCCCACTTGATCTGACGAGTGGATCATCTGTTTGAATTTTAGGCTTATCGTAGGAGGCGAGAGTTCCTTTGGGTGATTTGTTCTGAGAAAACGAGCGAATTGCATGTTCACTTGTTCTTTTGTCGTGTTTTATAACCTTGTCACTTTATTCTTGCTCATTATGCGTTGTTTCTGCTCCTGTTTGGCTTTACTGCCAAGGTCAGTTTTTAAATGAGTAGTCATAACAATGCACCAACTGCCGTTGAATATTATGAACTTAAATGCCTTTTAAATCTTGCCTACTGATCTCACCGATTCGTCACTACTTGAAGTAGCATCTGTTGACGCATTTTGTTTGATTGGCTGGTTTTATTACCATCGATACTTTGCTACGCTCAATGCTCCTGCTATAAAACGATACGCCTGAAATTGGAGAAAGTGCTTCAATGATTTTATCTGTGTTAACAACAAAATTAAAGTTCACTATACTCTTAATATTTTTTATAATTTTCGGTTACTGTAGAATGGTCCAAAAGAATGCATCGACGTATAAACTTTATTCCTTTTTTAAATTCTGTTATATGTTCAGGTGGAGTATTTAACTGACTATCCTACTATATATAAATAACAAATATGTATGTATATAATATCCTACTATTCTACTAATATTATAAATGTTAAAGTTTGTGTGTTTAGATATTTGGATGTTTGTAACTCAATCACGCAAAAACGGCAGAACGAATTTGGATGAAATTTTTCACATAAATAGATTAGTACCTAGATTAACACATAGGGTACTTTTTGTTCCGGTAGTACGTTCCTTCCACGCGGGCGAAGCTAGTTGACCATAATTCTGAACGCCTATCAAACTGTCCTCTAGATATCGCCTTGTATGACTAAAATGTGTGCCATTACTACAAGACATGCCCTTTAAGGTATCAGATAGGCACGAAAATCTCATTACTTCGACATTACAAAGCACTCCAAAAGAACAGTTGTTCAAGGATTATTTCCAAACAAGTAAAGCATTTGGCTCTGTACTCGTATTTCTTTGAATATCGTCGCATCCTTTATTGGACTTTGCTCAGTTGATGCCAGTATGTAATAATATATTATCGTTAGTTGTAGATTTATTATTGGTTGCTGTTTGCGGTCATTACTTTCCATATCAGTACCACATAGTGTTATATGCATGCATGAGATACATGCTTTAAGCAAATGTGATCTATAAACCCACCGGGACAAATTACAAACTTGATGACTTCTTGATAAACAAGAATGCCATCGCTTGGATTCCCTTTAGGGATGTATATATGTGTATATGTATATTTCTGCTCTCCATTGGCGTATTGCCGAATTCCTATATGTAGTGCTACATAATGTCAATGTACCTATTGCATACACTTTCCATTGAACTTTTGATAACAGTTGTGAAAACAACATTTTCTTCAGTAATCTCACTGTATCGGGATCTAACTTAGGAGAAACAATACTCAAGGCTATACAAATCAAACAACATTGTATTACTGTGAAAGTGCCAATAGATTTCACACTGCCTGCGTTAAGTGCAGAATGCTCTCCATCATCACTTTTCCAAGCACATGGTTTACGTGGGTAGAACCATTTACCTACTTATTTATGGCCCATATATTAACAAAATTATGTGAGGAACATTCGCGAAACTGTCCGGTGTGACGCGAATATATCCATTTTATTTTGAAATATATTCGCATTCCTATTATTGCGTGTTTTGGCGGATATTGGAGTAGGTGTTCCAAATGTTTTTTTTCTGAGTGATTGAGGACTCATGTGTTTTATTGGACAACTTTATTTCGATTTGTGGGACAGGACGTAGGATTGTTTATGCTTTTTGTAACTGTACTGTTAGATGTCTTTATTACGGGGTGTTGCAGAAAATTTATAGCTATAATAATACCAATTCGTTAGTCAAAATGTTTTCGGCGTATAAATATTGTTGGCCTACTAAACATTCTAAAATACAAGTCAGACTTTAGAGAATTATTTTATTGCTAGACGAGTAAAATATCACCATGAATGTGTTAAATGTATCGTTACGAAGTTGTAATACAGTAGACAATATCTCAGTATCACATGCCATTACATAAAAGAAAACATCTGAAAACATATCATTCATCTTTATCAGAAGATAATCAATACGATTACCAGTAACGGCAACGTCTCAATATAAAGCGTCTTTCTTCCTTATATTCAACAAATAAGATTTACTTATGAAGTCATGTATAAAACCCTTGGCAATGAGAAACCGGTTGTACCGTGAAGTTCAAAATACTCACTAAAAGTGCGTTTCACGAGTCATCTGTCAACATGGTTTAAGGCGCCCGTCCATCGACACCGGTGCAACATCGTACGATACTATGACGTACGTGATGTAAACCACGTAAAACGGAAATGCACAAAATCCTTTTTTTTTTTGTTACTTTATTACGGGCTAAAGACAACCTTTTTGATATTTGATTTTGTTGTCAACATGATGTATTTTTGTACTTATAGAGTTCATAACGATTATGCAAATGGACTATTAAAAAATCACATTGCCGCAACTACTGAAATTAGGGAATAATTCTGACTATTTCACTGTTTTTCTACAGAAAATCTGTAGTACCGTCAGTATTTTTGTTAAGTATCCCCTGAGCTTATAGGTATACTCCGAAATTGGACATGCATTTTATTGAGGTTTTTGCTTCATGCATGACTAAATGAGGGGTCTTACCAACACGTCACGATAATTTCACGGTATCATAAATTCATAATATCGTCCAAATCGGGTTCAATTCCTTTTTCTCGTCATTTTGAAGAAAACTTTCCCAGATATTTGGCAATACACTGCAGTACAATGTTCCTTTTGAATTCACACTACATCAAGTCCCATTTGACTCGGTTTTCGAGCGAATGAGATCATGCATGATGCAGTGTGCGAGAGAGATAGCTTAGCATCTTATCGGACTGGCTAGAATACGTGTAGTACGGTGGTACCTAATTGAATGTCTTTACCAAACTTCTGATATATTGACGGTTAGAAAACTTTAAGTTCTCAAAATTATCCAAAAAAAAACATAAATCTCTCACTTTTGTTCCCACGACTAGACAGGGGAGAAGGAAATACATGATCCCCAGTGTTCCTGTCAAATCAACTTTTGCTAACAGACAACACGCTAGGCAATCCTCTCACTTATATAACTTGATAAACAAGGAATTAAATATTTAGTTACTTTCATGTCGAGACTGCAAAAATGCTAAAACTTGGACCGGTATTGTAATATTTATAAGCAACTCATATTTATAGACAGCTTCATCAGCCATTTGCTAAGCGAAGATTAATAAGGGTAAGCATGATCTGAAGGTTTGTAGGAAGCAGCCATGATGAGCCTAATTAATGCTTAGCAGATGATACTAATTAATACATCCGTCGCTTTATAAAAGGATCTTATGATTAGAACGAAGTGGTGGGACCAATGTCCATCCATCCATATTTGTGTAGTGTAGGCACTTTGGTCCGTTACTACGTAGTGTAATTTTGTTTGACTTAGTATAATCCTTACTAATATTATAAACGCGAAAGTTTGTATGTATGGATGTTTGTTACTCTTTCACGCAAAAACGGCCAAACAGATTTGGATGAAATTTGGCATACAGATAGATTATGACCTAGATTAAAATAAAGGATACTTTTTATCCCGGTAGTACGTTCTCGGGGGATAATAGTTTAAAATATAGAAACAAATAAGAAAATGTTTACTTAACCACGTAGATCTAAAATAAATTGGTATTCTGAACGAAGTACCAGGTTGTCATAACTTGGTAGGAGCTCACCTAACATAGTTGTGTCAGCTAGAAAACGCTTTATGCCTTCGAAGTACCAGGTTGGCATAAATCGATAGGAGCACACTTAACATAATTGTGTCAGGTAGAAACCGCTTAATTCCTTCGAAGTACTAGGCTATCATAGCTCAGTAGGAGCACACTTAACATAGTTGTCAGCTATAAAACGCTTTATGCCTTCGAAGTACCAGGTTGGCATAAATCGATAGGAGCACACTTAACATAATTGTGTCAGGTAGAAACCGCTTAATGCCTTCGAAGTAGGTACTAGGCTATCATAGCTCAGTAGGAGCACACTTAACATAGTTATGTCAGCTAGAAAACGCTTTATGCTTTCGAAGTAATTCCCGTGGGATGATTTCCGACATACGCGCGGGTGAAGCCGCTGGCAAAAGGTAGTTTAAAATATATTAGAGGCGCGAAGAACTGAGGCAATGGAGCTGATAATTCAAATGACATGAATGCACTTTCTTCTCTAATTCCCTAAAACGGGATGCTTTTGTCTATTATTCAGCAGATCGCTTATTACCAGAGATCGGATATTCGGATGCATATTTACCTAAAGATCATTTTTAACTATGAAAGTATGGAAGCGACTTTATAAATTATTTGTAATATTTATTAAAAACCCCGGGATTTTTGGATTGCATAACTATTCAGATGTGTATTAATTTAAAATTAATGTTTAACCCGATACAAATATGTGTATGTACTGGAGGAGGGTTGGTTTGTATTAGTTAAAACCAAAAATAAACAAATTACTTACCTATATTAAGACTTTTTCGATTCAAAAGCGCATTCCATGCTAGCCAACATCTCAACTTCAGGTGAATATGCATCCGAATATCCGATCTCTGCTTATTACACATTATGAATGTATTTATTTACATAAGCAATATGTAATCTACAAACGATCGCTATCGCCACTGTATAAATTATAACATGTGTAACCCTAGACAGTCTAGAAAACTCTGTGTTATCAAGTGAAGACTTAATATATATCAAACGTGTTGTTGTAATGTGGTTCCAGACACTCTACAAAGCTACATAGTTGACTAGAGGATTAAGATTATCAAAAGTATTATTAACGTAATACTTTAAACCATCTCCAATTTTGTCTCCGGTAGTGATTGTAATGATATCCACTCATTTAACAGTTATTAGTTACGGCTTGTGTTCAGAAATGTACGTTTTGAGGTTGATCATTGTGATGCTTTCTGCACTTAATGAGATTATAGGTATTTCCATTCCTATCGCGTCAATCGGTGAATTCGGCTCCAAAAGCTTAGGTACATTCACTCAGACCAAAATGTATTCATTCATAACTTCCCATAATCGCTGTACTAACAGAGCTTAATCCGCTGCATATCTCCCATATGCTGATGGACGGCAAGGCTTAGCCGATGATCCGTTGCGTTATCATTAACAATGGTTACGTAGAGTGTGGCGACCGGTTCTGTAGCCGCGGGCCTAGTCCGCCCAAATCTATTATGCATTCTCTCCTATGTACTCGTAGAATATGGTGAACATTTATATCATCGTCTAGAAGATTCGTACTAATTTTGTAACTTATCCACTGCTTATTAGCCGTCTGATATACCGGTATTGTTCTTTATATACCACTAGGTTTTGCCCTGGGGCTTCGCATAGAGATCTGAAAGTATGTAATAAATTAAGTATTAGGTAATATGTCCTTACCGGGTAATTGTGTAATACACAACAGTAGGTATGGCTTTCACTTTGACAGTTTAACCACATTCATTGCGTTATTTACATTGCTAAACCGGCAAATTTTGCGAACATATGAAGCAATGGATTAGCAATATCCTTCAAAATGATTCAGATTCTGATTGATAGTGTATTACGTAATTAGGGTGCTGGTCATGGACTTTAAAACTCCATCGAAATCCGTTCAGCCGTTAAGTCATGAAATGTTGACAGACAAACAGAGTTTTTCAAAATAGTATAGATGTATGAATACAGTGAAACTGTGACTATGACTATACGTAAGATGAATCAGTATTTTTTTCATGTTGTCAATATAGAATACAAATAATCTGTTACTCTCGACTACGCCTACTCAATATATCTATTATTACTATTGTCTATCTCTTGTCAAGTGGTTTGATTGGATCTTGTTGTTTCTGTCAACTACCCACAACGGCTGACATAAGATTTGACAGCTGATTAACTTATAGATAGATAGACGGAGACTTGATCAGTTTTTATTGCGGTTTGTGTCGACATCCTTAGTAGGGAAAGCTTTGGTTTATATTTTAACTAGTTTTTGCCAGCGGCTTCGCCCGCGCGGAACTCTCATCCCCTATTTAACTCCCTTAGGGGTGGAATTTCGAAAAATCCTTCCTTTGTCCTTGTTTACATTATAAAGGGAACCTTTGTGCAAAATTTCAGCTTTCTAGGTCCAAGGGTTTGGGCTGGGCGTTGATGAGTCAGTCAGTCAGTCAGGACTTTTCTTTTTATTTATATAGATGGATGTTGCCTACTGACAATATACCAAAAGTGAAAAATTTACAAATACAAGCTTAAATATAAATACCGTGTTACCTAGGTACGACGCCAAATTCAATTTTGTAATTTGTAACTCTATTTACGATAGATCCTTAATTAGTGAAATTACATTTATTGTAACAGGCTGTACCACACTTTTTAAATAAATATATCATGTTATACATTATACTCATTTATTAGGGACTTTTGGCTAAGAAAAAACACCCGTACGGGTTGATCGATCAGGTTAAGCTACGCTTGCCACGGTGGGTCCGTGAATGGGTGACCATCTTAACATACCAAGACCCCTCCGTGCCTCGGAAAGGCAAGGCACGTTAAGCCGTTGGCCCGTCTGTCATTCGTAGATCTTTTACAGTCGTTACGGGTCTTCAGAAGCCCGAAAGTCTGACAACCAGTCTTACCAAGGGGTAACGTATTACTCAGTAACTGGGTTGTGGAGGTCAAATAGGCAGTCACTCCATTTAAAATACTGGTACTTACCTGCATCTGGTTAGATTGGAAGGCAATTCCAACATTGTTCAGAACAGGCTTGGCAAATGATGATGACATTATAGACATTTGTAAAATTAAGAATGATTAAAAGTATAGTACATTCTTGGTTGATTGTGTCATCGTTTTGCTTAAAATTATGCGTTGTTAGGAAACGATGAATTTCTAAACAGAGACAAGAGCTACAGGAAAATCTGTTAATAAAGTCTAGCCTCGCCAACGGCGAATCATGATTCAGTGGAGGAAAAGTTTATTATAATGATTAAGACAAACCGTGCGATAACCTTGCCTCCTTTGGAGTACCTACCACACAACAATCAGACCTCAAAGTTAAACTAAGTAAATTATGCTTTTAAAATCTTACACCGTTTCAAGCCATTTCATTTTACACACAGTCTTTCTTATACAGCCGTTCTCGTTCATACTAAGTTTAATGAACGATTATATAGAAATAATACTTATACTTGGCAGACAAATTTGGATCAGATTTTAATGTCACTGACACACAAAATACCGCACTGGCGTTCATCCATCGCCCAAGGATTGTGCGGTATTCGCTCAACGTTACCGTTTCACGTCCATGTTGTTCGACGTGTAGAAACGGAGCTATTCAATTGTTTTTTTCAGCTGACAAAATGTACAATTAACCACAGGACAGGGGTAGCGATTTGACACTGACCGCGTCTTTTTGTCGTAGCAGTTTCTGCTATTTTCGTCATGCAAGTGTTACCACTGATCTGACTGAGCGGTGACTGTACAAATACATGTATGTAATTGTAATGTATGTACCAAACTACCTAAGCACTAGCATTACCATCCTAAAACAGAGACGTATTTTTTTTATTCGTTCGCGACCGTTTCTATAATCTGTTCTTTTCTTGTGTTCAGTTTTGTTGTCCCATTAAGCTTCTAAAACTTCTTATGCCTTTCTGCCAAGTTAGATAATTATTATCTACGCTAATATTAGGTCTTTACCTATGAAATTGCCGTTTTGCAGTACTGGCCATTTCAAATCAAAATAATTTTTGTTTGGGTAAGAATTCTAATTTCAAATTAATTTTATTTTAAAAACATGGATTTTTTTTTCCAAAAGTAGTCATTTGTTTATTGATTAGTGTTACATTTTCATCGCATTTCAATCTTTTTCGTCATCATGGATACGTTAAAAATTCGAGTAATTATGGAATATGGGTACCGTCGTGGCAGCAACGCGGCACAAGCGGCACGCAACATCAACGACGTTTACGGAGCTAACACTACAAACCAACGCACCACCTGTTATTGGTTTGCTCGCTTCCGTTCTGGAAATTTCGACCTGAAAAATGAACCTCTCGGTCGTCCGAAGACTTTGGTCGACAATGACGAATTAAAGGCGATTGTGGAAGCTGATGATACACAATCTACGGCTGAATTAGCAGCAGCTTTCGACGTTAGCGTCAAAACAATATTGGTCCATTTGCGTCAAATTGGCAAGGTAAAAAAGCTTGACAAATGGGTGCCCCACGAACTCAATGATCGTCAGCGCGAAGTACGCGTCGAGACGTGCCTTGCACTGCTCAACAGACACACAAATGAAGGAATTTTGAACCGCATTGTTACCTGCGATGAAAAATGGATTCTGTTTGATAACCGCAAGCGCTCAGCAAGTTGGTTGGATCCTGGTTCAGCACCTAAACAATGCCCTAAACGAAAACTTACCCCTAGAAAAGTGATGGTCACTGTTTGGTGGTCTAGCGCCGGTGTGATTCATCACAGCTTCTTACCAAACGGGGTGAGCATTACTGCAGATGTGTACTGTGAAGAACTGAACACAATGATGGAGAAGCTGGCACATCTCCAACCAGCATTGGTCAATCGCTCGTCTCCGCTGCTCCTGCACGACAACGCGCGACCTCATACTGCACAGCAGACGGTCTCCAAGTTGCAAGAACTGGGGTTGGAAGCTCTCCGTCATCCGCCCTACTCACCAGACCTTGCGCCTACAGACTACTACTTTTTCCAGAATTTGGATAACTTCTTGGCGGGAAAAAAATTCAATACCCGAGAGGCAGTACAAAATGCCTTTGAAGAATTTGTTGCCTCCCGTCCAGCTGATTTCTTTAAGAAGGGCATCAATAAACTGCCACTGCGATGGCAAAGATGCATTGATTGCATGGGTGATTACTTCGATTAATACAAATAAAAAATACATGAAAAAAATTCGTTTAAATTTTTTCATACAAAACGGCAATTTCATAGGTAAAGACCTATTATGATAGATGTGACTTTATTCTCAGCTTTTTCGTTCATCTTAGAGTTATGGGCTTTAATACAAAATACGATCTCTTATTTCGAATTGTGAGAGCAGCATTTAGAACACTGAAAACCGTATACTATCAAAGTTAATCTCACTTCAGATTTATGACCACATAAACCTTCTAAGATTATGAAAAGAATGTACAGTCGTAAATTAATTAGGTTACCCAATTAAACAGCCATAAAGGACGTTACTTAATCAACTGTGGCGGGGCTAAACAAAGAGCTGAACACTGATTTGGAATATGAAAATCGGTCTTATTTCTTCCTTAAAAATAGCAATGGTATTGCATGTCTGAATGCTAAAAAGGTACCCAATTGGTAGATTTACGTAAATCAAAATCAAAGAAACCAAGAATGGTATTCAAATAGAAGTAGCTCGTTTGTTATTAATAATTTGGCCTGGGCTTTAGATACGGCCCACGACAATAGAGATTACGGTGAGAAGGAGTAGAGCTTCCATCCTCGATACATAAATAAGTAGGTACCTAAACTAAGCTAAGGTTTTTTTTTGGTTGGGAAATCATCAAATAACTTCTCCCACTCTGGGTGGAGCAGGAGGGCATTTCAGACTATTACTGACTAAAACCCACCCGTGTTCCCTCAATTGCCTGTGTGCCAGGGGCCAAGGTATGTCTTTCGAACAATCCGCACCACCCTAAGCTAAGGTTGAATTCAACTTGCGTGGTATCAGCAGCCTAATTAGGTGGATACATAAAATACTTACAATGACAACGCCTTTCAATTAGAAAATTTAACAAAATTCATTGCTTTATATACGGTGCCGAGCAGAATGTATAATTTTTTAAACCTATGAAGCAATAGATTATGAATTTCCCACAAAATCCTTCCGATTGTGATTGCAACGGTGCCGTTCTTTGCGTCTCTCTACATACGTGTTAGTTCTTCTTCGTCTTTCCGAGTCGATGGTAACAGTTAAATAATATATATGTTAGATGAGATGGTCCTAGAATGTGGCCGTGCCAATGTTACATAACTAGCTTTCAAGACATATTGTGCTCAATATGCACCGGATATTTACTGAAGATGACGACTGTGTCACAAACATTCAAAACTAAATAACATACAAAACATTTGCTGAGCATTAATCAGAGTGACGTAACGATAACAATGAGCGATAACAGTAATTCATTTTAGTTTAAAAATAAATTTGCTCGTGACGTAGAATTACCTACATGAAAAATTATTTCATTCTTTATCATCATCATTATCATTGGCCAATTGCATTTCGTCGTTGAACATGAACTGTATATAGGCCTCTATAATCTCAAACTTTTGATTCGATCTTCGGCTATTCTCATCCAACGACGAGAATAGCTGAAGATCGAGTTTCTGAGTCCGCCTTAGAAGATGGTCGTTTTTAGCCTGAGTGCATCTTACACTACCTACGTTTGCCTGCCCCCTTAAGGCCCATAGTATCCTCATCTCCCGTTTGTATGCAAAAGCACGACTGCCGCCCGCGCCCGCGTAGGGCACCTCTGAGCCTTTATCTCAAAATGGGGATATTCCTTTGATTAATTTACAATTGTGCTTCGGCGATTCTGTGGTACCTCTAACTATCTATTTTTCAGTGTATTTTTTTTCCAAATAACGAAGCCGTTTAGTAGGAGTATGGAATAGAAGCCAAAATATTGCGTGTTGGAAAATATTTTTTTACAGCAAAAGTGTTAACCATACAAAAAAAGTACTTCCGGCAAAATGATCTATATGAATCTATAGCAAAATCATAAATTTTTCAAATCTTCAAGACAAGCCGTTAATGAGCAGAACGGTTCATAAAGTGACCGTGTTACGCTACCAAACGGGACGTAGGCCCTTAAGGTCGTTAGTTTTACGGCCAATAACATGGCCCGCCCATTAGCAGTTGTAAGGCACCTTGCTTATTCTGTGGGCTATGCCGAATAGGTACTCTGATTCTTGGTCTGACCACGGGGTCAGCCAGGTATTAGTAATAAATATTTAAGAAAAATTATATTACCTACTTCCTATAATTTGAAAAGAAATGTTATCTTATTTTATTTGCGACGTATAAGATAGTGTTGTGCTGTAGATACCACTTAAGATTAATATCGCGTAAAAATGATAGCTATAATATTGCGTAATAAAATCGCCGATGGCAATTTTTTTTAGTTATGTTTGCATAATTACTTAATCGTTCTAAAAAAATATGCTGGCTTGATATTGGGAGGAGAATTGAGGATAATCTTTTGTAGTTTATTTTTCCTGTTTTTAATTTAGTTTTATCTGTAGGTATGTGTGAAGTAGGTACCTAGGCAAATTATTAAAAAAAATGTATCTAGTGAGATTAGGTTGCCGAATCATACTAAGTGATAGTTGGGTATGATAGGTAAACCTAGATAACTAAATCTAAAAGAATATATTTTTGACAGCTGTCAACCTGCTAATTATGTTGAATAAAAAGTCCCATATGTACCTACAGCATAACTTCCACCTAATATTTAATCACCATCATCAGTATCATCTCGCGATACAACTGGTACCTAAATAAAATAAGTTACAAGTAACCATAATGCCAAATATCTTTATCTACCGGCTTCAATAGTTACCTATCTCAAATTCTGAGCATTCAGTAACAGAGACTAGATATAAAACATGCCAAGTCAACTACATAGTACCTTCCTTGTGATCTCTCGCCCCCGGCCCTGGTCCAGGCCATAGGTACGGAGCGAGAGTGCATGGGTAGCCGTCGCCTCCTCCTGCGAAGCAGTGATGCTCGCGAAGAGGGAGGCGGCGCACGTGAGGGAGAGTCAGTATATGCGCCCTCACGGCCCTAGCCTCCGGAGGAGACGCCCTGGGCGTCGGGAATCCCAGGCTGATCCCCGGCCACCGTAGGCGCGGGCTTGCGGACGACGAGTAATGGGTAGCTCGCTGTCGTGTGTTGTGTTCCTCGCGCGCCTCAAAGAGATGTCAGCACCAACTGAAGGGGCCCGCAAGGGCCGATGCCTGTCACGGGTGCGGGTTGTTCGAAAGAGATACCGTGGCGCCTGGCACATAGGCAACTGAGGGAACACGGGTGGGTTTTAGTTGGTAAAAGTCTGACACGCCCTCCTGCTCCACCCAGAGCGGGAGAAGTTATTTGATGATTTGAGACACAAAAAAAAACTACAGTAGTACCTAAGATAAGATTCACAACCAGACCATTTAAGATTAACTAATTATTTGAAAAATCTGGGGCGTGTCTCAGTAGGAGTAAATTGTGTTTACCAACCAATTGTATTTTTTGTTGTGACCGATCTAGGTATTATACCTCCCAGAAGTCTAATTAATTTGAAGGTGTACCTACTTAATTTCGGTACACGCGTACTCAAAATACCGGAATAATCCGTTGGCCGTAAATATTTAATATACCTACACAAATGTTGGATATTTTTATTTAATGGGGTCGTTGAACCACAAACAATAATTTATTTAAGTGAAATAGAATGTGTCTATCAAAACCAGAAACATTATCATTCAGAATCACGTGAGAAGTAATTTGAAATGTTCGCGATGAATTATGACCTAAAGCTATTTCAGTGAAATAGGTAGATATAGGTTTGAGCTACCTATATATTTAATTTAACAATATCAAAACTGCAGTAGGTAGGCAAGCCAATTTTTTTTTAAATATTTATGTATTAACAGCAGTGATGAAGAAAATATAATATTGAAATATTATGTTGATGCAAAATACGGGTACCGACCTAATAAATAATATTACAAAATTTAACACTGATCAAATGTTTATATTTTATGACAGCGCCATCTACCTGTTACGAAATAAAACCATTTTACTTTAGTGTTGCTACTCGATACTAGATGGCGCTATCGTAAGATCTTGCAACCAGTCGTTGAAAAAACAATATTCAATAGATGATGAGATTAATGTCAGTCAAGCAAGAAACTGCTGTTAATATCAATATTTGAATTTTGATGTTAAAAGAATTATTAATAATATTCTTCTATTATTTTCATTCGCCGGTTGTCCGGCTCGTCCATATAAATAGTGACCCGGAAAAACCGCAACGCTTGAGCGAATACATTGTGAACTTTTTTGTGCATGTTATTGTTACTTGCAGTGGATTAGAAACATGTCCGTTTTATATCATGGAACATTTTACTATTGTGGGGGAACTGGCGGTACTAATAAATACGACAAAGTTTTGTTTACAAAAATCTATCGACAGATGGCGTAAAAGTGCAACGTTAGTTACACGTCTTATTTGTAACTTTAATTCAAAATCCAGCTGAATACGGAAATGTTTTTAAACAATATCACCAAAAAAAAAAAATTATTAGGTAGGTATTGAGGTATTACATATTTACATAAGATTTTTCCTATTTGTATAATTTTAATTATTAGATAGGTAAGTAGAAGGTGTGCTTTTAATTTATTTCAGCAACAAAGCTATGTACAGACCTGAATACTTTTTGATTATAAAACAAATCGATTAATCATCACTTTCTAACAACACATTCGATTTACAAAAAATCTGAACATCTTCTAAAAATAGGTAAGTACTTTATCAAACATAAATACTCCAAATGACATAAGATAACATTATAAACAAATCACTTGAGAAATTATATACTGGCCAGTTACATTCCATTATTCGAATCACTGCCTAGTGTTGTGTGTTTGCGAGGCTAGAAATAGTGTTGTCAATTGCCGTTTTCCACGAGCGAGTAGGCGTGGTGTCCTTTGAGTGACTCTGGCTCCTCCAACATTTGCGTCGCGTCCCGTGTAGTTCTAACCAGTAAACCTGACCGGCTGCACTTGCCTCAATATAAATTTATTATCCTCCGTGACTGCGCACGCTACTATCTTACGTCCAACGAAATATTCTATCAGTATATTTTTAAGGTCTTAAATCAGTGTCAACTTTGAGATAAGTTTGTCTATCGTTTTTTTTAATCTGTGTAAATTGAACTGAAGGAAAATATTCTAAGAAGTGCGTGGATACAGTGTGAAAACGGAAGTTTTATTTTTAGACTGAGTTTATCAATATTTATTGGTAAGATTTTACAGTTGCTTTTGTACCGTTAGATTGTAATAAGTTTTGTGTTTTTCTTCACTAAAATATTAATATAAGAATATTAATTTGATGATTGATGACCATTTCAATAAAATGAAAAAAAGTACAAATTATGTCATCATTTAATACTGAGCAAAATGTTCTTCTTTTCAAAATGGTTTCTTTTTAACCGACTGCGCCAGAAGGAGGGTTATTTGGTGAAAATCTTTTTGTTTTTCCTACATTTGACCTATATTTATATATTATAATTTGGAAAATACTAGTTTGC
Source organism: Antitype chi (assembly GCA_947359405.1). Lineage (NCBI taxonomy): Eukaryota > Metazoa > Arthropoda > Insecta > Lepidoptera > Noctuidae > Antitype > Antitype chi. The sequence continues at coordinate 9,325,524 of OX375826.1, forward strand.
TAGATCTATTAAGGCATCAGCCACTAGTCTTTTAACAGATAACTGATTCAAAAAACATAAGTACTTAGCCACAAAAACGTGGACTATTAATGAAGTGATAAATCGATTACATGTAGTTCTATAATTAGAAATAAAATCACGCGATCACTTAAGAGACAATCGTTTATATTAACACGACAGTGTTAGCTTAGTCATTGCAATTATTAATGAATTATGTTAAACAGAACTACCTAAATGATTTTATTTTGAAACTTTACGGGCTTTCGAAATTACGTTGATATTTATCTGATAGGTGATTAGATAATTAATTGATTATCTGTAAAACGTTGATTAAATTGTCTATGAAATATTTGTTTTATAAAATAATCAATGACTTTCATATTTTTTGATGCTTTGAACAATCTTTATTAAAAGTTATAAAAACATTGCAAGTGTCATTAGCAGTTAAACAGAGATCGGATATTCGGATGCATTATAAAAGATCATTTTTTGCTATGGAAGTATGGAAGCGGCTTTATAAATTCTATTCAGATGTGTGTTAATTTAAAATTAATGTTTAACCCGATACAAATATGTATATCTATGTACTAGACGAGGGGTGGTTTGTATTAGTCAAAACAAAAAATTAAAAAAATACTTACCTAAATACACACATTTTTGACACAAAAGCGCATTCCATGTTAGCCAACTTTTCAACTTTAGGTGAATATGCATCCGAATATCCGATCTCTGGTCATAAGTCATAAGCATAACAGAGCTAAGGTAATTAAATAATAGTGTGATATTCTAAAGATAATAATAGAATAAATCCAGAAAAAAAAAGATCGTCTACAGCAAAATAGGTATTCAATTCAAATGGAGTATGCAAGCCAGTCTAGTGTCACAATCAATCATTTATTTTTGCCTAACCAATAAATTGTATTGTAAGTTGGTGGGTACCATAGTACCTAAAGTTATTCATAATGAAAAATTCCTTTTCGGGTTACAGTAATTTCAAGGTAACTATGACGGGCAAACAATTTAAATATCCTTTATAAGCAAATATTCGGATTCATGTAAGAAAAACACAATTCAAAAGACCTTAATTGACACTATGGGAGTTCCACAGGGCTGTTCCGTTTGGTTTATTTTATCTACTTCCGCAGCATTATCTCGTATGGCATTTTACTGGGTAATAAAAATAATATGATGTTTGGACTATAAAAGAACAGTCAGTTAGGAATTGCCGGCTCTATCTAGTTTTAAAATACTGACCAGCAAAACATTGTCGTGTAAAAGTGTCTTATAAGATCTACTTACATAAATAAACATTTAATTTAATTTCTTATCTTCGTCTTTAAACATCTTGACACTCCTTAGAACCCTGTCCTCCGTTCGGTCAGTTTTTTTTCCCACTTATGTAGTTTCAATAACATTGCCCTTAAAAATGTTTTGATAAGATACAATTAATTACAAACATAGTTTGATCTCGTTCCATTTAATTGTTCTAGAATCTAGCGCTGCAGCTGGCGGGACTTGATAAGTCCTTCTAGTCAGTGTGATAACTGATCACCCCTACTATGTTTTTGTAATTTTGCCGCTGAAATATTTATTGATGTGCAATTAGTTGCCAGTTTTGAGACCTTTCGTAGTTCAATGTTCGTTAGATTAAGGAGTATTTTTATGGTAAACATCGTGTCCTAGAACCAAAAATTCGAAAACATTGTGACATCTACTTTAACCCGCACTGGTCCCGCGTGGTAGATTACGGCCCTCTCCCTCTTACCGAGATGAGGTAGGTGTCCTAGCATTGGGAAAATTATAGGCTGGTTATGGGTAGACCCTACTCCATGCCTAACCAGCCTATAATCCAAGAACAATTAATAATACTCTACCCTAGTAGAGTATAATTAATTGTTCTTGTATTACCTATAGTTGACATTTTCACCTATGGGTATTACTGGTCTAAGCCACGTGCTTATAAATTAGAAATGGGTAGAAAGCAGCATGTGCCTACTTAAGTGCATCAGAGGGACGTAAATTCATTCATTTGCTACCTGAATTCCGCAAGTTTCTCTCCATTTTTCTGTTTTTTATTATTTTATTATATACAAAATATAATTGATGCGTAAAATGTCATCAACACGCAAAAACACTTCGTTATTTTAAAGGAAAGTCCGTTTCAAACATTATTTCTATCAATTTCCCACAAATTTTCTAGTTTCCTTCAAGATAATGCTATGACGATTGACGTTGAGTCACTTGCAGACATGCTTTACATTTTTGAGCTCTGATAGTTCAAAGTTAAGTGCAATGACCGTTATCGTCTTGATTAGATACCCAGGGCTTCACGTGCACCTTATTTGCTGGATAGTGGATAGATAACATTTAGTTACAAATATTACTAATAATGAATGTTTATCGAGCGTCTCTGATTAGTAAGGAAATAAGGTACCAGATTTACAATAAGCGATAAAAATAAAATTGTAGGACGTGAAGTTTTTGGTTTAAACAAAATTAAAAGAAAAATACCATATTTAAAAATATAAAAAAATATAACTTACAGATACCAACTTCTTAATATTTCGGTAAAAAATATAGGTAGGATTAATTGATTTATGTTTTTGAGTATACAGGTTGAAATTGAAAACATGCGACAAACCGAAATGGGAGATTGTACTCATCATTATGAACAACTTTTACTAAGGGACCAATGATGCAATCGCGAAAAAAAAAACATCTGTTCCCTACATTTATGTTCGCATAACTCGTTAAAATGTAGGGAACAGCTGTTTTTTTTCTTGCGATTGCATCATTGGTCCCTTAGTAAAAGTTGTTCATAATGATGAGTACAATCTCCCATTTCGGTTTGTCGCATGTTTTCAATTTCACCCTGTATATGCGGTCGTCAGAATTTTTTTTTGTAGTTTTAATTATAATTTCGTTAAAAGTATGACATCGTTAACAGGGATATTAATATTAAGTTTACTTATTTGATTTATAAAATAATATTGTACCAACGCCATACTGTTTTTCACTGAGGTATCTACATATCACCAACTTGTGTTTGTTTCTATAGCCTAGGATTATATCCCAAACCTATCCTTGTAATGATACAAACAAAAAAAACAAAAACAAACAACAAAACAAAAAAACAAACAACACACAAAACAAATTCAAAAAAAAAATCAAATCAAATCAAATCAAATCAAATCAAACAAATTCAAATTCTGTGGTTTTGACCAAAATTTTGCGTATGAACGCAAAATTTTGGTCAAAACCACAGAATTTGTTGTTTCCTCGACCACTGCTCATGATGTATTTATTTTACAACTCGCTCAGTGTGTTTCCCTCTAACGTATGAATTGACACATGAATAAATATGAAAATAAAATTATAACTACATATATATTAAAGTCCTTATCAATCGAGTGGGCTTCAAAGAGCACCGATCTAATGCTCCCTTCGTGCGCGTGCGCATTATGAATAATAAGCACCTACATATTAATAATAATATACTATTTTCCGTCACAAATTAAAGCGTACAGGATGTATGTATTATGTTTATACATGTTTATGTACATAGTTATGTATAGAAGTAATGTATCGGTATCACGAGGTTTCAATTACTACGAACTCGCTAAACGAACGGCCGGCGACATTTAATACGTCATGTCTCTTCTGAAGTAAAACAGTTCACGTTTGTTGAACTCGATTCTTTTTAATCGAGTCATCGTCGAACGATGCATCTTGATTATCGTCCCGACTTTAAATCGATGAATGATATTCGCTGAATTAAAGGGCCAACGGAGAATCCCTGTCTGTGACATATCAAAATTTTCCACTCATATCTTTTGATATTACCGATTTAGGTCTGTCTATAATACAAATGTTGTCGGCTTCTTAAAAGATAGAGATGTCAAAATTGACAAATGATTTTCGAGCGATTGATAAGAAAACATATTTATTTTGGAGTACATTGGTACCTGTAGGTATATTCTATTGAAATATCTTGAAACTTTAAACGAAAATTTATATTTTTAAATGATAGAAGTCTACATTGTAAGAATGACATTTTCAGTATAATGTCTCGTATCAATTTGCCTAATTAAATATTTTTTACAACCTGTATGCTTGGAGCAAGTTATTAAAACCGTGACCACGCCCTTTGGATCACGCGCTCTGTGTTGCCGACACCTCGATGAATGAAACTGTCAATCAACTGAGAAACCTTTCCATTATAATAATATATTATGAGTCGACGAAAACCAGATACAAACCTGTTGTTCCAACGATAAAACATTTAAGTTTATAAACAACTATTATTTTATAAAAATGAAGGTGTTAATTTTATAAAAATAATAATAAACAATAATATTTTTATAAAATTAATACCTTTTTCATTTAAAAATGGAAACACGGTTAATAGGTACTGACAAAATCTTGAGCAAATTTAAATAATAAAAGCCTGAAAGTTATAAAAATCACGAAATAATCCGGTGAAAGTCGTTAAAATGCCGCCAAAATGCGGCATTAAAATTACCCATAAATGTCAAAAATCTGTATCAGTTTAATAATATAGAGAATGTTTACTTTAATTTTATATATAAACGTTATTTAACTAATTAAATCGTTAAAATTTCACGTAAAATGTCAGGAAAAGTTCACAAGTCGCTTGTGGCTTTTTCAATCTTATTCGAGTTGGTATCTTTAAAGCGATCTTTGGTTATACGTAGTCTAGTTTTGTCTCGAACTTTGACCCCTAGTTCTGAATTGCAAATAAGTCTTGAAATTTCCGCGTTTTAACATATAAGGATAAAAATAGAAGTCATGCCTATGAGGTATTCAATATAACGACTCTTTTAAGTCTACATTGTTAAAGATCAGGTTAATCCACAAAGTTAACGATTTATAAATGTGGTTATAATATGGTAATATTCCTATTTTATGTAAAATTATTTCAATCGTCTAGTCCTACGTCTGTACTGTGTCTAATTTTGGCAAGTTAAGATTGATCTGGTTTGCCTTTAGTGATTTACTGAGCTTTCAATGTCTGATAATATCTGTTCAGCTTTCAGACTGTGTGATAGATCGGTTTTGATTTGTTTTTAAAAACATAGATCTGAAACATCAATATTGCTTTTATAAAATATTCAAAGACACAATTTTAACTTATACTAAAATATAGCGTACGGAAATCCAAATATATCTTGACCGGGTTCCATCTAAAACTGGACTATCGAATAAAATATTGTCACACAAACGGCGTACTATGTTAATAATAATAGATTTCATAGTCAGGCTGACTATGAAATATACCTATTATTTTAAACCTAATACTAATAAGAAATAAAAGCAATGATACAATATTTGTAGCAGAATATTTCCAAGCTAGCCGTGTCTGCCAAACAAGAAGATTTGATTTTAGCAGTCCATGTTTGTGGCTCGGAGGTGCTGTTCAAGTATCTAAACTTGGTTGGATCCGTGTTATGAAATGTTTGGGTCAATAATGTAAAATCCATTATTTTTTATTAACACTAAGAAGAAGAGAGACTGGAAAATTTTAATAAAACAATTTTGTTTTTAATTTCTTTCGAAGTTATTGGACTACGAATATAACACAATGGATAAAGCTGTAATTACATTAGTAGTGACTTTTTTAGGTCAGAGTACGTGCTCTAACTATGTAACATTTATTCGTTATCAAAAAATCCGGAAGTAGGTATAACAAAGATTTTTACTCCGTAGTAGTGCGCGTGAGTTTATTCTGCGCATGACCTCTTTTTATCCCGACACTTCCGATCGATACGTATCTGAAATCACTCAAATGTAACGGCCATCAGATCGACACGAAGCAAGACACCTGACATGGTAAATACGTCTATACATAATAATTATTGTATGTCTGTTTGTCTGTTCTGTGTTAAATGGTAACTTGAACAAAGCTTACCTACTGATTAAGATTAATTTCGTAAAATAAAATATTAATGTTCTAAGGAGCCGGTATCAGTGATTTTCGTAGCAAAATTAAAAATGTATGAAGTGAAATGAGCTTTTATTTTTGCATATATGCAAATGTTATTACTTTAACGCATTTGTAGGACTTGTGATAACTAATGTACCCGTATACCCAAACAAACAATAAACTTTTAATAGATGTAAATTGCGAATACCTACCTTCCATTCAGAAGGTTAAGTACTAACCGTGAACTCCCAAGCTATAACTACATACCAGTCTGTTTAATAATCGTAATTCACTATGATTAATTGATTCAGATTTTTGAAAGCAACAAGTTGATTGTAAGCAGAAGTACCTAGCCATTAACAGTAGGTAGGTGAATTTCAGACAACACACATTCTTGAAAACTTGAAAAGAAGATCACCTAAAAAAACTTATTTTACAAATTATTATTTTTATTAGAGAGAAGAAAAATATTATAAAAAAGCAAGTAGGTATGATTTTTTATAATATTTTTCTTTTTGTCATTTTGGTAAAATAAAAATAATAATTTCTAAAATAAGTTTTTTTAGGTTTTTAAAAACCCTTCGAAACTCTTGGCAATTGTTTGAAAACAATCCATTCATCGTGCACCTCTGCACTTAGTATATTGTGATCTTCTTTTCAATTAAAAAGCGTGGGGTGCTTGACATTAAGTGATTATAAAAAAGCGTGGGGTGCTTGACATTAAGTGATTATAAAAATACTTCCAAAAGCACCCCACGCTTTTTAATTGAATTAAATTATTTTCTCCTTTTTTAGTTTGGTTTTTAAAGCGTGTTTTTTAGTTTTTTAATCTATTATTTATTTTCTATTTTTTAGTTCTGTTATCTACAAAAACGTGATTTTTTCCTTTTTTTTCATTTTTCTCATTTTTTTAAAATTATTGTATAGTCATCGGTCCTCGATAAGTTTACAAAGTTTAAATGAAATCTGACCGTTTAAAGTGGGTCAAAATCGCGCCCTAAGGAGTCGGTTACAAACATACTATTACAAGTGAAGCTAATATAAAGCGTGTAAAAACTAAGTCACAGGCAAAAGCTTAGTGAACAGTTCAATTAAACAGCGGTCACGCAATTTCATGCACTTTGCTTGGACAGTGCAGCATTGTATCCATTGTGTTACAGTTGACATGTGCCCTAAATAACAGTGATAAATGTGTTTTGTTCGCACACGAGAGCTTCAACGCTTGGATATCGACGTGTAGCGAACTTTGCCTATAGGATTTAGCACGTCCTGCAGTGGCGTAGACTACTAAATTATTTTATTAACTGGGTGCTTTTATAGTTTATATACCCATATAAGCCAGTTATAAACAAAATCTATGAAACACTTAGACCAAAAATGAACGTATAATTTTTAGTGACCAGCACCCTAATTGCGTAACACACGATTAATCATAATCTGTTACATTTTGATAGCTCAACAATATTAATTTTTTGGGGGTTTTGCCATAATCGCCACGCTTGGCAGGTGGGTTGGCGATCGCAGTATGCTGGTAAAATGCATAGAGAACGCTGCTGCCCATTTTAGTCGCCTTCTACGACACCCACGGGAAGAAATGGGATGGCGCTATTCTTTTTACGTCCAGCACCACACGGAACTATCTGCTATCTTGTATAGTTAGATTTAATTAGAATTACGATTTGTATGGAATCTTTCAGTTTTTAATCAATGAATACATGCTTAATCATTATTGCCTAATAGTTTTCATATTTCAAATAAAATCCACTTATATATTTTTAAAGAAAGATCACATTGACAAACTCCAGCCAAAGGAGATTAAAAGAGCATGAAACTAGAACAAATTAATCAATCAAATACATTTCTTAACACGTTCAATTCAAACATCTCAGCAGTATACACCCTAGTAATTTGTTAAGTCTAGCGTAACCAACGTGCATGCAATAATAAATAGCAGTCGCACTATGACTTGCATTCAGGATCAAAGTGGAAAATGGATTATACCCATCATCTCTTTGTCATTAAGAAATTGCCAGTTCCTAATATAATGCTGCATGTAAAATTATACATTGTCATTGTGTTTGGATATCAGCACATGCTCACTTATAATAATGATCGTATGATGTTCCCACTGCTGGGACACAGGCCTCTCTATGAGAGGGCAGGCCGTGTTCCACTACGTGGGCCCAGTGTGGGTTGGTAGGTGTCACATACCTTCGAATTTTCGATTCTAGGACATGTCTGTTTCCTCGCGATGTTTTCCTTCACCGTTTTGAAAGAAGTGGTGATTAAATAATTTACACAATGTAAAGCGCCTGTCTGGGTTAACCTACGACTTACAACTCATAAGTCGCGGCTGTTACCACTAAGGCACCACTGCTCGTCACTCACGCTTCCTTAATTACATTATATCGCGTTTTAGTTACAAAATTAGTCACGCTAATGACTTAATTCGATAGAACTTTCCGTATCAATCTATGTAACTATGAGTTAGATTATACCATTGAAGACTATTAATATCATAGGCACATTAAATTGAGCACGTGTTATCAAAACATTTAACAGGCGCAAATGATTGATGTAATTAATCCAAAATATGTTGATAGGTTTGTAATTTGTCTACGTGTACGAACGAGATGATTGATTTAAGATGGATTAATGCGCGCGCGCTGAATGATCGATCAATATACTCGATACAACTCGATTCAGTCTCGATTCTTACTTTATTTTACTACGGTACCCACGTTAATTTACTGAGGCTTTTACTCGATAACGGCAAAGGGAGAGAAGGGTTATAAAATGTACGAATTGTTTATGATTATCGGTTAGAAATGTGTCGTCCTTTTGTTTGTGGGAAATGCAAGTCTTATCGGTACGCTGTACTTTAAGTTCAATGAACCAATCCAGTTCTGAGAAGTTTGATACATACGACCCGAACCGTTGAAGAAGGACGTGATACGGTAGTTAAATAATGATATTATTATGATCATTCGAAAAAATGTATAAGTTATTAAAAACATTCCTACAACAGGAAGCTTTCGTTCAGTAGGACTCTCCAGTACAAATTCTCACAAGAAAGATAACATTAAGATTCTAACCCGTTCTGAATTCCTGTCCAAACTCAGAGCATACCTACTAACCTGTGCGAGTCAATTATTTAATAACGTAGCTTGTACGGAAGTCCCTTATTCTGACGAATATAATCTAACAGGCGTATTGACACACCGCCGGTGACCAGACTTGAGACAGCGTCTGAATAAAAATAGGACAGCGATATGTCTTAAATAAAATGTGCTAGACGAAAGATTGTCCTGAATTTCTTAATTGACTATAATGGTGGATACGAGAATATTTATGGCTGAGTCTCAATCAGCGTTTGTGTTAATCAAGAAAATGTTCTACATAAAATAGATTTTGGTACAGAAAAAGATAATAGGGATATGGTAAATAAAGTAGGGAACAATGTTAATAATAATGTTGATTCAGCTGTTAAACTGGTTGTTCTTGAAGACAAGGAATCTCTCAACTACGAAGCCTGTTGATTAACTGATCAAAACAAAACCACTAAACTGTTATTAAACACTTTGCTTAACAGCCCGCCAGATGATGAAGAACAATTATTCTTAATTCTAAATAAACGCGATTTCACTAACCGCCACGTCACACACAGCCGCCTCGTTACTCATAAATCACATAATTGTGCATGTGACAACCCTCGAGCACTGGAGAATTGAATTTAATTGACTCCGTTCTAAAAATAGTTCGGGATTGAAGCTAACAGGGTTGGCACGTAGATGGAAAGTGATGGCCCTTATGAGTGCATTGTCTCAAGGAGGAGCATTTATTTCCTTTTGTTTGGTTCTTGACTCTATACACAAAGGTTGTTCAAATAAGAACTACGCTTGTTAAAGCTTGTACAGATGTTTTCATAGCAGTGCTAGATCATATTAATTGGTCAAGATGAGATATTTAAAGCACTCAAATGATTTCTTTAGCAGTATTCTTAACATATACGTTATGAATCTCAATTGGTAAATAACATACGACAAAGACTAGTCGCCCATTGCCTTGTAGAGTAATCTATATCTGAGGCACTGTATGGCAAAGTGCTTGGATATGCAATCGTTGATGCAAATGTTTGTAAGTGCATATTAGGTCTTACTTTATCATACTATATGCAATATGCAGCACCTAGATTATTTGCTATCTTGCGGTTCTTGGTTCTAATTAACACGATATTGTAAGTTTGAGTTAGAACTATGAGTAGAAGTAGAACATGTTCAATTAAAAGTGAAGCGTAGCCGCCTGATTAATTATAACTACTTTATAAAAAGCCGTTGGATGTGAGCGAAAAAATATTACTGTAATAATCGTAAATTATGATGACAGTTCTAAAATAAAGAATAGATATTATTACAACATAGACATTAATGTGTTTAATTTAGATCTTGATGAAACTTGGGAATCCATTAAAGTTTTAAATGGTTTGCACAAGATACATGAATTCATGCATATATGTATACGCAATTACATTTTGAATTTGAACATACATCGATACCAAGATATTATAGCTAGTTCTGTGTGAGACCATGTCAAAGAAGCCCACTGAATGATACCAACACGACGGTGGATGTCTCATGAACTTACCGGCAGAACTGACGCATGCTACTCGTATTAAATAATGTCGCTTTTACGCCGTCTCCGGTAAGACGGGTGTTAATAACTGACCCGCAAAGGCCACTTTCGACTTCTAGCAATGAAATATTACTCAGAAAGCGGTTGCCAACATAATTGTACGTGATATAAAAGTGATTTATGTTTAGATTTAAACTCAGTAAAGTAAGAAACTGGTATTTAAAACTAGTCACTTGTAGATCGTAGACTAGATATAGTTGAACAAATATAGCTTTTAAAGATTATATTGACTCAAGTGAGTGTGTTATGTTCGCCAACTCGGTAGTCAGCAGTAATCCTATCAAAGTGATTTGGACAAGATAATGAGTCATCAGTCTTGTAGGTTATTGTTAGAGATTAAGTTGAGGCTACCAAGAAAAATTTGCTAGTGTAGAATTATGGTGAATTGAGGAGCCAGACGTTTGGTATTACTCTTAACTAAACATTTAGAAAAGGATGTAAAAGAGTTTTGGGTAGAGTATCTATTGTAGCGATGAAATGACTAAAAATAAACTATCATATCACTTCCCCGGTTTTCTTGAGCTATAACTGAAATTAGCCAAAACATGCACAGCTGGCGTGAAAATTTTGGCTACGCTCTCTCAAGCACTTTTACTGTCCGGTCCCAAAGTAGACACAATAGTAAAATAATCAACCTGAACCTTATGTGGTTCAAGGGACAGTGAATAGGTTACATTTTAAATGTTATTATAAAATAAATTCATTATTGAGAAATGTGCTACGAAAACCATCAAGGGATGGAATATAATTGTGGAATTTTGTAGGAATTATCAGCATCACTTATGTAAGATACACAATTGCAGTGGCTCACGTCCACACAGATGTTGTTGCTACGTGTGTACCTTGCGTTAGGAAATATAAACTACTTAGGTTGTGGCATTTATCTTTTATGTGCCCTCTACGGTTTTCCTTATACCCATAATTGAGAAAATAGCAGAAAAGTAAATATTTACCAATCGAGCATTTATTTTAAACACGTTCAATTAACGGCTAAGAAAATAAATAACATTTTAAGTAACACACGCAACATGAATAAGCAATACCTTACAGTGGAACTCAATAAACATTGTTGTATGTTTACATAAAGCTTGTTAAACAGATTTTAACGAGTAGATACGCAAATAAACACTTTATTTGGAACTTGGTAATCAGCTGAAACGGGTTCTGAAGTATCTCGCAAGACGATATCGAAGGGCATGTCAAACTTACGAGATTATCTAGACATCCTTAGAGACTTTTTTGCGACATTGTCTGGGTTGTAAATTTCTCGTGTCAATTATTTGTTTCTTTGTGGTAGTTCACCAAGTAATAACGGTATTCCAGATTTTTGTTTTTGACTGATTAATTTTGTCCTTATAAGGGAGACTCTTGAACTATCTATACAATTAGTCCACCATCTTTTACTTCTCTTAACGCGTTAACTAGTATTCAATTGTTTCTTTGTCAACACGTTCTATGTTCCATTGCTCTCATAACAACAAATTTACATAATAACTAAGACAACCAGAACATTATAATGTAGTAGTTAGTAATAAAGATAAATATTAAGCTAGACAATAAAATATTCAGATTACGGTAAGTGAACACCCATGCCACGGTATTTCAATAAATAAAGCTGCCATGACGGGCGTGGCATTTCGAATTATATTCAGCCACATAGCTACATTGTGTGCATATGACCCGCCCTTAGGTACCTGTGATGATATTTTATGTACACCCACCGGAAGTGAACAATTAAATACGGAACAAGAACACCCACTAACTAAACCGGAGTAAGGCCGTTTAAGATTAACATTTCATTACGTCAATGCCTTAGGTCGTCCTTAAGGATATTGAGAATGTCGCTTCGGAAATGTCTAATGCACCGGTTACAATCATTACTGGTTTTACTGATGCCACACATGAAGTAAATAATGTAGGAAAGAAGAATATCAGAACCAATAAAATGGTATTTTTTCGTGAGTGTGGGAATGAAATGTTACTGTTTATTGAAGCACTCATGACGAAAGTACAATACAATAGATCTTCTTTTTGTGTCTGGTGTGCAATGCACTGAAGCTTGGTTGTTGCCAGGACCAATGTTAACTTTTAGGTCTTATTTTGTCTGCCAATTAAAATGCGGTACCATTTAAATGCATGTCCCTTTCTTAAAACCTTTTTTTTGTATCAATGGCATTGTGCATTACAAAATGATACAGAAAAACGTTACAACTTTCAGTATTCAATTAATAACCCATCTTTGGTGTATGCTTGGTTACAATTAGCTTTTGAATATTTATGTTTATTTCAATTTGATATTTTGATTAATTCATTAGTATTGGCGACTTGCCCCAAGTCTGTCATATCCTCCTTATTTTCTTTGCTAACACTGTATTGTTTATACAGTTGAGAGCATACTTACTTTTAAAAGTCTCGTCTAAATATAGCTTCCCTTTCTTTGAATAGAACTAAAAATATATGTTATTCTTTTGTCATTCAACAAGGCTTGTCTAACATTTTACCATATTCTATGGTTTTATACGATACGACGCCTATCTGTCTGAGTTTTTGTTTATCTTGAATACTATTACATTTTAATCTCTCATATGTCATGTGTCGAGCTTTAAACTGATTTCTTATTATAGAAGTTCAGTCACTGGCTCAATTTACTTATCTAGTTTGACACACATGTATGTTTATGACTTGTGATTTTAATTAACCGGTTTTTTATCCCATTGGAACTGTTATAGACTTAAAACTATCTACCATTTCAGTTTGATATTTATTATAGTACATACTTCGGCAGACTTTCCATCACGGAAAATTTGTGTCATCATACCACGTGCTTCCTATCGTAAACCGCCATACGTTTTGAGGCCAGCGTCAGCAATGACATTTTCTTGCATATTATCAAAGAGGCAATTAACAAACGTCGCTACCTATGTGTTTCCTATCAAACATCCGTTTAGTGTTTCATCGCGCGCTAAAATGAACACTTCTATGTCAATCGGGGATTATATTTTAAAACTATTTCAATATCACACACGGTAGGCTCAGAAAGAGATGGCGGGTTGAGTTGGACTTCTTCTTTAAAAGATTGCCTCGTAGTCGCAGTAGACGGAAAAAAAGGGAATGGAGGCCTATGACCCATAGTGGGAAAAAAAGGGGTTAAAATAAATAATAATATCATATCAGAAATGTCTCGTCCTCCGTTGTGTCAAATAAGATTTCCGATAAGATACAAAATTGTCATGTGGTTGTACTGTTGCGTATCAATCAGGTGATCAATGATCTTTCCTACCAGATGTAAACAGATACAGTGTTTATCGCCCCTTAAACTAGGTATGTTGATAAGCCTGCAATAACCAACTGTATTGTAAAATCACTTCAGAAGCAGTGAGTTAAAATATATTTTGATATAGCAAGATGTTCGCATTCTACAAGTTGAAGACGTTGAAAATTTTCCTTTTGTTCAATCTGCTTTTTCTTTATATGTGCAGCGTCTATTGAAATGTGTTTTCCAAGAAAATGTGACGCATCTGAAAAGAATCTCATTCATAAAACGGTTACTAGAATTTTGTATTTGTGAAAATGGGTAAAAACAGTATTATAGATACTATGAGATAGTGATGGTACGAAGTCTTATCATTGATTAGATTTTAATTTTATTTTTACCGGCATTCATTATTTTATTCATAAGTTGTTGTCCACAATTATTAGTATTTTTTCTTTTAACAGATAATCTTGTTCGTTTTTTGGTATTTCAGTTATGATCAAGACTGACAAGTAATGACCGTAGTAAAGTAAGAAAACTATATTTTTCAGGGCGGTGCCGAGGCACGCGGGGCTGACTCCACGGCAGCGGACAGGCGGCGCGCGCGTATCTGATCTACACTACTCCGCTCGTCCGCGCCCGCGCCGCACGGCTCGCACGACCCACACGCATCCTGCACCTCCCCGACCCGTGCTCGACCACCCAACCGAACAAACAGTGACAGTGGACGTTAACGTACTATTACAACAATAAACAAGTGAAATCCCTAGTGATTCCGTTCAGTGCTCGGTAGCCGAGTGAATGCGCGTGTGTTTCGACACCCTCTGCTTTGGATCGTCACAGCGAACAGCTGCTGACGATGAGCCGAGGGCCTTAGTGAACACAGGTGGAGGAGCGCTTACCGTGGCGCCCACAGTGAACGGCGATAGGCGTGCTTTAAACGAAACTTATAGAGAGATTGAATTAAATGGTATAATGGGGACTCCAAGCGCAATGAACGCTGATTCAGAGAATTGTGTTGCTAATGCGACGATGACGAACGACATGCAGCCTCTCATAGAGAGGATACGTGAACTGGAGGCGTTGCTCAAGCAACGGGACCAGGAGATGTTGGAACTGCGCTCGCAACTGGATAAGTTGCAGAGCGTGTTCCCATATCAGCAGTATGCCCGAGCATCGAGAGCTCCGCGTAAGCAGAGAGCTCAGGGTATCTCTGCCGAGCCACAAACCAGCTCATCACTGCAGGATTTGACTCACCAGACTTTCCCGACGTTCGACAAGAGCGAAGTGTAAGTACTTACTATAATGTTATCAATTCTCGATAAAATAAACAAGTTCACATTCATGAGATATCAGATAAATTAGGTAACTTTTTTTTAACAGTTGTATTATGTTTTAATAATGCATTTGTAGTAAGTGAAGCAGACAACTTTAGACAGCTGGTTATTTATGTCAGTTAAAGTCTTGAGTTGGCAGATAATAGTTTATACCTTTTCTGACGGGTGGGAGTGAACGGAGATATACTGAGTGTTAATTAACTTGCACCTGTTGCGTGCAAAGCAATACTTTAAATAATACCTCACATAAAGTACAAAGCAGTCGTAAAATCTTGCGTAATCTCATGACAAATCATTAGATATATTCTAGAATTCATTATTGTAGTTATCCTATTGAACTATTCCATTGTTAACAATCCTTTTATATCCTAAATTGATTACTATATAATTCAAATACAGGAAACCGCACTGAGCTCATATAAGTATCATGTTTATTTGGCCAATACTAATAATTGACTTCATTTCGAAGAACAGGGTAAGGAAAAATATGTAGTACATGATATTTCACTGGGAAAATCTATTAGCGATGGTCATGTTTATACAAATTACAAACACTAATGATTTAAATTTGCGATAGGTTTAACACATTTTACTTTGTTATTTTAGGTCAATAACACTTAAAATGAGAGAAATATAAAATATTTAATACCAAACGCTAATAAAGAACGCCAAACACGTAGGCCATGCTAAACTAGAGGCCTCTCACACTATAAAATTGTAATAAAACTTCCATTCTTCCAAAGTTAACGTAATAATGTCACATAATATATATTTGACGCAGATAGTATCAACAATGATTTCGAAATGTATCACAATATACAATGTATACAAAACGAGATAATTCGCGTCATCTCGTCACCAATAGGTACAGACGACGGCGTTAATATACAAACCGTGACAATCCAATACAAAATTTGTACGTGGAATTTACACTGAAATCAGCATGATAACCTTTATTATACATACGTCAATACTTTGACATATTTCATAAATAAATATTGCCTGAATTCTAATGGCCATTGGATATTTTCTCCGCCAAGGATTAAGTGTTAATTGACTGAAATATGTCTTACATACACAAATAGTTAACCTTAAAGATTAGATGAAACATACTCATAAATGTCCCCATGGTCATTTGACTCATTAAAAACACGTTAATTATAATAAATAGTTTGCAAAAAAATGGAAGAATCCCAACAAATATTACGATTAAATTGGGTAATAGCTGAGGTTTTAATAACTGGTGGTTATCATTTTAATGGCAGCTCTTCTTTATATATGCTTTGACATACGAAAATAGAATTATGTTAACTCAACATAATACCATCACCAAACCTCACTGTAGTAATGTTGATAACAAAAGAATGTGCAAGGACTTGAGTACATTTTCCTTATTATGTTAAAGAAATATTGATGAGAGTTACGTAAGATTTAAAGTGTAATTACATAATTAGAAATCGATTTTCAACAAAGGGTTAGATTTAGTAAATGTGGACAAGAATGAAACTCGAGTGTGTCAAGACATATCTAATCACATATAGCATACTTGAATTAAATACACATACTGACATACCATTGCAAGATTTTGAACTGTTTTTATAAACAACAATTATCACCTTGAGTTTCATGACTTGTCAGTAATATCAGTTTCATTTCCAAATCAGTATTCTCAATCTGACACCGTTTAACTGATGAATGCAACAAAATGAGACATAATAGTGTCAACGATAGCGTGCATTTTAATATGCCCATTAGTATTCTCTCCGATGTCATGTGGGAAGGAATCGATAGCTTGTGTCATGTATCCTTCATGTTTACCTTCATTATCAACATCCATGTTGCAAAAACAAACTGCAAATTAAATTGCTATTACGCATAATATCGCAGTTACTTTAATTAATTTGACATTTTATGGCCCTCCTTCTGCTCTTAATTTAGTCGTTGCTAATAAGTTTATAGTTTTATTTGATTTCAAATGGAAATTGTTAACTAGCTTTATTTTTAGATCGTTTTCCGCTACAGACTGGTTTTGATCTTTTATAATCTCGTAGGATTTCCGTGTACTTGAATAAGGTACCAGACGATCTAGATAAAATCCTACGGGTTTTTCATTAGCATTTATTAGCAGTTTAAAAATACAGTCAAAAAGTGGCGGTTCAAGGAGACAAGATAACCTTTCTGATTGTCCTTATCATTGTCCCATCACACTCGTATGCTTCAAACGTTGTGTTTCACAATGTCATTATTGAAATTAGTTTGTTTTGACTCCTTTCTGTTGTTTTATAAAACTTATTTTTTACGGACATTTCTTCTCTTCTAAAACGAACGTAAAAGTTCAACCTTTCAATGTAAAACGGTCACCATGACGGTTGACATTTACTGTGACAGATTTGTATTGACCACAAGGGCTAACAGAATATAAATGGACACTCGGTATTCTGAGAAAAACTGCAAATAAATCAAAATAATTATACCTATGTGCTAGTAGGGTTAAAATTAATTTAAATGGCCATATCATATTTTTATTGTGACCTATGGTAATGGGATATCAAAATAAGAAAAAGCTTCTTTTAACTTTTAACTACATGCCTGAAAATTGTTTTGAATTATTGCCACGTATACTCATGTTCTAATTGATATCATGTCAAGGCTTAAGTTTATTAATGCCTTTGTTTTGTTAGTGCTAGATAATTGAGTCAATGGTTTTCAAAAGGTTGGGCCATTCAAGGTTGAGTCCTCATACACCAAGTTAAGACGTATTCCAATTAATAATGTTGAACAAGAAACTTGCTATACTAATTAACAATAATTTATTATCACTCAGTTCTATGCCCTGTTTTGATGAAATAGGTGGGTTAAAACGTCTATTTACACAATTTATCTCTACTGTCTGTCTTTTCATTTGCATACTTATCGGTTCACTGGATACTAAATAATGTTACTGTATCACTTGTCCCAGTCAAGTCTAATGCAGGTTGTTGGAATTTTGCGTCTTTATGCAGTCAGTGAGTTAATAAATTACTTAGATCTGACATTCTATGATACGAACATGATAATTTGTTGCTGTTTGAACAGCAATACGTCTGAAATAATGAAAGATTAGATTGAATAGAGATAACACGTGATAAAATTGGTTTATGATGAGAACTTTAATCGTCTTGACATACAAGTCAATGCGATAAGGTAATTTCTTTGTCGCTTAATGTCAAGGAGGTGACTGGCATTGACTTTGTGAATATCATTGATTTTTCAAGAATCCACCTTTCTTTTCAACACAAAACATATCCAAAACTATAACGCTGTTTCTTACTATAGATCTGGCAACAAGACTACTACGTGAATATAAACAAGCTATTCAATAAAATTAGATATTTTTTCACCGAATCTTAAGTACCGTGTTTATTTCTGCCTTTGAACTTTTTAACTGAACCATGAAAAGCCAGAACAAATAAACTCAATGAGGTGGAAACTCTGCTCGAAATATGACCAGTTATTGTACCCAAAAATGGCGAGGAGAAATCTCGTTTTCCAAAGCGGTCTTTACTGTATTGTTAAAGCATTTTAATTAAACAATATTATGTCCAATTTTATATTCAGATTAATTAATGTGAATAAAATCGACTTTTCACTTACGCATGTAGTCTAAATATTTATTTTTATCTTCATGTGTCATTTAGCAATTAGTGATATCATCATCATTAATTTCCAATCCCTGTTATACTCACAACAAGAACTAAAACTCGCATGTAGCGATAGCAAAACCTTCACACTAGAATATACTGTAGCATAGCAAAAGAACGTGTGTGCTATATTATCTGTACAAACTTGAGAAATAAATATCAATGCACATCTCCATATATTTTATGCCCCTAGAGCGCGACAAACCACTCTAACTAAAGATTTAATAGTCACATTCCAGCATTCGAATGCTTCATTGAACAAAATATTACTAGTATAGTTTTGCATATTATTATTTGGTTCATTATGTGTAGGACTGTTTCCCGGTTTGAGATCATCAATAATTATATTAGGACTTCATAATATATTGGTGGCCTGTTTTTTAAGATTTTTTGATAATTAGGTTCTTTCCACTGAAATATTTTGAAGTTTCACGTAAGAATTTCTCTTCTCACAAATGTATGTCAAGTGATTCAACGACTATCTGACTTCGTTTTATTGTTCAAGTACTGTCTGAGTGCCGAAGAAGGACATCATGGCTGTAATTTTTAATGAAATTGTAAGGATATCAACAGCATTACGTGTTTATTGCAGATGCTTTATTATTGCTAATTGTGGCTAAATTAGGTCGGTGATAAATGAATTGAGTTTCAAAAGTACGCTAATTAGTCAAAAATTCTTAAATTTACTCGACGATTAAAATGTTTTATTGGGTTATTATTATGCGAATTGCTTTGGTATGTTTATTTGGCCTGATATGTTTCATTTATTTAAGGAATTACTAGAAAACCTTCGTGGTGTCCTCGATCGCATTGTCTAATTTATTCCGAAGTTTCGCAATGTCGTAAAGATCTGTCGTCTGGTTGTCATTGTATACCGCGTATATATAAAGTCGAGTCCCTGTATAAGGTTATTGTACGTAACCGCAACTTTACGAGGTTGCGGATGTCTATTAACTGGTGCTCCGAGTTCAGAAGTTCGCCTTCGTTAAAGTATAACGTGAAATATTCTTTAGTAATAACTTTTCGTTTTTATTCGTCTTTTTCTGACGTATCTTTATTTAAATGTTGAACATGTTTTTATTGGGTAGTCATTACTTTTATTTTCTTCACATTTATTATATTCAGCAGTTAACTGAGTGTCAGATTGAAATTGAATTTTAGCTTCATGTCATATTCTACGATTAAACTTCAAAGTTGCAGTTTACTTACGACATACATCAACATTTATAACTTAGTAAAAAATAAAAGTAGATTTACCTACTGGTTTTTAAAACACGTAGTCTTTGACCTAACCCTTATCTTTGTAACAAATGAATGCAATGCACGCTATTTAGTCAAGAACATCGAACCAGTTTTAATTTATTTGTGGCGGCGGTTTCTACCAGTTGTGCTCGGGTTGATCTCGTCTCGTGACTACTAGAGGTATAACCTATATTAGATTGTCATACGCTCAGACACTATGCAGCTTGCTGTTTTATTTTTATCTGTCACTTACGTTGTTAGACATGTTAAGAGAGAGGCAAACCTTTGCTAATCGAGACTTGTAGATTAAAAATTGAATTTATGTAATGTTGATTTCTATTATGTTTAATATTCCTATAGAAACAGACATTTCAATTTTATTTATTTCCATAAAAAATTCCAATCTTCATGTTTATGGATGACCTTCAATGATACAAGATTAATCATATTTTGGACATCAAAGATTTATGTAATAGATAACCCACAATCAGAATCGGCGTTTATCATCAAGAAACAAGAAAGAATGATCATACGGACCGCCCATTATTTTTTACGACTCGATATCAGAAAAGAGACCAGTAAACGCAAGGATTTATCGGCACTAAAGCTCTGAAATTCTGAATTAACTTACGACCTGATAACACTGGCCGATAAATGTACAATTATCAAGACAGATAAATAAAAAAAAGACAAAAAAGCGAAAGTTGGTTTACTTCTGAAACTGTCACTTTTGTTCCAATTTATTTGAAACTGGCTGGAAATGATAACACTGCGGTTCCCTTTTAATTGGTCCATCAATTTTCGGTAAGAACTCACAAGGTGCAGATTACATGTTAAGTGACAAGTCGGGTCGTTTATGTCTGGTCTTTAAAACTCTTGGCAAAAAGTATATGTCATTCATTCGTCGATCAAATAAACCGCACGCTTTCTTCCCTGCTCAGCAACAGGAACTAGTGGAGGCATTTAAGGACGAATATTTTGTAACTTTTCAAATTCAAAAAGCATATACAGCAAGCATATTCAGCTTTTGAATAAAACTGAGAGTTCAACGCCTGATTAATCCTGAGCAGATGACCATCTTAGTTCCGTTCTAAAACTTATTGTCAACCGAATGTGATGCTGAAAAACCCATAGACAAATAATTACGTTTGTTATTTTCGTGTGGTTGTCAATTTATTGGCATGTCTAGTATTTGTAGATAGTAATTTGGTTTGATATACGTTTGGAATCTTGAATCAGGTCCAAATCTATCCAATCTAGAAACGAATTACATAACAATCTTTCTACAAAACATGCTGACAATCTGTATAGCAAGTTGTTCTAATGCTCTCTAATGTACCGTATTCCACTCATCATGAACTTTGGCTGATATACATATCGGTTTTTCCTGGTAGGTACCAATACTACCATATCAGAAAGACATCAATAAAACCCATCCAACAGATTTGTGCATGATAAATATATACACGATTTCTTATGTCTCATGCAAAAGAGAACAAAATACAACCAAGTGATAAACAAAACTACGTAGCCGTAAGGTGCAGCAGGTTGGTCACTTTATCATCATTACTGACAAAGAAATTGCCATATTAAAGGTGTAATTCACCTCTTTTCATACACCGATCTCGGCTCCGTATTGGATGATACATTATCAGATAAAACATTCGTGAGGTAACATTCTCTTTATTGCATTTTTTTTCTTTCTGATGCTATTTGATATAGTGGCAAAACTACCTTATCTTTATTGGTTTTACCGTACGTGACTCGACTTAGTAACTATAATTAACTTATTTTCTATCACAAATAACATTAAGCTATCTTAAAATAGCTCCTTTGCTATAAATAATATTGTAACAGGGAAAAGTGACTTCAATAATATTAATAGAATTTTACGATTGTGTTTTGTTATTTTCATCCCAAAGTTCTTTAACGAATTTGATACTGAATTATAATTACCCGTAGTTTAGAGTATTAAATCCCTCCGTGCCTCGAAAAGCGCGTTAAAGCGTTGGTCCCGGCTGTCATTCGTGGATCTTTGACAGTCGTTACGGGTCGTCAGAAGCCCGAAAGTCTGACAACCAGATTTGCCAAGGGGTATCGTATTACCTAGTAACTGAGTTGTGGAAGCCGGAGAGGCAGTCGCTCCATGTAAAATACTCGCATTCAGCTGCACCTGGTTAGACTGGAATCAGACCCCAATGTAGTTGGGAAAAGGCTAGGCTGATGATGATGAATTTAGAGTAATTTTTTTTTAAGACATAAACATGTCATAAAAATCTTGCAAGATTTTGCACTAATGTAACACCGAATTCATTAGAAAGAATGTTGTCATCAAAAATAATTAAGATACTTGTTAATTAATGAACAAGCTCTACCGATAAAGGTTGAGAAATGACGCTTAAACGTAACGAGTTGAATTAAAATGTACGTAAATGGTATGAAATGAGAAGTTTATACAACAGTTTGACGGTGGTCGAACGATCAGGAATTGACACACTGCTCAGGAGACCCGCCAACGCAGAACTTACAAATCTTTTTATATCTAAATATGTACAACATTCGCACTATCAGAAGTTAAAATAGCAGCAAACCCTTACAAGAAGAATGAAAGTAAGATAAGCGCGTATACCTTAGAAGTATAAATGAGTGTAGCTTTATAGATGGAAACGAGGCATTAAGATTCTGGAAGAGAAATCGAGAACTGAGAAAAGAAGCTTCCACCAGAACAACAAACGGCCTGTTGTAGATCATACAGGTAGCCACAGAATATGAATGGACTAGATCAAATCTTTAAGCCAGTCTTTGGAGAATGCATCATCATCATTTCAGCCGGAGGACGTCCACTGCTGGACATAGGAATCCCCCAATTTGGGGGGGCTTGCCATAATCGTCACGCTTGGCAGGCGGGTTGGCGATCGCAGTATGTTGGTAAAATGCATAGAGAACGCTGCTGCCCATTCTCTAGTAAGTCCCGTAGTCGCCTCCTGCGACACCCACGGGAAGAGATGGGATAGTGCTATTCTTTACGTCCGGCACCACAAGAAGAATGCATAGGTATCTCGAAAACTTATGATATACGATGATGTGGGGTCTGCACTTGTTCGTTTAAAAAATATATTTTTCTTACTTCTAGATGCTAATACGATATAGCTATACTTGGACTCATAATCGTATTCAGTTAACTTAACAGTAGAAGGGCAGATTATGACAAAAAAAAGATAGTGAGGTGGTGTAAGATTGAATGAACTTAAAATAATGTAATTATATGCAAAAGAAAAAAAAAAATTAATAACTTGTCTTAAAAACAGGATATGCACTATTAAAAATGGTAGAATTTGTTATAATTATATTCTTATATTCCATATGTTACAAACGTGTTTTTAAAGTTTTTTAACTAAATTAAAATTAAACCATTTTAATCATTCGTTCTTTACGCAAAATCGTTCACTACCCTAACACTATTAGTTTTAGTATGGTAACATATTTTTTTTCTTCGAACTGTCAAGTTACTGAATACGATTATGAGTCCAAATTAGTGAAATAGATTCCAGTCTGTAGGCAATTTGTTTGTTATCTAAAACATTTTTCTCAGCATATTTTACAGTAGGTAAGTACCTGAAAAATGGAACAGAAATTCTGTTCCATTTTGTTTTCGCATTAGATATAAATTTTAGCTGTAGGGTTGTCCAATTCATGTCCACATTATTAGTCAGAAATGCCATTGACCCTTCAATAGAAAATATATTTATCAAAAAAAAAAAGAATTGCAATACAGATCCCGATTCTATACTACACAATAATCTTGAGGATCCCTGAAGGGCGAGCTTTTTTTACTATGTATAAATAGATTTTGTATTTCCTCTAATGCCTTCTTGGTAAATGATTTAATTCCAAAGAAATGTCCTATAAATAGCATATCATGTCATAATGACTTTTGGTCACTATTGATTCTATTAGTCTGCATTTTATCACGCCTATTCTTCAGATATGACGCGACACAAATATTTGAATAGGTGTCATCTAAAAATACATTCTTAATTGCCTGTACTTAAGGTTTGAAATTCAATGGGAAGAAAGGATTAATGTTCTGTTTTGTTAACATCTTTTGTTAGTGAATCGCGCGAGTCAACAGTTTATAATTAAAAATAATTGAGAGCTATTTAACTTCTTGTTAAGCGCATACAACTTTTGATTACGCTATAAAAATTCTTCTCAGACTTTTGTGAATAGAATTTGACGTAGATCCAGATCGTGTACCTATAGAAACAGAACATTTAAGGTGAATGCGCAGTGGTAGAGCGCGAAATTCAAACTTTGTTACGTTTTTTGCAATTTTCAGGTGAGTGTCAGCTTGTTACTTGATCAAAATATGATTTGCGACTATAACATGTACGTATTTACAGATTTATAATCATTAGAATTAATAATACATCTTTCTAAGTTAGATTTGTTCCATAAGAACAAATTTCTTATGGAAAAGTGCTTGTGGAAGAAATCTAACTTATAAGAGATATATTAGACATTCTAATGACTTAGTTCTGTAAAAACGTACCTGTTATATTCGCAAATCACATTTTGATCAGGATACAACCTGATACTGACCTGAAAATTGCAAAAACGTAAGAAAATTTGAATTTCGCGGTCTACCACTGCGCATTCACCTTAACAAGTTTTGCTCGCGTTAGTTTATTTTTTTAAGTTTTCGAAATAAGAATACAGAGGAATATTCTACGTTTGAAATTGACAATTATTGTAAACCGGCCGTTTTTAAAAGATACATCATTTCAGAGGAATGCACCCAGCTTAAGATGACACTATCATAGAGTCATAAGTGCACATTAAGTGCAAAATAAATTATTTAATGCGCGACACAAGAGCGCCTTTGTATACCTACCTACTTATGATATTCCTAGGTTTATTTGAAATAAGTAGTATCTAACGGACACGATAAATACCTATCCGTGATGCTACCGGATCCAGTAATTTCGGTGGGTTTTTACGTGCACTGCACTTTCAATTCTCAGTGTTGAACCGAGTATTGAGAATACATAAGAGTGTATTTCAGCGCATCGATAAAACACACTTCGATTTTCAACTCTCGACGTGCACGAAAAAATCCTGCGGCCATAATTATTACGTTTGTGTGAACGTCGACGTAGACAATATACCAATTTCCACACTGACGGAAACTGTGTAGTGCATATGTAGGGTTTTAAACAGATAGCAATTTCCATTATGAATAGAGATCTGGAATGTGAAATTAAAGATATAGGTATAATTTTTTAATCGACATCATAGATCATCGTGAATTCGATCCATCTGCAGGCTTTTAGCATGACGCTTTCTATTTCTACTCTACCGTAGAATATAAATTGCTTGTCTACATTTCTCGGTTCAAAATTGTCAACTGACAACACGGAAACGTAATTTTTGTCTGCTCTTGCGTCGACAAAACGTTTCCCTACTGGTTCTCGTGCTAGGCCTACAGGTCAAAAACATCCTGTTATAAAAAAAAACGCCAAAATGATTTCCCATAATTTCAAGACAGCCCTATAAGACGTGACAAATGGAACTTTAATAAGTGACGGAAGCGCTCCGGTGGACGAGAACTGGTGACTTCCGACAAAATAGCGAGGACGAACGAAAGCGGCCGGCAGCCGTCTTCACTACGCCTCATGTATTTTCTTATGGGAACTGGGTCCCTTATCATTTCCTCTGGATCGAATTCAGGGGCGAGCTCACAGACTAGTGTTGTGATTGACCCAGTTGGGTCCATTCTCCCTGATTACGACTACTGGCAGTCAACGGTAATAAAGACCACGTTTGGAGGATGGATTGGCTACTGCCATCATCATCATCTGCCACCTTATAGCAACTATGTTGGGGTCAGCTCCCAGTCTAACCGGATGCAGCTGAATACCATTATTTTACATGGAGCTACTGTCTATCTGACCTGTACAACCCAGTTTCTAGGTAATACGATGCCCTTTGGTAATACTGGTTGTTAGTTCTTGGATTGGCGACCGTATTATGTTGATTATGATGATCTACTGTGACGCTTATCCGCTTGATGTCGTCCCTTCACGTGTCCAAAAAGCCCATAATTATATAAATGACTGTCATTTTCTTATTCTTTGAAATCATTTCGGTTCGTACTCGTGCCAATATTGAAGACGTGATTAACTGAATACTTGTAGTTCGGAGCCAATTTCTATATGTAATGTTGGACTGGTCAATTCGAAAGCTCTCCCATCTCTAAACTATAATTAACCTTTAATATTAAATTAATTTAATAATTATAACTACCTACCATACTCACTAATAGATTATTTTATATGTGCCTTAGATTTTAGCGAAGCGAAATGAATGATGTCATTTTTCCAGTGTCTACGCACTTTAAAATTTATTTAGTAGTTTTATTGCCAATGCGTATTGGCATTTACATGGTAAATTAAAATTATTATTTATTGATGACCCATAAAAAACTAAATAAGTACCTAATATCTACATTTTATTCCGGCGTAAGTACCACATCCTGCCTTCATTAAAATGATATTTTATTGTAATACTAGCGTTTGTCAGTGGCTTCGCCCACTTAGAGCTCGAAAGTAACTGGAACCTACTTCTGGAATACAATGTATCGTATGTGTTAACCCAGATTATAAACAAATTGGGAATTATTCATAAACGTTGCTTAAAGTTAAGAGATGCTTTTTTTTTGGGTGGGAAATCATCAAATAACTTCTCCCGCTCTGGGTGGAGCAGAAGGGCGTATCAGACTTTTACTGACTAAAACCCACCCGTGTTCCCTCAGTTGCCTGTGTGCCAGGGGCCGCGGTATCTCTTTCGAATAACCCGCACCCCTGGAAGAAGTTATTAAGAGATGCTTAAACGTCAAAAATGTATGGTTAAACAGTCGCTAATCATTACTTAACTATAAGCAATGTTTGTAAATAAAGGGGGTGTACCAAACATCCAAATTTTTTAAGCCGTTATTAAGTGATTGAGAAACAAACAGCCAAACATCTAAACATACAAACGTCAAAACATCCAAAACCCACAATTTTTCACATTTATAATATTAGTAAGATTAAAGCCCTATAATAAACTCAAAAAGTACCACATCCTGCTATTAATTAATTATATTTTATTGTAATTTTATTGGTCGCTTAAAACGCAGTAGCAGTAACTACGTAGGTATGTGATCGTGCTCATGTAAATTATGTTTTAAAATATTCAGTGATAATTTATATTACTAACAAATTTGCACCGGACGGATGTAGTTAATAATCTACAGAAAAATAAACTAAATCACGAACATCTTAGTATGATTTTATCGTTAGCAAAATACTTATAACAAGGATGAAGTCTTGCTGAAAATAAAATTAATAAGGTCAAGAAATTTGGGAGCGCTTGATGTAATCCGTTGTTTGTATTGTTTTATCCAAAATTTAATGAAAAACCATCGTTACTTCAACGAAGCGTTATTTGTTTAACTAGATTACAATTTCTACCAAAACAATGAAAATATTACTCTATTTTTTAATTTATTTATTCATTTTGTGAGTAAAAAACTTAAATTTAAAATTTAAAAAGCCCTTCGACTCAAACCAAACCTCATAAAACAGAAAAAAAATGTTTTGACTGCCATCCTGCGCCACATGACCTGCTACTAGTACATTTGACGATCTTATAGTGCGTCACTGAGCGGAGTTCGCGCAGTTGTATTTTGGGCTAAAGATGTTTAAGCTTTTTGCCATCGATACGCTAAGAAAAAAAACAATATTGGCCCTTTAAGAGCCTACGTCCCATTCGGTAGCGTAACACGGTCACTTTATGAACCCTACTGCTCATTAACGGCTTATCTTGAAGATTTGAAAAATATATGATTTTGCTATAGATTCATATAGATCATTTTGCCCGAAGTACTTTTTTTGTATGGTTAATACTTTTGCTGTAAAAAAATATTTTCCAACAAGCAATATTTTGGCTTCTATTACTCCTACTAAACGGCTTCGTTATTTGGAAAAAAAAATATACTGAAAAATAGATAGTTAGAGGTACCACAGAATCGCCGAAGCACAATTGTAAATTAATCAAAGGAATATCCCCATTTTGAGGTAAAGGCTCAGAGGGGCCCTGCGCGGGCGCGGGCGGCAGTCGTGCTTTAGCATACAAACGGGAGATGAGGATACTATTGCCTTTAAGATGAATCTAGTCGATATTTTTTCCATACAAACTTCGGGAGTGTATTACTCCACTGTTCGACAATGTATATCAATTAACATTGTATGGTTTTTTCTCATTATTAATATTGTCTGTACAGAAACAGAATACTAAAATAAAAAGTCATTAAAAAGTTAGGAGCCAACAAAGATTGAATTGAGAAAAAAAAGACAGGAAGATGATTTCATATTGACATTTAACCACCGAATTCCATTACATAAATATACGTACGATAATCATTCGTAATCATTTCGTAAATACTGCACATTGTGACGACGCATATCTACACAAATGATCATGCACAGACACAGCTTGTGATTCTGAATCTGTAATCAAAGATCACGTAAGTCATTATTTCAAATGTAAATTACTCTACTGTTTATAGATATTAATAACTTACGTGGGTTGATTAAGAAACTACTCTGACCACCTATTTGTGCTCACTTAGCTATAATTTACGACCTATTACAAAAGATCTTAACAAGTAATAACTCATTTATTTATAAACATTGTTTAGCAGTTAATAAGCTAATCTATTTTAACTATTATACTCTTGAAAACTTAGCGTGAGATCTATAAACGTTGTTTGTTAGTACGTACTTTGACTAAGTGTTATTCGTAGGCTATTGAAACAACTGTAAAAGTACGAAATGTGTAAGACTGACGGGAGCATGTATAAGCCAGCAAGCACTGTTAAGTAACGTTTGTAAATCTTGGCCTTAGCCTAATTTTTAGACACAACTCGACTGTGTGTTTAACGCAGATCATCACCTGCCTAGCGTCGGGTTCCACTCTAGCTGGATGCAGCAAAATATCCCAACTTTTTGTTTATAAAATTTCCCAATTATTATGCAAACAACGATTGGTTCCTCTATAAATGATGTAAAATACTACACTTTTTTTGGCACTATGGAAATGTTATTATTGTAAGCTTTGTCTTGCAATCAACAAGAGACAGTTTTAATATAACCGTTAACGAACATGTAACGCTTTAAGACACTTATCGTGTCGTGTAACTGAAAAATATTTCAAGAATTTCGAACGCTCACCAGCGTTACACACCAACCGTAGGAATGGTTTTCATTCTGACAGTTCAATAACATTCATTGCGTTACCTACGTATGTTGTTGAGCAGACAATTTTTTCTAACAAATGAAGCGATGGATACAAATACCCTTCAAAATGATTCAGATCGTTATTGATAGTGTGTTACGCAAGTAGGGTGCAGATACTTGGGCCACTCAGAAAGATTTGCGAAAAAAAAATTCTTGTAAATATTTTTTTATGAATCTTTTCTAATTACTCTCCACTAGCCTCTATTCATACGTCTGAACCTGTTTTCGAAACACTTTTTCCAGTCCGACGCAGACACCTCGTTTACAGCCTGCTCGAACGCTGACAGCGCATCTGCCGGCGACGCAAATTGTATCCCTTTGAGCAGATTTTTTATTTTCGGGAATAAAAAGAAGTCACACGGTGCTAGGTCAGGGCTGTAAGGAGGGTGACTCAGGAATTTAACTGGCGTGCTGTCCAGAAATTCCCTCGTTTTGAGCGCGGTGTGCAAAGGCGCGTTGTCGTGATGGAGCATAACCCGTGGAGCCCTGTGTTTGTCGCTTGTTGCTCACAACTTCTGCCAAGCATTTGGTAGTATATACTTTTCAGCGTTGATGCTTCTTTGGTTCCGTAAAGGAATTGACACCAAGTAGCCAGTCAACTTAAAAAGCTCGCGATCAAAATCTTCCCCCCGCTTCTAGATCGCTTCACTTTGGTAGGCGTTGCTTCGTTTTGAAACACCCAAACCGTCGACTGGCGCTTTGTTTCTGGATCGTATTGATAAATCCAAGACTCATCAGCTGTAATGATTTCGTAAACATGACGAGCCTGCTTCAATTTTTTTTATCATATCATGGCACCATTCCACCCAGGCCTGCTTCTGAACACCGGTGAGGTTGTGCGGCACCCAGGGGTGAAACTATCCTCCTCTCGCGAAGATGCACGTGTAGGATTTCGTGAAGGCTTCCCGATCCAACCTGAAGTATGACCTGAAGTATCTCTTGATATATAACTCGCCTATTGTCATGGATTAAATTTTTCATTGCTAACACGTTTTTTTCCGTAACAGCCGTCAAAGGGCGACCACTTCTTTCTTCATCCCCCAAAGTTAATCGACCGCGCTGGAGTTAGTTATACGAACGATACACGGTTGCCTTAGAAGGGCCTTCATCCATGAATACTATTTGAAGTCTATCATAGAATTCGTCCGGTTTCATGCGACACTTGAAATCGTAAAAAATCATAGCGCGAAAATGTTTTCGGCGCAGTTCGATGTTTTTATGAGACATGATAATTTAAATTAGCTCGCAAACAATGTGGAGGGAAATTTTGAAATTGGAATGCACCTATTTTTACTTACTAATAACCATATTTTCAAAATAGATTATAACTGGCCAGTCTCTCATACATAAAAACTTTTTTTCGCAATAATTTCCGAGTGGCCTGGTATTAGCTCCTTTTGCTTAAATTTTCGAAGAAATATGGTTTTCGATCCTCAGGGTAACCCTAGACCATGCAGATGTTGGAACCATTCACTGTGCTTTGTTTGATTTTTCACACAAATGTATTTACCGTGTATATTTAGATGTGACTTGTCCCATTGTTAGGCAAAGGCGAGTCTTTCACTGCTCGCTATTGTTGGCCAATTGGGAACAGAACATGTACCGTCCTCGATGTCGCTTGAGCATAGATGTAGGTAGATCTGAAATTGTCCGAAACCCTCTTCAAAGTACGTAATTAGGTATTCTTTTTTTACTACAACGGGGAAGCTCTTGGCCTCCATCTCTCCTGGACCTCTTCTCATTTTTTTTCCCACAACAGGAAGCTCTTGTAATTCTTCTCACTTGAACCTCTTCTTAAATTTCTTTTATTTGTGACTGCTTCTTTGATCTAGGGGTCGTTAGTGCGACTTTAGAGTATGGCGTCCAGGCTTCCATCACCAAATCCGGCACAATGTTGTTGGATTTTTCCATTTCAAATTTCCCAATAGCAGCCCAGAGTCAGGTTTTGGTTAATGGCAATGCGCTCGCCCTGTATTCCATAGGACTTAGCATAACTAGCGATATATATATGCTATACCTACTGAACACGTCTGCCTCCCTTAAGGGAATACAGTCTTTCTTTATGTTGTTGTTTTTATTTACTATGCTTCTGTGCGTAGAGTGTCCAAACTGCCACCATGTGGGCAAACTGTTGGTGTCCAACAGTTCCACAGCCCATCTTGCCGCCTGGACGACCAACATCTCGTCTTCCAGTCACTGACACAGCCTTACTCCAGCTATCATCACTACGCCTAGCCAGGTGTTCTGCTCAACTCCATTTGAGTTCCATAATTGGCTTTCTGATATCGAAAACCTTCGCACGTTTTCGAATCAGTATTCGTTTGGAACTCAGTTTTATTATTGTGTCTAAGTCAGTCGTTATATTTTTTTCACGACTGCTTGGCAAAGATTCTTTCTGAATGTTGATCCTGAGTAGAATAAACGTATCTATCCCGTAAAAGGCAATTCATGGAATATATCAAGAACACAATAGCCTCTCGACCACGGATCCGTTTGCCAAGCATCGTGAATAGAACAATTTCCGCTCACGACTGTTAGTAGAAATATCCATTTTGTGAAATTTAAAGATTATTCGAAGTATCCATAATGTGCTTATGTTGTGGTCTATGTGGGGCGAAGTCTAGGCGTTGTGGTCAGCACATTGGACATGGTGTCAATGACCTTTGTAATGGATTTCTAAAAACTTTCTGCCATGTTGCATGTATTTGCAGCATTTTATGTAAGTAATTAGGTATGTAGGTATGTTACAGATGTCCTTGAGTTCTCCTTACCTACAAATTCAGCTGTTTGCATGAAGCGCTTACCTTTGTATTGTAGACATCATCAGTAGGAGGTATTTTTAGAAATAAAATACAATTTTTTGAGCTGATTTTTCAGCCAGTAGAAAAATAACTAAAAAACTTTTCTTAATAAAAATGTCAAAATGTCAGAAATGATTCGCCTCATAAAAATGTTTTTATTTGATAATTCCAAAGTCGGCGCTCGTGCTCATATCCGCGGAGAACTAATTTAATTAGGTCATGTGTTCTACTTTTGATAGTTGACAAAAGTGTTGAAGCTTTTTAAACATTCGTACCAAATAATAAATTGACTATATTTTTAAAACCTACGTGATACATATCCGAAAAGTGGGCAAGATACGTTAAGACAAATTAAAGTTCATTTAAAAGGGGGCGGCACGATCCAGCGAGAAATCGTCAAGTAAAATTAAATCTTATGCCACAAGCTTTTGAGTCCAATTTCTTTCGCACCTCATCAACTTCACGGCTACATTGACAGATTAACGTGCTCAGTCGATATGTACCGTATACAAATAAATCACTTTCTTACAAAGCTGTACAACTTTATAAAACTGATAATATCTACGATCGACAATTTTATTTCGGTCTCAATTTTTTTTACGACGTTATACAATACTCGCACTTATTGTTTAAGAAATAATTACTTACATCGTTAAATTATCGAGTTGACAACCGGCCTTTGTTCGGAAAACGTATAAAAATTTCGGACCACCAAATAAGTGCCCCGTGAGACGATTACTCTGCAAGCATAAATAAAATTATATGTAATTATCGGGAAAAAATGCCACGTTGAACCTCGAGTAAAGTTGCAAATCTTAAGAGCTGGTTTATTGAATTCTTTAATTATTGTGATACGCCCAAAACTGGCTCGTTTGTTGCTGTGATATTTTAACAAAAATAATAAGTGCACCTTGGAATTTTAAAAGGTTATTTAAAGTGATTACGGGATTGTTTGAAAAATTGCCCTGATGTTACTTATGAAAACTTAAAAGGTAACAATTTGTTCGAACCATAAATAAAGACCTTTTCAATTCTTTCCTTATTATTTTCACATCTAATTTTTCCTTTTCGGTCTAACACACTTGAAATTACCCGTTTGAAAGTGAAGGTAGTACAGCTACTTAGATAAGTACTTACTTACCGTATAATTATATTCAAATCAATATAATTATCCTGCTTCATATATTCAGATAATCACCTTATTAAAAGCTATATATCACAACAACAAAAAAAATCCACAAATTAAATTTGCATGGTAATTGCTACCGTTACGTCAACGCTTCAAGTTTGTTACATATTTTATTCCGCATTTCACGTAATCGGTAAACAGAATCGTAATTCGTAATGCAAGATTTATTTATGTGCGTTTGTCAAGCCATTTGTCTTCGAAGTAGACAGTTAATCTTGAAGCATAGAGCGGCACTGCCTTCAAAAGAAAAATGTCTTAAAAATTCCGTATTTAGTTCTAAAGCTCTGCGACTACAAATGGAGTTTGAAAGTATAGGTATAAAAACTACCACAAACGTTAAATGAGGGACCTACTTTAAAGGTCTGTAGTATTACCTACTTTTACAATAGGACCAACTCAGAAATAAGCAAAAAAACGGGTATTTCTAATTTTGGCTCCCGCAGATAGGCGCGACGCGAAAGCGCGACGCGAGTCTTGAAAGTTCCATAGAAATTGTTCTACCAGAGTCGCGTCGCGCTGTTTGGTCACGCATGTTTGCAGGAGCTTTTTATCACGTAAAGTAAACAGTAGATATGTTATTTCCATATTTCAGGTTTGGTCCCATATTAAAAGTTGTTTATTTTAATGAGTACCACACTCGCTTAGTGTATGTCCCTCGTTTAACCTCACAGCCTGTATAAAAGTGATGTTCTAGCCTAGAACGAGTCACCTTGATCTTCACTATTGGTGGACTGTACTAAGACCAATCGCAGAATGGTTGATGCAAAACATAAAACTGTCACCGTGGTAACGCCACCAAGTTCGTTACGTCACTATTCTTGAGATCACACCTTTTTCCTTGCTCATTATTCAAGTTATTTTATTGACTCCTTTCAAGGAAACTTAAGGTGTCAATCTAATCGATTGGAGGCTTCTAGTTTTTTATTACTTTAGTCTAGAAAGGCAATATTTTAAAAGATTATTTACTAAAGATTTTCAAATTGCATTTCAATGATTTTAGCAAACTCAATTTTGTAACTTTGCTATGTGTGAGTAGGTACTGCTTTACAATGAGTTTTCTAGCTAAGTACTGTGCTAGCCTCCATTCATTATTTGAAAGCATGACGTGTGTGTCTATATGATAAATTATGATTCTCATTCGACTACCAACACAACCATATGATGTCCTGTCAGATAATTGATATCATCAGTCGTTACCGTCACTAAAAGCTCATTCATTGCATATTTTAATCTCTCCAAGCCAGATTTTTAATTAGTTTAATGTATCCAGGTCTAAAGATTAATGATCTTGGCAGCAGTAGAAACTGATTTAATTAACTTATTATTAAAGCAAATGTCAAGTGAAACCAATTCCGATTACCATTCGTTGATTAGTTTGCGAATTAAATTGACGAATGTGACAGATCGCGTGTCATTTTCATTGCAATCGACACACGGATGTGATTACTTCCTAATTAAAAGGTGCGGATACCTTGTATTGGCAATGATGATGGATTATTGTTAACTGTTGTAGTTTTACTGTCTGACTACAAGAGAGCTGCAGGTAGAGTAGGTACAGTAGCGGAGGAAATACGTCTTGTTGGAATCTATTTGATGATACTACGAGATACTTATACTAGCTGATGTTGATAAACGAAAAGAGCTTTTTAGAAAATAAACTCTGAATATATCGAAGCCCTGCATTGATAAACATACTTATCAATGGACCTAATTCCTCAAAAATTAGCACAAAAATCGATCCATACGTTTTTAATGATGTATTGAAGGCCCGCATTACGTACGCTCTCGATATACAAATATAAATACGTGTCAACGAGTTCTGTTATCGATACTTTAATCGGATTACGACGCGCCTAAAGTGTCTGGTCCAGCCAGTTCGGACACGATATTAGGACTGGGATACATTAAACGTTTTATGAGAATGTTGATATTTTTAATGTAGAGGAAGAAAATAATGACGGAAATAATAATAATAATACTACAGATGAAGGCTCTGTTAAAGATGTCATCGTGAAAGTAGCAATTATCAATTATAGCCATAGTCGCTACGTATAATAGTCGAAAATAACAAGACTGACACCGAAACCGTAAAGAATGCCTTAGACAGACAGATGAGGCTTATGCTGCCGTGAGACAACAAAGGCTGTAAATGGTGATGATAGACATTTATTAGATTGATCCCTTTTGACAGCAGGCATATTGACATCAAGAAATAAAATAAATGAAATGAAATTGCTTATATTGTAAATAGGGTAAAGGATTCATTTTTACACGTCATATTATAAAAATAATAAGCAAGTTGGAGTCGATATTTCCTATCTGACTGAGAAGAAATGGCGAAGCAAACTCAAGGGTCAAAGTCTCTTTTAAAGTCCAGACATAATCTTGGTCAAATTATGTGAAGACAATGTAGATTAGTGACTGAAAGGGTATTTTGGGGAAGAACCACACATATTTGAGTGGGCCAATCCAGTCAAAGCAAATATTTGTTAGTAATCAGCTCAAGTCATCACTTGAGAAGCTCCATAATCCTAGGATAACGTAAAGATTCCAAGTAACGATGAAACTATTAAAGAGCATGTTAATAGTTTTCTAAACCAAATGAAGAAAACTGGTGTACGGTCTGTCTTCACCCAAAGACATTCTACAGCATTCTCTAAGTTCTCCCACAAATTACGTGGAACGACGAGTGATAATAAAATGTTCCTTTTTATTGCTTTGCCATATTGCAAGGAAAAATATGTTATCTAACTGACCAAATAAAATAATCAAGATCTAATTATAAGCCATTTGAGTGTAACATTTAATGTTATATCTCATGCTCATCTTTCATTAACAACATTCTAACTTCGAACACGAAAGAAGTTCACTATGTAGTCTTAACTGTATCGGGTTGGTTTTAACAGCTTGGAATTTGTCTGCGCCAAGGAATAGCAGAAAACCATTTTTATCAGTTGGTTTAGACGTTTCTTTCTTTTGTAATTTTTGTGATAAGTTACGTATTCATTTCCACACTATTTTATTAGTATTTAGGCTAAATTATGACAGTGTCAATTCTGAATTGACAGTCTATCCTCTTTTTTATTTGATATTGCACGCCATTTTTAACTAAAATAGGTATGCTTTTTGTTTATTTTCGGTAAAAATGTTTATATAAAAAAAAATCCGTCCTCCCAATTGTTTTCAAATATATTTGCGCAATATTGTTAGCAAAATAATATGACGCAATTATGTTCTTATAAATTGCTGAGCTGTCTATCCGGGGCTTAAGATGCCAAGTTTGACACCTAGTTTAACACTTCGTTAGATAGAAATAAATCTTACATTATATCTTATTCGACAATCAGTCAAGGGGAGTTGGTAAATAAGTAGTTTCTTTTCGCTTCAGGACATATTGGCTCATTAGATTTGTACCATTCGCTTCCTTACTATATTGATTGCATTAAACAGTTTGCATACTACAAACAGAATGCATAGTTTTATATTGTCATATTATTATGTCGTGTATTTTTCGGTAGATTGTGACAACTTTGACTGTGCGACCGACTATTTTGTTGCATTCATTTTTTGTTTCATAGGGCGA
Organism: Antitype chi; assembly: GCA_947359405.1. Lineage (NCBI taxonomy): Eukaryota > Metazoa > Arthropoda > Insecta > Lepidoptera > Noctuidae > Antitype > Antitype chi. Next base: position 9,362,586 of record OX375826.1, read on the forward strand.
TACAATACAGTTTTGGCAAACATGTACTTTTTCCAAATTGGATTGAAAATCAGCGGTTTGGAAATTAGATTGAAGTATCAGCCAAAATTGGCGTCTGATATTGGCCACTGGCTTTCGTCGGTAAAATCAGTCTTTACTCACACTGCGTTGAGTCTTAGGCCCAGACCTAAAGAGTAATAAGCCTGCTCGCAATGGCTGTTTATTTTTTTCTTCTATTACTATTTATTTCTATAGTTACTACACCGTAAAGGCGGGCTCCAACTGTGTTCGTCGCTTCTATACTTACAAAAAAGTGTAAAGTATTTGACGTGACCACGATTTTTATCGCTATCGTAACTTAGTTGTTAGCCTTATATCGACTCAATAATACTTAAAGTGAATCTTGTCGTCATTTTTTCCATACAAACTTCGGGAGTGTATTACTCAACTGTTCGACAGTGCACATAAAAAATTAAACATAGTATGGTTTTGTCTAACGTTGTCAGTACGGAAACAACAAACTAAAATAAAAAGTTAGGAGCTAACAAAGATTCGTTTCTCCTGCTAATTTTACCTAACTTTGGGCGAGTTTATGTAATAAAAGAAGTGTAAAATCTCCAAAACCCGAAATCTCCAAAAGTCGGTACGGACAACGCTCAATTATTGAAAAGTTTAACAAACTTTATTGGTCAAGAATTTATGCAGTGGTTTTTTCATAAAACCCGATTTTCCGAAGGACTTTTCTTAATTTTTTGCATCTCACTCAATAACGTTGTGCATGTAGACTAGCGTGTAACTGCTCTTCACTGATACTACCTCTGCCGGACGCGATGCCTGGCGAGGCCGCGTGCTTTTCAGCCAGGCCCACAAGTGAGTTCGAGTCCGCGACTAGATTCCCCTTAGGCTTAAAATAGGCAAGATTTATTGGAAGAACTGCCTCGTTGGAGCATGAGCTCCTGGATTCCAGTAACAAGTCGGGTAAAGTGTTTTTGGGTTTTTGCATTAGGAATTTCTTGGTAGCAGTCTGGATTTGTGTCCGATTGATGGCAATAGCCTCGCCTGGGTGTACTATAGGTGCAACTCTGCCTAACCCTTGGGGGAAAACAGTCGTAATGTTATGTTATTTATGCTTAAGCCTAATATAGGCAGAATTTATTGAGATGGTTGTCAAGGTCTATTTTGAGCTTGTAGAGATTATCATACGAATAGATTGAAACTGGCTTTTGAGCTGACGCAAGTTTAACTCGTAAGCCGTGTCTATAAAATTGATACTAGAGATATTCTAAGACGATTTTAATATATTATGTAAGCATGTGATTTTAGAGCTTATATTAATAAAATTATACCATTCGATGCCACTAGAAAAAGCTTTGCTGTCGTAGTAGGCAGTAGTTTTAGTAGCAATGAAAAGTATTGTATTACCATGTTTGGCAGAGGATGATCGTGGTTTATTGTATACCTTATTAATCCTAAGTAATCCAGTATCCGTTCATTCAAATTCAGAATATTTTTATCTGAACTTACATAGGCTTTTTTTGGGTGGGAAATCATCAAATAACTTCTCCCGCTCTGGGTGGAGCAGGAGGGCGTGTCAGACTTTTACTGACTAAAACCACCCGTATTCCCTCAGTTACCTGTGTGCCAGGGGCCGCAGTATCTCTTTCGAGTAACCCACACTCCTGGCAGGCATGGGCCCTTGCGGGCCCCATCAGTTGATCTCCTTGAGGCGCGCGTGGAACACAACGCTTCGTCGACCCGGGTTTGGTCCTTACCGGCCAGCGAGCTACCCATTACTCACCGTCCGCAAGCCCGCGCCTACGGTGGCCGGGAATCAGCCGGGATTCCCGACGCCCAGGGCGACTCCTGCGGAGGCTAGCCTCCCTGACCCTAGGGCCATGAGGGTGCATATACTGCCTCTCCCTCACGTGCGCCGCCTCCCTCTTCGCGAGCATTACTGCTGACGCTCTAATAATGTTCAAATAGATCCTTTATATAATTATATTAAGTACATCAAAGAAATCAATTCCACTACAAATCTCAAATACAAACGGTTACTCAAGTAGGTAATAAAATCTGAACGGTTCTTTAAGTTCGCCCAGTGAGTGTAAACGATGTAATGGAAAACATCTGTAACGTTTCGTTGAAGTGACAAGACGTCGGCGTTCAGACGTTTCAAGCTCGCACTCGAGCAAATTGAATTTCAATTACCAACCGCGACGTCGCGTAGGTGGTTGCTAAATACATTAACCTAGGTTTTTGGAAGGAATGCGACCACTACTACCACAACTGACTTGGTTTTGGTTTTATGAAGGAGGCGCTAAGGTACCCGCAAATGACTATTTCATGAAAAGTCGTTCAATGGGATTATACGGGCTGATTTTTTAGTCACCGTCCAAATTTTTCAGGGTGATAGTACCCGTTAAATTGAACAACTTTCTCCAAGGAACATGGGTCGAAATATGAAAAAAAAATCGGACCTCCCAAACAAAATCGACCAGCTAACTATTGATTTTGCATGGGAGGTCGGTTTTTTTTCATATTTCGACCCATGTTCCTTGGAGAAAGTTGTTCAATTTCACGGGTACTATGACCCTGAAAAATTTGGACGGTGACTAAAAAATCAGCCCGTATGATATCCCATTGAATAACTTTTCGTTCTATGAAAGAGGGTTATATAATTTTGTAAATAACATAAGTGTTACGGTCGCGTATTTTGTTCAACATGCAGCCTGACTTACAAATTACAAAAAACGTAAGAATATTGGGATTTCGCTGGCAACACTGGCTTTACCTCTTTAAATGATAATGATGAGGTATTTTTTTTGTGCTTTGTTTTGCGATTTTTGAATAGTTTTATGCCTATAGTTTCATCATTATCAAAGGAAAGGTAGGTATGGGTGGTCATTATAATGATTGTCGTCAGCACTTCTACATCCTTAATCACTGATTTAGTTCATGCCGCTTTATTTTACTAAGTAACCTACTGTTACCTATTAGGTAATACCTATTGATAGGATCGAACGCAGGAGGACACGCTAGACGTCCAGGCATGAAATCTCAAATCCATGTAACGTAAATATCGTTGTTCTTTATATACATATCTACTATATGTAGGTACCTCAATGCATTACAAACAAAACAAAAATCTCGACTAAATGAAAGCAATTGAAGCGCATGACTGTTTTACAATTGAAATATTCATGAAACTTTTAAAGATGATCATTTGATAAAGCACAATAAGTTGTCATTGAGTGGCTACTCTATTTTTAGACCACACAACAAGCCACAAGGCACTCACTGTGGACTGTTCATCATAAACGACTACGCAATCAATTTGACCCGCTCTTCACATTGTTGGTCTATGAATTAAGTATTTAAGTATGGCCGCTGTCGTAAATACAATTAGATCTTATTTACCTATAGTACTAAGCAAATAGTGCGCAAAATCAGTATTGTAATCTTAAAGTTGTGCCCATAAATGTTTAACGCCATTTATACTGTGTTAAAGCTTCACAGCGCCATCTGTTGTCGAGTAGCATGCACCAATACAATTTGCGTTTGTGAAGCTAGATGGCGCTGTCTTCAAATTCTATTATTAAACAAAGACGGGGAAAATAACATCATGATTAATAGTTTCACTGTTGATTGTTTAGTACAACTTTGTTTACCCCACCTTTTTTTTTCATAATAAATAGTATGACTTTGCTGATATAGTTCGTCACCACTAAACTTTAGTACCTAGCTACCTATCGAAATACGCACGTAACCATCTTTCACATTAGGTACCTAACCTACCTTTTACTATCACTGTGTTTCAAACAAACCTAAATGAAAAAAAAAAAAATTACTTTCAGCTGTTATTGACTACAGTGGTAAACCACAAAACGTTGAGTCACTCATTCAACCCTTTTACTCATGAGGTAGTAAGATTAATTCATGCATCAGTATTCATTAGTCATTATCTTTTGCGCTTAATAGGTATACCTAATTAGCAACAAAATAAAGCGAAAGCTTTTATTGAGCCATTTAGTACTTTGAGATGAAGTTGAGTGAATGTTTAGGTACTGCTGTTTTTGACGAGTTCTTTGCGTTTTTTCATGAAATCCAATTTTCGCTGGCTGTAGTGGTGGACGGTTAAAATTGAATGATATACCTACCTAATAATAAAATAAGCTTAGGTGTGTTTCAATACTTACGAAGATTTACAAATTTCTTTGAGCTCATTTTTTCTTGGCAATCTGTTTGCGTGATCTTGAAAATTCGCTGAGTCATCTCGACAAGTTATTATTAGAAAATATAGGTAGCCATTATTATTCCTTAACGACATTATGATAAATTAGATATATTATTAATATTAATATGTACGTAGATGGTGCAGTCCGCACAGTTCAAGGTTAGTTTTTTGGACCCAGCTCCACATCCGCCATCCGTCCATTTAGGTACGTCAGATCTATTATCTAATTTTTGACCTAGACATACCTAGTATAATGCAATTTTGTTGTTAGGTGCACGTCATAATTCCTACCTACATTATTTGCTAGGCAACTAAAAGTACATTGCCAATTTTCGATAATCTTTATTAATAATAATAATAATAAATCATTTATTTCAAGTGACATAGACTCATAATGATACAAGAACACACAATCACATTAACATTAATTAAAATTATATACAATTACATTGGATAAATTAAAAAATAAAAAAACAAATAAGAATAAAATAAGCATAACAAATTAAAATTCCATATTTCAAACTACGTTACGTGCTACGTGTCGCATCGAACAGTGAGTCACGATAGCACAATCGAGCCTTTCCGCGAGCGCGGCCAGCATGCTGTTGGGGCTCCCCCGCACGCGTCGCACCAGCGAGGTGCTACGCTTCCGCATTGTTGCGTAGAAACAATCTACACGGGCTTCTGCAAACATCGTTGATGCGCTACAATAGCGGGGGAGCCCCATCATCATCCTAAACGCGTTGTTAAACTGGACACGAAGGGCGCTGTACGATTTTTGCGTGTAGTCGGTCCATAGGCTGCATGTGTACAGTGTGGTGCAGTAGGCTCTAAAAAGGGTTATTTTAACTGCTGTTGAGCACCGAGCAAACCTACGGATGACCATATTCGCTCTGATCGACAGCGCCCTCCGCTCCCGCTTTATTGAAGTTCAATTTCATTTCCGTTACAATTTCATTGACATTATATTATATTTTTCCAAGAAGTATAAAACAAAAATAAGAGGTTTGGAATTTTGAAGGCAAACGCTGCTGGAGAGAACATATTAGGCTCTTAAAATAATGAAACTACACAATAACTAATTATAATACCACCATTAAGTACCACTGGGTACCATTACCATTAGGTAACACTAGGTACCGTTACCATTACTTACCACTAGGGGCCATTCAAGTATTACGTAAGCACTACTGGGGGGCGGGGGGGTCTTTGCTGTGCTTATTTTTGATGACATGGGGGATGGGGGGGTCTGGATGGTGATTACGTCAGCAGAATTTATTACTTACTTACATAGAACACATATGGCAACCCTAATTGTCTATGAATGGCTCGAAGAAAACGATGACAATATTCCAAAATCACACAAAAGTGAGCAGACACGTTGTGTGTCTGCTACCAATGTTTACGTGACCATGGGACGGGGGGGGGGGGTAAGAGCTTTGCTTACTTTTGCTGACGAGGGGGAGGAGGGGGTCAATAATTGTAAAAATCTGCTTACGTAATACTTGAATGGCCCCTAGGTACCATTACCATTAGGTACCATTACCACCATTAGGTACCATTAGGTTTAGGTTACCATTAGGTATTAAAAAAAAGGACCTCGAATATATAAAAAACTGCACGTGCCCATTACATGCCAGACCTCACATACCAGAACAATTACGTCCTCATTACCTAGTATGATGCATTTATTGCCAACATACTCAATTAATCATTTTGATCATTTATTCTATATCTTTTTGAGCCAATATCTATTTAGCATAATAGGTTATAACCTAAAACATAATTACTACTCTCCCACAAAATGCTTTGACCCTATAATGTTATGGTCAAAACAGTTTGCAAGGTTGAACAACAAGCTCATAAAAATTGCACAGCATTTGTGGTTCTAGTGGCCGTTTTGCATAATAATTATCTTTGATGAATTACATCTGCTGATTTGGAATAAGGCATTAATAAAACCATCGCCAAATTCTTGTCATGGTTATTTTTTTACTGCGTAGGCAAGTGACGTCGCTGGCAGTTAGCCCAACTTTAGCTGTGACCTATAACAATAATGCTCTGGGGAGCACTTTTACTTAAGATGCAGGTGACGAGGCCTGCTAGGCATGGCGGGCTGATACCAGTCGGGGATGGGGCGAATGTGTAGTACACGTATCTCTCTGGCCCCAAACTTATGGTAGTAGAAGTTAGAGGTACAAGAAAAAGTTGCGTACGAGTCTGTCCGTATATAACCGGCCGTTCTCTCTAGACGGAGGGTATCCATGAGGATGCCGCCACGTCCAAAAAGGGGTACCTGATAGTACTTATCTACTGCTTCAGATACCTCATTCTCTAGCGTGGCCTCCTTGCCTGTCTTAACCATCAGCATTAGCCGTCAGCTGTGCATTTTGGTATAGATACCTGGTGGTCTAGCTAGAGGTAACAGCATCCTTAAGGATGCTGATATTGACCGATTTAATTTTAGGGTCGGCGATTCTAGAAGACTGTAGAGCTTTAATCAAAGCGTTGTTACGTCGACGTAAATAACATACAAGGAAAAAGGAACCAACTACAGTCACTTCTACATCTTCTTCTTTTCGTTTCAATGGTACATTTATGTTGCTTATACTGATTGGGGCTACGTAATATCAGCTGTACGGGCCGATCAATCAGGTTAAGCTTGCTGGATTTAGTTGCACTTTAAGGTGTTAGTCCCGGCTGTTATCTTTGACAGTCGTTACGGGTCGTCAGAAGCGCGAAAGTTTGACAACCATCCTTACCATGGGGTATCGTATTACCCAGTAACTGGGTTGTGAAGGTCAGTTATGCAGCCGCCCCATGTAAAATACTAGTATTCAGCTGCAACCGGTTAGACTGGAAGCCGTCTCCTTGTCCAGTTCGTCAAGGGTGCAGGTGAACGGATATTTCGGACATTGCAGAATATTTCTGCCTAGTAACCATGAAACTCTTACTATAGTCGTGGACGCAACCGCATGCATAAACCAAACAGTTATATTCATACACAATGTCGCGGATTTTCTATGAGGAATTCGCTTGATGTCAAAGTACTGCGTGCTGTAATGAATACTTATTAAAATACCAGCGGAATTAAACCTCTCCGGAAAAATACCTGCTGGGCCTTTTACATTGTGGCATTTAAAGTGGACGCACGTAGGAGCATCTATTCTGGCAAGGTCGTTGACAGAATTTTGGTGACCAGAAGTAGCGTCATGGCTTATATTATGTTAATCAGCTGCTAAAATAATATTCAAATGTAGCATACTTTTATGGTGTTTGTATCTACTTTGTTTAAAGTAGGTGTGTCTGTAGTTCCGTCTGTATTACTTTGTATGTTGGGAATGTCCACAGCAGCCAAGTCTTTAGTTTAGATGAATGTAGACAAACATATCGCACCTTTAGAATTATACAGACCTAATACGAAATTACCCGCAAACAAAATTGGTCTCTATAATTCTAATAATTCTAAATAATTTTGCTTGCGGCTAATTTCGCATTAGGTCTGTATAATTCTAAAGGTGCGAATCTCTGTCCCACTCTGTGAGAAATTCAATTGCATATATTAGGTGAATTTATGTGTGAAGGAGAAGGACATCCAGATATCCACCCTACGTCCAAATTGAAAAGTTTGTAGATTTAGTAACTGAATATTCTTTCAAGCGTCATTTGTAGAAATAAAACTCAAATCTTGTCAGTGACGTAGGTACACACGGTGATACATCACCTATAGATATGTCTCGCAATCGCTTTCGTATAACTATGTTGCGGTATATAATTATATCCATAGGGTTAAAACCATATCACGGCTTTATCTATCATACTGCGACAGATACTTTCCAGTTTACGTTGCTCTCCCATTGTACGGAAATCCTATAAAATGCGAGATCAGTTTAAACTGGAAATGTATAGCTTGATGTCAGCATCAATCAGATGTAGCATCATGTAAAAATTTAAGCGTACACAAAGTTCACATAGCTGAAAAATTTCTATCTTCCGTATCAATAATTCACCAAGTAAACAATCGGATTCCCAAAATTTTTGAAATTTGCGATGAAATAAAGACTTATATTTTTGTAACTTTCTTAACATAACTATATCTAGCGTTAAGGTTATTTTTAGACCCATGATATGTTTCAACGTTATGCATCAATTTGTCCTCATGATGATTTCAATGATAACGTCAAATGAAGCACGCTGTTTCATTGTACCTACACATTTATAGGAACTTTAATAAATTAAAGCCATGTCCAATTGTCCATGACTGTTGACAGTGTTGACTCTACTGTGACTAAAGCCCTATTCACATGATGATTCTAAGCAAGCGAATATGTACATGACCCGGAACTAATGATATAGCATCTTAGGTGCTCTCTTACTTAAAAGTATCTAAGATGGGTTTAATGTTATGAATCAAAGCAAACAAGTTTTGATACTCAACGAGCTTACCGACTGACGTCTTTATATTAAGTAACTATAACGACTGATGAAAGCATAAATCAATAGGTATCTTTTAATGTGAATCCTTTGCCAAGTAAGAGTTGAATAACCCCTGAAGCATATTGCGTAACCATCAAGATTGAACATTTTTTTGCTTCAACGTACTTACAATTAACAAAAAACTACTGACAAAAAGTTCAGATATATCGTTCATTCTTTTATTTTGCTTGTATCTGCAAATAAGGGAGCTCACAAACGACCGTATAAAGTTTTGTCAGTAAGAAGTCGGTGATAGTGGCACATCGTATGTCATTGTAGACATCCAATAAAAATCGGTCGGTACGTTTAGTCAAACTTGATTATTTAGGTCCTGTATATTCGTCCCAACAATGTAATTAGAGCCTTAGAGATAGACGAACACACAGTCCAATTGTCCCAAACAGCTGGTCAATTTCTATGTCAATGAATTCATCATCGACAATCAAGTTAAAATGTTAATGTAGTGAGCGAAGACCGATTGTGAACGTTTTGCGAAACTGAAGTGGAAATACGCGTCGGTCTCAACTCTAGTACCCACGCGACGTTCAAGCCGGTATAACGTTACCAGCTGTCAGTACGCGCCTGTGATTTTCGTAAATCGAACGCTGATCGAACATCAAATGTTATTTGAATTTTATTTTCGCATTTTTAATATTATCTATGACATTAGTTTAAATTTTCACGAAACGCTAGCCAGTGTCATTCCAGTTTTAAGAATAAATGAGTCTAATTTTAAAAGTGTAAACAAAGTCAAGTTTATTTTAAATGTGATTAATATTCACGCGAATAATGTCCATATTTGTTTGATAAAATCTTGGTGACACCCATCAACAAACCAGTAACGACTAATAAGGCGCGGAATATTAATGGTCATATTCTTGATCGTGTACAACAAAATATATTGTGTGTGATACGATAGATAAGTGTTTTGTAACGAAAACGATTCTAACATTGGTCTTCAATCAAAATTCATAAAAATACACTAAGTACATATTTATAACTAGAGATGATTTTTGTTATGACAATAGCAATGAAGCTTCTAAGAATTAGATGCAATATCAAATAGTTTCGAGGAATTCTGTTGTAGCTACAATAAACAAGGAAAGGAAAAATTCAGACTGAAATTTTGCTAAAATTATTCAGAACACGAAGTTAGTCCTAAATAGCTGTATGTTATCTTGTTGAAGTGAAGGCAAAAGAAGTTAAACAAGAATATAATGTTGTTCTGTTCCATTTACAATTTGGTCATGGTAAATTTCTGGGAAATTTTCTGAGAATCTGACTCTAGTTTTAGTAGTCATACCGATCGCAATTGTATACGAGTATAATAATGGTAGTGAGCAAAAACAAATAACTAAAGTGAAATAAATTTCCGACAAAAGCTTTTTGTAGAGACAGCATTGAAAATAATATTTCTTCTGACGTCAAATCAAAGGCAAAGGCGTCGAGTTGAAGACCAGTCATATGATGCTATATAATTGACCAATTATCACCTATTGTTACTATGATCACTTCTATTTTAGTACTTCTTTTAATGTTTACTTTATCTAGTAGAGTAATACGTTTATGCATCGTCGATTTGCAACGAGATCAACCTTCGATGTCGTCTTCCTGATCGCAAAGATTTTGCTCTAAATCCATCCTTTTGTTCAAGTTTTACGACTTTTCCAACGACACCAATCTTATTAATAAACCCTGATGTAGTCTCACACTATTCTGAGTCCTTTTATTACCATTTCTATGATATTTTATCGCATTGTAAAATTTTAGTATACGTCATTAAAAAGCAGTATACGTGTCCATTCAAAGAGCACAGGATAATCACAAAGGTTTCCGGTTGATTTGCATTCAATACTATTGTGACGATAATAATAGTCTCTCAAGTGAAACTGATCTGAGAATCAACAATACAACTACAGATTGATACTACAGATCCAGCTAAAAATGTTACAGCTAAAGAACACAGTTCATCATTATGTTTTCCAAAATATTGAAAATTAACTAGTACTTACTGAAATTTGACACACACAATAGACAACGCTACTCAAAATCACTCTTTCGACTAGCTTTCATTTTGTATGAAGATCTGTAGGTACCATATTATTGCAAAGCTAACCGAATCCAAAGGGCATGTAAGTATAATTATCATTGACCAAACTTGCACTGACAGAGAAAGTGGAAATGCCTTGTCACAAGGTATATTTAGCTACCGTGTTTGAAAAATTAATTTCTCCAAGCGTCCCTTGACAGTGTCTATCAACATTGAAATCGGTACGTCTGGAATACAAAAATAACCACGTCTTGTCGTTGAGCTATTTTTCCACCGTGTCGTGACACCAACCTGAAGGCTGGTAATTTTTAACGATTGGGACGGTTGCAAAAGTTCTCAAAACACAATGTGTGTCAAGGACCCGCAAATTCCTTCTACAATTTTATTTATTTTAATTGGGCTTGACTAAATGAGAGGACAACTAAGATATATTATTTTAAAAACTTCACAAATATTTATAACTAAAACACTAGATGTTTGACCTTAGATTATTTCGGATATAGATCCTCCATCTAGATCGCTCTCATAAATATTTGTTTAGACTGTACCAAATATAGGAAGCATAAAGATTTGTTAGTGTTTTCTTTGGAAATTTAGCTGAGTTTGCTCATGATTGATGATTTAGTCGAGAGCTTTACGTGGAAATATTTTGTTGTCTAAATTCAACTTGAGTTTTGACGTTAGTCCATATTTCATGTGGTGATTTAGTCTTTGGTCAAGGATGAAATGAGACAAGTCAGGAAAATCATTCATTGTCTGTCATAAACATAGAATTGGCAAATTTCCTCATCTTTTGTTGACAAAATAACTTGCTGAAAATCTTTTATCAAACCAAGAATTGCAAAAAAAAGTATTTTCAATTTACTAAGCGAAATTCAAGAATGGTTCTTTATTAATGACTACGGTAAAGTCAATTTCAAACGTAAGCAAAGCACTAGATGTTCGATAAATAAATCCGCTAGTATTTGCAAATTTTTCATAAACTGGCTAAATTAAGTTCAATTTTCCAAACGACTCTTGCTCATTTGACCGCTGACGTAAACCATGTCAACAAGTTTAAAGTATTCTGAAGGAGTTTAGACGAGATTATGATAAACATAAAATCAACAAAAGAATCGTTCGCCATGTCGCATGATGTTATGCCATAAACATTATGCAATTACGCCATCAGGCCACGCTTAATCTAATGCTTTCGGTAGTTTCAACTCTGTCGCGATAACGTCAACCACCGTAAATAGCATTAGCCTGTAGTTTGTCAACTTTAGCTGAACATGCGTAAGGGTTTTGGCACAGTATAGATTTTCAGTGGAAAAACGGTTAGGGCGAAATCAAGTATTTATTTAACATTGTTTCACCTGAAGACGTTTATCCCAATGAACGTATTTTATTGGACGGGTTTTTTTCCAGCAGCTTATAAATTATAATATCTGCATTCAGATTATTGCAATTACCATGTTTTTATCAACCTCATTTCTTTGATCTGGTTTTTAGCAGTCGTTTCAGCTTTTGCCACAAAGTCGTTTCCAGCGGTTTTTATCTGAATATAGGTAACCCTAACTAACTGTAGTGACGTAAATGCTCTGATGAAGATTATCGGCCTTTAGATAAAATTAAATAACTCTTACCTAATGACGCTCGTTACAGACTTTCCATTAAGTATATGAATAGTTACCTCATTAGCATCAATAACCATAACTCTTGTTCGTGATAGCTGAAATCAAAATTGTACTGCATCTGCTTCTTGTAATGGTCCTTCTTATCTAGACAACCTTCCATCTGGTTTGAATACTAAGTTCAGTATTGCCATTCTGAGGTCAAGTCTTACAAATTCCTTATTTACATGAAGTCATGCATTTTCGCTGTTAATTTTTATTTCAATTACTAGAATAACGACGATGTTTTAAACAAAGTAAAGTAAATTATTATTAGACCAAGGAAAATATGTATAAACAAAAACAGAATCGATGCTCGATATGTTTTGAATGCTTTATGTTTTTCCCGTTTCCAGTTCTATGTGTGGGCTGTGTTTATCGCTCTGTCAGTCAAAGAAACGAAGCATTTGATGCACATTAAGATATTTATATTGATTGAGAAGCAAATCAGTATGAACAGCTCATTCATTATAAGAAATGCGTATCATGATATAATTACATGCGCAGTGTGTGTTTTGCTAAACCACCTGAAATATTACTTTATTTATCATTCAGTCACGCTTTTACTAGTGATTGATGTTAAAAGTCTTGGCCAAGAATGTTATAAGGTAATTTATTTATTCGAGCATAGCTGAGGCAAATGTTTATGTATAAAATGTCTTCGTTCCAGGGTTACACACTGAATACCATAAAGTGCCTGAATTTATATGAAATACATTTCTAGATTAATAAATGGATGATCATATTATACGCAACCAAGATCTGAATACCAAACTTCTAAAAATATTCTCAACAAGTTTAGAGTCTATTAATAATGCTAAAGATAATAAAGTTATTAACAGGTGTATTCGTTCCACTTACGTTGTTATGATAACAGACAATTAAAATGAAGAGTGGCTACAAAAATATTTATTGATATTAGGCTTAATGTAGCAGAACGCACTGGGCTTTGGTCCAAAATCAAAGAAAACGGGTCTAGGTCAACTTTTGTAGTCCACAATTATAAACTGTCGCGTGTTTACACAAACTATGTAGTAGACATACACAATTGATGTGGTACAAGTAATGTAATTGATGATATAACGATATCTTATCAGCTAATAAAGATGTTAAAGTATTATATAGATACCTAAAAGTAAATTGTTTAAATGTTTCAAAAATAAAGGAATTATAATTTCTGTTTGATTAATAGATATAGATGTTGTCATTTGTCAATTTTCTTTGTTCCTGCTTTCAGGATGTATTCAGTTTGCTTTTTCAACTCTATTTCAGCCAATACTAGTTTATTAGGTGTTTGGCAATTGAATATCAGTTGATGACAAACGATGCCAAGACCAAAAATTCTATTTCTCACACGTTCGTTCTTTAACCCCTAGTTCTTCAACACTTCCGAATTATTCACTCAATGACGTAAGCTTGTAATCAACTGACGTTCGACATCACCTGAGACACTGATCGATGAGTTAGTTAAGAACATTTCGCAAAATACTAATAGGTGTTCCACGACTGGTACCTCACATACCTACAATGATGTCATGGTCCAAATACTTCAAGTCAGTAGTACCACTCTGGTGCTGCATTGACCTTATGTGTACTTAGAAAGGCGTGATTAGTTGAACGACCTTTACTTACGAAAATATACATGATATATATCACCTACACACAGCAACTGTTGCAATGTTACAACTACCTCATTGTGCACTTGTATTGCTCAATCATTCGGTCATTCAAGTGTTAATGAGTAGGCCGACACAATGGCTGAGTGAGAAATGTCAAGCATTAAAATTAATAGATGCACGAGCACATGTCTAAACAACTTGTCAATATTTATTGTGTGGTCTTACAACAATTAGTAATGAATGGTCGAGAATATTTTGGACTTCAATGGTAATAAGTTTCTTACAAAAGATATCTTTGGTTCAGTAGGTTTTTTAATAGAATCCGTGGGATATTTGGTGTAGTTCAATAGACGTGTGAATTTAATATTCCATTCGTGTAGCTATGAATTGTAGCTCTGTATTTTAAAAATAAAATTCTAATTAATTTCGTGTCAATATGAATGATGTGAATACAAATGTTATCTATGCTAACCGTACGAAAATTAAGCACAATTACGTGACAAGAATACTTGAAATTCGCGTCAGACCTCAATTAATCGAACTTGTTTCTCCTTACTAATGAAACACTAAATTTCATTCAAGGAGATAACGAATATGTGTCGCAAAATTTCACTACATCATGTCCTTGATCGAAGCAATATGCTGCGAATCAATTTGGTCTTTATTCTTGAACTATGATTATTAATCTGCACCATTAATCATGTTTAATGAAAACCAATTAAAGCTTAGTTTGCCTGACGGACGGCATGCACATAATATACTGAAATATATTACAATATGTGTGGCGCAAGTCATTGAGAGGTTGACTCACCGACGGACTGACACACTTGGGAATCGAACAATCAGTCGTGGTTAAATTAATATGGCAACGTTTGACATCGACGTCACCATAATAGTTACTGTAAAGTATTTTTATTTGACACTGGCTAGCAAAAATATATCAAATAATTGTTAAAGGTGGATTTAAACTAGTCATAGATCAAACACCTAAAATGTTTTATCTTTCCGATAATATAGGTATTGAAAACACGTCAACAGACGCAGTTAAACAGTTCCGTTCAAAGTAATGCGATAGGAAACTTGAAATATTTGAAAATACGATGTGGAATTTCATGAAGTAACTTTTTAAATAGTTTAGTGATAAAGTGAGAAAAACAGTGTCAAAAATGTCGCAAACACACACGAAACAATGCCAACTGGATCACAACTACAAACTGGAGAAGAAGTATTTAGAAATGAAACGCTTGGTGTTGGAGAAGACAGAAGAACTGAAACGAAGAGATAAAATAATAGCGTTGCTGGAAAATGAGATCGATGAAAAAGATGGGACCATAAGATACCTCAAAAACGAAATAGACAAGTATAGACAAGTCGTGAAGCCTTTGACGAGACAGTTGATAGACAGTCGCAGGAACGGCGTAGAGAACGAGGATGAATGCTTCGTGATGAAAACTCCGGGCATGGAGAATACCAGAGTCTACCATGTTGGTGAACCGAGGCTGAAGAGGACCGCTATCTCCGCAGAGCCGCTGTCTTCGCTGTCACAGGGTTATGAAATGAAATTAGTCAAAATACCGAAAATACAAAAGTGAGTTTTTTTTGCACCATGTAAAATTGCAAGACAATGTCATCGTTGGCAGTAAAAATTTTAAACTGCATAATAAATATTATTTTATTAGTGTGACTAATGCTCACAAATTATTATTTAGTATCTGGAAATAAATAACATTAATATACAAAAACAAGTTTTGTGGTTGCAAATGCAATTTCAAAGGATATTGGGGTTTTTCATCTGCTGGAATATTATCAGCAGCAGTCTGTATTTTGTTTGAGCGTTTTTTTTGGAGTTTCATACAGCTTCCAGTAAAATTTGTTTTCCAACGTTATTCATATACAGTGCTAAAATAATAACATATATAGTTATAAACCTCATGAGAGTATGGGCAAGCCAATGATACGAGTATATATAGCTATTGCTATGGTAGAAATGCTGTCGCAAAGATCGATATTACTGATACAAAAATTGTTCTTGGCCTTCAAACTAGCAAAATCTCAAGATAATACAGGTCTCTCATTCAAGATATACTAGCAGGTCAGTCGCACCAACTACAGAACTGATTTACATAAAATAAGACCACAGTAATGTCGTGTTTTGAATCAAAACATTTGTGGAACTTTACTTTTGTACAAAAAGTACTTAGCATAAACTTGCAGAACGTCATTATTTTTAGGTATAAAACAGTCTAACATTGTCGTCTCACGAATACTAATGGCATTCACGTTTTATTTTGTAAATATTTTATTTGCGTTTTTAATTTAAGTCGGTTTATTGGTCACGAATACTTGACGACTGTGTCTTAACATCAATGTTTCTTCATCTTTACCATGCTCTCACGTTTTGTGTCGACAAATCACAATTGTCGACCGTGACTTTGTGACCTTACTTAGCTGCAGGATCATCTACATCTAAATCTGCTTCAATGTTTTTATTTTATTCTTACTCATCTAGATACCTACAACACTGGATGGCGGCAGGTTTCGGGAATAATCTGTGATTCCCACATTCCCCTTTAACTTACGGGGAAGATATATAAAACCGTGGTTAGACCTGCTGTCTTGTATGGGTCAGAATGTTGAGCCACAAAAGGGATGAATGAAAGGCAGTTGCATGCAGCTGACATGAGAATGTTAAGAGGGATATGTGGTGTTACACGAATGGATATAATAAGAAATGATAAGAGGAAGTCTGAAAGTGGTACCGATAGCTGAAAAGTTGTGTGGAAATCGGTTGTTATGATACGGGCATGTGATATGTCATGAGGAAAGTTTTGAGTATGAATGTCGATGGCTATAATAGGGGGAGACCAAAGAAACGATGGATGAACTGTGTGAATGATGATATGGTTGGAAAGGGTGTGACTATGAAGATGAGAACTAATAGAGAAGTGTGGGAGCACAAGACATGTTGCGCCGAACCCAAATAAATTAGGATAAGGGAAAGAGAATGACGACTCATCTAGATATCTAGCCTACTTACAGTTTAGTTTGATAAGTGCGAGAGAGCGTAAGACACGCTCTTTTAGGCACACTGAGCTTCATAGAATTCTAATACGATTTATTGATGCAGAAGCTTTTATATTTAAAAACTTGTATTGGTTCGCTTTTAACGTGGTGCTTCGAAATAATTATCTATCACCTGATCATTCTATATATCGATACTTCGATCAATTTGTAGGGGCATATCGACACTCAACGTCATCGATCAATCATTCAAGGTAGTGATTGAATTTCTTCTCAGTACAGGCATCGCAAGGCACCGTGGCGAGGTCAACGTGTGTTAGCTCGTGTGCCTTCGTTGATCCCATTTGGTATAATTACGTTCGAACTTTATGTGACAACTGTCCTCGCCGACGGCTCTGTCAACATTAGATATTTTTGACTTATTTATGAGCACTGGTTTAGATTTTGGGTGGGTAATACCGTCATACCGTGAAAGCTTGACACGCGCCATTTCGAGGAATGGTCGTGTTTTGCAAATTCTTGATGGTCATAATAAAGTGGATGAAAACATTTCGTCAGTACTTTGTCTTGTAAGTCGTAAAGTTGTGTAACAATAAGTCATTCTTGCATGGGCTAGGCACTTGGTATTAAGACGTCTATGCTAAGACTCTGCATGATATGACGGCACACAATGTGTGAGCTATGCTTAAATGGATTCTAAAGGTGATTAACTGGTTTATAGGTCGTATCTTAGTTCCATTTGGAACTTTAGTGGCGGCTGTCATTCGTGGATCTTTGCCAGTCGTTACAGGCCGACAGAAACCCGAAAGTCTGAGAACCAGTCTTACCACGGGGTATCGTATTACCCAGTAACTGGATTGTGGACGTCAGATAAGCAGTCGCTCTATGTAAAATACTGGTATTTGAGCAGCACCCGGATAGACTGCAAGCTGACCCTAACATTGTTGAGAAAAGGCTAGGCAGATGATGTTTTAAATTGATCTTGAGGAAAATTTATAATCTTTAAAGTTTAAATATAATAGGCTTTTTGCTGATTTAATAATAAAATAGATAAATAGGTACTTTATTTATGAAGTTATTTTTATTAGTTTGTTATCAGTGGCTTTATCCTCTTCGTATAAATAAATCGATACGCATAATGACGAAAATATAAACACTCTAGTTTTATAATAGCAAAAACCAATTTATAATTAATTGCATTGAATACCTATTTGGAGTACCAATGTGACTTTTACAATTACGGACGCCAGCAGGTCAACCTACCCGAAACTGTCAAATTTTCCCAATCACCTTCAAACCTTATTCTTTAGAGATAAAGTTGAAAATCTATTAAAGAAATTTGACAGATTGTAGTAGGTTGATGTGCAAGTGTCTGTACTTTCTGAGGTTATCTTCGATATCCGTGAAAGAAAACATCGTGACGAAACCAGAGGGGTAAATTGCCTTACACACTTACAGTAGGAACAGCTTTCATTGACAGTTCAACAACTTTCATTGCGTTATTTACGATGCTGAGCAGATAAATTTTTCGAACATATGAAGCAATGGATAAGCATGATCTTACAAAATGATTCAGATCGATTGATGGTGTAGGTATACTTAAAGTTAATTTAAGTCAGAAATCGCGAACCCGTGTTAAGCTAGCGAGGTGATCAATGCTCGTGGCTTTTTTGTATGAGAACAGGCTTTTGTGCTCCAATGAGGCAGTAATCATCATCATCATCATCATTTCAGCCGAAAGACGTCCACTGCTGGACATAGGCCTCCTCCAAAAGGGGGGTTTTGCCATAATCGCCACGCTTTGCAGGTGGGTTGGCGATCGCAGTATGGTGGTAAAATGCGTAGGTAGAGAATGCTGCTGCCCATTCTCTAGTAAGTCCCTTAGTCGCCTTCTACGACACTCACGGGAAGAAATGGGATGGTGCTATTCTTTTACGTCCGGCACCACACAGAACAATAGGCAGTAAAAGGCTGGTATTATTACTGACCTATTTGTATGTCGTGAAGAATCAGTTATTTACTAACAAACCGCGTTACATTATTCATTGTTAGGTTAATTAGTTTGTATTTATCTATTAGTTAAAAACAAGTAAAAACTTGTGAACGAGGTTTTCATGAAATTTGAATAAATGTCTGTTCAAAATACAGACGTATTTCATCATTCGTTGAACCGCCATGCGGGTACCTACGTACCTACCTACCTACCTACTCATAGGACATGATAACCTAACCTGGTGATTCACAAACAAAACATTGTGTTTTTTTCTTTTGTGTTGATCTAGTGGTCGCGAGCGCTACCGCTGAGCAATGAGGTCTATTGGGTTCAATTCCCAGATCGGGGAAAATATTGTTGGGATTTCCAATGTGGCATTTTTTAGAAGCAGCCCATAAGCTGTATTTATGCTGGGTTGACGGCAATAGGCTTGCCTAATGACATTGGACTTGAACAAAGTTGGTGAAATGTGGGTTTACCTACATCTCTGCCTACCCAAAGGGGAAAACAATCGTGATTAAGGATTATGTACCTATGGTCTGGTGGTTTCAAGTGCGGCTATTTAGTTGAAGATCTAGGTTTTTTCCGGTTTATTGTACAAATCTCACTCTCAACCTAGGACTTAAGGGGGAAGCGCCAGGCAGCCCGCGAAATTCATACGTATCGCGTTAAATATGATTCGCGGTGATTTAGGGTCCCCGAAACGATAAATTGCAATTGTCAATAGTAACGTGTTTTTATTAAGACACATTGGTCGTCTACCAAATGCACTACAATAGCAATTGAACAGTTGCAATTGGTGTATTCCGGGAGCCTTATCACAAATGTGTTAAGGTCGCGAATCATAAAATTTTGTTCAACATACAATTTAACACTGACCTGCAAACTACAAATCCCTTAAGAAAATTTGAATTTCGCGGGTACCTTAGCGCATCTAGATTGTATATGCGCTCTCACGGACCTAGTCGCTGCAGGAGACACCCTGGGCGGTCGGGAATCCCAGACTTATACCCGGCCACCGTAGGCGAGGGCTTGCGGACGGCGAGTAATGGGTAGCTTGCTGTCCGGTAAGGACCAAGCCCGGGTCGACGGCAAGTTGTGTTCCACGCGCACCTCAAAGAGATGTCAGCACCAACTGGTGGGGCCTGCCAGGGGTGCGGGTTGTTCGAAAGAGATACCGTGGCCTCTGGCACATAGACAACTGAAGGAACACGGATGGGCATTAGTCAGTAAAAGTCTGACACGCCCTCAGAAGCCCTCGAGAAGTTATTTGATGTTGTTATTTTCCAACCCTCAAAAAAAAAGACCTTAGCGTATCTTCTTTATCTGGTGAAATGTGGGTATACTGACATCCATCACTGCCTTTACATACACACATGATGTTATGTTAGTGACATTTACAGTTCTGGTCCTGTCATCATTTTAGTCGAAATACGACCACTGCAGGACATAGGCCTTCGCCAAGCTCCGCCACTCTGAACGGGTCTGTGCTTCCCGCATCAAACGGATTCCTGGGGCCTTGACAAGGTCATCGGTCCACCTTGTGGGAGGCCTTCCTTTATTCCTGTCATGTAGAAATATAGTAAAGGACTTAAATTATGAGATACCTACAATGGAAGTGCCTTTCTGCATAAGATAAACAATGATAATATGCATGTCCTTCCTTCCTCTAGTAATGGCATTAGTTTCATCATAGACAGGTCTAAGCCATGGTTTATGACACTAATTTACCGTAATAATTTAAAGGTTATTATCATTATAGTTGATAGGGCACTTTGAAATTGCCTTGTGTATAGGTACGGGAAGTAGTTTATGCCTATAAATAATGATATGGAAAATAAAGACATTGTTTTGATCCATGTATGTTTACCTACCCAAAGAGAAAAACAAAATATAGGTATAGGTAGGTATATAAATTGATATAAGTAAGCTTTTCTTGTTCCCGTGTATGATCTAAGTGAACGCTTCAATAAACGCTTCAGCGCCAGCGTAAGAGTCAGCTTTTAAATATCTTTTGCCTTCGAAGGTGGAGGCAAAAGATATTTAAAGCTGTTTGCTTTCTGCTTGTTCACCCTCTCGAAAATCTAAGAAACGTGTTTAATTTTCAATCCATTCTAATGAAACTTTAATTTACTTATTACAGATCACGGGAGCTGATCAAAGGAGCAATACTGGACAATGACTTCATGAAGAATCTTGAGATGACGCAGATCCGCGAAATCGTGGACTGCATGTATCCTGTCGAATATGCAGCTGGCAGCCTCATCATCAAAGAAGGAGATGTTGGCAGCATCGTATATGTTATGGAAGGTAAGTTCAAACTTTATTACTTTTAATATATCCTATTATACCACTGCATACCAGATTACCGCTCAAATTGTATTATCTAGAAACACATTGAAGTGATCACTGCCATCTTGTGCCGAGTAGCAACTTTTAAACTAGGGACGATTTATTACCGCCATCTAGCTGCGAATAGCTAAATCATTTTGATAAAGTTGGTTCTACAAAATCAAGAGAGATGGCGCTGTCTGTTTGGTTTGTCTAATCGACGTCAGATGGCGTTCAAAAATAATTATTCAATTGCACACTAGATGACGCTAATTATATTAATTCTTCTACTCCCTAATAGATGGCGATAAAAGTTATTTCAAAGCATTCATTGTTTAAGTAAGATTTGCACAGTACTTTGATCCATTTCGTAGTTCTATGATTTAATGTTTTTTATTTTATTTACTCTTAGCAAAATTTATAGATTTGCTCTAATCGGTAAGAAGACAAAATTTTGTGCCACGAGTTCTCAAAACATAATTAAATAACATATAATAATTACACTTTTATTAGTTTTTTACGCTATAAGTTGCTGATATATGCATTAGGTATAGCTGGCAATCGCACGATAGTTAAATACCAAGCTACACCTATATCTATTATTAATTACCCATTTTAACATCATACCTACGACTGTCTAAAACTACAGAAAAATTAAAAACAAATATCTGAATGATATCTTCAACCAACAGATTATCTACACCTGACGGGAATTAACAAAACATAATTTTCCTTGCATGTGTCTAATTCGCGAGTATCCTTCGTTTACAATGTAGGTATATCCGGCGAAATCAGCTTAATAGCAACCCCTCATAGTGTTTAAAATCAAACATAGTCATATTCATAGTGATACTACGTTCAAGCGAAGTAGATACTTTCCCTAAGCGCGTTTGAGAAAGCGGAAAAGCAGCTGCCGTGACACCCGCGACTTTTCCTGCCAAGTACAGTTAAACACACGTCTATACTAACTTTGACTGCGCCTTTATTTTGAAGCAGTAAGGGTGGTTTTCGTAGTTCAATAGAGTGGTTTACCTTACCTACTCTTACGGCTGCATACTTCTGTCTGTGGACTAACAGGATAGAAAAACTAGACAAGTTACTATAAAATATACCCTACAAAGCTACCTTACGTAGGTATTTTCTCGTATGTGTTTCTAGTTATAACATCCCATAAACAAGGTAGCAGCGACATCGACGCGTATACTGTCATGATAGATTCAGGACATGATTCTGACCCCCTGTGTTGAAATATTATATTTAGTCTGCTATAAAAAAATAAGGTAGCTGTGTGTGTGTGTGGTAGGTCCATTTGATCGCGTAGGTTTAGGTTACCCACGCGGCCAAAAAAGAACTGCTGTTTCTTAGATATTTATATCGATTAAACAGGTTGTACGTCGATGTCTCCTGCCACCATGTATACATATTATGTACATTATTTTGGTTCGTTATTAATTTATTTGTGTTTGAACTTTGAATTGACATTTGTTTTGGACCTGCAATATATAATAAGCTTTTGTGCTATCGATCGACACCCGAAAGAATAGTTTAAATAACAAAAAAAAGGTTGGTACTTCGTTGTTTGTTTGTAAATATAAAAATAAAATACAAATGAGTAACATGGCTATTAATAAAATATGAGGAAAACATCTGAAATAGTTAGTTATTACCTACCTGAAGTTACTAAGCAATTTAGTTTTCCTTGTTAAGTATTTATATTTAATGTAATTTCAAAAACAATCAAACGTTTTTCCTTCCTGAAAATAATGTTATCGCATTATCAGCTGTAATGCCCCCACTGCTGGGACACAGGCATCCTCTCTTGGACAGGGAGTGGGCTACAATCTATCTAGTGGGTCCAGTGCGGGTTGGTAGATGTCACATGTCATCGAACTTTTGGTTCCAGGACATGTCAGTTTCCTCACGATGTTTTCCTTCACCGTTTTGAGACCAGTGATCATGAAATAATTACACAAAGTAAACTCGTAAGTAACTTGTAAGTCGGAGCCGATACTACTAGGTCGACTAGGCCACCACTGGTCTACGCCTCTGCACACTAACCTTAACAACCTATTAGGTATTCGTTCCTTTTGCTATAGTAAGTTCGTTTCAGGCAAGACAAATATTATCCTATTTACATTTGCATTAATTTTTTCCAAAGGAACTTAATCGAAATCATAAAAAAAAGCATAACAAATTGCAGCAAGTTTTTTGGTGACCAATGACTTTGCAACGTGACGTCTGTGTCACGCTGTTTGCGGCCAAACAATTTACATCATATCTCTCAACAGGATCTTATAACTAAGTTATTTGAATGCTAAGCTAGCCCAGGTACCCACGTACGTTTTATAATCGCGACCGAATTTTTCGCACACTTGATCTTCAACGCACTGTTTAGAGGCCTCACCCACGGCGACTTTTTTTAGCGATGCTGTCGCGCATGTGTATCGATACAGCCGCGATGCTGTCGCTGGCTGTGTACCTTCGCCCAGATTCTGTATCGCTATTATCGCGATGCTGTCGCGCTTCAGTCAGGATGCAAACCCGATTCAGCATCAACACAGAAATGTGAAAGCGTCGCCTGTGAACGCTACAGTTGCCAAGATGGACTTGGTCGAGATAATATTGGATACAGTCGCGATTGTGTCGCGCATGTGTATCGATATAGCCGCGCGTTTGCATCTTTACTGTCGCACGTTGCAAACGCGATTAACGCGCGATAGTAGCGATGCAGAAGCGCGTTTACGAAACGCGCGAAACATCGCTACAAAAAGTCGCCGTGGGTGAGGGGCCTTAGTGCAGAGAATTTAAAACCGTACAGTGTTTTTTCGACGCGCTGAGACTGTTGGATTCTCAATGCTCGGTTCATCACAGAGAGCTGAAAATCCAGCGTGCTAAAAATCCCGTCGCGATTATTACGTCAGTGTGAGTGTCGACTTATAATAGCACAAAACGTAGTTATTGTTATAGCCTTGCTAAATACAGTTCAATTTACATTTAATTTTAATCTTTAATTATGACGAAGTTTCAATAACAGCTAACGCGATCTTATAATTAAATACTTAGTTAGTTATATGTTAATATGTAACATTTTTATGTAATCAAAATATAATGTTAGCAATTACGTTACATAAACATAATAACAGTAATTATCTGTACGCGACTGTACCTAAATATAACATTAATAAGGTACATTAAAACTACTGTACTTTTTTATTGTAACTTGTGCTTACGGCGCAAAATGTATACTCGCCGGAATCGGCAGGATTGGCCCTTTTTTATTAATTTATGAGTTTTAGTGTATGAGAAAAGGTCACTGCAAGTACTTAGCAGCAGCCTACCTACATTCATTCCTACTAATATTATAAATGTGAAAGTTTGGATATTTAGATATTTGGATGTTTGTTACTCATTCACGTAACAACGGTTTTTTTTTTTTTAATTTGTTTTTTTTTTTCAACTACAGTTGAACGGATTTGGATGAAATTTGGCACACAGTTACATTATAGCCTGGATTAACACAGAATACTTTTTATCCCGGTAATACGTTCCCGGGGGAAAATTTGTGACCTCCACACGGGCGAAGCCACTGGAAAAATTTAGTAAAGTCCATAAAATTCAAAACGTGCCAATTGCCTACTACACAAATAAATTAACGGGCAAGTAAATTCGTGCGAATAGACTATAAACCTAAATGCGAGAGGAACAAAAACTGTTTAGTAATAGACACAATAAAGTTTTATTCGATAATTTATCAAAGAATGCTTCTCCAAATAAATGGAACGCGTTACTATCTTAATATGCAGGAACATAAGGTCAAACTAATGAGGGCGGATGTCAACACGCAACAACGATGTTTCATTATATTTATGTATATATTCGACCCTTGCTTTGTTACGTAAGTTAATTAATTAATTATAGGTATCATTTCTATAGATAAACCTAGGTTGGTATTTTCTTGCAAAATTTCCTGCACGTAAGCAAAAATATACCTAATAATTTATGTAGGTAGGAAGTGGCTAGTTAAGTAAGTACCTATAGGTGAAATAATTAATCTTACCATGGTAACCATTGGGCACGCCACGATAGCGGCGGTAAGTCCCTCTTTGAGGAGTAGCTTGAGAGGCGGCACGGCGTCCTCACCTTCCGCCTGACGCAGGTCCTCACCGGACACGGTTGTTTCGGGAGGTTCCTGTTTCGGATATGGCGGGAGGAAACGCCCGGGCGTTTCCACTGCGAAGATCGCCCTGAGGACACGGTGGAGCATACGGTGGAGGTCTGCCCGGCTTGGGTGGAGAACCACCGTGTTCTCATAGAGGCGATCGGCGGCGGCGATCTCTCGCGTCCGGCTCTGGTCCAGGCCATGGTACGGAACGAGAGTGCATGGGTAGCCGTCACCTCCTTCTGCGAAGCAGTAATGCTCGCGAAGGGGGAGGCGGCGCACGTGAGGGAGAGGCAGTATATGCGCCCTCACGGCTTTAGTCGCCGCAGGAGACGCCCTGGGCGTCGGGAATCCCAGGCTGATTCCCGGCCACCATAGGCGTGGGCTTGCGGACGGTGAGTACTGGGTAGCTCGCTGTCCGGTAAGGACAAACCCCCGGTCGATGGCGCGTTGTGTTCCACGCGCGCCTCAAAGAGATTTCAGCATCGACTGATGGGGCCCGCAAGGGCCGATGCCTGCCAGGGGTGCGGGTTGTTCGAAAGAGATACCGCGGCCCCTGGCACACAGGCAACTGGGGAACACGGGTGTGTTTTAGTCAGTAAAAGTCTGATACGCTTTCCTGCTCCACCCAGAGCGGGAGAAGTTATTTGATGATTCCCCACGCAAAAAATAAACCATAATAACCATTTTAGAGGAAAAATATTACATAAGGAAATAAATTCTACTATAAGTATGCTTAGAACATTTAAAATATTGTTTTTTTTTTTTAATATACCCGTATATATACCCACCCACGAGGCGATGCATAGGAACACGACCGTGCAATAAATGCGTTTTTTCAAGCGAAAATATCTAAGTATTTATCATAATTATCACCTCCACCAAGAGAAAACACAACAACGTGACAACCACGCGAATATTGACATCTAAGGCACTGTTTACATATAGCGTTCGAATTTATTTATTTATTTTCTTCCACAAGTTTTAAAATGTACTCAGTTTCTATTTCAAAAAGTTTGAAGATGGGTGACAGGAGCCCATACTAAGTAAAACCTGTACTACGGGTCACCCGGTCTCCTTATCACGAATACATTATCAAGAGTTTAGTATGCTAAGAACATAAACAACAGTAGCAGAGAGCGTCTACAGCTAATTAACAATATAAAAATTACAGTAAGAAATCAGGATAGGAAGTGGTGTTTTTGTAAGTTTGTGTTTTGTTGGTGGGTGTATTATTATACTGCGCAACGCTAAAGCCGCGTCAAAGTAAATGTTGCAGTCATTTAACAGTTAATTTAGCTCTGTCAGCAGCAAATCAACAGCAACCTTATTTTAACGACAATAAAGATTACTAAGATTTTGATAGTGATGCAATATCAGAGGTATAGATATAATAATTGTGATAGGACTTTTGTTTATATGCAATCACGTCAACACGAGCGACGCTTGCACAGCGTCTATGCAGCGTCACCGCGACATCAACTAACGCTAAATGCGAAGACACCCTAAACAGAAAACCACTCAGAGTGTTCAACCGTGCATCGGATACTGCGGACTGCGGTGTATTCAACTTCATTCTATCATTTTAAATAATTTTCTAAATGTTTCTGAGACTGAGATTTCTGACACTACGGCGGTTTTTAAGGACAGGGAAAGTGTTAGCCAACCTGTAGTCAATTTTAAGGGCCTAAGTCCCGTTTGGTAGCGTAACACGGTCACTTTATGAACCGTACTGCTCATTAAAGGCTTGTCTTGAAGATTTGAAAAATATATGATTTTGCTATAAATTCATAAAGATCATTTTGCCGAGGGTACTTTTTTTGTATGGTTAATACTTTTGCTGTAAAAAAATATTTTCCAACACGCAATATTTTGGCTTCTATTCCATACTCCTGCTAAACGGCTTCGTTATTTGGAAAAAAAAATACACTGAAAAATAGATATTTAGAGGTACCACAGAATCGTTAGAGCACAATTGTAAATTAATCAACATTTGCCAAGGAATATCCCCATTTTGAGATAAAGGCTCAGAGGTGCCCTGCGCGGGCGCGGGCGGCAGTCATGCTTTAGCATTCAGACGGGAGATGAGGATACTATGGGCCTTAACTGTCAATCCTAATCTAACTTTGGTACTTTAGAAAGAATTGACCAGCTCCGGGTTATCAATAGTCAATAGTTATGATAAAATATTAACTTCTTTGCTTTACCAACTTCTAAATTTAAGGGCCTTGTTCGGGAAACAATTTTGGATATTGATCCCTAATATCTAACTTTTCGACTGTATCTTTTGTAATTTCTTGTTTTTCTTTTTTATTTGCATGCCTGTTTAATTTGATCAATAACACTTTATGGGATTTTTATTATACCTATCTAACTGAACTAACTCTAACCTAATTTTATAATAATATGTGGAAAATGTATTGGTTAGCACTGTTAGTAGGCATACATTTACTCACTCTGTGGCTCAAATTTATAATATTGTAATGTGTAACTGTTTACTTTCTCAAATAAATAAAATAAAAATATTACCGTGCTTACGTTGATAGACGACTACGTCTATCAACGTAAGCACGGTAATATTTTTTTTTTTATATTTTTTTTTTTTTTTTTATTTATTTTTTTTTTTTTTTTTTTTTTTTTTTTTTACTTCACTAGAAGTATTCCAAATATCCTCTCCCCCCATTGAGTTTGCAGTCACACCTAGATGTCTTTGGCTTCACTAATAAACTGAAATAGAATCAAATATTTTATCGTGTGGAATAAAATTAATGTCTTCTGTGCGCTGAAAAGAACTATTCAAGACGTTCTGTTTTCACAGACAGTAATTATGTATGATGATGAATTCAAACTAAGTTAAATGCGTCATAATGTAATTCCTGGGAAACACCATAGTCACCATTGAAAGTACCTACCTACCTGTTCAGAGATAATGCTCTTAATTAAGTAGATACCGAGTTTTGTGACTGTAGGTAATTTAAGAATCCCTGACATTATAAAAATGATTTATATGACAAACTAAGACCAACTTAATTTTAAAGATGCAGTCTATCTTAAATGTTACTTGAACCTAGATGTTATTGAATGCCGGACGAAACAAGGTAACTTGTAATAAATATTCATTAGATTTGGCGTAATTAATGTCACGGAATACGTAATAAGTTGGTTATAATTTTATTAGTTTCGTAATAAAATAAGAATAAAAAATTATCACAACATTGACTTTGTGTTAACATTTTACTGTTGACGGAACGCGAAGGAAATATTAAAAAATAGGAAATGCATGTTCCTAAATAAATAGCGAAGCAGAGATATTTGAGGAATAAACAACTCATTATACATTCATGCAAAGATAAAAATAAAGCATACTAAACTCAGAAAGGATAATCTTAAAATAAATGTCACTATTTCAAGAATAATAGCAAAAGAAAATGCTCCAGAACGGAAACCAGTCAAAGAGGGCAAAAAAACTCGTACTCTTGGTATTATTACGAAATGTACAAAAACTTCTGTCAGTACAGACAATGCGTGATCGGACCGCGGCCTTGGGAGGCGGAGATCGACATTCGAGACCTTGTCGACTTTTTGTAAGACATAATGGGTGACGTTGTAGCCCCCCGGCTACTGGTCGTGTTCTAAGTGAAAGTAAAGAGCGCCCGTGTGTAATTTGCTGTGCGATGTTGATAGAACTCGTCGGCGATAGCTGGATTGCAGGGTTCACAGATAGTGTTGCATTGGATAGTTCTCAATGGTAGTGTCATAATGATTTCCCAAGTTCCTGATTGGAAACTTAATTTCCCGTTGATATGAGTACCTAATAGACAGTCTAGTCTACAATAGATGGTTGCTTCTCTTCCAAAATTGTTCTAACGTGAATAATAAGTTCATTGCTTGTCTGAAACAATGTGATGTGTACACTACTCAAGGTACAAATAAAAAGAAAACTACATATTACTTACATAATACTTACGTGATGCAAAAATGTTGTACCCCTTTTTACGAAAATTACGCAGACGGAGGAGTATACAATTTGGCACAATAGGGTATTCCACTAATTTTTGAAAAGTGTCTTAATTAGATCCTAGAGTGCTAATAAACCACTAAAAAAACACAACATTTTTTATTTAATCGATTAGTGCCTTAAAAATGCATATAAATTTTGCATTTTCAAATTTCGCGCGTAATTTGTCGAAAACGCTGGACGCAGTAGACGCCATATTGCTCTGCGGGTATGACGTCAGTATGCTAAAAACAAATGCGCTGATATTTTATATGACAATTATTTATATATAGTTTATAATTTAAAAAATGAGTTATTTTTCTACTTATCGTTGGTTTGCTATTCCTGAAAGTAAAATATTATTTAAATAAAAATGACTTTGGTTACGAAAATAATAAAAGTACAAAGTTGCTCAGTTGACATACTCGTAACATGGCGGCTACTATTTCATAGTGTTCAAAAGAAGATTTAAAAAACTGAAATCTTTAAAATGTATTTTAAAATTTATTTTGTTGTTTCATGAACTAAAACTAACATTTTCTGACTGCATTTTGCCTAAGTTAACTCAATAATATATTTTTAGATTTTTTCTAGTATAGAGTAAAATACCCTATTATAGTTTATAATTAATTATGGAAAATGAGTGCAGAAAGCTGATATTTTCGATTATTGTTGATAAAAATTTAGTTGTATTATGGGCAAAATTCGACCATTGGGCAACCACTAGTAACTTAAAAAAAAAACGAAAATGCAAAAGCAAAGAACCCGACCCGACCTCCAAGGTTCTTTGATTTTGCATTTTAGTTTTTTTTTGCCACCGGCTTTCGAAATTTAAAGTTATTTTTCATTTTGTACAAAAACCACTAATCAGAACATGACCAAATTTGTCTGGGACCGCTTTATCATAGGTACATACCTACTTATACCATTTCACTTTTTTTTTTTTGAAAATCGGTTCTGATATGACGGAGTCCTGATATAACAATATTTAAAAAAAAAACAGCAGAATTGAGAACCTCCTCTGTTTTTTGAAGTCGTTCAACTTTCCAAATGGGATTTGTTTTTGTTTTTAATAAAAACCTTGCCACATACTAGGATTTTCTCCTGTATTATGGGTGCGTTTACAAACATTTAAACCCACATACACAAAAAGCCAGACCCGGAACAACTAATTGTAGTCATACAAATGTTTGTTCCGTGCGGGAATCGAACCGGCGACACGCAGCGCAGCAGTCAATCGCCCAACCGTGCCGTTGGATAGACGGTGCACTATGACAAAAAATATCGGCACGTCACCTTTAAGCTCAAAATAATCATAACGATTGGAACTGATGAAGCTAATGAAAGCTTTATTGACAACATGTGACAGCCCTGAATTATAGAGCGAGTAACATGTATGATTTACCATAAATGAGGTAGTGAGACTTGGCAAGTGTTTGCAGACAAGTTGTACTAGCACTTGTAGCCACTTAAGTTGAATTGACGTTAACAAACAATATTGAAGACATTGGCAATCCTTCAAAACTGTCCAAGGTCCATATTCTAGAACGATGCTCAAGACTAAATAAATTCCGGCTCGAATACAGAATGACCCCTAACTTTCAATTCAATTTAAATTGAATTATACAACGAGTAACATAAATTAATGCAAGACCTCATACACTCGAATTAGAGTATTGAGTTAAAAGCATAATACAATGACCAAAACTATTTTTTTTTAAAGCTAACTGATATTATTAAGAAAAACGTGTCGACCCATGCATTACTTTATGCATTTAAAATTGAGTGTTATTTCTTCAGGGATAAGATTGAATTTTCTTTGGCTCAATCGGTGGTAGGTATGGCAAAATACATAATTTAAAAAAAAAACACTTATATTGAAAGTTACTGAAATCAATTCAGTAGTCAATTAGGAACAAACTACTTTCAGGTCTTGCGTCTATTCTGTTACACCTTATACATTTAAATCGAGATGCAAGAACGACAGTACCAGAATAGATGGTCCTCAAGAAGAAAATATCGATATTAATAATGAAGTACCAGCATCTTCTTAGCAAAAATATTTACGAAAAAAGAAACGCACAGACTATTGTGTTCTGTTCATATTGTAGTTTATACACATCGATTGATTTAGGTATCCTAAAGAATAATAGCATTGTTAAAGAAAAAAATATTTGACTTGTGAGATTGTTTGGTAGCAGCGTTAGCCACAAAGGGATAAAAAAATGAATAAATTGATTCGCATTCGATGAAACTGTACCTACGTGCTATGATAGCTAGAGGTAATTTATTCTTATAGAGCACGTTTGCTTCTATTGCCTCATCGTCGAACACTTGTGTAGATAGATAATGCAGCTGGTGGCTTAGTCTACTGATGTATTTATGTAGTGCCTAGCCAGATAATGATAATACTAGTCCATTATTGTCCAACTGTTTGGCAAAGGCTTCTTGGCTTAAAGAGAAGGCAAGAGTATTGACAACCACGGTTGCGTTAAGGTGGACCGAGAAATTTAACTGTTCTTACGTTTTAGGTCAGTGTATCGTTGTATGTTCATTCGCAATCGTAACAAACATGGCTCTACAGAATTATAATCTACAGTATCCGCTTCTATTACAAATTGCCAAAGTCGGTTACAGAACTTAGCGATGGAAAGTTTAAAACTCACATGAAACGCGTCCTTATGAAAATGGCTTATTATAAGATTTAAAAGACTACGTTGAAGACAGGGAAGTTTGGCATTAATTCCTTCTGCACATGTGGCTTCACTCGTACCTCTATAACAGCATAACTATGCGAAAATATATTAACTGCTCCCAAATTACAATGTTAATTTTTATTCTTTTTATTTTTTACAATGTCTGACATATTCTCGTTCCTATTTGACATTATACATCAATTCTAATATCAACTACTTATTAGTGATTGTCATGGAAATCATGTCACTTGGTTCATTTTATTTATGTAGATTCTTTTACATATTGTGAATGAGAGAACGTTGTCGGCCTTACAGACTGTAGATTTGTAGCCGTATTTCTATTATTTATTTTCATTCCTCTAAGTACCTGGTACTATTGACAGGCCTACACTGTCTTTCCATACCTATTGTCACTATAATTTGAAAACATTGGAAAAGCCATTTATTTTTAAAAGAGTAACTGTGGAGTTTCTTGCCGGATTTTCTTCATAGGAAGCGACAAATTGGATCAGTAGCATTAATAAAATTAGATCAAGTAATTCAAAGAATATTTATTAAAGATCAGAAAAGGATACGGTCAAAATTAAATTTATCATTCCAATCGACCTAAAACATATATTTCCTAAGGGCACTGACAAAAATACTAGTGAATACATCTTAAATAATAACACCACAGTTTTTGAACTGTTAACAAACCAAGTGACCCTCATTATCTGGTTCATTATAGTTATCAAACTATTCCGTGTCTTGCTTATCATATTTTTATTCTAAAAATATATATTATGTGGTAGGCAAGTGATCAAACAGTGAACGCCTAACTTCAGAGGAAATAAGTAATAAGTTACTTCTAAGTAATTGCAGCATTATGAAATTTTCCGGAACTATTTTCTGTATAATAAATTAAGTTTCACTTACCAACGGTTACGTCTATTAGTAACGAAATAATAGTATAATACACTTATTTTTATTTCGTTCTAAAATTGGCAAAAAGAAACACTTATTTCATACTACAAATGGTTTGATGCAACTTATTGCATTTAATTTTACTCTAAACGAAATAACTACTTATTTAAAAACAAGTTTGACATAACTTATCTAACGGTCTGGCCTTTGAAATATAATTCAAACAACATTTGAATGGCAAATGGAAAATTAAATCCTTTGGTTAAAGAAGTCAAGGAGATAAACAAAGAAACAAGAAAGGAAGCCAATATCAATATATTACCCGATGACAAAATTTCGGATAAAAACGTTGATCTAATCTGCAACAATGAAGAAATACTTTTAGTTAAAGGCTTGTCACGTTCAATTGCAATCACATATGTGCTTACATTGAGTGCGTATAAAATTGCCTTATTCCGAAATTTTACGACACCAGTCGCATCAAACTGACGCAACAAGCAATTTTCCTTTAAGTTCCAGTCGCTTAGGCCTGGTCGTTGGCCAACACGACCTTAATGCCTCGAAACATTTGAGCCTATTGTGCGAATAACCTCAGAATCACGCACCTAGTAATAGTGACCCTAAATTACATTGGGATGTGACAAATTATCTGTTGTTACGATTCTGTGAGGCAACGTAGGTATAAAATGGCGTATAGAACATTTTGTAACATCCGTGATGTTGGTAAAGATTTAATTACCAACTGCTTTTAAACAGTTTCCCAATGCCGTATCTCTAGTCCAAATCAATACAAGTATAAATTAAATCAAATCAAAGGGTACCTCTAAGACCCTGCTGTCACTTAGAAAAAAAAACACGTTAAGTAAAGTATGATGATATTTACAACTTTCGTGGGACACATATACACGTGATATCGGGATAACCCGATATTTGAGAATCCCAAACCATTTCACACTTATTCCGATTTCAATATATTTGCAAAACAATTTCTAAATTGCATAAGATAATAAGATCTCCTACTAGACTCTCCAAGATTTCATTAGCAAGAAGTGCATTGTCGGGTCCAGTAATTTGTCTCTACGCATGCATTCTAGCTGGGTGACCATCCGTATCAGATGATTTCTCTTAACGATCTGAATAGTTCTCGTTATAATCATTTGCTTTGGCTCGTTGTTGTGACCCAATTCTGATATTGGCTCTATTAAAACTTGTTACAACTGTCTTTTGTTACTTAACACGTAATTTAGTTGCGTAATAAGTCCAGTTTGCTTGAGATATGCATCACTATTAACTGTTAGTGTCGTTTTTATAACTTTGGTTCTAATTCGGTTTTACCAATTTCAATATTTTGAATTTGCTCTAAAAAACAATTTTAAAACTTATAAGATTTTATTCGTGAATCCAAAATCACATATTGCAAAGTTCAATGATATTCTCTGAGGATTATATAACATACTAGTTGTTTGCCAAATTACAAACCACATTCGGTGGGATAGCTATGCCACTAAAGGCGTTATTAAATCATATAATTATAATAAAAATCCTTAGAACATTTCTATGTTGTAAGTAAGAATGTCAAACATTACACAGTAGTCAACCGAGCGTAGATTCCGCTGACAGCTAATATAAAAAATGTGAACGTATTCATTGAGGTGCCCTTACGGACACCCTTTCGAATACGATACGGGTCGATGACGTCACTCATTGAAAGTGCATCATTTAAACGAGGAGAAAGAATTGGCTGCATGCCTGTCTTCATTGTTCAATTAGACAAGGTAACAAATGGAGGTAATGCTTCGAGCATCTATTCACTCGTTCCATTTGGATGACTGTGAATGAATGAGGCAATAACTGGCCCTATAATAAGTTTAGGAATTTCCTTTGAAATTAACACAGACTTCTTGAGAAACTGACTAAGGGATATTCATTAAGGATAAAGATTGGTCGCACGTTACGTCTCGTAATTTTGAGAGGGATACGGGATTTCCCATATTATTTTCCTTTAAACACTTCAGATAAAGCAGAGGTCAAGAGAGCATTAAATCTATTATCAAAGTTTAAAAAAAATCATCGAATGTGTAAAATGCCCGTACATAACTGTTAAGGTATCAGCAGTACCTAAAAGTGAAACCATAACATTATCCACAGCCCACAACCTTGACCGTGGAATAATTGCGTCACAAATGAAATCCGACTGAACATCTTCACGATTAGCATTTCTACTTTTACTTGAACTTTCGATTCGACGACGCCGACCATAATTACATGGTGTTTTACCGTTTAGTAATCATTCAGTAATGCACAACACATAATTATGAAGTTGTTCGATATGAACAGTGGATGGTAGATAAAGCAGCAATAGTTGTAGCAAAGAAAACGTATAAACTTGACAAATTATAAAGCATAAACCTAGTTTACAACTTCGTCACGTCTTGTAGAACGGGTTTTAGGATCACGAATTCACATGTATAATACTTTTATGATGATATCTTTGTGATGACCAACGAAGCGGTTATGTTCTGCACCCATTACTGCACGTTATACCAAGAAAATTTTACTGTAGAAATTATTTCTTTAAAAAATATTGTTCTTCTGAAATCTTAGGTCATAATAACTGGTTTTGAAGACGAGTTACGTGATTTTTATCCAGTGATAACTTTCATCTAACAGTAGTTCTATCGTTTTTTTAAAGATTTAAAAGATTCTGTCTTCTTATATTGCAAAAAAGTCATGCTCTCTTACGCTTCGTTGATTGCCACAATGGTAGCTCGTAATTGTAAATTATCCCTGTTTGTTTCACCAATTTATTAAATTAACCGCTTTCTTTTCGATTTTATTTGTTCGCTATTGATATTGATAAACTTTTCTTTTTCATTTGCAACATTATTTGCGCAGTAATTCAGAAACGTCAGTTTTTATGTAATTGTGTTGATATTGAATTTATAATATGCATATAATTTGTCTGTACTTATTTCCGAATTTTATTTCTCAGTTATTTAGTATTGTCGTCCAAAATGTTTTTGGTTGAAGTATCAACAAAGTCCACTATGAAGTTTCTCGCAATAAGTGTCACTGACTTCACAAATGTGCAAAAACTTGCTAAACCATCTGTCAATGTATACCAAAGCGGCCCGTTTACTTCAGTTTATTTTTGAAATCGAGTATTTTTAACAGAAATCCTGATGCACTCGTTGATATTAATCATGCATTAGTAAAGGCGTTATTATAATAGATTAATGACTTTTTCGGTCTCTGAAGGTCTACCTTCGACACATAACATTTGATATCTACCTGGTCACAGGCTACCTTGTCGATTGAACTCATTATAACCATTTGCATTCAATAATTATTCTGATATTATATTCTTAGGTTCTGTTATGAATGTCAAAAGTTAGAGTAATAATACATTGTTCTAACTTTTGACATTCATACAATTTTCTACTTCTAAAAGTACGCTCACATAAATTTGATTTTGGGTCAACATTTGCAATACCATAAGTTCTTTCATCATTATTGTGATCACCTTCTTTTGGTCTTTGATTGTTTTAATGTATTAACAAGTGTTTGGCGTTAAATGCGTAACACAATACACGTACTGTTTGTAAGTATGTACATAGTAATCCAAAAAGTGAGTTCATCATGAAAACATTTTTTTTTGTCGCAGCTTACTGCTCTGCAGTGTCTCTAGGATCAAAATTAAAAGGTTCACCACCTCGTCCACCTTTTGTGAGCTTGGAGCTTTTATTATTCAGGTAAGTATATGTTTTGTCTTTGTCTAGCGCATAGTCTGTCTCAACCACACGCGCAGTCAGCCGGCTGCGTTTGCGCAGGAGTTGATCGGATCGGAGTAGAGCAGTAAGCGGAGCGGCGCTGACGTGATTGGTCGCCGTGTCCTCAATGTCTCGCGTTCCGAATTTAAAAGAGTCGCGATCGACTTCACTGTGAGACAAGCGATGTGATTTGTTTATAGTTTTTGTTTCTCAATTAAACAGAATTGAAGAGACTTATTCCATTGAACTATGGTAAATAGTGTGAAGTGTTCTTGTGTTAAAATAAAGTGTCTTTTCGCGGAAGTTGCACCAGACAGATTTCGGCGGATAAACGCAAATCCTTACACAGAAAAGGATTTAAAATTAACATGTTACTCACATCATGCTGCAGCAAAATTTTATGTTTGAGGATATTACGAAAACAGCTTTATTAAAGATATACACTGTAGAGTCATTGGATTTTATGAGTATATTTTTATAAACATCGTGTCTTTTAGTCCGATTCACAATTTGAAAGTATCGTTTCGGAGGCTCTCATGCACTACAAGGTTATTGCAAGCCTCTCGTATTTGCGTGCAGTACCCGTGTGGCGTGAAAGTATTTTGGAACGTTGTCTTCACAGTGAAGATATTTTAGCATATTAATGTCCGAACAACCTCGAGCTTTCTATGCCTGCGTTTGGACAAACAGTATGACATCACTGTCTTGTTAGACCTCGTCTTTTTAATGATATCAGCAACATTGAACATTAATTCTCTTTAGAGTCATCCTCATTGAATAATAAATTAGTGAAGTTTGATATTGTAAACTAAATCAATCAAGTACCAGTTTCATAATTAATTATATACCTTGCAAGTATTGCAATACGAATCAGTTCACGCCT
Source organism: Antitype chi (assembly GCA_947359405.1). Taxonomy (NCBI): domain Eukaryota; kingdom Metazoa; phylum Arthropoda; class Insecta; order Lepidoptera; family Noctuidae; genus Antitype; species Antitype chi. The sequence goes on from OX375826.1 coordinate 9,400,349, forward strand.
CGTTAACTTATTGAAATCATTGTTGCACTAACACACTTTGGAACTTGTTTATCGAGTAATATAAATCGATTTAATATGCGTGTACGGATCATTGTCACGTTTATGTATTCAAACAAAGATTAGAAAGTACAGATAGATAGTATCAACATACCATACATAGGTTTGTCTCCCTTGCGTGTTAACAATAGTGCACATAAATGATGTTATCATAATAATAACTATTCCGATTATTAAAATTATCATCAGACCGTTGAAAGTGTCTGTACTATACAAACATTTCGAAATAGAAACGCCAGTTAATGATTATAACACCACCGTTGTATTTTACGACATTAATATAATAATTGCTTAACTGAAGTAACACAAAACTGAAAAATCTGTTATTCCAAATTGCTCTTGTTTGTATAATATTTGATATGATCCTCATAGCATAATGCGCCACGAATGTCACACTGATTAGAACAGCCAGCTGAATAGGAGAAAGGGCTACCATTGTTTATGATTCGAGTAACCTACCGTTAGTTCTAAATAAATTCAGCGCGTGCTATTTGCGTATCTGAGTAATATATTGTAATTCTATCAATGACTTTGTACTTAATTGATGAGTCAACTGGTTTTACTGCTTTCGATGTAATTTTTGCCATTGTAAAAGCAGAATGCACAGAATATAGAATGACGAGTCATTTGCATTGTTTTGACCATTATCTATTGTAAACGGTAGTGCTGATAACAGCAATTTAATAGGTAAATACACAGCCACAGACATTAAATAAACAAAACCATAAAAATCTCAAAGATTTTAGGTAGATGACTGGTCATTTTCAGTCGTGCACAAAGATATTCTAGGAAAACTTGCTAGTGGTGCTTTATAGAATTTAATCGCAAAGTTCAGAAGAATTTATTATGAAATACGTATTTGCAAAGTTTCTGATCACAACATCATTCTTCATAAACTTTAGTTGGGAATATATTTAGCGTTATTTTGATTTTTGATAATCGGTTTGTTAGTGTTACTACTGAAGGTAGTGTTGTAACTTCTCTTGGCATTACTTAGTCTATTAATGGAAAAATTGTTAACCATGCATCGGCCACAATTTCTCAAGTTCCTGGATATGTTTCTCACGTATCATCGCTGACCAGCCCACTGGATATGTAGACCAATGAACTTGTTTCAACTCGTCTATCGGCTGATGTCTTAGAAATCGTTTCCTACTAACTCGATCAAGCGTTTAATGATTGCTGCTAATTTGCTACTATTTTACACGTATCGTTTGTTATTGTTTTCTTCACCTACATTGTTTTTATTGATTACTTTATCTTTATAATATTCTAATTGTATTTCTAGTTCATGGCTGACTTTCGATTCCATATCTCATAGAGTACATCTGCTTTAAATTTATATAGTGTTGTTAAGTTTCCCAGTGAAAGTGCGACAGTATTAATAACAATAAACTGGCCGTATGTAGCAGCTGCTTCGCCAGCTGCCACTCACACTCACTCAGCCCCCATTATCTAATTATTACGCAATGTAATTCCATTTGCATTCGCCTTATGGGCTCTTGAGGCCCAGTTAGCGCTTCCTCCTTGATGTAGTGGACCAAACTACTTCTTGTGCAATGGTCGTGGTTGCCTCCCGTAACGCGTTCGCTCTTGCAAAGTTTACTCATCACAATCTCCCTATAATGTTCCCAATGCTGGGAGACAGGTCTCCTCCCTGTGGTAGAGCCGGCCCCACATATTCCACCACGCGGGCCCAGTTGGTGGAATTACTTAAGAAGCATTGACTTGAAGGTCGTATAATGTAAGGCCTCTCTTAACTGACGAAGTTGTACAACGTAATCACTGTATGTATGAAGTTAAAGCAAAGGTTGAATCGGACAGATTGCAAAAAACTCAAGTACGTATGTAAAATATCAGAGCTATTCATTGCTGATTAAAATATGAGATTAACGTCTTATGATGCAGGTGAGGCACCTGCATCATAAGACGTTAATCTCAGATTTTACAAGCTTTTTTTAATGAATAAAGAAATAACCGTAAAAAGTCATGACACAGTGGCCTGTGCCCATCCATAGTGAACAGTAATAATTTAAAGTAAAACTATGAAAATAAAACCACAACTGTCATGGCTGACAGTTGTGGTTTTATTTTTATTGTTTTACTTTAAATTAGCAGCAATATTCATAAAAGAAAAAGTAGTTACCAACTGGCGGTAAAGATGAATAATTTAAAAGTTCTTTCTCATGTATTTCAATTTCACATGATTGGTGGGTATACTGGGTACTTCGTTAGCACTGCGGTTAACTGTGCAGCTGTTGAGAAGGTGCACTCGCTTTGTATCTCAAGAAAAATAATCGAGTTTCTAGACACGGATAAGTATAATAGTGCTTGCAAAATCCTTCCATTGTTATACATTTATCAATCGAACGCGCCGTTGTTAAAGCAATCATTTAGCAGAAAAATTGAGAAATTTTCACTCAGCCAATTAACTTTGTATACTTTAGTAAAAACTTAATTATGCCTTTAGATATTGAAAATTTTGCTGCAGCATCAAATCGCAACTCCCACAGATTGACTCGAGTAATTTATGTTCCTGATTATTACGATCTAACAAAAACAGCGAGTACGTCACATTAATCTCCCGTCTAATGACGTCCGACCGTCGTAACCTTTAACCACGACCAGTTGGGTCGATAACATCCATCCAACGGGAAAATGGAATTAAAATTATTAGGCACGACTCCTCACAGGCAAATTTTTTGGCTCCACAATGATGTAAATGAAGCGACAATAAGAAATTCGACGACATTATGAAAATCAAGCATTATCCAGGAAAAGCGGTCATGGAGGACCCGTGGCTGTCCATCACGGACAGGACTATGGACCTTGTTTACGCGGCTAACTGGGTTGGTGCAAAGAATCTCAGTTCATATAATGAAAACGATGACCATTCAAACAGCGTTAAATTCAATTCAATATCAAGAAGCAAGTCGTGCAGAGACGTTGGTCGTACTAACGACAAAGATTATGATAGCAAAACATATTCATTGGAAGATAATGAATATAGTTATTCTAATGATGTTCCTAATGAAAATATATCTCAATTAGCTAAGTACCAACAAAATATAGAGGAGAAGGCAAGAGCAAATAATAATCTACTCGCACAGAATAAATTGAAACATAGTTTTAGTTTTAAGGATATGCCAAATGGATATAGACCGTCGACATTAAGAAGAGTTAAACGTAGGAATTTTACTGAATGGGACATTGAATCATTCGCATCTAACAGTAAACAGCCACCTGTGCCCCCGCAACGTAAGGATTCTTTAAAATATGCACATCGACAGAGAAAAGCTGACTCAAAAAAAAGTTATTATCCATTACCTGATCCCGGAGCGGTTCCACCTGATCCCTCGTCTGAATCGTACTACGAGTACTACTCCAGAGTAAGTCAACAGAATAATGACACCGACAGTGATAAGTTAAAACAAATGCAGAAAGACACGAAAAAAGATAAACCAACTCATAGCGAACCAATAAAACAAAATGGAAATACTATGTATCAATTGATCAACTCTATGGCAACTTTGGACTTAAGTCCAATAAAATTCAAGAACGGAAAACAGAACGTCGATATGGATTGCGAAGCGGAAGATTTGGGTTTGTACATGCAGCCTATTAACCAGTCGTTATCTACATGCGATCAACTTCCTAAGCACACAACGCAACCGGTAAACGAACGAAATGGACGCATCGAAGATAATAAACCTAGCTTTCGTTCTAAATCATTGAGAGTAAAAAGCGAAGGAAGAGCGCCTCTTCGAGCTTATCTCGACGTGACCCAGCCTGAGGAGGTTTATAATGGAGTCACTGTCACTCAACCGAAAAGAAATCTGTCACCGAGCGAACAGCTGACATTAATGCAGTACGAAATGTTTAACGGAAGTCAAAGTCAACCCGCCCCGCCGATTGCTAATGGGTTACACTCTACTGATCTGAGTAAAGAAAATGACTATCGGACTATAAACGGTGTTGCAAAACAAATCAAACGTGATAAGTATGGAAAGCTATACAATACAGTGAGAGTGAAAAGTGATGATAGGTATGACAGATACAATGACATTATGTCTTTTGGGGCACAAAAAGATCGTATTAGTGAAGAACGTGTCACAAGTAGTAATGGTGTGTTTTCTAGAAGTGCGAAAAGTTCGTCTAGCGGGTCGGACTCGGATTTCTCGATACCTAGACCTAAGTTAATAGTGCCGGTACACACTTACGGAACCAGAAAGAGGAGGACGGGCAATCTCTGTCAGCGGGACAGTACTGCTACTGAATCGTCATTGGATGCGGGTATATTGTTAGACGTGACGCGTCTGGAACCAAACAACAAGTCCGTTGACAAATACCCCCAAAATGGAGATACAGGTAAATTTCAATAGAATAAGTCTACACTTACATAATGTAATTTAGTTTTATGTTACCTAAGTATCTATCTTCAATATAAACGGTTATCGTAGTTGTTATCGGGAAGTTATTTTGATCTCACGTGTGCTGATGTTGATCGATGTATGAACATGTTATGGCGACGGGACAACTTCGAGGTCTCACGAATGACAATTTTGATGACGTAATATGAACTGTGAAATACCTACGCATGTGACTCATTGTTTCATTATAAGGATCTGTTACCTCCTTGTGTTTAAGTTGCCTACGCTTTGTTTCGATTAGTAGCTATTTATGTAGCAATATCTGCAAAGATATACAAATCATCTTTGTAATCAATTGCAAGAACTCACTACAAATTGAATGTTGACTTCTGAACACTGTTGCAAAATACGATGACTTTATAGTCTATTGCGTTAATCACGTTTAACAAGCGGATTACTGGTCAAAGTGCAATGATGTGTGTAAGTACTTGGATGCTGCTACCCACTCTAAAGATACAATCTCTTAGCCAGACTCTTACAACACGCACGGGGAATGACAGTCTATATTGGTAGCCGAGACAACACGGCAAATTGATTAATACATTTCCTTTATTGCGACTTCGGCGGGTTTTCCTTTTAATCATTGCTATGATTATAAAAGTGACATTAAACTAAACCACAATTTAAAGAGGGACAGGACATTGCATCACGCTTATTCCATTTACGATCGAGGTTTTGAGCGCCTTGGCATATGTATAGGTAGTTTGCTAAACGCACCGAGACTGGCATATCAATTAAACTTGGCTACGTATTGCCCTACTTTTGGTTAAAGTCAGGCACGAATATGAGAATTAACATAGCTACTTGTAATACAGCAATTTGAATGATTGAGTACAAAGTATAGTTCTACGGCATAGAATATTAGAGGTAAAGTAATCTACACTTCAGCCTTTACCTGGCTGAAGTGTAAAATGTCATTAGTAATGGTAATTCCATTGTAATGCTGTATCGTATTATTGCTGCTAATATTATTTTTCATACATAGGTTGAGTTTAAAACTTGAAAGCACCTTGTTTTGATTAAAAACCAGTCGATTCCACGTGAATCGATTCATCACGTTTACATTATTTCATATTTTTGGAAGCCGTTCATTTCATCAGTAGTCTTATTAGTAAATATTTTATTCTGAGAAAAGCAATATTTATTTCGGCGATTTCTGTTGAATTTATTGTTAGAAAGAAATATTACAGCCGTCTCGAACATTGTTAATAACGTATTCGGCTTTGAAGATATTAACTGCTTGAAAAGACAATGGATCACCGTTGTGCTGTGGTTGTAAATTTAAAACCGACCTTGCTAAACGATTACGGTAAAGATATTTCAGCATAAATACATTAATGGTAGTTGAAGGACAATAGAAATAACAGGAACCTAGTAATTACTAATAGGTTCTCATTAAGACTACTCGTATGCATAATAAGGAGGAGTGGCTCTTTGCTTTTTCTTGTGAACCAAGCATTGAATGACACGAATGTGAATGTATCCTATAATGATCCCAGTATTCCTACTGCTGAGACACAAGGTCCTCTTCGAGAGGGAATGGGCTATAATCTACCACGAGGGCCCAGTGCGGGTTTGTAGATGTCACACGACTTCGAGTACCTATTAAGTTCTAGGACATGCCGGTTTCCTCACGATGTTTTCCTTCACCGTTCCCACAACTCGCAAGTCAAGGCCCTTACCACTACGCCACCACGGCTCCTACTTTTACAATACCCCAAGATTTTAAGGAGCTTCCAAGCATAAAACTAACACAACCAAAGAAAGAATGGTTTTACTATCGACGGTGTTCATAAACTATGAACAATCAAATAAGACCGACATATATTCTGTTTGCAAAAACAAGATCCTTGTCGGCAAATAATACCACATCTCCTGTTCTAAAGCCGCATCTGTGTCTTAAGGCACCAAAGTAAGATAGTTGAACAATAAAACGGCCGTAAGCCTGGACACGTATCCGAACTCCTGACCCCGGTATAATATTTCAAGCATTATGTTTGCAAGTCGCCTTGAAACACTTTCGATCTTTGAGTATTCTAAAACTTGACCAGCAATTCGCATGTCTGATTGGTAAACTAGTATTTTGCGTTTAGGTGATAATTATAACATTTGTAAAATGTTCTACAGGTTGTTTGTAATTTCCGTCGTTAGGGTTCCATTTTGTATGTTTTAGCTTGCAGCGTATTTTTTACAAATTTTTAAATTTTTAATTATTTAAATAAACCAATTACAGGCACTTTTTAATTGTCAAGGGGTCAGTCAGAAAAATGAAACTAGTTGCCCTTTCAAAGCGTATTAGTTACTTATGGAGAAGAATGGGCAAGAAACTCAACGGACACTTTTAAATCAAAATATTGTTACAAAAAAATTGCTTACATTGGCGACATGTCCTTTTCTGTCAAGAAACTTGTTTTTTTTTTAAATTTAGTTGTTAACTCATTTAATTTGTTCAAGATAGCGTGTCGTTTATTAAGTCTAGTCTAGTTTGAAAGTGTTTATAAACATCAAATGTGGCCTTATTTGTACAAGCAAAGGAATGTGCTATTACGGATGTGAATAAATGTGTAGTTCTTACGTTTGGAGTTAAAAATATTCAATTAGACGTAGAAAGTTTAAATCAGTGTAATAAAATGTTACGTCCCAATTTATCGTACATTACTTCCGAAGCATTTTACATTGTAATCATTTCACACATGATTTAGAAACTTGTAATTTTTACCAACGAAAGTTGTAGATAAGTGACTAAGTAGCATTGTTTCGCTAAATTTTTGACAAACCTCTTTATTTAATATTAAATTTCGTATCGTTTAAAAAAAAACTGACTCTTGCGATCAAAGTCAAATAAAAATTCAAATGTACTTATAAAATAAATTAAAGAGGAATGCACATAATTATGTGTACATTAATAATAATTTCAAATATTAGCTCATTAAGCTAGATAGTGTTACAAAATCACGGTTACATAAAAAGATTTGATCATGACTGTAATAAAATTGAGGTTAAACACTCGATGTCCTTGCCGCGTGACGCCGTGACTTCGTTAGCTCTGTGCAAATATTAATTTATGATATGATAGTACAACAACTGAAAATATTTGTAGCTTGTGCTACTTGATGAACCTCCAGACTTTTCTTTATCATCTTAATGATCGGGATCTTCTGTATTGTTAATAGGATCAATAAAATACAAATAAATGGCTTAATGGAAAATTGCGTTCAGAATTTACTTTAGTTTAGTGAGTTACGCTGATAACGGGACTAACATTTGTGTAGAGACTAAGCAACGTCACGCAGGACAACTGTTCAACTAGACACGGAGTATATAAAAACAATAATACAACTATGTATCGGTCAATAGGTAACTGTTAATGTTTTGTACTGTGTGAACACTTTCAATCAACAATACTTATACAGTTTTGAGTCTTTATAATGTGCACATATTAAAATGAGGGAATCTATGCATAATTTTATAGCCGGAATAAAAAAAATAAGGTTTTTTTTTATTGTTCGCTATTCTGGCCCCTGTGTAAACAAAACGGTGTAACTTTTAAACTAAATGATCTATCGCGTTGAAACAAACTCCATAATGACTGGAAGTACCTAATTAGGTGTCCTCAAAATTGAAAATTGTGGAAATAAACCACCCTCAATTGAAAATAGACATGTTGTTTTTAGCAAAAATTTGTTTTATTTTTCAATAATCTTTACAATAATCGTAAAACTTATCAATAAGACGTTTTGTTTATACTGAGGTCATAGAAGTGAACTAAATTAAAAAAAAAAACATAATAATATTAAAAATCATTTAGATTTTTTTGTATATTTTTTCCGGCGATAAAATTAAGCATAGATTCCCTCATTTTAATATGTGCACATTATAAAGACTCACACTGTATATACCAATCAAAACCAATACTTATCCTCTACTATAATCATCCTATAATGCTGTGCCTGTGGAACAGGCCTCCTGTCTATGAGAGGGAGTGGGCCATAATCAACAACGCGGGCCAAGTGCGGGTTGGTAGATGTCACATGTCTTCGAATTTTTCGTTCTAAGACAGGCCGGTTTCCTCACGATGTTTTCCTTCACCATTTTGAGAGCAGTGGTGATGAAATAACTAATACAAAAAGGGCCTGACAGGGTTTGAACCTACGACCGACAACTCGAAAGTCGCTGCCGTTACCAATAGGCCACCGCTGCTCATACTTACCCTTATATGGGCTCTATATTAAAATGAAAAACAAGAAATGAGTTGTCATTGTAACAACAATCAAACCCGAACACGGAAATCAATATGAGTGAGATATTCTTACATCAGAAACAAACAGTCATTCTAGATTTTCAGACATATAGGTTAGTAAGACCCGAGTTCACCAACACATGGTTAAATTTAAAACAGCCGGTTAAATCATAACCGGCTGATTAACAATATTTTGCTGTTCACCACGCACTAACCATTGGTTAAGCACTGTAATCGGATGGTTAACTTAAACGACGTGGCCAACTCAGTTTAACCGTTGGTTTATGCTTTCTGGTTTGAAGTTTTGCATTGTGAATCACTTTTAGTTATAAAATAAAAATGCAAGACGCTTTGAGTTACTTCTTATTTGATGAGGATAATGTGTTAGATGATTTTGAAGATAATATATAATTTTGCGCACTCCCGTATATTCCAAACACGGCACAATAATTTCGAGGAATATGACTAGAAAGTATTTGGTACAAGATTTCGTACATACAAACGTAGTTAGTGCTCTGGAATTACTTGATTTAATTGAAAAGAGGTTTGAATAGCCAAACACGTTTGCAGTGACTGCCGAAAGCATTAAATTTGTCAGCCAGATGCATCCGACCCCATTTTTTTCGGCAATTGTCGTAGCGTCTCTCACAAAGTAATGTTAAACCATTCGATCATTCGGTCATTTTCGACTCACTCATTCAAAAACGTTCGGTTATTTAACCGTTGGGTAGAATTGAATAGTGAACTCGAAAAAAACGCTGTTTGTTTAAACATATGTTTAATGCTAACAGGACGGTTACGTAATCAATGGTTATGTTGTAGTTGGTGAACTCGGGTCTAAATAACAGTTCTTAGATTTTAACCTAAGAACTGTTATTTGCTAACCTGTATGAATACTAATGCAGCAAAACTTCGTAAAGCAAACACTAATTCTAAGCATAGTGCTATTTGGAAAAAGCAGCAGTTTGTATCGTTATATACAGGGTGATTGGAAGATGGGTGCAAAGCTTTAAGGCGAAGATAGTACAGACAATTTAGAACCATTTAAGCCATGGTTGTATTAGACGAAGTCTTACCAAATATTTTTAACCAAATTTTTAAGTTTTTTTTCGGAAATTCTCAAAATTTAATGTAAACTCCATAATTATGGCCAAATTGAATGATAAATGAATTCATTTTTTATTTATTTAATTAAAGTAATGTGTAAGCAATCAAGCAAAACATGTTTTAGGCTTCTGTGTCATTAGACATTTTTTTTACAGACATTTAAAGCTCAGAAAAAATAAAAAAATTGTACAATACGTCTTTTAAACCTTATTAAAAAAAAATTTGGTAAGACTTCGTCTAAGACAACCATGGCTTAAATGGTTCTAAATTGTCTATACTATCTTCACCTTAAAGCTTTGCACCCATCTTCCAATCACCCTGTATAATTCTAAAAAGAATGAAGAATGCTGTGATTAACGTTTCACATTCTCAAATTAGTATCTATCTCAATAATGTGATATTCCTCTTTGTTTGTCTTAGTATCTTGTTAAAATACTTTGGGCATACATGTGCTCACGTTTATTCATCAAACAAGCTGCATTTTCACATGCCTCTCTATTTATTCTCACACTTATCTTGTCATGGTCGATAACAGCAGCTGCTTGCAATTGTAATCTTTCACACTTGAAGATAAGAGTCATGAAACTTGATTGTTCGTTTTTACCACTACAAATATTAATTTTGCATTTTCGAGTCCGTTCACTGCAATGAGTCACCAATGTCCACCGACAATTTCAATCTTGGCAACCTTGACAGTATTTATTAATTTGTTTGATATCGAAATTATATTCCAATTGGAATAAATGTTGTAGTCAAACAAGTTAAACTAGGGCTCAGACATACTTTTGTATATTTGCGCAAAAACAGCTTGGTTTATGATGGTTAAAAAACTGCAGTTAAATATTCAAATATGCGTATACGACCGACTTTACTAATTTATTGAGTGGTCAACCAAAAAAAAAGTAGAAAATCGAGTATCAAAAGAGTATTCAACTGTTAACCGGGGTATATCGTGTGGCAAGTAGCCCTAAGATCCAAAGCAATTAGCCTCAATAAATCATAATCTATATCTATCCAGCTTTATGTTTATTTATGTTTAAGCAAACAGTTTAATTGCACTTCTAAATGTACTGACATAAATTTTATAAAAGACCTAATTATTGTGTTCGTTTGTACAATTTCTAAACTAGTTCTATATACGTACAATTCGTAGAACATAATTCTGTCCAGCTAATGACGTATGTTCGTTTGTTTTATGATTTTCACCTGCAAATCATGGAATATTGAGTTTTTAGATTGAACTTATGAGAGGTATGATGCAACGACAGTTGGCTACACAAAACGAGGTTCAGAAAATAGGTTTCTTCATAAATCCTAATAGTAATCATAAACTAGTAACATGCCGTGGTTGTATTTTTCCAATCGATTTTCAAAATGACCGCTTCTCCTACAGAGGGCCGCGTGGAAGTATCCCGGGAGAACAAATACCTCAGCACGATGGCACCTGGCAAGGTGTTCGGCGAGCTGGCCATCCTCTACAACTGCAAACGTACGGCCACCATCAAGGCCGCCACGGACTGCAGACTATGGGCCATCGAACGCCAGTGCTTCCAGACCATCATGATGCGCACTGGGCTCATACGCCAAGCCGAATATACTGACTTCCTTAAGAGGTAAGAACCAAATATATTTTTCTGCTTATTAGTAACAGCCATCTTCATTGTCCATTTAAGCTTCAATGGTATATTGGGTATCATTAATAGCTTTAATATGCCATCCTGATAATGGACAAAAGTTTAATCCTCGTTATTTGGTGGGCCAGCTGTGGGTGGCGTCTAGTAAGCCGTTACTTACTCATTTATAGTCCATATTGGCTTCAAAAGTCTCTGTCTTCAGGTTTCTAAACTGACACCATTTTACTGAAACAATCTCATTTTGACTTTAATGCTTTGGGAACAGAACTAATATTTCGTCAGAATCGCAATCATTTATTTCAAGCGTATGAGAAAGAATCAATACTTCTGTATCATTCATACCTTACACATCAACAACTTATAACAACATCAGAAGTAGAAATCTTGGTATAGAAATAGCTCACTTTCCAGTGCATTTGTTTTTAATTTAGATATAACCTAGATAGGCGTGCTCTCTTCATAAATTGCAATAAAATTGCCATGATGTTCTTTTTATGGCGACATCAATATTTCTATGACTTACGAAGAAATACGAATCATTGTGTGAAAGGTCTGAGCTATATCTTAAAATAAAATGGCGGATCATTCACACTTGGCACAGAAGTCTGCATATTAATATTCGCTTTTTTTTGTAAATCTTGAGCTTTATTTAGATGAGCTATTTCAACTTATCCTTCCTAAAAAGACTGCTTGTTTACGATATCGGGGCCAGTAACCCCGCAGTGTGTTAACTCCACTGACAAACAAAATGTTCAACATGTTCACATTATTTTGTTCTAACAACGATTTAATAACAAGTGCCCTCATTCCCATTTAACCACATGTTGCTAGTAAATCTAACTTCACATTATTCCTTCAGTAATAGTTGTTTTAAATTAAATCTTAGTGAAACTTGTGTCCCAATCTACGTTAAATGCATCTTTTTTTTTCATTTTAGTTCATTCTTTCCACTCCTTTTACTTTCAATTGTTCTTTGTTACGTAACGTACATTTCAAATTATGTATATCTTTGTATCGTATAAAAAATATATTTTCAACAAAACGTGCAGTGATATTACCCACAATGATTAGAACCGGTAAACATTCGTCTCAGTTTTAGTTCATACGTAAAGAATTACAAAGAAAAGGGACAATAATATTTATGTTCCTACGTTCACTAGCATGAAATCGACTAACAATGATGTATTATTCATGTTCTCGAGACTACTGATGCCATACAACACGGAAGTCTTCATTATACCTTTTGAATGGTTTCCATATATCTGTATTAGCCGAACACAACAATACAGGCTTCCCTCTGAGAGCATTACCGATGACAGAGAAGGATATTGACCTCAGGACACTTATGCAAATGCAATGGGCGTGCAATGGCCCATTCTTCTGCTTTCGACGAGCTCGCACTCTTACAATGCCGTCTACAGAGCGGGCCTTGACACGAACCGTGTATGTGAACAGATTGCAACGCACGAATGTTAAATTATTAATAACGTGAACGATGTTATTGGAACGATCTTCGCGAGAGTTGAAAACATCAAAACATTTACGTTGATTGGTAACCTACATCCAAATGCTTGAATCGTTGTAGAAAACCCAATAAAGTCTGTTATGTGAATCATAAATTAAGAAATGCATAGATAGAAAACATCGTACAACTTTTACAGTGACGACATAAGCATTGAAATATTAAAACATTTCTGTGTTCTATGGCCATAATAAAAGTTTTATTTGTGTTCGGCTCGTGTAACGTGTAACTCTAGACAGCCTTCCATTTACAATCAAGGGTCTCGTGTTGTAGAATGCTTAGCATCTGTTGCTTTATATCCTACGAAGCACCCGTACATGCTCTTAGCACGGTGATCCATCTTAGTTGCAGCCATCATCTTCAAGATTAATGTCTCTATCGCGATGTTAATCTAAGTTGTTGCTTGCTGCTTTATTTTAGAACTTGTCAGGTTGATGGTAAGAATATGGTTGATTTCTCTGGACTAATAGGTAAAAAGAAGACATGAAATATGATCACTGCTGTCAATTTGGGATGCAACCGGTTCGACATAGTCTAGTTTTATTTTGGAACAAGCATTTTGGGTCACATTGTTGTTACGCTTTTTTTTTGCTGATGCATTTGATCCAATTCTTTCGTTCGATGCTATGCCAAACTAACACGCAACGATTCGCTTGCATTGAACGCACGAAAGCAATACGCACTGACTGTTTATATTCATCTAGCTATCAGCCGGCAATAAAACAAAGCCATTGTTGGCGAAACCAGTGTCAACGCAACATTGCCCAAGCACTCGCGCGCAATTTACGAAATACTTACTTACTAGCCGTCACGTTTGCAAGTTGACATTTTGAGACTGCAATCCTTTCACTGTTCAGACGTAATAATCTATTCTAAGAAAGCAGAGCTAGCCGGTACATGAGACATGTATAATTTTTGCCCAACAAAGACGCGACCAAAATGCACGTATCTAATATTTTAGTCTGAACCTCTAGACTGATTTATTATCTCTGTTGCGCCATGCATTGTCATTGACTAAGTAGGAATGTCGAAAATCTAAAATGGCGGATGGCAGATCTATGGTTTTAAATACATCGCTTATCGTATTTGTATGACAATGAGTACCTATGCAGGCTTTGTTTTAGAATTCAGGAGATGATAGGTTTCAGATTTTAAAGTCCTCATACACTATTTCATATTCTGTCTTCTTGTGGTTTGTTTTTTTATCTCATTTTAAATTCCTTTTTTACTCTTCTTGAATATTTTATGTAGAATAACTTTCAACTTACTGGCATGTCGAGCCAATAGACATTCGATGGATAGGACTATCGTTGCAATGGCGTTTCAGTGAAATGGACGCTCGATCTAATGGCTATTCAAAATTGTGGTACATCGATGCTATGTAATTTCGGCAATCCGGACGTTCCATCTGATGACTTCGGGTAACTAGCCATCGGGCGAATGACATTAGAAATCAAACAGTAACCGCCTTTTATTGGGACCCCAGCTTCTTTATCAACATCTTCGAACGCCCCATTAAAACGATTATTTCCTGTTTATCTTTACAGACAGTTAAATTCGAGCGATAGGTATGTACTCAGTTGTTTTTTCAGAATGATGATAAATGTAACTGTCACGTTTGCCGCCAGTTTGATATCATTGTTATTTACCAGCCATTTGTACGATTTTTGTAACGATCTCTAGTAAACATTGTCGATAACGTTCACCGTGTTTATTTGTTCGTGTAGTACTCAAATATTTAGAATGGGTTTGTTATGTTCATACACATTTATAATAACTCATAGTATCTTATTTTGCTTCGCATTATTACGTGGTATCTTCTGGCACTAAACTTTCATTGTTGCGCACATTAGCGATCATTAGATAATTATGAAAATTGTTTTAGAAACTCTATCCGAAGAACGCGATGAAAACGTTTTGATGTAATATTGAATGCTCCGTTAATCTTGTAATACGTGTAGATAATCATTAATGATACTGAGTTTTCCTCTATCCAAGATACTGATCGTGGAGTAGTAGCTTCTGCCTCGACATACTTTAGTTAATTACCCGCTTGTGCATTAGCATCAAGTTACACGGTGTTGCAATATAACAACGCAACAAGATATCAATTTACTTCATGTTATTGTTACTCTTTGTTTAGGGAACCTCTGAACAATTGGTACTCGATGTCTCGACTTCTTATTTCTTTTAGTTAATATTCTGTTAAGTTTTTCCTCAACTTCTTCGATAAATAAAGTAATTCATATCTTTAGTTGAACAAAAAGTCCAACCATATTAAATTAATATGGTACCTATAATTTGATTTATTATAGCCTAACATTGCGGAACAAACCACTGTCAAATTGAGCGAGGTCACTGTCAGACCTTGCATTGAGGTCGAAACTGCCAACGAAAAGAAAAAGCTGCGTTTCTGTTTTATATATTTAGTTTCAGTTATTTTACACTAACGTTAAATAAGGCTTATTTAGCAATGATATATAATCTTTAGATGCGTTACCGGCGCTCAATATTGGCAAGATAAATGCAAGGTAATTGCCTGTCATGTTATTAGTCACGTACCATCCAGTAACGCGGCGTCACGCTAGTGTCGTTACTAAATATGTATCTCTTTGTTTGTCTCTTTCTAACAACAGGAATAGGCATGGGTCTTTCCTGTTCTTTGCGCACTGTATAAATGTATGTACTAGGTAGTAGGTAGCTACATTCATGGTTTACGCTGTTTTTGAGTGCTCTTATGTTCGTGAATGATGCGTTTATTTATAATATGTCATTGTTATTTGGTTGATTTTTTTGAATGCTATCAGATTTATTTATTCATTTATGTATCATGTTCTAAGAACCACGTTTGCTATGATAAATCATTCTCAATGCTTAGAATGTAGCTCGAACTTACGCAACTGTATTTTTTTTACCAGCCAGCACAATAAATATTGACATAATAAATAACATACTTTTGAACCAAAGAGTATTGACCGTGAAAAGTGATATGATTGAAGCAATTTTCATTCGCACTCACTGTGACGCACAGTTAGAATAATATTGTACTGTTCTGCCGACTACTCTTTTATGTGGGTTTAATTGTCTGATAAGTGGTGCACTGCCATTCCGCAGCTGTAGAGAGAGACATTAAATTGCAACCAATAAAACAGTTTGAGATCTTTATTTTATTGCAATAACCCGTTAATGCTAAAAATTGTTGTAGAGAAGTTATTATTGCTTAGAAACTAGCTGGTCAACAGTATTAAAAACAAAATGTCAAAGGTATAGTCGCTGGGCATGCCACGTTAGCGGCGATAAGTACCTTCTTTGAGGAGTGGCTTGAGAGGCAGCACGTCTTCCTCACTTTCCGCCTGACGCAGGTCTTCACCGGACACGGTTGTTTCGGGAGGTTCCTGTTTTGGATAAGGCGCGGGCGTGGGCGCGGCGCGGGCGCTTCCACGCCCGGGTGTTTCCACTGCGAAGGTCACCCTGAGGACACGGTGGAGCATACGGTGGAGGTGTGCCTGGCTTGGGCGGAGCACCGCCGTGTCCTCGTGGAGGCAATCGGCGGCGGCGATCTCTCGCGTCCGGCCCTGGTCCAGGCCATGGTACGGAGCGAGAGTGCATGGGTAGCCGTCACCCTCTTCTGCTAAGCAGTAATGCTCGCGAAGAGGGAAGCGGCACACGTGAGGGAGAGACAGTACATGCGCTCTCACGGCCGTAGTCGCCGTAGGAGACGCCCTAGGCGTCAAGAATCCCAGGCTGATTCCCGGCCACCGTAGGCGCGGGCTTGCGGACGGCGAGTAATGTGTAGGTCGCTGTCCGGTAAGAACCAAGCCCGGGTCGACGGCGCGTTGTGTTCTACACGCGCCTCAAAGAGATGTCAGCATCAACTGATGGGGCCCGCAAGGGCCGATGCCTGCCAGGGGTGCGGGTTGTTCGAAAGAGATACCGCGACCCCTGGCACACAGGCAACTGTGGGAATACGTGTGGATTTCAGTCAGTAAAAGTCTGACACGCCCTCCTGCTCCACCCAGAGCGGGAGAAGTTATTTTATGATTTCCCAGCCAAAAAAAAAAGGTATAGTCGCCAAAATAACTATATTATGTCTTACCCATATTTTTCGTTGTGCAGTTAGTAGCATTGCAAAAGTATCTACATAGTACCAAAATCAAATTCTAAAATCCATTTTTGACTTGCCTACCTCACTTATACATATAAAGGTATACAACTATACATTACATGACTCAACTCAAGGAAACCTCGCAATGTTGATCAGCAACCTTTCTGCGTTCACTTTCAACCGAATAGCTTGTAGAATTGATTTAATATGCACACAACTAGGTGGAAGTAAATTGACTGCACGATTGGTAAAGTTACATAAGTCAAATTCAACAATAATTATCAAAGACATCAATAGTAAAAGACCATTTTCTTAAATGTAAGATTTGTTTTACAAGTATCTTGGTATTGTGGAAAATATAAATAGTCTAAAAACTAAGTAACCGCATAGCAGCAATAGTTTTTTATAGAAACAAGTTTCACACCATAATAACATTGACAACCATACTTGTTTATTTTATAGCGCAGCGGACAAATTCCATAATACGCTATCGGCCCAACACTTTCTCCTCTCAAACGTAACAGTAAGCCTACTTTTTCTGGTGACATAATCTGTGGTCCAATTTTAACAGTTCTGCTTCTTTTTCAACAGCGTGCCGATCTTCAAAGATCTGCCTGAAGACACACTGATCAAGATCTCTGATGTACTAGAGGAGACTCATTACCAGAATGGCGATTACATCATTAGGCAGGGTGCCCGTGGTGACACCTTCTTCATCATTTCTAAAGGACAGGTAAGTTTCTTGATTCCATTTTATTACTAAATAATCAACTCTTTTCGTCTTAACTGGGCCTGTTTTAAATATATATTGACTTGTAGTTCCTTTTAAAATAAATATCTGAGCTATGGAGGAGATCACTTTCATATTCATCAAGTAGTTCCAAAGCGTTATTCGGATACATAGACAGGCGTGGCCGAGTAACTACGTTCACACCATTATTTGATTCTGTTATCCCGGAACTTCGATTATCCAATTAACATTTTGATGTTTCGAATTAGCACAGTATTTTATATTGCGTTGTTGCAATTGGCATAATCAATCTATACGGCTTAACTAATATTTAACTGCTCTACAGATAGTTAAACAAAAATTATTATACTAGCATAACAGCATTTTGTTACTATGTAACTTATCATTAATACATGGTTATGTTTTTAACAAATGCAACTTGAAGAATACTGTATTATTTCTAGTATAATGTTAATTGGAATAATTATAATCATTTATAATCAATAATTAATTTCATCGCAGACGCATTATCATATTTGTCGTTACATGTGGTTATAAATAGAAACGATTAGTCATAGTCTTACAAAATCGATTAATAATACTGGTTTTTTGCAAAACTTATCGATTTTTTATTCTAATCACTACCAAAAATTACTTATGGAAATTATGACGCTTACATAGATGGTATTCTAAAGCTACTGACGCTTTAACTACTTTCTAATTCGATGTTTAAAAGAAATAAATTACATACTTCTTATGATCATTCCACAGAAAGAACATTAGTTCGACAATCACTTTGTCATCTACTAATACATTTTCGAGTAAGTGGGTATTTGTCATCTTGTGGTCATTTATTACGATGACATGGAAAGAAATCTGTTCCATACATAAAATGAAGATGTTCACTAAGCTTAAAAATTTCACTTTCGTTGTTTGAACCAACTTTCGAGCGTCTGCCCGGAGCGACGTGACTTTTTACCTTTGACCACGCCTCCGTGTTTTGTAAACATATCCGTCTTTGATACTACGTAATTCGATTATCTGTAATGATCGTTTCGCTTTCAAAATATTATTTATGATGACCTAACACTGGTTTTATCATTATAATATTATTACGTATGTGTACATATTTTGATCTTTGTTAGTCATATTTTTCTTTCTTTCTTTGTTTACTTTTAAAAACATAATTGTTTGTTAAGTATTATATAAACAAGTACCTAATTTCAACAGAAGTTATGTTTCATTTTGTTCTTTCGTCAGTGGTGTCATCGTCAACATATTTTTGCACGTTTAACCTAAAATGGAATCTAATAATTAGACGCTATTGTTTGCAAAATACCACCCAATGATTTTAATATAGTGACTTGTTTATAAACTGCAGTTTCGAAAGTCATAATAATATTTCCTTTATGTTGTCATGACACTAAATTGTATAAGCTTCGTGCTGTAGACACGGTGACTGTGCAAGAGGTTCACCTTGGCATTTAGCATTACGTCTCCGCAAACACTGATTGTTATTTCTGACCGGTGCAAATGCAGGAATATATTGATTTCACACTTTATCTACATCTTTGCTCAGAGAGTTGAAGATATTGGGGATACTTTACAGACAAACAAACATGGGACATTCAGACATGTAGCACTAGCGACTGTTAATAATGAAGCAGTAAATGCAAAATGAGATGTAAAGCTGAAAAAGGTTTATGTAAAAGCGAACGGATAACCGGAACAGGAACCTAATCATGAAATCAGGAATAGTAATTTTACCAAGTAAGGTATAAAAGCTACCTGAATTAGATTGTAATCGGAATGTAATGATGTTGTTTTAATCTATAAAGGACTAATCATTGCGATCGCAACATTGGACATTAAACAATCACCGGTGTGACTCAATTTTTATATAACATGGAGGTGGTAAAGGCCAAAAGCCCGGCTATTGTGGCAGTGTGGCCCCAAGGTCAGCGCACTGTGGACAAGCGAGAGGATTGAATGGCATTTTGAGGCCAGATTTTTTAACGCTTTGTGGGAAATATTTGGGCACTCCGAACTTATTGTTTGGATAATCTCTTGGTCTTTGTTTTCTGTGCATGGTAATGAATAGTACCGGATTATTTAAATTTTTAATATTATGTTGAAGATATTTGTTAGAAAGGTACATTCTTTTTACATCCGTCTTATGAGAGAAATTTATTTCCATAATCGTTTAGTGAGTGCAAATACATACATGTATTGCCTCGTGTAAATGTAATTTATTATTTATTTATTTAACTCTTTTCCGTTTCTGTGCATAAGTTTATTTACATAAAAATCGTAGCGAATGAAGCAATTTACCGCAACTCAATTAACAAATATTTCTAGATAAACTGTGAATACATTTGATTGCGGAACCACTCTATTAGTTGTTTATGGAACTCGTTTAGATTTTCGTTATCTAGTCTTCATAAGATAAAAATAAAACGAGTTACTGTTGATGACATTTACGAAAAAAAGAAAAAGATGTTTCTATATAATATGCGGTTAAATATACCGTTTTTAGAACTTCCACTATTGATTTCTATAAAAAATAAACAGGATGATGTTACTAGGAAAATGACAAGTGACTGAGTTCTTATTTTTCTAACCAAAATTATTATCATCACCGCGTTGCAAATCCGCAAGGTTGTCTCAACATCGAGAGCATTGTTCTAAAATCTACGAAATACCAAAGTTAACAATAAAGTCTTAAGAATGAAGTAATGTTCTTATTCTTCCCAAACTTTGATGATTTCATTATTACGACCGAAATGTTCCCAATTTTTTAAGTAATTTTGTTTGGTAACCTGTTGAATATTCACATAGTCAATAGAGTCACACAACTTGGTAACTTCATCGAGTGAAGGAGTTACATTACGTGATATAAGTACCTACCTATGTCCGTCTGTACCAATATGCTAATTAAATTATTTAGAACAAACATTACGGATCGGTGATTATTTGTGTTGCTGAAGCATTAAATACCGGTTAATTAGATGAACATTAAAGCAACTGCACCTAAACACTGATTGGGACACCATAAATTAACAAGTACTTATGATGACTAACATATAATATAATTGCAAAGCGCGAACTTCAGCTTTCTGAATAGGTAAAGGTATACGAATGAGAGTAACTGCGTCAAAAAAATTATAGTAAAAATTTTATAGATATAAGCAGGGAAGCTTGCATAGCACAAAAGTGAAGAGTATTGGTAATAAATAACTCACATAATTATGTTCTGCGTAGTGCGTGCTTTGATACATCCACTGGCACCTTACGGTACAGGACCTTACCTGAACGCTAGTTCTGAACATTCTGAACTTGAGGCTAAATTCTGGGCTGAAATTTGATTGCCACAGACACCAAGAAAACTAAAATACCACCCAGTTATGATTGTTTCAAAACCAATAGATTGTATGACCACAGACCATTCGTTACACCAAATGATTGGATAGATCATTTGTTACACTTCTAAGAAATAAACACTTATAAAAGCGAGCACCTTTTAAACCAGTGAGGTGTGACAAAAGTTCTCGTTTTGTTGGTCTTGTAAAATTAACCGGATGACTTCATCGTCCTCTTCTGTTACTCAAAGTTACATTATCTCTTCTATTTCCGTTGTTATCTCACCAATGTTTGTATGGCTTTTAGTTTTTACACTATTTTTCTAAACTTGGTTCTTATTTGATTTAACTGGGTCGTAAAACAGTTTCCGTTCTACATAGATAGACATCAGAAAGATAGGCTAGTGTTTACTCTCATGACTTTCGTCAAACAGTTTATAGGGTCTTGTACTATTACCATGTATGCACTGTTCCTAAAATAGAACTGTGTATGTTTTTAATTCGTAGTGAGTGAGGTGTGAACGTTTCGGCTATTATTGTTTTGATGCACCATTGAGCATTCATCACGTCTCGCTCTATTGTTGCTGAGTTCCTATTTTATTTTGTTATTTATGTACTATGGATGAACAGTTAGATACGTGATTTAGTTTGCCGATAAAGGTTGATTCCACATTGTTTGTAACCGTTGGTTGATCCAATTTTTACTGACTTATCTTGCCTGAGAAACATAAAGAATTTATCGTTTCCTTTATCAGTAGCAGAGGCTAATTACTAATTTACATAGCGGAACCGGTAATTACATGCTCGTGACTAAATTGCAGAGCATATTATGATGCCAGAACATAAATGCCCGTTAGCCCTGCGTGCCTTACTTCATGTTCATCCGGAGTTTAATGACAACTTTCGATGTTGTCTAAACGTCCGTTTCGAGTTTTATAATAACGGTAATAAGCTCAGCTAACCTGTTATTATGTTCAGCATCTACGCTATTACAAAAACGTCGGACAATTTTGACGTCAAACTAATTATGCCGTTTTTTAAACAATAGGAAGATTTAAAAATAAAGGCTGGACAACTTATATTTTTTATCTTCAATTATGCTTATGTCATGATTATTTCTTTTTCAGGTGAAAGTGACTCAGAAACCACCAAACAGTAACGATGAGAAGTTTATAAGAACTCTCACGAAAGGCGATTTCTTCGGAGAAAAGGCGTTGCAAGGGTAAGAAAGATGCTTTACTTGATTATAAGAATGTATGAATGATGAATATTGCTAAAGAAGAATGTATGATTGTTTAACATGAAGTTATTTCTGCTAAAGAAAATGTTATTTATGTCATTGTTAAGAACTTAGCCATGACTTTTAAACAGACATTAATGTCTTACACCAGGACCACCTTTGTTTCATCTTTTTAGATAGAAACACGATAAATATTGCAACTTTGTTTTCTGAAATTCCAGAGACGATCTACGAACAGCCAACATTATCTGCGACTCGCCGGAGGGCACGACTTGCCTCGTCATCGACCGGGAGACCTTCAACCAACTCATCTCGGCTCTCGACGAGATCCGTACCAAGTACAAGGATGAAGGAGACAGCAGACAGCGGTATGTCATCACCTTTACCTTCATTTGTTTGTTGTGATCTAAATCTCTTCTGCTAATTTGATCTTATGCTCAAAAGAGTCATTGTTATAATTAGTACAATTCTCATGACTAGAGTAATGTCCTGTTTATATCAATGTTAGCCCGTCCTCATTCAAATAATTACGGTCGGCTTAAGTAATTTTTGTAAGAAAATTAACACACTGAGCTGTTCTAAGATTCAGTCAATGTTATAATATAGTAAAGTTGTTTGTAAGTAAAATAATGAAAAGGTTTTTTTAACGAGTAGTTAATGATTAAATGAACAATGTAAATTATATTTTGATGGAGTGATTATATTTAAACATTAATTAAGAATTAATGAATGCCTGGGAGCCATTAATTCTTCCTATATCAAGTTCACACCAATCAGAAACTAAGCCGACCACGATAAAATCACAAAATAGATGCAGCATAAACCATTGTGTGGCTATTAATCTTTTTTGACTCTCGAACAATAGGTTCTGCAATATGACTAGAAATGATAACGATTTGTATCTTGATTTCACCGCCTATAATCATTTTTATTTCTTGTTTGATGCGAACAATACGGATTATGAAAGAACGGTAAGTTATAAAAATTAAGAAGTAATTCCTAAACTTTCTACTCATCAATGTCGAATTTAATTAAAGAGTGGAAGCTAATCGGTTATTAACTTTCCTCTTTGACGTAGAAAATGTGTCTACCACGGCATTGAGCGATAACAATTACGTTTCCCGCGTTTTTGTTGCACAGATTGTGAGGTGCGAATGAAAACAATAGGCGTGAGCGCATCTGGATGACTTAGTAGGTAATGGAATCGCAACAAAAATAAAAGATATGTCAATTAACTCAATAAGAAAGTCATTATCAAGTTGATGCTTTGTTGTTTAAGGAAAGCACTTTAGTATTTGTCATGTAGATTTTGATATGACAAATCGTTTCTGTCTCCGGTTCACACAGCTATCAGTTACGTGTCATATCGACACGTGTTTATGTTGACATAATTGGTATCAATAAGCCTCCTGGTTAACTCGTTTTGATTGCGTCACTTGTATCAATAACAAATCGTTTTGCTATGACAACTGTGTATCCATTTTTTTAACGATTTTAAAAGAAATCAAATTTATTCAAAACTGTATGTTTTTTTGCTTATTCGATTTCAATTGTATTGTCAACTCAGATATTGTCGTGTTATTGTTGTGTCAAGACCACCTCCTGAGTCCATTCTTTAACGCGCGTTGTTCGAGGCCATTTATTGTCAAAAGCTTAAAATTCGATCCGCTGCCGTTAAAATAGAGTTTGAGGTCAGATTTCTAATAAACCATCAACTTTTCCAGATTAAACGAGGAATTCGCCAATTTACGTCTCTCAGATCTACGCATCATCGCGACCCTGGGTATTGGAGGCTTTGGCAGAGTGGAACTGGTACAGATCCAGAGCGACTCAAGCAGGTCTTTTGCCTTGAAGCAGATGAAGAAAGCCCAGATCGTTGAAACCAGGCAGCAACAGCACATTATGTCAGAAAAGGAAATTATGTCAGAGATGAACTGCGAGTTCATCGTCAAGTTGTATAAGACGTTCAAGGATCGTAAATACTTGTATATGTTGATGGAAACTTGCCTTGGAGGAGAGCTATGGACTATTTTAAGAGATCGAGGTAATTATAACAACTATATGATTAAATCTTTAAACCTACAAGCGTTTCCGACCAGCCTGCATAAAATTCTGGTTAAATTTTTAGGACAATTCGACGATGCCACTACGAGATTCTACACAGCTTGTGTGGTTGAAGCCTTCCATTACCTTCATTCGCGGAATATTATTTACAGGTAAGAACTTATCTATGACAAACCAGTTTTTCATTATTACAAGGAATGGTGTGACATCTTTACTAAATTTATTAATTAATTAAATGAACTTGATGAATATTCAACAATTCCGTTGAATATCTAAGATCATTTTCTTTTATTTTGTTTCCAGGGATCTCAAGCCTGAGAATTTACTATTAGACGGTAAAGGCTACGTAAAACTAGTTGACTTCGGTTTCTCTAAGAAGCTGCAAGCTAGCCGTAAGACCTGGACCTTCTGCGGCACGCCAGAGTATGTAGCTCCTGAAGTTATCATGAACCGAGGTCATGATATTAGTGCAGACTATTGGTCATTAGGTAAGATATTTTATAATCTTTTATATATCATTTGCATGAATTCAATGACTTTGTTTTTACCAATATCTCAAAACATTTTAAACAAACATTAAACTTTAGTCAAACGGTCTTGTCTGCCGAATCAATGTTTGATTAATGAACCCATTAATTGATTATCCTAACATTTTGTTTGTAGTCAGAATTAGTCACCCCATAATCTATTGCTTCATCGTTTCCTTTAATTACACTATCGTCATCACATTCTAAAACCCGTTTCTAATTGTAAATTTTACCATCATCTTTATTTACTTCATTGCTAACTTAAACATATTTATATTTCCAGGTGTTCTTATGTTCGAGTTGCTTACCGGCTCGCCCCCTTTCACCGGTACTGATCCTATGAAGACCTACAACAAGATTCTCAAGGGTATTGATGCTGTGGAGTTCCCTCGCTGCATCACCAGGAATGCTGCTAACCTCATCAAAAAGCTGTGCAGAGATAACCCTGCTGAGCGACTTGGCTACCAACGGGGTGGCATCACGGAGATTCAGAAACACAAGTAAGTTTGAATCTCTAAACTCTCTAAGTAGATCAGTAAAACAGGAAACAGTTACAGATGTAGAGTAATAAGAAACTTTAACAATTTTAGGTACTTAAGAAGAAATGTTAATGAGAAAATTGAAGTACATTTGAATGACATATAAGATACATACAGTGTCAGAGACATTGACGCACAAACTGTAACTACGGTAGACATTTTCGTCTGTTATAAAATAATAATAAGCTGTCTCATAGAAAAGTGCAATACCAATAACTGTTCCATACATTTTGGCGGCATAGGTATGCGGTTCAAATATATGCAACCGCTAATATTTTTTATTATTAACCGACGAAAAACATCAACGCATGGGGGTTCAAAATCATGTATTGAATCCATGGTAAGAGGTTGCGCATCGATGTCTCTGCCACCCTGTAGGTATAGTGTAATTTTGATTTTTAAGCATTTGAATTGTAAAAGTCAATTGTAAAACCCATCAACCATCAGCCCATAGCAGTCATAACTGCTATGGGCTGTTGGTTGATGGGTTTATCTAACTGCCAAATTATTAACAATTTCTATTAACTTTCAGGTGGTTTGACGGATTCAACTGGGAGGGCTTAGCACAACGTTCTCTGGAACCTCCTATCACCCCAGTAGTGAAGTCTCCCGTCGACACTCACAACTTCGATCAATATCCTCCCGACGGCGACGAACCTCCACCAGATGACCTCTCCGGATGGGACAATAACTTCTAAATTAGTCGAGTTAACGAATAGAGGAGAAAACTTTGTTGAAAACCTCGTCTTGTCTTATCTGTAAAGAATCCAGACTAGATTTAACTCCATTTGCAAGTATTGCCTCGATAGGTTCCAGTATATGCGTAAAAGTTTATAAAATCTTCAATTTCATCCAGTACGTAACCGTTATTTTACTTAATATTATAAAGAATAGATAATATGGCGTTCATCATGATAGTATATTGAGACGAGTAAACTGTTTTCTCACTTCGCTACGTTAGTTTCACGACAGTTGAAAGTTAATAATGCCATTAATTATTTAGTTGTTGTTAGCTCTTGCCAGTTGCTCGTCAACTGATAGTGATTTTCGGAGTCGGTAATTATGAAACTCATTGTGAAAATGATTTCGTTATCAAAATTAGTTTTACTATTTTTATGTACACTCTGAATAGCACTATGGATTGTAAATAGCGTAAATTATAATCTATTTTAACGTCTCATCTCAACTATTACATTTATTATTATTTAATTTTTAGTTCATTCTTGCTTATTAGTTCATTTCAATAGTAGTGCAATATCAATAGCAAGTTTTGGTTCTATCACTTTTGTACTTATTTTTGCCTATGTACGTATGTATTACAAATGGTATAAGTTTTATTCGTGTGCTGAATGAATGGTGCAGAAATGTTAGAAAATCTCGCAACATTTAATAAGAAGTAAATAGTAATAATTCAGTCGAGATTTTTTGCTAAAAACTATGCGTTATTTATTAACATAATCATGACTATCACTTTGGGTGATGGTCACATTTTTTTCACGCAAAGCGCGATTCTAACTCGATCTTCTATTGTAAAATATCAACTATAACCCTTTTTATTAAGAAAAGATTGAATCTATATTTATTTATGTTGACCACATATTGTGCCAATGTTACTGGTCTCCTTTGTACAAGTCATACGAATATAATTACCGTATTATAGTTTATGTCAGGGTGACCGGAATGCCAAAATATTGTGTTACCATATTAATTTTGACGATTATTTTCTTTGGATTTTGATATTTAATCATCTTTAGTTTTTATTTTGACAAACACTAAAATATCCTAATTTCCTGCCTCATTGGTAATAAATAAAATCTTGCATCAAGCAGAAGAAATGTACACCCCTTTATAAAATACGTCAATGTTGTCTTATGTTATAGTGATCAACCTAACTCCGTAACGCACTATCAGAAATCGGAATCTGAATATTTTTGAAGGATATTTTGCCAATCCATTGAAAAATTGGTCTACTCAACGACGTTAGAAGCGCCATGAATATAATTGAACTGTCAAAATGAAAGCCATTTCTGCTATTAGTGTTTTACGCAATTACCTTGCAGGTATCAATATTTTCGGGATGATTGCAATTCGGTTTGCGGCGGACTTCAGTAATATTCGAATACAATTTGCTTTTATGTTATTTTAATATCACCAGCTTTTGCAAGTAACGGGACACTTAATGATAAGTACGGCAGCATTTTAGAAAATCTGTAGATATAATGAACAAAGTAAAAATTTCATATCGTAATATTTTTGGTTTTCAGAGTAGTTACCTAATTAAGAGACATGTATAAGTAAACCGAAATAAATGTAAATTTTATTATTTGAATTGTATTTATTAAGTGTAATTGTAAAAATAAATGTATTCAAGAGTCCACTAATAGTTACTTTAGCATGTTTAGTTTGTCATGTACTAAACGATACGGCTTAATCGGTAGCTTTCTCTAAACATGACATAATTTAAGACTTATCATATAATTCATTTATAATAGTCAATTTAATTTTAAGTCTTCCATTTATTGACGTTATAACCGTCATTGTAAATATTGTTTTAGTAAAATTAAACGTAAACATTCAGCTGTGTAAGTTTGAATAACATTTTCATGTTTGGGTGATGCAATTGAAGCTATGTAATTAAAAAATATTTTTTTAAATTGTTATAATAAGAATACTTATTTTTGTAATCCTTAGGATTAAAACAATTAATTAAATAGATATTTTATTGATTTTTTGAAACTGTAAAAATACACTATTTCAACAGATCTCCTGTTTTATTGAACACAAGATAAAATTTGGAAATTAACGGCAATAAAACATTATCCACACAAGGGTAATCCCAAAGACCATGATGTCGACGTACCGAATATCATTTATTTATTTATAACATATTGTGGTGAGAGGAATCGAATTACCTTTAATATCACATCTGTTTTCCACGAAAGGGTCGGCAAAGGTGTTAGGTATAGCACAATTTCTTTCTACTTTAGTGCTAAAATCCAACAAACTAACAAAAAAAACTGACCTACCTTAGCTATCTATAGAACTACACGTATAATTTGGAACAGTATTAGGTCAATAAGAGGATAGGAATAAGACTGGCCCAAACTCCTCATTGGAGAGTCAATCTAAGGACATTCTTTATCAAAAATTATTTAAGTTTGCATAATCGGCCTAAAATATTGCCAATGGTGGCTGGTTCAGTCCCTTTCTGGGAAAGGG
The DNA here is from genome assembly GCA_947359405.1 of Antitype chi. Classification (NCBI taxonomy): domain Eukaryota; kingdom Metazoa; phylum Arthropoda; class Insecta; order Lepidoptera; family Noctuidae; genus Antitype; species Antitype chi. The sequence continues at coordinate 9,429,122 of OX375826.1, forward strand.
GCCATCCATAAATTACGTCACATGTTGAGGGGCAGGGGGTCAAAAGTTTTGTGATGTTATAATCTAAAATACTTAAACTCATTTATATGTAAACCAAAAACTTAAAAAAAATATTACTAAATCTATATTTATAAGGCTTATGTACAGACGTCAGCACATCAAGCTACCCCAAATCTGTCAAATTTCTTTGATAGATTTTTAACTTTATCATGTAAGCATAAGGTTTATGTTGAACTGGGAAATTTTGACAGTTTGGGGTAGCTTCATGTGCTGGCGTGTGTACGTTTTAAGTCGTCAACGTAAGCTGTGTTTTGATTTAAATAAAAAAAAAAATGGAAAAACTGCTGCTGTTTTAATTTAATTACTTCTAAATATAAAATTGAAAAATTTGTGACGTCACATAAGAGGCGAGGGTGTTTCACAAGTGTGACCAACTGCGACAAGGACAAGGGGGTGGGGTCTAATAACCTTAAAATTTGTGTGACGTAATTTATGAATATGGGGCCACCAAAGGGACCGGGCCATAATCCACCACGTGAGTCCAGTACGGGTTGGTGGATATCACATTTCTTACACACATTATGGTGCTTGGACATGCTAGTTTCCTCACGATGCTTTCCTTTACCGTTTTGAGAGGAGTGGTCATAACATTGGATGAAGATTGATACAAGTTTGATACAAAATAATAATGTCACATCTTGCAAAAGGTCATTTTGTTCGCATAGCTTAACTTTACGTTTCTTCTTAGCGTGTCGATAGTAATCTATATACAGGGTGAAATTGAAAACATGCGACAAACCGAAATGGGAGATAGTACTCATCATTGTGAACAACTTTTACTAAGGGACCAAAGATGCAATCGCAAAAAAAAAACATCTGTTCCCTACATTTATGTTCGCTTATCTCGTCAAAATGTAGGGAACAGCTGTTTTTTTTTTTTGCGATTGCATCTTTGGTCCCTCAGTAAAAGTTGTTCATAATGATGAGTACAATCTCCCATTTCGGTTTGTCGCATGTTTTCAATTTCACCCTGTAGAGTCAGCCTGTAGTGTAGTCCTGTGCCTGTAGTCTCCTGTATCGTGCAAACAACAGAACACGCTGGTCACGATATTAAGTACCCCATTGGATGGAATAATCTGTGAATCTCCCTACACCCGAGCAGATTTTCCTGACTGATTTAGCCTTTTTTTTTGGGTAGGAAATCATCAAATAACTTCTTCCTCTCTGGGTGGAGCAGGAGGGCGTGTCAGACTTTTACTGACTAAAACCCACCCGTGTTCCCTCAGTTGCCTGTATGCCAGGGGCCGCGATAACTCTTTCGAACAACTCGCACCCCTGTCAGGCATCGGCCATTGCAGGCCCCATCAGTTGGTGAGTGAGTAGTGGGTGCTGCTGATATCTCTTTGAGGCGCGCGTGGAAAACTACATCATCACTAGCGGCCTCAAACCGACCCATGTGCAAATGCTGTATATACTAGCTGGAAGAGCGCCACCAGAAGTTTCTGAAGAGAAAGAGCCAAGATAGTTATCGACGGACATCCTTTGCATAATAATATCCTCATGTCACAAAAGCTGAAAGTCGCAACATTTTTTTAAAGTGTGTCCTCTCACTCACCGGTGATCGTTCTAAAGAATGGCTAAAGCTGTAAACTTTGCGTTGTAGCAGACATAGTTGCGCCAAAGAATTTATACACGTCTCTAAATAGGCACCACCGAGATAGTCCCAATCTCCGAATCTGCGATTAATTGAATCAGATAGGTCCAGGCTGGACTTAATATTAAACTGCTTGAAATTATTTTATACTGCGAACAGAATTCGAGATTGCATTTGGCATTTCCAAGTTAGCTCCTGTATTTTCTGTTAGGGTGTGGTATAAGTTAGTGGAATTTATGCTATTGAGTTTTATCGACCTAAAGAGGGTTGGGTTTTCGGAATTGTTACTTGCAAGATTGCCATAGTTAGTCGAATTCCTAAGTCCCCTCAAAAGCTCTTTGAAGATTTGGGGACTATTTCGACACACGCCACTCTTTCTCTACTCATCATAACAATAATTAAAAGAGATCTAATACCGATTTAAAATCTTCTGCTGATTGTCTGTGTTTATGAATAAAATGAGCTAGGTCGCCCTAATCCTTGGCTAAGAGTATATGTATTACGAGACATGTATGTATCACGAATTAGATAATACTAAGAAATTGGAAGAGCAGTTGTGGCCCACTGATATTGGCCCCAAATTAAGAGTAGGTCGTGGGTTCAAACATAAGCAGACGCTTTAAATACTCGTAATTTTAGAAACACTGCTCTCAAAACAATGAATGAAAACATCGTGAGGAAACCTGCACCCTAATTGCGTAACATGCGATTAATCATAATCGGTTTCATTTTGACAGTTCAACAATATTCATTGCGTTATTTACGTTGTTGAGCAGACACATTTTTCAAACATATGAAGCAATGGTTTAGCCATCTGTTTCAAAACAAAACAGATTATGATTAATCTTGAGTTACGCAATTAGGGTGCTGTATGTCCTAGAAGATGAAGACTTGTGACATCTACCAACCCGCACTGGGCCCTCGTCGTAGATAACAACCCACTCCCTCTCAAAGAGAGGAGGCCTGCGTCCCAGCAGTGGGAACAATTGTCTCTACTATCGGGTGGGTGCTCGGTGCCTCCGAGGGGTTCCCACAGGCCGCAAATATAAGTTTCACAAAGTCTAATAAGTCTGTATGTTGCGGCATACGCCAATTGCATCCCGATCCGGAATTCCGCAGCGAGGGTCCGCTATCTGCAAGTTGTCCTGCCCTGTCCTGTCCGCAACTGCGGCGCAATAAAGTTGTGGCTGGCACACTTCTGACCGGACATAGGGGTTCCATAAATAGCTTGCAGGCTCAACTATTTTATACAAATGTAATTAGGATCAAAGTGCTTTGTAGTGATGGCGGTTAAAGGTAAATGGGAGTTTTGGAAGAATTGCTGTTTTAGTTGAAATATGATACTGTTTTGTTACTTTTTACATTATTTAAATAGTTTGTTACAGTCGGTTGAGAGATTGCGTTCCTGATACGTGTTAGTTATTTTCAATGTGGAAGTTTGTTTGTTTGGATGTTTGTTACTCAATCACGTAACAACGGCTGAATGGATTTGGATGGAATTTGGCACACAATATGTCCTGCACACACAACACATAGGATACTTTTTCCCGGTAGTAAAGTCTCGTGGTATAATGTTCGACCTCCATGCGGGCGTACCCGCTGGAAACCGCTAGGAGTTAATAAAGATCTTATTCGCAAAACACGTACCTATTCGTTTGTATGAAACTGACGGCTGTCAAGAAAGCCTAGCTTAAAATTCGCTTATTTGACTTTTATAAAATCTGATTCTAACTTTCACAATTCTTTGGGAATATTCACTAAATCCTAAGCACATTTTCAAAGAGTTTTAAAAAAGTGGCCCTCACACCAAACGCATATGATTGGACCCTGTAAACTTTTATTTTTCACCAGCATTTTTTTATGAGTATACATATTCAGCCTATAATGATCCCACTGTTGGGGACACAGGTCTCTCTGTGAGAGGGTGTGGGCCGTAATCCACCACGCGGGCCCAGTGGGGGTTGGTAGATGCCACATGTCTTCGAATTTTTGGTTCTTTTTCTGGTTTCCTCACAATGTTTTCCTTCACCGTTTTGAGAGCAGTGGTGATGAAATAATTTACACAAAGTTAAGTGCCTTTTAGGGTTCGAACCTACGGCCTACATATCGTAAGTCACAGCCGTTACCACTGCTCGGCTCTTTGCCGACTCTACACCCGCGATTAACCAAAAAGCTTCTCAGCCTGAGTAGAAATAACCTTAGAATAATCATAGGAACAATTACGGGCCATAACCCCCTTAACAAACATCTTCACAATATAGGCGCCACAGACAGCCCGCTTTGCAGAGGCTGCCTTGACGCCGAGGAATCAGCCGCCCACGTCATCCTGGAATGCGAGGCCGTGGCTTCTCAACGTGAAGAAATCCTCGGAACAGTGAGGTGAGTGAGGTCGCTCCGCGAAGCCTGTGAAGCTCCCAGGAAGCTTCAGTGCTTTTGGGCGGAGCTAGGCTGGCTTTGTTAGCCAGAATCCCCACGCACAACGGACCGAATGGGAGTCTACGTGCGGAAAAGGGAGTCCCATCATCATCATCATCATCATACCACTGCTCAATGAGTAGGTATACCTTATCGTTAACTACCACATAAATCTATGAAAATCAGTACAGTTTCCTCACAAAACGCTATTAATAACAGTTGCTAATTGCCACCTACCGCACAATGGTTGTTTGTTAGCAACCGTGTAGCGAGGAAGCGACACATTTTCGCGCGTTGATCACTCTATTCCTGTGTTTAATAGGATAATCTGGTTCCGCAGTGCAGGGGCCCGACCCCCGGGTATTGGTAATTCAATACGAATGATTGAGTGTATTGAAAAGAACAAGAAATTACGGGAAATGTGAATGATTGAGGGTTTGGTTAAAATTGTTTTATGTATTTTTCAGGTATATTACAGTAAAAATAAGAAAACCCCGAAATTCCTTGAAGTAATAGGAGGACTTAGGGATTTCTCAGTAACAGATTAGTGCCCATTCGATGGCAATAGGCTCGCCCCTATTACATGGGACTTAAACATAACTGGCGAAATGTGGGAGTACCTATAGGTACACCTCTTCCTAACCTACCTTTCAGTGATTACCAGAGGTCGGAATTAGATAGAGTTATTTATGTTTTCTTTTGTTTTGTTTTTTTAAAAAACGTTGCCCCACACTAGGAATTTCTCCTGTATTGTGGGTGCGTTTACAAACATTTAAAATCACATACACAAACAGCCAGACCCGGAACAACTACTTGTAGGTCATAAAAATATTTGTTCCGTGCGGGAATCGAACCCGCGACACGCAGCGCAGCAGTCAATCGCTTAACCACTGCGCCAACTGTGCTGTCTACTTGTACTTGCTGTATGTACTTACACTGATTTCATACAACGAAAGAATAAAGTGGATATGTCCCAAATCCTGGGATTAATTTTGAAGAGCAGAAAAATCCCGTGATCATTTAAATAAAAAGTTATTTACTTTTATATAATTTACTTTACCAGTATGCGACGTTGCTAAATTTCTATCTCTGAGGTTATTATAGAAATCCCGGGAAGATCCATATTAATATCAACATTTCGATGCAAGTACATAAATAACTCTACATAATTCCGACCTCTGTTGATTACAGATGTTCCGCAGGTTTAGCACGAGTAGGTATCGTAGAAAACCGTTTTGTCGACGGAAGAGTAGACAAAAATTACGTTTTCGTGTAGACAGTTGACAGTTTTGAGCCGAGACATGTTGACAAACGATTTCTATTCTACGGTAGAGTAGAAATAGAAAGCGTCATGCTAAGCCTGCTGTGTAGAATAGGAGAAATGATGCATGTTCAGTACATCCATTACACACTACACAATTACACATCAGCATTTTGCCCTTTGGCGGTACCTACACTGCTTAATATTGGGGCAATTATAGAAGAGCAGTTTCTAAACGAAGACCAGCGGCGCGTGGATGGTTAATTGCGTAGTTGAAGCAAACCATTGCGGTTCGCCAAAATCTGCGGATTCCAGAATCCCGCATTTTGTGTTGTAGTTCGGTTCTCACGAATTTTGGCAGAGACGTAGCTACCGCCGTATTAGCCGTATCAATGATACGAGGCCCCCGCGTTACAGAGGCCCCGGAACGAAAACTAGTAAAATGTTATCAACAACCTCAAATCCTTATTGATAAAAAAGCCGGAATGAAAGAATACCAAAAGATGATCGTAGTGCATCTATAATGCATCCATAAAGTCATCAAGTAAATGAAGCTCAGTTTACGAAAGGAAACTGATTGTTAACATTGAGGCTTCCACTACACGCTCTTGCTGAAAACCAGCCTGTGATTTTTCTAAGACCCGACGTCTTAGAAAAATCTTTAAGAGAACTTTTAGTTTTACAATCTGCTGAAATTAGCCGACAGTTTTTTCTGGTTTGAATTTATTATAGCACACAGAAAAAAAGGTACTTTTATAAGCCGCTAAGATTTACAGAGAATATCAAGACTATAAGGTTGTTTTTTTTTAAGTAAGTTTTACAAGAGCTTTTACTTTAATTAATCGTCCAAGCTTTTCTCTAAGGACAAAGTTATTTTAATTTAACCGTTTATGGGCCAAAGTTGCCATTTAGTAAGTTTAAATGCGTCATATATTTTTGTATCTAACTTCTAAAGTAATGAAACTTTTCCTATTACTTAAGGAATTGCTGAGTAAAGTTAATACGGATCCTAGGCTAAAGTGAAGTAACTACTTTTTTTAAATACAATTAATTGGTGAGCCTGCTTAGGTAATACTAAAATGTTCATGCTTTATTATTTTTAGGTTCATCGGAGTCAAAAATTATCCTACGGGAACGTACTACTGGTATAAAAAGTATCTAGGATATAATCTATATTTTTTTTTACACCGTCCTTGAGGGCGCATATACTGCCTCTCCCTCACGTGCGCCGCCTTCCTCTTCGCGAGCATTACTGCTTCGCAGAAGGTGACGGCTACCCATGCACTCTTGCTCCATACCATGGCCTGGACTAGGGCCGGACGCGAGAGATCGCCACCACCGTTCATCTCCACGGATATAATCTATCTGTGTGCCAAATTTCATCCAAATCCGTTCAGCCGTTGTTGCGTGATTGAGTAATAAACATCCAAACATCTAAATATCCAAACATACAAACTTTCATAATAAAAGTAGAAATAATCAGTAAAAACTCATCTTGAACACTTAGCTGAAGTCCACATCAGGTGGAATGACAGTTCACTTCAAACTCACTTGATTACGTAAGGTACCTACTCATCCAGGGGTGCGGGTTGTTCGAAAGCGATACCGCGGCCCCTGGCACCGAGGCAACTGAGGGAACACGGGTGAGTTTTAGTCAGTAAAAGTCTGACACGCCCTCCCGCTCCACCCAGAGCGGGAGAAGTTATTTGATGATTTCCCATCCAAAAAAGGTACCTACTCATTTTCTAACTTAGTATTCTGATAAATAATCAATTTCGTCTCAGCCAGTGCATCTCGCAGTCCCGCTACTAACTGATAAGTAGATAAAACTTGCAAAACAATTGCAGAAAAACTGAGCAAATACACTGAATTAAAAGATGAATTAGCCCGACTTTGGCATTTGCAAAAAGTTACAATAGTACCAATAGTCTTATCTACAACAGGTAATACCGAAACAACTTCACCAATCCCTTAATTCCTTTAACTTACCTCCAAATACTTACCATCTGCTGCAGAAGGCAGCGATACTAAACACATGCAGACTCGTGAGAAAGTTTCTGCAATGTGACTCAGACAACCCACATCAAAACACAAATACTCTACCATCTTCTGTGCAATCTTCTGCACGTGACCGCAGTTAATCCAACTGGTAATCACTTGGCTTAGGCCCGTGTTCTCAGCTTTTTCCGTCACAATAATAATAATATATTTATTCAAAAATTACAAGTCTTAAAAATATGTACAGTTTTGCTTAAATGTAAATTATATTCCTAAGACTGATGACGAGACGTGCCTGAACTAGGTAATCCTGTATTTCAAGCAACAAGAGCTAAACTACTCTTTAAAAGTTAATAAATAATCAAAAGTTGACAATAGACAAATAATTATACCTATAAATATTATGTATCAACTAAACTTTATTTTAAGAAAAATATAGAAGATATTGACATCTGCCAATCTGCACTGGATCCACGTGGTGTATTAGTGTCGTCTCCCTCTCAAAGAGAAGTGGCCTCTGTCCAAGGAGTGGGGCCACACATAACTATGAGACTGATAAGTACCTAGTAAATACGATTTGATTCTAAGTAGTAAGTAATTTCTCCGGCCGTCGCTTATGATAGGCCAGGGATGGCGAATCAATGGCACGCGTGCCTTTGGTGGCACGTAACAAAATAATTTGGGCACGACAGCCTTAGTCTCAGTATGGTAGGTTCAGTATGATAGGAGTATGGTAAGTTCCTCTTCTTAAGCCTGAGTCGTTACTGTCAGAAACCCTACCTTCACTTGATTCTATTCTATGTCATATGACCTTAATACCAGATACCAAATTAGTGCAACTTCTGCACTAATTTGTTCTTTCATTTAATTAAGGTGGTGTGATGTTGATTACTATATAATAGAACAAGTCTATTTCTGTTTGCATATAAAGACTACTAACACCATAGGGGCTAAAAAATGATCGCCTATGGCATAGGCCTATGGTGGACGCTTACGCTTTTGGTCGAACCATTCGGACCAGGTTCCGTGTGGTGCTGGACGTAAAAGAATGGCACCATCCCATTTCTTCCCATGGGTGTCGTAGAAGGCGACTAAGGGATTTACTAGAGAATGGGCAGCAGCGTTCTCTATGCATTTTACAACCATACTGCGATCGCCAACCCGCCTACCAAGCGTGGCGATTATAGCAAAACCCCCCTTTTGAGGGAGGCCTATGTCCAGCGGTGGGCGTCTTTTGGCTGACGTGTGGTGGTGTGATTCGGACCGGAAGTTAGATGCCTTTGATGTTTGTTAAAAGAGGAGACAAGATAACCTAAAATATAATGAATGCCCTAATAGGACTATAGAGGTATGAGGAACAGGGTGTAAAGTCCACTCATACTGTATAGAAAAGGGAGGATTCTCGGACCAGACGGGTGTTGTGTCTGGTGGGCAACTGCCCGACGGTTGATGTTGGGATGTTGTACCTATGCAAATCGCGCGGTAAACTTTAACTGCGCGATCTAGGATTTTGTATGACGTACGTCTTGCGTAGTTCGCCTGTGGCGTTGTAGATGGCGCCACTTCTCTTTTTGTATTCTTAGATATTGTTGCGAAGTATTTTTCTGTAGTGCCGCTCTGTATGTAGGTATTTATAGGTACTTATGTCTAAATTACATTTTCTGGCTCATTTATCTCATTTTACGAAAAAGTCATAACAGCAGGCCGCATGACGTTTTCTATTTCTACGAAGAATAGACAGTGCTTTTTCAATACAAAGTCACATTGCGTTTCTCCATTTTTGACATCGTACCGTAGATATTCTTCTACAATCTGTATTTTTTTTTATCTTTCGTTTCTAACGATCTTTGCCTAGTTCCTTATAAATGTAGACTATTTCAGAAGAATAACACACTGACAACAAACTTTCTACTTGACGGCCACAAAGTGTATATGATTATCTACAAAATCATGATTTGTTTAGAACGCATAACTGTAATAATTAATACAAAAACATAGCTATCTTCTCCTATTGTACATCATTTAGTTAACAGTCATGTCTATTCTTCCGTCGACAAATCGGTGCTCGTGCTAAGCCTGCTGGGCTACAACGGCCAAAACTTATATTACCGTCCTAACATCACATTTCAAGACTTTAAAACAAACCTTTTCTACAATACATGAACTTATAAAGAGGAACATGTTATCAGAAGGAAAATGTGGTCCTTTTCTTCCTTATAACTTGTCCCCCTTTCTTCATAAACAAGATTGAAATAACTTTTCTGTGGGTAGTAATTAACGCAGGCCTACGTAATTGGGAGAGAACAAGGGATCTTTGTTTACGTAAACGAAGCAACCACTGAATTACTTTTTTTTCCTTGAGTTATATAACTCAAGAAGTAAGATTCGTTTTTACTTCCTTTCATAAGTTTTTTACAGCTGGCTTAGAAAGGGCAGATATACCTATCTACCTAGGTACCAAACAATACAAATTATTTTGATGTGAAACACTTACCTACAATGTGAACCGAAAAGACAAAACAAAGTTAATTTTTAACTTAGAATTTTGACGTAAAGCTCGTATGAGGTATGTGGCCTTAAATTCAATCAAAGTGTGATACTGGTCTTTGGTTCAAAAGACGAGCAAACAGAATCTAAACCAGAAATGATTCTGGAATTATTTATTGTAAAAAAAAATACCAGAAATTATTCTGGAATTATTTATTGTTAAAAAAAATCTTGACTATGTTCATGTAAGTTAAATATGATCAAATCCATGACAGATAGGTATTAATTTTCCGACGGTTGTGAAAATTCTATGCTTCCGCATTAACTATGTAGGTAAGTTTGCCAACCCAACTGGGGTGAATAAGCATATACTCGCATATATGTGACGCCTTTGATTGGTGGAGGGTTAACTCACTTAGCACGCTACGTTCCATCGCGCTTAGCTGAATCTTGAGTTGGAAATAGTAGCTTCAGGCGTTTAAGACGATGGTCTTGTCAGTTTTCTGTAACTAAAACTGTAACTATCTCACCGTGCTATTCTGCTATTCTGTAACTATCTCACCGTGCTATTCTGCTATTCTGGAACTATCTCACCGTGAAATCTATGGTGAAGTGAGGTAGAAGTGAGCTGTCATTCCACCTGACGCTAGGGATTGACATTTAAAATTAAGCACTCACTTCACCTAAATTTTCACGGTGATATTTTTACAGAATCGACATATTGGTGCATTCTTCATTCAAACTGATCGATTTTGGGTTCTCATGAGGTTGAATTGAGGTCGAAATAATTTTGCGAAATCAACTACTTTGCATGCGTTTACAATGAATTGGACTAACCGTTGTAGCTATATGTTCTTAAATCAATCAGCCTATGTTCCCACTGCTGGGACACAGGACTCGCTGTAATTCACCACGCGAATAAATCGTGGTAATCAGGGGTCTCTCTAACTTCGTCAGCGAAGATACGGGCCCGTCCGGGAGAAGTTCGCTACTTCGGAATGAACCCTACTACCGATTAATTAACTTCTTCGGACACATCGGGAGTAACTACTGTCAAAACGTGTTCATTCTTAATTCGGGCCTCGAACTAATCTTATGTCCGTAAGTAATAATAATAATAAGCCCCCTAAAATCCAACCTTACGTCCAAGCTGAACACCTAGCTACGTGGGGGGCGGACACGCGTACTGTACCTTCATCTGTACAAAAAACTTACGCGGCTAACAAGGAAGGGTAACCCTTTATGGAGATGAGTAATAAAAGAATATATAATTTACGGTCGCTTCCCGGGGAGCGCCGGGGCGCATCTGGAGCCGATGCTAGGTGCCACAGCATGCGAACCATCGGCGGTGAGGAGTTGAGCAAGCGGGCTCCTACCGAAAAAATTGTTACAGCTGGTCGCAGTGAGTTGAACAGGCGGGCTCACTGCGTAGAAGCCACAGCCGATTCCACGGGCGATGATACCATTTCATTATTCTCATCCATCCCTTCTACTCGCCCCTCCTACATGACAAGAAGAACAGCTAGCTTGTCCACCACCAGTACGCTTGGTAGTGTTGTGCAAGATGTCAACCTTGACGCTGAGCTTGCACCCACTGCAAGTACTCCTACTACGCGCAGACGATGGACACCTGAAATGAACAAGTTCATACTGCGCACTTATCTTCAATTAACTTCACTAGATACAGACAGAAGAACTTATCTCGAACCGCTCCATCTAAAATTTACAGAAAAATTCCCAAATATGCAGGTTAGTCGACAGAGAATAGGAGACCAACGTAGAGCTATAATAAATAAAAAATTACTACCACAAAAAACAATAGATGAAATACAAAACGAAGTAAAAGACGAGTTAGATCAACTACAGTTAAACCATTTTACCCTGCAGTCACAAAGCTCGAGCGAGCTTAGACAACTCGTACTTACACCAACACAACCTACAACACTAGAGACACAAAACACACAAAATAGAACACAGACCCGAATGAGATGGACGAGTGAACACAATGAAGCTATAATGCGTTCATATTATAGAGTTACAGCTTTAGGCACGAATGAAACTACATACCGAAAACCTATGTACGAAGACTTCATTAATCAATTCCCTTCACTTGCTCACCTAAGTGAACAACGCATAGCCGATCAAAGGAGAGCAATAATAAACAATCAATACTTAAGTGACGAGAAATTAAATTCATTAAAGTCAGAGATATTGGAAGAACTAGGTACAGATAACACACGCAATTACAATAATGAATCGATAGCAGGTATTAGAAATATCAACAACACCAATACCCAGTTAACAAATAACATTGACATAAACTCTATGGAAGAACTAACATCTGATATACAAACACCGGGTAACACAGAAATAACTAACCAACAAATTAATTTGGAAAGGGACCCAGTAATAGAAGATTCATTCCAACTAGCATTCCAATTTTATAAAGACACTAGCCCTACGAATAGAAGTTATATTCCAAAACAAAAACCATCTAAAAATCTTGCAAGAATAATTAGCTACCTAAACAAAATCATTCTCCCTGAAAAAATTAACAACGATACAGACTTTCACTCATCCCAGACCATTTTATATTGTGCGGCATGGACCGTTGCTAAGGTCAACGGAGCCAAGATAACACTCGAACCAAGAGAAATAACCCGAGGTACAAAAACAGAATTCAAACCAAAATGGCGAAGACGACTCGACCAAAAAGTGAGCGATTTACGTTCAAAAATAGGTAGAATGACACAATTCATTAACGGCAGTAGAAGCAGAAAATTAAATAAACATGTAAACAAAATCATAAAACAATTTAGAATTCATACCGTACACGAAGAACCAAACACACAATCAGCACACACACTAGATACACTTAAACAAAAACTCTCAGTTGTAACAGGCCGACTCCAAAGATATAAAGCATGCACTTTAAGAAAACAACAAAATAATCAATTCATTCAAAACGAAAAACTCTTTTATCGCAATATCAGAGAATCAGCAGTTAACGTCCAAAATAGAAACCCAAATGATGATGAGCTTAACACTCCTAACTCAGAAGCCTTACAAAACTTCTGGGCAGGCATATGGGAACAACCTATTCATCATAACGCCCAAGCCGAGTGGATACAAGCAGAATTATCAAATAACACAAACACTCAGACAATGGCATTTGAGCATATCTCCCCACAAATATTTCATAAAGTTCTAACTCGCCTACATAATTGGAAAGCACCTGGGTCAGACCACATCCATAGTTACTGGTACAAAAAATTCACAGCAGCTCATTGTTATTTATATAATTTTATAAACACCTTCATCCAAGATCCTAAAATAATACCTCCTTATGTAACGTCTGGCACAACTTACATGATACCGAAAGATCGTAATGACCTCTCTAACCCAGCTAAATATAGACCTATTACATGCTTACAGACTTTGTATAAAATCATCACATCCTGCATATCCGAAATTATATACGAACACATTGACGCCAACAACATCTTAGCCGAACAGCAAAAAGGATGCCGAAAATATAGCCAAGGCTGCAAAGAACAATTAATCATTGATTCCGTTATCTTAAAAAGAGTTCAGAAATCTAAAACTGATTTATTCACCATGTATATTGATTACAAGAAAGCGTATGATTCTGTCCCCCACTCATGGCTATTGCAAGTGTTAGAAATTTACAAAATAAACCCAACAATAGTTACGTTTCTGAAGACTATAATGTCAACTTGGTGTACAGTATTAAGACTCACTACCCCAACCGAAACCACAGATTCTAGCCCAATTAAAATACAGAGAGGAATCTTCCAAGGAGATGCACTCAGCCCACTGTGGTTCTGCCTCGCTCTAAATCCCCTATCTAAGATACTAAACGCTACCTCATTAGGAATCCCTTTAAATTCTACTGCTACCGACCGGGAAACTAACCCACAGAAAGGCATTTTAAATCATTTACTGTATATGGATGATATAAAGCTTTATGCAAAAACCGAGAGTCAACTTAACGAACTAGCTAACCGTTAGGGCATTTGTGAATGTTTCTGTTAAGAAACATTCACAAATGACATTAAAATGGAGTTCGGCATAGATAAATGCAAAATAAATTCAGTTAGAGCAGGCCAGAACTACCAACACCAATACACCTTAGGTACAGGCGAACAAATAGAGCCATTGGATGAACCTGACACTTATAAATACTTAGGTTACGATCAATCTCGTCAGATACACTACAAAGATACTAAACAAAAACTTAAACAACAATTTCAACACCGACTCAATACAATATTAAGAACACAACTCTATTCGCGAAACACCATAAAAGCAATTAACACCTTTGCTATACCTGTGCTCACCTACTCATTCGGGATAATAAACTGGACTAAAACTGACCTCATAAACCTACAACGGAAAATCAACACAACAATGACTAAATTTCGCAAACATCACCCAAGATCTTGTATACAAAAGTTAACGCTACCAAGAAAAGAAGGAGGCAGAGGACTTATAGATATCCTAAACTTACACAACAGACAGATCACAGCTCTTAGACAATACTTTTTTGCCAAAACTGAATCGTCCCAACTCCACAAACTAATAGCACTTAATGACCAACACTTTACACCTCTTAATTTAAAAGAAACTACAGAACAAAAAAATGAGAAAGTAATTGACGACAAAACCAAATGTCAAGAGTGGACCCAGAAGTCTCTACACGGGAGACATCGCCAAGATTTATGCCAATTAAATGTCGACAAAGATGCGTCGAACGCGTGGTTAAATCGAGGCGAACTATTCCCGGAGACTGAAGGGTTCATGCTTGCAATTCAAGACCAAGTAATTGAAACTAAGAACTACAGAAAATACATAATAAAAAATTTGGCAACCGATACTTGTAGAAAATGTAATAGTTCCCCAGAGACAATCCAACATATTACTGGTGCCTGCAAATCAATAGCTCAGACGGACTACAAACATCGACATGATCAAGTTGCCAACGTCATACACCAAAAACTAGCTCATAAATACAAACATATAGACACTATAGTACCCTATTATAAATATAACCCTGAAACGGTTTTAGAGAACCCTACAACAAAACTGTACTTCGACAGAGCCATACTCACAGACCGCACAATCCACTTTAACAGACCCGACATCACATTAATCGATAAAATAAATAAAACTGGGTTCCTTATAGACATTGCTGTGCCAAATACGCATAACTTACAGACTACAATAGCTGAAAAATTATCTAAATACACCGAACTAAAAGACGAAATAACTCGACTTTGGCATCTGCAAAAAGTCACAATAGTCCCCATAGTGCTATCTACAACAGGAGTAATTCCTAAACAGCTTCATCAGTCCCTTAGTTCCCTCAACCTGCCATCTAACACCTACCACCTGCTGCAGAAGGCAGTGATTCTTAACACATGCAGGCTAGTTAGAAAATTTCTTCAGTGTGAGTCTGACACCTTGCACCAATACTCCCACGCAAATATAGTTTCATCTAGCACACAGCCTACCCATAATATTACTCCCACTCTTAACCCCACTGCTGGACACTTGGCTTAGGCCCGTGCCATCAGTTCTATCCGGCTAGGCCGAGGAAAACAAATGAAAAAAAAACAAAATAATAATAATAATAATCCCTTTATTATCAGGCAACTAAGGCCCATAGATAAAATACACAAAATTATTCTTAAACAATAATAACAAACTAATACATATTAATAAACAGCTTAAAACTATAACTAAACACGTAAAGTCGTCGGCATCGTGTTTTGCTGCGAGGTGTCACGTAACCGTCCCCGGAAACGTCGATATACGACACCTTTCGGCCAAAAGTCCTCTTTCAAGCAGTGCTGTAGATGGTGCGTTGGAACTCGTACCACGAATGATACGGAGTAGCTAACACTTACAGACTAGATCACCAGGGGCGGTACGATAAATATACAAGTTATATCTTACCCTTACTGTTTTTTACCTACGATGATACTCCGTCTCCAGGATGCAATGTCAATGGTCAGGCAGCCCGTCCATTGACAGTATAGATAATGATTTAATAAGCACCACTCTTAGATAAAACAGATAAAAACCAGCATAACATGTAGAAAACGGGAACTAAAAGTGATAATGGCCAATTTGCAGCGAGAGATAATCGTGCAATTATTTCGTAATCATTGCAATTGCAATTTCTACGAATATGGCGTTGTAGGTAGTAAGTTGGTGGGTTCGTATGTTCCTGTACATATTTAGCAATAAGTTTACATTCGTTATGTAATATCAGAAAGAACGATTCAAGTCTTTGGAGCGAGAATGCAACTAATGTTTTTTCCTTTTCATTCGCAATCATCTGCCCAGCCTTTTCCCAACTATGTTGGGGTCAGCTTCCAGTCTAACCAGATGCAGCTCAATACCAGTATTTTACATGGAGCGACTGCCTATCTAACCTCCACAGCCCAGTTACTGGGTAACACGATACCCCTTGGTAAGACTAACGTAACGACTGTCAAAGACCAACGGCTTAACGTCCTTTCCGAGGCACGGAGAGGTCTTGGTATGAAAAGATGGTCACCCATCCATGAACCAACCGTAATGTGGGTACCTAAATTATATTATGTAAGGAAACCTATAGATACCGCCCTGGGCTCTGGAGGCAAAGATCCTCGCGCATATATGGGAGTGGCGCGAGGAGGCAAAACGCCCGGCGTAGCTCCGCTGCCGCAAGAAATCGCGGCACAGCGGACAGAGTTCCGGAGCGATCTCATGGCGACATGGGGAGTGTGGTCGTCGCAACCCAGTGCTGGGCACGCCACGATTGCGGCGGTACCTCCCCTCTTTGAGGAGTGGATTGAGAGGCGCCATGGCGTCCTCACCTTCCACCTGACGCAGGTCCTCACTGGCCACGGCTGTTTTGAGAGGTTCCTGTTTCGCATAAGACGGGAGGAAAAGCCCGGGTGTGTCCACTGCGTAGACCACCCTGAGGACACGGTGGAGCATATGGTGGAGGTCTGCCTGGCTTGGGCGGGGCACCGCCGTGTCCTCGTGGAGGCAATCGGTGGCGGCGATCTCTCGTGGCCGGCCCTGGTCCAGGCCATGGTACGGAGTGAGAGTGCATGGGTAGCCGTCATCTCCTTCTGCGAAGCAGTGATGCTTGCGAAGAGGGAGGCGGTGCACGTGAGTGAGAGGCACTATATGCACCCTCACGGCCCTAGCCGCCGCAGGAGTCGCCCTGGGCGTCTGGAATCCTAAGTTGATTCCCGGCCACCGTAGGTGCGTCGTGTGTGACACGCGCGCCTCAAAGAGATGTTAGCAGTTACTGGGGGGCTCCGCAAAGGCCGATGCCTGCCAGGGGTGCGGGTTATTCTAAAGAGATTTCGTGGCTCCTGGCACACAGGCAACTGAAGGAACACGGGTGGGTTTTAGTCTGTAGAAGTCTGACACGCCCTTCCGCTCCACTCAGAGCGGGAGAAATTATTTGATGATTTTCCACCCAAAAAAAAAACCCCTATAGATACAAGGTAAGCCTGGTTACCAAGAGTTAGAAGTACTTATAATCCTAAACCTAATTTTGTTTACAAAGGGACACCTCTGGCGAATATAATCAACCCCAAAGGGTAGCGTAACAAGGGTCTGCTTTAAATTGAAACTCGAGTAATTATTTTATGATTTGATACAAAAAATATGTGAATGAGGGTAGCCATACTCAAAATTATTATAATACGTAGGTAGCACAGCCGTAGGTACCACACCTATTGGTAGATGTACCATTTTCAATCAATTATGGCACAGCAGATATATATCCCAATTCTTGAAAAAGGCCCTAATGAGCCGAGCAAAAATTAAAAAAATATATGTAACAAAGCTAAGCGAAAATGAAGTAGGTACCTACAAGGTGTAACAGAATGGACGCAAGACCTGAAAGTAGTTTATTCCTAATTGACTACTGAATCGATTTCAGTAACTTTGAATATAAATTTGATTTTTTATTATGTATTTTGCCATACTCCATACAAATAAGACTCAAATTTAAATGCATAAAGTAATGCTTGGGTCGACACGTTTTTCTTAATAATATCAGTTAGCTTTTAGAAAAAATAGTTTTGGTCATCGTATTATGCTTTTAACTCAATATGTACTCTAATTGGGGTGTATGCGGTCTTGCGTTAAATAATTTACTCGTAGACAGACCACACCGGAACACATTTTCTAAATATTGGTGAAAATCGCATCAAAATTCTTTGTGCGGAGTTTAAAAGAACAACTCGGTCACATAGACAGAATTTATAATAATAAGTATGTATTTATGTTCTAAATTGTTATAATTATTTTATATATCTATGTAAATTCAATTGAAATTCACAAAATTAATATCATTGTAATGTGATTCTACTACTGCAAGAGTAAAATGGATCATTGAAATCAATTAATTGCTTTCAAATTGATTCTGAAAAAGGGAACAAAAAATTATGGAAGGTACTTTAATGACCTATTTCTTGGAATCAGAAAGAAATTCGCGATTAAAATCCAATTGAACCGCCCAGGTGAACAGGCCGACGATCCTGAGGTACATAAGTGTATTTTTTTTTTCATTTGATGCTTAATGACTTCTGTAGTTCTTATTGTGACCTATAGACAGGTTTTCAAGGGCTCTTGGACAAGTAATAAACGCCGCACGGGTCGATCGAAGGTTAAGCTATCATTGCCGAGGTAGTTCATGGATGGATGGATGGATGGATGTCCATCCATAACATATACCGAGACTCCTCCGTGCTTCAGAAAGCACCGAGGAGCAAGCAGCTTAAGGGCCTACGTCCCGTTTGGTAGCGTAACACGGTCACTTTATGAACCCTACTGCTCATTAACGGCTTGTCTTGAAGATTTGAAAAATATATGATTTTGCTATAGATTCATATAGATCATTTTGCCCGAAGTACTTTTTTTGTATGGTTAATACTTTTGCTGTAAAAAAATATTTTCCAACACGCAATATTTTGGCTTCTATTCCATACTCCTACTAAACGGCTTCGTTATTTGGAAAAAAAAAATACACTGAAAAATAGATAGTTAGAGGTACCATAGAATCGCCGAAGCACAATTGTAAATTAATCAAAGGAATATCCCAATTTTGAGATATATATAGGCTCAGAGGTGCCCTGCGCGGGCGCGGGCGGCAGGCGTGCTTTAGCATACAAACGGGAGATGAGGATACTATGGGCCCTAAGCCGTTGGTCCCGGCTGTCATTTGTTCATCTTTGACAGTCGTAACGGGTAGTCAAAAGCCCGACAGTCTGACAACCAGTCTTACCAAGGTATTACCCGAGTAGTAATTAGTAGCGTACTGTATTCCGTGTGGTGCCAGTCGTAAAAGAATAGCATCATCCCATTTCTTCCCGTGGGTATCATAGAAGACGACTAAGGGACTTACTAGAGAATGGGCAGCAGCGTTCTCTATGCATTTTGCCACCATACCGCGATCGCCAATACGACTGCCTATCTAGGCAGTCGTTCCTTGTAAAAAATTGGTATTCAGCTGCATCCGGTTAGACTGGACGCTGACCCCAATATAGTTGGGAAAAGGCTAGGCAGACTGTTTTTTTTTTTGGTTGGGAAATCATCAAATAACTTCTCCCGCTCTGGGTGGAGCAGGAGGGCGTGTCAGACTTTTACTGACTAAAACCCACCCGTGTTCCCTCAGTTGCTTGTGTCCCAGGGGCCGCGGTATCTGTTTCGAACAACCCGCACCCCTGGCAGGCTAGGCAGACTGTTTGAGACAGGTTTTGAGGGGTAAATACTATTTACGTCAGATTAACGCATATGATTAGGTACACATACTCGTTGTTAATACCTAATGATAACTTTATGGTTTAGTTGTACGTTCTATGTTATTGTTATTCTTTTTCTTTGCGAAATTTATGCTCGTGACTATATACCATCTGCGAAAACCCTGCAAAATATGATTAAGAAAGTCGAAGAAACCCATTCTCTTAAGTTAAATCTTGCTCTTGAACGACAAGACATTAAACAATCCAACCTCTGATGACAAGTTCTCCAAGACGGCGAAGGCTGACTGAGCAGACTATGCTAGTAATTTAATTTCGATTGTTTTATTAGGTATTGATTTATTGTATGTACAGCGTTGTCATTTATGATTTTCATTACGATAGTCGAGAGATTTAATATGACAGTTACCCTGCCTACGACACCATCATCATCAGCGTACAGCAATCCATTGCTGGACATAAGCATCTCCAATTGCACGCCATTCAGCTCGATTCTCGACAACTCTCATCCAGCTGCTACCAGCCATCCTACAATGATTCGTTCCACCTAGCCTGAGGGCGTCCTACCTTACGTTTGCCGATTCGCACTCTACCTATGAGACCAGCGCAAACATAAAAACGCGGAATTTCCATCGCGTAGTTTTTGTCAAATTGTGTCACTACGCTTACTTACATTGGGCTTCTGAAGTGACATATATTCGACACACTTCTATAAATAAAAGAGACAAGTTCAAAAAGAGTTTCATTTCCGTATAAAATGAGTACTTACTTAAAGCTAGAAGGGACTCGTACATCTCGTACATCTCCACTAAAGCGAGGGTTAACCCTATCTCTGCGACACTAAAGTCGCGCGACTCGGTGATTTAATTTTCATAGCGTGAACTCCTCGGCTCACGTATGCATGCGAGGGTGACAGGTTATTTACATTTCACAGAGAGACCTCTTGATGCTTTTATAATTAATTATTAATAATTAAAACAAAATGCCTACGTGTCTCGTGTAAGGTGGTTTTGAGGGTGAAATAATAATGCAGGAGCTGTACTTAATTATTATTTTAAGTAAGGTTTGTTTATGATAGCAAAAACACTGGTGTGGGGTCAACAACACAAACCAAATTATTCTTACTTGGATACAGTCAGCTTCAAAAAGATGTAAACATCGAAACGGATACATTTAATATCTAAAATCTTTGCAAAAAATTGCATAATATTTCGTTCCATAATATTGCATCAATGTGTATAAAAATACATTATACATTGTAGTACATCAATAACACGACATAAAAAAAATATATTAATAAGGAAGACAATTAAATTAATTATTGTCGATCTACACATCTGTTTTAGGCTGAGAGTGACTCAGTATACAGTGTGGCAGGGACATCGACCCAAAACCGTAACCATTAATTCGACCCATGATTCTAGATCGACGACCAATTTCAATACAAGGGATAGGGGCGCCACAGAATTTTACTTTTGTGGCTATCTTCGTTTTCCTTTGTAAATTATTGTAAACTTAAGTGGTTCCAAATAAACTTTTATTTATTTATTTTTAATCATGTACTGAATCCATGGTGAGCGGTTGCGCGTCGATGTCTCTGCCACCCTGTATGAAATGCACGTGAGCTAAGCCGACCCTGCTTTAGCTGACATTTTTACCTCAAAATTAGCTAAAGTTCATGTCAATAACTAGAAGCCCTTACCAATTTGTCTCGCATGACAAGTCACCTGAGACAAAACGTCTTATTCCTATGGTCTGTTTCAAAAGTCTCTGATAAAAGTGTAAGCAAACCCTGCTCATGTTAAATTCTTAAACAATCACTCTCATAAGGGAATGAATAACACATTCATCTGTATTTTCGAAGGTTTCTACTATATATCTTATCTTTTTCTCCAACAATTATTGTTTGTAGTACATTATAATTGAACCAATAACCATCGGCAATTTGGGGTTATAAAAATAACATCAATTGTCAAACGAAAAACATATATTATTTAAGTTGATTTAAAATTACAATTTCGGGTTTGTACTATGTATTCGAATAATCAAATCAAACCACTAATTTATAAATGACATTAAAACTTGCCATGCACAAGTAAATTTTCTGATCCAATTGTTTACATTTTCAGTACATACTTTGGAAACCGACTATACTATATCGTAGATCGCAAGATATAATCATATTCCTCCTATACGAGAACTGTTACCGCTATCGTAACCGACTCATATCGATACCGTAAGCGAGCACGAGCGTGCAGATAAGATTAAAAAATAAACATAATTGTTATTATTTTTATGAATAATTTAATTTATTGCTGTAGGTACTTAACTGTTTGCAAAGAAATAAATGATTTGATTTGAACCTGGTGTTTCATAATATGCTGTATTACGATTATATCTATTGAAATTGATAATAAAACGATGTCCGCAAGTCAGTCCAAATCTCACACAGTGAGTCAGCCCAGAATTTGGCTACGAGCTTGGCACTTTCAGCAGTGTCCATCAACTCGTGTAGCGTGCAGACAACAGGACACGCTAGACAAGATATTAAATAGCCCATTGTTTGTGGGACAGCACCACATTTATTATTTACTAACTACTATTAACACAGACTGTTGACTGCGTCGTAAGTCTTGTGTTGGCAAGAGGGCAACACGGGGTGTTGAATTAATTCTCCGGTCGGGTGAAGTTTAAAGTAAAACAAAAGAAAAATCATCTTCGAAGGAATGTCTAGCGCTGAGAGTTTAAAATCGAACACTGTGTTTTTTCGACGCGCTGAGACTCTATCCTGCTGCACTCTATCGAATTCTCAATGCTCGGTACAACACCGAGAGTTGAAAATCGAACACTGTGTTGTTCCGACACGCTGAGACTTTGTCGCGATGCACACTATCGAATTTTAAATGCCCGGTTCAACACCGAGAGTTGAAAATCGAACACTATGTGTTTCCGACGCGCTGAGACTCTGTCGCCCTGCACTCTATCGAATTCTGAATGCTCGGTTCAACACCGAGATTTGAAAATTGAACACTGTGTGTTTCCGACGCACTGACACTGTCGCGCTGCACTCTATCGAATTCTGAATGCTCAGTTCAACACCGAGATTTGAAAATTGAACACTGTTTTTCCGACACGCCTAGACTCTGTCGCGATGCACTCTATCGAATTCTGAATGCTCGGTTCAACACCGAGAGTTGAAAATCGAATACGGTGTGTTTCCGACGCGCTGAGACTCTGTCGCGATGCACTCTATCGAATTCTGAATGCTCGGTTCAACACCGAGAGTTGAAAATCGAATACGGTGTGTTTCCGACGCGCTGAGACTCTGTCGCGATGCACTCTATCGAATTCTGAATGCTCGGTTCAACACTGAAAGTTGAATATCCAGTGCGCGATAAAATCCAGCCACGATATTTTTACGCCTGTTCGAACGTGGTTTTATAATAAGACCTCTACGAATTAGAGGGTTAATGCAGCAAGTTAAGTTATTAACAGCATTAAATCATTTAGCGGTTTAGCAATTACCATCTTTAAGGCATTAGGTTGCTGTCGGACTGCTATAAAAGACTACTGCACTTGTAGGCTATAAATAAAGTGCCACTAAACAGTTTATAACAATGCCTAGTACCATGTTAGTCAAAACATTAAACTGTCTTTTGGCAACTGACTCGTTCGTTGCCCTCTAGCAAGCACGACCCTCGCTATCCTATACTACAATGTGACCAAAACCAAGGTTTGTGTTCAACCGTTTGATAAACGCGTGCAATGAATGGATAGGCCCACTCAATGTGTGTGGTTTTTCCCTCAAAAGACCATTTCAGACACCAATCTACATAGTTTTCACACGATCTGACTAAGATTATGTCTGGACTTTACACGAGACTATGACCTCTAAGTTTGTTTCGGCCTTACTTCTCAGAGTACTCAAATAGGCAACGCTGACCACATCTAGTTTTAAAATATGAATGACACGTAAAAGTGTTTGTACAAACCTACCCACAATAATAAAATATTTTTTTCATTAACCTTATTCTTTTAATTATTTGGTGTCTTATCAAATGCACATAAATTCACTGAATATTGGAGAATATTGGAGCCTGTAAAAGAAAATGTACTGTAGATTAAAACCATATAGACAGGTAGACGGTAAAACATAAACATAATCAGCCTTTAATGATCCCACTACTGGGGCACCGGTCTTCTCTCCTCGAGGGGGAGTGGGCTGTAATCTACCAAGCGACCAGACTGAACACCAACAAGACTTTACTTTAACGGGACTCTGTGCCAACAGGACACTTCGCCGACAGGACGAGAGCTCATCTTTGCGCTAAATAGTCAAGTAATTGCCACTAACATGGAAGTAGCGCTCGCCGCCCGCTGCCGCGGCACTGCTCGCTTAGTTCGCTCGGCTCGCGCGCGGTTTGTCGCAATTCTAACCCTATCCTATTACCTACCTGATGAGCTCTGTCAGCGAAGAGTCCTGTCGGCGAAGTGTCCTGTCGGCGAAGAGTCCCGTCGAAGTAAAGTCATATCGGTGTTCAGTCTGTCGGCGTAGTGTCTGTCGGCGTTTAGTCGTACACTGCTACCAAGCGGGCCCATTGCGGACACACAAACAGCCAGACATACAGATATACGATTACTTTCGAACTTATAATATGAGTATGGATTAAGGAATGCTTACAATACTCATGTGATTTTTTTGTTTTTTAATTTGTAAGGTACTATATTGAATTGTCAAAAGCAACAGTTTCCTTAAAAATAAACTAACATTGTTTCCGTCCTATATCATCCTCGCAAACTGATCGTTGAAATCTTTTTGTTTGGTAGTCATTTGTTAAACACACTAATCAAGGTTGCATCACTGGTTGTTAGCATAACAAGCAGTAAAAGGCATTTTCCTAGAACTTTCCAGTGCCACTGTAACTTTCCGTTTCCCCTTTCCCTTACTACACATTGTGCATACATTTCCCTCCACACTGCATACAATCAACGCAATCCACGAGTCAACAAAATGATAACCTACTTGTTGCTCTATTCAATTTCTTCAACGTAATTTTCCTTAGGATCGAAGCCTCATCAACGGCTGACACGTTGCTATCAGCTGATACATTACTTAGACGGGTAGAGTTTCTTCAAAGAAGCCTTAGAGAGCCCCTTATTCTTGGCAGACTGTGCCTTAACAATGCCGAAATGCGAAGGTACTTAGGTAGTAAGTACTTAAGTAGGTACTATGTAATGAATCCCGTTAAGTCCACATTTAGTTGGGCATGATAAAGAGCCTTTTTTCCAATCGCCAGAGAAGTTTAATCTGAAGAATAAATACGCCAACTTGACATACTTATTTTCTTAACCAAAATTATATTTAATCCTTATTGAAAAGTTATCTGATGGTTGAAATTGGCCCTAAAAGTATTAAATTCGTCAAAAGCAAAAGTTTTATTAACCTAGCAATGTTCATAGTTTTTGATAAGTGATTTATGCTGCGTACGAAAAGTCACTTAGTCAAATGCGCAGAGATCAAATTGAATGATTGCAAAACCAATTGTCACTATTGAATTCAATTATTAACTCAATAAAACCGTCTACTGGATATGACACTAACTTTATTCTCTAAAGTCCACTTACCTACCTTTTGTTTTCATAGATTTTCCTTCTTTTTACACGCTTTATATTAGCTTCACTTGTATGTTTGTTTGTATGTAACCGACTCCTTTGAGCGCGATTTTGACCCACTTTAAACGGTCAGCTCCCTAATTGCGTAACACGCGATTAATCATAATCGGTTTCATTTTGACAGTTCAACAATATTCATTGCGTTATTTACGTTGTTGAGCAGACACATTTTTCGAACATATGAAGCAATGGTGTAACCATCTGTTTCAAAACGAAACAAATTATGATTAATCGTGAGTTACGCAATTAGGGTGCAGATTTCATTGAAACTTTGTAAACTTGTCGAGGACCGATGACAATTCAATAATTTAAAAAAAAAAATGAGAAAAAAAAACACCTTTTTGTAGTTAGCAGAACTAAAAAATAGAAAATAAATATTAGTTTAAAAAACTAAAAAACACGCTTTAAAAACCAAACTAAAAAAGGAGAAAATAATTTAATTCAATTAAAAAGCGTGGGGTGCTTGACATATTGATTATAATACCTCAAAAAGCACCCCACGCTTTTTAATTGAATTAAATTATTTTTTCCTTTTTTAGTTTGGTTTTTAAAGCGTGTTTTTTAGTTTTTTAAACTATTATTTATTCTTTAGTAGTATGATAATGAAGCTACAAATAAACGCTAAACCGTTAGGCCCTTTGTACACAGAATTATTTTTTTGCTTAAGGGGTCGAATTTGACTGTCACACGTAATAGAAAGCGATGGATGAGGAACTAGCGTGCCCTTATGATGCCTGTTTAATCTTGCTTTAAACGCAGACGGGTTAATGTGGTATGGGAACACAGACGCTCTGGTTCACACCTTGACTGTAGTACGATTGGTCGGGATTTCAACCAAGTGCGGATGGTACCCTGCAGTACGTCTGGTAGTCCGGTAGTAATAGGGCGATGGTGGTGGTCAAGGTCGTGGAGCTCCTGCGCACACTCTCCGAAGTACAGTCTGTAGAGGACCGACAGGCAAGCAACATTACGCCGTTTCGTAGTATTGCACGTTTATTCGAAGTGTTATTAGTGATCCATACAAAACTGACCACCGTGCCCACACACAATTGATGTCTGTCAACAAGCTCCCATAGTGACTTATAGAAGCTTGTTTACTGGTAAAGCTTTTTACTACGGATTTATACGCCGTGTGTTGTGTAGGCACGGTTTGTCAGTATTGTATGGATCACTATGGAAGCTTGTTTATACGCGTAAAGAAACCGCGCCGTGTAGAAAGGGCCTTACCAAGACTTATTACACGGATTATTAAACTAAGATAATAACATCATTACTTTTACTACGAGCTTTTGTCACGAAATTAAAAGCACTGATTAGGTAAAATGAAACGGTTAAAACTATAAATTTTATAGGGCACTAAAACTGTTTTGTTTTTTTGTATCGTCCATATTACAGTGTTTAATTAAATCAAGTGGCTACCCACGGAGATGAATCATTCGATGCTCCATAAAGAAGTGTCAGTTAGCTGCCAGACTCAGATAATAATAATAAGAAGAAACACGCAATCATTAACTACGTAAATACATCCACAGTTGATCATTAGTCTTCTTGAAACAAGGAGATCGCGACAAAAAGAGTCCTAACTCCTAAACGCACCGTGTCTATAGACATAACGAAAGCATTTTCCACAGTAGGTACCTACAATTTTCATCGCTCCGGGTAGGTACTGCTTCGTTCGTCAGTTCCGAACGTACATGCAGAGAGGCCGCACGCGCGCGCCGTCTCCACTCATCCTCGATTTACGAATCAAATGTAAACAAAACGGAACGCCATGAAATTTTGAATTTGGATACAATAAAAAAATTAAGGACTCAAGTTATGGATTCCTAGTGTTCGTTGACATAGTGCAAGCAAAAGTGGTTTTGAAAAACGTATTTTTCAGTTATTGTTTTAATAGTGTGTGTTTTCAGTGGGATTTTTAAACTGGTGAGAATTGTTTACGTTCGTTGACTTCAGTTTTTCAGGTAATGTACATATGTTTTAATTTTATCTAAGTGTTCATTTTCATTGTAAAAAATATTATTCTAGTCGGTAATGTTTGTTCTCACACGTGATTGTTTCGATCGACATGCTCGACAGTTTCACTCAACGATTTATCACGTTGTGCTACTGTATTAATTAATGAGCTTACGAAACGAGATAAATTAAATTAATTTCTATGAAAAAAAAAATACGAGGTTAAATGTTGAATAAATATTTAATTGCAGACGTAATTGTAGAAGGTTAGTTATAACCGAGATTCGAATAAACGATATTCATTGTGATTCTCTTTTATTTTATTTTCTGAGATCGCACGTGGAATCTATAATTCATGCTTCAGCTAGAGATAGCTGCACGGCATACATCGACCTAATTAATGTGTTAATTGTCCATTATGTAGATATTTAATCAATCAATACAGGATATTAAGACATATCATTTTTGAGACTAACGATTTTCGGCTGATTAATCGATTCACACGAATTTACTCGCCCGAATCAAACGTTGGCGAAACGTTTTTAATCTATGAATGAATTTATAAATAATGCTAAATATCCTGTTTTAAATTAATGTAACGATAATTAATATTGAATATATTGTAAAATTTTATGATAGAAAGCATGCCAGTGAGCGTAATATAATAATAAATGTAATATTGTTTTGCGTGTCAAATTATGTCTGACTATGTATTTGGAACTCAATTGCCTACTTTAAGACCAACACTGTACCAATACCTACTTATTGCAAATAAATTATTATAAATAAGATAACGGATCGACACTTTTAAATAATACCTATATTATTTTCTATAGTCATTTATTTAAGAGCGAATTAAAAACTTCTGAAATACGTAGGTAATAGGTAATTGGTAAGTTTTTAATTTTATGCAATTAAAGTGATAGATCAACAGATATCCAGCCTTTTCTAGAAAGGTGTTTGTATTGAGTGATCAGTAAATGTAAGGATAAGCATGTTATATCAGCCAACGGTATTCCACAGCGTGATTCGCATGGTGATTTCATTCGCTCCTTTATGAGCCTTATCTGGTCGAGCGTTTGAAGAAACTATGTGACGGATGCAACAGCTTTGCCCAAGTTCGGAAAAAGGGAAAAGCGAACCAATAAAATACTACTGATTTACGTCATATTTGGAATGTTGCATACCTAAACTTGGTATGTTACTACAAGTGTCCAAATGATATTTTTTCTAAAACATTAATGCACACCGCAAGGGTGAATTTCCGATGTAGGCGTGCGTAATGCGTAGCGAAGTAAGGTAACAACATCCTTAGGAACTAAAGGTGCCATTATAGTGCGTTTTATTTAAATCAAATTGTAGTTAGAAATCGACTAAATCAGTAACACAACACAATTAAATAAGCCTTTAAAATTAACCACGATCTTAACTGCAATCATCCCCAAAACCATCATCCAACCTAAAATGAAAACAAAACACAATAATTTTGAAGACGTAACTAAGTCTTACCAACCAGCATTTTTAAAATTCTCCAATATTTTCCCTCTTCACCGATGTATGTCAAAACACTCATTCAAACGCAGAACGCACACAACGCATCGCCATTCCGTCCGTATTTCATACTCACGTTCGTATGTATGTACATTATGTTGGCGACGGAAATTACTTGACGAGTCCGCGAGCGGAAGCGACCGAGTCGGGTTCAGAGATGAGTCGCTCCCTAAATACGATGATGAAAGTACCAGTTGCTAAATAGAATTTTATTATAAGTCTGGTTCTAGACTGGAAAGCTCGGAAACCAAGGGAAAAACAAATCCTGTCGATCGTGCCTAATATTATTGACGCCATCAAAGTCTTTAACCAAAGTTGGAGGATCTATTCAATTAATATACTTTCTCAGAATCTACCATCTTCTTTTTGCTATTAAAAATTAATGACTTAACTGTAGATGGTCGGATCTGTTGACTATTCCTCCAATAATAAAAAAAAAAATCTTAAAGGGTAACTTTATCTTTAGCCAGCGCAGCAGTATAATTACGTAACACACTTAAAATGGAAATATAATAATTTTTATAGTCCAACAACAGTAATTGCGTTATTTACGTTGCCGAGCAGATACTTTTTTCAAACATTTGAAGCATTGAATAAGTATTTTCTTTCAACATCCTTCGGATTGTGATTGAAAGTGTGCTCAGTGTTACGCAATTAGGGTGCAGTATAAGTCACGAGCACAGCCTGCTGATTTGTCAACAAAGTAAGACATGGATGTTGATGGATGACGTAATTTTTTTTCCATTTTCGCGCTAATCAAAAAACCGGCTAAATCAAAGAGTGGTATAAAAACGTTACATAAGGGGAGTGCGCTAGCTAAGGTAGCCAGCCATTTTTTTTGTTTCATTTCTTGGAATACTTAGTCATTGAAGGGATATGAACTTCCAGGATTGCATTAATTGCTTAAATGGTTATAACTATGTTACAAGCGCAATTCATATTATAATAAACATACAGCCTGACCTGGAAATAGCAAAAAACAAAAGAAAATTTGAATTGCGCGGCATTGCGAGGCCTACGGCCTACTATGATTAAAGTCTTCAAAACTATACATTTTATGATACGTAAAAGTCTTTTAAGTTTAAGCAGCGTTTATAAATAGACCCTCGTGCAATATAGTTTCACTCGCCACAGTAGCCACATGTTTTCTTACGTCAATATTTGGTGTCTAGCTGTTTTAGGTTCAGCATGTATAAATTAGAACTTTAGGTAAGCAGAAGTAAGTCCTTGGAATCATAGGCAACTATTTATTTAGATCTAGAACAAACAGTCATGGCGTGATACTTCTAACAATAGCATTCGTGTCAAATGATAATAAGAACCAGCAATCAAAGTCAATAAATAGACGATCAGTTTTATTGTTGCTACCAAATTGCCAATGATTGTTAGTCAATGACGAAACATATTGTTCAGTTTTTTTCGGGTCGATCGGAGGTTAAGCTACGGTTTCTGCGGTCGGTTCGTGGATGGGTGACCATACATTACATAATATATGGAGGCTGCTCTGTGCTTCGGAAAACACGTGAAGCTGTTGGTCCCGGCTGTCATTGTAGATTTTGACAGTTGTTACGGGTAGTCCCAGGCCCAAAAGTCAGACAACCAGTCTTACCGCGTGGTATTGCGTTACCCAGTAACTGGGTTGAGGAATTCAGATAGGCAGTTGCACCATATAAAATACTGAGATTTAGATAGTTTGAACTTCTGTTTGAAATGTCCTCTTCGAGCAGACAGCCAGTTGTTAACTTTCTGTTCCTATATACGAGTATAAGTAATTTTATCTACAGTAAAATGTCATGGTATATGTATGTATTAATTTAACCATTTTTTTTAAATCCAATGTAAAGCGTTATCAGTTAGTAATTCAAAGGCATGGTCTAAAATTTTTTCCCGAGAAATATTCCTAGAAATACTAAATTCCGAAATTTTCTGGATAAAAGAACGTGGACACGAATTTTCGTCTTATTTAATTCCTTTAATGAACTAGAACGAATAAAATACGAGGGAAATTCATGTCACCGTTCTTTTATCCAAAAAAAATCGGAATTTAGTATTTCCAGGAATATTTCTCGGGACAAATTATTAGACCATGCCTTTGAATTACTAACTGATAACGCTTTCCTCATAAAACAGATAAGAAGACAGGAACCGAAAAATACATACAAAGGTGATGCTTAATTCTACAGAGATCTCTTTCAGCATACCTGCGATAGGAGAGAAGATAAAAAGAGATGTAGACAACGTGTGTAATAGTTGAAGGGAAAACATAAAATCACGAATTATACTCGAACTTAAATATGCACATACAATATGAGAACTTAGGTACATATGTACATACAAACTCAATATTACATTTATTGTTTTTCCCTTTTTAATTTTGTCCACCAATAGCTTTCGAGTGATCAGGGTTTCAGCAAACGCGACATGATCATTTCAATCTCCACTTAACGCAGAATAAAGATAAAGATGCATTCATATTTTTTCACATAAGGATGGAAATTCGTTTAAAATTGCTGGTTCAACATGTTTTGCCATATTCGGCTTACAAAATAGTTTATAATATTTAGTTTAAAATTATAAATGAGAATGTTTTTAATAATAGTCAAAATTCAATCAATTTCAAATACTTATTCGGTTAATTCAAAAATATAGTTAAAAGATAGTATGTAATAATAAAAATTGAAACAATAAAATTACTAAAATACTTATTAAATGATCTAAATTCAAAATTTGTCATTCAAAAACTCTATAACATTATAGTATCCCTTACTAATTAGCATTTTTTTCAGTTAAAAGCATTAACTCTCTTAAAGGCATTAACATTAATTATCTTGAGGGCATTAGGAATTTTATTATACAGGGTGATTGGAAGATGGGTGCAAAGCTTTAAGGCGAAGATAGTACAGACAATTTAGAACCATTTAAGCCATGGTTGTCTTAGACGAAGTCTTACCAAATATTTTTAACCAAATTTTTAAGTTTTTTTTCGGAAATTCTCAAAATTTAATGTAAACTGCATAATTATGGCCAAATTGAATGATAAATGAATTCATTTTTTATTTATTTAATTAAAGTAATGTGTAAGCAATCAAGCAAAACATGTTTTAGGCTTCTGTGTCATTAGACATTTTTTTTACGGACATTTAAAGCTCAGAAAAAATAAAAAAATTGTACAATACGTCTTTTAAACCGTATTAAAAAAAAATGGTAAGACTTTGTCTAAGACAACCATGGCTTAAATGGTTCTAAATTGTCTATACTATCTTCACCTTAAAGCTTTGCACCCATCTTCCAATCACCCTGTATATTAATGGGGCCATGCATATCACAATTTTTCTAGAAATGCTGTTTTGGCGAAGAGTGATTGACTGATTGAGTTTTGACATCGTAGAAATCACAGTAATATTTGTTATTTTGTCTTTCGTTTGTTCCGTTCCATCGAAAGTCATACTACGCGTGCAGAAACTGAAAGATCCTCTCCATCTCTATATGCGTGATCCTGCGCCGAAGAATGTTGTAGGTACTTAGTCTAACAATGTTTATTAACGCATTCGAAGGGTTTCAGTGACATCAACCCTCAGCACGAAACCTGAAAAAAGAAAGATTAAACTCTATACAAAAGTGTTTTAATATTTCTTCATTCGTCTGTATTACGTCTGCGTAAGGAACCCTGAAGCCATGAAAATTAACAATATTATATTTCAGAAGTGACCTTTAGACCTATTTCTATATTATGTTTCATAATAAAGCTACGTTACATTTACTTACAATGAAAGGGATATTATTCGAAAAGGTACTGTACTGATTTTCCTAAGGCAAACTGAATCTTTTAAACGATATTGCTAATCCATTGCTTTAAGCTCATTAGTCGATTCGCCCGAACTGACTTGCCCGAGCCGGGCGAATCGTCACTTAAAATAAAATAATATTTTCAACAGGCGACTTGCACGCAGTTAATTTTTTTGTGGATGAATCGATGATTCCAGAAATATGTGTTTTAATGTAATAAAGTTAGTGTACTTTTTCTTAACTTTTCGTTGGAATTGCCATAAACGAATTTCAACTAAGTCGACTAACAACCTATTGCTTCATATGTTTGAAAAATTTGTCTGCTCAACTAAGTAAATAACGCAAAGAATGTTGTTGAACTGTCCAAAATGAAAGCCTACTACTTACTACAGTTAGTATGTTACGCAACCAACCCTCAGATCTGTCTAGTACCTAATCGAGAATTATCATAATATATCCGACGCTTTGATATTGATAGGTACAAAGTAGTG
Organism: Antitype chi; assembly: GCA_947359405.1. Lineage (NCBI taxonomy): Eukaryota > Metazoa > Arthropoda > Insecta > Lepidoptera > Noctuidae > Antitype > Antitype chi. Next base: position 9,462,188 of record OX375826.1, read on the forward strand.
AAGGAAAATCGGAAAACCGCAATTTATTAACACTTTACCCGTCAAATAAGAAAATCCACAAGAATTTTCGATATTGGAGGATCAGGAGCAAAGAGGGCAAATAGAAGATATTTTTCTTGGTACCGATGTCCTAGCGAACTATGTAGTTAAAATTATTCATTGAAGTGTGAGATAACAGCATCTTTTTACTCTGCTATCCTACATCCTTACTAATATTATAAACGTGAAAGTTTGTACGTATGGATGGATGGATGTTTGTTACTCTTTCACGCAAAAACGGCTAAACAGATTTGGATGAAATTTGGCACACAGATAGATTATAACCTAGATTAACACATAGGATACTTTTTACCCCGGTTGTACGTTCTCGTGGGATAATTTCCGACCTCCTCGCGGGCGAAGCCGTGGGCGGAAGCTAGTAATATTATAAATGTGAAAGTTTGGATGTTTGTTACTAAATCACGCTACAACGGCTGAACGGATTTGGATGAAATTTGGCACACATTTAGATTATAACCTGGATTAACACATATAATACTTTTTATCTCGGTAATATGTTCCAGTTTGATAATTTTCGAGCTCCACGCGGGCGAAGCCGCTTGCAAAAGCTAGTTTACTGGTATTATAAAAACTTTGATATTGATGAAATTTACAAATAAAAAAAACTGGCAGCCAGAGCTAATATCTAAATTAAAATTTAACTATTCCAACAGTTCTAAATAACGAGCTCCCGATAAAGAAATTTATTTTAGCCGTTAGAATTGGAATAGATTTTATTTATAAATGAGGATATTCTACAAAAAAAAATTGACAAATACTCGTAAATAATTATAATGAACTCCAAGTAACTTCCTCAAACAAATTTCCTGATGAATACGACATAAGTTTCATAACTTTGATTTAAATTAGAACACAAAACATTCAGAACATTTCCCATACCAACTAACATTATTTATATATAATAAATAAAATTGAAGTCTTGTTTGTAATGTAAAAATAACAGTTTTTTACTAAATACAGAAGAAATTATAGCATAATTAGCACCATAAAAATTCATTTTCTTAAACTTTTGTCTGTTTGTTCCGGATAATCTCCGAAACGGCTGGATTGATTTTGACAGGCCTTTCACTAGTAGATATCTGGTGTTATAAGGAGTCTAATAGACTACTTTGTGTCCCAGTAGTACGTTTTTGTGGGATAATTTTCGACATCCACGCAGGTAAAGCCCACAGCACAGCTGGTCTATAGTAAAACTGTAGGTAGCTAATTTATTTAAGACTGACGAAGGATCTTCATACGACTAAGGCCGTGAGGGCGCATATACTGCCTCTCCCCCACGTGCGCCGCATTACTGCTTCGCAGAAGGAGGTGACGGCTACCCATGCACTCTCGCTCCGTACCAGGGCCGGACGCGAGCGATCGCCGCTGCCGATCGCCTCCACGAGGACACGGCTGTGCTCCGCCCAAGCCGGGCAGAACTCCACCGTATGCTCCACCGTGTCCTCAACCATTTCCATACTTAGAAAGCGAATGCGTCCCCGTGGCATTATACTCCCCAGCAATTGGTGGTATCATGGTGTTTGCTATGGGGTGGCAATTCATTAGAGCATTAGACTAGGCATGTATAGTCTTCTCATCCACAATTAAGTTGCGAACGGTTTCATGTGCTCGTGTAACCGAATTCCCAACTTACTCCTTAGTTACTGCTGCTCTAATAACTGTATCGTTAACATCTACTGGTTCTATGTCTCATCAATTTATAGTAGTATAAATTTAATCAATAAAGCTGATTGAAAACATCTTCCCAATAGAAAAACCTGATACTCATAATATGTAACATACCTAAATGAAATTAAATATTTATCCTGTCCCAGACTTCGTATATCTTACTTCGCATTTCGGCGTTTTTCCATTCCAACTTTATATATATTCCTTTTATGATACCTACAGAAGAAAATTCTGCGTAGTTATCTAACTTTTCGACTTTTGTTGCGTAGTTACGGCCGAGGTCAATTTTCCTAATAATTCTTTGAGATTACTCTAGTTCTTCGGATATTAGATGTTTTCATTCGTTATTATATAATATAAATTTATTGAAACAAAAACTTAGTTTACAGAAACTCTGTTCTATTAATAACACGCCATATATTATCACAAAACTAATATTGCTTCCGGCGTAAAATAAGGTACAGAATTCATTATAGAACCGATACTCGGAATATTCATTTAGATTCAAAAGGAAGTTATAGTCTTTATCCACATAATTATAAAAGCTATTTTGGTTACTGTGTCGTTAAGGATTTAACATCCAATTTTACAGATGAGGTTAAAACTATTTCTGAAATTCCTACTTCATCTAGATTTGTGGAAATTATTTAGAAGATAGTATTAAAACAACAAGTTAAAAAAGCAAATGATTCTAGTCTCAGTACTTCTGAGGAAGTAACAGCTGCTACAAATCTAGACCCACTTCCTGAACCATAAACAACTTTTAATGTCTGTCCGTTCATTTTATTATACTCTTCTTGAAACATCAATGAGCTCTCATCGAGTTTTGTTTCTATTTCGATACGAAGTTTTACCAACTTGTAAACCGTCTGAAACAAAGCATATACTATAATAATAATATGTTTTCAGTATAGTTGTAAATTTTATAGCACTTACCTCGACTTACGTAACGTTATTGAATGACATAGATAAATGTTATAAAACTCATTAATTAGTTTCCCGATATATATATCACATTTTCGTGTTGCTAGGTCAGTTCTGTACAATTATAAAATAATAATAATTTATTAAAAAAATGTTTATTATCGTACCCTATATACCTACATTATATTTTGTAAATTGTTGAAATGTTTTTCGTGTTTGTAGCGCACCAGAATGTTGTGAATTTTTGTATCAGAACTCACCGTCGCAAACATCTCAAACATTTTTGTAAATTATTTATTGTCCTTCGCTTGTAAATTAAAATCCCGCTTATTTGAAATAAAATGTGTACGAAGAACGAAAATATTGAACAAAAAAACCAGCCAAGTGCGAGTCGGACTCGCGCACGAAGGGTTCCGTACCATTATCTATAAAAACGGCAAAGAAAACCACGTTTGTTGTATGGGAGCCCCCCTTAAATATTTTTTTTTATTTTAATTTAATTATTTATTTTTAAAGTGAATACATAACTAAATATTCTGTGAATATTTCAAGCGTCTACCTGTTGCCGTTATCAATATCGAGCAAAAAAATCACGTTTGTTGTATGGGAACCCCCTTAAATATTTATTTTTTATTCAATTTTTTGTTATAGCGGCAACAGAAATACATCATCTGTAATTATTTCAACTGTCTAACTTTCACGGTTCACGAGATACAGCCTGGTGACAGACGGACAAACAGACGGACAGCGGAGTCTTAGTAATAGGGTTCCGTTTTACCCTTTGGGTACGGAACCCTAAAAAAGGTCTTGTATATGCACAGCCATTCAAAAATTTGCCGTACCGTTTTTATGACTGGCTTAATGCTTGCTGGACCTAATTTTAAATTCCAATGTAGAAGATCGAATCAGAGCTGATGCCCGGCCATCAAATCTCCTGATATAACCAGTTTTTCGGACCACACATCGCACTAAGAAGAAATAATCCATTCACATGCAGTTTTTATAACATTAGCGAATATTTGTGCATCCTCAATGTTTTATGTAGAATTCCGATCCAAATCAGTAGAACTGAACTCAATGAAATGAGTTTGTTGTAGATATTATAACAGGGTACTTCAGAACTGGTTGCCATAATATCTGTTTTGTAGTGTTTAAGTTTTTATTTCACCTTGTTTTGTCATAAGATTGTCTGTAACTTCAGATTTAGCAGAACAATACAGTGTCAAATAACCTCGACATATACATAAAGCGTAAGAAACATAATAAATACATAGGAATACGAGCACTTAAGGCGGTCTCTACACTCCGCAATCACAAATATTTCACCTCCCAAGAAATAAAATAACGAAAGTCATAGACTTGAATAACGTATAAGAAAAGATAGGCTCCTGAATTATTTTCCTTTTAAAATATTCAGACAGAAATCTCATAAGACGAAGCAAAATATGTCGTTATAAATTCATCAATTCACAAAGTTATGTAAGGCTTTGTTATTCATGTATGATATTTAAACAACATAATTATTACAAAGAAGCTTTATATTCAATGTTTAACATACACACTTTCATAATAATTTTGTTTTAAATTTGAACGATGTCTCATCTCAGCTTTTAAAATGTTCGCTTCCATTAAAAAATCTGAACCTGTCCATTTTGAAGTAAGCAGCATGTTCTCGGGAGAAAAAACGATAGAAATTAATTAATAGTTAAAACTTAACTCCGTGCCTTAAGCCGTTGGTCCCGGCTGTCAGTAGTGGATCTTTGACAAAAGTCTGACCAAGGGTTATCGTGTTACCCAGTAACTAGGTTGTGGAAGTCAGATCGGCTGTCGGTCGATGTAAAATACTGGTATTCAGCTGCATTCGGTTACACTGGAACCTCACTCCAACATGTTTTATCTTTTTTTCTTTTTTGAGGGTGGGAAATCATCAAATAACTTCTCCGGTCTCCCGCTCTGGGTGGAGCAGGAGGGCGTGTCAGACTTTTACTGACTAAAACCCACGCGTGTTCCCTCAGTTGCCTGTGTGCCAGGGGCAACAGTACCTCTTTCGAATAGCCCGCACCCCTGGCAGGACTCCAACATGGTTGAGATAAAGCTAGACAGATGATGATGACCTACATTTCTATTTCGCGAATGAGTTCTTTACGCGCTCTGATACCTATCAGAGCGCCCATAATACGTACAGTAAATAACTATAGAATAGACGTGATGACATCTATGTTAATACCTCATACAAGCACAAGTTAAGTAGTATTCAGTAAAACTAGGGCAAACCCCGCAACTGCGATTCAGTTCTCGATTCCGAGTACCAAAGCAAACATAATCGAGTAGCAAAGGTACCGATGCGAAGATACGTATCGATCGATTCGAGAACATCTCTGTTTATGCCGAATGTCGTGAATATACGACGTGACAAAACACGCCTAGTTGGGAAAATCCTTATTCGACATCTCTGGCATAGAAATGTTCGAAATACGAATAAAAACTTTGAGCAATGATTGGTTGAACGTGCCTAAGTAGTACCTACTGTAAATTCTGTTCAAAGATCAGTCATATATTTTAGGATAGATTGACACCGTGGCTTTAGTTTTGTCGTTTAATATAAGTAAGGAAGACACGTTTTTAATAATAGAGATTTCTTAAAGAAATAATTTTGTTCGTCACATGACACTGTTATATAACATTCTTTTAATCATAATGAAAAACATTGACGAAGAAAAATTTTTTTCTTGTTCTCAAACCATAACATTACAGGAATTCCTTATATTTTTATAAGTATAGGTAAGGAATTTACTTCACACCCTGCGTTCCTTTCACGGTTATGCAGAACGTGTGCTTCGAATACAGTATTAAGATAAACGAATATACTCTTCTTTTTATGGTTTATCTACTGCTATTTAAGATACGAGATAGAACATTTCGTGGAGAAAGCTATCGAAGGGATAGAAAAGTTTGTTGTTAAGGAAATGCTATGAATTTGATTCGGCTTTGTTGTGTTGTAGATGATTTTATTATCCTTAGGGTTTATATTTTTGTTATCTATTTGTTGTACTTTTATGAAGAACCGAGTAAGCAGCTAGGCAGCCATATAAATTAATGTGGCGTTATCAAGTGTTTATACATATTTTTCCTTCAAGCTGAGAATAAAACTGAAAAGAAATAATTATTTCATTTAGAATAAGGAAACCTTTTACCCCGATTTAGTTTCGACTAGTTGAACATTTTATTGCCTTGGAAAACATTTATATTCGAATTGCGGTCACAAGTCACAAGTCGTTATCAAGTAACAGTATATAATTAAAGTCAAAGGCAAATAATTTATTTCAAGTAGGCACTTTAGAACGTCAAAATATACAAAAAATATAATTGGATCTAGTTTTCTTTCCGTAAGGATTTTTTTTTTCATTACTAAAATAGAGATTAAAAAAATCAGGAAGTACTGGGATGGTGCTACTGTTTACGTCTGGCATAACACGGAACATAAATTTGCTGCAATATTCAAATAATTGCTAAAGTCATTTCTAACGATAAACGGTTTGTCTTAAGCACCTGAATCAATTACCCTCTTAAAACACAAACAAGGACATTCCCTAATACTTTCTTTGGACATACCCAATAGAGTGAAAATACAAACTTGAATTTCTTCTTCAGCGGATTTGATGAATTGCCCAATACTTTTCCAACCGAATCTGTTGAATAAATTATTTAATTTAAATATTTAACTTTCCGTTTTGTAGTCAGTTTGTATTGATTGACTTTAGGTTTAAAATAGACATAAATAATAATTTAACAAATATTGGTGTGCATTGAAAATCGTTTTCAGATTTATTTAAGTAGTGAACTAAGTAGGCATGGTCTTCATCATCTGCCTATAACAGGTTTGCCCAACTATGTTGGTATTGGCTTCCCGTCTAACCGGATGCAGCTGAATATCAGTATTTTACATGGAACGTCTGTCTATCTGCCCTCCACAACACAGGTAACACCATACCCTTTGGTAAGACTTTCATCAAAGATCCTTGAATAACAACCGGGACCAACGGGTTAACGTACTTTCCGAGGCACGGAGGGGTCTTGGTATGAAAAGATGGTCGCTCATCCACGGGGTAACCGCAGCAAGTGAAGCTTAACTTGATCGATCGAACCGCTCTTGTTACTTAATCCAGTCTAAATGTGGACTGTCGTGAGGAAACCAGCATGTCCAAGAACCAATTTGAAGACAAAAACTGGGCCCGCGTGGTGAATTATGACCCACTCCCTCGCACAGATGGAGGCCTGTGTCCCAGCAGTGGGAACATTATAGGCTGGTTATGTGTAGTATCAGTAGTGATTTTTGGAACATTTACATACCTACCTATTAAGCCAATATGTATTTAATAACATGATTATTATAATTATTAGCACCATTTCATACATTGCGATAATTTTCACCACATACCCTCGAGCAATATATGAAAGCGATAAATTTTATCGCAACTCGCCGAATATACTCGATAACTCGATATTTCATCAACAGTTACGATTCGATTCTAGTGCATTCGATAAAGCTGATCTATTTATCATATGGAATGCCATAAATAAATTCGTGCTGCCCAATTTGTCGTACAATCCCTTGGGATTGATGTCCGTATCTGCTAACCGTACAATTGCAGTCCACATTGGTTTTCGTAATACAAATTGGTTTCTGTTGGGCACAACTGGTTTTGTATATCTTAGTGCTCATAGAATTTTTTTTTTTGAGGGTGTGAAATCATATAATAACTTCCCCCGCTCTGGGTGGAGCAGGAGGGCGTGTCAGACTTTTACTGAATAAAACTGACCCGCCTCTGGCACACAGGCAGCTTAGGGAACCCTAAGCTGCCTGTGTGCCAGAGGCGACGGTATCTCTTTCGAACAACCCGCACCCCTGGTAGGCATCGGCCCTTGCGGACCCCACTAGTTGATACTGACATCTCTTTGAGGCGCGCGTGGAATTCAACGCGCCGTCGACTCGGGCTTAGCTACCCATTACTCGCCGTCCGCAAGCCCGCGCCTACGGAGGCCGGGAATTAGCCTGGGATTCCCGACGCCCAAGGCATCTTCTGCGGCGACTAGGGCCGTGAGGGCGCATATACTGCCTGTTCTTCACGTGCGCCGCCTCCCTTTTCGCGAGCTTTACTGCTTCGCAGAAGGAGGTGACGGCTACCCATGCACTGTCGCTGCGTGCCATGGCCTGGACCAGGGCCGGACGCAAGAGATTGCCCCAACCCAAGCCGGGCAGACCTCCACCGTGTCCTCAGGGTGATCTACTCAGTGGAAACACCCGGACGTTTCCACCCGCCTTATACGAAACAGGAACCTCCCGAAACAACTATGTCCGGTGAAGACCTGCGTCAGGCGGAAGGTGAGGACGCTGTGGCGCCTCTCAATCCACTCCTCAAAGAAGGGACTTACCGCCGCAATCGTGGAGTGCCCAGCACTGGGTTACGACAATCGCATTCTCCGTGTCGCCATGAGATCCCACTGGAGCTCAGTCCGCTGTGTCGCGATTTCTCGCGGCAGCGGAGTTACGCCCCGGCGATTTCCCTCCTCGCGCCACTCCTAGGTGTGCGCGAGGACCTTTGCCTCCAGATCCCATGGCGGTCTTACCAAGGATTGTGGTATTACCCAGTAACTGTGTTGTGGAGGTCACATGGACAGTAGCTCCATGTAGAACTGGTATTCATCTGCATCCGGTTAGACTGGGAGACGACCTCAACTTAGTTGGGAAAAAGCTAGGCAGATGAAGGGCTAACGATGATAATTTATATTAGTTGCTGGTTTAAGCTCGCCCCGCAATCTTTTTACGTATGCTTTGTATCACTCTAATTTCTCAACTTTGAGCAGATTTTCAAAATGTCGTATATTCTTACCTTACCGCCTTACCTTATACAGGTTGAAATTGAAAACATGCGACAAACCGAAATGGGAGATTGTACTCATCATTATGAACAACTTTTACTAAGGGACCAAAGATGCAATCGCGAAAAAAAAAACATCTGTTCCCTACATTTATGTTCGCATGACTCGTCAAAATGTAGGGAACAGCTGTTTTTTTTTTTGCGATTGCATCTTTGGTCCCTCAGTAAAAGTTGTTCATAATGATGAGTACAATCTCCCATTACGGTTTGTCGCATGTTTTCAATTTCAACCTGTATACCTACATTGAAACATAATGACATTCTGAGAGAAGATATATCAGTCAGTTCCTATCATCCGTTCTAGTTATCAACAGTAGCTTTTACTAACCAACAAAGGCTTTAAATACACTCGTAAGCTTTTAGTATCAACTAATGGCTTGACTAGATTGAGCTCGGCAATTACTCACCCATTTATTATTTTTTTACGCTTATCCATATATTCAGATTGAAATGCCTACGTGCCACATTTGACACCATTTTTTTATGGACTTCCAAGTATGGTAATATCGAACAATTCTTTAAACGGTGTTCCCATTTAATTAATTATAATAAAGTACTTAATATGGGAGCTTTAATGAAGGTCGTAGGTACTGTAATCCTGCGATGAAGGTTTGCTCGGAGTTTTTTGGTTCATTAGTATTCCTAACACGAATAGTGTTGGCTGTGTAAATGAATACTACATAATTATGTATCAAGCATTTTCAACCAATTTAAAGAACAGGCTAATTAAGTACAGCCGCACGGGTCAATCGATCAGGTTAAGCTACGCTTGCCGCGGTTGTTCCGTGGATGGGTGACCATCTTGACATAGCGAGACGAGAGGTATGTAAAGAGGAGAACCCTCCGTGCCTCGGAAAGCACGTTAAGCTGTTGGTCCAGGCTGTCTGTCGTTGATCTTCGACAGTCGTTACGTATTAGCAGTATTACCCATTAACTGGGTTGTGGAGGTTAGATATGCAGTCGCTCCATGTGAAATACTGGTACTCAGCTGCTGACTGAGACTTAGAGTGGAAGTCGAACCCAACATAGTTAAAATGCTAGGCAGGTTGATGATGAATTATGTATCATAATACATTGCTGTTGCGTAGTATTACTTAATTAATGTAATTCCATTTAGAAGACATACTATTATACTCCATAGGTTTAGGTAGTTAAATAAAGGTAAACAAAAAAACAACACGTGACTCATAGATGCGAAACCTTTTAGTTCAAATGTTAAAATCATATTATTTACAGTCATATTATAATAGGCTCTATTCTAAATCAGAATCGGAGTCTGATGAACTATCTGTCACATTAATAATAAATCGTTCCGTTGTATCATAAATTATTTTGCTAGCTATAATAACACAATTTAACAAAATCAAAACGCACTCGCAAAATCGTAAATGACGATTGTTTAGAGCGCTTTCAAAGGCGTCTGGTTAACCGACTAAACGTAATAAATACCTGCCACTTCAGTTGCCATACTACATCACAATAATTGTACTTTTAGCAATTCGTTGTATTTTCTAAAAGGTTTAGGGAACCTGTCTATTTGGGCTTTTTACAATAGGCAGATTACAAAATATTATATACATCTAACTAAAAATTGTACTCAAGTAATTGCATCTAGGAAGAGTAGTTTAAGAATAAATGATAAAGTTTAATATACATTAACAAAAGAGGAAGCTATCGTATAAATCGAAAATAAATTTGATTTTGTTACACCATATTTTTAAACACGAAAGTGTCAACTATAAAAAAACCCTTTTTACGATTTGTTTACATTTATTTAACTACCTATTACGACCCTCAGAGAAGAAGAAAAAAAAGAAATGAATAAAACCTTTTTTAGGCTCGTAATGAAATGAACATCATTATTTGATAGACTGAGATTTAAAATTAAATCTCTTAAGCCGGTATTCTTAAACACAATTCAGTCATGAAGCTCGACTCAAAACTACCTTTTAAGTTTAGATTAGTGTAATAAATCTTGTCATTTTTATTAAATAGAGAATGGTGTAGATTCTTTTGTTCACCACCTAAACTAAAATAAGAGTACTGCTATCTCTTACTAACAGACTGCGAAAGAGAAAGACAAGTAACGCTTTAGAACTGTCAAATTAAACTACGTCTCGATTGCCTTGAATTTGGCGTGATTTTAAGCATGATGTAGTTGCGTCGAACAAAAATAAATTTGACAGCTCTTATTTATTTCCGTCTCTTTCTTGTTTCATTAGAAGGCAAAAGATAGCAATAGCCAAAATTAAGTTTAGTTGGTGCACTACAGAATCAGCACCATTATTCGACAACGTTCTAGAATAGTGGCTGATTATTTAAAAATAATGTTATCAATATCTTCACACGTTTTTCTTTTGTTTTATTTTTATAATACATTCACCGAAGAGTTTCATATTTGCTTACTGAAACTCATAAATCTTCTTTTACGTCCACGCTTATAATACCGTTTCTATTTGCCTGCTTTCACATAAATAACAGTCTAAAACATTAATTTAAATACCTATTGGAGCGATATTTAGAACGAAATTCTTTGTTATTTTATTTTAGACCTAATGAGCGTATAAAGCTTTAGAGATTCCAAAAATATCAATTGTATAACGGCTCGTTAGCCAGTCGATCTTCGTAAGTAGCTCGTTAAACCCTAATATGGTGAGTTAACAGTTGTTTTGTTCGAAATTAGATGTATTGGTAAAATAGCTAGCAGTTATTTACTAAGACGGGAAATACATAAATAAACTCACACAATCGCATGGGGGTAGGCAGAATCTACCGAACGCCATCTGTTTAAATTAAAAATGATTTTATTTCTGTAAGTAGGTTTGTTTATTCAAACAGTTTTACACGTCAATCATAATTTTAAAACTCCAAAGATGAGATCGGCGTTTTCTATCTGTAAGAAAAATAATAGTTTAAAAAACTAAAAAAACACGCTTTAAAAACCAAACTAAAAAAGGAGAAAATAATTTAATTCAATTAAAAAGCGTGGGGTACTTTTTGAGGTATTTTTATAATCAATTAATGTCAAGCACCCCACGCTTTTTAATTGAATTAAATTATTTTCTCCTTTTTTAGTTTGGTTTTTAAAGCGTGTTTTTTAGTTTTTTAAACTATTATTTATTTTCTATTTTTTAGTTCTGCTAACTACAAAAGCGTGTTTTTTTTTCTCAATTCTTTTTTTTTCTCATTTTTTTTTAAATTATTGAATTGTCATCGGTCCTCGACAAGTTTACAAAGTTTCAATGAAATCTGACCGTTTAAAGTGGGTCAAAATCGCGCTCAAAGGAGTCGGTTACATACAAACAAACAAACCAACAAACATCGGTTACATACAAACAAACAAACAAACATACAAGTGAAGCTAATATAAAGCGTGTAAAAAGGCCGAAAGAAACTCAGAGGTCACAGTCTCTTTTAAAGTCCAGACATAATCTTGGTCAGGTCATGTGTATGTGATCATGTGATTCTTACATACTTTTTTTGTTTCGTTTACATTCTTACATTTGTTCTCACCGGTGGTGAGTACTACGCACCTGACCTTCTTCAGACGAGATAGTTGGCACAAAATAAATATTTAGGTGTCATGGTATTCATCGATGGATAGGTCCCAAATGGGATTAAAAATTTCAAGAAGCTAGAAAACTAAATGAACTAATGATATCATTGTGGATGTCACAAACAGGGTCGGGCTTTCTTTAGTAGGTATATGGGGTCTATGTTGGGATAAATTATCTTATTAGGTTTCTCAATAATAGTAAACCATATTCTACATGAAGTAGGTTGTATAAACGAAAAACTTAGTCAATTTCAGATCGCAAATACCTTCAATTAGACTTCAAGCTTTTGCGTCTTAATCCATACCTACCTACTACACAACTTTAAACTACTTCAGGAACTTAGTCCAGATACCGAACTCAAAATCTAAACTTGAAAGCAATTTCAGTCATCAATCTAAAACGTAGTTTTCTACCGAATTTATCCTAAATTACATGAACGTAAGAAACAACTTTGACACTTTGTATAAATTACTGAAGTGCTGAAAGTGAATAAATTAATATTTATTTAACGAAACCAAAACAGTAATGAACTTGAAATATGAATGCGAAAGTTTGATTAAATATTCAGATTGGATTCGACGCTTCGTAATAATTATCAATTTGCACGTCAATTTGTTTTAAATAAGCAGTGAGTGAACGGTTCTAATAGGAAGCGAGTTAACGATCCTGGAGACAGGCGCTAAAGTACTAGAACCATTTCTCTGTAAACTTTGTGGAATTTGTTCTAACAGAATCGCGTCGCGCCTGTCTGTGGGAACCTTTAAAGAGTTCATTTATACTGAGTGATTTCTGCAAAGGATTTGTTTATTTTAGAAAATTGTTCGTAGCTGAGTCGTATCGGTCTTGTGCTTATGTTAATAACATTTCTACTGTAGCTGAAGCTTAGAATCTTTTATTAGGAGCCCTGTTTTCTTATGTGAATGATTCGGTGCCGATTCTTTTGTTCACCACCTCAACTAAAATAAGAGTAATGCTATCTCTTACTGACAGACAAAGAAAGAAAAAGACCAGTGATGCTTTAGAACTGTCAAACAAAATTAGGTCTCGATTGCCTTGATTTTGGCTTGATTAATAACCAGAGATCGGATATCCGGATGCATATTTACCTAAAGATAATTTTTAGCTATGAAAGTATGGAAGCGGCTTTATAAATTATTTCTAATATTTATTTGATTCTTGGATTGCATAACTATTCAGATGTGTATTAATTTAAAATTAATGTTTAACCCGATACAAATATGGGTATGTACTGGAGGAGGGGTGGTTTGTATTAGTTAAAACAAAAAATTTACAAATTACGTACCTAAATTAAGACTTTTTCGATACAAAACCGCATTCCATGTTAGCCAACATCTCAACTTTAGGTGAATATGCATCCGAATATCCGATCTCTGTTAATAACGCAATGAATTTAGTTCGTCGCAGTTGCGTCGAAGACAATCTTATTTCAACAAAATTTGTCTCTTTCTTGATTCATTAGAAGGAAAAAGATGGCAAAGCCTAGATTAAGATTAGTTGATCCACAACAGAATCATCACTATTGTTTTAAACATAAGCTCACGCTTCTTCCTATGGAGGTAGGCAAAAATTACAGATGCCACAGGTTTGTGTTATTATCTTTTCATCATCATCAGCATTTCAGCCGAAAGACGTCCACCACTGCCTCCCCTGGGCTCCTCCACTTCGACCGGTGTGGTGCTTCCCACATCCTGCGGATTCCTGCTGTCTTCACAAGGTCATCGAACAAAACAGACATACCAGACCAAAACTCTGATACAGCTTGAAAATATTTACTCGGTGACCACGTTGTATTTCCATTTCGTATCCTATTCAATTGTAGACCCATTACCTACAACACGTTAGCTATTATCTTTTAAAAAATCAGTCAACAATACCCGATAAAGCCAAACTAATAAACTGGCAGCCAAGCCAGTGCAGAAAGCCACATTGGAATTTGGGCATCAATCATGCAAAACCTTTTGACGTTTATACGGTCCTTAATATCAACGATTTCACGCCCCTTCTTGTCAATTTGACAGCACTAAATTCTACGAAAGGCGCCGTGATAGCTAATTTAGGTAACTATTCAGCCAAAGTTAAAGGGTAATCAATTCGGAATACAGTGAGTAGTGACCCTTTCATTATTATTTCATGAGTCTGTCCGGATGGCAGTGATTTAGCGCTAAACTAAAGGGCAAAAGTTTCTTTAGATTGAGTGATTGCTTCGTTTATGTGATACTATTAAACTTTGGTACTTATTGCTGTGGTTTTTTCTGTGATATATTTTGTTATACAACATTCGTTTTTGTTTACCCTAAACCCGAAAAGGGGTCATTGTACTCATCATTTTGAACAAATTTTTCTATGGGACCAACCTTGGAATCGCGAAAAAAAATCAGCTGTTCCATACATTTTGTCGATTTAAGTGAACACAAATGTATGGAACAGCAGAAGCTTTTTCCGCGATTTCAAGGTTGGTCCCATAGAAAAAGTCCGAGTCGTCAAAACCCCGAGAGTCTGACAACCAGTCTTACCAATGAGTATCGTATTACCCAGTAACTGGGTTGTGGAGACAGTTGCTCTATGTAAAATTTAAATTTATTCAGCTGCATCCGGTTACACTAGTAGCTGACCCCAAGACAGGGAAAAGGCAGATATTGGCTTGCTTTTACATAGTCAAGGCAACTCTTCGTGTTAGAACTCTGTCTCCTAATAGTTAAGAGCGTGAGATGCTTGATTGCACGCTGTGTAGCCGCTAACATTGTCCCCACATGATGTATAAAAAAATCAGCTCTCATAATAATGCAATACGTCATGTTGTTGCAAGAGCAGAATAAAAAGTGCTCAAATTCACACGACCTGTATGCGCTCACGCACGTGATAATAATACATGCTATGAGAGTATTAGAAGTGAGCTAACTCTTCATAATAACGTTATACATACACATTCAAGGTTAAGAATAATGGACTCATTTTTATGCCAAAATATACCGACGTAGATCAAATTTTCTCCCGATTTCCATAGCTCTAAGTAATGATTTTATTTCTTTTATTTTCTTAGCATTAATGTTTTTTTTTAATGTGAAGTGTGTAGGTACCTATATGAAACTGTTTTTGCTGGATAATAGTGGAGAAGTGGCAAAGAGTTATGTTTAAAACGCCTTCTGAATGATTGGAGATTAGGTTGGTATGTTTTTAAATGTTTTGGCGTAACTGGGACCATTGCATCTTAAAATTTTGAGTCACAATTTAGACTTTTAAGTGTATTTAAAGTTAAATTAGATTATTGACAAACTTTTTCCTTGTTAATGACGATTTTAATGATGTAGAAATAGGATATGGAAGTAACGGGCCCCAAATTTGCACGGACCAATAAAAATAATTGTTGGCGTTCACAGGTTCGGGTCTTTTCAATTCCAATTCAACATTTTCAGTAATGAAACTTTTTAAGTACCTACTTCGCAGGGTTTTTAAATTCTTTATAGAAACAGTTTAGATTTTAAGGATTTCTCCCAGAGTTATCTAATTAATCGGAGTAACGCATTTATGTACGCTAGTTTTAATTTGTTTTACCATGGAAGAACCTTAATTGTGTCGATCATTAATATGGTTTTTCGGATAATTCTTGAAAGAAAATACATTTATTTAGCACAGACTAAAAAGGCAAACAATATACAGCAAAATAATAAACAAAAAAACCAACAAAAAGTGAAAAGTGCGCTGTCAGAAACTAGCGTCAAAGTGTGCCTCACAGGTGCGCTAATAAGGCCCAGTTCAGCAAAAATGCCAGACAATTAGTGTCTGACGCTGGTTTTTAATATTGACTTCTTTACTATTAACTTCATATAGGTACTATTGATGGTTATCTGTTCAGCCGAGTTGCGCTATTAATAAGGGCTGATTTTTCAAAAGTCAGATAACTTTTGTGCGAAGAAAAAATAAGGCAACTTAACATATTTCCTATATACAAGCTGCCAAACAGCCTTATTTATTCCTTAGTTAAAAGTTAACTGACTATTGAAAAATCTGCCCTAAAACTAATAATGGCCAATTCCTATAACTTACGGACAGTTGTAGTTAAACTTAAGACTTTGTATCTTTACCAATAATGAAGTAGAAAAAGACCTAATATCTTCGCATAGTAGACCTTTGTAGAGTACCTAGTATTTGGAAGTTGCTATCATGGATAAAATTAGCTCACGAAACTATATTATTTGCCCAGTTTGGAAAAAAAATGCTACCACTTTTTATTTTATTTTTTTTGTTTTGGCTTCGCACGGTTTGTGCATTTAGTCAGTGTCAAGTAATTTTTCTTATCGATCAAGTAAATGCCCCGGCATCGGGCACGAAGTTACGAAACAGTCATGGTCGAATTTAATTAGTCAAATCAAAGTTATTGTAAAGCTGTAGTAACTTTACAACAACCTAGTAGGAGTTTTTGAGGGGAACACGAAAAGTCCACGTTAGTCACTTATTTTCACCTTCACTACACTTGTGCACTCACACGTAACTAAATTGAATAATTCACTACCAAAATTATACAGTTTAATTCGCTATTTCACAATGAAAATGAAAATTCGTGCGACATGTTCCAACGCGATCCCGCCAAAAACTCCATGCTACCACTTGTAAAAATGAAAATTCGTGCGACATGTTCCAACGCGATCCCGCCAAAAACTCCATGCTACCACTTGTAAAAATGAAAATTCGTGCGACATGTTCCAACCCGATCCCGCCAAAAACTCCATGCTACCACTTGTAAAAATGAAAATTCGTGCGACATGTTCCAACGCGATCCCGCCAAAAACTCCATGCTACCACTTGTAAAAATGAAAATTCGTGCGACATGTTCCAACGCGATCCCGCCAAAAACTCCATGCTACCACTTGTAAAAATGAAAATTCGTGCGACATGTTCCAACGCGATCCCGCCAAAAACTCCATGCTACCACTTGTAAAAATGAAAATTCGTGCGACATGTTCCAACGCGATCCCGCCAAAAACTCCATGCTACCACTTGTAAAAAAAACGATCCGTTTTTGTTTAAAGGAACCGAGCATAAGTGAACAAAATACTATCGGTCCATCTAATATCACAGACACTAGTCTCTGTAGTGTAGTGTGTAGCGACATGTTTGTTTTGCGGTATAACCAACACCCGTCACGTCTGCCAATCAATAGATGGACACTCGTTCTATGCAAATTACGTTATGCCGTCAGTCCCAAAGGAACATTAAGGAACTGTCTGAAGCTAGCAGCGAATAAATTAAAAGTCTTAATATATTATATTCCAATTAATTTATTCCATACTAACTAACTATGTTAAAATAGCTATCTATTGTTTGCATGATTAATTTTCTCAACAGTAGTTTTCATTTATATTTGAAACCACATATTCTAACACTGACTTAATTACTTATTCTTCACATTTACCACTAGTACAATCTACAGGGTGTCCGGTAATTAATGGATAACCTTGAAATGATTCATGGTAAAACTAATGGCCATTCATAAAAAAACATTTTTATTTGTATTTAATCTGTAAAAAAAAATTAAAAAGAACAACTGACTTCCGAATAAACACCACAAAGTGAAAAATAACTTTAACTTCAGAAGTCGGTGTCTTTGGATATGTACTTTAATTTTTTGTCACCGCCTTGAGCCTTCTGAAATTAAAGTTATTTTTCACTTTGTAGTGTTTTTCGGAAGTCGGTTGTTCTTTTTTAATATATTTTTTACAGATTAATTACAAATAAAAATGTTTTTTTTCTGTATGGCCATTAGTTCTAGCATAAACCATTTCAAGGCCATTAATTACCGGACACCCTGTACATATCAATACGTGAAGGAAAATCTTTGTAACCCTTTTTTAGAAAATTCCGCGTAAGTTAAAGTTTATAATGGAGAAACAGTGCAGAAAGCTATATCTGATGTAATAACGCATTAGAAATACATTAAGTTTCAAATTAACTATGGTCAAATTTCGACCACAGCGCGACAATTAGTATTATTAAAACGGTGAAGGAAGACATCGTGAGGAAGCGGCATGTCCTAGAACCAAGCATTCAAAGACACGTGACATCTACCAACCCGCACTGGGACTGCGTGGTAGATTACGGCCCACTGCTTCTCACAGAGAAGAGGCCTGTGTCCCAGCAGTGGGAACATAATAGGCTGATAAAGCACAATATTATTGAACTTACGTATTTGAATGCTTTTTAATTGGTAGGGGGCGTCGATTAATTACTTGAGGCAATTTTGACGATTATTTGACCCCCACCCCCGCTCTGGTGAGATGTCGGGAGATTTGGCTCGACCCCCCCCCCTCCCTATAATCGCACGTGAGATATTTCAAATACGTGTTTTTAGTGTAAAAATCTGTGCTTATTTGAGTTGGAATTATGCGTTGCATTTGGCTGGCCGGTGGCGGTTTAACCGTGATAAATATTATTTTGAAGGATTTAGCCATATTGGCGAAAAAACAAGTTTTACATAATTTAACCCGGTTTCCTCGTAATGTTACATTGTTTCTTTACGGGAAAAAATATAAATAACGTGGTATTTGCCGAGACCCTCTACCCCAGGTGAGATTGGGTGAGATTTGACTTGACCCCCTCCCCCCCTAAACGCCTCACGTAATTAATGGACGTGTAGCGGCACTACCGAAAACTACGTCGCAAAAAATTTCTTGAAATACAAAAAGTGATGTGGCGCCATCTACAATGCCACATGCGAACTACGCGTCTGAACGTCACAGAAAACCTACATCGCGCAGTCAGAGTTTACCACGAAACTGACATTTATACAAAATCCCGACATCAACCGTCGGGCAGTAGCCCACCAGACACAACACCCGTCTGGTCAGAGGATCCTCCCTTTAGTATAGAGTATGAGTGAACTTTACACCCTGTTCCTCATACCTCTATAGACGCACCCCACACAAATAGTGACGAATAATTATGTCTTGTCTCCTTAAGCTTTCGCACAGTGCGACAGTTCCAAGCTTATATTAAATTATACCTGTAATGCATCGTGGAGCGTACCCGATTTGTCACGGCAAGAGGTGCGGGTTGGACCTCATCTAAATTTCATGAGACTGCGGGCGCCCGCTCATCAATTACCTTTATTTGGTACGGAACCTTTTGTATCTCTAGTTCTGTGGAGGTGTCCGTTTATACGTATTCGTATTTGTAGTTCTATAAAGAGGGTTGTTCAACTTATGTTATAATTGATGAAAAAATGTCTGCTGTTTCATCGAAAAGTGCAATACCTACGCGGTCAAAATGTATGGAACAGCAGATTTTTTTTTTGTACAGGTAACCGACGTAAATTTTCTACGCTAGGGGGTCTAGAATGATATGCCCACGCAAAAAAAAAAGTATTTTAATACTTCGGGCGCACGCTATATTAAATCCTAAGATAGGTTTAAATCCTTACATAGGTCTTAGTATTTCGATATTGTCCAGTGTATCTATGTCGGAGGTTCGATGGCGATAGCTACGTGTAAAATACTGATATTCAGCCGCATCTGGTTACACTGGGAGGGAAACCCAACATATTGGGAAAAGCTTAGGCCGTATTTACGATATCGTACTTTTAACTGAAAACAGTATTAGTTCTGATGACGAGTAGGTACCTCATAAAAGAATTTGGGAAAATGACTTATTCTAAATTCTGCTATACTTGGGCCTGATTTTTCAATAGCCAGGTAAAGTTTCGTCTGAGGAATAAATATTGCGGTTTGATAAATGATTTTATTTCTGTAAGTAGGTTTGTACAAACACTTTTACACGTCAAAACTAGATGAGGTCCGACTACTCTGAGAAGAAGGGCCGAAATAAAGTCAGAGGTCACAGTCTCTTTTAAAGGCCAGACGCGGGATCTTGGTCAGATCATGTAAAGAGTATAAGTATACGGAAGTATCAAAGTCATCATGATTCCAGTGCAAGAAAGAGATAGAACTAAAGAGGCATAGCGCCATCTTTTTCACACTAAAACGTTATGGCTTTGACATTTCCCTGTCCCAGAATGTCGAAACGACCGTTTCAAAAGTCGTCTAGTTAAAATTTGTCTCAGGACATCTCTACAAAAAGGTTTTATTACAACTTGAGAGACGTTTCGCTCCAAATGGGCGCCCAAATCTCAGTTTAATTTGGTAATTACGGTCTGGTTAATTGGTTGGTAAATCCTTTGATTTCTGTGTGGCTCGGCAGTTCCTGCCGCATGTTTATCTACCACATCTGGTAAACGAAGTAATTAATCAAGATACGTTACTTAGTTAAATAGGACGTTGTGCTGCAACTAGTAATTAGTACTGTAAATATTTTAAAAGTAATTAATAGATTTACGCTCTCTATTACTGTTTTATGTCCAATATTCTATCTCTTTCTTACTAAATAATGAAAACGGACCTTATCTTTTGGAAGGAAACTAGATCCAATTACACTTTTTGTGAATTTTGACGCATTTTATGTGAGAGGAGCTTGTGGCTCATAATCAGGTTAAGCTACGTTTGCCACGGTTGGTTCGTGGATGTGTTATCTCTTCATGATCTTCTCATACCGAAACTCCCTCCACGCCGTTGGTCCCGGCTGTCATTCGTGGATCTGAGACAGTCGTTACAGGTTTTTAGAAGCCCGAAAGTCTGAAAACCAGTCTGACCAAAGGGTATCGTATTACCTAGTAACTGGGTTGTGGAGGTCAGATAGGCAGTCGCTCCATGTACAATATACTGGGTGTTCAGCTGCATCTGGTTCGAATGGAATCCGACCTCAACAGGCTAGGCAGATGAAGATTACAGTTGTCCAGCTGTTTGAAAAAGATGCAGAAATAAAAGACAGACTTCAAGACAATGTGGCCATTTTTGTTTGACGTAGCAGATTGGTCTGCGAAATCAAAACAAACTATTTTGATTTGGTAGACCAATATGTTGCAAGAGTGCGCCATCATTGTTTTCATAGAGCAATATGTCGTCGGACTCAAGACTAGTGTGACTCATACCCCGGCTTCTGAATTATGAATTTGTGAATCGAGAATTTTAATTTAAAGTGATTCCTTCAATGTAATCCACGTTAATCAAATATACATATTTTGCTTAATTTTGCTGCGATCACCATAGGTAATGCTAAAGTAGTTAAAAAAGTTATTAACGCAGACCCACGGTCAAAACTGCAATTAAACTCAAAAGCCTAACTTTTTCCCAACTATGTCGGCGTCGACTTCGTGCTTCTGACGACCAGCAATGACTGTCAAAGAGTCTTGTGTAGTTCGCGAACGAACTAGGTCTTAAGTGCGCTCCCACAGATGAACTACGCGAACTAGTTCCGTCATTCCCCGCTCTCTAGTTCGTTAGTTCGTGACCGAATGAGCAAAGGTGGCGTCAACCGAGCTAAAGTCGTTACTCAACTCACTCACTGCGCATCCGCGTCATTGTTGATTATTTTCAAAACTTAATAAAAATCTTAAAAAAAAACGACACCGCTTATTCACTAACTAAGGAGTGTATTTATTTATTGCACCAATAAGCCTAATGATATACTTTTAAGAATATTCATTCAGAGGTTTTTGCTGTTTATAGTGCAAAAACGGTACGTAAAAGTACAGCAATACATAATCTTGTCGCGTGCCCGTGCAGGAGCAGTATCATAACGAGCGAACGATCTGCCTTCCTCTGATTCGAGCTAGGAGCTGACGAACTAGAAGAGCGAACTAGTTCATTTAGAAGCGATGACCTAAACTGAGCGATTTCCGTCGCGAACTACTATGCGCGAGACTACTGTCAAAGATCCACAAATGACGGTCGATACAAATGGCTTAACGTGCTTTCCGAGGTACGGAGGGGTCTTGGTATGTAAAAATGGTCACCCATCCATAAACTGACTGTTATAACTTAACCACTTCCCAACTCACCACAATAAAAACTGCAGCCAACAAAACATTCTGAATATAAAACGGAAAGTAATTTCACTATCAACATAACCAGCGCTGGCGTACTAACCGCAATTTTCATTTTATGTGCCGCTGTTGCACCAACACAACTTCTGATGATGGTAATATAACGATACAACTAAAAATTGCCTAGTCGAGCTCCGGCATTAATAAAGCTGCGAGCTAAAATCGATTTCAGACGAAAATTCAGACTATTCTCCGTATTTATAATTGTTGCTTAAAGTTAAGATATCATCACTTAACATTAAGCAACGTTTACAAATAGGTAAGGGGCTAAATTACTATTTAGCCCCTTACCTATTTGTAAACGTTGGTACCTATGAGTGAAATCGAAATGTAGGTACATATTGAATAATAGTCATCCTTTTAAAACAAGTTTCTTGTTTCGATCTTTTTTGATTAAACTTCACATTTCAGGCAGTCGGGTTTTTTGATTTTGAAAATTATTTTTTTATTTCACAGTTTTTAGTTAATATAATTATTTTTGACGTTAATGAGACCTACTTATGAAACCCTTTATTTTGATACCACTCAATAGGTTTTGAGAAAAAAATATTTTTTTGAAGACACAATATGGCGCCAGAAATCGGCCATTTTTTACTTTTGATATATCCAGTGTCACTCTCACAATTAAGACGAATCTAACGGTACCTCTCAAGCTGTTATCGATCAAGCCGTTTAGGCTACAGAGCGTGCCAAAGAAATATACATACATACACTCGAAAAACATAACCCTCCTTCTGGGGCAGTCGGGTAATAAAAAGTAGAACGAATAATGTAGGTATGAGTACGTAAAGACGTATTGTTTTACCAAAGCATTGTAAAAGAAAGACGGTTGCAATCTTCCTGGCCTTTTACTAATCATGTTGGAGTCGTCTTGCGATCCAATCAGATGCACCTGAATACTAGTATTTTACATGAAGCGACTGCCTATCTGACCTCCACCACGCTACCAAGTTACCTCTTCACAGACACAAACAGTTTTTGATTTGTTTGTACCCACAAATAAAAAACTGTTTGTGTCCGTGTAGAACTTTATCTCCATATTTCATAAAAAATGCAGAGTAATACTAATATATAATTGTTTTACAAATTTACACAATACCTACCTACGTCAATTTACCGAGATTATACCAATTTCACAATATACCAATTTCACAAAACTGTCAAAGAATGAAAATTGTGATTTTTATATACGGAGAATCAAGATCAATCAGTCATTGGCAGTCAATTTGATAAACAATGAATTTCCCCAACTTTACTTATTGAGTCGCATTTAAAATTCCGATCATTAATATGTATTCTATTGTGTAACTGAAAACAGTCATTGTACCTAGTATTTTGACAACGCGGCTATTAATTAACTAGGTATAACAAAAACAGTGCAGACTAGTGATGGGCAGTGGATAAATACTCGAGTATATATAAAAAATGGATAAATACTGGTTTTTACTCATTTTTGTCCCATATTTACTGAAAATGATGGATAAATATATTTTTTGCACATTGGCTGATTATTTTAAAATGTTTTTGACTTGGTAAATTGCTATTTGGGCTTTCCAAAATACTATAATATTACATTATTTAATTCTGACGTCTATTGCCAGGGCTGTAATTGTGTCAGGAGCCCCACTGTCACTAATAGATTATGCTCTTTGAATAATTTTTTTTAGAACCTTTTTTTGTTCAGAGTGTACAGAATCGAATCGAATTCCAAGTCATAAAAAAATTCGTTGAAGAAAAGTTTGTTGTAAAAAAAAAATATGCCCGGGTCGACGGCGCGTTGTGTTCCACGCGCGCCGTCCGAGATGTCAGCAACAACTGGTGGGGTCCGCAAGGGCCGATGCCTGCCAGGGGTGCGGGTTGTTCGAAAGAGATACCGTCGCCCCTGACACACAGGCAACTGAGGGAACACGGGTGGGTTTTAGTAAGTAAAAGTCTGACACACCCTCCTCCACCCAGAGCGGGAGAAGTTATTTGATGATTTCCCACCCTCAAAAAAGAAAAAAAAGAAAGAAAAGTTTGTTGTTGTTGGTGACAACGCTAGAAAGCTGCGCATGCACGCTACACATCATCCACGAAACTGTTTACCAATGCGTTGGTGGTGGTTATCAAGACGCTGGACTGGACTGAATAGGGTATCAACGTTAACGGCGAGTACATCTCATACATTTGCTTTGCCGATGACATCTTAATAATGACAGAGACGCTGGAATGGTTAAACCAGATGCTGCGTAGCCTGAATGGAGCATCTCAGCGGGTTGGCCTTGGCATGAATTTGGACAAGATGAAAGTCATGTACATACGACTAACACGTGTTGCCGTGTCCAATCCACATCGAAGGGTCGCTTCTCGAAGTTGTAAAGGAGTATGTATACTTAGGGCAAGTCATCTGTCTTGTTAGAGACACAACTTTGAGAAAGAAGCTGACAGAAGGATCCATTTCGGTCGGGCAGCGTTTGTGTAATTTCGTCAAGTCTTTTTGTCACCTATCGCGTCTGAAGACTAAGGTCTTCAACCAGTGCATCGTGCCTTTAATAGCATACGGTGTCAAACAAGCGTAAACACTGACAGTTCGGTTGGTTTATATAAAAATAAAAACATGTTACACAAAAAAATCCTATAAAGATATTTCTTTTATAAATAAAACAGCTGTATCATGAAGTACCCATCAACAATCACTTAGTAAGCTTAAGGGCACTCGAAAAATTCGTGTCCCTTAAACTGTCGGAGCGTGTCTTATCCACAGCACTAAGTACTTGATTAGGGCAAAAATGGCTTGCAATATTCGTGAGCTATTCAAATGAAAATTGCTCGTTGAATCTTAAGGGCTTCCGTTCTCTAAACTCGTGAAAGATAATGAACGATGATTAATATTTATTAGTCATTAAGTATTTTATGCTGATACGTAGTAATGTAATATAAAGGACGAGAATTTTATAAGGAAAAAAGAAATCTAGAAATCTAAATTAAAATTCCGTCAAAGATTTGCACAGAAGCACATTTTATTTAGTTAAGAATACATTACACCTCATCTATACTCCTTTCGAAATAAGATTAGACATTTAAACAAACCTTTTTTACAGTCCGTTCAACCGATTTAGACTTCTATTCCGTAGGCACAAGGATGGCATTGAAAGCAAAAAAGTGGTTACAATATCCACTGTTTACTGCAGATGCCATGTATCATGCTACCAACGCAATGTAAGTCAAAATCGGTTGAACGGACTGTAAAAAAGGTTTGTATCTGTCTAATCTTATTTCAAATGGAGTATAGTTCCTAGATTATGATTGACATGTAAAAATGTTTAAATTTTACAAACCTACTTACAGAAATGAAATCACTTATCACATTTACATAGTTTGTAAGTTTGTAACGAACAAAATAGAAAAAGGCGCATACGTCTTTGAGAAATTAGAAAAAAATATTACTGTTAAATATACTAATACTCAGTGTATTAGTTACCAGTAATAATTTTTAGTTAATTTTAATAGTAGTTAATAATTATTAGTAGAATTACCCATCCCAATTGAATTCGGTTTGAAACAATGTACCAGAAAATCAATTTGCCGGCAGAAAGACAATAAAACCATTTTTCTTAACACGTGCTCAGAATACTCAGAAATCTTACACGTGCGGACCAATTTATTTTGATAGGAAAATATCGATATAACTTTAACGTTTTCCGTCACTAAATATAATAAGTTCTGGGTAAACACGGCAGCAATAAATCTAAAGCTCTTTTTATTCAGACAAAAAATCGAAGGTCTAGCTTCTGCTCGTGACATCATACGCGTGATTTCTTTTGTTTTAATATAAAATATATCCTATAACATCACAACGCACGCCCACGATCATCATCTGCCTAGCATTTTCCCAACTATGTTGAGGTCAGTTTCCAGTCTAACTATATGCAGCTGAATACCAGTATTTTACATGGAGCGACTACCTATCTGACCTTCACAACCCAGTTACTGGCTAATATGATACCCCTTGGTAAGACTGGTTGACAGACTTTCGGGCTTCTGACGACCCGTAACGACTGTCAAAGATCTACAAATTACAGCCGGGACCAACCGAGGCACGGAGGGTTCTTGGTATGTTTTGTTGTGTTTTTTTTTTGCCTTTTTACTTTGTTTTTCATATGTTATTTTATTTTTCTTTAAATCACTATATAATAATACAATCTTTTGTATAATATCACCTTACCAGCTCTAAATTTCCATAAAGGTTTATAGTGTCCAAGCGACAGTAGAAAACTGACTCGTAAGTCACAGGTATTCCTAGTTTAGGAGTCAAGATTTCATCTTTGTGTTCCTTTAATTATTGTGAACTTTAGCTAGTTACTAAGCATATTGTAAGGACTTGTATCAATAAATAATAATAATTATTATTATGTAAAGATGGCCACCCATCCACGGACCAACCACGTCAAGCGTGGCTTAACCTGATCGTGCGGCTGTGATTACTTAGCCATGAGTACCTCTTATCGCACGCCCGCGATACTATTTCGTTTTATCTTAGCGTTCTTTCTGCCTTTTTTTCTGTTTATTCGGCTTCCTAAGGTCATAGCGTGATCTAAAATAGCCTTAAACCTTCCCCAAGAATTGGTCTATCGACTACACAACAATTTTTTCAAATCCGACTGGAAGTTCCAGAAATTACCCGATACAAACTTCATCATCATACAACCGAAAAACGTCAACTGCTGGACATTGCTCCGTCAGTTGGACCGGTTCTGTGCCTGCGGCAAAGTCATCGGTCCATCTTGTCGGCCTTCCAACTCTACGTCTTCCAGTACGCGGTCGCCGCTCCAGAACCTTTCGACCCCATCGGCCATCTGTTCTGCGAGCAATGTGCCCTACCCACTGCCACTTAAGTTCGGTACAAACTTACAAACAAATAAATGTGGGCCCTCTTTTTAATATTAGTACCTATGGATAATGCTCCAGTTTCATAATATCCACTGAAAAACATAAGCCCGACCATGATCGCTATAAAATGTTGTCAAAGGGGAAATTGCCGTACTTATAGCGCAAAGCTCGTATTTTCAGCGCTTATTAGCAACTGCGGAAGGATATTGCTGTACCTCTTGATGTAGATATCTTGTATCACTACTATCTAGATGTTTTATTTCAATGAACGTACGATTTCACCTCTGAAAGTGTTATGTCATGTCCGTTTTCACTAAAACTAAGCGATACCTTATTGAATGCTTGAATAAAAGTACACACATGTATAAACTCGCGTCTTCTTTCCATAGGGTCTAGGTTTAGCCGAATACTACAGAACGCCACCTACTACGATACTAACATACTCCTTTTGCACCGTTTACGTTCATATATCTGAGGCCTTAGTGTGAGTTTCATTTAACCATCTCGATCAAACGCATCGAGCGCGTTTGGCGTTCCGATTGGCCCTGGATTGGTGACGGACCAATCGGAGCGCCGAACGCGCTCGATGCGTTTGATCGAGATGGGTAAATGAAAATCACACTCGGGCCACTGGTCATACATACACGCCGCCCGTTACGAGAACTACACACGTGACCTTTCTTTCTGAAGAACATCAACCAAAAGGTCACTATGTCCTCCTAGCTAAGGTTTCGCCTACCGACGTTTTCAATCACATCTGTCTTGTTAGTCACCTTTTGTTAGTCTCCTGTCATTCATCTTCTCAATAACTGACCATCTAAGAATACTCTTTTTAATTTTTGTCACTACATCTGTTAAACCGCACTGTTGCCTTATTAAGTCATTTCTCAAAATAAAATTCCCCAGTTAGATATTAAACGCTCAGCATAGCACCGACAGTTGAAAATCCAACAGCATGCTTTTTTTAACTGAAAACGGGTTTAAGTCACATAATATACTTAAATCACTCTTAACCTAAAAAATAATACAGCCACAAACAGCCACAAAAATCGACAAAACTAGGAGTATCGGAAAAGTACCGTTCCTATCTGTAAGAGTAATTCAATGAAGCCATGGCTTTGAACACAGAAGGAAACTATAAAATGTAGAACGAAGCACACCTCGCTATTACACCATTAATAGAGGAAAATCTTTTTTCTGTCCGTCTGGCCAGGCTACACGATACACAGAGTAAGGAATAAAAATATTTATCTGCGCACACAATGCTGTGTGAACATTTCCACATCCTTGTTATACCTGTTCCATTGTTTGCGTCATGCGTTTCGTCCTCGCACACAATTTCCACTGTCCTTCTGGTTTCAGCTCAGAATAACACGTGTTTTGCTGAAACTTATATATAAACTGAGCTATTTTAGTTGGCGCAGTTCCGTTTTAACAAGTTTTGCTTGTTACAATGCTTAGTTGAGGACAATGTTTAAATAAAGTTTTACATTTAAATTGTCATATTTTCTGTTTTACGCTTTGTTGTGGAGCTGCTAATTATTACACTGTGTCATTACTGCCTACTTATACTTACGTCTTCGCTGTAGCCGTTGCGTTTTCCTAAAACCGAGTATCAAACTACGTTTTTCTTTCTAAATGAAAAATCATCCATTAAGTAATAATTTAGAATTAGTATTTGCACTATAGGGTATTTTACTCTATACGAGAAAAAAACTGAAAATATATTATTTAGAGAGCTTAGGCAAAATTCAGTCGGAAAATGTTAGTTTTAGTTCATGAAACAACAAAATTAATTTTAAAATACAATTTAAAGTTTTCTGTTTTTTTAATCTGCTTTTGAACACCATGAAATAGTAGCCGCCATGTTATTTCGTCATACGGCATGTCAACTGAGCAACTTTGTACTTTTATTATTTTCGTAACCAAAGTAATTTTTATTTAAATAATATTTTGCATTCAGGAACAGGAAACCAACGTTAGGTAGAAAAATAACTCATTTTTTTAATTAAAAAAAATTGTCATACAAAATATCAGCGCATTTGTTTTTAGCAAACTGACGTCATACCCACAGAGCAATATTATGGTGTCTACTGCGTCCAGCGTTTTCGTCAAATTACGCGCCAAATTTGAAAATGTAACATTGAAATGCATTTTTATGGCACTAATCGATTAAATAAAACTCTTTTGTTTTTTTTAGTGGTTTATTAGCACTCTATAATGTAATTAAGACACTTTTCAAAAATGAGTGTAGGTAATACCCTATTGCTACGATAAGATCAATTAGCGGCGCAGGTATCGCGTAAATTTTTGAAATTAGAATAAACACGACTGAGCACGAAAACAAACGAATTGACCGCAAACAACGTCAAACGGTCGGAATAATCGAATCAACCCGAGTATTTCGTTTATGTTTCACTTGCCACAAATTGTGAATGCACCACAGACCCCGCTTCGCCGCCATAAAGTCATTTTGCATGTTGCCATTTTTATTTTTAATCGAACACGATTGTATTCACCTTTGTCAATTTTGTCGCTCCATTGTGTCGTATCGAACACGATCGACTGTAGCCATGCCTTTGTGAAAAAATAGCAATTTAGTTCTCATATTGACTCAAAGGCGAAGTGGTAACTTTAACAGTTATGGTAATCGAGAATGCATGCTAAGCAGAGAGCAGGAACAAATAGATTTAGTTTCGGAGGTAAACAAGCGAATTGTTAGAGCATATGTCCGAATTGCTATTGCCATTTGCACGTCAGGGTCGTGACCACTCGCCACACGTATTCCAGTTGAACAGTTCTCTTGTTACATTTGAGTATGAATGAGTGAGCCTCACGGCGCGCGCCGGCGCGTTGTACAGTGTTGTGTTTAGATGTAACATAACGAACTGTTCCACAATTATCTAAGTTATAACAACTTAGATAATTGTGGTACAGTTCGTTGACATGTTCGGTTGATGTGTAGGTTGTTTGCAACTTATGATGCCATCTGAAGATTTATAGGGAGTCAGATATTAGCCGTATTTGAGTGAACCAATTCAGTTCAATTTATTCCACTTAGCCACTTGGAAGCTTTTGTAGGATAGGTCAGTTTTATTATTATTTATTTGTTTTGTAACGACATTATTGCTTTTGCTGTACTGAGCACGCTGTAAGCTTAGACATTTGTTTGTTGTTTTTTTAATTAAATTATATGAATTTGCAATGTCTGTAAGTTTTAGATCAGTATTCGGTTTTTCATTATCATCAACGGCTTTTACAGCCTCTTTGGTTCTTCTGGGCATGATTCGGAGTCGATATGGTACTCCAAAAAGGGGTTATTTTTAAAACACCTACCGAATCAAAATGAATTGTTTCATTCTCCAACGGCATTCTAGTACAACGTTGAGTAATCTGCGTAAGTTTACTCACCTCTCATTACAGGCATCTACTTATACCGTAGCTATATAAAATAATTCGTCCGTCACGGTCCGTTCTCAGCACACATTTGTAACACTAGTTCATGTCTCTGGCTGGTTTTTGTCTTTATAGTTTGTACTTAAAGACTTTAAGCATGCTATTATACGTCGTGTGCAAAATTATTCAATTTCCAAGTTTAAGAAATGATGTGTGGTAATTTTTCTTTGTTGCACTTTCCGCATTCCAGTTTTTTTGTAAAGTGATCAAAAATATATATATGTATGTATATATGTCTGTGATCTTTATACTTCATGATCTACTTTTTAGTCTTTTGGTAAGTCGTTCTATCTTTTTCATAGTAAAGTTTTCTGTCATTTCCTCTTCTATTTGGTGATCCTGAAAATTCTCATTAATTCTCAAAGTGTCACCCACGTTTAAATAATTAAATCGAATGACTTAATTTAAAAGTTTAAATTGTAATAGTAGTCTATTAGGGCTCCGTTGCAAATCTCAATCAGCTTGAACAGTTTATAAACTCACAATGAACTTTTAGGAGTCGTATACGTATGTTAATTTTCGGCCTCTGGGGAAATAATGAACAGACATACGAACAAAAGAACTACTTTTGTGTGTAGATGCATTCCTATCCATTTTATTAATGTTTATGTAATCTTCATAACCTTCGCGCTGGTCAGTTTGTACATTATTAACCGCAAAATGCAGAGTAATCTACAGTTTCTATTATAGATATTTGTTACTTTGGTGCTGCTTAGTTTAAATCAAATATTTTCTAAGGTTTTATTTATTACTTTTATCCATGTTACATGTGGATGTACGACTATGTGCATAATTATTTTGCTTACACCAAAACCTTAACTTGTTAGATTCACCTTATTTCGTTGTCCGAAAAATTGTCTTTACTGAGAAAGTGAGCTCAATCAATAATAATGGCGTTACCATGACAATCAAGTCAAGTCACTGCGTCATTGTGTGTATTTGAGATGTCAAAATGAAACAGAATCGCGACTATTTTTTGACGCGGTAGAGCGAATTTAACAATTTAAATCTTTGAGCAACACGTTCTTAACCACGTACTACGTCAACTGCCATATTGTTTCATAATTAAATTATTTAATAGACATTCATCATAATATTCATTTAAAAGTTGCAAATGATGCACGTATAATTCCGTCAAACAATATTTATGACTATTCCACAAGTGAAAATCGAATCCAACCAATTGTAAAAGGGCTCTTCTTGTACCTAATGGGCCAAGATTTCATACAGATGATGCAGTACTTAGTAATATATAATCTATATATTAGAACGTGACGCAACGCTTTATACCCCTTTTTATGAAAATTACGCGGATGGAGGAGAATGAAATTAGACGCAGTTAAAGCTTAAATGGGGAAGGAGTGCAGAAAGGTAAAAAACTGTGTTTATATTTAAATTAATTAAGGTCGAATTTCGACCACTTGGCGACCATTAGTGATAATAATACTCTGTATTACATAAAAAAGGGTTACAAATTGTGTGAAGTCCCTAAAACTGTGCTAGGTGGTGCCCTCTCCCGGGAGAAAATTCTATTCAAAACTTATGCAATGACAAACAAAGGAAAATTAAAAAGAATAATACTTACTACATGCATAAATACCATTGTATTATTATTTGTAAATGATAATAAAGTAATTTGCACTACCTGACATGAAAGGCGTGCAGTTTAATTCACGAACAAGCATTTTACGGTAAACGTTGTTTAAAATCGCACGATTTACTCTATATAAACGTACGGACGTACGTGCTAATTTTCTTAATTGAAATATATGAGAGGGAACGCACGCCTTAACATGAACACATCTATGACTATGTAGGTTGGTATATTACTAAATGTTCTAGAACTTGTTTAATCGATCTTTGACAATAGCCAAGCAGTTTCTCTGAATCAGATCGGTTTCTTGGAATCCCACTTAAGAATATAATTATTTTATAAAAAATTACGTAACTGTTTACAAAGAAAAATGGCTTCCGAGATTTTCCAATTAAGGCCGATTATTTTTTAAGAGCTATGTCGTACATAATAAAAATTGATTGATTTGTGCCCGGTTGATGGGAATTGGATCACCCTCCCTTAACACAACTGGCGAAATGTGGGTATAACGATGCATCTCTTTCTAAACCTGCGGGGTTACAGGCTGTTGTGTTATTTGAAATAGAAAAAAAACTACTTAGGAACCCATTTTTTTTTTGGGTGGGAAATCATCAAATAACTTCTCCCGCTCTGGGTGGAGCGGGAGGGCGTGTCAGACTTTTACTGACTAAAACCCACCCGTGTTCCCGCAGTTGCCTGTGTGCCAGGGGCCGCGGTATCTCTTTCGAACAACCCGCACCACTTAGGAACCCATTAAGTAGATTACACAGAACACAGACATTACACAGGTTAGGAGATTTTTGCATCATAAGATGATAAATATATTACGAGTGTTAAGAAAAACCAAAAAGTAAATTCTTTGAAACTTTACTCGCATTTCCTTCTTTATGTCTAAAAGCATTAAGGTCAATGTTCATTTACCTTACACCATTACCTAATTCCGGTAACATTTAGCAAGTTATCACTCCATTCAATGATACTAATTATAGTGACGTAACTAAACAATAGATGCAAGATCTTAATTGTAGTATACAACGTTCACTTTCGACGCAATTCACGAACGCGGAACGTGACGCCTTGCCGTAAAGAAATTGTGAATAGTTGAACGAAATAGTGTTAAAATTTAATTTAGGATGTTGTTACTGTTTGATTTGGGGCCTTTGGCTAAGTAATAATAGGCGCGCGGGTCGATCGATCAGGTTAAACTCCGCTTGCCATGGTTGGTCCGTGGATGGTGACCATTTTTACATACCAAGACCCCTCCGTGCCTCGGAAAGCACGTTAAGCCGGTGGTCCCGGCTGTGTTTCGTTGATCTTTGACAGTCGTTACGGGTCGTCAGGAGCCCGAAAGTCTGACAACCAGTCTTACCAAGGGGTATCGTATTACCCAGTAACTGGGTTGCGGAGATCAGATAGGCAGTTGCTCCATGTAAAATAGGTACTGGTATTCAGTTGCAACCGGTTTGACTGCAAGGGGATCCCAACATAGGGAATTTTGGGAAAAGGCTAGGCAGATGATGGTACTGTTGGATTTTTAATGTTTTCATTCATTACCAACATACCACCCTCCTGCCAGGGGTGCGGGTTGTCCTGCCAGGGGTGCGGGTTGTTCGAAAGAGATACCGCGGCCCCTGGCACACAGACAACTGAGGGAACACAGGTGTATTTTACTCAGTAAAAGTCTGACACGCCCTCTTGCCCCACCGAGAGCGGGAGAAGTTATTTGATGATTTCCCACCCAAAAAAAACAAAAAAGAAACACACCACCCTGACCATCTGACCACTCTGACTATCCTAACCACTCCGACCACACCCTGACCACTCTGACCATCCTAAAACCACATAACATAACATAACTAAATGTTTCTTCGAAGGATTCGGCAGAGGTGCACGTTTTGTACACCCATAGTTATTTCGGCAGTTATGTTTAAATCTCTTGTAATACCGGCGAGTCTATTGCCATCAACCAGGTACAAATCCAGACTCCGGGCTTCCACTGAGAAATTCCAGACGGGAAAACTCAATAACACGAAAAAGCACCTTTTGATTTTTAAGCACAACAATCAGATCTGTAGCCCTAGTGTGAGTTTCATTTAACCATCTCGATCAAACGCGTCGAGCGCGTTCGGCGCTCTGATTGGTCCATCACCAATTCTGGAACAATCGGAGCGCCAAACGCGCTCGATGCGTTTGATCGAGATGGTTAAATGAAACTCACACAAAGGCCTCTGATCTCAACCAGTACCATTTGGCTTACAAGACAACACATACAGGTTGACTTGGAATTAATTGGTTTTCCTTTTCTTCCAAATCAAATTCAAATGACATTTCTTCAAGCTTATATTTAACTTGCAATGAATAAACAATAACAATCAAATCTTGCAAGCTGAATTAAAACCACTTCCTCTTATTCTACGGAGCTGAAATTTCACATGTTCATTCTACTTTGAAGACAATGCATTTTTACCTCTTTTTTGGTATTCTGCTGTGAGTTTATAGATTATGAGCATCAAAAATAGGTTCATTACGGGAATTCATAAGAAAATTGATACTCTACGTCAGTTTGTCATGTTACAGCCATTCCATTTCTCTATCAAAGCATGACACTTGTGATTTGAAAAATAACTTTCCTGGCTTTACCTTATAAAAAAACTAAGTCTCGACTAAGATAAAATATTTCCAGTGGGTAGACTGGTCCAAGTTCTAAGCACTAACTTAGTCATAACAATCTTGGTAATCTTATTGGGGGAGTTGCCTTGAGGTGTTCCCCTAATGGAAGGGGCGCTAACTTAAATCAGGATGGCGGAAATTAAAACCACGATTTTGATATTATTTCCATAGTAATTTTGAGAAAATAATATCAAACCTGCAAATCAATCTTGGGATAGTGTTATAAAAGAAAATGCAGTGGCACTGGAATAACGAAATATACAATTTTATTTTACTAAACTATGCTGTTATTAAATAGCTGCCTAGTTCTGATATAATTACAGTATGTTATATTTTAATTAAGTACGAAAAGTAAGTAGGTGCCTCATTAGATTAAAAACAATTAGGCTTGTGGTTGGTTTTTAAAAATATGCAACCATTTATCACGTTACATTTTGTTTAAAAAATATTGCTTTTCCGGTCGTATTGGAAAAGAAAAATATGTTTTAAGTAGAGGTTGAATAAAGGCTCCCGCAGAAAGGCGCGACGCGACGGTGACACGCGATTTTGGCAGAACAATTTCAATGAAGTTCATACAAATTGTTCAACAAGAGTAGCGTCGCGCCGGTCTTTGGGAGTTTTAGTCCATTGTAACGAAATACCCTTTAAATAAACTCACCCTTTAGGTATTTGAATGTGTCAATAACACCAATATAACAAGGCACCTGCGTCTTAGTTTCGTTTGGGACTTTTCTAAAGAAAATCCGTTTATAATGGACTCTTACACATGTGATACCTCGAGCAGAAGTATAAGTAGGGTCCCCTGTCATGTTGGGTAGAAAATATTGACGTGAGGTTGATGTATTGAGTAGATACAAGGACCAAGTATTGAAAAGGATGAATGACTGGTGTCAATTCACACTATAGGCATCTAGCCGATACCTGCGGCGGTTTTCATATATTTTTTAGCAACCTTCATGAAAATTGTATCGGTTTTTATGTCGTGTTTTCTCCGAAAAATATTTTATGCGTGAATGTGCCTACCTCTTTTGGTGTAGGTATGTATTATTATTGTTAATCGGTTGAAGGACACTGAAAGACAAACAGTGGACGTTTTATTGCTATTACGTCTGGTGGCGTTTTGTGTGCTGCAAAGTGTTAACTAGCTCTTCATGACTAAACATAATTTCCTACTTTGGCTGACATTCATAAATTAAAGTCAACTTTTGTATTTAGTTCCGTTGAAGTCCAATAAGCCACTGTCTACGATACATGTACCTACGGCTAAAGTTACTGAGCAGTACATAAAACCTTCATACTATAATCTGCCTATAATGTTCTCACTCTGGGTCAGGCTGCTGCAGGCCTCCTTTCTGAACCACAGATCAGAAACAACATAACTGTAGGTAATAGAAAAATATCTAGGGTATTTATAAAGATATACAAAAATGGAGTCATCAGCATCACCATTTCAGCAGAAACACGTCCACTGCTGGACATAGACCGGTTCAGTGCTTCTCGCATCCAGCGAATTCCTGTGGCCTTCACAAGATCATCGGCCAAAAATGGAGTATAACGCTATCAAGATCGTAAGCGGAAGACACTCAGTAACTTTTTTGTTTACAAGACTCCACAAAATACTAAGTATTATGTTCCTTGGACAAATAAAAGGGACCATTAAAAGAAGAACAAAAATACGCAAATAAAATTTTATTGGCCATAACGGTGAGTAATAACTAATAGTTTTTATTGTTTGGATAACGTTTTCTGGTATGTATGTACTTTGTAACAAGAAAAATTGAATCAAGTACCTAAGAACTAACGTATATCAAATAAACAACATGTAACGTAATAAACGTAAGACCTCATACACCGGGGCACGCCGCGATCGCGGCGGTAAGTCCCCTCTTTGAGGAGTGGATTGAGAAGTGCCACGGCGTCCTCACCTTCCGCCTGACGTAGGTCCTCACCGGACACGGCTGTTACAGAAGGTTCCTGTTTCGCATAAGGCGGGAGGAAACGCCCGGATCTTTCCACTGCAAAGATCGCCTTGAGGACACGGTGGAGCATACGGTGGAGTTCTGCCTGGCTTGGGCGGAGCACCGCCGTGTCCTTGTGGAGGTTTTCGGCGGCGGCGATCTCTCGAGTCCGGCCCTGATCCAGGGTTTTGTGCTTCCCGCATCCAGCGGATTCCTGCGACCTTCCTAAGGTCATCGGTCCACCTTGTTGGCTTTCCAACTCTACCTCTTCCGGTACGCGGTCGCCACTCCAGAACCTTTCGGCCCAATGGACCATCTGTACAAAAAAAATCGGTCAATTGCGAGTCGAACTCGTGCGCCGAGGGTTCCGTACCTGCCCATTATACCGCCATAATAAAAAAAATATGGGCAAATTTAGATTTTCGCGAAAACTTGTAAGTACTATAATTTACCTAAATTTTCAACTTTTTTAATTTTTCCTTTATTTGTGCTGTAAGACCTTGCTTTTTGCCAAATTTCGTGATTCTAGGTCAACGGGAACATACCTATAGGTTTTCAACCTAAAACCTATGGTACTTCCAGTTGACTTAGAATTGTCAATTTTAGTTAAAAGCAATGGTCTTACGTCTAAAATTTTGGTACTTAGAAGTTTTCATGAAAATCTTAATTTGCCCTTATCTTTTTATCGTGTTGACTCAGGACCTTGGTTTTTATAAACTTAATAGGGACTATAGACTTCAGTATCTGGTATAAATTTCAACTTGCTAGGTCCACCCGTTCCTGAGAAAATCGGTGGTGACACATGGAAAGACAGACGGACGGACAGACGGACAAGAGAGTGATGTTATAAGGGTTACTTTTTTACCTTTTGAGGTACGGAACCCTAAAAAACAATCTAGAATAAAATACTTTTAAAATATAAAGAAGCCGGATTATTTTCTAAGAAAATAATCAAGAGAATAAACTGCACCATTTCTCTTTCCACCCACAATAAGTACCTTCTATCTAGAAGAAATAAATGAGGTTACTGGCGCTTTCCAATAACAATAATGAGGCGTATTCCACCTCGACCCATGGAAAATATTTGCCCGCCTTTCTATTCTTATCGGGCATTCGGGAACTGAAAGACGTTCAATGAGATGCGCTGAAGCGAAGATATAAACTTGGTGCTATCATTTCCTTATGAACTGTTCAGAATAGTTTCGTTATAAGGACCTAAGTTTGATAGAAGTTGAGTCCGGGTGGATAAGAATTTTAGGTGGTCCGATTTGTAAGTCGTCTGATTTTGCGTTTAATTTTAATAGCGTTTTCATTATCAGATAAAGGTATTTTTAACAGCACGGATGTTTTTATCTATACTTATAATACTATAAAGAGGAAAGATTTGATTGTTTGTTTGTTTGCATTGAATAGGCTCCGAAACTGCTGAACCGATTTGAAGAATTCTTTCACTGTTGGGAAGCTACACTATCCCCGGGTGACATAGGCTATATTTTATCCCTGTATTCCCACGGGAACTGGAACTACCCGGGTGAAACCGCGGAGCGCTGCTAGTATTACATATACACAAACTTTCGCCTTCTTCGTATGAGGGTAGGCAGAAACTACAAAACGCTACTAGGTTCCTTATTCTAATCCTTCTGCCTCAGTTACGTTCTTAATTGCGTATCACACTATCAACCAGAATCTGAACCATTTTGAAGGATATTGCTAATCTAATCCATTGCTTCATATGTACAAAAAGTTTGCTTGCTCAACAGCGTAAATGACGCAATGAAAGTGGTTGAACTGTCAAAATTAAAGCCTACAGTTAGTGTGTTACAATTACCCCGCTTGTCATACACGCACGCCGGTTGAGAGTACAACACACAAAATGCGTAATTTTTTGTTAAGACTACCTGCCTAGTATACTCATCACCATCATTATTTCAGCCCAAAGACGTCCACTGCTGGACATAGGCCTCACCCAAGCTCTGCCATTTCGACCGGTTTTATAATTCCCGCATCTTGCGGACTTCACAAGGTCATCAGTCCACCTTGTGGGAGGCCTTCCAACTCTACGTCTTCCGGTACGCGGTTGCCAATCTGCCTTCTGCGAGCAATGTGCCCTGCCCACTGCCACTTAAGTTTGGCAATTCTTCGGGCTATGTCGATTGACTTGGTTCTCCTTTGGATTTCTTCAATCCTGATTCGATCACGTAGGGAAACTCCAAGCATAGCCCTCACCATTGCCCTTTGGGTGACTTTTATCTTGCCAACAAGGCCCATTGTGGGCGACTACGTTTCAGAGCCATAGGTCATCACTGGCAACACGCACTGATCAAAAACTTTCGTCGTGAGACACTGCGGTATTTGGGACGAGAATATATTGCGTAGCCTCCCGGACGCTGCTGGTATATTATTCTTTCAGAATACCGTAACAATAATAGAATTACTAAAACTATAGCTCATCCAAAGTAACAAAAGATTTTTAGACTCCGCCTAGTATCTGGATCTCTACGATACGTACATTACATTCTCGCCCTTTCGAAATATGTTCTGTATTGCCAACGAAACACATTTATAACAGATAAGAGAACATTACTCATAATAAATCATACATTCAGGTGAACAATACCCGATAAAATAACAGAATACCGTACTAACATGCGTAGCGTAGATTTAGATCTAAAAATATGAATAGAATAGACGATACTACATAATTTTGTTCTGAACTATGCTGTTTTATTTGAGATTTCAAGAAGTATGTACCTAATTGATAGATCGCACAGGGTTTCGTCAGTAAACAGTAGATCTTGGATCTAATCAAGTCTGCCACCTTGAGAGTACCTAATATCGCGCCGGTCGCGTCTCTTGGGATCAAATGCTTTTCGATATAGATAGTAAAATTGTCATTGAAGAAAAGGGCTCATACGAACTGTTTTTCGAGATCTCGCACAAGTAAAACGAGTTTTTAACCAATTTGTTGATACAGACGGTCAACTTCACGTCTGTGGTACCTAACATCTATACTAATCAATCAAATTAAAGCTTCTGTTTGTAATGTCAAAATAACAGCTTCTTACGAAATTCATATGAAAGTATATACGGTACCCACACCTATTTTTTTTTGTTCCGTGTCCCCTCAGTTGCTTGTGTGCCAGGGGCCACGGTATCTCTTTCGAACAACCCGCACCCCTGGCAGGCATCGGCCCTTGCGGACCCCACCAGTTGGTGCTGACATCTCTTTGAGGCGCGCGTGGAATACAACGCGCCGTTGACCCGGGCTTGGTTCTTATCGGACAGCGGGTTACCTATTACTCGCCATCCGCAAGCCCGCGTCTACGGTTGCCGGGAATCAGCCTGGGATTCCCAACGCCCAGGGATCTCCTGCGGCGACTAGGGCCGTGAAGATATACTGCCTCTCCCTCACGTGCGCCGCTTCCCTCTTCGCGAGCGTTACTATGGTCTTACGAATGACTGTGTCTGTAATATATTTCCGTATTTCAGTTCATATCATGTGTTTCATCATGTCTTTACACATTTATTTGTACAATTAAAACTTTCATTATAATCAGCTTATAATGTTCCCACTGCTGGGACACAGGCTTCGTCTCTTCGCGAGGGAGTGAACTGTAATCTACCACGCGGGCCCAGTGCCGGTTGGTGGATGTCGAATCTTCAAATTTTTGGTTCTAGGACATGCCGGTTTCCTCACGATGTTTTCATTCACCGTTTTGAGAGCAGTGGTGTTGAAAATAATTTAAACATAGGAAAACGCCTACTTGGGTCGCACTCCCGACCTTATAAATCGGTAAGTCAGGGCCGATAAGTTTCATCTAAAAGTTTATCCACGAGAAATAAAAATGCTGGATAAACTACAAAGAACTGGTTTAATGTCTGAGGCATTTTCTACCAGTCAACCCGAGTTATTTAATAATTCCTTGCTTTGTTTGATGTTTAATTTTCAACAGTGGGCCGTTAACTATTCAAGTCATAA
Organism: Antitype chi; assembly: GCA_947359405.1. Classification (NCBI taxonomy): domain Eukaryota; kingdom Metazoa; phylum Arthropoda; class Insecta; order Lepidoptera; family Noctuidae; genus Antitype; species Antitype chi. Next base: position 9,502,814 of record OX375826.1, read on the forward strand.
CTCACGATTGCCGCGTCACTCATGCTGTCATCATAAATCTATCTCTGAAATAGCTGTAAACTATAAACAAGCTGTATTTGACGCAATAGTTATTATCTGTACATCCGCAGCAGCAGTAGGAATATTTCCCGTGGGTAACCACGGGAAATATTCCCAGTGTTTTCATGAACCCTATACATAAAAGTGCACTTCAGGAGTCTATTTGACATTTTACTAGCATTTTCCTTACTCACTTACAATGCCAGGGCTTCAAGTGTAACCAGATGCGGGTAAATATCAATATTTTACATGAAACCATGACCTTACTTTACCGTTTTGATAAATTATAAATGATTTTATTTCTGTAAGTAGGTTTGTACAAACACGTCAATTATATTTTGAAAACTGGATGAGGTCGGCGTGTCTTATCTGACTACTCTGGGAAGACAGGCCGAAACAAACTCAAAGGTCACTTTTAAAGTCCAGACATAATCTTGGTCAGATTTGATTTTGATTACCAATAACTGTCATCAGTACCGAGAGTTTAATGTGCATTATATGGGTAGTTTACATAGCATCATACAATGAATAACGTAATTAAGCTTCGTCCTTAATTATTAGTTTAAAGTGCACTCTATGGCTATTTTACATAGCATCATAGAATGAGTAACGTAACTAAGCTTCGTCCTTAATTATTAGTTTAATGTGCATTCTATGGCTAGTTTACATAGCATCATAGAACGATTTACGTAATTAAGCTTCGTGCTTAATTGTTAGTTTAATGTGTATTGTATGGTTAGTTTATATAGCATCCTAAAATGATTATAGTAAGCTTCGTCCTTAATTATTAGGCTCAGGCATATCAAATCAAATCAAATCATTTATTCGCATAGAATGTAAGTATTGTACAATAAAGTTGTTACAAAAATATAGTGAGCCGGGTACATTCTGCCTGAGTTTTGGCATGCAAAATTTAACAAATAGGTAATGTCACCTATGTTATTATTATTATAAGGTCATAAGCAAAATTATAAAATAGTTAGTAAATTAATAAATAATTTTAACAAGTTTAAATCGTGCGCAAAAGTGTTTCCATAATGTCAATAATATTAAACTGTTGAGATGTCACACATAGGGTCATTAAAAAAATCACTTATCGAATAGTAACATTTCTGTATCAAAAAAGTCTTGAGTTTATTTTTAAATTGTTGAAGGGTGTCACATTTTAAGCTGTCGGGTAGTTTTTTAAATATTATTGGGCCCATACAGAAAACACTTTTTTTAAGTAATGCTGTTTTATAGCCACCGATAACTAAGAGGTTTTTGTATTGACTTCTCACGGGACCCTTCTTAGTGTCCGAGACCTTTTAGCTAGTTGAGGAAATTGATGCGCTAAAGTAGCCCGCGAAATCCAAATAATCTTAGGTTTTTTTTTTTTTAATTTGCTGTTATTAATCCAGTCTGTTCCAGCCCCAAAATATCAGCTGTTTCATAGAAAAGTGCCCTAATAAGTACCTACGCGGTCAAAATGTATGGAGCAGCTAATTTTTTTTGTATAACCGACGAAAAATGTTGTGCGCTGGGGGGGTCTGGAATGATATGCCGAATTCATGGTTACAGTTTGCGAACTGGTTAAAAACTTATCCTGTATATTTATAAATACAAATAAAAAATGTTTTATTGACATAAAAAAGGTGTGACAATTTCAATTGGAGCCCTGTTTCCTGAGCTGGGTGGTACTTGTGTTGCAGGAGTCAGTGTTAAAATAAAGTGACTAGATGCGGAAGGCGTAGGGCAGTGTTCTGGCGCAGCCTGCGACAGGCCTATGTCCAACAGTGGACTACGATAGGTCGAATTCATTGATTTATGAAAGATTAAACAGTAAACACACATGGAAACTTTATCGAATGAGTAAGATCTCAATATCGAATGAAATCATGCCACGCGCACTCTATCTGCTAATACAAGCGTCCACAATCCAAACCACTCGACTGGCTACAAACCAATATGATTACTGGGGACTTCAAGGGAGGCACTGTGTAACTATATCAGTAGTGTGATGTCGATATTGCCCCTGTTATTACATCGGGCTAGGATCAGCCGTGTCTCCGGCGCGGCGCGGCGTCTGGTTGGTTCCACTTTGTGACTTTGAGTTGTCGCTGCTTTATTTATAAAAAGAGTAAGTTTTATTTTAACGTGTCACTCGAAATTAAAAAGGATAAAGAGAGGTGAAAATACTTATCAGCAATTTAGTTTAAAAATATGGAAAGACATGAGTTTAAAAAAGAACGTAATATTTACTTGTAGTCGTTACATAAACAAATAGAAAATTGTATCTATTATTGTAACCGTTATGAATTTAACCACTAAACCGATATCTCTTTTGAAATTTATGTATCCGAGTTCAACGCACGTAATGCCTTATGAAGAATGAGGAACAATGCCAAAACCTCGAAACATAATCAAATAATTCAGTGGCATTAGCGTGTTATTGTACAACCACTTCATATTGGCTTTTCAAGACGAGACGTGCAATTAAATCGCGTTTTTTTATTGTTCCGTTGCACACAATTATATTGCTGAAGACAGATGTGTGTTATGCATGTTTTGTTACAAAAACATACCACCCAATATTTTAAGATGTTGTGAAATAACAGAATGAATGCTTATTTTTTATTGGTTTACATCTTTATGATCGGATTCTTAAAGTATACATAGGTAAAACGGGCTGGTGTCCGCAAATCCACGGCGCGTATTTTGCGTACGGGTGGGAGAATTGGTTATTCGATCCACGCCAGCTCCTTGAGAAAGGCGAGCAACGCCTTGGTGTTGCTGGCAATCTCACGTAGGGTACCTGGGTTATCGAAGTATAAGTGGCGACCTCGGGGCAGTTTAACAGCTTATGAGCTGCTGTCTCATGGTCGTCCATGCAGGCACTGCACAGCGGACTGTCTGTTAATCCTTTGACAAAGAGGTGTTTGTTAAATGACCCATGGCCAGTTATAGTTGCTGTAACTGTATGCAACTGTTTTTTTTTTTTCGTGAGACGGGCATTGATTGTAGTGTGGCGGCCATTAACAACGCCACATGCGAACTACAAAATTCAAAGACTTGAAAAACACAAAAAGTGAAGAGGCGCCATCTACAATTCCACATGCGAACTACGCAAGATTTCACGTCACACAAATCCTGCATCGCGCAATCAGAGTTTACCGCGCGACTCGCATAGATACAACATCCCGACATCAACCGTAGGGCTGTTGCCCACCAGACACAATACCCGTCGAACGTTACACCCTGTTCCTCATACCTCTATAGTAGGAAGTGCTTCCTTAGCTTGCTTACACTAACTTAGTATACATAACATCACGGCTATATTCTATCAAGGGTTAGGCAGAGGAATATAGAATAGCTATAGAACACCCACATTTCGCCAGTTATGTTAAAGTCCCATGTAATAGGGGGCGAGCCCATTACCATCAACCAGGCATAAATCCAGACCAGGCTGCTACTGAGACGTTCCAGATGGAAAAACCCAATAAAACTTTGCCCGACCTGGGTATCGAACCTAGGACCTCGTGCTCAGCAGTAGCGTTCGCGACCACTAGATCAATGAAGCAGTCCAATTTCCAAAAGATTCTTAGAGTATGTACATGTGAATTATTTTTAGTAATTATAAAATTATTATCTAAAAAATTGCGAATAGGTTTGCTTCGACAATAAAAAACATAAGTCCCGCTTTCTAAACGACTAACTAAATACAAATAACGCTAGTTAAAATGTCATTCTGTCTGTTTCAATTACATGCAATTGGCAGCTGAAACGCAATGATGTCAAAAATATATTTATCATAATTAAGTACGCGTAATTACTGAATGGTCGTGCAATCACCCCAGTATTTCACAAAATAATGTACGCATTATTTTATGATGCCTGTTATATCACTACATATTATAAGACAAAGTCCCCGGCCATGTTTGTCTGTTCGCGATAAACTTTTTTTTAAAAAAAAAAACGTTGCCCCACACTAGGAATTTCTCCTGTATTGTGGGTGCGTTTACAAACATTTAAAATCACATACACAAACAGCCAGACCCGGAACAAGTACTTGTAGTTCATACAAATATTTGTTCCGTGCGGGAATCGAACCCGCGACACGCAGCGCAGCAGTCAATCGCTTAACCACTGCGCCAAACGTGCCGTCAAACTCAAAAAGTACTAAACGGATTTTCATGCGGGTTTCACCAATAGACATGAGGTGATTCATGAGGAAAGTGGTGTATATTTTTTTAAGGTTTTGTTTAAATTGGTTCAAAATTGGTGGAAAATCGCTGGCAAAAGTTAGTTTCAAAATAGAAGTGTTCTTAATCTCTTCATTCATCTTCCTCTTTTTACCCGACTACGGCGAAGCAAAAATTAGGGTTATGTTTTTGATCACTAAGTATGTATGTTTCTGGGTATATAGGTATATGTTTAACTGTTCCCAATAATACTGTAGGTCAACTGTCAACTGTCTACACGGAAAAGTTTATTTATTTTATTTATTAATACTAATAATATTAATTAATCTTCACTTCAAGTTGTAATTTATAATGTATGTTACCAAGTGGTAACAATGAAATAAATGAGGTCGGCGTTTCCTATCTGACTACTCTTAGAAGAAGGGCCGAAACAAACTCAGAGGTTACAGTCTCTTTTAAAGTCCAGACATAATCTTGGTCAGATCATGTGAAGATCGTGTGGATTGGTGTCTGAAATGGTCTTTCGAGGAAAGAACCGCACAAATTGAAGAATAACATAATTTTTTCGTATGTCTCCCGGCAACGACGGTTGCCATGGCATCGGTGGCGCGGCGCCCTAGGCCGCCTGCACGACTGCGTCACTCTTGTCACCCGTCGCGTCGTTGTCACCAGTGACACATAGACTTTTTAGTGTTTAATTTTAATTATTTTTGTTTTTTATATTATTATTAGATTATTAATATTTAAGACTAAAAAAATAAATGTTTAGTGGCAGCAGCGATGTGGTGGATCATAGTGCTTGTCAACCTTCAACATCGCTGAGCATCCTGGAGAGGTGTCCGCAGTGTACCCAGGCACGATTCTTTAAAGGTAAGCGGGGTCTGAATGTGCATATTGGAAAAGTACACAGACCACAAAATACACTCACTTCAGACCCTGTCTTAACACCTACACCTACAACACCAGTGATATCCACTGTTGACCCGTTTTGGAAAACCCTCTCAAAATTAAAAACCTCTGTACCTATTTTGAAGCGAGTTCCCCGCGGGGCTAGACCTCTTGTGGCACAACACCTAGCAGGTTGCGTCAGTCTTGCCGCCCGGGAGAACTCACAAAGTGCCTGGGAACAGCTGCTTACCTTCCCTTACAGAATTCTACATGTCCAAAAGAATTTGGCAACACAAAAGACATTAACTGCACAAATTAAAGAAAACTGTAATGTTTCGGCTCATAATTTGGATTTAAAATTACCGACACAGGGATATACATCTTCAAGAGGTATATCCCATCTGGTAGAATCTAAGTTAGCGGAAGGTGACATTAGCGGAGCAGCCAGGATCCTTTTCAGTAGCGATGTGGTGGCACCGTGTTCTCCAGAAACGCTCGCAGCTTTGGAGAGCAAACACCCTGCCCCAGCGGATGGCCTTTCTTTTCCCGACCCCCCGGACCCGGATAATCACTCCCTCACCATTTCAGGTCAAGAGTTGGTTACAGCCGTGTGTTCCTTCCGGAGCGGCTCCGCTGGCGGCCTCGATGGTCTGAGTCCTCAGCACCTAAAGGACCTTATTTCTTCAGGCGTCGGGGAAGCTGGTGAGTTGCTTTTGAAGGAGCTCACGGCTCTGATTAACCTTATGCTCTCCGGTAAGGTGAACGAGGCCGTCATCAACGTTCTGTACGGGGCCAATCTCTGTGCCCTGCGTAAGAAGGATGGCGGTATTCGTCCTATTGCCGTGGGAACTACTTACCGGCGTATGGCAGCCAAGATTTGTTGTAAATTCTATGGTGAGATGCTTTCGGAAAAATTTCAGCCCCTGCAGCTAGGTTACGGCTCCAAAGGGGGCTGCGAGGCTGCCGTACACGCCTTGTCGACCTATCTAAATTCTGGCAAAGGAGAGGTCATCCTGAAGGTTGACATAAAGAATGCCTTCAATTCAGTTAACAGAGACACCTTGCTGGCAGAAACTAAAAAAGAAATACCCCAAATCTATAGTTTCCTTTGGCAATGTTACAGACACCCATCTAAATTACTATATCGGGACAACCTTTTGGAATCTGCTGTTGGCTGCCAACAAGGTGACCCACTCGGGCCAGTGATTTTTAGTTTAGCCATTCACCCAATTATTCGACGCCTAAATTCAAAATTTAATGTTTGGTATCTTGATGATGGAACTTTGGGAGGCGATGTGGAAACGGTTCTAAATGACCTACAATTCTTAAAAAATGAACTTCATTCCATTGGCCTTGATCTCAACCTTTCGAAATGTGAACTATTCTTAGCTGACACCACTGACAGACATTTTACACTTCCTAAATTTAACGCAATAGCTCCAGAAATCAAAATTATTCAAAAAAGTTCTCTTCGTCTCCTTGGATCTCCAATCTTTGAGAATTCCTTTCCCGCTTTTATTGAGGAAAAAACACAAAATTTCAACGACGTTTCGGAAAGATTGTTCCAAATTAACATGCATTCGGCCATCACCTTAATTCGTTACTGCTGTTTCGGACCAAAATTAACATATTTTCTTCGCGCTTCCCATTTATGGAAGTACACTCACCTTTTAGACAAAATGGACCAAATTATCCGACACACACTAACTTCGATCTTAAATGTGGCCATGGACGACCGAGCTTGGGCACAAGCTACTCTTCCCATTCGTATGGGAGGCCTCGGCGTCCGCAAAATTTCCAGTATTAGTTTACCGGCTTTCATATCCTCGGTCCACGGCACTGAGAAATTAATCAGGAAAATCTTAGCTTCCACACTGATTGATTTTGATGTGCCGTGCCTCACCGAGGCTGTGGATGCCTGGAAACACGCTTGCCCGAACTCCAATCTACCTGATAATCCATTTTCCCAGAGACAGTGGGATGAGCCGCTCTGCAGAGTTGTACAAGAGAATTTACTGAACACTTCTACTACTACTGCAGAGCGTGCGCGACTACTGGCTGTGGGTAAATGGGAGTCGGGTCTGTGGCTTCATGCACTACCGTCGTCGAACATTGGCACTTTGTTCGACGACACAACTTTCCGCCTCGCTGCCTCCCTACGATTAGGAGCACCATGTTGTTCTCCTCATCGCTGTCACTGTGGCGAAGTTGTCAACAGTCTCGGACACCACGGCTTATCTTGCAGCCGAAGTGCGGGTCGCTTAGCGCGGCACGCGAACATTAACGACATCATCCGACGAGCTCTTGTCACCGTCGGCGTTCCAGCTGTATTAGAACCCATTGGCTTGGCACGCGACGATGGCAAGAGACCGGACGGCATGTCTTTATTTCCATGGAAGATGGGTAGGCCTTTAGTGTGGGATGCAACGTGTGTCGATACTCTTGCGCCATCCCATCTTCCTGGGTCAGTGTGCTGTGCTGGCGTTGCCGCTGCGGCTGCGGAAAACCTCAAGCGGCGAAAGTATAACAATATTATTGGTAATTATATTTTCGAGCCGTTTGGGGTTGAAACCCTCGGGCCGTGGGGTCCGAGTGCTCATGCTCTTTACAAGGAAATCTCCAAACGGCTAGTTGACACTTCCCGTGACCCAAGGGCTGGTTTTTACTTTGGCCAGAGGCTAAGCATTGCTATACAACGTGGTAATGCCGCCAGTCTCTTGGGTACATTACCAGTCGACAGCGATGCGGATGAGTTTTTTGACGCTTTGTTTTAGTTTATTCGCTGTAGTTAGTTTAATTGAAATAAAAATATTATTTATTTTTTCCCCCATAAATTCTAAAGTACATGTTGTAATTTGACAAATGAGGTAACGTTGGAGGCGTCTTGACCGTCTGCTAGATATAGGCTTAAATTGAAAATGACGCCCTCTAGATGACATACATTTACTTGACGCCGTATTAGCTATCAAATTAATGAAAGGGCTTAATGAGAACATTCCAAAATATATATTGTGAGCTAACCCCAAAATAATTTGAACAAAAAGTAAGTTTAAAAACTAATTAATTTTAATACATTTTGTTTCCGGATCAAAGCAGAACCCAACAAAATAATAGGAAGACCTATCATAAAAGCCGGTAGAGTGACAATCTATTTTCCGTCGGCCACTATCCAATCTTTTAATAGGTCACAGACACAGTCGCATCAGGGGCTAAACGTGAGCACTAGAAATACCACCACGTGACCGAACTGCAAATAAACTGCTAAAGCCTTCAAGCTTACTACGTAGGGTGTTAATATTAAAGCGTTACCTCATGAATAAATAATTACTCAGATTTTCGCTAATGAAAGTTTTCGCTGCGTGGTTTTACAAGGATATTTGTGTTTTTTCTTGAAATAAGACCAATTTGATTTTAGATCCTTCATAACATGAAAGGGGTTTGTAGCTAAGCAACTAATAACAGCCACACGGGTCGATTGATCTGGTTAAGCTACGCTTGCCAAGGTTGGTCCATGGATGGGTGACCATCTTCACATACTAAGGCCGCTCTGTACCTCGGAAAGCACACTAAGCTATTGGTCCCGGCTGTAATTCTTGGATCTTTGCCAGTCAGAAATACTGCTAACCAGTCTTGCCAAGGGGTATCGTGTTATCAAGTACCTAACTGGGTTGTGGAGGTCAGATCGGCAGTCGCTTCATGTAAAATACTGGTGTTCAGCTGCATCCAGATAGATTGGAAGCCGATCCCCACATAGTTGGATAGGAAACGGCTAGGCAAATGACAAAACGATGACTCGTTAGTCATAACCAGAGATCGGATATTCGGATGCATATTCACCTAAAGTTGAGATGTTGGCTAACATGGAATGCGCTTTTGTATCGAAAAAGTCTAAATTTAGGTAAGTAATTTGTTTATTTTTTGTTTCAACTAATACAAACCACCCCTCCTCCAGTACATATACATATTTGTATCGGGTTAAACATACATTTTAAATTAATACACATCTGAATAGTTATGCAATCAAGAATCACGGGGTTTTTAATCAATATTACAAATAATTTATAAATCCGCTTCCATACTTTCATAGCTAAAAATTATGTTTAGGTAAAAATGCATCCGAATATCCGATCTCTGGTCATAACTCATATTAGACACGTAATAGGAATAGCACTAGGTACTTCTTACAAAATAATACTTCTGAAAATGCATAGGTAATCAGCCCATAACGTTCCCACTGCTGGGACACAGGCCTCCTCTGTGAGAGGGAGTGGGCCATAATCCACCACGCGGGCCCAGTGCGGGTTGGTGGATGTCACATGTCTTAGAATTTTTGATTCTAGGACATGCCGGTTTCCTCACTATGTTTTCCTTCACAGTTTTTAGAGCAGTGGTGATGAAATAATTTACACAAAGGGGCCATTCAAGTATTACGTGAGCAGATTTTTTTCCAATTATTGACCCGCCCCCTCCCCCTCGTCAGCAAAAGTAAGCAATGCTCTTATCCCCCCTCCCATGCTCACGTAAACATTGGTAGCATACACACAACGTGTCTGCTCACTTTCGTGTGATTTTGGCACATTGTAATCGTTTTCTTCGAGCAATTCAAAGACAAGTAGGGTTGCCATATGTGTTCAAACCAAAACCTATTAAATTTTGTAGAAAATCCAAAATTTAATAAATTAATTCTGCTGACGTAATCACCATCCATACCCCTTGTCACAAAAATAAGCAAAGCAAAGATCCCCCCACCTCCCTGTAGTGCTTACGTAATCCTTGAATATCCCCAAAGTAAAGTGCCTGCTTGGGTTCGAACTCACGACCCACAATTCTTAAATCACCGCCGTTACAACTGGGCCACCACTGCTCCAAAAAAAATCTAAAAATGAAATGAACAAAATATCATGACAAAAATGTGGAAGAATTTCAAGAACATTTTCTAATAGCACTTAATTTTTGGAAACAATTCTAACGTAGGAGATGAACTTGAGTGATTTTTATAGAACCACAGGGGTAATTGCGTACCACACTAACAATAGGAATGGTATTCATTTTGACAGTTCAACAACGTTCATTGCGTTATTGACGTTGTTGAGCAGACACATTTTTTCGAAGATATAAAGCAATGGATTAGCAATATTCTTCACAATGATTCAGATTCTGATTGATAGTGTGCAACACAATAAAGATGCCGATTCAGAATGAATGAAACATGAAAGTCACCCAGGTACAGAAAGCTTATTCAAACATTCAGACTTATCCTACAGAATGTATTTTTCTGTTCTACCCTTAGAAGATTAGCGTAGATTGGCGGTCCTAAGTCTTCTTAAAACCCCTATACAATGGAAGGTCAAGGTAACTACTCCCGGTAATCCTAAGACTTCCGTTCAAACTTGCGAGTCACAGAACCAACTCCCTTAAGGCTAACCTCCAACGGATTTCAGCTTTTGGTTTAAAAATGGAATGGAAGTATAATAGAACTCGTGTTTGAAACGCAAACCAGACATTTGAGAAAGAATCATGGAATCGTTTGCAGTTTTGTCTGACATCACACGACTTGTTACGGATTGACCAAGGACCCCCACACCGTCATGGACGTCATTATTAGAGCGATTGGTTTCCATAACAATTATACAACAATTTCAATTAAAACGTCACCTTGATATTTTAATTAACGAACACATTTTCTGCTGAAAAATGTACCTAGTCATATAATTGAGGACAAAATTGGCAACAAGAATAATTTTTAAAAGAAATAACAACTCATTCAAGTTTTTTGACGGTTATATTAATAGAAGGTAAGATTGATGAAGATAAGACTATTCTCAAATTCAGTGGAGAGCAACTTGCAAACTTTTGCTAAGGGATTGAATAATCAAAGTTTCTTACAGTTACTTATTTAGGAACAAACCCAGAATATTATACAACCGATATGTTTGTTTAAGCTAAACTAACATAGTTCAATCAGCGTTGTAGACTCCAATATGTATCATTACGTAACATCCCTGATAGGTTATCACAACTTTCCTTTTACGACAACCAACAAACAAACGTGATGTTACAAGTTTTGGTTTATCATCATCCTTATCAGCAGTAAAAAGAGCAAGGGTCGGCCGCGATCCGTCTTTTGAAGATATATATCAGCCATGAATTCGCCACAAATCTGATACAGCACAAAGGGCGGCTTTCAAAGGTCATGGTTACCAGGTACAGTCCGGGGAATTTGTTGTTAAGCAAATTGAGTACCTACCAATGTTAAAATTGTTCGTTTCTCAACTCACAACTGTCATTCTACAACTAATAGAGAAGTATGGAAGAGAAATATAATGTGGCTCCGATCCAAAATAGATTGGGATGATGGCAGAAGAAAGATGAATAAGTAAATACGTTTTTATTTACGCTTAAATTAACAAAAGTGTTTAGTGTTTGGAGCCACTTTTCAAGCAAACAATGGTGCCGATTCTGTTGGCACAAAATTCTCTAAACTTAACTAAAAATCACCAAAATTTAGTTTATTCCTGTCAAATGACGATTTCCTATTCTGAAATTGACTAAAGTGACACAACTTAACTATAATTTAGTTTGACAGCACTAAGATTGCATTGAATTATTAATTTAGTGAAGATGGTAATTTTGCTATTCTGAGTTTGTCGTTTTTCACCAAAAATTTTGACTATATTAATTTTTCTAACTAAATCTGACTATTTTTAATCGCGATTAAAAAAGTGTGGAATAAAATTAGTGGTAATGAACTAAAATTCACACCAATACTTCGACTTTAGGTGCAAAAACTTTTTTTTCTTTTCGTTTGCTTATATCTCGAAAATGGTGTGTCCTATCGCAAAAATGATGATAATTTGGACCCCCTTAAATAAACCCATAAGCCCCATAATCTCAACATGTAGGTAATATTTTTTTTTTTCATACAAAAAGTGAAAAATTCCATATAAAAAACGTCGAGGCTGGCCCCTGGCGCACGCTTCATTCAGCTCTTAAAAAATCATTGCGTACGGCACACAAGTACCACGTTGCGAAGCCAAAAGAAAAAAAATCCCACCTGCAGGCTTAGCTCGACAACCGTAGAGAAGCGTTTTGTCGACGGAAGACTAGACAAAAATTACGTTTCCGTGTAGACAGTTGTCAGTTTTTCACCGAGAAATGTAGACAAGCGATTTTTATTCTACAGTAGAGTAGAAATAGAAAGCGTCATGCTAAGCCTGCAGGAGTCGCGATTGTCAAATTCGATTTTAGTTGTGTCAAAATAATTTTTAAGTTTAGAGATTTTTTTTTGCAGAATAGCTTTAAGATTCTCATAGCCAAAACTAAGGAATTTTAGTGATAGTTTAGTAAGTTTAGTTCGGTGTACAACAGAATCGGCACCAATACCTGTTTTAGATGACTCTGGTCTTCCATCATACAGCTCAATTACTTAAACTACATACCTAGTAACAAAACCGTAGACACTTAAAATCCTACTGAAAATGTGAAGATGTTTGGATGTTTGTTACTCAATCACGCAAAAACGGCAGAACGGATTTCGATGAAATTTGGCACACAGATAGTTTATAACCTGGATTAACACATAGGATACTTTCTATCCCGGTATTACGTTCCCGCGGTATAATTTTCGAACTCCACGCGGGCGAAGCCACCGCCGGCAAAAGCAAGTATCAAATAAAAAATGGATGTTAGTGAGATTATGATTCGAGTGTGAATACCTGTGCTTAGTGTAACTATATGTGAGAGTGTGTGGGAGAGTGTAGTAGGTGAAGAGTTTATCTGTTACTTTACGTGCTCCAAAAGTGCCCCCGTGTCCTCTTAAGTAAGTGCCTTTATCCAATTGGCCATTGTTTTCTGTCATTCATAACTACTTTTTGTGTAAAATTGATTAACTCTCATTCTATGGCAGTTGTGTGATAGCCATTTCACATGGTAAATTGACATAGGATGACAATTTACGGAACAATTAATTTCTCTGACTTTACATGCTGACTCACTCGATGACAGTATATCAACGTCACTATATTCTATATAGTTCGATGGATAAGGAATAGGCTCTACATTTCGAATTGTTTACGAAGGTGGAATAAATAATGAGCAGTAAACTTAGTAGAATTAACTTAGCTTTTATTGGGGTTAGCCTCGAAATTAATGAGCTTCTATCTGTTATTCCGTATGTAATGCTGGTCGTGAATCTGAGACCTGTTTTGAAAGTACAAATGGGCTTGGACATTAAAATGCTATTTACATTTGTTTACTGTCGGGTTACGAAGATTTACTCATTTTTCTTCAGCACATAACGAAGTAGGTACTTACGTCAAATTCTTGATTTAATTCTCTACGGGATCATAAAAATAAATAGCCACCTAGTTGTTGAGGTAGGTACTTACACTACATTGGTTAAACATGGCGCAAACAATGCGGCATGCGACAACTTGGCGATAAACGCATTAACAGGCTGCTGCCGAAATTTTTTACTATATGTATTTTGTTCAAAGCTCCACATTTGGCGTCGAGTTGCAGAGTCGCAATGACAGGCTTAGTTAGTCCCATGCTCTCGCTACTTGTCGACTGTCGACTAGACGCAAAGTGCACGATGACAGTCGCATGCGACAGGTCAATGTCAGTCTTGCTATGAGCGCTGAGAAAGATGTGGGTACGTGTGTTTTTACTGCGAATCTCGACTTAAATACATTTTATCCCAATGCTGTGTTCAATTTTGACATACCAACCAAATAATTTATGTTAATTTCTCGCATGGTCACTATTTTATTTCGCATGCAACCAATATTTGTACACCTCTTGGCGACCTATGACTTTAATTTAAGAACTGTATACACTATCTATATGTACCTATATGTATACATATAGGCAGGGTTGGGCAGTATTTGAATTATTTGTAAATAAAATACGTAATTGAAATACAAATACGTATTTGGTATTTGTATTTCAATTACTTCCTTAAAATGTAATTTGTAATTCATATTTCAAAAACCTGACGCCGAGGTGTTTTGTAATTATTATCTCAAATTCTTGAGGCTTCAAAATACATTTAAACATTAAAATACATTTATTTCATTTAGCGATCGTGAGTGTGAGTGCGCAGCGAGAATGTAATGATGGTAAAGCAGCTATTAGAGTTGGCAACACTACGTCAAAATTTACGACAAAAACGCAAAAAAATGTACGTGAAATTGGCAATGTCAAGCTAAGATGTCAAGTCATAACGGTTTGTTTTTAGTTTTCACTGAATAAATAAAGTTTCTGTCCTAAATGATAGAAGCAAAGAGCTTTCAATTCTTTAGCGCTATCCAAATATAAAAAATGTGTTCATACAATTTAACACAAGTTTGTGCTCATCAAGACCTGTAAAAAGATCGTTTCTTTAGCAGGTTTTATTCACTCTCCAACAAGAGGCTGTTTGTCTGACAGTACATTTAGAAATCTAGTTTCATGAAAGGAAACTCTGGTTTTACTGATTAATTAATCTTATTTTCCTCTACTTTTCAGCCCATGCTGGTCTAGATTACTTATTTTGTATTTCGTATTTCAACTAAAAATAGCTAAAATACTGTATTTTGTATTTTATATTTCAAATACCTTAAAGATATTTTGTATTTCGTATTTTAATTACTTGCGATACAGTATTTTTTAATTTGTATTTCTATTTGTATTTGTTTTAAAATTACTTTATTCAAGTCGTACTGCCAAACACTGTACACGTGCGGGCTGTGGGTGAATTATACGCATCGCGCGTATAGTGCCCTTCGTGTCCAATATAACAACACCTTCAGGGGAATGCTGGAGCTGCCGCGGTGGTGCAGCGCATCTGCCATGTTCGCAGAAGCGCGCACACAGGATTTCTTCGCTGTGATGCGCGCGCGCTGCGCTTCATTGTTGCGTCGGATGCGGATCACCTCTAACGTTCTCCTGAAGACCTTGTCTGAACGGTGGGATTCACCAATGCAGCAGGCGTGGATGGGGTGGCACTCTCTTTGCAACAGGAGATGAGTGGTTCTCCTTTCATGCCCGTTTAGTTTAATATTTTGCGCACTAACATTATTTTTTAAGACTGTAGGTAATACTAACAAAATGGAACCTGATTTCCGAAATAAACGATTATTTATTTATTATTTATTTATTAAAGCATGTATTTTGCCCAGCCCTGCCAGGTAATTTAGACTTTCACTGGACTTTATCCCTCTTGATAACAATTTCCTTCGTATAATAAAATGATAAAATCATCTCCCGCCGTTAATTTCTCGTCTGGCAATGCCCGCACCGGACGTGCCGACCTTATTGTACACTCACTTATGTAACTATTGTTTCCCAGCCCTATTATAAACTTCATTAATATAAGAACGAGTTTACACAACAATAAACTTTATCACTGAACACAAAAGATGAAATTCAATTGTGGAATGGTAGTCCTTAGGGTTGAATCACGCGATTCCGTGGTTGACATAGGTCAATTTCGCATCCGGTCGAAATTAATTAGTGTCCAACATTTCATTACGAACAATATAGAAACATTTTCAGAAATACGACACATCACGAATGAAATACGTGCACTACTTCTTAATGTAGATAATTAAATAAAACATATGGTAGCGGACGACAAAAATAACAGAGAATAAAGGGAATTTATCTATTTGAGAAGAACGATGGAAGAATATTAAAGTAGGTAGTCAGTTGGTAGCCGATGTTTCGTGTAAGCGTATTGACGTAGGTACCTACTATTTCATAAAAGGTCAAATTCCGAAATAGGTACCTGAATTGACCTAATTTAGGATCAATAATGTTTTTTTTTGTTTTTTGTTTCCTGTGGTGCCGGACGTAAGAGAAATAGCACCATCCCATTTCTTCCCGTGGGTGTCGTAGAAGGCGACTAAGAGACTTACCAGAGAATGGGCAGCAGCGTTCTCTATGCATTTTACCACCATACTGCGATCGCCAACCCGCCTGCCAAGCGTGGCGATTATGACAAAACCACCCTTTTGGGGAGGCCTATGTCCAGCAGTGAACGTCTTTCGGCTGAAATGATGAATGATATTTTGGATGTTGTAGCTATAATTAGTAAACAAAAGCCGGAAATTTAATATGTCTGATTGAAAATTTTATAAGTTCGTGTCCCCACCTACCTGTAGGTAGGTACACCTCAGCCAAACCCTTCAAGGATAACAGACGTGATGTTATGTATTTTCTAAGTGATGGTGGACATATTTATCAATTTGGAAAATTTATTAAAGTAATAATTATAAAAAGTTGCTCTTGACAAAATGTAGAATTTGATAAGCAGAGATCGCATTTTCGGATGCATATTTACCGAAACATAATTTTTAGCTATGAAAGTATGGAAGCGGCTTTATAAATTATTTGTTTTGCATTGCATAACTATTCAGATGTGTATTAATTTAAAATTAATGTTTAACCCGATACAAATATGTATAGTATATACTGGAGGAGGGGTGGTTTGTATTAGTTAAAACAAAAAATAAACAAATTATTTACCTAAATTAAGACTTTCTCGATATAAAGGCGCATTCCATGTTAGCCAACATCTCAACTTTAGGTAAATATGCATCCGAATATCCGATCTCTGATGATAAGACCTTTTTCCCAACGATATTAATATAAGAAATACCAGTTTTTGCCAGCGGCTTCGCCCGCGTGAAAGTCAGAAATTATCCGGCGTTTGTATGTTAATCCAGGTTATAAACTATCTGTGTGCCAAATTTCATCCAAATCCTTTCAGACGTTTTTGCATGGGAGAGCAACAAACATCCATCCATCCTTACAAACTTTCACATTTATAATCCTACTCCTACTCATATTATAAACGTGAGGGTTTGTATGTTTGGATGTTTGTTACCCAATATTGTAACCTAGATTAACACCTAGGATAGGTTTTATCCCGATAGAATGTTCCCGTAGGATAATTTTCAACCTTCACACAAGCGCAGCCGCTAGCAAAAGCTAGTGTGGTATATTATGTTAAAGCCCCTACGATATGAAAATAAAAAAAATAATTAATAAATTTCATATAATAATTAAAAAATAATAAAAGATAATGAAATAATTTCAATTAAGTACATTAATAAACAAATAAAACTACTTAATAAAGACATTAACGGGTTCAATTACCGCACTTCACGTTAATAATTTCCTGAAAGTAAACGCTAAATAAAATTTAAACATTTTG
Organism: Antitype chi; assembly: GCA_947359405.1. NCBI lineage: Eukaryota > Metazoa > Arthropoda > Insecta > Lepidoptera > Noctuidae > Antitype > Antitype chi. Next base: position 9,520,121 of record OX375826.1, read on the forward strand.
TCACCACGCGAACTTTTACATCGCATTTTGTTAGTGTCACGCTAAAATGTAACTTGCATTTTAGCCGACAAGGTTGTGATTGACATAACCGACGTTGTCGTTTCGATGTTGCTGTTTACCGAAGAAGTTGAAAGGTACTTTCAATATGATTGATCGCGATTGACAGATTCGGAAGTTAATGAAAATGACAGAAAATACGTAAAACAAACGTCTCTTTTCGTGATTTATGAAAAGTAGATGCAATATGGAATACGGGTTCCTCCACCACATGGTCCAGAAAACCAACAATAAAATAATGGATTCGATTTTTATGTTTCGAATTTCTCTATCGTAACTTGCAGTAGGAGTAAAATTGTAGAAATCGTCACCTTACGAAAAAGGAGAAATACTTTTTATTCTATAGAGACAGAGAGAGAGTGAGATAGTTTCCATGGTTTTTGAGGGTGCTGAAGCCAATAGTGAAGTCAAAATGAAAATCCAACAAGGTGGCCGATATTTTTTTTTTATATTTCATCATGGGAGACATTTTCAAGGTTTTCGAGGGTGCTGAAGCGGATAGTGAAGTCAAAATGAAAATCCAACAAGGCGGCCGATATGTTTTTTTTTATATTTCATCATGGGAGACATTTTTAAGGTTTTCGAGGGTGCTGAAGCCGATAATGAGGTCAAAATAAAAATTCAAGATGCCAGCTGAAAAAAACAATTTGGAAGAAATGCATTCCTTTTCTAAAATATAGAAAAAATATTCTTAAACGCGCATTGAACACTGCCAGCAACTTCTAACTTCCTCTTTCGAATAAAGAATTTTTACTACCGAACATAAAAAGCGAGGACTCTGCCAGTGTTTTTTATGCATTTTCAGAAACTACGAAATAAAACCTGCGTGAGTGGAACGGTGAGTACCGTTCACACTTTTCCTTTAGTACGCAACTCAAAACGGTGGTAATATAACTGCCAGTATTCATTCCACTATTTTATCGTGCAATTTCGGTGCTTGTAGGAAAATATCGTGCATTTTTGTGTTTTAGTATTGTTGAATAGTGCAAAACTTCATGGACGAGTTTACTGCTGAGTTTTATCACTACATACCTACCATTATGTCTTTTAATTTGTCTTTTTCGTTTTTTTTACTTTTATTTTAGAGTCCTTATTGTAACAGCAAAATCGTTGCATTTTCTTAACAAGTTCAACGGTAAATCGCATAATTGCACAAGACCTTGCCAATGTCAATAAATTGTTATTAGCTTAAGTACCTTGTACTTGACTAATTAGTAAGGAACTTGGGCCATGTTTGCTGAACCCATACATGTTTTACTGGACCTGTTTGTAACCTATAACCTTAAGGTTGCTACAAGTATTTCAAGTACGGTGAAGCTTTGAAAACATCTTGCAGTAGTGTGTTCCCAGAACCTACTAATAACTTGATACAAAACTAATGCTTTGTACGACGAACAATTCATCTCTTTAAACCTCTACGCGCGTCACGGTGTATGTTTCACATGTACCGTGGGCAGGCCTTTAGTGTGAGATACAACGTGTGTCGATACTCTTGCACCATCCCATCTTCCTGGCTCGGCGTGCTGTGCTGGCGCTGCTGCTGCGACTGCGGAAAGCCTCAAGTGCCGTAAGTATACAACGAGTAACATAATTAACGCAAGACCTCATACACCCCAATTAGAGTATTGAGTTAAAAGCATAATACGATGACAAAAACTTTTTTTTTAAGCTAACTGATATTATTAAGAAAAACGTGTCGACCCAAGCATTACTTTATGCATTTAAAATTGAGTCTTATTTCAACTGAAATAAGATTGTATTTTATTTGGCTCAATCAGTGGTAGGTATGGCAAAATAAATAATTTAAAATAAAAAACTTATATTAAAAGATTCAGTACCTAGTCAATTAGGCACAAACTACTTTCAGGTCTTGCGTCTATTCTGTTACACCTTGTATACAGGGTGATTGGAAGATGGGTGCAAAGCTTTAAGGTGAAGATAGTATAGACAATTTAGAACCATTTAAGCCATGGTTGTCTTAGACGAAGTCTTACCAATTTTTTTTTTTTTCATACGGTTTAAAAGACGTATTGTACATTTTTTTTATTTTTTCTGAGCTTTAAATGTCTGTAAAAAAAATGTCTAATGACACAGAAGCCTAAAACATGTTTTGCTTGATTGCTTACACATTACTTTAATTAAATAAATAAAAAATGAATTCATTTATCATTCAATTTGGCCATAATTATGCAGTTTACATTAAATTTTGAGAATTTCCGAAAAAAACTAAAAAATTTGGTTAAAAATATTTGGTAAGACTTCGTCTCTAAGACAACCATGGCTTAAATGGTTCTAAATTGTCTGTACTATCTTCGCCTTAAAGCTTTGCACCCATCTTCCAATCACCCTGTATAACAACCTTATTGGTCATTATATTTTTGAGTCGTTTGGGATTGAAACTCTCGAGCCGTGGGATCAAAGTGCTCATGGTCTATTTAAGCAAATCTCGAAACGGCAGATTGACACTTCCCGTGACCCAAGGGCTGGTTTTTACCTTGGCCAGAGGCTAAGCAATGCCATACAGTGTGGTAATGCTGCCAGTCTCTTGGGATCATTACCGTCGACAGCGATGTGGATAACTTTTCCGACGCCATATTTTAATTGGTGAATAGTTTTAGTTAAGTTAGGAAATCATTGTTTTTTTTTTTAATAAACAAATATAAAAAACTTGTACCTGGCACATGTTTTTGAAACATTTTTTCAGATGCACTTTCCCGACACATTTCTACGCAACACCAATGACAGTTTGCGCATTAACTAAAGTGGACTAGACAAGTAGCTGACTCATGTTGCTAACAGAATTTTATCGAAGATAAATTCACCTTGAACTTGTCAATCACTTATATTTTTGGCAAGCAGACGTTCGCAACATTAATGCTGAATCACGAAAAATATCGAATCTGCTTATTAAGATGGACACACAACACGGGTTATCACTTCGCTGAAAAAGTTGCAAAAAATTGGAATACTTTAGTAGCCTATTTAATGTATGAAAAGTTGCTTTTGTATAAAGCTTCTGTGAACTCAATGTGTATTTCTGAGCGAGTCTCTTTTGTATAAAAAAAATAGCAATGATGACTAGTGACTGAGTAACTTCATTTTTTGTTTTTATTTTTAGTATATTTATATATATTTCGAATCAACGTAACGTGTATGTCAGCGACTTATACATAAGTATAAAAATTGTATCAGGGTCTATACTCGGTATACTGCAAAATAGGGTTCGAAAATCGTCGACGAAACCTAACCATATAAACTAAACTAGCTTTTGCCAGTGGTTTCGCCCACGTGGACGTTGGAAAGTTTCCCACAGGAACGTACTACGGGGATAAAACGTATCCTAAGTGTCAATCCAGTTTATAAAATACCCGAGTGCCACATTTCAACCAAATCAAAACGGCCGTTATTACGTGATTGAATAACAAACATTCAAACATCGAAACATACAAACTTTTTCAATTATAATATTAGTAGGATAAGTAGGATTCTTCCCATTCTCACATATGGTTCTCAAACATGGTCTTTGACAATTCAGCAGAGGTCCACGCTCGAGGTTTGCCAGAGAGCTATGGAACGGAGTATTCTGGGTATCAAACTTGTGGACCGGGTTAAGAATACAACAATCCGTTCCATTACGAAAATAACTGATGTCACTTGGAAAGCTGCCACGCTCAAATGGAATTGGGCTGGACACATCTGCCGTATGTCTGACGATCAATGGGCCAAACTTACGACCCAATGGGTCCCGCTTAGTGGCAAACGACATCGCGGCAGGCCCAGACGGAGATAGCGGAATGAACTGGACTCCTTTAATAAAGATTGGTCCTTGTCAGCTTTGGAAAGAGAGAGGTGGAAAGAGAGTAGGGAGGCCTTTGCCCAGCAGTGGGACATTAGAAGTTAAAAAAAAGTAGGAAGTAGGATTTTAAATTTACTGTCTTACATTTACCTATAAATCTTCAAAATTATCGCCTCGGGAAAGGTTTATACGAGCCAACGAAATGTCACCTCAGTATTTTAGCTCAAGTCCTAAAGCTTAGCTAAAATCAACCTGTCGCTGCCGTCAGCAGCAAGCGCTTCCCGCGGGAAATCACCGGTAAGGGTTATATTCATACGCAATTCGGTAAATGTTGGGTATTTTAGCTCATGTTTGATCGAATAAAGGTTGACAATTTCTGATTTTGGTCAAATGATACACTTACATAGGTTTCTAGAAAAAATTGTGCGGGACAGTGAGCTTAAATGACGCTTATAGTAAGTCGCTGAAGATGGACGCCACCGCGCTTGGCCCAGAAAGCGGTGGTGAGATGACCGAGACGCGTACCGCGCGCGAGGGCCAATGCCCAGCAATGGGACAGTATAGGCTAAACAAAAAAAAGAAAAGTGAATCGCCGAAATTATGTAGCATACATCATGTTTGATACATTAAGTATTATTTATGGTTCGCGATACGACACAATCTGAATAGGACCAATAAAAAATATTTTGAACAGATATGATCGTTTGGCTCTAGAACCTAAATGTTGTACTCATTACATTTTTGTAATGTTTAAGTATTCGACAATGTTTATTGCCCCATTAACTATTGTAATGAACTATTCAAACATAAAATTATTATTAGTATTCGAAGTCGTATTTCCTCTATCGACGTAATAGAAAGTCAAACTTTTGTCTTTCAAACAAACTCGATTTCCTTAACAAAACAGTACCATCAGAGGGGAAGTTTAATAACTTTCTGATTGTACATAGCCTTAAGTTGTCATGCACAGCGATCTACTTCCTTGAATGTATTGTTTGTAGTCACATAAACGTATCATATTATTTGTTTAAACTATGCATCATAAGTGGATAATATTCTAATGTGTACCGATGACTGTTCTTCAATAAATATGTCTATTTATCATCACTATCATGTCGACGTTGATGTCTTCGGGCACTGCTTACCGCCGAGAGTTTAAAAACGAGCAGTGTTTTATCGAAACGCTGATATGCACTCAGTTGAATTCTCAATTCTTGGTTCAACACAGAGAGTTGAAAATCCAGTGGCGAAACAATATCGCCGCGATATCTTTACGTCCGTGTGAATGTCGACTAAAGGTTAGTTTATGGTTGGCGATCTGTTTGTTTATGTTTATATTATTGTCACCTCAATATAGTACCGCGGACTGGTAGCAGAATTGGGGTTTGAAATGGTTGTGGTGTCATTTGGATATCATTTGTCAAACACACACAGGCTCTACCGAACTCAAAATATTAAATTGCGACCTCAAATTATGTGTAGGTCGTGTGTCCGAGCCCAGATGGCCACTTTTCCTTGTGTATTTAATTTTTAACGCCAGTGCTGTTAAAACAGTGAAGGAAAATATCGTGAGCGTACATGCGCATAGTTGTATCTATGGTTTAGCTATCTGACACATGGCGGCCGGCCGGCCGGCAATTCGAAACAAGCTATGGACAAGAGCGCGTGTCAAAGAAAAACGTCAACGTTGCTCTTGAAAGCTATATTTTTATTATGTATTTGAATTTAATAAAGTAATTTATGGAGTTTTTGAGTCTTTTTGTATTCATCTCCCAACAGTGAGGAATCCAGCATGTCTAAGAACCAAACATTTTAAGACATGTGTGACATGCACCAACCCGCGCTGGGTCCGCGTGGTGGATTACTCCCTCTCACAGAGAGGAGGTCAGTGTCCCAGAAGATTTGTTTTTAAATTACAGAAAAAAAACGTACCAAAGATTATGATGTTTTCCCATTCGAAGCAAAAACAATTCTAATTGAATTGAGGAGGAAGAACAATATCGGAAGTCCCAAAACCAATTTCAGTTTATGACATTTTAATAACTCTAGGGTAAAAAAACAAATGAACCCAAACCAATTGATAAAAACAATGTGTGTACACTTCCAGTTTAATGACGAAGGACAGAAAGGTTTTATGTTGAAAATTACATTTACATTACGGGAAACACTTGACCCATTTTACATGACAAGATAAACTAATAAACACAGATGGAACAAGCAAATAAAGCTAATACAATTAGAATAATGCAAATACAGTTGTGAATTCTAAATAGTTCACTCTTGCTTACGTGCTCAAGATTCCATTGGGCTCGTCAGTTTGGGAAACAACGTTCAAAATTTCCATTTTCCTTGTAAAATGTCCACTCAATTTAAAATTACTAAAACGATTTTTCTTCCCGTCCAGTCTCTCAAAGTATGGAAAATACATCGCAAACAATATGACTTGTATATTGAATGATTAATGCATGAAGCTCTCAACTTTTTTTATTATAAACTTTTATCTTTGAGTGTGTACAAAATATCTTATGAAATTTCCTGGAAGTCAGTGTATAATTAAAACCATGAGGCGATGACGTACTACGACTGACAGAGACGGATGGACAAACAGGCCTGAAGTAATTATAAAAATATTACTTTGAAACTGAAACCTGAAACAAACAAGATGATGAAATTCATGACTGAAATCAATAAGTAGGTAAATAAGTTTGATGTTGAGGGGAATCGAGATACATTATATTCTTATTTCATTTCTTTTCTTAGTAAATCAATAACAAAAACGTGTTTAAAGAATACAAGAAACTACATTAGTGTCTAACTTGTCATTCAATGAAAAGACTTCAGACCAATTCACGAAAGGTTTTCCCTAGAGCTCTCCAATTCTGAACAACAAAAACCGTTATATAAACTTTTGACAGTCGTTTCGGTCTGTTCGATTCACACTTCACTCAAATCTGATAACAGACTTAAGGCACAGTGTTAGAGCCAACGGACATGTAAAAGAAAGTCGTTGACCCCTCTCGAGTCAGATGTCAGCTCGTCGCCTGCTGAAGCACTGCACCCTTTCGACACTGCGGCACCGACGAGTGATGTCGCTAGGCACGTTTTATCGATGAATAATGTCGTTAGGTATCGATAAAACGGATTTATTTTGTTGGAAGCACGTCGCCAGTCATATTAAGACTTAATGTGGTTAGAGGCGCTTGGATATGTGAATGTAGAAAAAGGTAACGACATAAATTATTCCGTCTTTTTTACGCTTGTAAACTGGTTTGAATCTTTAATGCCGAACTTCGTGTAAGGCGTGGTTTTAAACTTTGTGTTCAACTTCGTCTAAAAAGGAACGTAGGCACAGCTTAATAAGTCATAAGTAGGCAACCTATATTAATAAACAGTTATTTTGCTGGAAGTGGTTTATCATTAGAATTGGAAAATCTGTACAAACTTGACTATTGATAAATTACATATTTTCAATGTTATTTTCATTTAAAATCATAACACAGAAATTCTCCCACGTAGACGGGCTACCGGGACATAAAGTAGTCTATGTTACTCCTTATAATATCAGCTTTCTGCCAGTGAAAGTCCTGTCAATGTAGGTCCAGTCGTTTCAGAGATTAGCCGGAACGAATAGACAGACAGACATACTTATTTAAAAAAAAGTATTTTAGTTTGTAGAGTACCGTGTATACTTTCATATGTATTTAGTAAAATGCTATTTTTTAGACATTACACACTTAAATTTTATTTATTTGTATAGATTTGTAATTTCGAGAAACATCATATCTAATTTATCTAGTGTTTAAATTACATTAAGCTAACTTCAATACAACTACAATCGCTTATTAAACTATTCTGAATAATTAATGTGCAATTGAAATTCTCGATCAACGCAAATAATTCACATAATTCTCTTATCGGCTTAATTATTTCTAATCTCATTTATCGATAGATCGAAGAATGCCCCTCACTACAGCGCCTTGTTTCATCTCTTGCTATAAATGACCAGATAGTAGCTGAATGGCTGCTTTGTAGGGGATATTGCCTACTTTATGTACTATACAGATGCAGTAAAACCACTTTACGATGACGCACAATATTAATAAACATTCCTTGATGCAATCTAAAACAAAATATTACTGCATTATGTGGACGGGGTTAGTCAGTTGCAAGACTTGCAAGGACGTTTTCTTGTATGACAGTGGCCTTTAAAATGTGCAATATCTAGCAATATTAGGCCTAATTTGAAATTTTTCAAGAAGATGGCGACAGCTTGTCCATGATGATGATGAATGAGCTACCGCATTTTTAGGGTTCCGTACCGAAAGGTTGTCAACGGGAACGTATTACTAAGGTTCCACTGTATGTCCGTCTGTCACAGGACTAATCTCTTAAACCGTAATAGGTAGAAACTTAAAAAAAAACATCACAGAGTGTGTTGTACTATTATGACTGCTATAAGAACAAATAATACAAACTAATGATCGCCCAGTGGTCGAAATTCGACCAAAATTCATTTAAATTTTAGTCAACAATAATAAACAACATATAAGCTTTCTGCACTACTTCTTCTCCATATAAACTTTAATTGTGTCAAATTTTATATTCCTCCATCCACGTTACCTATTTTCGTAAAATGGGGTACCTACAACGTTTTAGCGCGTATTAATTTATAGATAAATTTTGTAGTGTTAAGAGGGAACTGGGCGTGCGATTTTCCATACAAATGTATTCCCCTTTTTTCTTCCTGAATAATGCGTCTAGAGCAATTTTTTTTTTTCATAAAATCAAGGTCTGCTGTAAACACGTCCCTGTAATTTTCTGTTTTTCAGTAACTAATAAGTAAAAAAAATATGACCCTCTAAAAAAATGTCCTATTTTTACCGCCGTGATTAGAGGACTACTAGACAAATTAGAAAAGATTTTAACGTTAAAAAAAATATAGGAACTTTCTTAAAATATTAATGTAAGAAATAATTGAATCGGCTCAGTTTTCGAGGAGAAAAAAGGGGAATACAAAACATCGATCTCGTCAAAATTTTTGTGATAATTTCGGTCTACTACGGGGGCAGACTTACTGACAGCGCGAAGGCAATAGTTTCTTCAAATACCAATTTTTCAACTTCCTCGCAGGTCCCGTCCCGCGTCCCCTCTTAAGTATTGTACGGTGGCATGACACTGTTTTCTCTTTACTTCAAACTAATGTCGACACTATTGTATAGAAAATTGTGATAAAGGAAATATTGAAGGATTAAGTATGTGGAGTGTTACATTGTATTCTCAATCTTGAATTCTTGAACTGTAAAAATCTTAGTTGTAGATAATCAAACAGACTTTGATTGCAAGTAATCAGGGTTTTATGGCCAAAACGAATAAAACAACTTTACGGTTCATACCATATTGCATCAGCAGTTAAGTACAAAAGTGCTGCAAACGCAGGGCTTTGCTACCGCGGCAATTACCTTAGAAATCAATATTTTCTTTACAATTTGTAGGTACTAGAAATTTTTCTATAGACATTTTTTTTTTCTCAGGTAACACGTTATCTCACGATTGATATTGAATACAGATCGAGGTGTCGTTTAGAATATGGATGAGCTTCGGTGGTACCAATTTTTTTTTGTTAAATCGCTTGGATTTATGAAATCTTATTAGATTTATTTAAGCACACAATTGTATAGAGATCGTCTTAATGCCATAGGAACTTTTTACCACTCAACCATTCGGTGACATTGTAATTTTTTTTAAATCCTCTATTTCTGCTCATCTCAGAGGTACTTGTGGCTAATTAATAACAGCCACACGAGTTCACAGAGAGAAGACCTGTATCCCAGCAGTGGGAACGTTATATGCTGATTGTGAGTACCTACACGGGTCGATCGATCAGATTAAGCTATGCTTGCCGCAGTTGAACTGTGGATGGGTTACCATCTTTACATACCAAAACCCCTCCGTGCCTCGGAAAGCACTGTAATCCGTTGGTCCCAGCTGTCATTTGTGGATCTTTGACAGTCGTTACGGGTCGTTAGAAGCCCGAATATCTGACAACCTGTCTTACCAAGGGATACATCGTGTTATCCAGTATCTGGGTTGTGGAGGTCAGAGCAGTAGCTCTACGTAAAATACTGGTATTCAGCTGCATCCGGTTAGACTGGAAGCTGACTCCAACATAGTTGGGAAAAGGCTAGGCAGATGATGATATTACTGACCATCTCCTGTCCTACTCTTCAGTGGCACTAAGGAAACAAACCACAATCTACGAAGCTGGCAGTATCATGACAACGGTAATGTTATCCCAATGTATATCTTTGTTGTTTTAGTTTGTTTACGGCGTATTTAATTTGACGGCACGGTTGGCGCAGTGGTTAAGCGATTGATTGTTGCGCTGCGTGACGCGGGTTCGATTCCCACAAGTAATAAATATTTGTATGACCTACAAATAGTTGTTCCGGGTCTGGCTGTTTGTGTATGTGAGTTTAAATGTTTGTAAACGCACCCACAATACAGGAGAAATTCCTAGTGTGGGGCAATGTTTAAAAAAAAAACTTCTTTCCTACATTATATTACATCGTAAAAAATAACACTTTTCAGCTAGATGAGTGTCTGTAGTTTGATAGTGGTATCTCAAGGGAAGTACCATCTGTTATCAGCCCGTCACTAAGGAATCCTAACTAATATAATAAATGCGAAAGTTTTTTGTTTATTACCTTTTCACGCCTAAACCACTGAACCGATCATCTTGAAATTTTGCATAAACGTTGTCAGCTATACAGAAACGAACATAGGGTAGGGTACCTTTCATCCCGAAAATAGTATAATTTCCGAGGAAAAGAACGATAAGGTTCTTATGATAATAGATGGCGCCACAAGTTTTTCGAATAATAATTGAATTATTTAATTACAAGCAGCAACCCGAATTCATTGTAAAATTCTAAAATAACACGATCGAAGACGCGGGCAAAAGCTTGTGATTTTATATTTGCAAAACCTAGGTAAGAGGTAAAATAGGTCTTGCATAATCTCCAATAAATGAAATGCTTGAAATTCAGTTACGCAATAAAAATATTTCATAGAACTAAATAAAGGTAGAGCTCTCTAATATGTACCTAGGTGATCGCTACACAACCTTCAAATGACACAATAACAATTAATATACTCGTGTATTTTGTATAAAAATAAACGGTAAAATTTTCAAATAAGTACGTCTGAAGCTTTTCTCGTGATCCTGTGACCTCGTCTACGTCCCAGATTTACATAATCCTATCTCCGCGAGATAACTTTTTCTAAATAATTTATTTACTGCCCCGGCGTTACCGCTTCAGCTCGGTTTAAGAAGAAAATGATATTTTGACCGAGATAGAAAAAGTTTTATATTGTTTAAATCCTTTTTGAATCCTATCCGCCTGAAAATTTTTGCGATTTCGCTTCTATTGTTATTGTAAATTATTATGAATATAAAGTAACTGTTGTTTCTTCTGTATATTACTGTGAATGTGGGAACTGATTCTACATAATTATGCTCATCCTTCCTCCTTCTGCCAAGCCTTTTACCTACTATGTTGGGGTCAGCTTCAAATCTAACCGAGTGCAGCTGAATACCAGTATTGGTACATTGAGCGACTGCTTATCTGACCTCCACAACCAAGTTGCTGGGTAACACGATACCCTTGGAGAGAGTGGTTGTCAGACTTTCGGGCTTCTGACGACCCGTAACGACTGTCAAAAATCCACGAATGACAGCCGGGACCAACGGCTTAACGTGCTTTCCGAGGCACGGAGGGTGTTGTTGTTATGTAAAGACCTACTTATAATTATATGTTCACATTGTTTGCTAGTTGAAATAAAAGGTTGAGGACGCATAATGATTTTTTTTTCGATGGCAAGAGGGGACGGGGCCTGCGAGCAATTAGAAAAATAGGTATTTGAAGAAACTATTGCAGTCGCGCTGTCAGTAAGTCTGCCCCCGTAGTGTGTGATAAGGATAGCTGCAGCTCAGACCGAAGTTATCACAAAAATTTTGACGAGCTCGACGTTTCGCATTCCCCTTTTTTTTTCCTCGAAAACTGAGCCGATTAAATATTTTTTTACATTAACACTTTAAGAAAGAGTATGTTTAGGTTCCTATCATTTTTTTTTTATGTTGAAAACTTCTCTAATTTGTCTGGAAGTCCTCTAATCACGGCAGTAAAAATAGGGCATTTTTTTATTTTTAGAGGGTCATATTTTCTTTACTAATTAATTGCTGAAAAATAGAAAATTACAGGGACATGTTTGCAGCAGACCTTGATTTTATGAAAAAAAAAACAATTGCTCTAAATTCATTATTTTGGAAGAAAAAAGGGAAATACATTTGTATGGAGAATCACACGCCCTGTTCCCCCTCTTAAGACCTCGAATTATCTTTCAAGTTGTGCCCAGCTTCAATTAACTCAAGACGTTCGTTTCATTCATCTTAAGTAGGTAGATATTAGTAGGACACTTTTCACGCCATCTTGCATTTTAAGGAGATGTTTCATGATTTGCTCTGACTAGCTTGTGCCGTATTAAGCTGAATTCGTTTTGAAGCGAAATAATCAAGTTTGGAAAAGACCCCACCTCCGCAAAATTTCTTTTAGGCAAACAGATTCTACCAAAAGAAAAATAATAAGAGTAGTATTCATATTAAAACCAACGCGTATGTGTAATATTTAAATAGTACCCAGGATTTGCTAATATGGAATGGAGTCATGGAGTGTGCGGGTTTGTTGCCAAGAAATTCGTCAGATACAAAGTCTGGAGAATAGATTAATAAGTTTATTACGCCGCAACACTGTAGCAGGAGCGAATTTTTGCATATGAACATGGCTAATTATAAATTATTCTGCAAAATTTTTAAAGCATTCAGTGGTTTGGAAGAATTAAACAATTCGTTTAGTGCTATTTTTTAGCAGTCGTGTTTCACAGTTAGTGTAGGGCATGAAGTCTGGTGATAGCGGAAGCCTTCATAGTGTGAGGTCCGTCACGGTCTTCGCCTGTTTTTTTAAAGAACTTCGACTCAATCTGTCAAAAATTGTAATACCTAAGTAGGTAACAGATTTTTTGACATTAATTGCCGCTGAAAAGGGATTACTAGAAGGAAGACTGACCGTGTCTGATTTATAAATCAGTTGGCTATTTGCTCAGTTAAACAACTGACGTTTGATGATGATAGGCACATGATCTAAAGCCTAAGAAGCATAAAGCGTACCATGTTTGATGCTAATAATTTTGTCAGAGAATGTGCTCAGAATGTACCTATTCATATAAATAATGCAAATATATTCAACAGGTATTCGCCAATGTAATGTCATGTAATGTCTCAGTCTAATTCCTGCCAAGAGCCGGTAGATAATATATTCTAACAAAAACAACTCGAAAGAATCTCCCAAAACGATCCTTGGAAATGTTTCAGCGTGGATTAAAAAACAAACATCTAAAATATTAAGACAGCCAGGTGAAGATTAACTGTTCGCACTCAATACCAAGGGAGGTTCCCTTGAGATTTACTTAGTCCCTTTTCAATCAACCGCTGTACGGTTTTGCTTACATTAAGCATTGACGTGACTCGAGTTACTAACTTAAACTTCAATTCATAATCTCAGAAAATTTACATTCCATCGGCACTTCTTACTCAACTATCTAAGTTGATTTTGAGTGACCATTTACAATAAACTAGCTGACCGGCCAGTCCTACTTACTGGTGGAGTCCGCTAGGGCCGATGCTTGCCAGGGGTGCGGGTTGTTCCAAAGAAATACCGCAGCCCCTGACACACAGGCAACTGAGGGAACACGGCTGGGTTTTAGTCAGTAAAAGTCTGTCACGCCCTCCTGCTCCACCGCGGGAGAAGTTATTTGATGATTTCCCACCCAAAAAAAAAAAACCGGCCAGTCCTTGTCCTGTTTTCTAGAACTCGATCGCTGTGCCACCTACCCGGTCTACTCCTCAAACATATACAATAAAAAACATCAAATCGGTCCAGCCATTAAGGAGGAGTTCAGTGACATGCAGATACGTACAAAAGCATTAGACCGGGAGGCAGTTCTCAAAAGAAAATCTGTTGTTTCATATAAAATGTACAGCACATAATTTTTTTCTTTAATAACCGACGAAAAGTTTTTACACTTGCGGGATTCAGAATCAAGGCGTTTCGAGTAGAACAATTTCTATGAAAACTTCATGGAAATTGTTTTATAAGTGTCGCGTCGCGCCTGTTTAGAGAAGCCTTCTTATTCTGAATCTGTGGTTGTGCGTCGATGTCCCTGCCAATCTATACTTCTATAATAATAATATTATAAAGAGGTAAAGTTTGTGAGTTTGTGAGATATGAGGTTGTAGGGGGTAATCTCTGGATCTACTGAACCGATTTTGAAAATTATTGTACCAATAGAAAGCCACGTTATTTGTGAGTGTCATAGGCTATAATATATTAACCCGAAAAATTAAAATACTTTTTCGTGGTAGTCGGATTTGCAGAGTAAGTCTGAGAAAAAACGGTAGAACGAAAACGTTTCTTACGAACGATAAGAGATATAATATGATTGAGTTCTAGAGAAAAGTTGTAGAGCTTGATAATGCTTACAAAAAAGCCAGCGACAGCATATGTCTAACTTTAATATTTACGTCACAAAAAGCAGTTTTTATATTAAAAATATCATTTAAATCGTTAGGTCATGTTTATTGGTCATATTATGCACAATTATGAATTATTATCAAACTAAGTAAATTTATCGTCTCAAGTGTTTAGAACAAAAGACTTTTCCCTTTTACTGCCTATAATTTGGACGAATGTTTAAAGAGATAATAGGACATAGGTGTGGAACCGCGACCGTGTCGTAATCTATTGAGTGATACAAAAATGTTCACCGCCCAACGAAGTGGGTACGAGTCAGCTAGTTTGTTTAAAAAGATAATATCAGCCGATTATTATTTATTTATTTATAAAAAAAAAAACATTATTATCTCACTGCAGGGCAAATGCGTCTTCTCAAACAGAGAAGGCACTGGAATTGATCACCACGCTTACTTAAAATGGGTCTACTATTTTAGACTAAGGTATATCAACTAAAAGTCTAGGTTTGCCAACAATGTTTTGTAAATTCAGTCGCAGAAGATTTTGAACATAACATGAGTTCTTCGTTCCAAAACTTGACCTTAGAGTTCTGAATTCAAATTATAAACAAATTATAGGTAATAAGTTCCCTAATAATAAACAAATTATAATAAGTTATAATTTACAAATTATAATAAGTTATAATTTACAAATTATAATAAGTTAATAATAAACAAATTATAATAAGTTATAATTTGTTTGCTCGAGGTCTTGTTTGTCGACGTCTCAGTATCATCTTCATATATCATGGTCAATGGCTCCCTGAGGAGTATTTTGGAAATAAATTACTGTATTGGATGGTTTTGTGTCCTATTGGGAAAACTCACTCTTACACGTAATTGCAACCTGTTTTCGGTATGTTCTTTTCAGGTACGTAAAGCTTAAAACATTTTTTGTAACGAAATACCATCGATATTAATCTGATGTGAAAAATGGTGGCGAAAATTGTATGGTGTTATAATCCTATGAATCTTTATAATGTTTTCTTTCAATTGTACTGTAAAGGTTGTATGCTCAGCATGAAACCTTACGTTTACTGGCTGCCAATGATTGGGCTGTCTATGATCGAACAGCCTGAAAGTTTAAGTTTGAATTTAAGAATAATTTGACATAGGTTTTTGTTCCGCAGATAATTTTGATAATTATATTAGGCGCAGTGTTATAATAAGCTGATTACTTTAAAATATACGTGGAAACACGAATTTAAACTACCACAAATATTTAATTTATAGTTAGATCCCCTCGATCCCCTCGATCCCTATAGTACCGATCGTATTGAAAATGTGCTCCAAAACTTGTTTATTTTTATTTTTCCATACTTATGAATTGTTTTTTTTTGCAGGTAAATGATATACTTATTTATGAAGAAATCGTAAGTACATTTTCTTTCAAAAATTCAGTTTCATTATCAACTTCAGTACAACATAAACTATGAACTTTAATGTAATGTAGGAAATGTAATGTTCGAAATATTTCAGATCATCTGCCTTGCCTTTTCCCAGCTATGTTGAGGTCGATACTAACAATATTAATATTTCAGATTACAAGCACATTATTCAAAATGTTTACACAGGTATCGACCAAATAATAATTGCGTGTCATAAATAACCTTTACAACGTTGCCTTGTCGATTTAATAATGTTTAGCCAAGTCCCGAATTGATTGCGTCCCGATGTTTGCCGAGACCAGTTGGGCCCATTCAGATAGTGAGGACCCTTCAGAATCCGTTCTGATTGGTTGTTAGTTTGTCGTTGGGTCACCCCTGGAGTCGTGATCAGAGGCACTTTGGTGAACGGGCATGCTGCCAAATTCAGCGAGCTCAGTGGGCGAGTAAGATTTGTATAGTGAGTAGATTCAATGATTGGTTTTGTCTTAAAATGCGAACCAAGCTTCTTCAGAAGACCTATTCTCGTACTTAAAAAACGTAGTGTTTTTGGAAGTCGGAAGTGATTTTTTTAGATGTAATTTTTCACTTTTTCGTATACCACTTGCTATGTAAAACAACAGTGACAGGAAGCAGCAGCATATCATCGAGGTACATAAAGTGGATTAAAAACGTGTTATTGAGGCTGACGCAAAAACTACCGAAGCAAAGTTAATCTATCTATCTAAAACTTTTAAACGAGCAATTCTTGTATATATGTATATAATTATATAATCTGAACCTCTGAAACGGCTCCAACGATTTTCATGAAATTTAGTATGCAGGGGGTTGCGGGGACGATTGTGACTGAGATAAGAAAGCATTTGCAGTTCAGTGATCGTCAGATGCCTGCTAGTTTTCTTTGGCCTTCAGATTTAATATTAGCGAGGCGTATTTTGGTCTCCCGAAATAAATATTTCAATTATACTGAACAAAGATGACTTATTTCGGTATTACCATGGAAAGTAAATGTCTTTGAGTGGGCTTTGATATAATACTATTTGATTTAAACAATCATTGTTATTTATTCAGGTACCTACTTCTAAAATATGAAGAAGCGATGGACACTGTTCGGATTCGCAAAAATTGCTCCATGATGATATCTGATCTGAATAAAAGATTTCGATTTTAATCTGAACTTAATTCAATTTCAGATAACGATCAAAGTTGACATTATCTTGAAATCGATAGCTTTTAAATTACAAAACTTAACGAATACAGAATACTTTCCTTTTAAAACCTTATTTCTTTGATATTACTTAAACTTTCCTCATTCCTTTATGTACATATTTTATTAAAGTTTTTGAAGGTTATGGGGCCGTGCTTGATTGAAAGATGTGTACTTTACCTGCTTAAACCAATAAGCCCTGTTCGATGTTGTCTAAAGTTAGAAGCAAGTTACGTGGAGTAGGTATACTTACATTCTTTGATCAAGACGGAAGCGATAATTTTTGGACGGATAAATTTTATATCCTGTCACATGATAAGTGGACCTAGCATTAACGCGCGAATTATCTAAATATAAGAAAAAAAAATGATTTTTGATTTGAATGGGGATGCGCTAAGTTAGCCTGAGATATTTTTTATATATTTTATTTTATGCTTAGGTTTTCAACATACAGCCTCACACTGACCTGCAAATTTCCAAACCGTAAGAAAATTTTAATTTTGCGGGAATTTTTCCCCTTAAAGTAAATAAAAAAAAAATTAAAAGAAAATACATCTATCTTATAGTATTTTGATTTCAATGTATGCGGCAAGATCAATTAGTATTATTGCCTAGACCTACCCAATATGAAAAAGTAAATAAAAATATGTACCTTTTGTGGTTTTATATTTTTAAATCTTAAATTCGTGCTAGGGACTTACTACTTCCGAACTGCTGTTCAGACATCAATCTACATCGTACATTGATACAAGATTATGTCTGGACTTTAAAAGAGACTGTGACCTCTTAGTTAGTTTAGGCCTTTCTTCTCAGAGTAGTCAGATAGGAAACGACGACCTCATCTAGTTTTTATTAAAATATGGTTGACGTGTAAAAGTGTTTGAACAAACCTACTTACAGAAATAAAATCATTTATAATTAAGTTCAAACTTTAGTACGTCCTCGAAACTTTAATATTTGTAGCCTAGGCCAAGATAGGGCAATGGTTAAGCCAGTAGGTAGCCTAATTTATGGGGGCAGACTTAGTCTAAGCCGAAGGTACGTACAGGTAGGCAATTAAGAAGATTGGGGTCATCTGTTTCGTTACCGCCTTACAGTATGTTTTTGGCTCAATTTATAGCCACGTGTTGGTCAAGGAGCATTCTCTAGTTGAACCTTTTTGGTTCTTTCAAAATAAAAACGATAAACAATTGACGATCTTTTATTGCAATCACACGTCGAGGCAAATAACCACCGCAGCGAGACAAAAAGTGCAGAAGACGATAGAAAAATAGTTTAAGGCCCCCAATATGGACAGGCAAAATGCGTATTTGATTGAACAATTTTTTTAATTTTTTTTTATTAATGTACTACAGTCTGCGAAGTCCGCAGGAACCTTTACACTCAACCACAAAAAAAACAGAAACGTTCTTCTCAACTGGTACCTACTTTCAAAATGAAAGCATTTATCTGGAGTAATATTATTAAATAAACACTTGAAAACGATTAACTATTCATGTGAATCCAATTAGTTTTAATATCACTACCAACAACAAACGTATTTCAAAGCAAAGAGGCTGTTAATCAATTTGGTTAATTAAGAAGAGGTTTTAGTTAGCTTTGGAACATTAATTACGTTTCACATCAAAGATAAATGTATAATATTGTAACATTTCCTTGGGCATATTTCCTTCGGCTCAGTATTCTCAAATATTCATTGAATGAATAATATTATGTTAATGGAAGCTCTTGGTATGAGGCGCAATGCCCACAGATTCGTAGTCGAAAAAATATCGTAGACGATCTTCAATTATATAATGTGTACAACAACACTATGTTAATTAAAAAGCTGAACCGTTACTAATCAATTAATTAAATTAATGATTATTTTTCATTCATTAAAAAGGTTTGTCTGCCTCGTTGGTTTAGTTCGGGTTTGATTCTCAGGTCGAACAAAGTATAATGGATTGTTCTTTTTAGAATTTCTCAGTAACAGCCCGGAGTCTGGATTCATGCCCAGATGATGGCAATGGGCTTGACCACTTTTAAATGAGACTTAAACATAACTGGTTAAATGTGGGTGTTTTATAGGTATACACCAGCTCTGCCCAACCCTTCGCCGACACAAGGCGTGATGTTATGTAGGTACAAGAGAGACTTTATAATAAAAAATCGAATTAATAAGATTCAAATAATTATAATTAAGTTCGATTGTCCATAACCCAATTTCCAGGAATAATAATTATAGCGTGGGTTTATAATCGGTTCAGTAATTATATTATTACCACCTCTACCTAATTACGTACTTACTGGTAGTAATAATTATGAAACCTATAATTAAACAAAAACGACGGTAAGTTTAATTTGTTACTTAAACATTATAATTGCCTATTATAACGTTTATTGGAAAATTGACCCATCAGCCCTATTATAACGTTTCTGTTAATCAAAGAAATAATTTAATCAAAATATTAATGATCAAATTAAATGTCGTACCTAATGTTCACGACGTGGAAGTAAATTAACAGAAATATTACTACGCTTCCGTTTTATACGGAATACGTTCGTGGAAGTGGAAATAATCTGAACTGTATGTTGTGTTTGTATTGTATTGTGTGCGTTACGGTAGTAAGCGCTAATGTGACGCCGTGTGACAGTATGCGACGGTAATGTCATTAGCGTTGAGCATCTCAAATTTCAATATTCCATAACAATTTTGACACTAACAGTTCTTGAACACTGTTTAGATGTGCTGAACGCATTCAGCTTCATAGGTGAAATTCGCCCTTAACCGCGTTTAAAAGTTATCAGAGTCCAGTTCCACAGCAATAATAACAGCAACAGCTCTGGAACGCAGTTTAGATGTGATGATCACGTTCAATTTCAAGAGTGAAATTGACCCTTAGTGACGAGTGAATACGATGAAGTTCTAGGCAGAAAAGCCAAAGGTGCTTTAACGAATGATGACGGGCGTAGAAAACACCCGCAGCGTGAGCTACTGCATGAAAAATCATGCTTCGAAATGAGCCCTAAGAATTCTTTAATAGTGACTGTGATGCTTACAAGTTTTAGCATCTACCTAAGTACTGTAACTGTGTGTGCAGTGTATTAGGGTCCCAGGCTGATTCCCGGCAACCGTAGGCGCGGGCTTGCGGACGGCGAGTAATAGGTAGCTCGCTGTCCGGTAAGGACCACGCCCGGGTCGACGGCGCGTTGTGTTCTACGCGCGCCTCAAACAGATGTCAGCACCAATTGGTGGGATCCGCATGGACCGATGCCTGCCAGGGGTGCAGGTTGTTCGAAAGAGATACCGCGGCCCCTGGCATACAGGCAACTTAGGGAACACGGGTGGGTTTTAGTCAGTTATTTAATGATTTCCCACCCAAAAAAAAAAAGAAAAAAAGTGTATTAGGGTCCTAGCCCATACATTTTAAATCATATCTATATTATTTTAGAGAACTCTATTTTCTAATAGAATTGTCTAAAACAATATCGATATAGTTTTAGAGCAAATTTCTTTCTTACCTTCTAGTAAGATATAAATTTTGGAAGAGAACGTTTAAGAAATTGTGTGTTTCGTTTTACCTACGGTCATTGTTAAAAATTATATTAATCCACCCAAGTGTTTTGCTTTATATTCAAGCTTCAACAAAACCAATTTATCCCGTATACCATATTTTCAATATTCGCATTCATCGCTTTTATTCGTTTTAATCAAGCTCTGAAACGGTTTTAATATTTTTACTACGCTCGCTGGCGTTGGATACGTGTCAACTCCTGTCGTGTATGAACTCAACTTAGAGTTCATACACGTCAGGAGACGATAACATGTGCCCGCATCCGCTACGAAAGTTCATCAGCATTTTTAGTTAACCCGCTGTGCTTATTCATTAAATTTTTAATAAATTTTAGGGGCAGACATGGCGATCGAATCGTTTAGACCGTCCAAATGATGTATATTTAAATAAGCAATTTAAAAAAATATGTGACTCTAGCTCACAGGTTCCCAAACTTTTTCTCGAAGACAACTTTCGAAATTTTACTGGTTTCGGTGGACCCACTACTGCTACATTTGTACCATATTCCCAAAAGTCATTAAAAAAATCTTGTTCGCCAACGTATATCCCTGCCGAATCTCCCGTGGGCCCTTGGGGGTCCACCTAGACCACTTTGGGAATCACTATTCTAGCTGATCTAACAGACGTTGTCCTATCTAAATTGCCCATACAAACATCCCCTAGAAAAAAAAACCGAGTACCTAAGTTTTCCAATTTGTCTTTCGCTTAGAACCTTATTTGGACTATTATGAATAAAAAAATAAACAAGGAATCAAATTGGTTCAGCCGTTTTCAAATGATACACCTACCACGAACAGCATTTAATTTTTATTTATATACCTAGATTAGGTTTAACTACTGAGGTATTAATATGTATTATCTAGTATTTCAATGGTAGGTTGTTTAGGCACGTGTTATGGTTTTTTTTATTAATAAAGGAACAAACAAAATGTAAACAGAAACATAACAAAAACCTCAATAGGTTTGTCCCAACAGTTATCACCAATCTTAAAACTAATACTAACGGCATAATCATTGGTGCCGATTCTGTTGTACACCGAACTAAACTAACTAAACTATCACTAAAATTCCTTACTTTTGGCTATGAGAATCTTAAAGCTATTCTGCAAAATAAAATCTCTAAACTTAAAAATAATTTTGACATAACTAAAATCGAATTTGACAATCGCGACTCTTGCAGGCTTAGCATGACGTTTCTATTTCTACTCTTCTGTAGAATAGAAATCGCTTGTCTACATTTCTCGGTGAAAAACTGCCAACTGTCTACACGGAAACGTCATTTTTGTCTAGTCTTCCGTCGACAAAACGCTTCTCACACAATGATTTTTTCACAATTGTATAGAAAAAAAAAAAATTACCTACATGCTGAGATTATGGGGCTTACCCGTTTTTTAAAGGGGGTCCAAATTATCATCATTTTTGCGATAGGACACACCATTTTCGAGATATATGCAAACGAAAAAAAAAAGATACAGTACTGTTTTTGCATCTGAAGTCGAAGTGTTGGTGTGAATTTTAGTTCATGACCACTAGTTTTATTCCACACTTTTTTAATCGCGATTAAAATTAGTCAGATTTAGTTAGAAAAATTAATATAGTCAAAATTTTTGGTGAAAAACGACAAACTCAGAATAGCAAAATTACCATCTTCACTAAATTATTATTGCAGTGCAATCTTAGTGCTGTCAAACTAAAATATAGTTAAGTTGTGTCACTTTAGTCAATTTCAGAATGGGAAATCGTCGTTTGACAGGACTAAACAAAATTTTGGTGATTTTTAGTTTAGTTTAGAGAATTTTGTGACAACAGAATCCGCACCAATTATCTATTAATTTATGGTTAACACATCCTTACTAATATTATAAACGCGAAAGTTTGTAAGTATGGATGGATGGATGGATGTTTGTTACTCTTTCACGCAAAAACGGCTCAACGGAGTTGGATGAAATTTGGCACACAGATAGATTATAACCTAGATTAACACATAGGATACTTTTTATTCCGGTAGTACGTTCCCGCGGGATAGTTTCCGACCTCCACGCGGGCAAAGCCGCGGGCGGAAGCTAGTAGTTTATAGTATGTAGTTTGTTTGTTGTGTGATGTGGTTGATTGTAAGGTACTAGTATAGAGTGTGTAGGTTCTTGTTCATCGATAGGAAAAGGAGCTCTGAACTGCAACCTAATTGCGTAACTCACGATTAATCATAATCTGTTTCGTTTTGAAACAGATGGCTAAACCATTGCTTCATATGTTCGAAAAATGTGTCTGCTCAACAACGTAAATAACGCAATGCATATTGTTGAACTGTCAAAATGAAACCGAATACGATTAATCGCGTGTTACGCAATTAGTGTGCTGAACTATTTCGTAGCATAAACATGACCTGAGATTACGTCACGTACGTTACTTAACTAAATGGCTTTCGACGTCGAATGCGTTTGAAAAATAAACTTTATGTGCCTTAAAATCTTAGAATTCCTAATACAATTTTATTTAATATTTACGTACAAACTAGAGGTGTTAAAAATCCAAGCTTTGTTTTTACTTTCAGGCTTTTGAAATACTTTTAGTAGATGATTAATAAATGAGAACCTTTATGCTACTCTATGAATTTTTAATAAAAATATGGAATTTTTTGAAAGCTCATTTAACTCACTACTATGTTTTATTAATATAGCAACGCATAATTAAAATATTTTTTAAAGTTTTTTATTTTACACGACTTTCTTAAATAACTCTTTTTGTTTTTTTTAGGTTTTATGTTAAATAGTACCTAATCTGTGAATAATATTGTAATCTATATATATAATAATATAGTAAAAGAAAAATCTTGTAATTGAGGGTATTTTTTTTATTGAAAATTATCCTTGCTGTTTGGCCGTAATAATTATACGATTGCAACGGTCTCATTCAATACTATGTATACACATCGTATTGAAACTTGAAAGGGACCCTTATTATAGACAAGCTGCGCTTGCGCCTATACGTTTAACATACATTATTTAGTTACTTTGTGTTAAATATATTGTTTAGCTACATAATTATTTTATTTCATATAGGTACATAGGTACATTTTTAAAATGACTGACCGATTTTAATTGCGTAGTTAATCATAATTATTGAGCGTGCCTATTAAAGTTAATGCCTGTCCAAAATGGTTACGAATATTTTTTTTTCGTAATTACCTACACGTTATAGTAATTACGGGTAAAGTTCGCATTGAAAACAAATAAACACATTTTATATGTTTAGTTTTCAATAAATAATCTTATCTATTAAAGGTTTCTTCACACAGGCGCGACGCGACAGCGCGACGCGACACTTGTAGAACAATTGAAGTTTTCATAGACATTGTTCTACGAGTGTTGCGTAGTCTGCACGAGCTTTAATTTTAAACACGCGCCTACAAGAACAATAAGTTCGAAAAAAATTCTGCGATCTTTAGTCGTATTTAAGTTCCTTTTAGTATGAATGAAGCATAGTTCATTTTGAGTTCAAAAAATATCAGCATCTGCTTAGCAATTTCCAAACTGCAGCTAAAAAGAAAATTTTAGAAAAGAAAATCTAGACTGGGCTGCGAGAAAACACAATTAAACAAAAAAAAAAAACTTGATTTAGTCGCCATATTACCTACTGCTACAGCCGCTCGGGTTTATCGATCAGGTTAAGCTACGCTTGACACGGTTGGTCCGTGGATGGGTGATTATCTTTACATACCAAGACCCTCCGTGCCTCGGAAAGGACGTTAAGCCAATGGTCCAGGCTGTCATTTGTGGATCTTTGACAGTCGTTACGGGTCGTTAGAAGCCCGAAAGTCTGACAAACAGTCTTACCAAAGGGTATCGTTTTACCCAGTAACTGAGATGTGGAGGTCAGATAGGTAGCCGCTCCATGTAAAATTCTGGTTTTCAGCTGCATCCGGTTAGACTGGAATCTGACCACAACATAGTTGGGAAATGTTAGGCAGATAATTACTTACTGGGAAAACTAGGTTATGAAGGTTTATTGAGCACTACATTAAGTACTAAAAAAAGAATCAAACCGAAGATACCCGTATACTAGTAATTTTCAACGGCTTCTATGCTTGGTATTACTGGCAATTCGTTCGTAAGCCCACTCATATTTCCACAAAGCCGAGTCAGATTGGACGCGAGTGCAATAAGAAATTAATTCGGAGCTCATAAAAATATTTCCTACTTGAGGTGAATCTTTTTCTTTTACGTAGCATTTTTCTGGGCGTTTTTTATGGTTTTGCTGCAATGCAAATGCAAATGCTCGACATGTTCTTTAATTTCAGCATAGGGGACTGAAAAATATAATCAGACTTCCTGAAATTACCCAGTCTTTATGATATGATTTGTACAGTTTGCTTTTCCTTGTAATTCACTGAAGGTGGAAGTTTTATGGCGAACTTTACAGCGCCATTAAAAAAAAGAAAACAACGGACTTTCTAAAAAACACTACAAAGTGAAAAATAACTTTAATTTCGGAAGTTGTTGACTTTGGATATGTATTTTAATTTTTTGTCATCGTCTTCCGAAATTAAAGTTATTTTTCACTTTGTAATGTTTTTTTTGGAAGTCGGTTGTTTTTTTTTTAAGTTTTTAGTGGTTCACATGTGCTTACCCCTTCACAGCGTCCCGGTGTGATGTTATGTTATGAACTGGTGTAAACAATAGACAGACAAGAGATTTCAGCAATCCCAGTCCATTTGCTATAATTTATTGAAGAGTTCGGTTGCCTATCTCCGAAGTTCTTCATCAGAACTTCACCAAATGAAAGTACTCTTCCAAAAACTACCCAAATCGCTTCTAGTGTGCCTATAAATTTGAAGAGTTATCTCTATTTCTCCAGGATTCCATCATCAGATCCTGACTTGATGATCATGGGACCACCTGGGAAGTATACCCCTTCTAAAAAAAAAAAAAAACAAATCGGTCCAGCCATCTTCGAGTAATCGAGGAACATACATAAAAATATATTTTTTAAAAAGGTTCCGGCGAATTGAGAACCTCCTCCAGTCGATTAAAAAGTGTCAGTCCAGCTGGCGTATGCTGTAAAAATCTTACCGTGAATTTTTTTGTAAAGTGACTTTATAGTGAACTGTCATCCTACCGACGCCGACGCTAGGGAATTAAGGGATTGACAGCTCACTTCAAACTCACTTCACCTAAGTATTCACGGTGAGATTTGTACAGAATAGCACTACAGGTACTTGTACAGCCAAACACAATTCCACTTAAACCAATAAATATGTCTTGATATGAAACTTTTAAACGAGACTATCTGTAAGAAGAGATAGCGTGCAACACAAGTAATTATTTCCCTGACAGCTGGAAAACGTCCATTACTGTAGCACGCTGCCTATAAACAGTCATAACGAACCAACTTGGGTGGGAAATGCCATGTTCACCGCACACGACAAGGAGATTGTAAGGAGCCATGCAATTTTAACACTGCTAAGGTGTATAAGCCTATCTTCTTCATACATGGGTTGATTTGTGTATCTACTCGTTTTTCGTTGTTGAAAAACCAAGGAGTACCTATATAAAAAATAAACAATACAGATAGTCTATAAACAGTCCTAACGAACCAACTAGAGTCGGTAATGCCATGTTCACCGCACAAGACAAGGAGATTGTAAAGCGCCAAGCAATTTGAACACTGCAAAGGTAAGTTATAAGTCTATCTCCTTCATACGTAAGTTGATTTGTGTATCTACTCGTTTTTCGGTGTTATAAACCAAGGAGTACCTATATAAAAATAAAATATAGGTAGTCTATAGACAGTTATAACGAACTAACTAGAGTCGGAAATGCCATGTTCACCGCACACGACAAGGAGATTGTAAGGCACCATGCAATGTTAACACTGCAAAGGTGTATAAGCCTATCTACTACTCTCCACATGTATGTAGGTTGATTTGTGTATCTAGGTACGCGTTTTTCGTTGTTGAAAAGCCAAGGAGAACCTATATAAAATTGACAATACAGGTACTCTATAAACAAATAGTCATAACAAACCTACTTGGGTGGGAAATGCCATGTTCACAGCACGACAATCCATGTATCCATGTAGTTCTGCACAATAATTGCGTCACACATACTCTATCATAATTTGAATGATTTTGATGAAAATTCATAATCTATTGCTTCATGTGTTTAAAAAGTTCGTCTGTTCAACTGCTTAAATAGCGCAATGAATATTGTTGAATTGTCAGAATTTATAGCTTTGAAAATAGTGTATCACGTAATCTGGAGAGCTTGTTTGATTACTACCTTCACCGCTGAAATACACTATTGTAATAAACTTAAATGGAGTAACCCGAATAATTCGTTTTTAGCAGTGTGTGTTCAGAGATTTAAGCACCTAATGTAGATTATTCTACATATGAAAAATGGACATAAGTACTTTATATTGCAATAGAAACGAAATAAAGCGTTCTTCCCGTAAAAAGGAAAGATATTCTAGTTCCCTGATAAATAGTAAATAGGTTTAGCCCATCTTGAACTCACCCTAACTCGATATTAAATCTACGCGATTCCCGACCTAATAAGCCTACTTCGCAATGAAAATAATCTATAGCCATTTCGCTATGCGAGTGCAGTATCCAACACGCAATTATAAAATATACTACCTACATATTTCATTAACGTGGTGATTTCTTGAAAACACTCAAAAAGGTGGTTTTCTAAAGCAGTGTATCTCTTTAACCGAAAATAATTTTGAAAGCAAAAAATATATGATATTTTCAAGTCTTTTTTGCATAGAGTGATTGAACTCAAGACAAAATTAAACGTACTTTAATGCATCAAAAAAATCATCAAACCTACCTCTTAATTTTCTTTAAAACCAGTTTATCCCTTCAATAACAATTATAATTACAATTAAAAATATACCATAAAATTCCCAATGCCAAACTGCATCCAGTGATAGATTATTTATTATGAAATAGTTAATATCTAATTTTATACGATTTTATTTGCATTTAAATACGACAATGCTTGCTCATTTATTATTCGAATTTATTACAACAGATTTTAACCCGTATCGCATTGCAATAAGAACTATTATCGCTCATAACGACAATATTTAAAGTTACCTGGGCCTTAAAACGATCTTACTTGATTTTCATAATTAGGTTTTCTACAGTTCAGTAACTTTGGCTATTCTAATGTAGGATTTAAAGCATAGTTGCTATTGGTATGAAAGTGAAGACGCAAAATTGTTAAAAGCTCCGCAGACAGGCGCGACGCTCTAGTAGAACAATTTCTATGAAAACTTCATAGAAATTGTGCCGTACCGTTGGATCGCGCCTGTATGCAGGTTCGCATGACCTTTCCAGTCAGATCCACCTGGTGCTCATTTCTGTTTAAATCGGTCTCTCGCTAATATGCCAAAAGAGAATGATGCTTAAGCTAAAGAGTTTAAGCATCATACTCCTTCGCTAAAACAACCCTTTGCTGGGTGACCTTTATCATTATGCCAATAATATCTGATCTGTACGGTTATCATAGAGATGATACATCGAAGCATTGATAATTACACCGTCCTAAAAATGTTTAATGAAAATATATAACATTATTTATTGAAACATCCAACATGTAGATTGTAAATGTGGTACAACATCGCATCCGAAATGAATCATGAATAAACAAAAAACTTGTAACTGTTGTACTCGGGAAATTCAAATTGGATGTTGTTTTCGAAAGGACCTACTTATGTTATGTAAATATCCGTAGTACCTCCTTGTTTTTCTTTCTTTCTGTTTCATTTTCTTTCGTTTTCTGCTGTCTATTGAACTGGGACAACCACATCCTATTCTACTAATATTATAAATGTGAAAGTTTGTATATTTAGATGTTTGGATATCTAGATATTTGGTTGTTTGTTACTCCATCACGCAAAAACGGCTGAACGGATTTGGATGAAATTTGGCACATATATAGTTCATAACCTGGATTAACACATAGGGTACTTTTTAATCCCGGTAGTACGTTCCCCTGGGATAATTTTCGACCGCCACGCGAGCGAAGCCGCTGTCTAAAGCTAGCATATTAATACAGGCCAGTGCGCAAACTATAACCATATATAGTATAATAAAGCTGAATAGTTTGTTTGATCGCGCTAATCTCTGGAACTATCAGTTGGATTTGAAAAAATATTTTTTAATATGATAATTCAGTTCTTGAGAAAGGTTACTGAACGTCACGCTATGAAAAAGACAGAAAGACCCAAGTTAAAGCACGGGCTGGCGATGCGACGCGATGCGGTGAGTCGGGGAACAAGAAATTTGACGGGGACGAAGTCGCGGCTCGACATTTTATAAATGCGTTGGTCTCTCTATAACGTTGGAAGTTGAAGTTTTACATAGAAAACGAATGATGAATAGCGTCCTAGGACACAATTCTGTATGGTTATAATGATTCCCCGCGGAATCTTACTACGTGCACACTACGACAATATCGTGTTTTGTAGAAATCATCGTAACGGTAAGGAATCAGGCAGTATATGCGCCCTCACGGCCGTAGTCGCCGCAGGAGACGTCCTGAGCGTCGATAATCCCAGGCTGATTCCCGGCCACCGTAGGCGCGGGCTTGCGGACGGCGAATAATGGGTAGCTCGCTGTCCGGTAAGGACCAAGTCAGGGTCGACGGCAAGTCGTGTTCCACGCGCGTCTCAAAGAGATGTCAGCACCAACTGGTGGGGTCCGCAAGGGCCGATGCCTGCCAGGGATGCGGGTTGTTCGAAAAAGATACCGCGGCCCCTGGCACACAGGTAACTGAGGGAACATGGGTGGGTTTTACTCAGTAAAAGTCTGACACGCCCTCCTGCTCCACCCAGAGCGGGAGAAGTTATTTGATGATATCCCAACCAAAAAATAAAAAACGGGAAGGAATCGAAATGTCATATTCTGTTTGTTCCAAGACAATTTGTCGATATTTATTAGCAGACGTTGTGTGTGATCTAAGGAATTGACATGGTTTCAAAGTAAGGAATTGTTAAGTAGCCATAGTGAATTAGGGCCCTAGAGTTTTAATTGAAACCACTCAGTCTGTCTGGAGACTGTTCTCCAGACAGATAATCAAGCGTAGGTAGGTATTAGGTAAAGGAAATCTGTGGAGATTGACGATATTACAAATGCCTTGTTGAGACAAAAATCTACTATGTCTAACTGACACTTAGACGGTGACATTTACTTCGATTTTGAAAGCTCTTATAAGAGCTTTAGTGTTGTACATATGGGTTGTTTTACTATAAAAATCTTCAGGTAGGTTCAGTCATATTGATAAGCGCTGCTTCGATACAATCAGAAGTAGTTATTCAGTCAGGGCTATTCGCCAACGTAGAAAAATAATAACAATCGTAATTTATTGCTCAAAATAATGTAGGTACTTTTTGAGTAAAAATATTACGAGAACATTGAACTTCTATAAAAATGGAGAAAATTAATTCGGAATACAAATATATTCCTCGAATTCATTACGTTGATGACAATATTTTAATGAACTGCCTTCATTAATCATTCCGCAAGGGAATGAAACACGTTTTTTTTTTTTCAATTTAAGTAATTTATTACTCGATCACAATTATTTAAAGATGGAATCGAGAATTATTTGAATTCCAGTACCTATGTTTTTCTTCTAAAAACAAAATTCTTGAAACTACTTGGAGTTTGAATTTCGAAGTCAAATTCGGTGCCAACTTCAAAGAGGTTTCATTATCCCCAAATAAACCTTCTTTTTATTTGTATTTAGGGTATTCGATGTGTTTGTCCCAATGGATCTATTTAGTCTTTGTGAAGAGGTTGTTTTCGTCCAAATAAACCTAAGCTCTTTGTATATTTTCACAGTCCGAGTGTCCAACAAGATTCTGTCTAGTTCCATTATAGCGTACTTATGTACTTTCTGTTTGTTTTCCTTCACAAAATATTGAAGTCTCTTGTGTCAGTCCTCCAAAATGTCTATATTTATTTTCATGACAGATCTAGGCAGGATAATTTTACTATGTGTAGGTATTGGTATTCACTACATCTATAGTGCAAAGGACTCTTCTTTTAATATCCTCTTACGAAATCTACAACGAACTCTCGTTGTAGATTGGTCTAGTTTTCGCTTGACACTTTCTTGGGCCAGACTCTTCTGGCTCTATTAGAAAGACAATCACAAAACTTTTTCCCATCAAAATCTCTTGATATTCTTATTGTAGTACATTACAATATAGAACGGAAAAATAAAATATTTTATCTCCATTTGGCAGAAAATATACAAGACTAAAAAAAATCGCATCAAAAAATGATATCCAAAGGAAAAGGTAAGCTGTTTGTAGAGAGATTTCAATGAGTTACCATCATTCTGGCGATGCCATAAAGGAAGTAGGGCGAGGAATATTTCAATGTGAACGAATTGCACGTCGAGAGGAGCGAATTTGTTTATTTGCACGTGTAAAAGGTGAATTTTAATCAGGAGAAGATTTATGACGGTATTTTTTTGTAAATATCTTATCTTCTTTTTCGTCACTTCAAACGGTCAGATTTCATTTAAACTTTGTTGACTTATCGAGGACCGATGAAAATTGAATAATTAAAAAAAAAAACAGAAATATCACGCCTTTGTAGTTAGCAGAACTTAAAAATAGAAAATTAAATAATAGAAAAAAGTAGAAAATAATTTAAATATTTATTGATTATAAAAATACCTCGAAGAGTACCCCGCGCTTTTTAATAGAATTAAATTATTTAAAGTTTGGTTTTTAAAGCGTGTTTTTTTGTTTTTTAAACTATACCTCTACCACGTAAACTACGCTTCTAATTCTGACGTAACGGCAGTTCCAAAATTCAAATGACGTAACAAGCTACAACTTTCAGGCAGCATTTCAAATATCATAGAACGAAATAAACGGAACGTGTTCTATGTACGTCAGCAAATGTTGCGTAACCAACATATTCAGTTGTTTTAATAGGCGTCGCAGGCAAGCCCTGCTACTGACATATTCATTTTGATTCAATAATAGAGTATGCTCGGCGTGTTAGGGCTCTGAAGTACTTTAAACGTAAGTACTTAAATATATTTGGAGCTTCTAAATTATTTTGAAGATGAAGTCGAGCTACTTTATGATCAGCTAGCTGTGCTGAATTCGGCTGAAAAATTGCTTTAGAATAGAATAAAAAAAGAAGGCGTGAGTTTATATACAGGGTGGCAGGGACATCGATATGCAAACCATGAATTGAGCACATGATTCGAGACCCTCTGCAGATGAGTTTGAACACGCAAAAAATTGTCGGTTCTCCTACTAATATTATAAATGTGAAAGTTTGGGTGTTACTTACTCAATCACGCAAAAACAGCTGAACGGATATGGTTGAAATGTGGCACACAGATAGCTTGTAACCTATACCCTAATTGCGTAACACGCGATTAATCATATTCGGTTTCATTTTGAAAGTTCAACAATATTTCATTGCGTTATTTACGATGTTGAGCAGACACATTTTTCGAACATATGAAGCAATGGTTTAGCCATCTGTTTCAAAACGAAACAAATTATGATGAATCTTGAGTTACCTACGCTGTTAGGGTGCTGGATTAACACATAGGATACTTTTTATTCCGGTTTCCGTGGGATAATTTTCGACCTACAAGCGGGCGAAGCCGCATGCAAAAGCTGGTTAAAAAATAAATTTGCTCTACCACACATTTTGATCGCGTAGTTATTGCACTTTTCTATGAAACATCGTATATTTTGTAATTAACTGTCCCAAAATTTTCACCATTTCAAAAACCATGCAGGTACTGAATATATGGAAACAGGATGTGGGTTGATGTCCCTGCAATCTTGTACGTATGTATGTGGAGTTTAATAAGCATACAAAGGAACAAATAGACAGAGAGACGTTATGTATTGTAATTAAGATTTTAGTCGAGTTTTAGAATTAATATGCTTTCAATGTCAATAATGATAATGATGATAATTATAGTGAAACAATACCTACATTAAGAGGAAATTGCTTTCTCGTGTATATAACAAAAAAAGCGTGGCCGAAGTCATGTAAATTATACGGACATTTACGTGATGTCATGGAAATTCTCATCGATGAAAACAATAGGCAAATGAACAGAGATAATACACCATCAAATTAACGATTTCTCTCTTCGATGTTAAATATGTTTTTTGTATGATAACAAACCTTTCCGCCACATTAGTTTTGTTTTGATATACATACCCGTGTATGGGTTGAAAATAAATGATCGAGGATAAAGAATAACTTTACAATAATGGGTCAAGATTTCAACCAATTGGGAATGAGAAATAAAATCTATGGAAAAGTGTTTTTTTTTTACTAACTGGAATCATTTCTAGAGGTAGTTACTACTGGATCACGTTGGTCATATCACCTGCTATAAAAATGCAAATAAGTTCTTAAATAGCTCTGTATATTTACATTAGAGATGGGCCGACTATGACTTTGGCTGACTAGTCGGCTGCAAAATGGCCGACTAGTTGGCCAAGCCGATCATTGATTTCAGGTGAGTTCGGGTGACATCGGCTATGTTCAAAATGGCAAACCTACTTATTGGGGTACTAGGTTAGTATACTTTGCTTATTTTCACAGTATTATGTCTTAAGGCGTTCTGCTGTGAGGATCGGCAGCTGACGTAGATTCAATTTTCTTTTTACAAAAGAGGGTAATCCGTGCAATCTATCAAATGGGGCATCGCGAGTCTCTTAGAAACAAATTCAACGCAATTAATATACTAACTGTGCCATCTCTGTATATCCTAGAAAATATCTTATATGTTCACAAAAACTTAGGTCTTTTCAAAAAAAGATGTGATTTCCATAATTTTAATACACGTACGTAGTAAAGATGAAATTGTGATTCCAAAATTTAGATTAACTTAAACTAGCAAGTCATTTCTAATAAACAGTATCCGCTTCTATAAACAGTTGCCAAAGTCGGTTACACAACTTAGCCATGGAAAGTTTAAAACTCACATCAAACGTGTCCTTATCAAAAAAGCATATTATACATCAATTCTAATTTCGACTTTTTATTAGTTATTTTCATGGAAATCATGTTTGGTTTACATAGGTTCATTTTATTTATGTAGATTATTTTACATATTGTGAATGCGAGAATGTTGTAGACCTTACAGACTGTAGATTTGTAGACAATTTTCTATTCTTTATTTTCATTCCTCTAAGTAGGTACCTGGTACTTATTGACAGGCATGCACTGTCTCCCATACCTATTATCACTGTAATTTGAAAACATTGTAAAAGCCAATTATTTTTAAAAGAGTAACCGTGGAGTTTCTTGCCGGCTCTTCTCCATAGGAAGCAACAAATTGGAACCGTGCACCTAGCTTCTGAGGTTTTATAAGTGCCCATGCAGGATTATGTGAAATAAAATATTTTGATTTAATTTGATTGTCAATTGTTTGCTATAGAGTTTCTTCTTTTTTGTTAGAAGTATAAATTAGTTTTATTTTCGCTATTTAATTTCTTAAGTCCAATTATTTAATGTACCAAACGAAGGGTTCCTATTCCTTAGTATCCTAATTTCCTGATTGCACTGAAAGTAAACTGTAAAACTGATTCTATAATAAAAGATATAGCAGCAAAGATTTCAATTTCATTTCAACCAGCGTCTTTCAAATTTTTAAGCATATTAATACGAGTAAAAAATGGGCCGACTAGCCGACTACAAGTATGGCCGACTAGTCGACTTTACCGACTACTAGGCACATCACTAATTTACATACAAATAAATAAAATTAAGGTGTCTGGTTGGTATGTCAAAATAACAGATTTTTACTAAAAGCATTTGAAAATATATAAATACGGCACCTATGACAAAATCGAAACATTTTTTTTAAATTGTTTGTCTGTCTGTTTGTTCCGACTAATCTCCGAAACAGCTGGACCAATTTTGACGAAACTTTCACTGGCAGTTAGCAGCTATTAAATATGGCAGGCAACTTTTAGCACGCCCGGTAGCACATTTCCGGGGGATAATTTTCGACTTACACCCAAGCGAAACCGCGAGCACAGCTACTAATTGATTAATTTCATTCGCAAGTATCTGTAGGTATAATAATTAATACCACAGCCATGTCACAACATATCAGAGACATTGGTACTCCAACAATGGCTCATATCTAGTGGAACGTGAGAACGATTATTTCAATCGACTTTTAAACAAAACAATGTGGAGAATTGTGAAAAAACAACTAACGAGCGGTGTTTTGTTAACAAAACGTTAATGTTACTGTTACTGTATCGCTTATATAACTGTCGGATGACTTCAAACAAATTGACTAGGCAAAATATAGGCCGTGCAGATTTCCTTTTTTGCGTACCTAATAATTATCATATGCCTAGCCATTTCCCAACTGTGTTAAGCTCGGGTTTCAGTCTCATCAACATCATCATTTCAACCGAAAGACGTCCACATAGGCCTCCCCCAAGCTCCTCCACTTCGACCGGTTCTGCGCTGCTCGCATCCAGCGGATTCCTGCGGCCCTCACAAGGTCATCGGTCCATCTTGTGGGAGGCCTTCCAGCGCTACGTATTCCGGTACGCGGTCGCCACTCCAGAACCTTTCGGTCCCATCGGCCATCTGTTCTGCGTGCAATGTGCCCTGCCCACTGCCACTTAAGTTTCGCAATTCTTCCAGTCTAACCGGATGCAACTGAATACCAGTATTCTACATAGAGCGACTGCCTATCTGACCTCCACAACCCAGTGACTGGGTGCGATACCCTTGGTAAGACTGGTGGTGGTGGCTTTGCCGACTGTACACCCGCGATTAACCAAAAAGCTTCTCAGCCTGAGTAGAAATAACCTTAGAATAATCATAGGAACAATTACGGGCCATAACCCCCTTAATAAACATCTTCATAATATAGGCGCCACAGACAGCCCGCTTTGCAGAGGCTGCCTTGACGCCGAGGAATCAGCCGCCCACGTCATCCTGGAATGCGAGGCCGTGGCTTCTCAACGTGAAGAAATCCTCGGAACAGTGAGGTCGCTCCGCGAAGCCTGTGAAGCTCACAGGAAGCTTCTGTGCTTTTGGGCGGAGCTAGGCTGGCTTTGTTAGCCAGAATCCCCACGCACAACGGACCGAATGGGAGTCTACGTGCGGAAAAGGGAGTCCCATCATCATCATCATCATCATCATCAAGACTGGTGGTCAGACTTTCGGGCTTCTGACGACCCGTAACGACTGTCAAAGATCCACGAAGGACAGCCGGGACCAACGGCTTAACGTATCTAATATTTTGGTTAAATTATATTGAATCACGACAATGTCCGCAGACATGATAGACCTATCATGTCTGATCGTCGCCAAGTTTATTTAGAATTTGTAATATGCGACCACTAAAAACCATTAAAAACATAAAACCCTAAAAAGCCTCTCGGCTATTCCTTTCCATCGCCGAATAGAAAGCATGGAAGGAAAACAAAGAACATTTACCCTAAATTAACCGTTAAACTACTCTAAAATTACAATACCTATTTTTTTTATCTACATTTTCTTGACAATGCAGAAACTAATCGCACTGTTAACTAGTTTCTAGAGCAAAGCCAAGACTGACAATATTTCGAGGAAACGGCCACCAATTCAAACATCGAAGACGATTAAAACTGCCGTACATTGGAATTCTCCTTCAAAACCAGACAATAACAATCTATTAGGCATATTAAAGGCTGTCTTTATTGCAAGCCCGTCCCCAGAGTCCTGGAGTTCAGCCAAACGGCGTTTGATGGAACAAAGAGCCGCTTATTATTTTCGTAACTCAGATTGGATGAAACTGTGGTAGAATAAATTATTTGGGCTATATCTGTTGTTATAAACAGGTCTGTATCTGTAATTCTACAAGTATTTTTAATGTGTTACGGGATGAACCTTTAATCATAGTAATAAAAAAAACCATCAAATAAAAATACCTGACCTGACACAAAAATACCGATCAGAATCTTCCCAGTAATAGCCAGACTAGCGTACGCGGTCCGAATAATCAAAGCGTCATTTTACTACCAAATCATAGTTCTCACCTCGAAAACAAATGAACCTATAATGGTGAAGGCCACTATCCCTGACACCGTGAATGGAACACAGAATACCCTGGCGACTTTCTAACGAAATATTTTAACTTTTAACACGTCATGCGCACGCGCTTCGAATATTCATCGGTGTCAACAATGGCGGTGATGGGCTATATTTAGGAGCAGTGCGTTGTTGTGTTGACAATTATTGTCATTATGTAGTGTATCACGTCGATGGAATATAGATTGTGTATTGTCCCGACACAGAATCATTTTTGGAGTCCGGGACCGAGTCCTGTAAAAAAATTATAAACTGTATTTTGTTTTTTTTTTGTCTTGGATAACCTCAGCCAAATTGCGAGATTAATGAATGGCCAATGAATGAATAGAGAACCTAAATACACAATTTCTATAACTATCGTTTTATCAATTCTAAATTTATAACTATTTTAAAATGATAAAACCCTGAGCGCCGACCAGGATTCCGAACATTTCAAAAGGGGACTTGGCCTGCGGAATTTCTTAATAATGGAAAATGGCCGAGAAAGATCGAAGAAAAGGAACTATACTACGAACTTTTTATTAGTATCTTCTTCGTCAATGTCCCTTGAAGGCACGATAAAGGAGACAATAAGACTTTATGCTGAATGCCGATATCAATCTTTTCCAATAATGTTTTACGCTTCAGTGATTACGTTCAATAAATCTGTAAGCAATGTCTGGTTCGTTTGAATCTTATATATTATAGATTTTTTAAATATTTCCAATCATTTATATATTTATCTAGATTCTGGGGTATTAAATCATTGCTGCATCAGATTTTTCCAATCTGTACGCAGGTAGGTCATAATATGTACTTCAAAACATAAAAGTACTGTCTGGTTAAGCTACACGATGACTGATGCATGTATACCGTCTGGGACAGGTCAGCTCCAGTGGCGAAAGCAACATATAACACGATTCCTACCGGCTTCCCTTCGGGGATTCGCATCGGCAACTCTATAGCTATAAAAAAATGGTACGTCAATAGTGGCTACTATTGTCAAAAAATATAGTTACACTGCGGTTATTTAATTCACAATTTTAATAATAATTTAATTCTTAACATTCCTATATTAATTTTAGAATGATAGTAAGTTTTCTTTATTAATAAGTCAGTCAGTTAAAACCGAGTTCGCTTCGGCTTCTCTCTTGGAAAAATTGGCACCTCGCCGCTGGATCAGCTCAAAGCTGCAATGGTTCTTTTTTCAAAAGACCCTACCAGACGGCCCTGCATTTTTAGACTCACATAAAATTCATTATAATGTTGACTATGACCTCTGAGTTTCTTTCGGCATTCTTCATAGGGATCAGTCAGCTAAGAAATGCGGGCGCCCTCTAGTTTTTAAATATTGTCTAACAAAATATTGACGTACAAAATACAGGAAAGGTGTTTATTCAGTGCGCAAACTGTAACCATGAATTCAGCATATCATTCTAGACCCCCTCAGCGCAGAAAATAATTTCCTGTATACAACGTGTAACATAATTAACGCAAGACCTCACAGACCCCAAATAGAGTATTGAGTTAAAAGCTTAATAGAATGACAAAATATATTTTTTTTGTAAGGGAACTGTTACTATTCCAAAAAACGTGTTAACCCTAGGATCGTTTTATGAATTTAAAATTGAGTTAAAATGTCCATATTAAAAGTTACTGAAATCAATTCAGTAGTCAATTATAAACAAACTACTTTCAGGTCTTATGTTTATTCTGTCGAAAATCTACTTACAAATAAACATTTCATTTAATTGTTCACTTACCGACTTGAAATAGCCAAGGCGTAAAAACAGTTGCTTTTACACATACTGTTTTATGACATCAAACAGTCATTTGTTTTTCGTAGACACGGAGCAGTAAAACTCAGAACTATGACCTATGTTCCGAAGTCGAGTGGATAGGTGAAATTCCGTTCGAAAGTTAAATCCAAATTGATTGTCTGGAACTTATTGATGCCCTTTACGATGACCATAAAACAGCACAAATAGAAGCCAGTAGTTCAAATCTGATTGTAACAATCGCGAAATAAAATAAATTCGCCAATAAAGACGGGATGTGGTAGCTGGTGTCAATAAAAGGGCATTTTATTGTTTTTTTTTTAATTTGAACGTGTAAGTGTAGATTATTTTATGTTCAGTGAACACAACGGGTCTATAATTTTGCACCTGTTCTTACAAGAATAAAGAACTTCATTAGGGTTTTATTTGAATTTATACAAAGTTACCATCCAAATAAATTATAACCGTAAGTTTATCCGTTATTTTCTGACAAAGAAATTCCAAACAATACTTTGAAGTAACTAGTTTGTATTTACAAATTTAGCAATTACACCTACGAAGCATAATAATATCGACAAATTGTCTTGGAACATACAGAATATGACATGTCAATTCCTTACCGAAAACATGATATTGACGTAGTTTGAACGTAGTAAGATTCCGCGGGGAATCATTATAACCATACAGAATTGGGGCCCAGTGCGGGTTGATGAGTTTGAACAAATAACGTGTAATGTGAAGCATTTCATGTAACACGACAATCTAAAATAAAAGAATATTCAAAGAATTTATATGAATAAATTCTCAGACAGGACCGGTGAAAAATTCATCCTTCATAGCAGAGCTAATCTCTTGCTGGCCACCGAAGGCGACTCCTAGAGGACGCTAGAAAATGGCTAAATCTCCTAGACCCGGGACACAAAATAGGTAGATACAGAAAGCTGACTCCATAGGACGGGGTAAAACGCACGCACACATAGACACACTTCATGTACAGCGAACGAGTGCAAACACACCCGCGGGTGGCATGGCATTCATACAACACTGACGACCGTGCGTCCACGCGGCGAATAAACCGTAGATTTCCACGGCCAGAAGAAAGCAAAGCACATACGTGTGTGCATAGGGCCTTATGAAGTTACGCCTCACTTTAACGTTTCCTTATGTATATTTTTTCCAGCTGTTTAATAAATACGTTATTTTTACCCTAAGACCTTTAAGGAAAATAATATCACTTTTTCCTAATCACAGATAATTTCTGCCAGTATTAAGAACACGATATGTCCTCATCATTCATTAATTTCTACGCCAAAACAAACAAAAAACCGGCTAAGTACGAGCCTGCCTCACATACGAAGGATTCCGTACCACCGTACAATATTTAACACTACATAGGTATTCTAAAAACACGTTTCTTGCATATACAAGGTGTAACTTAAATAACGTACAACCTCTTAAGGGGTTATTGTACTCATCATTATCAACAACTTTTACTATGGGACCAAACCTGAAATCGCGAAAAAAAAATCAGCTGTTCCCTACATTTTGACAAGTTATGCGAATCCAAATTTAGGGAACAGCTGATTATTTTTTTGCGATTTCAGGTTTGGTCCCATAGTAAAAATTGTTGATAACGATGAGTACAATGATCCCTTAAGAGGTTGTGCGTTATTTAAGTTACACCTTGTAGAAATAAAATTAAACTTTATTTTATTTTTATTATTTTTTGTTATAGCGGTAATAGAAATAAAAACTCTGTGAAAATTTTGTCCGTCTACCTATTATAGTTCATAAGATATAGGACGCTGATAGAAAGACGGACCGATGAACAGCGGAGCTTTATTCATAGGGTTCCGTTGGCACTCTTAGGGCAAAAAACCCTAAAACAGCTGTGTTATATCGTCCTCCGGAAAGGTCACAAAGGGAATTTCCGGGTCATATACCCAACCGCCAAGCCGCGTTACCTAAGGCTACAGGAAAAATGTTCAGTGACAGGGATCTGCTCAAAAGTTATTGTCGATTCCTGAAAACGATAATCTTTCGCATAAAGTGTTTTTACCGCATCCTAAGACCTTTTTTAGGTATATTTTTACGAAATCGCTTTACGGTGACGGTTTTCCTGCTTCATTTGTTTCATGTGAGCTCCATATTCTTTTATGATACCGTTTTTGTTTGGTAGGCCGATTTTGTTGAATTTTTTGCAGGTTGTGCAGGTTGTAGTCATAATTTCAGATCCGAAATTTACTTGGTTCAAACTTCAAAGTATGTGCGTGACTGACGACGAAAAGGTGCGGAGTGTTGGGGTACTAATATGCGATGGCCGCTGCGTGCCCTCCACACCATTCAGCTCACAGACGCGCTCCACTACGCATAACTTAGCACTATTTTTACACTATACGTGTAAAAGTAGTACAACTGTTTTATTATAAATTCCGATTGAGATCATTTAATGGTCCTTCGAGCCGGATTATAAGTGTAAAAAAACTTATGTACTTTCGTACATAAGTTTTTTTTTTGTATTAGTTATGATTTAATAGCAATACCCTCCCGTCTCGTCTGTGAAATTTTATCAGAAATATTTGATAACGTTGGTCTATTGGTTAAAGGCGCTACTGCGGAGCATGAGGTCCCGGATTCGATTTACGGATCTGGTAAAGTGTTATTGGGTTTTTCCATCTGTAAATTTTAAGTAGCAGACCGGAGTAAGGATTAAATCATTTGATGGTACCGGTTGGGGGCAATAGGCGCACCCTTGTTAGATGGAACTTAAACATAACAGCCAAA
This sequence comes from Antitype chi, assembly GCA_947359405.1. NCBI lineage: Eukaryota > Metazoa > Arthropoda > Insecta > Lepidoptera > Noctuidae > Antitype > Antitype chi. Next base: position 9,561,402 of record OX375826.1, read on the forward strand.
ATGCGTCACTATAGATCCACTTCTGCGTAACACTCCGGGGAACACAGGCGTGATGTTGAAACCACTTATTGCAAACTTGCAAAATTAATCTTAATTATTTATAAATCTGCCCTTAAATAAGTCACCATTAAAGTTACATAAAATTAAGGAACCAGTAAAATATAATGGCCACGTTTTGCCGTTTGTTTTGTTCTATTTTCTTCCGACCCGTAATGAAACAATAAAATAAATATCGTCACTCGTAACTCTAAATTAATATAGTCAATGAATAACCTTAACCTTTATGATTTAACCTTGGAAACAATTGAATAATGGCCGTCCCTACAATTGGGACATCCTACAATGGGGACATCCATAAAATCCCTCTCAAATTGTTATCATTGACAATGAAATAATGGAAATAATGAAGCAATCCAAATTAAGGCACGTGACTTCTCAATTTAAAAGACAAGTTTATGAATATTAAAAATTTATTAATATCAACACAAACGCATAAAGAAAAGTACTTAATAATTAAAACTACGATATACAAAATAAATACAAAAAACAAAAGGACACTTAGGCGTCGAAGTATTCCTCCGCATCGCTGTCATCAGGAAATTATGTATGTATTTACAAATCTATCGCATCTTTCAATCAGCCCAGCCTTTTACCAACTATTTTGGGGTCAGCTACCAGTCTAACCGGATGCAGCTCAAAAGCAGAATTTTAAATGGAGCAACTGAATCTCTGACCTCTACAGCCCAGTTACTGGGTAACACGATACGCCTTGGTAAGACAGCTTGTAGTGACTGTCAAAGATCTACGAATAACAAAAACTTGACGTGCTTTCTGAGGCAAGGAAAAGTCTCGAAATGTAGTGGATGGCCCACCATCCACAAACCGACTGCGGCAATCGTAACTTAACCTTCAATCGACCTGTTATGATTTAGCCACAAGCATTGCCTTATTTGTCGTAAATACACTATACTTTCATTTGTGTATGCAGAAAAAAAAAAAATCGTTTCAAAGTTTTTCAGTGCTGCAGAGGTTCTTGTTTCAGGCCAAACGAGATTTTATTTTATTTATAACTAAAATAAGGGAGAACACACGCAATTATAATCCGGGCACTGTGTTCTTCTTCGTAAACAAACATTTCTCATGAAGGAAAAAGAAAATCGGTACTAAATCATTCATTTCAGATGTCCCTTATGGACAGAGAAAATATTCAAACGATGTTCCATTAATTCGATTTAGTCCAAATGCATAATGAATCATCAATTCGTATCTCATCAATCATTCTGAATATTTCCGACCAATTTTCCAGTTGTTTTCCTTATCCGCACAATCTGTCTACATAATGGTAAATAATAAAGTAAATGAAAACTTGCCCAGGAAGATTTATTACGTTTCAAACAACATTGTATTGTACTGAAATCGTAGCTTTATCCTTCTTTTGTACCAAATAGATAGTAAAAGAATCAAAAAAATAATGTTTGTTTTATTTCCACAAATTACATTCTTGTACTAATTAAATTATACAGGGTGAAATTGAAAACATGCGACAAACCGTAATGGGAGATTGTACTCATCATTATGAACAACTTTTACTGAGGGACCAAAGATGCAATCGCAAAAAAAAAAACAGCTGTTCCCTACATTTTGACGAGTTATGCGAACATGAATGTAGGGAACAGATGTTTTTTTTTTCGCGATTGCATCATTGGTCCCTTAGTAAAAGTTGTTCATAATGATGAGTACAATCTCCCATTTCGGTTTGTCGCATGTTTTCAATTTCAACCTGTATAGGTAAGTAGATTAGATTGTGCTCCGGCTATGTCTAGGCTAACGCTTCATAAAAACAATACGGGTATTATTCATAGATCACACTCTACTTGACTTTGCTACGCAGAGTAAACCTCGCTCACGAATATGAACCTTAGTAACATAAAAATAAGGTTCATACGAAACGCTTACTCCAAAGTGGGCTCTATGAATCTTACTCAAAATTTTGCCCTAAGTGGTACCGAAGAGGTCGCTGTTAAAGAGTTTACAAGTAGGTACGAATTCAACAACAGCACACATCAACTCAACCGTCATTCTTCACTAGGTATTTTTCCACTTACATTAACGCAAGGTACGCTGCTAGCCACGGTCTAGAATATATATGCAGGTATATATATATATATATACACTATCGACAAATAATTATTGTGTAATATCTACTCTAACGAATACACATACAAGTTTAAGGCCTACCTACATGAATACATACGTATATTTATTCGCTTTCCACTCATACCCTCGGGCTTCAAGCAAGGTTCCACTTAAGGCCCAACCAAGAAACATTTGGGGGTTTTGTGCAAATGACCCAGAGGCACTTAACGTTATTTCGGGCATTTTAGGGTACATGATATGCGCAACTTTGCTGCTATTCATGATATCTGGAGAATCCCCTTTTCGAGATGGATTTTGTAATGAGAAATGTGTTTAGTTAAATATGACGATATTGGCGTAGCTCGGTACGGTAAACTTTAGCGGTGATCTAAGATGTGACTTATTCGTGACGTAACCGGACCGTAACTTTATCAATTTAAAACTTTTCGATCCTTCTAAAAATGAATTCAGCGTTTAAGGATAAAAACGGTACTTTTTAGAAATTAATGTGGATAGACTAGGTACCTATTTAACCACTAAAAGAATTTCTGAATCAGAATAAATTATCTTAGATAAAAGAGACCCAAAAATTACGTAAAAAGGACAGGGATGTTAAGTAAACCATCTCTGTACACAGAACTAAGTGGAATTAATGTACAACGAAAATTAGTTTCCTCAGTAAATGTAAACGGTACCTACTTTGACGGAGAAAAAAGCTCCTTGTGGGAAATCACGGCTAATGTGTTAGAACATCCCCAACGTAAACTTAAGAGACTATGTATGTAAGATGAATTCCGTCAGACCAACTTGCTAAAAGCTAAAAGTCCCGATACTTATTCCTAACTTAGTTAAGTAAAGTTATATATCTGGATTTCGTAGAACTTTTTAATTTAAAAGGGTTCTCTTTAACGTACTATTTACCTACTTTGTACCTTTATAAAAGTATGGAGTAAAAAAATATATCAATTTGGGAAAATGCTCGTTACGGAATTTGAATAAGATGAAGCGTTGTCTATTTTAGTTCAATATTTTTTTGTTTTCATTTTCTTTAACAAACATTTGTTTTTTTAAGTAATTAAGCTTAAAAAATACAAGAATTGAGGAGTGCTCAGAAATAAGATTAAAATCTTTTTATTTTTGCACAGACCCAATATTTATAGGAAGCTTTATTTTCTGAATACATAATAAAAAGAAAAGTGATACCGTTCCAATTAAAACAGTTACTTAGCGTCTTGGACACTATGATATCAGAATGGGGCTGAAACTATCCCACACGAAATGAAGTGGGTTATTACGGTTTATTCCCTTTAAAACCACGCATGTGACACCTTACGAATGGCGATCAAAAAGCCTACTTGCATGACACCCCAGAGAGCCATCCACCCGGAATTACGTTCAGCCTTCAAGAATAATTAATTCATGAGTAGAGGCTCACTTTAACCATTCACGTACTTGGGCACACCACGACTGGGGCGGCTCTTTGAGGAGTGGATTGAGGGGCGCCACGGCGTCCTCACCTTCCGCCTGATGCAGGTCCTCACCGGACACGGCTGTTTAGGGAGGTCCCTAGTATAAGTCCCTATATAATAGTAACACATTGTTTTTATTTCGTATGCTTTTTTAGTTCTCCTCATGTACTGAATCCTTTGCTTGTAAGATGTATAAAGTTGTTCTGAAGTGAAATATGCAGTATTTAAAGAGCCCAGCCTGATGCTTTGAAGATGTACCTGCTAAAAAACACACCATACTACCATACTTCTTTCCATGACCCCCGAAAATTGAAGACTCCCAGACAGTCACGACTCTAATAGACAATTTCTATTAAAACTTCACGGAAATTATTCTACTAGAATCGCGTCGCACCGTCGCGAAACGCCTGTCCGCGGCAGCCTTAACCCGTGTTCTTTTTTTTTTGCTTCAAAGTGTTTGTACATTACCAGAAGCGGTTCCGAAAAGTCTCGGTGCCTGTTTATATACTTTGTAGAAAATAAAGAAAGTAGGTGGGTACTCACTGGCGACAACGAGGCACCTTATATTCAACGATCCACAGAAGATCTTTCCCCTTATAAAATAAAATTTTCCACCTTTTTTTAGGGTTCCATACCTCAAAAGGAAAAAACGGAACCCTTATAGGATCACTTTGTTGTCCGTCTGTCTGTCCAGATCCTTTAACTCGGGAACGCGTGGAGGTATCCACTTGAAATTAAAACCATATATAAACTCAAGTCTACAGTCCTTTAAAGCTGTCAAGCTGTCTGAAAATCAAACTTCTAAGTAAAACAAAGTACGGAGCTGTGGGCGGGTCCGACTCGCACTTGTCCGGTTTTTTATATGTTTTAACATCAACAAGCACTGCTTTGTCGAATAACAAATACCAAAAGCTTTAAATAAACAAGAGACTAGTTGAAAATTCATTGCCTATTTCATAGCAATCACGAAACTCGTGACGTAATAAAAAATTTAGGCTTACACAGGACAGCGAGCACGCCGGTATAACGAAAAAGCGTTCATTTTTCTAGTTTTACTTTCGTGTAATTTTTTTAACACTCTATAAGCATTTACCAAAGCGTACATTCAGCCTCCGGCTAAGACCGTAAGCTTTTTATTATATTTTTTTATTCTGTTAATGTTATTTCTATTCTTTTCTGTGGCAGCATTGTGAAATTTTATTTTATTACTAGGTTTTGCCAGCGGCTTCTCCCGCGCAGAATTTTCGTCCCCTATTTAACTCCCTTAGGGGTTGAATTTCGAAAAATCCTTCCTTATTCCTTGTTTACATTATAAAGGGAACCTCTGTACAAAATTTCAGCTTTTTAGGTCAAAGGGTTTGGTCTGGGCGTTGATGAGTCAGGACTTTTTTTTTAAATTTATATATATGTAAAGATATTTTGTAACATGGGTTTTGCCTGAAATAAATGAATTTTATTTATTATAAGCAAAATAAACCTACAATGATACTACTGCTGAAACACAAGCATCTTCTATGTGAGAGGGATTGGACAGTAATCCACCATGTGAACCCGACCCAGTGGGGGTTGGTGCATGTCACATTCCTTTGAATGTCTGGTTCTAAGACATGCTGGTTTCCTCACAATGTTTTCCTTCACCGTTGTGAGAGTAATCTGCGGTGATGCATAAATGTGACTATGAGCTTCGAATACAAAATGTATTAAAATATTGTATTGTATTGTTGTGTTGTTTGTGTATTGTATGTGTGTTGTATTGTATTATTTTCGTCTATTCGTTGTTTTTCATAAATTTTCACAATCAACTTACAATACACTTGGTGTGCATATAGCCTTAAAGAGGGAAAATTCAAATTATCTTGCCACTTAAAAATAAATACATCCTACCAAAATATAATAATGTGTACGGTATGAGGGTTGCAGAACATTTAGTACCATTTTTTCTAAATAAACTTCCAGAAGACTTGCAAATGCTTTACAAAACGAATTCGAAAAGTTATAAGTATAAATCAAAATGTTTCCTTGCACAACATTTATCAATGTAGTTATTATTGTTTGTTGTTGTTTTTCTTCTTTTTTTTCCAATATTGTCTTATGTCTAGTGTTATACTGTTTTTTGTCAAACTATCGTGTACAATAGTTAATAAATTTTTTTTTGTGTTTTTATTGAAATGAGTGGCTCGCCATCAACAGATAAACCCTGAGAGGTTTTCGTTGTGTGGCTTAAATCACGTTTGTAATACTCAAAGTGTTTTGGAAATAAAATAAATTAATAATATAATAATACTTAATTCAAGAAAATTTTAATTTAGAACTTAGATTTTTTTTTTATGTTGTTACGTAAGGTTTTACTAAAAACCCTTTGTTACAACTAATTTAGTCATTCTCTATAAAAGCTTAATAAACATGTGCTGTTTTAAAGTGAATTAATAGTTGAAACTGTGTAAGTTGCATTCGCCATGTCTGATACCAGCTTTCCCTATGATTATACTACAGACAGTTATGGTGACACTTGGGATTTATTTTACAGGATGAAATTTTTACCAGTGCGCAAAATGTAACCATGAATTTAGCACATGATTTTGGCCCCCGTGGCGTAGAAATTTTTAGGCGGTTATCAAAAAAAAGTGTTGTTTCATAGGAAAGTGAAATACCTGCGCGTTCAAAATATATGGGACAGCTGATTTTTTTTTTATAACCTACGAATAATTTCTGCACTAGGGGTCTGGAATCATATGCTGAATACCTGGTTACAGTGGTTAAAAATTTACCCTGTATAAGTAGGTAGGTACTCAAGAATGAATTATTCTGCTTATGCCAACACTGGCTACGTTGATATAAGCCGTGACGTCATGATGCACCTTGAAGAAGTTTCAGAATTACAGAAACTATGTGTTTCTTAACACATAATGGCTGCTAAAATTGAAATGTTTTTAAAGAATCATATCTTTAGCCCTCCTAGAAGTAAGACCCATTAAAACGGGAACACATACATACGGACTTTAAGCATGACTCTCCTTTTGGGCTTCAACGCAGTCGTGTACAGAAATGATGAGTCAAACATTTTCACGATGACCTTGGCCTGGTAGAAAATTTCGAGGACAACTTTCACTTCGAGGAAGCTACAAAAGGATGGAACGACTCCGTGGGTCCGCATACATATTAAAAAGGTTTCGCTTCTTCCCAACATGGCCATGTTTTTGTATTTTTATGATAATCTTTGTTTTCATAGTAGGAGAGTGTTATTTCTGAGTGAAAGTGTCTTCATAGTTGGGGTCTTAGTTAAATAGTTCTTTCGGAAATAGGCAGATGGCGTTCGTGTTCCGTATAAGTATCCTCGCTACTACTCACGTTTGCTCGCCCCGACCGACCCTTGCTCGTTGAAGCGCCAGCCCGCGCCGCAGCTGAGCCAGTAGCTTTAAATTCCCCGATCAATAATAATAATGCCAATATTTTGATCCAGCCTGTCCCCAATAATGATAGCTGTCCCCTTATCACTGACGCCCTGAGCCGAGGTCCGTACCCCACAGGGGGTGCCCCCAGCGTGCAGTCGCTTAGTTTATAAAATTTAGTTTGTAAGCCCTGGCTGGAGGCGTTGAGAGTAAATTCTTAATGGCAGCCCCAGGAAAGCCCGGTTGAGCAGTCACGCCCTCTCAAGGCCAACTGCGAGATGCCCAACAAAAAAAAAACACGTTTGCTCGCGTAAACGCACAAATACAGTGCATTTTTAACCGACTTCAAAAAGAAGGAGGTTATCAATTCGACATGTTTATATAGGATATATATATTATTATGTATGTTCGGGCATATCACCGTCATATGGACGGTTATGCAAAATTCTTTTTTTTTTCGAAAGGAGTTTATTCCGAAATGTTTCCATTGAAATTTCATATAGATCTGATGATGCGTTTCGGAGTCAGACAACAGAACTCTTCAAAAAACGACAGCAAAGCAACCGCAATTGCTGCTATCGCATAAATATGCATTGTTTTGACCCCAAGGATGAGGAAATTTCGAATAGGTGTGGATATTTAAAAAAAAAATATTGCCCACTTCCGGAAAAAAAACTACAAAGTGAAAAAGAACTGTAATTTCGGAAGGCGACTTAAAAAAAAAAAATACATATCCAAAGTCACCGACTTCATCACCTTCACTTTTTATGTCAGCGTAAGATAGATACTTGGAGGGAGCAGTGGTGGCGCAGTGGTAACGGCCGCGGTTTACGAGTTTGTAGGTCGTGCGTTCGAACCCAGCCATGCGCTTTACTTTGTGTAAATTATTTCATAACCAAACTCTCAAAACGGTGAAGGAAAACATCGTGAGGAAACCGGCATGTCCTAGAAACAAAAAATCGAAGACTTGTGACATCTATCAACCCGCACTGGGCTCGCGTAATGGATTCCGGCCCACTCCCTCTCACAGAGAAGAGGCCTGTGTCCCAGCAGTGGGAACGTTATAGGCTGAGTACGTAAGATGGATACTTCCTCATCATTCTTTTCTTCTTCTAATTTATTTCGAGTCGGCACAGCTTTCCTTCTTCTTAACTTCTTTCCCTGCCAGGGGTGCGGGTTGTTCGAAAGGGATACCGCGGCCCCTGACACACAGGCAACTGAGGGAACAGGGGTGGGTTTTAGTCAGTAAAAGTCTGACACGCCCTCCTGCTCCACCCAGAGCGGGAGAAGTTATTTGATGATTTCCCACAAAAAAAAAAGACTTCTTTCCTTAGTAGTCGTCATGTTAGTCACAGAAGCAGCCTATAATGTTCCCACTGCTGGGACACAGGCCTCCTCTCTGTGAGAAGGAGTGGACCATAATCCACCACGCGGGCCCAGTGCGGGTTGGTGCATGTCACATGTCTTTGAACTTTTGTATCTTAGACAGTTTCCTCACGATGTTCTACTTCACCATTTTGAGAGCAGTGGTGATGAAATTAAATGCTTACACAAAGTAAACTGGCTACATGGGTTCCACCCATATTCTAAGAATGGTAAGTCGTGGTTGATACCAAATCGGGGCCGATCGATACCATCTCAGTATTCTCAGTAGTCACCGTCATTCTAGCTATATAATTTTCCACACATTCCATCCATCGATTCTTTGGTCTTCCACATACTACGTCGTCTATCGTTTTCACACATAATTATATAATTAATGTACTGTGTTAAAAATTGCATTTAAAACATTTTAAAAGAGTAACGGTGGAGTTTCTTGGCGATTCTTCTCCATACGAAACTACATTTTGGAAGGGGCGACTAGAATCAATTCTATTTTAATGTAAATGTTGACGTTCAAAAGTGCCTTTTAATTGCCTATTTGAAATAAAAGCTTTGACTTTGACTTTGACTACTTATATACTCAAAACTTTGTTTACGATGTACCTACTGTAATTTAATTAACCTAAAATAACTGAGAGAATTTTACCTGTACCTTGTAGCACATAATTTAAGCTCTAGGTAAGCATGAATTTAATAATTCTCAGTTACTTTGTAGGTACCATATATGGGCCTTAATGAACGTGCGTACCTATATACAAACGGTACCCAAACAGATAATAAACAATATAAATGAATATTGGTACTTAAGATACCTCGTATTTGCCCCGCGGGCACACTTTAATACACAACGCGGTTATTGGTACCATAAATTAATTGAATTAATTTGCGAGGTTTATAATATGGCAATAATTTTTGTTAAATCTAATTAAATGTTCAAGAAATAATGTTGGCATTCCATTTATTGTTCGTTGGTATTTGGTGAAAGGGTCTATGTTAGATTCACACAAGATATTTATTATTTTTGTCTAACATTGGTACAACAATGATGATATATAAAGAATCAGAGATGGGCCGAATGTGGTTTGAACCGAATCCGAACTTCGGCCGAACATTCGACAATGAAACCAAACACGTTTTTTTTTTTTTAATTTACGAATTGTATTCAGATGTTTGTTAGAAGAATACTAACCTATCTTATTTCATTTTTGTAATAGTAGATATGTCTGATTAATTAGGCAGAGATTTTGAAGAATATTAAGAAGAACTGATTTAATTTAAGGTCAATGTTTCTAACTAAAATAAATGACCATGTGTGAGTAAAAGACAATTTTATTTTACAGTAATGCTATATTCTAACGGCCTTATTCATAAAAAGTTATCAAACATCTAAACACTTGCTAAAGTCTGGTTTTTCAAAAAGAAACCACACTTTAGCAACTGTTTAGATGTTCGATAACTTTTATGAATAAGGCCGTATTTCTATTAAATTTCAGTCAAAATAGTGCAAGTAGGTATTATTTTTCTTGTGCCGAATGTTCGGCATCTGAACCCAATTTCGGCCGAATGCCGAAGTTTGGTTCAAGCTGCCGAAATTCGTTTGAACCGAATTTCGGCCCATCCCTAATAAAGATTATAAAGAGTGTGCTATGTTACCAGAGGAATTAGTTTTTTCATTGACTGTCGTGGGTTATCATACTTAAGAAAGACATTGGTGATGATTCTGCTGTGCACAACTAAACTTAATTTTGGCTATTACTATATTTTTCCTTCTGACAAAAACTAAAAAAAGACGAAAATAAATACGAGCTGTCTTTAGTTAAACTAAGATTTTCTTCAACGCAAATAGGACGAACAAAATTCATTATGGTCAAAATCACGCCAAATTCACGGCAATCGAGGCGTAATTTACTTTGACAGTTCTAAAGCGTCACTTGTCGTTTTTTTTTCGCCGTCTGTCCGTAGGAGACAGTGATACTCTTATTTTAGTTTAGGTGGTGAAACCATTAACAACATTTCGGTATCATTAGGATACTAAACAAAGTTAAGAAAAATCATCCTAAAAGTTTTTCAAGAGAAAATGAAGAAAAATTGTTTTCAAAAAACCCGCCAAGTTCGAGTCGGACTCGCGCACGAAGGGTTCCGTAACATAATCTATAATAAAAAAGATAGGGGCAAATTTAGATTTTCGTGGAAACTTGTTAGTACCAAAAACCTTAATTTTCATCTTTTTTTTTGGATTATTTCGTTTATTCGTGCTTTAAGAACTTGCTTTTTGCCGTATATTTCGTGATTCTAGGTCAACGGGAAATACCATATAGGTTTTCGACCCAAAACCCTATAGGATACTTCCGGTTAAAAGCATGGTCTTATAGCACAAGTAAAGGGAAAATCCGAAAAATAAAAAAAGTTGAAAATTAAGGTAAATTTTGATACTTACATTGGTTTTCGCGAAAATCAAAATTTGCCCATATCTTTTTATCGTGTTGTCAGGATCTTGATTTTATATACACCTAATAGGGACTATAGACCTCAGTATCTGGTATAAATTTCAACTTGCTACGTCCACCAATTCCTGAGAAAATCGGTGGTGACACATGGACAGACAGACGGACAAGAGAGTGATCTTATAAGGGTTCCTTTTTTACCTTTTGAGGTACGGAATCCTAAAAATGGATTTATCATACATAATTGTATCAGAAAGTCGTGTAAAAGTTCCGACCATGAATTCTTTATGATCATCCCGTAACAATTTTACAACTTTTGTACAACCGTAATAAATTATTCTTTCAGAGGCAGTGTAGAGTATTAAATTTTAAAACGTTATGCTCCAAGTTCATGGTCTCGCCGTCTCACACTACATAAAACAACCATTATTTTTTTTACTATGGATTATAAAGTTTAAATTAGTTTTACTTTTGTTAACTTGTTTGAGCATCAACCATACGCTGTTTAGAGTTAATAATAAAATGAATAGCTTCATCATCATCTGCCTAGCCTTTTCCCAACTTTCTTAAGGTCGGCTTCCAGTCTAACCGGTGCAGCTGAGTACCCGTTTAACATAGAGCGACTGCCTGTATTGACCTCCACAACCCAGTAACTGGTTGTCAAACTTTCGGGCTTTTGTTAGCCCGTAACGACTGTCGAAGATCTACAAATGACAGCCGGGACTAACCACTTAATGTGCTTTCATTGGCACGGAGGATCTTGGTATGTAAAGATGGTCAAGCGTAGTTTAATCTGATCAATCGATCGATTTTATTTCATGTTCCACAAGCTCCTCAAAATTAATACTTAACTTACATATTTGTACGCCTCCTAGCATAACAGAGCGCTTTGTTCATCAAATATAAGATCCTGTATTTCTTTAAGTTAACAAAATAAATAAGTCAATAAATAAAATGCCAATTTGAGATTCGAGTAATTTTAACATGGACCAGACACGTTGGTTTTAACCCGTCGCGTGTCTAATTAGCAGACACAGTAGAAATTATATTTTTATCTGTACACATGGTTTACACTTGACGTGCGAGAGGTTTGAATTCAGACGTATGATAGTACGTAGATGATGTACTATCGAAGCAACTTACATCTGACCAATTTGAAAACAAAAGCGCGTGCACACAATGAACACATCTGTTAGCAAGCGTTACTTTAGCGGCTGAGCGCTGCAAGCAATAATAGGCCTTACGGTGTATAGATGTTAGTTTCTTCGATAGTACCTGCCAGCCTATTATTGTTCCACTGTAAGACAAAGGCGTCGTCTCACACAGAGAAGGCGAATAGAATTAAATTATTTTCTACTTTTTTAGTTTGGTTTTTAAAGCGTGTTCTTTAGTTCTGCTAACTACAAAAACGTGATGTTTCAGTTTTTTTTGTTTTTTTTTTCATTTATTTTTATTAGTAATTTTTCATCGGTCCTCGATAAGTCTACAAAGTTTAAATGAAGTCAAAATCAAGTCCAAAAAACGAGTCGGTTACAAACAAAAAAACATACAGCTGAAGCTAATAAAAACATGTTGAAAAATACATACATACAGGTTAAAATCATAAACCTCCTTTGGGTTGGGTAATAAATAAGAGAACAGATAAATAGTAATAAGTAAATGTAATGTCATTGTAACATATTAATCAATAAATAAAACGTAAGCTGTCAATGCCTAATCGATTAGAAAAGTAATAACATTGTTAATTGAATTTGAAACAACCAAGCGAAGGCTATGATTAAAACTAGCCCATAGACTTGCCAAGCACTTAGTTGTCTACGTGCCGCGGTTACTAACAGATGGTCCGTGTTTTTTTCTTTGAAACTAGGCTAACTTAGTTTGTCGAGTTAAATATTGTGTATTTTCTTTATCTTTGAGGTACTTTACGGTTATGGAATAAGCAGAACTCGGTTCATTTCCAATAATAGCTTTATAACCGCCCACGTGCGATGTTCGTAGGAAATAGTTTGTCATTCCTTGGCTGACATAATAAGAATAAGAATTTTCCAAGTGTACTGGGCCTCAAGTCTGCTATTACAATAGTGTCAGAATGGTCTATCATTGTAAAACATTATTTTAAATGTACTTACTTAATTAAAAATAAAGAAAACTCTGGTGGTTTTGTGGTACCGGCCGCAACTTACGAGGTTATAAGTCGTAGGTTCGATCCCATCAGTCAGGCGATTTACTTTGTTTAAATAATTTAATCACCCGTGCTTTTGTACAGAAATATCATGAGGAAACCGGCATGGAGCAAAGTCAAAGTCAAAGTCAAAGCATTTATTTCAAATAGGCACTTAAAAGGCACTTTTGAACGTCAACATTTACATTAAAATAGAATTGATTCTAGTCGAGCCTAGGACATGCTGTTTGCATGGCGGTTTGTGCAGTTTTGGTTCTAACCAAGAAATTCGAAGTCATGTGACATCTACCAGTCAGCGCTTTGGCCCACTCCCTGTCACTGAAAGGAGGCTTGTGTCAAGAACCTCCGGGTGGAAATTAGCTGGTTTGTGGGCAATTCTTGCGTGCAAGTTGATATCGTGATCTCTATGCCTTTGATTTAATTTATTTACATAAAACTTATACCACATATTTCGATTACTCCTTAAAACGACAAAAAACACGTCTAATATTAGTGGATTTAAAAGTAAAATTTTGAGTATGCGATAAGTTCCGAACCCAAGCGTCACCATCATTCTCAGCAGAGTCAACCTGTTCACTGGTATCATTATCAGACATGGCGAACGCCACTTCACAGATTTCACAGGTTCACTTTTGGTTCTAAGAATTGAAAACAAAAATATCTTAGTTGACTTAAAGCACCGCCAAACCCTCAAAGCAAGTATTGCTTTCGAAACAGCTAATAAAATCGAACGGCACAAAACGATGGAAATGACTATTTTATTTTTAAACTGTAGGAACGACGTTATATAGAAGGAAATCACAAAACACTGTTGAGTTTCAAATAAAATTCATTGTAGATCACAGAGCATAGGTTTACAGTCACAGCTAGCACGAAACCAGGAAGGAAGACACGAAGGGTAGAGAGAAAAACAGTTAAGAATTAGGTGACAGTGAGAAAGTCAATAATGAGGAAGAACACGTATGATAGAAGCGATTTATTTAGGTGATCAGAGATTGAGTGAGCATTCACCGTCGGGGCAAGTAGGGTACTGCGCGTATAGCGGATCGACCGGCTTCCACCAAGGCAGGCAGGTGCGAGGGCGCAGGCGGCGTGGTACACAATCGACGCGCCAGGTTAGAGTACCTCACGCGACTGATGACACAAAACCATAATCAACACTCATTATATTAATTTAAATATATTGATAGTTTTATCGCTAGTAATTACTACAGAAATGATATTTCAAACAACACAGTTGGTAATCACTAATGAGGAGAGTTATTTTTATAACGCAGGAAAAAGTCGGTATTTTAGTACTAGGTACTTTATAACTTTATGAAACAAGGCTAAAATTAGCCTAGTTTTGACTCGCATGCTTGTGGTAATCCTCTTTTAATATCCAAAGGAAAACTACATTACTCTCTTTGATTCAGGTAATGTAATCGGATGAGCATGATGATGCAACAGAAAAACTTGTGGAAATTTAACACCTTGGAAAATACACACACACCCACCCCCACATACACACATCACACATCTCACCACCACCCTCCCTTACTCTACATTAGGTACTCATACACACGGCACTTATCTCAAAATGTATTTTAATATGTATAGTTTTTTAATTTTAATTTTTTAATTTTCCTTATATTTTGTTTAAATACCTTTGTTATTATTAGTCTTGGAACAACCTACCCTCTCACTAGGAGTCGGGCGTTGGTAGCTGCGCCTCAGTTTTAACTTTTGCAGCTATCATCGTTTAACATTGTTTGTCTTCGTATGTTTGTTTTTTGTTCCCAATAAACGATTATTATTATTATTATTCATAATATCTTGCCTGGCACGGTTCGCTACTTATTTTCATCAAAGTTGATCAAGATAGGTGCGAGGATCTTACGAAACGTTATTTATTTGGTGATGAAGTTAAGACTCGTCTTCTCAATAATAAACATATGAAGCCATATCTTTCAGTCCTATCAGATCCAGTACCTACCTATCAAGAGTTCAAGCTTTTATATGGGACGAGTTTGCCATGTGATGTTGCAGGCTAACAGTAATCAATAGCTAGTATGCCATCATAAATTAGTAGATTGGTTTGTAAAACGATTCGTTTTGATTTGAATGAACTGCAGCTTGGTGAGCTCACGAGACAGCAAAGCAATATACCCACGTTTTTTCGAGAAATCGGTTTAATATTATCTTAATCTGTCTCAAGACCAAACAACGACATAATAATACTTTGAACGAAGCTGATAAAAGATTTTGGAGTTTGCAACATGATAATAAAAGCAAAGTTTCTTCTTGTTTTCCGAGGGACTTTATAAGGACCTTGAAAGATCGATTTTATGCTTACGAACAAAGCAGTGAAGTTTATACCTACGTGCTTTACGTTAAAAACCCACCTTAAAAACCAAATAACGCTTTTTGAGCCGGTTTTGGTCTATTTTTGTAAAACACAAAAACCCGTTATATTTTCTTTGTTTTTACTCGTAGGTACATTATAAAAGAAAGCCTTATGCAAAATTTCACGTTCCTAGCCGGGTAGTTTCGGCTGGCCGCTGAAATATCAGTCAGTCAATCAGCCAGTCATTTTCTTCTTTTATATGTGCAGGGTTAAACTATATTAGATAGCAAAATTTCGCGGATGTAATTTGTTTCGTTATCTAAAAAGATAATACAAAAAAACTAAATATTTACTTATTTGGTACACCAGCAGCAGTAAATTATTTAAAAAAAAATAGCACCATGACATGTTGTCTTTATGATGCATGCTGCATGCATCATAAAGACAACTACAAAATAGCTGACAAAAAGACCTTAACAAGAAAAGACGATTATCGAGTTTTTACGAGCCAGTCGAGTATTACGTAAACAATAGGGGGGGCAGGGGGGTCTTTGCTTTGCTTAGTTCTGATGACATTGGGGATGGGGGTCTGGATGGTGATTACGTCAGCAGTATTTTTTTTTTTACTTTTTTGGATTTTCTACAAAATTTTGTCGATTTTGGTTTGAACACATAATTAGGGCAACCCTACTTGTCTATGAATGGCTTGAAGAAAACTATGACGATATTCCAAAATCACACGACAGTGAGCAGATGTATTTTATCTATGGTGAGCAGGCACATAACATTGAGCAACAAACATCCAATGTCATCGAAGACTTAAGTCATGGATTCTTTTGTCATGGACTGAAGACTGTTAATTTGAATTAATTAATATACCTACCAAAATGTTAAAAGACGTTTGTTTTGTTCGTTAATTTATAAAGATTATAATAATATTAACTGAACCTTTGCCCAGCAGTGGGGCGTTAAAGGCTAAAAAATAAATTTTAAAAAATAACTGAATACCATCTCAATAAAATTTGCTTAAATAAATATTATATGCGTTAAGTCCTCTATTCCAAGCCTATTCCTTATTTCTAGACTCATAGGTAACTGCTGCTCATGAATCAATAAATAAACCAGAACACATTGAAAAATGCATGTACCAATGTTTACTTAAGCATGGGAGGTGGGGTAAGAGCTTTACTTACTTTTGCTGACGAGGGGGAGAATTAATAATTGCAAAAAATCTGCTTACGTAATACCTGAATGGACCTGAAACGAGAAGGCTGAGTGTAGTTTGGTTGATGAAAATCCATCCAGCCGATGATTATGAAGATTTTCTAAACAATATATCCAAACAATTTTTTTTTATTTCATTAGAAAGTATCATGAATGCTATCGGTATTGCACTCATACTTTTGGTTATACCTACCTACTAAAATTGTTTTTCTTTTTCACTTTGTTTTTGACGACACCAACGATGAATATGAATGTGATGTAGGTACCTTTTTATTTTCAATTCGGTTTTTTATCGAACAAATAAGAATTGTGTGGCAAATTACAGCAGGTACCTAAAGTATTACAATAACTAGTGTGCACCCAGTTGTCGAAATTCTACAATAATTCAATTAAGTTTTAATCAACATTAGTAAAAAAAATAAGCTGACTCAGTATGTATAAACTTTAACTGTGCCAAATTTCACAATTCTCCGTCTGCGTAATTTTCGTAAAATGGGGCACAAAGTTATTCCTTCATGTATTAAAATATAGATATTAAACCAACGATGGGAATCAAACAAAAACAAAACATTTTCAGCTTTTTTATTTAACAGAACATAAGACAGCAAAATTTATGTCAATTGTGGGTAACCACCCACAATTGACATAAATTTATCTCAATATACTCAACATTTATTCTTTCACGTGCGGTAAACTTTACTTGCGCGATGCAGGATTTTTCGTGACATCTGTGTGATGCGTAGTATGTGGCGATGTAAATTCCGACACATTCCTCCCCTCCGTATGGAACGGATGTCGATTGTGGGCTGGGTCGATATCTTGCAATACTTGCCAGGGCCAGGGGAAGTTCCAGTGAGTCGGAACTGGACGCCAAAACTATCTGCGGTGATAACCCTGTGAGTCGGAGTGACGCTGCGTTATGCTCCAGTGAGTCAGACGTCCAGCGAGTACAGCGTCGCGATGAGGTTGACTAATGGTGTCTATCAGGACAGGATATATGGACTCTTCTTGTTGACTGGCGAAAAGTGCAGTTAGTAATGTATTGCCAAGGTTGCTGATAAAGCTGAGGGCGAAGACCAAGTATGCGCGTCCGTTGCATGCGTCTTGCTGTGTGATTCACCACTCGAAAGCTTGAGAAAGTGATGATGATGACGTCACGGTGAAGTAGGTGCACGACAACTGCGCTGACGTTCATACTCGGGGTTACCGTATAGAGATATATGGAACATAGTGTTAACTTCACTCAGCCTTCATAAAAGAGGGAGGATCCCCCGACCAAACATACGAGTGTAGTGTCCCTGTATAAAATATTCAAAACTCATTCTGAAATATTTTTCCTCTGTAACATAATATCAAATAGATATCGATATTATTACTATTATTCGGTTAAAAAATAATATATTTTCAAACTTCGTCAAGTGTTAATCTACTGGAAATGCTGTCAAAATGGACTAGCCATTACGAGGTTGACTATACATGATAAGAGGCGGTACCTAGTTCATGTTAATAGGTAGAACATTATTTTAAATACAAGTATGTTAAAATTTATACATCAAGTACCTCCGGGTGGGAATCAGCAGGTTCATGGTCAATTATTTCGTGCAAGTTGTTATCGTAATCTCTGTGCCTTTGATTTAATTTATTTACATAAAACTTATACCATATATTTCGATTACTCCTACTAACAACTCACAACAAAAAAGACGTCTACTAATAGTGGATTTAAACAATTAAGTCTTTGTCCGTGCTGGGCCATACTTTATCCATGTCCATTATACATCAAGTACCTCCGGGTGGGAATCGGGAGGTTCACGGTCAATTATATCGTGCAAGATGATATTGTGATCTCTATGCCATGGATTTAATTTATTTACATAAAACTTATACCATATGTTTCGATTACTCCTTAAAACGACAAAAAAGACGTCTAAAATAAGTGGATTCAAACGAATTAATAAGTCTACAAAAAACGATGAAATGCTGGAATAGAATATCGCTTTTATTAAATTATGATACAATAATAAAACGTCGCTCAATATGAATATCAAAGTGGCTATGTACAGGCGACGCCAGATAGGAGAAGCTATTTGAGCGGTCGTGTTGACACTACGACAAAGTGAAAATACAATCATAATATAAAACAAACAGTTAACTATCACCGGTAGAATTTGATTTCCCGAGATAAAGAGAAGGATAATAATTTTTACAACAGTATAAGGCTTACTAAAAATAACATTATTACTGGGTAAGTACACATAGTAAAAAGTATAAAAACAAATGGCGGCTGTTATTAAAGACAGACCCCAACCAAAGAGGAAACTTTTTAAATATCTCCTATGGATATGCACATTAAAAACTTTTACAAAATCTACGTAAAACATGACTGATAACTACCACCCAGTGATTCTTCGCCGTTGCAAAGTAGTCACAGAAATATGAAAAAAAATTAAAATCTGAGTAAGTGTAATAATCATAATATACAACCTCTATTAAAATGAGTAGGAAGTTAGATAAGATTGCGTTAAAAAACACATAGTTTCTGTAATTTCGAAACTTTTTCAGTATGCACCATGACGTCACGCCGTATATCAACGTAGCTAGTGTCAGCACAAGCACAATATACCTAATAGTCAACTCTTGATTTATGGTTAAGTTCCAATCCCAAGTATACTCTTCGCTGGTATCATTATAACTTGCTGTGTTTTCATACGAGACGTAGTCTGAGTTTTCACTTGTATCATTTTCAGACATGGCGAATGTCATTTGGTCAGTTTTTATTGATTTTCACATTTAATTTCATAGAATTTAAAATAAAATTATTTGTGATCCGTAAAGCACTAACAAACCAGATAAACGACTGTTGCTTCTGAAAAAGTCAATGTAACAATATTTATAATCAAATAACAAATTAATGAGAGTACCATATTTTATCATTACACCATAATTAACACTGATTTAATTAATTTGAAGTTTTTGTTAGTCATATCAATCGTTATTATTAACATACCTACTAGCTTTTACCAGCGGTCAGACGCGACACTTGTTGAAAGAAATTTGCATGTAGTTTTCATAGACATTGTGCTACGAGAGTCGCGTCGCGCTGTCGTGTCAAGCTGTCGCGTCGCACCTGTTTGCGGGCCTTTACGATTGCACACCAGAATCACAAAATATGTATTACTAGCTTTTACCAGCGGATTCGCCCGCGTGGTGGTCAAAAATTATCCCGCGGGAACAAGATACCGAGATAAAAACTACCCTATATGTTAATCCAGGTTATAAGCTATCTCCTGCCCTGGAGCTGCATTCGGGAGGCAGCGTTGCTGGCGACGGCTGCGGTGTCGCAGTTCGTGACCCGCATACGGCGCCTAGGCCTAGAGGTGGCTCTCAACAAGTCGGAGGCCATGGTCTTTCATGGCCCCCGACGGGCGCCGCCGCTGGGATCACACATCGTGGTCTCGGTCTCGAATCGCTGTCGAGTTTACCATGAAGGATCTTGGATTGGTGCTCGACAGCCGGTGGGATTTCGGCCCCCACTTCTAGCGGCTCGCGCCCAAGTTGTTGGGCGCGGCTGGGGCGCTGTCAACGCTGCTTCTCAATCTGGGGGCCCAAACGCCGCCTGTAGGCGGCTCTACGTGGGGATCGTGCGATCGATGGCCCTGTATGGGGCCCCGATCTGGGCGGCTGACCTGACGGCCGGCAGCATCGCTGTCCTGGGATGGCCACAGCGAGCGATGGCCGTCAGAGTAATCAGGGGATATCGCACGATCTCCTACGAGGCGGCTTGCGTACTGGCCGGATCCCCGCCGTGGGACCTCGAGGCGAAGGTACTCGCGCCATTATATCAGTGGCGCGAAGCCTCGAGGGCGCGGAGCGAGTGGCTGACGCAGCGACATTTGGAGTTGCGTCGGTCACAGCTTTGCGCAGCCCTGGTGGCGGAATGGTGGGACAGGCTTTCACTCCCTACCGCCGGCCCCGCCACCATCGGGGCGGTCCGGCCGGTACTCGAGCGCTGGCTCGGGAGGAGGCACGGCTCCCTATCGTTTCGGGTGACACAGGTGCTCTCGGGGCATGGTTGCTTCGGGAAGTACCTGTGTCGCATAAGCAGGGAGCCGGACGCTCGGTGTCACCACTGCGTCGACTGTCGGGAGGACACGGCGTGGCACACGCTAGCAGAGTGTGCTGCTTGGGAGGAGCCGCGCCGTACCCTCATCTCAGGAGTCGGCAGTGAAATCCGTCGCCCCCTACTTCTTAGGACCCGAGATGGCGGCGCGTAGTGTTCCACGCGCGCCTCTATATGATGTAAGGGGGGAGTTTAACACCTCAGTCCCCCCCTAACGCGAGGTGGCCCGCAGGGGCGGGCCGGCACTAGTCGGGGATCGCGGAAGTCGTTCTTGTTCCCGTGATCTCCGGTGCAAGTGTGAGACGGACCATCGGGGTGGTTTTAGTCAGTAAGAGTCTGACAGACCCCTCCGCCCTCCCCAGGGCGGAGAACATGCATGAGGATTTCCCCCCGAAGTCAAAAAAAAAAAGTTATAAGCTATCTGTTAGCCAAATTTCATTCGAATCCGTTCAACCGGTTTTGCGTGATTGAGCAACATACATCCATACATCTTCACAAACTTTCACATTTATAATATACATAAGTAGGATAAAACTAAGTCCCCCGCCGCGTCTTTCTTTCTAGCTGACCGTCTGTTCGCGATAAACTCAGAACGACTGAATCGATTTTTATGTGGTTTTCAGCAATAGACAAAGTGATTCATGATTTAGGTTTTTTTTTAAGGGTGGGAAATCATCAAATATCTTCTCCCGCTCTAGGCGTAGTGGGAGGGCGTGTCAGACTTTTACTGACTAAAACCCAACCGTGTTCCTTCAGTTACCTGTGTTTCCTGGCAACCAGAGATATCGAACAACCCGCAGCCCTAGCAGGCATCGGCCATAGCGGATCCCACCAGTTGGTGCTGACATCTCATAAAGGCGCGCGTGGAAAACAACGCGCCGTCGACCCGGGCTTGGTCCTTACCGGACGCCCGCAAGCCCGCGCCTACGGTGGCCGGGAATCGGCCTGGGTTTGCCGATGACGATTTTTCATATCTAGCTTTAACAACCCACAAACAGGATTTTAATACCCTCTTTCAGCAGTAGTTCTGTAAAAATAATTTATTATGGGTATACGTTGAAAAATATATTAAATATACGTTGTCAGTCAATCCAACAGTCATTTGCACGTGCATATGCACGGGGTCGCATTCAATTAGGTATCGAAACTCCACGAACGTGGTTTGTTACGATATTTATAAAAAAAAAAACATTAAATAATATTTTATTTTATTTTAGCTATTATAAGAAAAGAAAAATTTATAAAAAGATTTATTTTTGGGGTCATTGATCGTATGTGTAGTTATTTCTATTTATTTCTTTGGTACACCAACATCAGACCAAATGTTTATTTTATTTTGATTGTTTGCTGTTGACAAAGAATAAAAATAAAAAAGGAGCTTGTGGCTAAGTAATAAGAGCCGCACGGGTCGATCGATCAGGTTAAGCTACACTTGCCGTGGTTAGTTCGTGGATGGGTGACCATCTTAACATACCAAGAACCCTCCGTGCCTTGGAAAGCACGTTATGCCTTTGCCCCGGCTGTCATTCGTTGATCTTTGACAGTCGATACGGGTCGTAAGAAACCCGAAAGTCTGACAACCAGTCTTACCTAGGGGTATCGTGTTACCCAGTAACTGGGTTATGGAGGTCAGATAGGCAGTCGCTCCATGTTAAATACTGGTATTCAGCTGCATCCGGTTAGACTGGAAGCCGACCCCAAAATAGTTGCAAAAAAGCTAGGCAGATGACCTACAGTGTCTACAGTATTACAAATTAAACCGAAGATGGAAATCAAACAAAAACAAAACATGGCTTTTTTTATTTAACAAAATAAAAAACAACCGGTCGCCCATAATTACCAAAAATTTATCTCTATACGCTCAACCAATTCTTTCAATGTATGGCTTTACATACGTATACATGTTCATAGCTTTAATTAAGTACCAGTAAGGGCGGTTCTTGGAAGTTTAAGTGAGAGGTCCAGGTCACTTATCCTTCATAGAAAAGAGAGGATCCTCCAACCAGACGGATGTGGTGTCTGGTGTGCTACTGTCCGACGATTGCTGTCGTCGCGCGGTAAACTTTGTGACATCTGTGTGATGCGTAGTATGTGGCGATGTAGATGCCCACCACGTCAATCCCCTCCGGCGCGGGCGACCGGATATCGACTGTAACGATATCTTGCGATGCTTGTCAGGGCCAGTGGAGGTTCCAGTGCGTCAAAAGTGGACGCCGTATGGTATACGGTCAGCCAAAACTGTCTGCGGTGATAACCCTGTGAATCAGACATGGTACAGCGCCGCAATGAGACTGACTACTGGTGTCAACCAGGACAGGATTTATGGACCCTTATTGGTTGACCGGCGGAAAGTGCAATTAACAGTGTATTGCCAAGATTGCTGATAAAGCTGAGGGCGAAGGCCAAGTATGCGCGTCCGCTGCATGCTGGTGGTCAAGATACCCGTTTAAGCAGTGACGATGGTGACGTCACGCTGAAGTAGGTGCACGACGACTGCGCTGACGTTCATACTCGGGGTTACCAGTATAGAGATAGATATGTGGAACAAGGTGTTAATTCGAGGACGGCACGGTTGGCGTAGTGGTTAAGCGATCGGCTGCTGCGCTGCGTGTCGCGGGTTCGATTCCCGCACGGAACAAATATTTGTATGATCTGCAAGTAGTTGTTCTGGGTCTGGCTGTTTGTGTATGTGAGTTTAAATGTTTGTAAACGCACCCACGATACAGCAGAAATTCCTAGTGTGGGGCAACGTTTTTAAAAAAAAAAAAAAATCACTCAGCCTTCATAAAAGAGGGTAGGTTCCCCGATCATACGGGTGTTATGTCAGGTGGGCTACTGCCCGACTTACTTAAACGTAGTACAATAATGAAACAGGCATGTGTAAGTAACACATAATTTTCAAAACAGGCGTTATTGCCTACTTATAGATTTTTATATTAAGTATACATGTTGGGCAGGGACATCGACAAACTGTGACCACAAAGTCAACAAATTGTAATTAATAAAAAAAAACTGCTGTTTCAAAGAAAACTGCAATACTTACGCGGTCAAACTAAGGCTAAGGTTTTATACTTTTATTTAACCTACGAAAAATTTTTGACGCTACGGGCGGGTTCAGACTCTTGTACTAAATCCATAGTAACAGGTTGTCCGTCGACGTGCCTGCCACCCTGTTTATAGCTATTAATAACTAATTCTAAAATATTTTTCCTCTGTAACATAATATCAAACAGGTTTCAATATAATTACGTACTATTTAAATTTACACATCAAGTACCTCCGGGTGGGATTCAGCAGGTTCGCGGGCAATTCTTTCATGCAAGTTGATTTCGTGATTTCGACGCCTCTGATTTAATTTACTCACATAAAACTTGGACCATATATTTCGATTACTCCTTAAAACGACGAAAAAAACATCTAATATTAATGGATTTAAAAGAGTGAATAAATTTGCAGAAAATGATACTATCGGGTCAAAGAATATCCACTGAATGAATTTATCATATAATAATAAAACGTCGCTCAATATGAATATCAAAGTGGCTATATACAAGCGTCGCCAGATAGTAGAAGCTATTTGAGCGCTCGTGTTGATACTACGACAAAGTGAAAATACAATAATAATGTAAAAGAAACAATTAACTATCACCGGTAGAATTTGATTTCCCGAGATAAAGAGAAAGGTAATAATTGTTTTTACAAGAGTGTAAGGCTCATTAAAAAAGGGATTATTACTGGGTACATAAAGATTATGATAATTATTCATAAAAATGGCAGCTGTTACTAAAGACAGACCCCAACCAAAAAGGCTACTTTTTAAATATCTTCTACGTTTAGGAACATTAAAAACGTTTACAAAATCCACGTAAAACATATGACTGATAACTACCAGCCAGTGAGTCCTCGCCGTTGTAAAGAAATAGACAATGAATGCACTAATATATCCGTAACTTAGATACTCATAATTTGTTATAAGCTCTATTAAAATGAGTAGGAAGTTTGATAAGATTGCGTTAAAAAACACATAGTTTCTGTAATTTCTAAATTTTTTCATTATTCACCATGACGTCACTCCGTATATCAATGTAGCTAGTGTCAGCACAAGCACAATGTACTTAAGAGTCGACTCTTGATTTATGGTTAAGTTCCAATCCCAAGTATACTCTTCGCTGGTATCATTATCACTTGCTGTGTTTTCATATGAGACGTAGTCTAAGCTTTCACTTGTATCATTTTCAGACATGGCGAATGTCATTTGCTCAGTTTTTATTGATTTTCACATTTAATTTCTTAAAATTTAAAATAATATTTTTTGTGAACTGTTCCACGTAAACCTCTAACACAGCAGATAAACGACTGATGCTTCTGAAAAAGTCAATCTAACTAACAATAGTTTTAATCAAACAACAAATTAATTAATGTACCATATATTTTTATCTTTACATCATAATCAGCCCTCATTTAATTAATTTGAAGTTTTTGTTAGTCATATTGCTCGTTATTATTAACATACTAGCTTTTACCAGCGGCTTCTCCTGCCTGGATGTCGAAAATTATCCGGCGGGAACGTACCTAATACCAGTTATAAACAATCTGTTTGCCAAATTTCATACAAATCGTTCAGCAGTTTTTGCGTGATTGAGTAACAAACATCCAAACATGTAGGTACTTACTTGTGAAGGATATGATAATAGATTTTTTATAGACACACGTCATGAAACATGTTCAGGCTTCTTCAAACAGATGCAACGCGACAGCGCGCCGCGACACTTGTTGAACAATTTGCATGAAACCAAAAAGATTCCATGTACTTTTCTCACTTACGTACTACAAAAAAATCTAGAAATATTTGGTTATATCGAACCAGATAAAACGTTTTTTTTTTTTAACAAATAAATGGCTAGGTTTGTATATTGAATTTTACATTACTTTCATAAGTAGATAATCGCCACTAACCACCCGTCAAACCTAGTCTAGATTAGGAACCCAAGGGTTAACGGGCGGTTAACTATGAAATCCCTATATGTCATTTAAAAGTAATACCGAATCTGTCTTCATTGAAAACTGTCTGGTGCAAAAGTAGAATTTACTTTGACTTAATTGCGGTATTCCGTGACGTAAATGGCGTCCTTCTGTTCTGGAGAACCGGTGTTACCTTCCTTTGACATTGAGTATAATCGTTTTCATAATTGATTTCAGCAAGCACTTTGTAGTACTTACAAATTAATAGATACGACATATTGTATTTTGCGTAACTAGTAGGTTTGTATGTGTATTAGGCACCATAAGGGCTTTTTTCCACCGCAGACGTCAGCGCCGCGGGATGTCACGGAGAAACGAGATAATTCGAACCAGACGTGACGTCCCGGTGACGGCAATCATTTGTCCACCGCGAGCGAACTCGGCAGTTCAGTATCTTCAAAACAAAAGCCGGGTGAACGGCGCCAGTGCGACGGCAGTATGTGGACAAACGTGTTGCATATTGCCAGTATATCGACCTGTCACAATCTCGGGCCGAGTTCTAGCGGTCTCGTCGAGCTCCTCGAAATTTCGATGGCCGGGATGACGGCACTCAGGTGACGGATGCTAGGTGGACACGCAGCCATAGTAAAGGTATCTATGCATCGCTACTTTGGCGTCGTCTGTTTATTTAATGTTTAAGTTTTTTATGCCCTGACTGGAGGCCTTAATTTATTTACTGAAGCACCCACAGGCAAGCTCGGTAAAGCAGCCGGCAACATCCTTGGTCAGTCTGCGAGATGTCATTCACAAAAAATCTAATAAGAAAATAACAATACAAAAAAATCAGCTCTGCCATCTCGTCTAAAGTCGCTTGTGCTCTACCACATTTTTATGGCCGGCGCGAGCTGTTCGATTTTCAAGCAAACGTCACCAGAAGGGCATTTCTCGTAATTTTAAGAACGTTCACAGTCTGATCTCAGTCTCATTCTGTCAAAAATACCTCGAGTTTCCATACGTTTTTGACATTTGCTTGTCGCCGAGATGACACTGCGACTAGATTTTGAACGTTTTTAATTACGAGAATTGGCCACCTGATTTACCGGCAAATGTATAGATAAAGATTTCACATCCGGACAATAAAATTCCGTATACTGTAGGTACAAGCGGCCTAAGGGGAATCATGCTCAATTTATTCTAGATATAATTGAAGCCGCACTAACATAATTAATAGCATTATTTCTGATTGATTAAGTACGAGTAATTAGCTGCATGGAGTAAGTAATACTACTCAGGTAAATAAGTACTCACGTTGAAGGCAGTCGTGACGAAATATTGCCCTAAGCTTGGTGATACTTACTCGTTACTTTTGCCATCTATTCTTCTTTTACAAGAAGAAGAGATCGCCAAAGGAAAGTTGTTTTGGAGCTGGTTGCCAACTAGGAGAAAATACATCAATCCTAGTTGGCTTTCAGCTCCAAAAAACGTTATCTTAAAAGCAATTAAAGGCAGATAAGATTACAAAGTACCGACATCGGGACACAGGCCTCCTCTCGGTGAGAGGGAGTGGGCCATAATCCACGACGCGGGTCCAGTGCGAGTTGGTAGATGTCTCATTTCTCCGAATTTTTGGTTCTAGGACCTACCGATTTCCTCACAATGTTTTCCTTCACCGTTTTGAGAGCATTGGTACTGAAATAATTCACACAAAGTAAAGCGCCTGTGTGGGTTCGAACCTACGATCTACAACTCGAAAATCGCGGCCGTTACCACTGGGCAACCATTGCTCATTGCCGCAATAACAAAGAATAAACATAATAAATAATAGTTTAAAAAACTAAAAAACACGCTTTAAAAACCAAACTAAAAAAGGAGAAAATAATTTAATTCAATTAAAAAGCATGGGGTGCTTTTTGAGGTATTTTTATAATCAATTAATGTCAAGCACCCCACGCTTTTTAATTGAATTAAATTATTTTCTCCTTTTTTAGTTTGGTTTTTAAAGCGTGTTTTTTAGTTTTTTAAACTATTATTTATTTTCTATTTTTTAGTTCTGCTAACTACAAAAACGTGTTTTTTTTCTCTCATTTTTTTTTAAATTATTGAATTGTCATCGGTCCTCGACAAGTTTACAAAGTTTCAATGAAATCTGACCGTTTAAAGTGGGTCAAAATCGCGCTCAAAGGAGTCGGTTACATAAAAACAAACAAACAAACAAACATACAAGTGAAGCTAATATAAAGCGTGTAAAAAGTGATCTTTCATTAAAAAAGATGGAAACAAGAAACTTGATTCAAAAAGATGACTATTACACTGAATACTATAAGGTAATGTCATGCATTCGGAGGCATCTTCTTAAATTTAACAATAAAGGCCTTTATTGCCTCCGACTGCATGAGATTGCTTATAGTGTTCAGTCTAATAGTCATCCTTTAAAAAAAAGTTTTTTTTTTTAATTGTGTAGAATTTTATTAATGTAGTTCAAAATAATTTAAAAAATTACAAATTTCCTTTAACATAACTAAACTAAAACGAAAAAACTAAAACAAAGCGTCGAAAAACTCATCCCCATCGCTGTCGATTGGTAATATACCCAAAAGACTGGCGGCATTGCCACGTTGTATAGCAATGCTCAGCCTCTGGCCAAGGTAAAAACCAGCCCTTGGATCACGGGAAGTGTCAACCAGCCGTTTCGAGATTTCCTTATAGAGAGCATGAGCACTCGAACCCAAGTTTCTTGTTTCATGTAATTTGGCAAACCGTCGATAGCCGTTGCTTTTCCATAACATTCATAGGAAGCACATGATCTAGTGTCACATCGCGCGACTTCCTTCGTTCGGACGTGTCACAACAAACTCTTTTCGAGTAATTTTTCAACACATACATACGCAGTGCACCAAATGCAACACATTTATAGAGGTATAAGGGACAGGGTGTAAAGTCCACTCATACTCTATAGTAAAGAGAGGATCCTCCGGCCGGACGGGTGTTGGGTCTGGTGGGCAACTGCCTGACGGATGATGTCGGAATGTTGTACCTATGCGAGTCGCGCGGTAAACTCTGATTGCGTGATGCAGGTTTTGATTGATGTGAGTCTTGCGTACTTCGCCTGGGGCATTGTAGATTGGGCCACTTTTGCTTTTTGTGTTTTTAGATATTTGTTGCGAAGTATTTTTCTATAGTGCCGCTACACATCCACACCGCTGACAGGCGTATACTGAGCCATACAATTACAATGATTTTGATTTTAAGTGTCACGGCGTCTGCGCCGCCGGCGTGCGATATGGTATAACAGCTGTAGACGGTATGATAAAATGTATGGGATTTTGAACTGTCGTATCATGATATGATATTTGCAAATATGTAGTCAAGTGTCCTGGAACGTGTTAAGTGAGAGCTCCAGATCACTTATCCTTCACAGAACACCAGATGGGTGTGGTGTCTGGTGGACTACTCTCCGACGATTGCTGTCGTCGCGCGGTAAACTTTGCTTGCGCGATGCGACTTTATTTGTGACATCTGTGTGATGCGTAGCATTTGACGATATAAATGCCACCACATCAATCCCCTCCGGGGACCGGATATCGATAGTGGACTGTAACAATAGCTTGCCAGGGCCACTGGAGGTTCCAGTGCGTCGAAAGTAGACGCCGCATAGTATATGGTCAGCCAAACTGTCTACGGTGATAACCCTGTGAGTCGGAGTGGCGCTGCATTACGTTCCAGTGAGTTGGATATGATTCGGTGCCGCGATGACGCTGACTACTGGTGTCGATCAGGACAGGATTTATAAACTCTTCTTGTTGACTGGCGAAAACTGCAGTTAATAATGTATTGCCAAGGTTGCTGATAAAGCTGAGGGCGAAGACCGAGTATGCGCGTCCATTGCATGCTATTTTGGTGTGTGTCTCGCCGCTCGAAAGCTTGAGGAAGTGCTGATGATGACGTCACGGTAAAGTAGGTGGTAATTAAGGCCATATTGGAAAATCAAATATTATACTTTTTTTTCAATATAATTAAGTCTTTGTCCGTGCTGGGCCATACTTTATCCATGTCCATTATACATCAAGTACCTCCGGGTGGGAATCCGGAGGTTAACGGTTAATTATTTCGTGCAAGACGATATTGTGATCTCTATGCCATTGATTTAATTTATTTACATAAAACTTATACCATATGTTTCGATTACTCCTTAAAACGACAAAAAAGACGTCTAAAATAAGTGGATTCAAACGAATTAATAAGTCTACAAAAAACGATGAAATGCTGGAATAGAATATCACGTTTAGTAAACTATCATACAATAATAAAACGTCGCTCAATATGAATATCAAAGTGGCTATATACAAGCGACGCCAGATAGTAGAAGCTATTTGAGCGGTCGTGTTGACACTACGACAAAGTGAAAATACAATCATAATATAAAACAAACAGTTAACTATCACCGGTAGAATTTGATTTCCCGAGATAAAGAAATAGATCATAATACTTTTTACAGGACTGTAAGGCTCATTAAAAATAACATTATTACTGGGTAAGTACACATAATTAAAAGTATAAAAACAAATGGCAGCTGTTATTAAAGACAGACCCCAACCAAAGAGGAAACTTTTTAAATATCTCCTATGGATATGCACATTAAAAACTTTTACAAAATCTACGTAAAACATATGACTGATAACTACCAGCCAGTGATTCTTCGCCGTTGCAAAGTAGTCACAGAAATATGAAAAAAAATTAAAATCTAAGTAAGTGTAATAATCATAATATATAACCTCTATTAAAATGAGTAGGAAGTTAGATAAGATTGCGTTAAAAAACACATAGTTTCTGTAATTTCGAAACTTTTTCAGTATGCACCATGACGTCACGCCGTATATCAACGTAGCTAGTGTCAGCACAAGCACAATGTACCTAATAGTCAACTCTTGATTAGATGTTAACTTCCAATCCCAAGTATACTCTTCGCTGGTATCATTATCACTTGCTGTGTTTTCATATGAGACGTAGTCTGAGTTTTCACTTGTATCATTTTCAGACATGGCGAATGTCATTTGGTCAGTTTTTATTGATTTTCACTGTTACTTTCATAGAATTTAAAAAAAAATGTGATCCGTAAAGCACTAATACCAGATAAACGACTGTTGCTTCTGAAAAAGTCAATCTAACAATAGTTATAATCAAACAACAAAATAATGAGAGTACCATATATTTTTATCTTTGGACCATAATTAACATTGATTTAATTATTTTGAAGTTTTTGTTAGTCATATCGCTGTTATTATCAACATATTACTATCTCAAAAACCACAGTAGGTATTTATAGATTATCAAAGTTACAAATAATGAATATTTATTCAAAATTAAGCATTTAACTTGCACCCATTCGTCGATCTGCTACTTAGCTCATTTTTATATTTTACTAGCTGACCTATGAATATTGAGTACGCATTATAAAAAAGGGGTGGACCACCCTTAACATTTAAGGGTATGAAAAATAGATTTTGGCTGATTCTCAGACCTACCCGATAAGCACACGAAATTTTATCAAAATCGGTTCAGCCGTTTCGGAGGAGTAAGGTAACTAACATTGTGACACGAGAATTTTATATAAGACGAGGCTAACTTACTGGAGGAATATTGTGTGTTTTCTTTGTCTTAGATCATTATTGAATTTATCTTTCATATGGTGCATTAAAAGTTATAGAAATACAGTAATTCAACTGTAAAACTTTGGCTTAAGGCGTCGTTGGAAGAGGGCAGTAAGGGACGAGCTAGATCGGAGTGATCGAGCACTTGAATAAAAAAGGTTCACTCTTGACCTTTTTTATTCAGAATGGTGGACGTAGATGTTGTGTATGCATTTACTTTGGAGAAGTATAAGTTTATGTTGAAAAAAAAACTTTTTCCAAAAAAGAAACAACTGACTACCAAAAAAACACTACAAAGTGAAAAATAACTTTAATTTCCTCCTTTTTGAAGTCGGTTAATGAGAGTAAAACGTTGTACACTGACTTGTTTGGAAACATGCGCTCGCAATGCTTGAATCGAGCGGCTCGGCACGCTGCGTTACAGTAGTCAATGCAGCACGCTGCATTGACTACTGTAACGCGTAACATTACAAACAAAAGTTGTGAGTTAGTCTCCGCCATTACCGTAATACATTGCTTCATAACAGTGGATTATGAATTGCCTGCAAAATCATATCATAGTATGAGTGAGTTCGACAGGTTATAGGGGTTACAGGGTGAACCAAAACGAGGCGTTTACATGATACAGAATACCTAATACCAAATGCAAAATTTAATAAAAATCCCAAAGTTAATTGAAACTAGTCCTCAACTTATGTGGCCTACATAGTATATACGTACGTGCACACTACATAGTTGTGTAACAGAAAAGCAGCTTTATTAAAACAGCTATAAATCATAGTAAATGGACTTTACTTGTACTAAACAGCTCCCGTGGTTACAACTTGACAAACTGCCCATTATCTACTTAAAGTACATGATTGGCGCTGTAAAACGGTACATGGGTGGTTTATTGAGTTTATGTGTACAGGGTGGCTGTTACCATAGTTTCAGTACATGATTCTGAACAACACTGCGTTGAAATTTTTCGTCGCATAAAAAAACCG
Organism: Antitype chi; assembly: GCA_947359405.1. NCBI lineage: Eukaryota > Metazoa > Arthropoda > Insecta > Lepidoptera > Noctuidae > Antitype > Antitype chi. The sequence goes on from OX375826.1 coordinate 9,593,671, forward strand.
AATGCGGTTAAAATGTACGGAACATAATAATAAAAAATAAAATAGAAATAGCCTTTTATTCAGATTTAACCTAATACAAATATACGGTTAATATACGGTTTTTCAGTCTATCTGATTTTTTGACATTTCGTTTGCATGCTTCTTTCCATTGAGATTATTGCGATTCAAAAACTCCATAAGATTCCATGTATTTTTCTCAGTTACGTACTACAAAAATACTTGGAATCTTCTTTGGAGTTTAAAAATAATAGTTTAAAAAACTAAAAAACACGCTTTAAAAACCAAACTAAAAAAGTAGAAAATAATTTAATTCAATTAAAACGCGTGGGGTGCTTTTTGAGGTATTTTTATAATCAATTAATGTCAAGCACCCCACGCTTTTTAATTGAATTAAATTATTTTCTCCTTTTTTAGTTTGGTTTTTAAAGCGTGTTTTTTAGTTTTTTAAACTATTATTTATTTTCTATTTTTTAGTTCTGCTAACTACAAAAACGTGTTTTTTTTCTATTTTTTTTTTATTATTGAATTGTCATCGGTCCTCGACAAGTGACAAGTTTACAAAGTTTCAATGATATCTGACCGTTTAAAGTGGGTCAAAATCGCGCTCAAAGGAGTCGGTTACATACAAACAAACAAACAAACATCATCTAATCAGCTAATATAAAGCGTGTAAAAAATAATAATTTTACATTATTTTCATACGCAGATAACCGGCATTGCACGGCATTGCACGGCACCAGTGAAACCAAGTCAGGAACCCTAGGGTTAATGGGCGGTTAACGACTAAATCCCTAGATGTCATCTAAAAGTAGTACCGAATCTGTCTTCTGTGAAAACTGTCTTGTGCAAAAGTGGAATATACTTTGACTTAATTGCGGTATTCCGTGACGTAAATGGCGTCCTTCTGTACTGGAGAATCCGTGTTACCTTCCTTAAGTTCCTTAGACATTGAGTATAATCGTTTTCATAATAGGTTTAAGCAAGCACTTTGTAGTACTTACAAATTAATAGATACGACATGACTGGTAGGTTAGTATGTGTATTAGGTACTCTAAGAGCGTTTGTCCACCGCAGCCGTCACTAACGCGGGATATCACTGAGAAACGAGATAATTCGGACAGGACGTTACGTCACGGTGACGGCAATCATTTGTCGAACGAACTCGGCAGTTCAGTATGCTTCAAAACAAAAGCCGGGCGAACGTTGCCAGTGCGACGACAGTGTGTGGACAAACGTGTTGCATATTGCCAGTACATCGGCCTGTCACAATCTCGGGCCGAGTTCTAGCGTTCTCGCCGAGCTACTCGAAACTTTGTTGGCCGGGATGACGGATTGACGGCACTTAGGTGACGGACGTTAGGTGGACACGCAGCCATAGTAAATGTTGTTCGCGGCGAAAACATTTAGAAATATATAGACATTCACTTAATTTGATATGATCAATATACATAATTTAGTACACTTTTTGATGCTCAAGTCAACGCCCTTCGACCATCTTAATTCTAGAGAAACTTAATTCTATCTAACGTTGCCGGAAGAAAAACCTCCCAATGTAGCATAATAAAATAAAATAAACTTAAATATATGTTTGGATACGAACAAATGTATCTATGTATCGCTACTTTAGCGCCGTCTGTTTATTTAATATTTAAGTTTTTAATGCCCTGACTCGAGGCCTTAATTTATTTCCTGAAGCACCCACAGGCAAGCTCGGTTAAGAAGCCGACAACATCCTAGGTTGATGTCATTCACAAAAAAATCTAATATGAAAAAAACAATACACAAAAAATCAGAGCAATCATCTCGTACTCGGTGATACGTGACAACCCGAAAATGGCTGCGGTGGGCAAATGCACTAAAGTCCCTTGTGCTCTACCACATTTTACGGCATTTTATGAAACGTCACGTGATTAACTGGCAAATGTATGAAGATTTCACACCTAGACAATAAAATTCCGTACACTGTACAAGCGGCATAAGGGAAATCATGCTCAATTTGTTCTAGGTATAATTGAAGCCGCACTAACATAATTACCTAATAGCATTATTTCGCTGATTGATAAAGTACGATTAATTAGCTGCATCGAGTAAATAGCACTACTTAGGTACATGTTGAAGGCAGTCGTGACGAAATTGTGCCGTTATCTTGGTGATACTTGTTCCTTTTGATGGCCAAAGGAACGTTTTATTTGGAGCTGGTTGCCAACTAGGAGAAAATACATTGTAGACGCTCTCGTCTAATAATCTCTCTAGATTATTTGTGTTTAGTCTATATTATCTCAAACTTGTGTCATTGAGTATTCAAAATCCTTGAATTCATTATAGTTGTCTGGGTTTCTGTTAACAAAGTATGATTCAAAGATGGTAGTAGCAACCGAGGTAAATCATTTTGTCTCCAGTCATGTTTCTATGGGCATCGGCAGTCACCTCTTTCTGTCACATTCTTCTGCTTTAAAATCGGGACCTATTAACGTCTAGAACGTTAGTAGGTCGTAGTGTCACGATCTAATCTATGGCTCAATTTACACCGCTGCTGCTCGTGGTGACTGGTCGTCTTACTGACCATGGTTTTGTTATTGTTAATTGTATTAAGTTTTTATTAATTTTAGTCCAGAGGTCCTAGTTTAACTTTTTTTACTTTAAGTTATAGCTATATTTGCATAATGCAGAATTGCATAAGTGAGCGGGCATGCCCTTTATGCCTGGAGGCTTTTATTTAGATTGGAAGTTCTGTTTACGTTTTATTTTAATTTTCTATTATTTTTAGTTTTAAATTTTTGATGGTATATTGGCGTGTGCTAGCTATATGGCAAATTTTATGTTTTTTTTTTTGTGTTTCGTAATTTTTATTACGTATTATTGTATAGAATCAAGTTCTTCTAACTTAACAGACAGCTGTGCTGCTGGGGATTTTGTTCCGCTACTTCTTCTTCCCAGCTAAAGCACTAGGAAGTGGTGAAGGGCGGGCGTTTTGGGAGGACTGCTGTCTTATATAATTTTATTTTGACGTTCAAAAAGAGCTGACTCTCAGCCTAGTTTGAATAAATGACTTTTGATTTTGATTTTTGATTTCTGCGGAATTCGGAGAAATGTGACATCTACCAACCCGCACTGGACCCGCGTGGTGGAATACAACCCACTCCATCTCACTGAGAGGCCTGTGTCCCGATGTCGATACTTTGTAATCATATCTGCCTTTAATTGCTTTTTTTATTTGATTGATTTTGAATTGATTCGATTTATTATTTGTAAGATATCCTCGTAAATGATACCTCACAAAAGAAAAAGCGATTATCAAGCATGTTTTCAAAAAGGTTTGAACAAAAAAAGCACCCTCCGTTTGTTTTTTTTTTATCAGGTTTACAAAAAGTATTTATGTATTTTTTTTAAGAACTATAAATGTCTGTAAAAAAAATGTCTAACAACACAGAGGCCTAAAACATGTTTTGCTAGATTGCTTACACATTACTTTAATAAAATAAAATAATATGAATTAATTTATCATTCAATTTGGCCATAAATAAGCAGTTAGGTTAAAATTTTGGGAATTTTCGAAAAAAATCGTAAAAATTTGGTAAAAAAAATTGTAAGACTTCGTCTAAGACAACCATGACTTGTAAGTTGTAAATTGTCTGTACTATCACCCATCTTCCAAAAAAGTATAATGTTTCAACTGCTGGGACCTGAGACACAGGCCTCCTCTCTGACAGTAGGAGCGGGCCGTAATCCACGCGGACCCAGTGCGGATTGATAAATCCCACATGTCTTCGAATTTTTGGTTCTAGGATATGCCAGATGCCTCACGACTAAAGCGTATTTAATCCTGATAAGTTAAGATGATGTCATGAGTATGTCATCCCGGAACAGATCTGCATGTAGGTGTGAATATATTTGCCATGACCAATAACTACGGTTACGACATGCAATGTATGTAATTGTAGTTGGTTTCAGTGTCATAATTGTGTAGTCGGTAAGCAAAACAATACTATAATATAAATATAAATAATACCCAAGAACTCATGACAAGTTGCAGACAATGTAGTTTGCTCAAGAACCAAGTCAGTTGAGCCGATATCGCTTTGTTCGTTAACTTTATTACACTAGCTAGCTAGCACTAGCTTTATATTTCACTACATTTTGGCAGCGGCTTCGCCCGTGTAGAGGTGATAAATTATCCCACAGGAGCGTACTACCGGGATAAATAAAATAAAAAATGCGCAATTCACACATTTCATGTAAGCGTCAATGTCCTAGCTTAAGCAGACATTATACAATATGTCCGAGGGAAATTTGGAATCTTATGGAAATCCTAGGAGTCTATTTGTCCTACGTATGCGTTAGGCAGGGACCAATAGAAAATGGCGCCTAGGGCACGCATCACATTTCCCTCCCTTTAAAAACGATCTTCTCGGTCTACACTGGGCAAAGCAAGGTCGCATAACCTTTCTTGACCAAGAGCCTTCAATAACGAAGGTATTACGTAATTTCAACTTGCAAAAAAATTGCTTACAATGCTGCAATTTTAAAAGAATTTTAGTAGAAATAGGCAGATTTGGAAATACGCTTTGATCCTCGTATTACACAATATATTCAAGTAAGTCTTCAGATTTCTTAGATATAGGTAACAGCATGAAATGGTGTATTTACTTTTTTTTTATTTATTAACTGGCGACTTTTTGCGCCCTCCTTCGACAGACGCCCAAGGCTCTTGCCCTGCCTGCCCCACCCTAATTAGGCCACTGGCTTTAGTATATATGTTACGGCTAATAGCCGAAGTGCGGCTACACCTAGTTTTAGCCGGCTATTAACTAGGTGCAGCTGGACTAGCGCTCGCCGGCCGCTGCCGCGGCATCGCTCGCTGCGCTCGCTCGGCTCGCGCGCGTTTTGTCGCAATTCTAACCTAACCTAACCTAATCGGTCGGTAAGCAGTATGCACAATTTATCGACAGTTTACAATCTCGCGAGATAGATTATAATCTAACGGTATTTACAATTTTTCGGTGACATAAGTAGGATACATCTAAGTTTAACCGGCTGCACCTAGTTATAGCCGGCTAAAACTAGGTGTAGCCGCACTTCGGCTATTAGCCGTAACATATACATTACCAAACGTTCTATCGTCGCGGACAAATTGTCCTTGGTCAAATTGTCCATCGTCTGTTCAGCGTCTTAAAGACTCAAATTTATCACCTGATTCAAAAGAGATAATAACAAGTTTACTTCTTATCTGTGTTATTACTTGCTCTAGCCATAAAACCCTTATTTCTCAGCTCCAGTTCTTGAGGATAAAATAATGCTGACCTCGGCAATAACCCAGGTTATGATGGTTATAAAATTTTCAATAAGCATCCTTACTTTGTGTTGAAACTAAATTTTATTGCAACTACTAGAAGCGTTTAAAGTTTTGTTTACATCGTACTCAGGAGCGAATTACGAAATTTTTCTTTTTTAATTTTATGTTTAATTTTCGATTTTAATTGAAACTAACTGCCAATGTTTCAATTAAAATCAAATCGGATTTCAATTAAAACAAAATACACCGGACTCATCAGTTGAAAGTTTGTGGTTCCATTTTTTTTTTATCCTAACGTCACAACGACAATGCAAGTGATGGATGACAATGCCGGTAGGGATCAATACCGATAAAATCACAATAGTGAACCCAAAAACTATTATGCTATCCCAAAAACTAGCAGGTAATATTACTGCATCGCACAAGTAAAGTTTTCTAACATTTTTGGATAGGTACAAATTTTAAACGCTTTTCTATGGGCGTCCGTTTCTCCGCATTGAATCAGTTGACAGGAGCTGATCAAAGTCCTGTTATTACACCTTGGTATGGCAATAATGCCTTCCTGTTTCATTCCCAGTGAACTACCTCTTAGATGTTAGTCTAGTACTTGGCACTAAGTGCATGCGAGACGGTCTTAAAACCAATGACGAAGGATTTTTGACGCCTTTTTGGTGTTAGAAATGGTGGTCAGATAATTTCGAGTGATTTTTTTCATAAACGCATAAACGCGTTCGCAGCACAGGTAACAACCAAACCTTCTAACTCAATAGTGGTGCAATAACGCTGGTTTTTTATTCAACATAGGAACTTTGCCCTATTGGTTGTAAATAGGGCTCATCAATCAACAGAAAACATTTAAATAATATATTCAACCTTCTTAATCAGTCTAATTCCAAACGGGCACAGTGCCGGTTGGTAGATGTCACATATTTTGACTTTTTGGTTCTAGGACATGCCAATTTCCTCACAATGTTTTCTTTCACCGTTTTGAGAGCAGTGGTAATGAAATTATTTACACAAAGATGCGACGCACGGGTAAATTGTTATTATATTTGTAGTCTATTTGTAACAAAAGTAGTCATTATTGCACTCTGTTAACGGCACTTTATTTTTGTTGTGATTGTTATTATATAATTGCCAGTGTCGTAATGCAGATAGATCCATTAATGTCTATGGTCCCCCCAGCCGTGACATTAACAGTCAATGGACAATATAATAAAACTTTTTCTACCTGAATACGGGGCTTTTAGCTACTTTGTATGTGTATCTGTGTTATTATATATTTTTTTTGTAATGTGCGTTTTGTTTGTGCAGAATAAACATGTTTTCTTTCTTTTCTTTCTTTCTTTCTTTCTTTCAAAGTAAACCGCTTACCTTGGTGCGAACCCACGACCTAGAACTCGGGGCCACTACCACTAGGCCACCACATCACTGTTCTTATAATCTACACTAATATTAAAGTGCATTATTTGGCATGCGCTGAGAAAACTATTGATGATACATAAAAAAAATCTGCTACATGATTAAAGTACTCATTATTACCTACAAAAAGTCCGTGAGGACCTTTATCTAACTATCATAGTTAAGTCAGAATATCAGTTCATGTGTTCTAAAATTTCATTAGATCGCTGGTAGAACCAAAAGTTGGTTACATTCGTATCGTTTTTTTTTTTTTTTTTTTTTTTGGGTGGGAAATCATCAAATAACTTCTCCCGCACTGGGTGGAGCGGGAGGGCGTGTCAGACTTTTACTGACTAAAACCCACCTGTGTTCCCTCAGTTGCCTGTGTGCTAGGGGCCGCGGTATCTCTTTCGAACAACCCGCACCCCTAGCAGGCATCGGCCCTTGCGGACCCCCCCATTTGGTGCTGACATCTCTTTGAGGCGCGCGTGGAACACAACGCGCCGTCGACCCGGGCTTGGTCCTTACCGGACAGCGAGCTACCCATTACTCGCCGTCCGCAAGCCCGCGCCTACGGTGGCCGGGAATCAGCCTGGGATTCCCGACGCCCAGGGCGTCTCCCGCGGCGACTACGGCCGTGAGGGCGCATATACTGCCTCTCCCTCACGTGCGCCGCCTCCCTCTTCGCGAGCATTACTGCTTCGCAGAAGGAGGTGACGGCTAACCATTCACTCTCGCTCCGTACCATGGCCTGAACCAGGGCCGGACGCGAGAGATCGCCGCCGCCGATCGCCTCCTCGAGGACACGGCGGTGCTCCGCCCAAGCCGGGCAGACCGCCACCGTATGCTCCACCGTGTCCTCAGGGCGATCTTCGCAATGGAACATTCGTATCGTATGATTTATTATTATTCAAATAAATTGTTTTATCATCAATGGTTATAACTAATAACTAAAAGACGTAGGTTTACCTTCCCCCAATCAATCACAGAACGCTGTAGATACTACAGGTTGAAATTGAAAACATGCGACAAACCGAAATGGGAGATTGTACTCATCATTATGAACAACTTTTACTAAGGGACCAATGATGCAATCGCGAAAAAAAAAACATCTGTTCCCTACATTTATGTTCGCATAACTCGTCAAAATGTAGGGAACAGCTGTTTTTTTTTGCGATTGCATCATTGGTCCCTTAGTAAAAGTTGTTCATAATGATGAGTACAATCTCCCATTACGGTTTGTCGCATGTTTTCAATTTCAACCTGTATATAAAATTACAATCATAATATGTTAACCGACGAGTTGTCTAAATTTGTCAATTCAAAAGTATAAAATTAGTACCTGACTAAATCATCATCATCTGCCTAGCCTTTTCCTATGTTTATTTAGGTTGGCTTCTAGTCTAACCGGAGGCAGCTAAATACCAGAATTTTACATGGAGCGACTGCCTATCTAACCTGCACTACCCAGTTACTGGATAATACGATATCTACCCCTTGGTAAGACTGGTTTTCAGACTTTCGGGCTTCTGACGACCCGTAACGACTGTCAAAGATCCACTTATGACAGCCGGGACCAACGGCTTAACGTGCTGTTCGAGGTACGAAGGGGTACTGGTATGTAAAGATGGTCACCCATCTATGGACCAACCGCAGCAAGCGTAGCTTAACCTGATCGATCGAACCGTGCGGCTGTTATAACTAACGTTGCTTCAAACGAATACCACACATTAAATATAGCTTAAAGCGAAGCCTTGCAATGATTCTTTACAGGTATTTACATTTCATCCTTATTTTCAATCTTTTTTACCCGACTGCGGAAAGGTTATATTTTATTTAGTTATATTTTCCATTTCTATTTCCTCCATCCAATATGTTTAAGTAAATGAAATATTCGCTGTGAAAGATTTGATTACGGTGACTGCATTAATCAAATCCTACTCTAATTGTGAAAGTTTGTGTTATTAAGTATGTACAGCATATCAAGCTACCCCAAACTGTCAAATTTCTTTGATAGATTTACAACTATATTACGTAAGCATAAGATTCATGTTCAATTGGGAAAATTTTACAGTTTGGGGTAGCTTCACAGCTTTTAATTATATGAATTAACATAATTTGATAAACACAAAGCAAAGCTATTATTATGTACAGGTATATAAAAAAGAAAATAATCATAATGCATCAAAAAATAAGTCCGCATCGTTGTCAACGGGAAGAGTGCCCAAAAGGCTGGCAGCATTGCCACGTTGTATGGCAATGCTGATTCTTTGGCCGAAATATAGGCCAGCCCTTTGGTCACGTGAAGAGTCAACCAACCGCTTGGAAATATCTCGGAAAAGTAAGTGGGCACTCGGACCCCATGGCCCTAGAGTTTCAACCCCAAACGGCTCGAATATATAGGTTCCAGTAAGATTGGAATATTTGCGCCGTTTGAGGTTTTCCGCACCTGCAGCAGCCGCCCCAGCACAATTCGCCGTACTAGAAAGATGGGATGGCGCAAGGGTGTCGACACATGTTGCATCCCACACCAAAGGCCGACCTAACTTCCAAGGCATTATGGACATTCCGTCTGGTCTCTTCCCATCGTCGCGTGCCAAGCCATAGGGTTCTAAAACAGCTGGCACCCCGGCGGTGACAAGAGCACGACGGATGATGTCATTAATGCTGGCATGCCGTGCTATTCGGCCTGCGCTCCTACTGCAGGATAAGCCATGGTGTCCGAGGCGGTCAACAACTTCACCGCATTGGCAGCGATGCAGAGCCAAAGTAGTAGGGGTAGCTTGATATTGTGTTGTTTGTTACTTCTTCACGCAAAAACGAATTGACCGATTACGATAAAACTTGATAGGTACATAGCTGTTACCTATAGAAGTTACTTTTTATCCCGATATTCCCACGGAATCAAAACCGACGCGGGTAAAACCGCGAAGAAGCTAGTATAATATACAAAGATATACGTAATAAAATATATTCGGCCTAAAAAGATATTATTTAAGGCGGTGATTTCTTGAAAAGGCTCAAAAAGGCGGTTTTTTAAACCAGTGTATCTCTTTAACCGTAAATAATTATGAAAGCAAAAAAAAATTTTGATATTTTCAAGTCTTTTTTGCATACAGTGATGGAACTCAAAACATAATTAAACATATTTTAATGCATCAAAAAATCATCAAAGTCACCTCTTAATTATCTTTAAAACCAGTTTATCCCTTTAATAACAATAATTATAATTATAATTAAAAATATACCATATAGGTAATTTCAAATGCCAAACTGCATCCAGTGATGGATTATTCATTATTAAATAATAAATATCTAATTTTATACGATTTTATTTGCATTTTTACGACAATGCTTGCTCATTTATTATTCGAATTTATTACAAAAGATTATAACCCGTATCGGATTGCAATAAGAACTATTATCGCTCATAACGACAATATTATATACGACTATATCATAGTAAAGTTACCAGGGCCTTAAATATGCAGTGTTATAAAACTCAGGGGTAGGTTAGGATTGATTTTCAGGACAGCAAAGCTTTGTCAAGCATGCTCAAGCTAGTTTACTGACTTGTCAGTGGAGTTACCTAGGAGTGATAAAACAAACGCTTGTCAAGGAGTGATTAAACAAATGCATGTCAAACGAACTGCAGTCTGTTCTGTCTCCTGACACACATTGTAGTGTGTTGCTTTTGATATCAGCTCAGAGTAGGAACTACCTACTGATTGTTGTTGCATAGAAAAAAGATTAAAATTTCTAACCCTCTTGTATGATTTTGTTTATAAGTATAGTGAAGTGGAAGTTCGCCAGCACATTCAAAATAAGCTGGCAGTATCTTTACATCGAAAATGTTTTCCAATTGTTTGTCTTATTTGTTTTAGTACCTATATTTAACTTTATTTGTGCTTATACCCCATTTATAATAGCTTTAGAAAAAAGAGGCTCGTAGAAGCAGGAGTGCAAAACATTTTATTTCAAAGTTAAGTTTTAGGTAGATTTAAGACAGTACTAAATACTGAGATAAACGAAGTAAAAGTAATGTTTATTTTAATAATGTTCTAATTACAATAACATCTTCATCACACATTACAAACCTACAACAAAACGAATGAATGAAACACACCATCACATGATGATTTAAATCTAATTAAGATTATAAAGAAGTAAAATATTTATTTTTTACAATACTTTATTTTAAATAACAACTTACGACCCACAATTCGTTGGTAAAACTTCGTCGTCATCAGCTAATTTAGTTACTCGGTGTTGTTCACTCCTGCTTCTTTTAGGTTTTTAGCATTGACACTTTAATTTTTTTGGCATTAATCGTAACTGCAACACTTTTAATGTAATTTTGTTACGAAGTGTACATTAAAAAGAACCTTTTTTAACTTCTGTCTAATGCTATTGCAAATGGAGTATAGGTATATTTAATTAGGTATACAGGAAAAGGTTTTATTCAGTGCGCAAACTCTAACCATGAATTCAGCATACCATTCTAGACCCCCCCAGCGAAGAATGTTTTCGTCGGTTTTACAAAAAAAATCTGCTGTTTCATAGAAAAGTGCAATACCTACGCATTCAAAATGTATGGAACAGCTGTTTGCTGGATATGCTGAATTCATGGTAACAGTTTACGCACTTGATAAAAACTTTTCCTGTATATGTATATCATATTTATAGTTTGTAATAGCTATAGTATGTGTATCTTTATATTTAAATAAATATTTATTACCGACCTGCGTAATTGCCAACCACTGTTTGTCTCTGCATCACCCGAAGGTTGACTGATAGTAAATGCCTATGTTAAATAAATAAACAGTTACTTACTTTAAACAATAACAATAATTAATGAAGTGTGGCCGTTTAACTACGTCACTTCATGAGAATGGTCGGCTCGCTTACTCGTGCCTTGGAACCGGGCAACTTCGATTCTCCGTGTGACAGGGATCGATTCTCAGGAGCTGCAAATCTTTTTGCATATTTCTGAATAATTTTACAAAAGAACCTGTAGACAATAATAAAACAAGCAGTAATCTTATTTAAAACTAAGAAATATCAATTTTGTTGTCATTAACTAACAAAACACCATTTGGAAGGCGTCGCCGGGGCGCCGCGCCGCCGCCGCGCCGGTTCGATCCCGACGATACGCAAATCTTTTTGCATTAATCACTATAAACTATCTACAATCTGCTTTTATTATTTTTGCATTATTGTTTTTGATTAAGTAATTAAAACAAATCGGGTTTCTTATAATGAAAAAAAATCGTTGAAAACAGATCTACTTGCAATTTTATAAAAAATTGACACTTACAACTTTCGCTTACTTTAAACAACTTATTGCTTTTGAAACAAATATACCTACTGTAATTTAGATAATTATCTCCTCAAAAACAAAGAATTGAGAACTAAATATCAAATTTAAAGTTCACACAAAAGAATCCTGCATCGCGCAATTAAAGTTTTTGCGAACCGTTGTATCTATACAGGGACCCTTGTCGTTACATCGGAGGTCCGTGTTTACCTGGGGAGCCGAACCGAGTCCATTCGGTCGGTGCTCATCTTCACTCAATACCATTCATTCGTTCACAAAGAGCGCAGTATGGGATCATAATAGATGGGACCAAAGTATCAATAAGCTTAATTCACCCGCCTACATCGCACGGCCCGCTAAGAATATTAAATCGAATTGGACCTATGTACAAAAACATCCCGACCACTGTTCACCATGGTAAACAATATGACCTCCTTTTTAGAATCATTATTTTTAGTAAATGTTACAGGCAAGTAGGTATAATAAACATTACAATCCTACAATTTTGTAAATAAGTGACATATTTGTAAAGTTGTATGACAAGTGCTGTTTTATAAACCTTAAAATTATGTAAGAATTTTACAAGTAAAATCATTACAAATATTACCTTTACAAATGCTGTTTAATAATCGTTTTCAAAATCATAAAATTTTAAAATATTTTTAATTAAATATTTTGTTAACAGAGAACCTACTTTTTTTCTATTTGTTTAATTCATAATAACGAAAGTTATGGAGCAAAATAACAAAATCACGATTCTGTCTCTAATATATGAGATTAAAGATATATTATTCGGTCGGTTTAGTAAAAAACTAACCCATGATATAAAAATTAAAAAGTGGAAAGACCTCGCAAAAAAGTTGAAATCTTTGGGCATCTATAATAAAGACTGGGTAGTTTTGCAGACCCGAAATTTTTCGTTGAACGTTAAATCTGTCACTTCTGTCACTAATAGCAAAGTTTATCGATTTACGAAAAACTCACCGTTGCCGTTCACTCTTATAGTCCACTACTAGTTGTTAGAACCATTTTTAAGGGCCTAAGTCCCGTTTGGTAGCGTAACACGGTCACTTTGTGAACCGTACTGCTCATTAACGGCTTATCTTGAAGATTTGAAAAATATATGATTTTGCCATAGATTCATATAGATCATTTTGCCCGAAGTACTTTTTTTGTATGGTTAATACTTTTGCTGTAAAAAATATTTTCCAACACGCAATATTTTGGCTTCTATTCCATACTCCTACTAAACGGCTTCGTTATTTGGAAAAAAAAATACACTTTAAAATAGATAGTTAGAGGTACCACAGAATCGCCGAAGCACAATTGTAAATTAATCAAAGGAATATCTCCATTTTGAGTTAAAGGCTCAGAGGTGCCCTGCGCGGGCGCGGGGGGCAGTCGTGCTTTTGCATACAAACGGGAGATGAGGATACTATGGGCCTTAATGTACTATACATATAACAATTAAATTTCTTCACTTATTACATTAACATACCCACACAATTGTAAAATTCTGACACAAGGCGAGTCCACCTGTCGGATTTTTTCTACAATTTACAAAATATGTAAAAAAAAAACAATTACAATTTGCAACGTTTATTAAACAGGGCCCAGGAAATGCAAAATAACATTAAACAACAAAATATTTAGCAATTAATTAATCCTACTAATTATAGGCCTCCCACAAGGTGGACTGATGACCTTGTGAGAGTCGCAGGACTCCGCTGGATGCGGGAAACACAGAACCGGTCGAAGTGGCGGAGCTTAGTGGAGGCCTATGATGATGATGACTAATTATAAAAATGTGAGAGTTTGGGTGTTTGTAATTCAAATACGCAAAAATGCCTGATCGGATTCGGATAAAATTAGGCAAACAGATAGATTATAAGGGGCCATTCAAGTATTACGTAAGCACTACAGGGGGCGGGGGGGTCTTTGTTGTGCTTATTTTTGATGACATGGGGGATGGGGGTCTGGGTGGGGATTACGTCAGCAGAATTTATTACATAGAACACATATGGCAACCCTAATTGTCTATGAATGGCTCGAAGAAAACGATGACAATATTCCAAAATTACCAATGTTTACGTGACCATGGGAGGGCGGGTAAGAGCTTTGCTTACTTTTGCTGACGAGGGGGAGGGGGGGTCAATAATTGTAAAAATCTGCTTACGTAATACTTGAATGGCCCCTAACCTGGATTAACACATAAGATACTTTTTATCCTGATAATACGTTCCTGTGGTATAATTTTCGACCTCCACGCGTGCAAAGCCGCTGAAAAACTTTAGTTGGTTATAAGAAAACGTTATCCTAATCAAACTGCTTGGCAGGCGGTTTATCGATCACGATAATGTTATTATTAGCAGACAAGAAGACGCCTACGACGCTACCCCTACCTCTCAATACAATGGCCGGCCGCTCACAAGGCGGCACCTCGAGGCACGGCACGGCAAACCGTAAACATTTATGAGGCTCACCGGCATGGTCAAACCAACTGCTGCTGCGATTTGCTCAAGTCTCCTCGTGGTGACTACATCAACGAAATGCAAGGGTATGAAATTAAGGCTAATTAGTCTATTCGCACGAATTTACTCGCCCGAGTCGGGCGATCTGACACTTTTAAATAATATATTATTTTCCATTGGTGACTCACATGAAGTTAATTTAGCTGAGGGCGAATCGACAATTCCAGAAATACGTGTGGCAATTAGCACGTTTTGATTCTTATGTACCTACTCATTGCAGTGCCTTTTTCATTACTTTATCGCATAAAATTCAAAATTTGTCAATTGCTTTATACGTATTTCTGGAGTCATCCATTCGTCCAAAAATAAATGAACTTCGTGCCAGTCACCAATAGAAAATAGTTTTTTTTTTTTTTTAAGTGTCCATTTCTGCGGATCGACTAATAAGCCGAAAATAAAATTCAAATCATACCACGCCATCCATGGATGGCGTGAGCCGCCGCGCCGCCCGGGCCATCCATTCAAACTTCGGGAGTGTTTTACTCCACTGTTCGACAATGTACATCAAAAATTAAACATTGTATGGTTTTGTCTCATTATTAATATTGTCTGTACGGAAACAGAATACTAAAATAAAAAAAGCCATAAAAAGTTAGTAGCCAACAAAGATTCGTTTTTCTTGCTAATTTTAACCTAACTTTGGGCGTGTTTAAGAAATAATAGAAGTGTAAAATCTCCAAAACCAAGTCAGTACCGACAAAGCTCAATTATCGAAAAGTTCAATAAACTCGTCATGCAGGTTTTTTTTTCATAAAACCCGATCTTCCGAAGGACTTTTCTTAATTTTGTACGAGCCTTTTTTACTATAAATGATCCTGCATCGCACTCAATAACGTTGTGCGTGTAGATTAGCGTCTAACTGCTCATCACTTATACTACATCTGTCGGACAGGATGCCTGTTGAGGCAGCGTGCTTTTTAGCCAGACCCACCAGTGAGTTTGAGCCCGCGACTAGATTCCCCTTAATCCTTAGCTCGCCTTTTACGTCATACAGCGGTAGATAGGGTTATATCTATTCTTTGTTAAGAACAAGGTCTTCTTTTGGGTCACCCTAAATTGAATTTTATAAGTTTTTAAGATTCTTTTGTACTGTTGGTTTATTGTCTGTCTTATTTATGTGAGCTTTCAATTTCAATACTGGTAAGTAGCAGTAGGTATTGAAATTGTTAAGGCAATTTATTCATTTCTGTTAATGAATTAATTAAGAACCCTCTAAGTAATTAGGTACTATACTTACTAATTAATGAACCTTGCTTTCAGAATAAATTGTTAGACATTTCGCAATTATTATAGATTTCATACTTGGATAACATAGCGCCTGTGTTTCTCAAAGGGTAAGGCAGACGTGTTCCTAGTACACCTATAGTACACCTGTTATTTGCCAGTTATGTAAAGTCCCATATAACTGGGCGAACTAATTGCCTAATCTAAAGTCCGGGCTGCTACTAAGAAATTCCAAATGAAAAATCCCAATAACATTTTGCCCTACTCAGGAAGGCTTAGCATATTACTTGCGTCTACTAGATGAATAGACCAGCGAGACAGGTTGTTTTTAATTTTGTGACGCAGGTACGGTCAACTGTGACGCGACATTACCTTTGAAATCTAATTTTTGCATATTTATTGAAGTACCTACCGTCAACTGTGGCATCTTTACTTTCCATGAGCAACTTTACCAATGATAACTTTAAAAGATATCTCTCGATTACTAAAAATTTGTTACAAATAGTAGATTATTCTTCTTCTGTATCGGTTGGATATTAAATGGAGACAACAGATTTTTAGTTATCGAGAGAAATTAAAGTACAGGTCTCATTGGTAAAGTTGTTCATGGAAAGTAAAGATGCCACAGTTGACTGTACTTCTCTTGTTTGGCATTCAAAAAGAATTTCGGTTTATTTCTTACCTTTTGCATAATAGACTGTTAGAGCCAAGCTCGAAACTGAAATGAAATAAGTTAGGCATTATTATTTCATCACAAGAACTGAATGAAGGGCTGAGCATTTCAATGAAATACAATAAAATAAATAATAGATAAAAAAAATCTAAAAAACACGCTTTAAAAACCAAACTAAAAAAGCAGAAAATAATTTCAAAAAAGCGTGAGGTGCTTTTTGAGGTATTTTTATAATCAATTACTGTCAAGCACCCCACGCTTTATTGAAATTATTTGGTTTTTTAGTTTGATTTTTAAAGCGTGTTTTTTAGATTTTTTTTATCTATTATTTATTTTCAATTGTTTAGTTCTGCTACAACAATAGCGAGATTTTTAATATTCATTTTAACATTATGGAATAAAATTATTTAATTGTAATCGGTCCTCGATAAGTCTAGAAAGTTTAAATGAAATCTGACCGTTTGAACTTATGACTAATGGAAACTTGAATTTTAAAAAGCATCAATAACTTTAATTTAACTTACCTGTATGTATTGTGTTGGTCCGTGAATAGGTAACCATCATTACATATCATGACCTCGGAAAGCATGTAACGGCGTTGGTCCCAGTTGTCATTCGTGGATCATTGACAGTCGTTACGGGGTAGTCAGAAGCCTGAAAGTCTGACAACCAGTCTTAACAAGGGGTATTGTATTACCCAGTAACTGGGTTGTGGATGTCAGATAGGCAATCACTCCATGTAAAATACTGGTATTCAGCTGCATCCAGTTAGACTGGAATCCGACCCCAACATAGTTGGGAAAAAGGCTGGGCAGATGATGATGAACGTAACTTGCCTGAGTTTATTCTTAGGATCCTCACTAGCATAACGTCATACTATTTCGCCACATAAAATACATACATAAAATACATTTCGCCACATAAAATAGGTATGGATAGTTATCCATACCTATTTTATGTTAATTACTTGGTCAAGATGTTTCCTTTTGCCAGAATTTCACCACTTCTTAGTACATGCTCGTTATTAACAAATAATGATCCACCAGTACCTTTTATACTTGTAACACAATATTCCAAATAACATTTCAGTTGACATTTTCGCATCGAATTAATTATCTGACAGTACCTGTATAAAATACGTTTATTCGCGGTAACCATAACGCAGAGAAAGAACGAATTATTATTAGTTGATTTGCACGAAAACAGGCGAATCGCTACTTTTAAATAATACAATATTTACTATAGGCGACTCGCACGAAGTTGATTTATTTGTGGCCTATTCCAAAAATTTGTGCATATAAGGCAACTGGCACATTCTGCTTAAAACAAAATTAAGTAAGGCTACTTTTTAGTTTTTTAGTGTGTTTAATTGTATTGTGTTGTAGTTATGTTTGTGATATTGCTGTGCGAGTCTAACAAATACTTTTTCTTTCTTTCTTTCTTTATTCCTACACCTAGTTACGAATAATACCTACAAATTTCTGTAGCCCTCAAATACACAAATTAACTTTGTGTGAGTCGCATAAAGAAAATATTATATTCTTTAGTAAAAGTGACGATTCGCCCGATTCGGGCAAATCGACTAATAAGCCGAAAGAACACGATCACAAAAAAAAAATAAGTTGCGTTAAAATATGCGTCACATCCCTCGCAAACAATGACTTACCTGTATTTCAATTTTTATCACTGATACATTATCTATGCCAGAAAACACCTACGTATTCTACGAAGGATAAAACAAGAAGTCTAGAACCCTTATACAATAAATTTAATTCTCATGACATTTAGCTCCTGTACGAATGCGAGTATATTACACCATTATCATTACCGGGGAAGAGAAGCTATTAACGAATTAAACTCTGTCTACTTCACTTTAGAAAAGAATACCACTTTGTAACACAATATCTGATACTTCACAACCAATTTTCATAAGTACTTTTCTGATATAAGTACGTAATTTATTAGCTGTCCACAATGTCACTGTTTGTTAAGGGTAAAAGTCAGTGTTCTAACATTTAACTGTTTCCAATTCACTTTAGACATTTGCAGAATAGTCGACATCGGCTTTGCTTGCCATATGAAAAAATAGAATATTAATAGAACATTTAACTGTATTTGTATCGCGTTCCTTATACAAAATAAGTGCAAGCTGTCAAGCTCTCAACAAAAATGCAACTACCCGCAAATAGATTTCATGTAAAATCAATTTCTAACGTTTTGTAATAGATGTCGCTATGAACTCGTTTAAGTTCTATCATTGATTAATTTTACCATTATCGCACATAATGATACTCTGGAAATCATATTTATCGACGTAAGTTGGGAACAAAAATTTCATTGTCTAAGTAATCAACCGTATGTGGAAGTGAACCATTCATAAAAATGGTATATTTTTGTTGGATATTAAATCGCGATATCAACATTTTCTGTGATTTATTCTTAAATAGATATGAAGATTAAAGTATGTTAGGTGTCCAATTCTTCTCGGGAAGTTGCATTTATGTAACATGAGACAAATATGTGTGAAAAGTCCCGAACCAAAACTGTGTGCCTTGTGCACAGTTCTAAATTTGTACTTTGAGTGGTTTCCTGCCTCGGCAGATTTAAGAGGGCCGTGGGAGAGGTATGCGCCGGACTTTCTCCCATGGTTCCCAGTGGTCCGGAGTTCAGTGTTCTGTTCTCTACTCCACCGCAGAAGAGTGACATTGACACCTTTTTTGATAAAACTACATATTTTTTTATTCTATTTTTTGAGATGCTCGTAAAAGCAGCGCTTGGCGAGGTCGGATGGGGGACACTTCATTACGTACCGAGAGCCCTTCGACCTTTGTTATGGGTAGTCAGTTGCCCAAAAGTCTGACAACAGTCTTGCCAAAGAGTATCATGATGCTCAGTAACTGGGTGGTGGAAGTCATAAAGGCTGTCGTGTCTGCATCCGGTTAGACTGGAAGCCGATCCCAATATAAAAAAAGTCTACTTTCTTAACTTTGCAAAGTGTGCTCATTGCTGAAGTTAATACCAGGGCATTTTCACAAAAATGTACCCCCACCTTGAAATATAATGCTTTTTTGATAGTATTATATTTTAAACTGTCTTTGGTCTCTTTAGAACAGAAATTCTATATCCTTTATGAAAAGATAAAATATTATGGGTTTAAAACGGAAATACTGTAAAAAATATTAGAACATAACGGAAAGTCTCGCAAATTTATATCAGTTGTGTGACTATATTCAGTAGCTGAGAAAACGGTGTAAATTATAAGAATTTTTAGATTTTTTTTATTTAATGACTTTTAAATGCTCATGTTATTTAAAAAAAACACTCACCATTTCCAATTTTTGTATCTAAGCATATTAAAAGTACTATAATATATTCAATATGTGACTTCTGTTACTTCAACTGTCATAATTATTTTTGATACAGTTTTAGAGAAAAGGCCACAAATATTATACTAAAGAATCTTTTTCCATTTGAGAGAGTAATTTGATGGTCATTAAATGTAAAATTACTCAAATAATCAAGAAATTCAGCTCCGTAATATAGGGACAGTCACACAACCGAATGCCTAAAAAGGGTAAGGGTGCGTTTACATGGCGAAAAAAAGTACGCAGGCACAATTACTACATATAAGTTTATGTATAACATTAGCATTACTTAAGTTTTAAAAAAATTATCACAATCAGTTCCTGCCTAAGGCATCACATTTTTATTATTAATTATAAAAGGTAAATTATTTTTTTCTAAGTCCGCTATCTTTTTCGTACTACGTTGCTTAAGACGCTGTATCGTTTTTTGTAAGCCTCTCTTTGAGTTTGAATTTTTTTAACCTGCGTCAACAAATTCCTGCATTTTCTTCTGATTTTTTCTGAATTTTGTTTAATTTTTATCTTTCGTAGTTATAAAAGGTTAATTATCTACATTTACGTTCTGGTTGCTTTTTGTTTTTCTGCATATTGCTCCTTTTTTTTCCTCTCTCCATTTTTTGCGTTGCCTATCTAAATAGATAGCTTATCTGCTTCTTCTTCCGTCATTTCTGATATTTTCTTTTTTTTGTTTTTCATTCTTTCTATTTTTTTTTTTACATTGAGCTTTATATTCTTCCGGGCGATCACGTTTTTGTTTTTCCCTAAAACGTCTAGTTTTTTCATCCCCGGTAAGAGGCATTTTGATGTAAGTTGATATTCCTGAAACAAAATTTGGTACTACTAAAATTAAACCTACAACTATACGAACATAAAATATACACCCATACAAGTAACATTAAAATTTAACATATAAACGTACAACATCAAATAGTTCCAAGTTGTTTTTCAATAATGATTCTTTTTAAATCTAAATCTGGTTTGGTACTCAGTCAAAAAGGTCTTAGAAAAATATTATAATAGGTCAAGAAAATTGCCATGTAAACTGTGCTTTATGTGTTCAGGCATGTTGTGATTTTTCGTTCAGCATGTATGTGACCGCCCAAATAGTCACACAACGGAAGTCACATTTGATTATCTTCTAGTAATAAAAACTGTTTAAAAATAGCCACAATACTTAAATTCATCAAAACTTTTGTTCAACTTAGTTAACATAATATTTTAAAACTAATGAACTAAAATCCACAAGTTAAATAGATGGAAATAAGACAAAATATGGTCACATACCTGAGACAAGACTTCGTTCCCTGCGGCTTGCAAACACGCCTGCACTCCTTCTGAGCAGTTTTTTGACACTGACGGCTTCTAACCTGACCAGTTGCATAGCGGCAGCTATGGTGTTGACAGTAATGCAATAACTACTCAAACTACAGTAAACATTTTGTTAGAAAAATGGGTGACAAAACTGAATGTTCCGGGAAGGACCATTTTTTGGATTTTCTTTCTTATTTTTTTTTTATTTTTTTTTGTTATTTCGTTTTTATATTTTATTTATTATCACAATATTTGCTTATCCTGGACTAAAAAAACCTTAAAAAAGTATATCTTTCTTACAAAAAACTCAAGAAATATGGTATTATATTCGGAAGACTAAGCAGGGGACAGCGTAAAATAACCCATTTATCAATTGTTATTTTTAATTAAATTAAATTAATTAGAGATTATCTTAAAGTTTTTGTTAAAATAACAAAATATTGTATACGTTTATTCACTTTGATAAAAAATGTAAATAATTCTGGCATTTACTTCCTAAATAAAATTTTATTGAATTCGAGGGACACTTGAAAATCAGGGGGTATACATTTTTGTGAAAATGCCCACCAGAATCCTAATTGCGTTACCCACGATCAATCATAATCTGTTTCATTTTGACAGTTCAACAATATTCATTGCGTTGTTTACGTAGTTGAGCAGACATTTAAGAAACATATGAAGCAATGGTTTAGTAATGTGTTTCAAAATTATTTAAATTATTATTAATCGTGCGGTACGCAATTAGGGTGCTGGTTTACTAAAAATATTTTCAGGTTTAATAATGAGTAGCGAATTATAACTTGTTCTAGATGTTATTTGAATTATTGCAATTATTCACCATTATTACCTACGTATATTGAGTGCAGAAGATAGTACAGTCAGCGTCAAAAATATCGGGTCGAACAGACTGTTCAAAATTATCTCAACAACTAAGAAAATTAAACTTTATCTCGGATAAAGTTCTTGTCAGAATGACAGTTGTCGTGTACTGTCTTCATTCTGAAACATACCTTGTGTCATTGAGTTAATGTTTACTTTTCATAGTTGTTTAGATGATTTTGAACAGTCTGTTCGTCCCGATATTATTGACGCTGACTGTACCTACCTAAGTAAGTACCTACAAAAATACCACTCGCTGTTTGAGAGCCATTCGTTACTTGATTGCCTTAAATAAATCCTAATATTATAAATGTGACAGTTTGTATGTTTAGATGTTTGGATATTTAGATGGTTGGATGTTTGTTACTCAATCACGCAACAACGGCTTAACGGATTTGGATGAAATTTCGCCCACAGATAGTTTGTAACCTGAAATAACACAAAGGATACTTTTGTATCCCGAAAGTACGTTCCCGTGGTATAATTTTCGACCTACACGCGAGCGTAGCCGCGGGCACGAGCTAGTAAATTATATAAAATATCAGCAAGTAGGTACCTACAAGATATGCCAGCCTGTATGTGTAATTGGTATATACCTAAAGTCTTTGTTTTGTTTTGTAGTCTGGAAAGTTACAAAGATATTTCGTGTACAACATTCCTTATCTTTTTCGTACTTTTGGCAGATAAGAGTGGTTGTATTATTCAACTGTTATTAAAGTGCGCACCTGCGACAAACAAACGACTACAGTTTATTCAAGTAAGCTTCAAGTTAGCTACATCTTAGTATACAGGGTGGCGATTAGTTACTCATACTAATTAAAACCACGTATTCTACACTACGAATTATAAACTTACATAATTAAAATAATTAATAACAATTAACATTCTAGATGTGGTACCTTCTTTAACGTTACAGTATTTAACAACATTAGACGTAATTTTGTGATTTTATTGTGTTGAATTGTTAATACTTACCATCATCGCCCCGAACGTGTTTATTCTATAGTGCCTTCATCAAGGGTTTATTTCATGCTCATTTTTATGCTACTTATTTGGTTTGAAGGATTCAGTTTTACATTTTGTTTAGTAAAATTTATAATTTTTATTTTAACAGACTGATGACTTGTAATAAACGCTGTGCTATTTAATGTGATAACCTAATTACCATCTTGTATGTAGCTTAAAAGTTAGTTATTTAAGCACTTACTTACTTACTTTACACAGGATAAGTTTTTAACCAGTGCGGAAACTGTAACAATGAATTCAGCATATCACTCTATATCCCCCAGCGCAGAAATTTTTCGTTAGTTATACAAAAAAAAAATAGCTGTTTCATAGAAAAGTACAATACCTACGCGGTCAAAATGTATGGAACAGCTGATTTTTTTTGTATAACCGACAAAAAAATTCTGCGCTAGGGGTCTATAATGATATGCTGAATTCATTCATGGTTACAGTTTGCGCACTGGTTAAAAACTTATCCTGTATTTAAACTGTTAAAGACAATTTTTGAGAGCAATTATTTTATTGCAGTATTTCGTTTTATGAAATTGATGGAATAAATAGTTAGTCTTTATGTAAGTAGGCATACATTGAATGTTATATTATTTTAGATGTTAAAATAAAATCTAGCATTAACTTCTATCACATCATATTACAAAAAAAAAACTATTTCATAAAATTAGAACTTACATAGTATTATTACAGCCTTAAATATTCCCGTAATATGTAGTAGGAATGAAGTGTCCGTAATTTTTTACTCAGTACCATCGTAATGTCTTATCCAAAAGAGAAGTCAAATTGTCTACATCGGTGGTTTGAGTGCTACGCACATCCCTTTCTACATCAGACGCCTCCCAGCCGCAGCCTTTCAGCCACCGCCTTTTAACCTCAGTCTCTCCGCCTCAGATATTCAGCCTTAGCTTATTCGTCTCAGCGTAACAGTCACAGCCGCTCAGCTACAGCCAATCAGCCACAACCGTTCAGCGTTTGATGCAATCGCTCCATACTGTAGTACTTCACGTCATTCCAATGGGTTGTGAGCCTATTTCAAGGACACACTTCCCGCGTAGACACGGACTCCTCTGCGTTACATCGCCAAAACTTATATCTCTCCAAAACTCCCCAAAAACTTTGCCTGCGAGTTATAGGATTCTATAGAAAAAAAATCTGTTTCTAAGAATTTCTAATGTTCAGGGAATATTGTGTACAAAGGGCGGGACGGGATCAGGTACTTGGGACCAAAAAAATGGTCCCAACAACGTTTACCAAACGGGATGACGCGACGAAATATTTCGCACCCCATCTGTCGGTCTTTTTTTTTGTAAATTGTTAAAAGTAGTTCCGCTACTGATTGACAAGCTAATTGATAGTTTGACTAGCAGACAAGTCAACGTACAAACCAATCGAATCCAAAGAAAATACAAACAGTATATGCGAATGAAGTCGCTGGCAACAATAATAATATGTTGAAACCTCTTAGTAGGTACAGAATAATAGGGTATTACACTCATTTTTGAAAAGTGTCTTAATTAGATTCTAGAGTGCTAATAATCAACTAAAAAAAACACAACATTTTTATTTAATCGATTAGTGCCATAAAAATGCATTTAAATCTTGCATTTTCAAATTTCGCGCGTAATATGATAAAAACGCTGGACGCAGTAGACGCCATATTGCTCTGTGGGTATGACGTCAGTTTGCTAAAAACAAATGCGCTGATATTTTGTATGACAATCGTTTACAATGAAAAAAAATGAGTTACTTTACTACTTATCGTTGGTTTGCTGTTCCTAATGCAAAATATGATTTAAATAAAAATTACTTTGGTTACGAAAATAATAAAAGTACAAAGTTGCTCAGTTGACATGCCGTATGACGAAATAACATGGCGACTACTATTTCATGGTGTTCAAACACAGATTAAAAAAACTGAAATCTTTAAATTGTATTTTAAAATTTATTTTGTTGTTTCATGAACTAAAACTAACATTTTCCGACTGCATTTTGCCTATGCTATCGCAATAATATGTTTTTAGATTTTTTTTCGTATAGAGTAAAATACCCTTTTGTAAAAATGACAAAACACGGCTTTACTACCAAACTACTTCTTGCTAGAAATAAAGCGTAAATTCGGGCTCTAATTAAAAGTTACAAAAACTTTTCGTAAGTTCTTCTGGCGAAAAGAAATAAAGTTTTAAAGCAATTAGCAAAGAAATTCCACGACCATTATTCAAAGCTAAAGTTTGATGAAGTTATTTTTAACCGACTTAAATAAATTCGCGATGTCCTACATTGAAATAACACTACTATTTTTGTTTATCTTTTCACTAACACTTAACAAGCAAACTTTTCCACCTCTTTTCAAACAATCGTTGTTTCTCGTTTACATCATATACCTAGATAAGATAAGATTTATTTATTTGTCTAAACATTGTATACATACAAGGGCAAGCAAGATATCAGATACATCGTTTGAGTCCATTCATGTTTAGCCGTGAGTACTGCACCCTAATTGCGTAACTCACGATTCATCATAATTTGTTTCGTTTTGAAACAGATGGCTAAACCATTGCTTCATATGTGCGAAAAATGTGTCTGCTCAACAACGTAAATAACGCAATGAATATTGTTGAACTGTCAAAATGAAACCGATTATGATTAATCGCGTGTTACGCAATTAGGGTGCTGGTGTACAAATAGTTCCATAACATAAAAAGGACAACATTAAATTTCAGGTTTTCAAGTCTATAAGACAAAGAAGCATGTAATAGACACGACACAGGGATCCTTCGGCATCACTACATGCAACAGCATTCTGACAGAACGATGCCTTAGGCATGCCACAACGTCTTTAGACATCAAACCTGAAATTTCAATTTTATTGTCATACTGTTAAGTTATATTTCTATTCGTCGTTTATAAAGTCCCTTGGCGTGCCGTGTGCAAGCCCTTAGGGTATGGGCTGGACGTTGATGGGCCAGTCAATGAGTGAATGGGGACGTAGGCCTCTACATGCATTGATGATTTCTGGAGACCATACTGACAGTCTGACACATAAAAACGTAAAATATTTTGTAAAGTTATAAAACTAACAACTAACAACAGAACCTGTAAAATCTATTAGGCATATTATTATAAAAGTAACTGTTAATGTTTAGAATGGAAATCAAGAAAAAATAAACGCAAAATGTTAAGCATAGATTACTTTTTAAGACAGGGTTAGTACTAATACTATATAATAGACCCCCGTTCTTGTTCTGCCAGGGGTGCGGGTTGTTTGAAAGAGATACCGCGGCCCTTGGCACACAGGCAACTGAGGGAACACAGGTGGGTTTTAGTCAGTAAAAGTCTGACACGCCCTCCTGCTCCAACCAGAGCGGAAGAAGCTATTTGATGATTTCCCATCCAAAAAAAACCCTATTCGTGTTTCCACCCAAAAAGTAATAATATGCTTTAAAATACCGTCTTATCAGAGGAAAAACTATCGGGGGGAAATAAGAACTGGGACTACCGGGTTGTCACCCAGGGCGGTTAAAATCTTCACATAGAAGGAGGTACCGTTACCTTTCGAAAGACCCCCTAAACCACACAGACCCCTGTCCAAAGTTTGAGAAGACTGTAAAAGGGTAAACATAGATCACATAAATTCTAAGTGAAAAACATGAAATCTTCTGAAAAAACAATAGCTATTGTTTTACTAATAAAAGAAGAACATAACAGTTTCAGTGTTATTAAAGAATCAAGACAAACATTTTTTTACAGAAAAAGAAAAATTACACGTTTTTAAATTCGGAATTTAAGCCTGATATTCATTTTACGCAAAATAAACTTTTAGGTAAGATTTTGCTAGAGGATTAATAAATTGATACGAATAATTAAGTTTCTTTGGTTCTAGGACATGCCTCACGATGTTTTCCTTCACCGTTTTGAGAGCAGTGGTTATGAAATAATTAACACAAAGTAAAGCGCCTTTCTGGGGTCGAACCTACGACCTACATCTCATAAGTCACGACCGTTACCACTGCTCAAAAAAATATGGCTTAGGTAATAATCAGGTAGAACTAGGTCCTGGGTGAAGTACTAATTGCCTTTGCAACGTATTAGCTTGATTGGCATGACACGCTAAACACAATGTACACGTATCGAGTAATCAAGTAGTGACGTAGATAGATGTTCATTTGTTTTTTTTATCATTTGTTTTATTGCTTAGCCGTTTTTAAGTGGCTAATTACATCAGTGTATGGAGGTAACATTGTTAACTAATAAAGTCATTGTTTTATGTCTTCTTTACTTCAACTATTTACTGAAAATTAGCTGAATCTAGTAGGCACTTTCTGAAAAACCTCCAAGTACAATTATGCAAAACTAGATGTGCCCCACGGCTTCACCCGCATAAGTCTCGATTCCGTGAGAATATCGGATAGAAAAAAAAAACAAAATCCTAATACAGATCATGGTTTACCCATGCGCTAAATATCATTTAATTCCCACGAGCAATTTTAGCACAAAAGCGTAACAAAAAGAAACTAATATTTTTTCCAAAAGTGTCTTACACAATTATAATGCAGATTTCTTTGCAATAATTTCGTTAACATCAGCCAAGTTCAGACCAATAATTTGCTCACTTGAATGCATTCGAAGACCATTACATTGTCACTTTCAACACGTGATACAGTTATGAAGACGTGTTATTAATATCAACTTTTACCGTCACAAAAATAATTGTTGGCTTCCGCGTAACATCGTCCATTTGACGTGCTCTATTACTTGTGTAAGTAATTGCGATAATTTGTAGACTATAATGAAAGCTGTCACTTACACCGGGAATTCAAACTATTAATATTGTGTAAGGTTAGATTATACAAGGTTAGGTACCTTATATACTAACCTTACACACAGACGTAATAAAATCGCGGAGGGATATTTTTGCTCAATGAATTTTCAACTCTAGGTGTTAAACTGAGCATTGAGAATCGAACAGAATGCAGCGCGAGCGAGTTTCAGCGCGTCGTAAAACCACAGTGTTCGAGTTTCAACTCTCGAGTCTCAACGTTAAGAGGGGACGGGGCCTGCGAGCAATTTTGAAAAATAGGTATTTGAAGAAACTATTGCCGTCGCGCTGTCAGTAAGTCTGCCCCCGTAGTGTGTGGTGATAAGGACAGCTGCAGCTCAGACCGAAATAATCACAAAAATTTTGACGAGATCGACGTTTCGCATTCCCCTTTTTTTCCCTCGAAAACTGAGCTGATTAAATATTTTTTTACATTAACATTTTAAGAAAGAGTATGTTTAGGTTCCTATAATTTTTTTTATGTAGAAAACTTTTCTAATTTTTCTGGAAGTCCTCTAATCACGGCGGTAAAAATAGGGCATTTTTTTTTCATTTTTAGAGGGTCATATTTTCTTTACTAACTAGTTGCTGAAAAATAAAAAATTACTGGGACGTGTTTGCAGCAGACCTTGATTTTATGAAAAAAAAAAACATTTGCTCTAAATTCATTATTCAGAAAGAAAAAAGGGGAATACATTTGTGTGAAGAATCACACGCCCTGTTCCCTCTTAAGCAGTGCGTTGCGATTTTATTATGTCGGAGGGAGGGCTAAACGAGCTTTCTCACTCTCCAGTGTCGTATAATGTAACTTGTAAGACTGAAGAGTTGAAGACCTCTGTGGCTAAAAAGGATGGCGAAATGGCGCTGAACCTGTTTCCTGTAAGAATCCTGAAAGAATAGCACTTGATCTAACCTTAACACTTTAGCATGTCGAACATTGAAAAATAAAAAAACCTTACAAAGTCTTTGCCGCCACAGTAAAGATCATGAACATAGTAGCTTCCCCGTGATATATAGACTTGTATATTCTGAAATATCTCGAAGTCAAGATACACATGAAAAGGCCTTGCTAACGATACTCGACGCTGTCACTAAGACCAGATTAAAACTAATTTAATTAATGATAATAATCAAAGGATATCCATAAGTCGAAGAGAGCCTAGAGCTTAAAATTTCAAAAGGAACACAGTTGTAAGAACTCTTTGGAATTTTGTATTTTTTATAGGATGGTTTTATTTTTCTCAGTTAAGCCATTATTGGGTTATTGGTGAAGTTTCTTGTTGGCAGTACAAGTTGGAACTGAGGCTCGTATAACTGAATAGCTTTGCCTTTACTATTGTTGAATTTGCAGCGGGTAATTTATGAGTGCAGCTAAAGTGTCATCATACTTCGTGCCTTTTTTTTCAACTTATGTAGTTGGGGTTGGCAGAGCATATATTCTTTTCCCATATACTTATAATCAAGCTGTATCTATTGTGCTTTTCGAACGCCTTCCGCGGTATTTTGGCGATTTTCTGATTCCGCACGAATTCCGACGTGTCGCGCCTGTCTCCGGGAGCTTTTTGGGATACATAAAGAAGCCTCCTCGTGTAGCGCAATTTATTCCACCAGTAACTCGAATGAACCGAGCGCATCCTGGACAGTCACACCCAATACCTTCATGACTGTCCAATTCTTCCCCTGCGGTGGTAGGCCCGCCTGGTTCGCGACCACCCTCCCACCGGAGTCCGGCGTCAAGCAACTTGCTGTGTTTCGTCAATGCGTGGGAGTACCAGTGCCTAGAACAAGAGTGAACTGGCATTTTCTGGGCACGCTCGATCCATCATAGACCTCATCAATCGCTTTCCATCAGGCGTGATCGAGGTCAAGAGCGGGCCCATTTAGTAATAAAAAATAAAAATAAACCTTTAATACCCCCAAACATGATCATCCATTTTTATATCAGACTATCTCAACACCATACATGAACAAAAATGTTTCATTTGTTTCAGGTCATCAAAAAACAGCTCCAGAAGAAATCGACCAGTATTAAATGTTATTCAAGTAAATCAGTGAATGTTACAAAGTTACTATAGTGTTTTAAGTGCCAAAGAGTGAGTTCACTGTCATGTGACGCACTACAATGTTGAAGATACAAATGTTAGAGTCCATCGTCAGTAATGATGCTGATGAGAGTCCGGAGCCGCAGCAAAATGGGTGAGTTTTGTCATTAATAACTAATGTCTTGCATTGCTAAGGATGCGTGATTCTGCAGTAGGTTGAAACAGCAGCAATATGGGATCATGAGGACATTGATAAGGTACAGGCGCCAGCATATCAAGCAACCCCAGTCTGTCAAATTTCTTTGATAGGTTTTCATCTTTAATTGGGAAGTTTTGACAGTTTGGGGTAGCTTGAATGTGCTGGCGTCTGTACACAACCCATGGTGGAAATCTTGGTTTAAAAGTTAACCTTAACAAATCGATTATGGATTATAAATATAGACTTCAAATAAGCTAAAATAAAAATAGGTACTCATAGCAGTCATAGCCAACTTAACAGCTTAATCAACTTCTACGATTAGCAAAATGATACAGAGCTGCTTATTCGTGAATGGTCAGTCACTAGTACACACTGATTTTGACTATACTTTTTGAGTGCCTCGTTGTTTTAGTAGGCGCAAGCGCTACTGCTGAGGTCCTGGGTTCGATTCCCATGTCGGGAAAAGTGTAATTGGGATTTTCTAACAGAAATTTCTCAGAAGCAGTCCGGAGTCCGGGTTGGTGCCCGGTAAATGGTAATAGGATCGCCCCTGTTACAGGGAACTTAAGAATATAACTGATGAAATTTGAGTGTACTATAGGCCTCTGCCTACCATTTCGGGGATTACAGGCGTGATGTTTTGTGTGTATAATAATAATAATAGTTTATAGTCACAAAGAAACATACATTAGTATACATACACTGTTTAACAAGATGCTAACTACGCTGCAGAAGTCTGTATACAGATATTGTGAGCCCTGCCTCTCAAACTAGGATAACCTGTATCTTAAGAGACAGTGTTCAGCTGTGTGTGGTTACATAAAAATAGGGATTATACAACAGCGAACTGTGCTAACCTATTGTTCGTATTAACAGTCTGATTGAGTTTAAAACATATTATATTGTAAGACAAAGGAAAGATAGGGAAAAATAATATAAAATATCAATTAAACTATGTAATATGAATGAGTGAATGGGTGTGAGGATGTGTTTATGATGTATGTGTGGTGAGTTTTTGTATGAGAGTAGTGAGTGTGAGTATTTTAGGTGAAGAACTATAAGTGCATATACGTGTAGACTTCTTCAATATTCCTGACTGGCTTTTACCAGCGGCTTTTGCTAGGGGTCGGAAATTATCCCTCGGGAATGTACTACCGGCTAAAAAATATATCCTATGTTACCAGGTTATAAACTATCTGTGTGCCAAATTTCACCCAAATCCGTTCAGCTGTTGTTGCGTGATGGAGTAACTAACACACGTGATGTTTGGATGTTCCAAACATTTCAAATATCCAAACAGACAAACTTTCACATTTATAATCTTAGTCGGAAAGTAGAATAAGATGATCTAACTTGTCAAATTAAATACTCGACGAAACCGCAAGCAACCCCAAACCATTTTTAAATAATGTGAGTGGCTTTATCGTTCAGCACAATTCACCTACATTCTATTTCTACGGTATCAAGATATCGATTTCCAGCAAAATAACCGCCCCGGTGGCGCCGGTATAATTTCGCAAATAACTTTTTATTGGGACATCACAGATCGTTGTTTTCTACCGGGTCATCCGACAGGTTGTGACGACAATTTGTCGTGGACACGACAAACAAATTAATAAAATTATACCTACTAACTGCGAATAGGGAGGATTTTATTAGAGACTTTTTCGTAAGAATAGTCAATGTTATTCGTGATTCCTGTTTTTAGATTACAATTAGACTTTTTGTATTTGTGTTTGAGATTATGTACGTTTGAAACAGCAGAATATAATGAACTTTTATAGTATAATAAATCTGTTACATTATACTAGCAAAAATAAATATCTGAATTACTGAAATAAAAAGAAACCTTATTTCACTATAATCTTTTCGTTAAAATGCTTTATAATTTAAATCCTATCCTATCCTACTAATAAATATGAAAGTTTGGATGTTTGATAACGCAAAAATGGCTAATCGGATTTGGATGAAATTTGGCACACAGATAGATTACAACCTGGATTTACAAAAAGGATACTTTTTATCCCGGTAATACGTTCCCGTAGGATAATTCAGACCCTACACGGGTGAAGCCACTGGCAGAAGCGAATTATTAATAATTTATTGATTGTAAGCCACAGTCACGAACAAATCAAAATGTCTGCAAAGATACACAGTGCAATATAATCGCACCACAAACATTCCATTAGCACGACCATTTTCAGGTGCTACAGAATATGAAAGCGAACTTTCCACTCCATACATTTTCAATTCAACCACGCCCTCACAGCAAGAAGCGAGCGGGAACATTGTTTGCGCTCGTAAAAACTAAATGAAAACATAGCGGCGGGCGACAGGACGACGCGACGTCGCCGTGTCGCCCGCGTCGGTCGGACAAAACAAATTCAACAGCATGTTTTATAGCCCCACCATGAGGGAAAGGCCTCGAGATTATAAGTTATAACGCACTCGGATAGGACTGGTGCCGTGTTTTCCTACAAAAGGAACGCCATAGACATGGCCAGGGGCCAAAATTACTTTCAGGAGACGAATATTAATATTTACAGGAGGAACAATACCTGTAGCATTTTGTTGTGACAAAAGGTTGCTTTTCTTTTGTAGTCTGATAAAAGTATGTGGGTATCATGATTTGATGGTTTGGCAGTTGCCTTGTCGGTCTAATGGTCGCAAACGCTACTGTTGAGAATGAGTCTTGGGTTCGATTCCCAGGTCGGGCAAAGTGTTATTGGATTTTTCGATCTGGAATTTCTCAGTAGCAGCCCAGAGTCTGGATAAATGCCCGGGGGATGGTAATAGGCTCCCCCCCTATTTACATGGGACTTAAACTGGCGAACTGTGAGTATATTACCTGTAGGTACCACTCTGCCCAATCCTTCAACAAGTTAAGGTTTAACTCAAATGCTGAAAAAAACTCCAAAAAGTAAAATTAAAAAACAGTAAAAAAAAATATTGGCCCATGTGAAATCGGTCAGCCCATTGGAAGCTACGATGCCACCGACAGACACACAGGTACACACGTTAAACTGATAAAAACACCCCTCTGTTTCCGGCGGGGATTCAAAATAGCAAAAAAAAAATGAATCATAAATGCTGAAATTCGAACCCACGTCTGCTTTAAAATGACTGGATAAATTCGATCACGACGCAAGTGCCAAATCATAAGTTCCAACGCGTGAACAAGCAGTCTTGGATTCGGATCTCAGGATTTGTTTAACTTTTTGTATTTTCTTAGTTAAAAATTTTGTTAGTTGTTTTGTTTTATTTAACGAAACATTTTATTTATTAACAAGATTTCAGAATTAAATTTTTCATTATCTTTTTAAAAAGATAATGAAAAATTTAATTCAAAAACGTGTCAAATTATATACTCAGTAAGGCGTCTAGCTATCGCTCAGCACAAATATATAAATATTGCCAGACTTTCGCAATGCACGAGGGTACTATGAACGAACAGTCCTTTAGAATGCCTTTCACTAACAAGTAATGCCTTTCTAGAGAAAACCCATCGACATAGTACACGGGAAACTCCAAACCAGATCCCACTGACTGGCTTCCTGAGTATACACGGACACTTGGATGGTAACATGAAAAAGTTGCCTATGTATCCAAATGTAAAGAAAACTTTAATTGCGAGATTCAGAACTCACAGATAAAAAATTACAAATGTCAGTTGTGGGTAGACGTGAAACTTCACTGATGTGTACTTCATTCTGGCGAAGACTAATCATTTGACAGTTAGATCATTTTATTGTTGATTATTGTGGACGATACTTTAAAGCTCAAGTGAATTTATGCAATGTTAAAAATATTCATATGTAGTTAGTGTTTCGTGTTGAGTGTGTTGTAAACAAAAGTGCAAGTTTCAGACAGAACAGGGTTCGTTTGACAATGCAAATATTGAAAGGTTAGTAAAACATTTTGTAATAAATTTCACACTATGGATGTGATAATGTTTACTAATAAAGTACCTAGACTTATATTATGAAAACTGGTGTCGAAATCGGTTGTCATAGTATAGGAATGTGATGCGGAGGAATGAGGCAAATGTCTTCAGGAAAGTTTTGAGTACCGATGTGGATGGCGGAGTCGGCGAAGAACAATGAAACGTTTGATGGACTGTGTGAAAGATGTGAATGGCTAGAAAAAGAGTGACTACACTGTTGATGACTAATAGAGAAGTTAGTGTGTTATAAAAAAAGCCAAGTTACATCAACCCCAAATAAATTGGGATGAGGGCAAGAGAATAAAAGTGATGTCCTAGAATTATATTGACGATATTTGAAGTCTGTTTAAAATTAGAACCGCCGCTAAATCTTTCTTTCTTATGTCTTGTTTCGGCAATATTCTTGCTTTTTAACCGACTTCAAAGAAGGAGGAGGTTCTCAATTCGACTGTATTGTTTTTTTTTTTGTTTGTTACCTCAGAACTT
The DNA here is from genome assembly GCA_947359405.1 of Antitype chi. Taxonomy (NCBI): domain Eukaryota; kingdom Metazoa; phylum Arthropoda; class Insecta; order Lepidoptera; family Noctuidae; genus Antitype; species Antitype chi. The sequence goes on from OX375826.1 coordinate 9,628,168, forward strand.
TCGACTGGGTGAACCGATTTTGATGTTTCTTTTTTATTTGAAAGCTGGTGCTTACCGTGTGGTCCTATTTAAATTTCATATAGATCTGATGTTGCGCTTCGGAGACGGACAACTGAACTCTTCAAAAAATTAAAGCAAATCAACCGCGGTTGCTGCTATTACATAAATATGCATTGTTTTGACCCCAATGATGATGAAATTTCGAATTGGTGTGGGGTAGGTATTATAACTAAAAAGCGAAAATTAAAAACTTTTTCAAATAAGCAAAAATAACTGAAATTTCGGAAGTCGATGACTTTGGAATTATGTACTTATTTGAATTATTTGTCACCGCCTTCCGAAATTATAGTTATTTTTCACTTTGTAGTGTTTTTCTGGAAGTCGGTTGTTTTATTTTTGGTCAATATTCTTGCTTAATTTCGTTTTGTTTTATGTGCTTTGGTTGTGAGTGTGTTCAACATTGGAATATAAAGTACCAATTTTACCGATATTTAAACTGAATGACGCTCAAAACATTATTCCAACCTTCAAGTGCCATCCTCCCGCCGACCTTGTAAATTCTTATTATAAGTAAAGCGAAACACTCAACCACAATATCAGTTACGTCATGCTCAGCCCGAAGGCTATTCATTTTAATTTTCTATCGACGAACGATTCATTAAACTAGGCATAGGTACCATTCATACAATTAAGTCGGTTGTACACCAGCGTGCAATTAACTCGCAGTTACCAGTTACCGCTGTTACACAACGGTGTGCCACCGATATTCCGTTCAGGGCAACGAGCTGTGAAATATTACGCCAAAACAGCGATCATGTGTACTCAGCCTTAATTTACGTTTTGTACAGGCGAACACGCATTGAAAATGAAACGGGAACAATGGTGCCGATTCTCTTGTCACAAAATTCTCTAAACTAGACTAAAAATCACCAAAATTTTGTTTATTCCTGTCAAACGACGATTTCCCATTCTGAAATTGACTAAAGTTACACAACTTAACTATATTTTAGTTTGACAGCACTAAGATTGCACTGAGTTATTAATTTAGTGAAAATGGCAACTTTACTATTCTGTTGTTGTCAATTTCATTATTCTATTCGACCTAAAATTTTGGTTGTCTAACTAAATCTGACTATTTTTAATCGCGATTACAAAGGTGTGGACTAAAAGTAGTGTCAAGAACTAAAATTCACACCAACAACTCGACTTCAGGTGCAGAAACAATACTGTATCTTTTTTTATTTTGCTTATATCTCGAAAAAGGTGTGTCCTATCGCAAAAATAATGAAAATTTCGATCCCCTTAAGTAAAACATAAACCCCCAGAACATGTGGGTAATAATTTTTCATATTTTCCATTTAAAAAAAGTCTAGCCTGCGCCTCCTTGCCCATCTCTCCGGCTCTAAAAAAAGATTTTCAACTTTATCACATAAGCATAAGGTTTATATTCAATTGGATAAATTTGACAGTTTGCGGTAGCTTAATGTGCTGGCGTCTGTACCACGTTGCAAAGCTAAAAAATACCACGTGGAGTCGCGATTGTCAAATTCGATTTTAGTTGTGTCAAAATAATTTTTAAATTTAGAGATATTTTATTGCAGAATAGCTGTATAATTCTCATAGCCAAAAGTAAGGAATTTTAGTGATAGTTTAGCTCGGTGTACAAGAGAATCGGCACCAATGTCTGGTAGGTAATTAGAGTTTGTTTTACTGTTCATTTTAGTATCTTATTTCCATGCTTTGTAGCAATGTTGATGAAATAAGTCTAGTAATTGTCCCCGCGGCTACGACCGCATGGATGTCGGAAATGATCCCACGGAAATGCAACAAAAAGGGAATATGCTAGCCTATGTTACTTCATATAACATCAACTATCTGCCAGTGAAAGTCCAATCATAATCGGTTCCGCCGCGCCGTTTCGGAGATTAAACGACCAAACAGACGAAAAATAAAATAAATAATTTTTGTTATATGTGCCGTATATACTTTTTTTTTTTTTTTTTTGGGCCTTGGCTTCGCACGGTTTGTGCATTTAGCCAGTGTCAAGTAATTTTTCTTTTCGATCAAGTAAATGGCCCGATATCGGGCACGAAGTTACAAAAAAGTCATAGTCGTCTTTAGTCAGTCAAGTCAAAGTTATTGTAAAGCGGTAGCAACTTTACAACAACCTAACATGAGTTTTTGGGGGAACACGAAAAGTCCACGTTAGTCACTTATTTTCACCTTCACTACACTTGTGCACACACATGTAACTAAATTGAATAATTCACTACCAAAATTATACAATTTAATTCGCTATTTCACTAAATTTCATGAAAATGAAAATTCGTGCGACATGTTCCAACCCGATCCCGCCAAAAACTCCGTATATACTTTTACATGCCCTTATTAAGAGCGTTTATTCTGAAAGTTGGCAACGTCGCAAATAGCTGTCAAATATTTACCTGTTTTTATTAATTTGTTAATATTACTGTATGGAAATTTGAAATATCGCTAACTAGTGACCTAAAATATGAATAATAATGATTTGCAATTAAAACACTAAATTTGATGTTGTAACCGTTTTAGGTGTAAAAAGGGCATTTAGAAAGTTTCCAAGTTCTTTTTTGACATCTAAAACGAAATATTCGGTGTTAAGATATTAATTATTGCATTTCATAATCAATATTTCAGGTGACTAGTTAGCGATATTTCATATTTCCTTACAGCAATATCGCCAAATTAATCCAAACAGTGAAATATTTGACAGCCATTTGCGAGGTTGACATTACAAACAGACAGTTCCATTTGATTCATTATTATTATAGATTATACAATAAAGGTAACAACAATGTTGTTATTTACATAACTTCGTTGCCATGTCAGCAAACAATAGGTTACTCGTGACGACGACGATGAAATAAAAGAAATACGTGATGTTGTGTAAACAAAACATTCGGTAAGCATTGTGATCAATGATTGTATCGATATGAGATCACAAATATTTGTTTCAATGTAGTAGGCGTTGTTGTATTGTCATGTAATCGCTGGATAATTGAGACACCGGTTACTGGACACTGGTCATCATCTGCTTGACGTTTTCCCCATTATTTTGGGGTCAGCTTTCAGTAACGAAGTCACCTGCAGGCTTAGCACGAGCACCGTTTTGTCGACGGAAGAGTAGATAAAAAAGACGTTCTGTGTAGACAGAAGAAAGTTTTCTGTCACTGTTACAACTGTCAGTTGTTAGTGTAATTTTGACAGATTGGGATAGAAAACTTTCTTTTTTAATAGTGTAAATAAAAAAGGACCTAGACAAAGATCGATAGAAACGAAAGACAAAATTATAGATTGTAAAAGGACTCCTACGGTGCGATGTCAAAAATGGAGAAACAAAATGTCACTTTGTAGCTGTGTCTATTCTTCGTAGTAATAGAAAGCGTAATGCTAAGCCTGCTAGGGAGAAGCACGAAGTCCGTAGTTTCGGCCGAAGTTAGGTACTGGCGTTTTCTACGCCGTATCAATAACGACCATAAAATTAGTTCTATTTCCGAACTAAGAATGAATGACAACACGATTTGACAGTTGTAAGATTTTTTTTATTTGACACGTATTTTAACGAGTCAACTACTTTCGGACGGGCCCGTATCTTCGTTGACGGACCTAGAGAGTAGTACCCGAGGTCTGGCAATTTAAACTTAACGAGGTACCTTCAATGCCCGCGAAACAGACGCAGTAGGTACCCATGAATCATATTACGGGACTGGGCGTAAACATAATATCGTTGGTCGTTTTAAACAAGTTTGTTAAGTCATACACAATATCTTCCCAAAAGGTACAACCAAGTAACCAACACTAAACACATAGCACACAAAGTTCAAACATAACTGAACTCAATTTACTCAGCCTGAGCGCTTATGAACGTCGAAATCTACCACACTAATCCCAAACATGGACCCTTGGCAACAGTACCCCGGGGTACAGCTGTACCCTAAAATATACTGGTAGGGTACCTTAAATAATAACGGTGAGAAACACAAGCTTCATAATGATTTCCACAAAGTAAATATAGAGGGAAATCTGTTTTCTAATGGTGAGAAACTGAGAAAGGAAAAGCCGTGGCGTTGATGACTCTGGGTTTATTTCATTTTCTCTCACACGGTGTAATATTATAATATAACTGTTACTGTAGAATAATAAATTGTAAAGGTGCTCTTACACGGGCAATTTTTTGAGTAATTATTGCTCGGCAACACTAATGGATCAATCTGGATCAATTAAGTGGAGCAACAACAATAAATTGCGGATATGTTACGGGAATATCGCTTCTGATTGCTCCATATATTTAATGAGTTCCCGAATATCCAATCGGTTTGGAAATTATTATTAGTCAATTTTCTTTATATCTCGTTTGTACGTCTAACTACGTCTCGTTTTTGCGAGAGGAACCGGCCGGTGACTGAGGCGGCGTATTGCCTAGTTTTTAGTTGTTCCATATTGCATGATACTGTGTGGCCGTATCTCTGGCAACAGGTTACTACACATGTAGTAACGGCAACATTGCCATTGCCCTAAATTGTTGGATGTAGTCGTGACGTCACAGTTGACGAGAATTGACCAGGCTGGAGCAATTTTAGTTCCTCGTGTAAGCGCACCTTTAGATAGTGGGCACTGTCATACATTAGACGTAATAAAATCGCGGCCGCAGTTTTTCGCTCACTGGATTTGCAACTTTCGATGTTGAACTTAGCATTGAGAATCCAACAGATGCACCTCAGCACTTCGAAAATCGAACAGTAATGATTTACTGTTCGAATTTCAACTTTCGACGCTAAGCCGCCTAGCCGGCGTTGAAGATACAGTGTGTAAAAAAATCCCCGCGATTCTATTACCTCGAAGGTGGGCTAAGTGTATTTGTTGCGATCATAATTTTCTTTAAGACAGGTGAATTGATAAATTGGTGAACGAAAGTTGACGGGAAGCGTGCGAGAATGTCACGCATATAAACTGTATGAATTATTGCAATTTTCATTTCTTTGTTTTTAATTCGTTGAGAGTTGATTGATTAGTTAACCCTCTATTCTGATTTTTTATTTGTTACCAAAATGACAGCTGTCACTATCGCTTAACTGTCATGTTGACAAAAAAGGTCCTTCGCAACTTTCATTTTAGTCTAGTCTTTAGAGTACTTACTTCAGTGTTACATACCAGCTCAAATCATAGATGATCTGAGGTCGCCACTATGATCGTGGTAGGGTAAAAGTTACAATTCAAGGACAATTTTGAAAAATCAAATACTTGAATCATTGATCAAGTCAATACAGTACGTATTGATTTTTAAAATCTGTTTGAATTCATTTGTAGATAAGCTAGGAAATCCAACCTTTAAACGATATCAACACACGATTTGATAGTAGCACAAAGTCAAAATACTGATTCAATACAGGATGCCCAATGCACATGTTTGCAATGGCGTGCAAATAACGACCGTGTGCTAACCTGTCCTGCAAACACTGCAATGGGCCATGTATCTCTTCACTGACTTGTACAACATGGAACGAGGGATAAAGGGTGATAGATGATCCAGCATGCGAAAGCTGGGCCGAGCCTAAACCGAAGCACGAACCAAGTACAATTGCAGAAATCCAGGTAGAACCGATACTGTCCATAAAGATATTTATTTAATCTCATATCGTAAAATTCGAATTATAAAACTTCAAAACGAGTTTACATTGACATACTTTTTTTTACCTATAAACACAAAACCGAAATTTAAAAATAGAATGATATTTAAAAAAATATATCTATCCAAATAATGTTATAAAACATTTTTATACAGAGCAAATCCAAGAAGTTAATACCAAGGAGTTTCCATAAAATTTTTCTTTCTTATGGAACGCAGTTGCGGAGCGCGTCACTTTTATAGCATTATAAAACAATGTCTTATTCTTTTAACTTTGATCTTTTATTTTATAGGTTCCATCCCAATGTATGAGAGTAGATTAAGTAGTGTATGAAACTACATATAGCATGGTATTAAAACACTCGTTCTCTAAGCATTTGACCACGATCGCTAACCCGCCTGCCAAGTGTGACGATTATGGCAAATCCTTCCCTTTGGGGGAGGCCTATGTCCAGCAGTGGGCCTCTTTCGGCTTAAATGATGATGAAACACTCGTGTGATACTTAGGTTCTATTAAAACACCCCTCATTTTGCAACAGTTTCAAGAACGACTATTTCAGAATTAACAACTTTTTATTGCTTGCTGATTTGATCGACGCAAATATTGTGACAAAAATTGATTGTGGGTCGGACTGAAGTATGTGTTTGGACGTTCCGTTCGCAGTATACCTAAATAGTAATAACGAGTAGGAGGAATGAGCAGACATTGAAATGTCGATTGACTGGCGTATATCTCGAGCTCAGCACGGTATGCACATAAATCAGAATGACATTCAGATGTAGGTCATACAGCCGTATGTAACGCCCCATATTGCATTTCAAATTCTAACTGAGATTGTCAATTCAGTGCCAATCACCTCGGAGAATCTCGAATGTACACTAAGCTTGAACATGGGAGTGATAGTTAACACCTAACTTGACAGATGGCGTTGTGTGTCGTTAGGGACTTGATATGAATGAATAGTCATCCGGATTAGATTGAATGACTAAACTTAGAACATTAGTCGTAGGAAAGTCGTTTCGGAGACAGACAACTGAACTGTTAAAAAAATTACAGTAAATCAACCGCGATTGCTGCAATCGCATATATATTAGGGATGGGCCGAAATTAGGTTCAACCGAATTTCGGCAGCTTGAACCGAACTTCGGCATTCGGCCGAAATTCGGTTTAGATGCCGAACATTCGGCACAAGAAAAATAATACCTACTTGCACTATTTTGACTGAAATTTAATGGAATTAGAGCATAGCATTACTGTAAAATAAAATTATGTCTTTTACTCACCCATGGTCATTTATTTTAGTTAGGAACATTGTGAATGTAAACCTTAAATTAAATCAGTTCTTCTTATTATTCTTGAAAATCTGTGCCTAATTAATTTGACATACTATTACAAAAATGAAATAAGCTTAGTATTCTTCTAAAAAACATATGAATTCAATTCGTAAATTGAAAAAAAAAACACGTTTTTGGTGCACAAACTTAACATTCATTTACATCAAGTATTTTTTATTACATTTAAAGGGTATTGAACCGAAGTTCGGCCGAACTTCAGCCGAACTATTCATTTTAACCGAATGTTCGGCCGAAGTTCGGATTCGGTTCAAACCACATTCGGCCCATCTCTGATATATACATTGTTTTGACCAAGGATGATGAAATTTCGAATTGGTGTGGGATAGGTACTTTAGTTAAAAAGTGTTTTTTTTTTTTTTTTCATAACTTTATTGCGGCGATAAGTACCTATCTATTTTCAGGCTTATGAATTCGTGCGAATCGACTAAGAAGCCGGCAGTCACTTTCAATTTTTTTTTTATATCCCTACGTATTGATTTGATGTTGTTTTGTATATTTAGACCATCATATGTTTTGAAATATGGTCTGGCTTTACCTTTAAGATTACTATTTAGCTTTTCTGATTCTTGCAAATTCTGTTACATATTAACATTCTATTACTACGTGGTTTTATTGACATTATGAAACAGCCACTTTATATTATTACGGGGGTGCATACTTAGGTATGCACTTATCCGATGTTGGCTGTATTCAGCTTCATTCGTATTCAATGTATATTTCCGAGCTAGTTTTCCGAATCACGTCGTTTCAATACAGAGTTAACGAGTTAAACGGACGAGCGTACCTTCCTCGGCCCTTGACCCAGTTGTATCCCTATTGCTCTGCAGAGCCCCCAAGCCCCCAAGTGCTCTCCTTCCGCTGAGTAAGACCATCTGCGGCCAACGGTAGTCCTATTCACGAAAACCTTTTGCTGGTTGATAGTTAGTTGGTTTATATAACATTAATATTAATCTGTATTTTTTAGAGGCTTGTGGCTAAGTAATAATAGCCGTACGGGTCGATCGATCAGGTTAAGCTACGCTTGCCGCGGTTGGTCAGCGGATGGGTGACCATCTTTACATACGAAGATCCCTCCGTGCCTCGGAATGCACGTTAAGCCGTTGGTCCCGGGTTTCATTTATGGATCATTGACAGTCGTTACGGGTCAACCAATATTACCTACGGGTATCGTATTACCCAGTTCCTGGATTATGGATGTCAAACAGGCGGTCGCTCCATGTAAAATACTGGTATGATTCGGTTAGACTGGAAACCGACCCAACATAGTTGTGAAAAGGTAAGACAGTAGATGGTGATTAATCTCATTTTTTAATCTATTGGACTAGTTACTATTGTAGCTGATTTATTTTAATAAAATTCCATGTGCCGTATAGTTTCTTATTAATCATTGAGAAGATCTCTCATCACTATTTTTAACATGGCATGGTGTTCTGAAAATTCACAAAATGTATCTGCACAAATTCATGGCTACTAACCATCAGACCAACCAACCCTTGGTTCCCAAAAAAAAAAAAAACAATTTCAGAAACCTTTGGTGGAAAATACCCAACCATAAATGTTTGTTTTCCCATGTAAAAACCAAAAGCAACGGCTCAATAAAAAACCCCAGCGTATCTTTATTCGAGTGGATAGATCATATAGGTACATAATATATAAAACATACATGGGAAGGGCACAGGTGGCCCTCCCGTGTTTTCATTTTAAGTTGGGTACTCCCAAAGGTACACCTCAGAGAGATATCAAGCCTTAATCCTCCCAAAATGATGCCGGTGTGTGTCAACGATGACAAAAGTAGGTAAGCCTTAGTTTTGGGTAAGTTTTAATAACTATGACGAGGGGTCAAGGGTAGAAACTTCACTTTAATCCACTCCACATTACACTTTTTACATTATCTGTAATCCACCTGGTGTGATAAAGAAAGTACTCTTAATTATGTAAACTATGTAGATTACTCAACTATCTACGAGTACATACCGTTTACCGACGGCCACCGCAAGTGGATCTTTATTTATTTATTTAACCATATACGTACACACATTTACAGGAAAAATTTTGATTCAGTGCGCAAACTGTAACCATGAATTATTCCTGGGTGTATACAAAAAAAAATCAGCTGTGTCATAGAAAAGTGCAATAGGTACTTACGCGGTCAAAATGTATGGAACAGCTGATTTTTTTGTATAACCGACGAAAAATTTCACAAAACATGTTTCTTCACCGTTTTGAGAGCAGTGGTGATTTAATTATTAATACAAAGTGAAGTGCCTGCTTGGGCTCGAACCCACGACCTAATATACCCGTAAGTCGCGGCCGATACCACTGGGCCACTGTTCTGGTTGCTTATCGAAAGGAAGTACTTAAGGGCCTACGTCCCGTTTGGTAGCGTAACACGGTCACTTTATGAACCGTACTGCTCATTAACGGCGTGTCTTGAAGATTTGAAAAATATATGATTTTGCTATAGATTCATATAGATCATTTTGCCCGAAGTACTTTTTTTGTATGGTTAATACTTTTGCTGTAAAAAATATTTTCCAACACGCAATATTTTGGCTTCTATTCCATACTCCTACTAAACGGCTTCGTTATTTGGAAAAAAAATACACTGATAAATAGATAGTTAGAGGTACCACAGAATCGCCGAAGCACAATTGTAAATTAATCAAAGGAATATCTCCATTTTGAGATAAAGGCTCAGAGGTGCCCTGCGCGGGCGCGGGGGGCAGTCGTGCTTTTGCATACAAACGGGAGATGAGGATACTATGGGCCTTAAGTAATGATTTATCAAGCCTACATTATAGGCGGGTTAATAGTTATTTTTGTTATGCAAGGCTGCAAAGTTGTTGTTTGGCGCCAGTACTTGTATTGACAGCCGAGCAAGCGATGGAATCTAGGTTTGAACCATGAGCGAAGCGAGTTGTTCAAATATAGAATCCTGAGCGTAGCGCAGGTTTCAAAAGTATGAGACGCAGAATAACTTTGCTGCCGAGCGAAACGCACAATTTTTCACCTCACTACAGTGAGGAAAATGCTAGGTGCAAGAAAAACAGCCTATATAATATATTAAATTAGTGTAATTCCATGAAGTATGATAGCATTGCATTGTAGTCTTCAAAAACGTTTTGACGCCTTTAGAATGTATCCATGCATTGAATAAATTGTACGCTATAATCTACTTTTCGAACGATTTTTCCGAATGATAACTCAATTCGCCATTATGTACCGCTTACACTAACTCTGCAGATGTTAAATTTAAATCTTCTTTGCTGCTGGAGTCGCTCAAATTTTATGATTTCTCACGAATTTATCAAAAAATATACCAAATTTATCGAAAGGGAATTGAAAAGAGACGAAGTTTTTTTTACGTTTTTTTTATATTTCTTACTGCATGAGAGCGTCCTGCTGTGTGGCCAGTGCGATTATTCTAAAAATTGGGTTGGTGCACTGACATGAAATAAGTATTAATGCATTTTCAGTAGCCTGGCTGTACAGAATATTGAATAGAAAGGTTCGAATTTCAAAATGTCTTTCCACGCTAGCGAGTAAATGCACTTTCTTTGCACGCAGATTTCGAATGACAAACAGAATCTTTCCGAGGTTATAAGGTGAAAATACATTTTATTGTTTTGTTAATTTGCAACCTAAATTATGTCTAGAGTAGTACCAACAAAATATTGATCTCGAAAGCCAAGTAATCGATCATTCTATTTACATCTTAATGTACCTACAGTGTCATAATATTTTGCGTCACGCTTATAATTTCCTTTGTCACCTGTGACAAAGGTATAACCTGTCAAAGCCAACGTCTCGTTACAGTGTCACTTTATCCCCCAACGGAGGTCGACGAAAATATCGCTTACAAGAAAATATATCCTAAATCGACCACTTTTACTAGACCTCTGATCAACTGAATAGTACGTGGATTCCTAGCAGTTTTCGAAGCTTCCAGGTACAGCTCGGGTCAAGTTACACTGGTCCTATTATACCAAAATAAGTTTACTTATCTATTGGATATCAAGACATAACTTAGATGTCTTGTTCTTAAAACAGGTGTGCTGTTAAATTAAATGTGGGTGGTATGTGCGAGGGAGAACCCTGCCTTAAAAGTGCTTAAGGGCTGGAGCCTCTGATTTAAAATTCAGATTATGATACCTAATTACGTAACCATTATCTGACTAGCCTTTTCCAACTATGTTGGGGTCGGCTTCCAGTCTGACCGGATGTAGCTGAATACCAGAAGTTTACATGGAGCGACTGTCTATCTGACCACCACAACCCAGTTACTGGGTAATACGATACCCCTTGGTAAGACTGGTTGTCAGATTTCTGGGCTTGTGACGACCCGTAACAACTGTCAAAGATCCACAAATGACAGCCGGGACCATTAAAGTGCTTTCCGAGGCACGGAGGGGTCTTGGTAGGTAAAGATGGTCACCCATCCACGGAACAACCGCGGCAAGCGTAGCTTAACGTGATCGATCAACTTGTGCGGCTGTTATTTCTTAGCTACAAGCCCGCCCATTTAATTTTAATATTACATTGATTACCTTTAAATATTTTAGTTTTATTTAAATAATTGAAAAAAATATATTTATATTTTATAAATTATTAATATTCATTAATATAATAAATGTAATTTAAATATTTAATCCTATCGTACTAAACTACTCAGGTAACCGTAGTTTTGCTATTCACTGTTTCTGGGCCAACTATAATAATTTTGTTCGTTCACCTTCTTTTTTAAAAACGAACCTGTCAAAAGAATATTACTTTCTACAGTACCGGTAAAACTGGACCCATGTACAAATCCGGGTTTATAAAATTTTCACTTCACCTTTTAAACCAAAAATTTTGAGTTGAAAAACTATCGGCTATTTCTCGTTGGTGAATAATAGCAACGTTGGCCGCAAGTTCGTTAAAAGTCTACAGCACTTGGAGTTTTAATTAAAAGTTTTCACAAAAGACAGTCGACAGCTTCTAACCTATATCGGCTATATCGAATACTTTTCAAGGACTTGAGGTATCGAATTGGATTTTATTACTTACCTAAAAACAGTTAAATTAAAAATTACCCACAACACGAATAAAACCTACAAAAGTAAAAAAAAAATACATATTGGCTCTTTAAGTTTAAAAAGAAGTTGTAGATAATATTTTGATCAAAGCATCGTCGCGTCCGGGGACGGCAAACGAAAATGTTATGCTTTCTACAATAGCATAATTAATACAATAAAATAGCTTAATGTTTAGCCTCGTCTTTTTGGCATTTTCATAGATTGTCTCCTAAACGAATACGACGAAGTATTCCCGTTTGAGCACCAATTTGTGTCAAAATTGGTGCTCAAACGGGAATATTTCGAATCGACGATGCTTTGATCAAAACATTATCTACAACTTCTTGGTTCCCCAGTTTGAGAACTACGAGGCCACAGATAGAGACACACACAAACACAAAATCACCCCTCTTTTTCCGTCGGCCGGCGGTTAAAAATATTTTGTGAAGACATAGTAATAAACTAGGAACTTCAGAATGTTTCTAGTAAGAATTGAAAGGATTTGTCTCTTGTCTTTTTCCAAGACCTTTGTCTTGATCACAAAATTATGAAGAAACTTACGACTGTTTTCACAGTGCTATTAAATGTAACAACGGTTACAAAACATTGCAAAATATTTACGTTAAGTTTCTTAATTATGTTTGGTTATGTTCACTGATGATTTGATGAAACACAAAAGTGCGATTTGTGCAACCCTAGTAGGTAGTAGCTTCATGTCATCACGTTTTTTATGAAACAGCAGATTGCAGAAGTCGCTAATAAAATACCTATTAAAGAGAGTTTTATAACTGTTTTGGTACTACCAGATCAAATCAAATCAAATCTATTTATTGCATTCATGTGTATATTTAGTAGTTTTACAATACATATAAGTAAGTTCCAAGATGAAACCCGGTTAGGGCACAACAAAATTTTAATAATTTTAATGTAATAAAAAAAAAACAAAATCAAATCATTTTTACACGCTTTATATTAGCTTCACTTGTATGTTTGTTTGTATGTAACCGACTCTTTAAACGGTCAGATTTCATTGAAACTTTGTAAACTTGTCGAGGACCGATGACAATTCAATAATAAAAAAATTGAGGAAAAAAAAACACGTTTTTGTAGTTAGCAGAACTAAAAAATAGAAAATAAGTAATAGTTTAAAAAACTAAAAAACACGCTTTAAAAACCAAACTAAAAAAGGAGAAAATAATTTAATTCAATTAAAAAGCGTGGGGTGCTTTTTGAGGTATTTTTATAATCAATTAATGTCAAGCACCCCACGTTTTAAAGCGAGTTTTTTAGTTTTTTAAACTATTATTTATTATTTCAGGCATTGGATAAGTAAGTACACACAAATACATTACATGTCTGTAGTATAGTCTATTATTAATTTATCTAGCTATCGTATTTACTAATATTTATACGTTTGGATGTTTAACTGTTACTCAATAACGCAAAAACGGCAGGATGGATTTAGATGCAATTTGGCACACAGATAGTTTATTACCTGGATTAACACATAGGATAGGGACTTCATACCCCGTAGCACATTCCCGTGAGATAATTTTCGAAATACACGTGAGCGGGGTGCTGGCAAAAGTTGGTCAGCGTTTCAGCCGAAAGACGTCCACTGCTGGACATAGGCCTCCCCCAGGCTCCTCCACTTCGACCGGTCTTGTGCTTCCAACATCCAGCGGATTCCCGCGGCCTTCAGAAGGTCGTCGGTCCACCTTGTGGGAGGCCTTACCACTCTACGTCTTCCGGTAGGTACGCGGTTGCCACTCCAGAACCTTTCGGCCCCATCGGCCCCATCGGCCATCAGTTCTGCGAGCAATGTGCCCTGCCCACTGCCACTTAAGTTTGGCAATTCTTCAGGTTATGTCGCCTTGGTTCTCCTGCGGATCTCTTCATTTCTGATTCGATCGCTAAAAAAAGCAAAAAATCTAGTAAAACATAATAATACTTTACTATTACCAAAGTTAATGGTCACATAAGTAAGGTCAAAACTACTGTTGAAATATTCTCAATACGGTTATATTTTTTTTAATTGCTTCATCTTCAGCCTACAGCAGTCCACTCCTGGACAATGTACATAGGCTTCTTTTGTACCGCTTCTACGTCATCCAGCTCGATTCTCGGTAACTCTCATTCAGCTGCTACCCTACAAAGATCGTCGCTCCATTTAACCTGTGGGCGTTCCACCTTACGTTTGCCGATTCGCGATCTCCGCTCAAGAACACGTCTATCCCAACAGTCATCGGTAAAACTTCTACGGCTAATATAGCCGGCCTATTGCCACTTCAGCTTGGTTATTCTGTGAGTTCTGTCGCATCACCTCGTTCCGGATTCGATCCCTCAGTTGCAGAATTATTTTTATTTTAGAATAGCTGACCCGACTAGGGTTACCATATATGTAAATAGAGGGATGCCTATCTATGGTACCTAAAATGCCTGAATTTTCAGAAAAATGCCTGTCTAAAACAAAACGCTGTAGGTAATAAGTAAAAGCCAACAGATAATAATGAAGAGGGATATGGATTACTGATATTTGTCAGAGGACATTATTTTTTTAAATAGTTCTTTCTTTTCTAAAACATAAACGTAAAAATCTTCACAAGATACAGTTTTGTAATTTTCCTGAGTAATCAATATTGCTTTTACTGATTCAATTGTCAGCCGATTTCTTTCTTTACTCCACTGGGCGTTGAATTTAAAAATGCCTGTCTCAGACTAATGCCGGCCGCACGCCTGTCTAAACCTTAAAATGCCTGTCAAATGCGGCGAATGCCTGTCAAATGGTAACCCTAGACCCGACAGACGTTGTCCTAGGCCTTAACTAATAATATTGTATTTGAATTGGTATAATTAATGTGCAATTTCTTGTTCTTTTTTTCTTTCATAAGTACCTTCTCCTGACAATAACAAACACAACAAAAAAAGAATTAGTAAAATTGATCCAGTCGTTCACGTGTGATGCCGTGACCAAGGGAAATAGGGATTCATTTTTATATAATAGATATAAGAACCTTCTCCTGGCAATAACAAACACAACAAAAAAAGAATTAGCAAAATTGGTCCAGCCGTTCACGTGTGATGCCATGACCAAGGGAAATAGGGATTCAATATTAAAAAAAAACGATAGTTACCCAGAAAACGTGTGAGCCCGTGTATGCGCCCGTCCTTATACTGTCAGTAGCATTTTGTATGATTAATAAAACCAGCAAAGGATATCCATATCATGGATATTACAAACACTGTCGAAACATATTATTGCTCCAATATCAGAAAATGAAGGCAAAAGGTTCGGGTTTCATAATATCACAAAATCCTACCCTCCTACTTAAAGTCGACCTCATAATTGGTTTACCACCTTAAGGTTCAATATCACTTGCATGTCATAAAACGACATGGTTTATTTGTCTATGTGACAGTTAGATACTTTCAACCTTAGCGAAGTTTCAATTTGCAAGGAATTGTTGTCAAAGTGAAAAAACAAATACGGGATCGACTTTACATTATACACGACCCACATTATTTCATTAATTTCGATCACTCGTAACCTCACGAGTCAGAGGTAAGGGTCAACGATCACAAATCTATCGAGGAACAGGTTGCTTACAAATGTAGGCACTGGGAGCAATTTTGCCGGCCACAAATGGTAGTTAATTACAATTATATATAAGTAGGAAGGTAGAACAGATGAAACTTTCCGTAGAGAGGTAAAAGATTGCAGGGTTGGTAACTAAATCAATTACCATTATTTTGGTATAATGTAGGTTACATTGTATAGGTTTGCAAGCAGCTTCACCCCCGTAGATGTCGAACATTTTCCCACAGAAACGCAACACCGGGATAAAAAATCCTGTGTTTAATCCAGGTTATAAACTACCTATCTGTGTGTTGGTTTTTAAAGCGTGTTTTATAGCGTTTTAAACTATTATTAATATTACTGAGATAACCGACAAATACCTACCGTCAAAAGTAGATAGTTACGGGCAGGGGAATTAATTCTTAAGCTTAGAAAATTGAGATCCTCCATCAATTTGCCGTGTTATAGCTATTTCAAACAGATGTCAAAGTATTGACAACTGTGATTTGAATATACGGTTAATTCAAGTTGGTAGCCATTTTGCTTATCAATTAATTTCCCTGACTTTACCTATGCGTACACGCAGGCTTGCGGGCGAATGGGTAGCTCGCTGTCCGGTAAGGACCAAGCCCGGGTCGACGGCGCGTTGTGTTCCATGCGCGCCTCGAAGAGATGTCAGCACCAACTGGTGGGGTCCGCAAGGGCCGATGCCTGCCAGGGGTGCGGGTTGTTCGAAAGAGATACCGCGGCCCCTGGCACCGAGGCAACTAAGGGAACACGGGTGGGTTTTCGTCAGTAAAAGTCTGACACGCCCTCCCGCTCCACCCAGAGCGGGAAAAGGTATTTGATGATTTCCCACACAAAAAAAAAACCTATGCGTACACACACGGCCACACATCAAGCTATGGTACATTTCCAGTTTACGGAAATCCTATATAACTACAATGCGAGATCAGCTTACACTGGAAATGTATAGCTTGATGTGTAGCCGTGTGTACTTATTCAGAAATATTATGAATGCAGCAGATAGGGGGCGTCCATTAATTACGTGAGGCGTTTAGGGGTGGGAGGGGGTCGAGTCGAATCTCACCCAATCTCACGTGGGGGAGAGGGGGGGTCTTAGTAAATATCACGTAATTTATATTTTTTCCCGCAAAGAAACAATGTAACATTACGAGATAACCGGGTTAAATTATGTGAGACATGTTTTTCCACCCATATGGCAAAATCTTACAAAATAATATTTATCGCAGTTATGCGAACGCCACAAAGTAGCACAGTACTTCCTCGATGGTTAAACCGCCACCGCTTAGCCAAGTCAGCCAAATGTAATGCATAAATCCAACGCAAATAAGCACAGATTAACGTTTTTACAATAAAACCACGTATTTGAAATATCTCTGAGATTATGGAGAAGGGGGGAGGGTCGAGCCAAATCTCACGACATCTCACAAGAGCGGGGGTGGGGGTCGAAAAATCGCCAAAATTTACTCACGTAATTAATGGACGCCCCCTAACTCAGCAGAGCAGTGGTGGCCCAGTGGTAACGGCTTCGGCTTACGAGTTGTACATCGTGGGTTCCAACCCAGGCAGACGCTTTGCTTTGTGTCATTTATTTCATCATCACTGCTCTCAAAACCGGAAATGAGAACTTTGTGTGGAAACCGGCTTATCCTAGAACCAAACATTCGAAGACATGTGACACCTACCAACCCGCACTGGGTCCGTGTGGTGGATTACGGCCCATTCGCTGTCAATAAAAGACGCCTTGTCTGCGTGTGACTCGAATGGGTTGGTACAACGGGAATTGATTGATTTTGTCATCGATTCAACAATATATCTACGATCCACTACTGTAAATTGATAAAGTACGTTCAGTGAGCATCGGGTCAAAAAATAGTATTACTGTCGAGTCGTAAAATCGTAATGGTCAGATCTACCTACATGTGTTTAGTATAAGAAAAAAATACTATTAGGGCGGGCCGTTATTTTCCATAAACACGCGGCTTCTCTATCACTACTGACATTGGCAGAATTTTTCGTGAAAACTCTGCCATAGTAAAAAAATGAATTAAACGCAAACATATTAAGGCCCATAGTATCCTCATCTCCCGTTTGTATGCTAAAGCACGACTGCCGCCCGCGCCCGCGCAGGGCACCTCTGAGCCTTTATCTCAAAATGGGGATATTCCTTTGATTAATTTACAATTGTGCTTCGGCGATTCTGTGGTACCTCTAACTATCTATTTTTCAGTGTATTTTTTTTCCAAATAACGAAGCCGTTTAGTAGGAGTATAGAATAGAAGCCAAAATATTGCGTGTTGGGAAATATTTTTTTACAGCAAAAGTATTAACCATACAAAAAAAGTACCTACTTCGGGCAAAATGATCTATATGAATCTATAGCAAAATGACAAGCCGTTAATGAGCAGTAGGGTTCATAAAGTGACCGTGTTACGCTACCAAATGGGACGTAGGCCCTTAAATGATTCATTAAAAGCGATTTTAAATCGATACTCGGCACGAAATGATCCATTGCAAAGCAGGATCTCGATACAAAGCACGGCGGATCGATCATCTCTTTAAACTGTCAAGTGACAAATAATTAACACAATTACTTTTCTATTGAACAGACTATGAGCTTGCAGACGAGAGGTAAACGATACTGCCTGGAAAAAATAATAATCCGACAATAATAGATTTATAGAACCATTATTCTGATCTAAAAAAATATGTAGGTAAAATACTATTATTATTATTGATTATCTAATCGATTACAGACTGATATTGTTGTTTTATTTCCGTGCTGGTAACACTGTAACAAAAAAAATGGCTATGCTATTTAACTGGTGGATACAATTTAAATAGGTAGGTACTCTTTGTATCCACTTTTTCTTTTTCATTTTTCTTTCAGAACTAAGTAATAATATTCTCAAGTAAAAATATTTTTTACCGGGCAACTTGTCCACACTTAGCCCAATTTGATGATTCCCTTCATACTCAGAAACTCTTAAAGACCTCATTAATGCGTAGTCCGATGTTTAAAACATAAGAGAATTAGTCCGAAAGCAGCCCGTACCTAATTTTAGACTCAGCTAAATCTAAATGGATTATATTGCCGCTAAAATTAAATACAAATGAAATTAGCATGTTACAAGGTCGGCTTGGCGGACTCTGAATTAGGTGTAGCCATCTAATAACAGTGCCTGGCCTAGTTATTATAAAACCTCCCGGGTGAATTACATGTTATCCCGGAGATTAGCCTCCGTAAGCCGTGGAGTTTCTAACTAAAACTAGTGGCTGTCAAATCCCAGCTGGAAGAGGCCACCAGTATTTCTGTCAATAAATGGTAGAACTATACTAAATACTAATTAAACTCGGAATCATATTTTGCTATCTTTTTGATTATGGTCGTTCCAAAAGACATTAAATTATAAGTTTTCATTTTTAGCACTAATGCAATACTCAATCATTGCCATCTACCGGTAATTAAAGTACACTAAAGTAGTGTAACATCAACATCTAGTAGCTTGTTTAGTAAAAGTTACAATAGAATCGATGTTGGAGTATCAAGTTTGAGTAGGTTTCGCTAGATGGCGCTATTATAAAACGAATGTTAGGTTTTTGCAGAACGTTTTAGTTATTTACTAATTTGGTGGGAGGCACCTATTTATTTTAATATTGAAATTTAAAGATAGTTATTTAGTTTGAAGTAATTGCACGTGTAAATGAGGCTACCTTCGTCAAACTGAACTTACACCCACTTTAACCGAGCTGTGTAGTTTAAACGCGTTTTAACCACGTATTAGCATTAGATTAATTACCAACATGGGTCTTGTTGGATAATGCTCTAGGTAGGTATTAAAGTTTGTTTCTGCCTCGGAGTTTTGTGGATTTGCGTGAAACGATATGCTCGCTCGCGGTTACTTGGGGTTATTTATGCGATATCACTTGGCTGCTTTGAAATTTACTTACAATCCAGCGGTTTAGTCATTTACCTTGCGAGATAGTTTGATAAAATCGTCTAATAGGTAACTACTATAACTGGGTTTAACTTTCAAAATCTAAGTACCTACTTACGGCATGGACTTAATTAATTGCATCACAATTTGCATGTTTGGACCTTTCCGAGGTCGGCGAAAAGGGAAGTTTTATTTTACAAAAAAGGTTCCGTTTGATTTTTACTAATTTAGATAGACTTACGAAAGTATAGACGCCAGTACATAAACCTACTACAATCTATCAAATTTCTTTAATAGATTTTCAACTTTATCGCTGAAAATATAAGGTTCAAAGTTGATTGAGAAAATTTGACAGCTACGAGTAGGTTTATGTGCTGGCGTATGTACCTTTGATTCTGAAAACAAAGTAGGTAGGTAAATACTTGCTACATATTCTTAAACATGGTCACAAAAAACCTTCAAAGCTTTGTCTTTGTACTGTCTCCCAAGCGTAAAAGTCAACTGAGGGAAACGGTTTAATTAATTAACGTGACTTCCCTCCGTTCTACTAAGTACACCCCTGACTTGAACCTTATTAGTTTCTCTTACATTGTATGAAGCTTTAACCTTAACTTACATGGTTTAGATTGTGAGGCGAAGGATGGGAATAGGCTCTGTGGCATACGAAGAAAGTTGGTTAATTCACGCCTTTTGCTCCTTTGTTGACCATACCCATGAAAGTCAGAATTAAGTCAAAGGGTTTTAATTAACTATGGCTAACAATTAGAATCCAGAACTGATGACAGAACATGTTTCAAATAACGTCAGTAGGTACCAATTTACCATGATTTTTTTTTGACACCTACTTCCGAAATTAAATTTATTTTTACTTTGCTCTGTTTTTCCGGAAGTCTTTTGTTTTTGTTTTTATAAAAAGTTTTAAAAAGTTACTGGATTCATCGAACTACCGAAGAGGTCTGATAAGAGTAACACTGGCTAATTAGATTACCATTATTAATGCAATGACCACTTCAGGTAACGGCTATCCTGCGGCGTTTGATTTAGGCAAAAGGCATTTTCTTAGAATGTAACGCGTCTTACATCTTTCTGGAAAAGGTATCAACTGTAACTTTTTTACGTCCCACCTAATACAATTTTGTTGCATAATTATAATTTTATACCTAATGATGTTTTAAAAATGTTAATTAATTAATAATATCATTAATATTATTATACATAATTCTAATACATTTTTATCTTCGCAATATCTTCTCGTCCCAAATACCGCAATGTCTCAAGACGAAAGTCTTTGACCAGTGTGTGCTGCCAGTGATGACATATGGTACAGAAACGTGGTCGCTCACAATGGGCCTTATCAGAAGGCTTAAAGTCACCCAAAGGGCAATGGAGAGGGCTATGCTCGGAGTTTCCCTACGCGACGGAATCAGAAATGAAAAGATCCGCAGGAGAACCAAGGCAGCCGACATAGCCCGAAGAATGGCAGTGGGCAGGGCACATTGCTCGCGGCACAGATGGCCGATGGGGCCGAACCGTACCGGAAGACGTAGAGTGGAAAGACCTCCCATAAGGTGGACCGATGACCTTGTGAAGGCCGCGGGAATCCATTGGATGTGGGAAGCACAAGACCCGGTCGAAGTGGAAGAGCTTGGGGGAGGCCTATGTCGAGCAGTAGACGTCTTTCGGCTGAAATGATGATGATGATGATGAATATATTTTATAATAAATATTTTAAATGTGAAAGCTAAAGTTATGTTTATTACTCGCTCACGCAAAAACGGCCGAACGGATTTGTATGAAATTTGGCACACAGATACTCTATAACCTGGATCAAAACATACGTTACTTTTTATCCAGGTATTACGTTCCTGCGGAATAATTTCAGACGTCTACGTGGGCGAAGGCACTGGCAAAAACTAGTAGTATAAGATAACTAGCTTCCGCCCGCGGCTTCGCCCGCGTGGAAGTCGGAAATTATCCCTCAGGAACGTACTACCGGGATAAAAAGTATCCCATGTGTTAATCTAGATTATAATCTATCTGTGTGCCAAATTTCATCTAAATCCATTCAGTAGTTTTTGCGTGAAAGAGTAACAAACATCCATCCATCCATCCATACTTACAAACTTTCGCGTTTATAATATTAGTAGGATTTAGCTTCATTTAAGCACCTACTGACCGGGTGTACCTAATATTCTCAAGTCGTTAACTTCAACATACCGGAACGAAGAAATTCACACGTTATGGCTCATTTAGTTAAGAGAATGGATACGGTTTCGGATTGTTAAGGAAACTAACATCTGCGCGGCTGTTTCTTATAATTTCTTAGGTATAATAATATTATTGATGGCACGATGGCACCGATGGCACCCTTCAATTTGACATAAATGCATTTTAAGGTACAGAAAGGGTTGACGAAAGCTCCTTCCCCCTTATCTTTGTAATATCTTGGTACTACTTTTACAAAAACTCAATTTCGTACAAGGACAATGTACTTACCCAATATTCAACATTAATTAATTAATTTAAACCTAAATAATGATTGTTTCGTGAAATTAGATTTACGAAATAATAAGTACTACTAGTGAAAGTTGTTTCCATGTTTTTTCGTAAGTAACTAATGATAATTAGGTTTTATGTTCTGTAATTAAAATTATTGTTGCTCCAGTCAACAATCCAAGCGTTTGCAAATAAATCAGTCCTTACATTATAAAATTTGATAGTTGGTTAAGTGGCAATTACTCGTAAAACCAATCCAGAGAAATTGAGTCAATACAATATTACTGGCCAGTTCCATTACAAATCGGGGCGCTATAAAACAACCGTTTAAAAAAAAGAACCTCACTGTCTCAATATTAACATGAATTAAAGCGCTTTTAATTTCGGCCAGTATTTACTCATTCCCAAGACCCTTCTAAGAAATTGGCTTAAAAAGTCATTTCCTTTTTCAATATGGTCGTAGAAAAAAATCACACCCACCTGGTTAGGCGCGTGGCGGGCCCTTTCCGGTAGCTTCCCCTAGCTATAAATCGAACAATTTTAAAATACTTCAATAAAACAAGATACTACAGACAAAGAGGGACTCTTCTAAATGGTAGGGTTGTCAACTTTACCGGTTTATTTTCTTTATAATTTAATAAGGAGGCGCGTGTCGGATGTCCAATTGTGTGTGTTCAGGTACTGTGACGTAGTTATAACAAGTTTTTGTTGTTTTAAATAATATTGTACACCGGTGAATTATGTTTAAGTTACAAGGAACTGGTTGCCAGATGTTCATAAGTAACGCGTTTTCATAATTGCATCCACTTTCTTACGATTTCTATTGGAACGGAAATAAGAGCCAGTTTTGAAAATTGCCAAATAATAAGAACCGTTTAATGTCATTGTAAAAATATAATTGCCAATGTCCAAGCTCTGATTATAGATGTGGTGAGGCAAAAAAAAAAAACAAACCGAGGTTCTACTTTTCTGTACGGGAATCAGAAATGAATAGAAAAGAATAAAAGACAGTCATGTCGAAAAAAGTTTCTACCATTTCCAATCATCCAAAAGTTATATTGGAAGCAGTTGTTTAAGATACAGTTAAAAACTTTAAAGCCGTGTTTTGAAAACCAGAATTTCTCAGTAAAATAGAAAACCATAAAAAGTTCCGAGCAACCATATAAATTGCACCATAAACTAGAAAATTATATGGAGCATGCGCAACGCGTTATTTATTTTTTATTATTAAACTTATCGCAACTTGAACGATGAAACTTTTTATTTAACATCGGAAGAGCCGCAGAATCACGTCAGATTTAGAGCAAGATTTATTGCATTTAATTCAGAGCGTAAAAGGGTTTGAAAAACACGATGTTATTGTGATATGAAGAGCTCTTTTGTTGTCAATACCGTTTCTTTATTTACGATAATGCGCAATTTTCACGCGCCATTTATATTTTACTATCGGTTTATCGCGTTAGCTTAACTGCTCCTGCGCATTGTGTTCCAAAATTTAGTTTTGGATGTTAAAAAAGTTTATACTTACTTAGTATTTTAAAGTTTTGGATTTTTCTTCCGGTAGGTAAGTACAAATCTTGATCAGCACCGTAGAATAGCTGCCGTAGAATAGAAATCACTTGTCTACATTTCTCGGTACAAAACTGTCAACTGTCTACACGGAAACGTCATTTTTGTCTACTCTACCGTCGACAAAACGCTTCTCTACGGTTCTCGTGTTAAGCCTGCTGGAAATATGTCCAAGTAGGTAGGTATCTACTACTTATCTATACTTATATTATAAAGCTGAAGAATTTGTTTGGTTGATGGCGCTAATCTCAGTGACCACTGATTGGAATTAAAAAAGTAACTTTATAAGTACCTAGCTAAAGTACGTAATTCATCATCATCATTTCAATCAAAAGACGTCCACTGCTAGTCATAGGCCTCCACAAAACACTTCGATCTTTTTAGGGACTTTGTTGCGCCACTTCTTCCCAGCTAAGCACTAGGAAGAGGTGAAGGGCGGGCGTATTGGGGGACTGTCTTATGTAACTTTGACGTTCAAAAAGTGCTGATTCTCAGCCTCATTACACGGTTTATATTAGCTTCACTTGTATGTTTGTTTGTTTGTTTGTATGTAATCGACTCCTTAGAGCGCGATTTTGACCCACTTTAAACTGTCAGATTTCATTGAAACTTTGTAAACTTATCGAGGACCGATGACAATTCAATAATTTAAAAAAAAAATTGAGAAAAATAAAAAATAAATAAAAAATAACACGTTTTTGTAGTTAGCAGAACTAAAAAATAGAAAATAAATAATAGTTTAAAAAACTAAAAAACACGCTTTAAAAACCAAACTAAAAAGGAGAAAATAATTTAATTCAATTAAAAAGCGTGGGGTGCTTGACATTAAGTGATTATAAAAATACCTCAAAGAGCACCCCACGCTTTTAAATTGAATTAAATTATTTTCTCCTTTTTTAGTTTGGTTTTTATAACGTGTTTTTTAGTTTTTTAAACTATTATTTATTTTAATAAAATGTCGTTTGATTTTGATTGACCAGTTCTTGAATTTGGCTTTCAGCACTTAGGGTGAACTCATCTAACTTCGTGACAAAGGAATTTGAGTAATAAAATACCAATCAATTAGTAATTACTTTAATTCAGATTTAGCATGAGTTTTAATCAGTCTTTTACGAGGAATATAAGCACAATTAATCACATTTTTTTCTAGAAACCTAAGAGTTATACCAAATTTACTAAAGCAAGTCAACTTGCCTAATTCCGTGGTGACCTCTTTAAGTCCGTGATAACTACTACTTTAATTCTGATATAACGGAATTAGGCAAGTTAACTTTATTTAAGCTATATAAAATTAATATCATAGAATTAACATAGGAAAAAACAAAACAAACATAAAAAACAAGATAAACATTTTTAATATCTTCTGCAATTTGCTTTATTTTGGTAACTGTAAGACCAAAACCACGTTTTTGCATCTCAATAATGTAGGCCAGTAACTTTTGTTCTATTTCAACAACGTAACGTAAACGGCCTTCTGCGTCTTGCATCTTGATTATCCTCTCGTAGAGTTTTGTACCTACTTCGTCACATTCTCTTTTAACGTCGACCATGGAATCATATACTCCTTAGAAGCTCTGTGAACTGTCTTTGTTGAACTCAAAACATTTTCAACGGCGGTTTTGAGACCGAACTCCGAATACTTTCTGTTCTTCTTGTTGAGATCATCCAGCACCCTAATTGCGTAACTCACGATTAATCATAATTTGTTTCGTTTTGAAACAGATGGCTAAACCATTGCTTCATATGTTCGAAAAATGTGTGTGCTCAACAACGGAAATAACGCAATGAATATTGTTGAAATGTCAAAATGAAACCGATTATGATTAATCGCGTGTTACGCAATTAGGGTGCAGGGTATCTGAAAGTAAACAAGCAAATTATAATAATAAATACATACCTGCTTAGATTTTAGCGTCTGTTTAAATTTGCAGCTCGTATTAATAAAACAAATGCTTTGAAATTTGGTAATAAAACTACTCAAGTAATTACGTGCAAAGTCCAAAAAGTGTCACGCAATTCCGTGATAGCAAAATATATAATATTGGCTCAAAGTCGTCATTTTAATTAAGACAAGATAAAACTAATAAAATAACATCAATCTTGTCTACCAAACTCAAAATAAGTCAATACTTTCAGTTAAAACCACAAATAATCGTACATAACTACTATAATTCTGTGATATCACAGTGAGTTTTAGCGGTTGCGTGGTTTCTGTGCTATCTAGCACAGAAACCACGCAACCGCTAAAACTCTAATATTTTTGACGAACAAAATAAGCTCTAACACTAAAACGACGCGGAAATATGACGATTTTTTTACTGCCACATCGAGGGAATATCAATTACAATTCAAATTAATATAAAGAAGCTAAGAAATCGGTTAAATACTTACATAAATACAGCAAAGTTCGCCACCAATTCACAAACACTGCCGAAACCGGCGAGAGTTACGCGCGAACGCGGTCGTTGCGTGATTGAGTAGCAAACATCCAAACATCTAAATATCCAAACATCTAAACATACAAACTTTCACATTTTTATAATATTAGTAGAATAGTAGGATTAATATTAATTAATTAATATTATTATAGAAGGGTACTAAGAATAGGATACCATATGGAAGTGGCTTCTAGTCGACCCTTGGTGCAGTTGGATATCACCTTTTAGTAATATTAAATAAATAAATATATCAGTATTTCACATGGAGCGAATGTCATAGTCTAAATAATCGGACCACCTAAACCTGACGACAGTTTAGAGAAAACTAGGTTCCCAGGGCCTGATTAACCCTTAGGCTAATTAGGCTGCAGCCTAGGGCGCGAGGATCGGGGGGGCGCGCTGGAATCGTGTCTAGCATCATTCATTGCATCTACCCTACATATTTCAACTAGACCGGGACAAAACACTAAAACTAAATGCGCTTGAGAGTCCCTGATTTTAACAATAAATTTTGAAATTTTAAAAAGTGCGCCTTAAACAAACCCTGACTTGTTACTCGAATCGGTCGGTGGTCGAGCTTTCTTGGCTGTATTGAGCTTATATCTAAATTCGATCCTTTCATGGCTGAACATTTGGTGAGATTTGGACAAAAAGGCAGAGGTACTCCATCGTACTTGTCATCCTCTATAATCGACGAATTTATTTTACTTCTCGCTGACGAAGTTCGACTTTAGATCATAGGAGAAATAAAAAAAGCAAAATATTATTCGATTAGCATTGATTCTACTCCAGATATGTCACACACCGATCAGTTGACATTTATAATTCGTTATATTTTGCCTGGCGGCGAACCTGTCGAACGTTTTGTCACATTTTTACCCAATTGCGGTCATAAAGGTGAAGACATGGAGAAGGCTGTTCTTGCGACAGTTGATAAAACTTTGGAACTTGATATTAAAGACTATCGTGGCCAAAGTTATGATAATGCTAGCAATATGTCTGGTCAATACAAAGGTCTTCAGTCAAGAATTAAAGCTGTAAATCCATTGGGTACTTTTGTTCCTTGTGCAGCTCATTCTCTACAACTCGTGGGATCGGCTGCCCCGGAAAGTAGTGACGAGTCAGCTGCTTTTTTTACACTGGAACCACAACTATACAATTTTTTCGAGATGGCAAATTTTGTTATCCAAATTAGATGAAAAATCGACGGTACTAGAAAATCTATCGAAAACTCGATGGAGTGCGCGAGCAGATGCAAGCAAAGCCTTATCGTCCACAAGCGCCCAATATCTCCTATCTGACTCCGGGTGGATTTTACATAGTAGAGAATGTCAAGTAAGAACGACCTTCACCAATTTGATAACCAGGTGAAAATTATATTTTAATTAAAATTATAAAAAATTATATTGTTAAAATATAATTTTCACCTGATTATTAAATTGGTGAATGTCGTTCTTACTTGGGATCCTCTACTATGTAAAATCCACCCGGAGTCAGATAGGAGGTATTGGGCGCTTGTGGACGTTATGGCTACTCACTTACTACTTTTTAGGCCGTCCGTAACACACCTGGCGGGGGCGCGTCCTCATAATTAGCCTAGGGCGGTCAGAACTCTTGATCAGTCGCTGTAGGTTCCGTGTGGTGCCGGACGTAAAAGAATAGCAACATCCCATTTCTTCCCGTGGGTGTCGTAGAAGGCGAGTAAGGGACTTACTAGAGAATGGGCAGCAGCGTTCTCTATGCATTTGACCACCATACTGCGATCGCCAACCCGCCTGCCAAGCGTGGCGATTATGGAAATTCCCCCCTTTTGGGGGAGGCTTATGTCCAGCAGTGGACGTCTTTCGGCTGATATGATGATGATGAGTTTTTTTTTATGTGTGTAATTTTGTTTCATGGTATGTCAATGTGTAGGGAATGGCCCATCCACGGGCTAGCCTCAGCTAGCTATACTTAACCTTACAAATTTCAGCTTTAATTTCGCTTAAAAAACGTGTAACATAACAGGGTGTGGTTCTTACATAAACAATTTTTTAACAAACATTGTAACAATGTATGCAAATTGGATGAGCCCAATTTATTCATTAGATGCATGAGTGCGGTCTAAACAAGAAACAGCAAACATTATTTTGGATTCTAAACAACAGGGAGATGTTTTGCATAGAGTTTTTAATTAGTGGACCATACATGAACAATGGGGACTGAGATTAACAAAGGACTATACTCCATTTGAAATAAGATTAGACATTAAAACCAACCTTTTTTACAGTCCGTTCAACCGATTCTGACTTCTTTAACGTAGGCATAAGGATGGCATTAAAAGCAAAAAAATAGTTACAATATCAACTGTTTACTGCAGCTGCCATTTGTCATGTTGCGAACGCAATAGAAGTCAAAATTGGTTGTACGGACTGTCAAAAAGTTTTACTTAAATGTGTAATCTTATTTCAAATGGAGTATAGGTACTTATGACTCGAGGTACGTACCTAGTTTTTCTTTCTTTATCCTCGTTAATGTTTGAGAATGCCTACTTATTTAATGCATACCTACTTCTTTGCAGGGTTCGTAAAATCTCGATAGGATTTAATTAATAACTAGCTATTACCAGCGGCTTTGCCCGCGTGGAGTTCGGAAATTATAGCACGGGAACGTACTATGGGGTTAAAAAGTATCCTATGTGTTAATCTAGGTTACAAACTGTCTGTGTGCCAAATTTTATCCAAATCCGTTCAGCCGTTTTTTCGTGATTGAGTAACAAACATCCAAATATCCAAACATCTAAACATACAAACTTTCACATTTATATCTACCTATTATATAAAATGAATCGCTATTTCCCTAGGTCACGGTATCACACGTGAAAGGCTGGACCAATTTTGCTAATTCTTTTTTTGTTGTGTTTGTTATTGTCAGGAGAAGGTTCATATGAAAGAAAAAATTCAGAAAGTTGCGCGTAACATATGTATATAGGTATATACATAAAATGCGAATTTAATATTCATAGTTAAGACAGTACAACGTCTGTCGTCACTGCAATAGTGATAAAACAAAGTCCATCCGTGTCTGCCGTGTCTGTCTGTCTATCTCTCCGAACGCGAAAAACTACCGAACGGATTTTCATGCCGTGTTCACCAGTGTTACACAGAAACGGTGTAAGGTGAAGGCGCGGCGCAGGCGCAGCGTACGCAGTACATTTTGTATTAAAACGTTTAAAAGCGGCATCATGCCTGCATACAAAATGTACTGCGTACGCTGCGCCTGCGCCGCGCCTTCGCCTTACGCTGTTTCTGTGTAATTCACGCCTAATAATTCGTTAAGATTTGTGTAAATTGGCTAAAATTGGGATAATTCGTTAAGATTTGTGTAAATTGGCTAAAATATAACTATGATTGTTGAAGACGTCGGAAAAAATTTATACCGACTATACGATACAAAATTGTAGATAGGTATTATGAGTTGATAATGTTTTATTAATAGAACACTTTTGCGCTGCCGTTTTTTCAATAAACTCCTTTCCGATCCGAACCGTTTGCGGAATACTCCGACCGAAACAATACAATACAAATAAATGCTAAACCGAGCTCTGTTTGATTTGCCGGCGCACGTACTTCATTCACAAAAGGGGCTAGTTTTCGATGGCGGCACGGCGATAAAAAAAAAAGAATTTACAATTTTTTTTTTTCAAACATCAATAGATTTAGCGACCGCAGACAATAGAATTGTGTTCTGTTGGTTTTACCTGAGGCTTGAGTGTCCCGTACAGTTATACTAGTTTTTATTTATTTGCAAAGTTTTGTTATTCATGTTTCTAGGTTGTACAACATGTTTCCAATAACAGAAGCTGTAAGTAGAGTTTTGGATTTAAAAAAAAATAACTGGAATACCTAGTAGCTATGATGTGTTGCATTGCATTTGATAGATTTTCATCTTTATAACATAAGCATAAGGTTCAAGTTCAATTGGGAAAATTTGATAGTTTGGGGTAGCTTGATGTGCTGGCGTCTGTACAATGAGAAGTCAGCTTATACTAGAAATGTACCTTGATATGTCGCCGTGCGTATATCAGTGAGCGCGCGAAGTGTATCGCAAATTCCCGATATCGTGACAATGTAGCCGTGGGCATCATTGTCATAATAGGTACCACAAAGCTGGCATAAAAAAAAATACCCACTAAGTTTAATTGTTTAGGCATTGTAACAAAGCGAACTATAAAAGCTTGCTAAATACCCGTTTCACCGCATTGTTTGCTTGACAAACACAGCATGATGCTTCACAAACACACAGCTTATAATTACAAAATATGTAACACTTTTCTATTACAAAGAGTGTTAAAAAACCTCCACCTGTAATGCAAATGAGGACAAATTAATAAAGACTTTTAATTTAGGGGTATTTTTTTCTCACAATCTAAACAAAAGTTTGTAAGTTGCCTGTAAGGGTTTTTTGCCTTTTGTTTAACACTTATTTTACGTGGAACGAATAAAAGGTCATGGAATAATTAGCGAATCCAAACTTATTCTTTCACTAATGTTGGTTGTATTAATCGGTACCTACTTCATTAATGAAAGGTACCCCCATTTGACTTTTAAAGTAACTAGTCGCATATGTCATCTTACTAATATTATAAAATGTGAAAGTTTGTAGTACCTATGTTTTGATGTTTGTTACTCAATAACGCATAAACGGCTGAACGGATTTGGCTGAAATTTGGCATACAAATCGTTTGTAACCTGGATTAACAAATATGATACTTTTTGTCCCGGCATTACGTTCCCGTTGGATAATTTCCGAACTCCATGCGGTCAAAGCAGCTGGAAAAAACTAGTAAATAATCAATTTTTCACTTCTCATGCTCTAAAAGTACGCCAATATAGCCCTACGGAGCGGGACTAAAGTTACCACTTTAGTCTCTAGGGAGTGAAAAGTAATTCGTTTTTTAATTTCCTTCATGTGACAGACAAACTCAAACAGCCAGTAAATATAC
This sequence comes from Antitype chi, assembly GCA_947359405.1. Taxonomy (NCBI): domain Eukaryota; kingdom Metazoa; phylum Arthropoda; class Insecta; order Lepidoptera; family Noctuidae; genus Antitype; species Antitype chi. The sequence goes on from OX375826.1 coordinate 9,659,266, forward strand.
TATTATCTGTGGAGTGTGGACCATCTTCATTGCGAAAATGTTGAGAGTTTTAGTTCCATGGTTTTTCCGCAAAGAAGGTGTTGCCATGTGTTTTAAATTGTTAATCTGTGACTGGTTTAGAAGAAAAAACTGACCGCGAAAATTTCAGATTTTTTGTCGAATGTAAATTTGATCGGTTTTAAATAAATTTAGTGACAGTGAAGAGTTTGACGACGAGCTAAGAGCAAAAGACATAACAGATATTGTGATTTTTATTTTATTAAGCAATATTTATTAAGTAAATGTTTTTGTACTACTGGTATATTATGGCTTCGTTTAGTCCCTCGAAATAAAATATACTATAATTACATTTCATTTTTTGGACCATACAAAACAATACAGCACTGATTTCGTAGCCCTCGTGAACAGCTTTTTCTGCACCCTAATTTTCAAAAGTATAGTGTAAATTATTAATACTTAAAATAAAATAATACCATACCCAATCAATACTCAACCCTTCATTGAATCTATTATAATGTAAATTATTAAACACAAAAATAATACTTTTGACTTTGACACTAGCTGTCAGTCACTGACAACAACAAATGTCATCATAATGCAAATCAGCTTTTTTATTAGAAAAAGATGCGCCGACTCGGCATTGTTATGCCAATTGCGTCCCCGTGCGGCACCAAATGACAATGATAATGAACGTCGAGCCCACAAATGTTTGTGTTATTTCTACGTTATGGCACTATTACTCATGTACTACCAAAACAATTGCATTTAGGTGAATATTTTTGTATGCAAACTTACCATCTACCTAATTTTGATTATTTTTATTTTTCATCGAGTGTCACCTGTCTGCCTTAGGTATTAGGAGCAAAAGGGGTTTTTTTTTAATTTTTTATTAAGTATTTAAAACTGGTTTTAGATAGCAACATCAACAATAAAAATCAAATAGAAAAGGTGTAATCACTGGCATTATTCAGGTACTCTCAAGAATAATATGGATATATGGATGCCAATCGGCAATATTATCAAACGCAGGTGTCAGTTACAAATCATTTTATAATTATTTCGCAAATAATAATACTTGCGTGACAACCCTACTGTTTTCGCCGAACTGTTCCGAAATACGTCGAAAGGTCGACAGAGGGCGCGCGCGCATTGTCACCGCGCATGATAGATTGCTGTCATATTCAAAGTATCACCTATAGATATGTAAATGATCTTCCCGACGCTCTCGTTTATTTAGACACAATTATCATGTCCTAATAGAATTTCTACCGATAATTTTTGCAGAGTATGAGTTTATCAATTTCGGTATCATAATCACATTGTAGTTTTAACAATAAATAGATAACAAAGAACCGGTTGATTGACATGTATCTCCCTTCGCTCGGTGATTGATAAATAACTGATCGATTACCAAAAGGGTTGGCAGCTAAGCTTTTTAATGGTTAATAAATAATGAGCAAATATGACTTAATCCACCAGTGTGCGTACTGCATACCTACCTATAGAGGTATGAGGACTTAAGTTTCGTTAATAGCTGCAATTCCGCCATGGCTTTGTTTGCTGTGCTGTTTGTTAGTTTGTTTGTTACCTACCTATGATTAAAAAATTATAGTTTATTTATTTATGATGATGAATGCCAAATCTGTTACGTCACATAGAGGCTGAAAAATTCATACATCTTCGATAGTCTAGTTTGTACACAAAATTCACTTGGTTCAACAATGATGGCAACTGATAACGCAAGAAAATAACCCATACAGGAAAATAAAGTATTTCCAGACATGAACAGAATTGCTGTTATTTACTATACATTTAATTACTTAGCAACACTAATAGTAGATAGTACACAACGTAGTAAGTAACTCTAATCGTTTAAGTTCATATTCGTCGTAATTACTTATCAACATTATGTTAATAGACGACCAGCATTCCAAATAACACGCATCGTAAAGCACGTTGTCCCAAAATAAATCTTCACTTCTCATATCTCCAACGCATTCAAAATATTGTCCCAGTCGATCTCCGCCCAGGCGCTAGCGAGCCCCGCTCAAACGTCACAACTTTTTACCAACCCAGCAAAAGAAGGGTTAAAACACAATGGTCGAATCACGTTACATTTTTTTTTCGATAGTTGGTCTTTTTCAAACCAGTGGGCCGGTGTTAGACTGACACCATTCAACCAATGATTGATGGAACTAATTAATTTTGTCGAACGCGTGTTTGTCAATGAACTTGGATACTTGAATTCGAAATTTTTACCTCCATTGTAATGATTACAAAAGGGTGAGTTCTCATTTTAATTTCGAACCTTTTTTACGGGACGCATGTTCGGATCTGCAATACAATAAATTGTATTATCTATGAAATGTCGGGTTGTGACTGATTTGAAATTAAAATCACATCGTGTATAACGGGAATTCGTATCGGATGCCCATTTGGTATGGATGCTGCATTCGTTAGTGTCCTGAATTTTTAATGATTTTCGGCACACGTACGCGTATGCAGCAATAATTAAGTGGTCGCTGGGAAACGTCAGTCTCTAAAGTACCAAAACTCTGCTAACAGTCACTTCACACGGTCAAAGGCCTCAATTTACATCGTTTGCAGTTTATCGTACACTGTGTAAAAAATACATCTATATTTTTCACAAAGCGGACTACACACTAGTCGCTACAGCGTAAATTGCGAAATGTCGACCACAGTGTCGCGTAGCTTTGTTAGTGGCCGTTTTGAAGTACACACACGTTTGGCTCAGTTCTCGGCGCACTGTGCAACAACAGAGCTAGAATCAAATTCAAAATATTGCTGTGTATATCCTGTGTATGTTGCTGGAAAACATGCATTAAGAACGCTCTAGTGATGCCAATTTACAACCATCCTGATTGTACACTACATTGGTGCAATGGATGAAGTTTTACAATTTTATTTCAATATCTATGCAAACGTCATAGGCAACCATTTTGTTTTGTTACTTGTTTTAAAATTTATATAATTTTTCTATTAGTTCGCTGTACCAGTAGTTTCATAATTATTGTTTAATGCACCGGGTGACGTCATTACGTCAAAGCCGGCTATCCCTGAAAACCAGCGCTGGGGCTCTGTCTTGCATAGGGTCGCAGCATAATGCTGAGTGATAGCCGTTTTGCGTGGATGTGAAGCATGTTTCCCTCAACCTTTTCTTATTTTTTTGTGTTCCTTATCTTTTTGCGTCATGTTTACCGCAAATAAACGTTTTTCTTTCTTTCTTTCTTTTAAGTAAAATATCGATACTTTAGCTTCTTATAGAGAAATTCCACCATTTCCACGTTACTGTAGGTAATCTTGTGGCTAAAGAATAACAGCCGTACGGTTTGGTGCCGCGGTTGGTCCATGGAGGGATGACCATCTTTTCATACCAAGACCTCTCCGTGCCTCGAAAAGCACGTTATGCCCTCGGTCCCGGCTGTCATTCGTAGATCACAGTCTTTAAGAGTCGTCAGAAGCCCGAAAATCTGACAACCAGTATTACCAAGGGGTTGTCTTATTACGTTATTACCCAATAACTGGGTTGTGGAGATGAAATAGGCAGTCGTTCCATGTAAAATGATGATATTCAGCTGTATCCAGTGACAATAGAATACGACCCCAACATTGCAGTAGTAGGTAATCTTGTTGCGATACATTTATAAATCATCATCATGTAAGAATTTATCATCAACCCTCGTCCTTATGGCAGTTTATGTGGCTTCACGGCCCTAGCCGCCACAGGAAATGCCCTGGGCGTCGGGAATCCCAGGCTGATTCCCAGCCACCGCAGGCGCGGGCTTGCGGACGGCGAGTAATGGGTAGCTCGCTGTCCGGTAAGAACCAAGCCCGAGTCAACGGCGCGTTGTAATCCACGCGCGCCTTAAAGAGATGTCAGTCACCAACTGGTGGGGTCCGCAAGGGCCGACGCCTGACAGGGGTGCGGGTTGTTCGAAAGAGATACCGTGGCCCCTGGCACAAAGGCAACTGAATGAACACGGGTGGGTTTACGTCAGTAAAAGTCTGACACGCCCTCCTGCTCCACCCAGAGCGGGAGAAGTTATTTGAGGATTTCCCACGCTCAAAAAAAGAGAACACCCTCGTCCTTATGACACAAGTATCTACAATTAAATAGAATTCTAAATATTCGCCTCCCTGTAGCTAATTCTATGGTAAAAGTTATTTCCGAATGGCCTAATTAAAGCGACACTGAAAACTGAAAACTCTGAGCTCTGTTCACTGGCTCGGCGACCTCGTTACCTTGACTTTGATCTTTAGAGGGAAGCAAACGAAAGTGCTTAATTTTAAGTAGCTTCGAGGTTAGCCGTGCGTGAGCAAAGTGACTTAATTTGTCGTTGAGAAGGTATTGACTTAGTCAAGATGAGAAAAGTAGAGGATGTAATTTTGGACGATTTTATCAAACTTTGTGAAGATAAGAAGGCAGCAGTTAATCATTTGCCTGTAGTAAACAACGAAGACAAGCAACCTAATTTCGTATCTTCTTTCAATCCAATTCTAGAGATTTCCATTGCTTTAGACGTTTGAAAAATTCGTCTACTCAACAATTTAAGTAACGCAATGAACGTAGTGAACTGTAAAAAATTCAACGTATTGCGATTAATTTATTAGAGAATGGGATACGATTGCAGGAAGAAAAATACATATTTGTAGTGCAACAGAAAAATATATTAATTGGACAAAAGTTACAACGGTTGCTAGGACACACCAAGCAGTAGACAAGATGTAGTTTATATTAAACATATAGGTTTGCAACCTCTAACACCGCCCCTTAAACATATCTTGTCAACATACATCGGTAGCCAAACCTAACTCGTTTACAAAATACTTATGTTTCTCTACCGACAAAGGTTTAGTTAAGACATCCGCCGTCATTTTGGACGTTGGCATGTAATTTAATTTTACTGCTCCATTGCTGACCGCCTCCCGGACGAAATGATGACGTATGTCTATATGTTTTGACCTACCATGAAACATACTACTTTCAGTCAATTTCAAGGCTGACTGATTATCATTTAAAATAATTATTTCAACGTTGTTACCTATACATTCGTGCAAGAAAGTTTTTATAAACAGTGCTTCTTTACAAGCATCGGAGAGCGACATGTACTCCGCCTCAGTACTCGATAATGCAACGGTACGCTGTTTCCTACTTTCCCAACAAGTAATAGAATTCCCAATTTTGAAAACATATCCCGTATAAGAACGTCTATCAATTTCATTAGAAGCCCAGTCTGCATCAGCAAAACCCGTCACAGATAAGCCAGTTTTCTTGTAGGTAATGCAGTAATCTACTGTACCTTTAAGATAACGTAACACGCGTTTAGCTGCTTTCCAGTGGACATCGGAAAAACAGTTATTGAATTGGCTTAATACGCTTACAGCGTGACATATATCAGGGCGCGAACAGACCGCTACATACATAAGACAACCGATAAGTTCTCGATACTCCAAACTGTCATCCTTTTCTTCAGCTTTGTTCAATTTTTGGCACTGCATTGGAGTTTCAACAGATTTGCAGTCTTGCATTTTGTATTTCTCTAATATCTTTTTAATATAGGCACTTTGATCTAGAGTGATCTTGCCATTCTCTTTCCTGATTCTTAATCCAAGAATTCTTTCTACAGGACCAAGATCTTTCATCACGAATTCTTTCATCAGCAATGATTTAGTTTTACTTTTTTCCGCATTACAATTGCTAAAAATTAGTAAATCATCAACATACAATGCGATAATCACAAACTTGTCGCCATTTCGCTTTATGTATACACATGGTTCAGAGACCAATCTCTTAAACTTGAGTTTGTTGACAAGAATATGATTGATCTTTTCATTCCATGATTTAGGCGCTTGTTTTAAACCATACACAGCTTTGTGTAGTCGATACACCTTATTATTGCCTCTACCTTTTTCAAAACCTTCTGGTATTTCCATGAAAATGGTTTCTTTTAAATCACCGTTTAGAAAGGCTGTTTTTACGTCCATGTGGTCAATCTCCATGTCGTACTCTATAGCCAAAGCTAATAACATTCTTATGGTTTCGTATCTTACTACAGGTGAAAAAGTTTCAAAATAATCCACTCCATACTTTTGTGTAAATCCTTTTGCCACTAGACGTGCTTTGTATTGTAATAGTTCACCGTTAAGCCCTTTTTTCTTCTTAAATATCCATTTGGTCTTTATTGGCTTTACACCTTTCGGCAAATCGGTTAAGGTAAAGCACTTATTGTCCAAAAAGGACTGATACTCGTCTTTCATAGCAGCTCGCCACTGTATGGCTTCAGGACTATTCAACGCTTCTTTAACTGTTCTTGGATCATCACTGCCACACGCTTCCCCCGTCAAAAAACCACACAGGAAGAAGTTCTCATCAGCTTCCACGTATTCTGCTCTCGAGTCATCTGTCTCAAATGAAACGTCTGGAACATAAGTAGCATCTGAGTGATGATCTGTGACCAAGCTACTGGTCGAAGCCTCGCTATCATTAGCATCATCAGAAGTTTGTTCTGACTCTGTTCTATTCTCGGATACACAAGGAGTTTTAAGTTCTATAATCATATCTGATTCTACTTTAGTGAAGTTCAGATGCTTGAGGAATTGATTCTCAATGAACTTAACATTTCTCGCTATTGTTAGCTTATAGCTCTTAACATCCAATAGCCTGTATCCTTTTGTGTTCTCACAATATCCCGCGAATATGTAAGGTTTAGATTTGCGATCCAGTTTATTACGTTTATTTTGTACAGCGTAAGCTAAACAACCAAACACACGTAAGTTATCTAAATTTACCTTATGTCCAGTGTAAATTTCTTCTGGAGTTGCACCCATAACTGCCTTTGTAGGTGAGCGATTTTTAATGTACACCGCAGTGTTCGCAGCCTCAGCCCAGAACCGTTGATCCAAACCTGCTTCCAGAAGCATACAGCGCACCGCCTCCATAATTGTTCGGTTCGCGCGTTCGGCAACTGCATTTTGCTGTGGACAGTGAGGAACAGTAGTATGATGCCGGATTCCAACCTTACTCAAATACTGCTTAAATCTCGTATTGATGTACTCGCCACCATTATCGCTTCTCAGGATTTTAATCTTTTTACTAGTCTCGTTCTCTACAAGAGCTTTAAAAATCAAAAAATACTCAAAAACTTTGTCTTTCGATTCTATTGAATAACAAAATGTCTTCCTGGAAAAATCGTCAATAAATGTTAGCAAATATCTTGCACCGCCTATAGATTTCACTGGCATAGGACCGCACACGTCTGTGTGAACCAGTCCCAACACCTCACTTGCACGTGAAAAAGATTTCTTAGGTAAAGGTAAATTAGTAACCTTACCTTCAATACAAGCGATACATTGCTCGAATGTGGATACATCATAGTCGATACCAGCCGCCATACCACTCTTGAGTAAGTTCATGCTGCGACTATTCAGATGTCCAAGCCGACGATGCCATAAACCCTGAGATTGAACCTCTACCTGGGTACTTAAAGAAACGCTTACTGGCATACTGTGTTCACGCGAAACAGAATTTATAGACGCATCCCCGGTTTCTAATTTATAAAGACCGCATGCATCCCGTTTTGCTACAGCTACTACCTTTCCATTTTCGTAAATTTTACAAAAATTCGATATAAATTTTACTTCAAAACATTTTTGTGTCAAAATACTGACAGATAATAGATTACATGACAAGTTCGGTATAAAAACTACATTACTGACAGTTATCCATTGGTTTTGTAAAAAGAGTTTCACATTACCACGACCCGATGTAAAAAGTTTTTCACCATTGGCAACGCTAATTTCTTTTGGCGTATCACACACAAAATCATGTAAAATGTCTCTATTATTGGTCATGTGGCAAGTTGCACCACTATCGACGTACCACACATCTCGATCCAGCTTTACCGTCAGAGCCGACAACATAGTCGTCCTACCAGGAGTTTTCTGAACCTTCTTCTCTTCTTTCTCCTCTTGACAACTGGAACTAGATGGCCTATCCTTATGCGGAGCTTTCTGTCTGCAATCTCTAGCGTAATGACCTAATTTTTTGCATCGAAAGCACTTGGGTCGCTTCGAGATCGAAGTCGAAGTCGTTAGGGCATTCTGTTCCATACCTTCTGCATCACCTCGTCTCTGTGTCTCCTGGAGTAGTTTAGTTTTCACCAGTTCACTTGAGAGAGAAAGGCTACTATGTTCTAAAGTCATAATGAGTGGGTCAAAGTGCTTGGGGAGCCCACTAAGCATTATTATAGCAACGAACTCGTCTTCCAGAGAAGCATTTATGTCTTGCAGTTGTTGGGCTGTATCTAGAATTTTTGTAACATACGCCTCCATACTCTCAAACTGCTCTAATTTTAAGCTAAATATCAATCTGAGAAGACCTAATCTTCTACACAGACCTTTGTCCTCGAACGAATTCTGTAAATTCTTCCAGGCGTCAAACGCAGTATTGCAATTCCTGACAACGGAGTAAACAGATGGCTGAACACTGAGGCAGATTCGTGCTAGCGCTTTTTCCTGTTTCTTCTTGTCTTCGCATTCCGGTTTATTTTTATTATCAACCTCGTTGACACATCCAAACAAGTCTTCATGAATAAGCAACATCTTCATTTCAAATTTCCAGGTGGTGTAATTATTCACCCCGGAGAGTTTTTCAATTGCGATGGATTGGTTACTCATTTTCGCGATAATTTTACTTGATACTATAATTAATTATATCATACGCGTTTTAACCACGCTCTGCTACCATATTAGAGAATGGGATACGATTGCAGGAAGAAAAATACATATTTGTAGTGCAACAGAAAAATATATTAATTGGACAAAAGTTACAACGGTTGCTAGGACACACCAAGCAGTAGACAAGATGTAGTTTATATTAAACATATAGGTTTGCAACCTCTAACATAATTTTCATTTTGTGTAACGCAATTACTCCGCAGACCCCTCCTCCGACTGATTATAATATGGAAGTTACAAACATTGATAATCTAAAGCACGGCACCCTCGTATCGTAACACACTATCAATCAGAATATTTTTGAAGAATATTGTTAATCCATTGTTTCATGTTCGAAAAATTTGTCTGTTCAAACAACGTAAATAACGCAATGAATGTTGTTGAACTGTCAAAATGAGAACCATTCCTACTAATATGCATTTACGCAATTATCCCACAATAGACGAGACTGAATAAATAGAGAGTACTTAGTAACCTACTATAGAAGCCTTTATCATGTCATCCACTTCATTTATTTATATACTGCCGACAGAAAATCTTTTACTACGTATCATAGGATCATATCTATTTTAGATTCTACCATCATTAATTACCCCTGTTGTTCAACCTCTATTTTACAGTTCATTTCCATTTTTCTATCGATTAGCAGGGGTGACATGATCATCTGTGTAACACCTTGAATTAAATAGAAGGTCAGTTACTACGTCTAAGATATTTTTAGCCGACTATATATAAAATAGGTCAACAATCTAGACTTTTTGTGCTTTTAATAGAACTGAGGTTACACATTCTATCATCACTAGCTAAAACATTCTAAATATATTTGAATGTCTTTTAGTTTTATCTACAAAAAGTTTTAATTTTCTTTCCTCTTTTGTTTTAAGCCAATTTGACGGCGCTTTTGGTTATGATCGGATTTTAAACTATGAAACCTAGAGAGAGAGTCATCCATCTAGCATGCGTAAGTTACGTATATCCCAAAAAATAGTCTATAAGTCACAATATCATCTACTTAGCTCATTTCTTTTGAACCCCTGTGAAGCCTATCCGCTCCATAATTATGATTATAATGACGTAGTTCAACCAAATGGGTCACAAAACTGATTAGTTGTCATAACGCTCTAAAGTAAGGTTCGTTTGTGCGCCGCGCGTGACTTTCCGCTTCGTTACGTCTGACTCTTGTTCTGATTTAATTAAACGGTAACGAATTTTTCAAAATTTCTTAATTATTTCCGTCCAAAAAAGCTCTTTTTTATCATTTTATCATTCTCCCTTTTATTATCTTTTCGCGTTGTTCGGACTTTGGAGTGCCTGTTAGGTACATTTCTTATAAATTGTGTCATATTTTTGTGTGATGTTTTTAGTCGTAAATTGTATCAAGTTGCTCGCAAACAGAACACCATGATTTATTTTAATTGTCTCATTCATTATTCTAATAATAATTTATAACGGGGAAAATTATAAATACGGATTTAAGAAAAAAAGTTTTATTGCCTTCTCTGTACCCACTCTTTAAGGGAAGTGTTATAATATGAAAAACGACCCATTTCTCTTAAGAAATTAAGAAAGCACCTCAACTTTATTACTCTAGCTAAAGCATTATTTATGAGGCTAAAAAAACATTAGGTAAGTACAGTTATTTCACATTTTCGTTACTAATATAATTGAGAAAAAAAATCAGTTTTTATGGCTATGCCAAATCAAAGAAAGAATCGTAACACTTTATAGTCCAACTTATAATAATGGTGTTGGTTCAACCAGTTTTGGTGTTATTCAATCCATTTCGGATATTATAAACATTCGTATAGTATCGTAGAAGAGGTAGAAATGGCCATCCGGTCACTTTAGACAGAATCAAAGGCAACATTTAATGTATTATTATTTTATTACCCTCATTCTAATCCCGGAAGCAGATGTAGAAATTTTATAACTTGTAGTGAATTAAAATAAAAAAAACAATTGCAGTAAGATTATCACTTCTTCGTAACTAAAAATCTTAAAACATAGAAAGACATAAAAGGTAACTAAGCAATAGTTATAAAACGTTCACAAACATTAATCTCCAGTACAGAAATTCAAGGAATATTTAGTCCTAGGGAGAAATTCAATTTAAAGCTATCGATAAACTGTCCAGTGCGACCCACCACTAAAAATGCATTACTGAATACCTACTGGCAGTTTCAGGTCAATTTTACTTGACGTAAAGGTATTTTCTTAGCATTTTTATGGGACTTTTATAGGATACTAGCTTTTGGCAGCAGCTTCGTCCGCGTGCAGATCAAAAATTATCCCACGGGAACATACTATTGGGATAAAATGGATCCTATATGTTATTCCAGGTTACAAACTATCTGTGTGCCAAATTTCATCCAAATCCGTTCAGCCGTATTTTGCGTGATTGAGTAACAAACATCCAAACTTTCACATTTATAATATTACTAGCTAAAGCTGCGACTTCGTCCGCGTAGAAGTCGAAAATGGTTCTAATAGGATTTTGAATTCGTTTTTTACGTTATTAAAATAAAGTAATAAATGTAAGCGCTTTCTAGCTGACACAACTATGTTAGGTGTGCTTCTACCGAGTTATGACAACCTAGTACCTACTTCGAAGGCATAAAGTGTTTTCTAGCTGACACAGCTACCTAGTATGTTAGGTGTGCTCCTACCGAGTTATGACAGCCTAGTACTTCGACTGTATAAAGCGTTTTCTAGCTGACACAATTACCTTTATTAGGCACACCTCGGTAGGAACACATTCCTACCGAGTTATGACAACCTGGTACTTCGATGGCATATACAGGTTGAAATTGAAAACATGCGACAAACCGTAATGGGAGATTGTACTCATCATTATGAACAACTTTTACTAAGGGACCAATGATGCAATCGCAAAAAAAAAAACAGCTGTTCCCTACATTTTGACGAGTTATGCGAACATAAATGTAGGGAACAGATGTTTTTTTTTTTCGCGATTGCATCATTGGTCCCTTAGTAAAAGTTGTTCATAATGATGAGTACAATCTCCCATTACGGTTTGTCGCATGTTTTCAATTTCAACCTGTATAACGCTTTCTAGCTGAACTACCTAGTTATGACAAACTGGTACTTCGAACGCATAAACTGTTTTCTAGATGTCACACCTATTTTTAACCGACTTCAAAAAGGAGGAGGTTATCAATTCGTCCGAACTTTTTTTGTTTTTTTTTTAATTTTTTTTTTATGTATGTTCCCCGATTACTCAAAGATGGCTGGACCGATTTAGATTTTGTTTTTTTTGTTTGAAAGGGTATACTTCCCAGGTGGTCCCATGATCATCAAGTTAGGATCTGATGATGGAATCTTGGAGAAATAGAGAGAACTCTTCAAATTTTATAGGCACACGAAGTGATTTAAGTATTTTTTGGAAGAGTACTTTCTCGTAATGGTCTCATTTCAATTTGGTGAAGATTTGATGAGGAACTTTGGAGATAGGCAACGGAACTCCTCAATAAATGATAGCAAATGGGCTGGGATTGCTGAAATCTCATCTCTATCTATTGCTTACACCAGTTCATAACATAACATCACGCCTGTATGCTGTGAAGGGGTAAGCACATGTGAACCACTAAAAAGTGAAAAATAAAAACTTTTTTTAAAAAAAAACAACCGACTTCCAAAAAACACTACAAAGTGAAAAATAACTTTAATTTCGGAAGGCGGTGACAAAAAATTCAAATACAGCTCCAAAGACACCGGCTTCCGAAATTGAAGTTATTTTTCACTTTGTAGTGTTTTTTTGGAAGTCGGTTGTTTTTTTTTTGAAAAAAGTTTTGCTACTTTGGGTTACATTATTGCATTTTTCTGAAGCATCTAATTTAAAAAACAAAAAAAATATCCTATGTTACTTCTTGATAGTTTAGCTTTCTATTGGTGAAAAAATGGTCAAAATCGGTCCAGTAGTTTCGGAGCCTATTCGACGCAAACAAACAAATAAAAAAATCTTTCCTCTTTATAAAAAGAAAGTTCAAAAAAAAAAAAAAAAGAAAAAAAAAAAGATAAATTATGTTAGAACAAATTACCTACATATAAATGCCAATTTTCATCAGGTTGACTTGGTGTAGAGTTCACTGGGAACATACATCATGACACTGGATTTTTATATAAGTGGTAATAGAGGTGTACAAAGCGATGCCGCAAATCAAACTCAAACTCAAAGCATTTATTTCAAATAAACCAATTAAAGGCACTTTTGAATTGTCAAGTACTACAGGAAGCTGTAACTAAACACATAAATAAAGCCTGGACACAGAACACTGTACCTGACACGTGGTTTCAGACAGTACAGGTCCCAATTCCAACAAAATAAATCTGAAAGTCGCAAACCATTTTCGCCCCATAACGATTTGTAGCACGGGCGGAATTACGGAATTTACGCCTCATACTTACTAAAAAAACTAGACTATACAACAACGGAGCTGGGTAATTACCAAGCAGCGTTCCTAAACAATAGATCAACAGATGGCCACATTTTTACGCTCAAAAGGGTTCTAGACGAGGAATGGCGCGCAGGTAAACGAATTTACGTACTGCCGTGCCCTCGACATAGAAAAAGCCTTTGACAACGTTGATTTCAAGGCATTAAGAGATATATTTCTGGAACGAACCAACAAATCGATGACCAACAGGATAATCAAGGCATGCTTGAGTGAAAGAACATGCATCAAATGGTGCGGTCAGCAAAGCAGTTGGATTGTCAAAGGAAAAGGACCAAGTCCTGAGAACCCTCAAAGACGAAATCCATTTAATCAAACTAGATCAGGACGGCAAAATTTCACTACCCCTGGTATTATCATTTGCGGACGACCTTATCCTCATTACAGATTATCTAGAAGGACTTGAGCGCATCTTATACCACATTAAACCCTTACTAAATAGCGTAGGCCTTCAAATAAACGAAACAAAAACAAAAATTCTAATTAGAGATCCCATTACATCACAACAAAAGACCAACGTGATCCTCAACGGAATAAGTATAACAACAGTGGCCGTAATCAAATACCTAGGCACATACATAACATCCGCATTAAGCAGAAAAAGCACAATTAGAAAACGATACCAACAGGCCACGAGAAACGCCAAATAATTACCGCCATTCATACTAAACTCAAAGATGGACTGGAAGTTAGCTAGACTTATGTACCGAATGGTTATCGTACCTTGTATGATAAATGGCTCAAAAGAAGGCGAAAAGATCAAGACTCCGAAGATATGAACGAGTTATCCTGAGAGACTTGATTAACAACGCCAGGAATAAACCAAGAACTAAGAAAATGCACCAAATCATAGACGCAAAAACCGTAACAAAACGTATCGAGAACCACAGGATGTGCTACTTAGCACACGTCTTCAGACGGGATAAACCACACCTATTACATGCAACAATGCAGTAAAAGGCGAAATCTAAGAAGGTCGGACGACCTATTTACTCATGGAACGATAACCTAAAATAGGACATGAAATACTTCGACATGGAAATCACGTTTTGGAAGGACATGGCTGGAGACAGAAACAAGATCAAGAAAGCGGCTAGCGATATCTACAAAAAATCAGAAACTGATAGCAACAAGAACTCAGAAGACGACTATGAAAACAACAACACAGCACATAACGAAGCAACGGCACAGAAAAGAGCTAAGAAAACACTTGAACCTATCCAAAAAGCTCGACCTGAATCAACATGCCGGTGACGTCGTGAAAAGATGTCCTCCTATAAATAAATACCACCCGTCTCTCCAGTAGTCCAATGCTTACTCAAGAACGCATATCCGGTAGGCTCGCAATCCTTTCCTATCCTAAGGGCACGTCTACCTGACCATTACCGCGCTCCCCAGTCTACTTCTTGATATGCAATGGCCTCTGTAACACCATGAAGCATGAGGCTCCAGAGCCTAGTGCGAATCTTGGGGTTGATTCCTTAAACAAGTCTGGTCAAGCCATGCTGGGATCGGTGCATTACATTACATATATTAAATTACATTACATTACATAAGGATAATTATGGTTCGAGGTGGCCTTGCACAAGTCCGAGGCCATGTGTTTTCATGGTCCTCGGAATGCGCCACCGGCGGGTTCCTAGATAACGGCAGGAGGGGTTCGCATCGGCGTCGAGTCGACGATGAAGTACTTGGGACTCGTCCTCGACAGCCGGTGGAACTTCGCGGAGCATTTCCGACGTTTGGCCCCCAGACTGGAGCGGGCCGGGGCTGCCTTGAAGCGGCTCCTGCCCAATCTAGGGGGGCCAAACGCCTCCTGCCGGAGGCTCTACGCGGGGATCGTGTGGTCCATGGCCCTATACGGGGCGCCGGTGTGGGCGCTTACATTGAGGCGCCAACCAGCCCGAAGGCTGAAGGCGTCCCATAGGGTCATGGCAATCAGGATGATCCGGGGATACCGCACGATCTCAGGTGAGGCGGCGGGCCTCCTTGCCGGATTACCGCCATGGGATCTGGAGGCAAAGGTCCTCGCGCACATCTGGGAGTGGCGCGAGGAGGCCAAACGCCGGGGCGTTACTCCGCTGCCGCGAGAAATCGAGGTGCAGCGGACAGACCTCCTTCTGCGAAGCAGTAATGCTCGCGAAGAGGGAGGCGGCGCACGTGAGGGAGAGGCAGTATATGCGCCCTCACGGCCGTAGTCGCCGCGGGAGACGCCCTGGGCGTCGGGAATCCCAGGCTGATTCCCGGCCACCGTAGGCGCGGGCTTGCGGACGGCGAGTAATGGGTAGCTCGCTGTCCGGTAAGGACCAAGCCCGGGTCGACGGCGCGTTGTGTTCCACGCGCGCCTCAAAGAGATGTCAGCACCAAATGGGGGGGTCCGCAAGGGCCGATGCCTGCTAGGGGTGCGGGTTGTTCGAAAGAGATACCGCGGCCCCTAGCACACAGGCAACTGAGGGAACACGGGTGGGTTTTAGTCAGTAAAAGTCTGACACGCCCTCCCGCTCCACCCAGAGCGGGAGAAGTTATTTGATGATTTCCCACCCAAAAAAAAAAAAGATAATTATGGTTATTTATTTATGTACTTATATAAAAATAATAATTTGGTGCATATATTTAAAGTTACTGGTACTAGAAGAGGCTATAAACCAAACTACCCCTTCTTATTGATTTAATGACATCCAGGAAAGCAGCTGATAAATAAAACTAATGTTTTTCTATAACGACGATCACCAAAAGAAGAAAAAAAAGCAAACCACCAGGTTAACGGAATAAATATGGTCCCAAATAAATTTTGAAAACTATTCCCTGATAAGAAGCAGATGGGAGCTTAGGGTATTACTGGTGTTAAATAAATGGGTAATTAATGAACGAATCAATTAGTGCTGTAGTACATTGATGATACAATCGACGAGTCGATAAGATAAACCACTTATAGTGAAACCACCATCTGTTCCCAATGATCCCATACAGTGTGTTAATGCGACTGTATTTTTTGTTTCAAAAGATATTGAATTACTAACGATGTCATAGGTCCTACCAATATTTTAAAAAAATAAACTCTGTTTTAAAAGCAGTAAGGTGGAAAATTCAAAAACTCAATAAAGGCGGCGCTGCAATAGAAGTGTAACAGACAAGTTTGCTAACGATAGACAAACAAAAAGTTTGTTTTTCTAACAGCGCAAAAAGGTCGCAGATAATAAAAGGCATGATGACAATGAATCGCAATTTGAAGTGGGACACTCATGTTACAGTGAGAACCCCTTGAATAAAATTATAATTTTTGTGTTTGCATGCAAAATAAACATGAAGATTTGTGCAAACAAATTCTGTGCAAAACTGGTATTCCTGGACATTGACAACCATAAAACCAGTCAGTTATACTATAACACAAATAAACGCGAATATTTTGTGGACATTATGCACAAATGAATGGTTTGTTTTTTTAATGAAATTAGCGAGATCAGGAACATTTATTGTGTTTGTATGAGCTTTTTTTTATTTCGTAACGAGCCTGACGTCTTTTGTTACCGGTTTTTATTTGAATATCAGCTGAGAATAAATAGTGTCCTTTGCATATTTTATCGGTAAATCCATTTCAGTTGTTTGTTTTATCTTCTTTACTTTCATTTCTCTTGACACCTTTCATAACTTTTCCTTTGGTGACCGGTTTTATATTCATATCTCTGTATTTTTTTTAAATGTTTATTTCCCATCTTGCCCTCATTTCAAACAGATTGGCGTAGCTGGTTCTTGTTCCAAGAAGTTTCCTTTACTCCGATATCTTATGCCTACGATGCGAAATTAAATTAACTGGCTAATGTTCACAGATATTATAGGTAGAAGATATTTTGTTTTTGTTTTATAGCTTCGTCATTAATTGTCATTCATACCCAGCGTCCTTCAGGAGTGTGAAGTTTAACCAATTAAGTATAAGTAGGTACCTTTTTCTAATTCATGCGAACAATATCTGATAATATGCTACGGATTGTTGAAAATTTTAAACTGCGAAGCTTAAAAGCATGGCCCTCGAATCTCTATGATGTAAGTACATCGACCATATTTTATCGCTCTATAAAAATGTCGCCCTCTTTCAATTTGGACTCAGTTGTTTTATTATATACAGGAAAATTATTGCCATTTTTATTGCTAGAGCACGCACAATTTCGGACGCCATTTTACGATCAGGAATAAGTGTGTTTTTTGCAATGTCAGTCAGTGTACTCAAAAGGGGAAATTCTTCATGGTTGTGGACGATACTTACGTTAAAAAAAAACTATTTTATGACTCATAAAATAAATACGGTTGTACAACTAGCTCCAAAACGGGTATAGTAGACGTAGGGCAAGGGGGCTGCCAGGCTCAAATGGGACTGGGCGTGTCACAGCAGCTACATGCAAGATGACCGTTGGGCAAAAGTCTCCACACAATGGGTGCTTGAAGATGGACGGCACCACCGCGGTCTGTCCAGCAAGCGTTGGCGAGATATCCTGGACTCGAACCCAAAGGGCTGGTTCTAGGTGGCGCTGGAAATAAATTCCTGGAAGGATTTAGAAGAGGATTCTGCCCATAAGTGAGTCAATAAATAAAAAGAAAATACACACAAACTGGATATATGCCTGAAGTACATCGTGGCTAAAGATAACTTGATTAAACTTAGCTTAGGATGTTCCTCGCTCGTTTATTTTAAATGTTTTATCATTTTTAATCACAGGACCACTTAAATCCAAAAATGTCTACAGGTATTAAGTTTACTAACTTAATTTTAAGAGAATCATTATTAACATCCGGTACCTTGGCTCCCTAACATTAAACAAGCTTAACGAGGCCTACGCGGCTACGAGAAGGTAGGGGAACTCGTAAAACTTAAAAAAAAAATAGATCAAACCTTCTGATAAAGCAACTAACACAAATTAACACCTTAAAATGTTATCTCGACACTTCAATCGGGTCATTGAACTAACCCTTTAAATTCTGCATATTTACAAATACAATACCCGAAAATACCAACATAATCAAATTGTGCACGGTAAACTGAACTTTACAGCTTTATGATAAGTTAGAAAATTGATTTATAGTTTCGCTTTCGTCTGAACACCCTGATTGTTGATTGCCGGCCACCCTTGGCCCGCTCACAATGTCTTTACGGCCGGTTGCTTCGATTATGGTAATTTTTGTAATAACATCTCGAGTTAACAAAATGTTCCCTATTCGGACAATGGTATGTTGCAAAATTTGCCGTTGACGGTTTGCAATTGACTTTTCGGTGCATTAGAAATTTAGAAGGCACTAAAGGGTTAGGCGTGTTGTTTTGTCAGCTGCCATAGTGAAAACTTTTTAGTGTTTGATTAATCTGTGGGTAAAATTCCACAGACGGAATTTTAGAAAAGCTATTTTATTCGTGCAGAGGTGGCCTACTTAGTGGTAATGACCGCGACTTACGAGGTTCTCAAACCCTGTCACTTGTTAGGCGCTTTATTCTGTATACATTATTTCATTACCTTGACTGCTCTCGGGCGATGTGGTCGCTAAGCGACAAAGCCCTTTAAACAAATAAAAAAAATACTGGTCTCAAAACGGTGACATCGGCATGTCGTAGGACCAAAAATTGAAAAACCGGCACTGGGCCCGCGTGGTGGGCCTGCGCGTTGGTTATCGGTCCACTCCTTGCGTAACACGCGATTAATCATACTCGGTTTCATTTTGACTTGAATAATGCAAGTAGATATTATTTTTCTTGTGCCGAATGTTCGGCATCTGAACCGAATTTCGGCCGAATGCCGAAGTTCGGTTCAAGCTGCAGAAATTCGGTTGAACCGAATGTGAACCGAATTTCGGCCCATCCCTAAAAAATAGTGCTTAAAACAAAGTTATTTCACACATAAACGCATGCAAACTTTGCATCAACAGTGACGCGCGTTATAAATTCTTGGTCGTAAACCCTACTAACAACATGCTAATTGCATTAGGAAATCAACGTTATCTCCCCTTTGAATCAGCATTTTAATTACTTCACGTGATTTATTGCATATTAAGCTTTCATAATGTTTGCTTGGATTATCCGTTTTTGCTTTATTTGCTAGTCAATCATTAGAATGAAAATTTTATTTTTTAAGACTTAACTGCACTGGACTCTCCGTTCAGTGCGGTAAAGTCTTAAATTAAGTATAATATATTGTATCTTCTCTAAGGTGCCGTGGTCCTTGTAGGTTGTAGCATAGACATAACCCATTCAGGGGTGCGTAGTGACGTGTGCCGCCAGCAGTGTTGCTAGAGTCAGTAAGTAGGGACCACGCTTCAAATATAGTGGGAAAAGTCCCAGGGCGAGTGCGGGTGCTGATCACGTCACCACCGTCCGATACAGTATACTTACATAAATATGGCTCACTGCTACTAATAATAAAGCTAAAGAGTTTTTTTGGTTTTGTTTAAACGCGCCAATCTCTGAACGCGCCAACAAGAAATTTCATGCGGACGAAGTTGCGGGCAGAAATCCCAAATACTATTCTCTTCTCTCAAACTCTTTTCCAACTCCATTGCCCAGCAGTCATCGTGCTGCGGCTAATGTGACCAGCCCAATCCCATTCGAGCCTGGCAGCCTTGTTTCCTACATCCGATTTTGATTTAGGTGATAATATTTGATTAGTGGATAACGACCGACAATTGATTATCAATTTCATAGAGATTATTCGAGATTCCTATCCTTATTTATCACGCCTTGCACCCCAGTACAAAAAATGTAACGCGAGGATCGAAATAACTCAATAGAATTGCCTTAAAACCTCATTACAATTGCAAATACTTTTTCTGCATTTTGCATAATTTCACCAAAGGTTTTTTTTAAGTTTACACTTAAACCCGTGTAATCCGGGTTTTAACTTATAATAATGCGACGTGGTACATTGTTTGGAACCGAAGGATGATGTAGGGCGCTACCCTAATTCTAATGCTTATTGTGATTGAAGAGCTCTCAAAAGGTAGGCAGGTACTGACTATGGTCAGTGTAACATAATACTTTATCAAGAATATAACGAATAAAAAACGTATGGTATGTAAATCTCTGATGGTATTAGCGGTCGGAATCAGTGATTTAATAACCCTTTCGAAAGTCTGTCTGCGAATTTTGCCTTCCCTTTAGAAGTATAAAAGATACGTATTTGATTATTGTGAATGTGAGGACTATGTGGGTCATTGTTTCACTTTTGATTATAGTCTCACAGTTTGTGTAATTTTTGCGGCCTGCCCAAATTTCTAAAGGTCGCCTTTCGTCCTTTCTTTGGTATTGTTCGTCGAAGCGTTGAGCTCCTTAAGTTCTGAGTTGAGCTTCACGTTTACTGACCAATGCGTGTAGTGATTGGACAGGTCCCTCAATCGGTGTGGTTCTTTTCTTAAAAAACCATTCTAAACACCAATCTACAAGGCCTTCATATTTCATATGGTCTTACTAAGATAATGTCTGGATTTTAAAAGAGACTGTGGGCTCTAAGTTTGTTTCGGCCTTTCCTCTCAGAGTAGTCAGATAGGAAACGCCGACATCATCTAGTTTTAATAATATGATTAGTACAAACATACTTACAGAAATAAAATCAATTATCTTTTACGTAAGAATGAGCTGTTTCAATTTTGTTGTACAATATAGCACTTTACCTATATAAAAATCCCATAACTTTTCATCTTATTTGAGAGACACCGCTTCATAATAATATATAACGTCTTCGAATTGAATAAGGAAGTAAATATAGATATTTAACAGAGTCAAAATCTAACTGTGTATTGTTTACACAAAACCGACTGTACTATTAACAGCTCCAATTAAAAGTTACTCCTAAACTTGAAAGTAGAACGTTGCACCAAATTCGTTTCAAGAAATTCAGTTGGCTGGCACCGCAATTTGGCCTGACCTGCATTTGGGAATCGAATCAAACCGGTGCACATTCCCTCGAGGGAAAAGATTCAATCACCTTTCCGTTAGTTGAATACACTACGTTTTGTCTACAGAAAAATATTTTTCACTAAGCGAAACGCTTAATATTTTTTCTTGCAACAGTTATCACCTTGTTTTGTAACGGTCTCATTGGTGTAACCGTAGAAAATAAGCAGTGTCTTTGACCACTAAATCTAAGCTTTTTTGGCTAGCTAAAGTAGTGTAGATTGATATGTTTTTTTTTTGGGTAAGTGAGAATAATCAATTCCGTACCTACACACTATAAATCACAATCTGTATCATTATGAAGTACCTATGTTGCTAATCTATTGATATGTTAGAAAAAATATATTTATTATTTAGTTATTTAATAGGTACTTAAAAAGAATAGAATAGAAAACATTTATTCGACACAGACAAACACAACAGCAACAAACATTTAAAAAGAAAGAGAACAATATACCTACATAACAATAAAATTGCAGTAAAATTGTGCTGAGCGTGCCCATACCGAAAGGGTTACCATCTCAGCATTTGCTGGGCGTTAGACACCCAGCGCTGGTTTTCAGTTGGCACCCCGCAGTGACACACGGACGCAGGTAAATAAAATAGAAACGTACTTAAATATTAGTAATAAAAATGTTTATGAATACGTAAATAAATAATGTAAAAGATCGCACACAAATGTATAGACCATAGGCATTTTCTACCAGTCGACCTTTGGGTGATGCAGAGACAAACAGTGGTAGGTGAAATTACGTAAGTCGTAAAATTGTCTGCTCACTACATAAATATCGCAATGAATGTTGGTGAACTGTCAAAATGAAAGCCACTCCTACTGTTAGTGTGTTATACAAGTACCTACCCCGCAGGATTGAATCAGAATTTGATTATAGGCGTCAAAGTCGCGTAACATTGTCGAGATTGAATCAACGAATTGCGAACAACAGAGGTTTGAATTGAAACCTTTGACAACATTTTCGGAATATCACTTCCCGTACCTCAGTTGTTTTACTATTTACCTAAAATAATTTCGCTTCTGTTTTTTCGATGATGTCATCCTTATATTAACTTATTTTAAGTGGCATCAACAAACTCCTCTTCGAATCTCTTAGAACTTTGTTTGTTAACCGACTTCAAAAAGGAGCAGGTTCTCAATTCGTCGGAACCTTTTTTTTATGTATGTTCCCCGATTACACGAAGATGGCCGGACCGATTTGGTTTTTTATTTTTTTGTTTGAAAGGGTATACTTCCCAGGTGGTCTCATGATCATCAAGTCAGAATCTGATGATGGGATCCTGGAGAAATAGAGAGAACTCTTCAAATTTTTTTACGTTTTCAGAAGGAAACAAGAATATTTGTATTTACTTCGGAGCTTCGAGGTTTATTTTTAATGCAGAAAATACTCGTCTCGTTTTCATTTCGATCATAAAACCGAGAGCTCA
Organism: Antitype chi; assembly: GCA_947359405.1. Classification (NCBI taxonomy): domain Eukaryota; kingdom Metazoa; phylum Arthropoda; class Insecta; order Lepidoptera; family Noctuidae; genus Antitype; species Antitype chi. Next base: position 9,681,862 of record OX375826.1, read on the forward strand.
TCCAAGTCTTAGAGAGTTATCCTTCGTTATGTCAATTTACAGATTTATTCTAATTCACTCGCAGACGAGATAACAAGATGACCATAAATCATTGAAAAACGAATAAATATCGTGGTCTAAGAGATCCGTATTCATCTCAGCGCAGTCAGATCAGACAAAGGCTTTAAAAGATCTATTGTTGGAGCGTGTCTGGTCTGGTTTAATACCTTCCATTTTCACCTCTCTTTGTGGTCAAGGAATGTCTTTCAAGAGTCGCTTTGGACCAGATAAATGAAGCTATAGGTAACTGCTTTAGTTATGATGGCTCTTATATCTTTATGTGAACTTGTAAGCTTTTTTGATCGGCCATTGTGACTAAGTGGGTGAATTAGGTGACAATGAAAACTAGGTATTACTAACTGCACATTTCTGTGAAATAGGAATGTTGCTCACGAAATTCTTAAGGATAAAATATAAAGTTAAGTTAGTATTTTTAAAAAAAGCTTTCGAAGAAAAAACTTCTTACTAAAGCCAAGCGCACACTGGAGGCGGCGATGGATGGCGGGGAACGAACACACTGATGATTTGCGATGCTGCCAGACTACTGGATACTGCGGCATTTCGGCAGCATCCTACGGCATCCCGCGATATGCCACGGGGGAAATGCGGAGTGCACCCTCGCTTACACTACCTCTCCCCCGCGATCTTATGCTAGCTCCCTCCGGCGCATACCGTCACATTCGCTTCCCACAGCATGCTGTCGCTATTTGCCGCGGTTCCTCCAGTGCACTCATCAATACCGCAGAGTGAAATCCCTTAGATGCTCCGTAGTCAATCTCTGAGCTTTGGAATCTATACCCTGTTACCATTAGATACGTACGAATTTACGTTGTTAAATTTAAAATAACCTATCCCGCCGTCCGCCGATGTTCTTTGGCCTTTTTCATGGCGAACAAAGTTTTGTATATAATACCTGACTCTTGTGGTATAATTTTGCACAAAGTAAAATGCCCGCCTGGGTTCGAATCTGCGACCTACAACTCGTAAGCCGCGGTCGTTACCACTGGGCCATGCTCCCTGCTCTCAACTCAAAAGTTACGCATAAACTTACGTAATTATATCCTTTGTAAACAATCTTCACTTAGGCGAATAGCTATTTTGGTTAGATTATAATGTTTTGACAACCCAATTGACGCAGCTCCAAGTGTCCGCCTTCTGTGCTGCGTTGTCGATTCAACAAGCATCAGGATAAACATTTGTATAGGTTACAGATGTTTGTGCCATGACCACGGCTCAAATTTGTTTATGCATAAGTTTTCTCTATAACGGGTACCATGACAAAGGAAGAAGCCAGCGATATGATTGCTAATGAGGGAGTTGAAGTACAAGATTCTGAATTTAACTTTGGCAACAGAATATTTGTTAAGAAATTCTAAAAGGCAATTGATAGAAGAATGCACTGGAAAAAATGTTTAAGTCACTTATAAAGATTGCATACGTCATATAAATATATCGAACGAACTCGTTATTGTAAGAACTCCCTATTATTCTCTTTACCACCGTTCAAAGACATTTTAATAATCCTACTAGCTTAAAATGTGAAAGTTTGTATGTTTGCATGTTTCTTACTCAATCACGCACAACAGCAGAACGGATTTCAATGAAATTTGGCAAATAAATAGTTTGTAACCTGGATTAACACGTAGGATACTTTTTATCCCGATGGTACGTTCCCGTGAGATAATTTCGACACCCACGCGGTCAAAACCGCTGGCAAATGGTAGTCAGTTATAGGTATAGAAACGATGCAGAGAAAGGTTGTCATCATAAAGAGACATATGAAATGAATCAAATCAAAAGTCATTTATTCAAATTAGGCTGAGAATCAGCACTTTTCGAACGTCAAAATACATAAGACAGTCCCCCAAAAACGCCCACCTGTTACCACTTCCTAGTGCTTTAGCTGGGACGAAGAAGTGGCGGAACAAACTCCCCAACAGCACTGCTGTCTGTTTAGTCGGATAGAGTTGATTCTATAGACACATAGACAAAGTAATATAAACATTACGAGACACAGAACATTAATGAAATAATTACTCATACATATGTCAGCCAGCCATGCCAATATACCAACAAATAAAATGCAAACTTAACTCGAGCACTCAGAACAAATAAAAAAAAAAGAATAGGTAATACCAAAATAAGAGCCTCCTGGTATTAAGGGCGTCATAGCTTACAGATACCTAGTGATAGTTTGCAGCTTTTAATATTCCTGCTTACCATAAAGTAAAAAGAGATGATAAATATTCTAATAACTAACTATTCAAGATTTATGTCCTTACATCAATATTCAAACCACAACAGCATTGTTCTGAAAAGAATCTGAAGCCAGGAACGGGGTGAATAAGACCGGGGTCACTGACCTACCTGAGACGTAAGGGTGGTTTCCACACATCGTTGTTTAGCCCTTTGTCCCTTTATAAGCTTTGTTACACACTTGTAAGTCGTTCCACCTTGCTTTGTGAACTAGATTTTATTACCTACAGGGTGATTTTCTAACCAATGTGCAGTGTTACTTTTGCCTTGCGTGTGAGTCGACACAATAGGGTATTTTCCAATCTATTAAAAACTATTTTAATTTGAAGATTGGGACGAAATATGTAACAGAAAAATAAAAATAAATTGATTTATATCCGTTTTCTCAATTAAAAACGTTTTAAATCAAATTTACTTTTCGTTGTTTTGAACTTGCCGCTAAAACGCTTCGTACTATGACTTTTTTATCATGTGACCAGACGTGACGTCAGCTTTGTGTAAACGGCACCGGTACAAATAGTTTGTGTGGCCGCAGTTTTTTAGAAGTATTTGTGCACAGAGGCACCGCACTCCTGTAATACCATTTTCTATACATTGAAAATCTTGTTAATTATTATAAACTCAACATTCACTTCATAACAACTACTTTAGTTTACACAAAGCTGACGTCACTTATGGTCACGTGATAAAAAGTCATCGTAAGGAGCGTTTTAGCGGTAAATTCAAAAGAACGAAAAATAAGTTTGTTTTAAAACGTTTTTAATTGAGAAAATGGACATAAATCAATATATTTTTAATTTTCTGTTACATATTTCGTCCCAATCTTCAAATTAAAATAGTTTTTAATAAATTGGAAAATACCCTATTGTAGCAATTCCGGGGAGTTAGAAATTGTTTGTCAGTTGCTTATTCAGTAGAATATCTATGTACCTACATATTTGATGAGCTGTGCTAATAGCGTAGTTGAAGAGTAGGCACATTGATTAAGTACACTGAATTACTGATCGATGAAACCACTGCATCTTCTCAGGAGAATATAGGTAGACATAGGTGTCTGACGGCTATGTCATATCACGATGTAGTGCTTAATTCATAGACTTGAAACTTGGTCCTCTTAACATACTCTTGTAAAGTCCCTACCATTCGTCGGCTAATGCAATATTTATTTCAAATGCGGAAAAATCCGTGCAATGTCAAGGACTGTTTTCTCTTATTGGATAAACCAATTCAATCCCCGAGTGCTGTCGCAATCAAATCGGCTGAATATTGGATTACCTTGACCTATTGCATTTTTATCTTCGTTGTTTATTTTGATTTAGTTAGAGATTTTTTCAACCATTCTAACTCTAACTGCTAATACAAAACGTGATCTTACCTTACTTCTAGCCTAAAACTCTGAGCTAGATTTTGCATTTCCAACTGTATTTCGATTTGGGAATGTTTTGACTAAGTTGACAGTTTTTACTTGAAAAAGCGGCCAAGTGCGAGTCGGACTCGCCTATGAAGGGTTCCGTAGTATATTTGAGTTGATTGAATTAAACGTAAATTGCGGTTTACGATTTATGACGTATTAAAAAAAAACTACTTACTAGATCTCGTTCAAACGAATTTTTGGTGGAAGTTTACATGGTAATGTACATCATATATTTTTTTAGTTTTATCATTCTCTTATTTTAGAAGTTACAGGGGGGGGACACATTTTACCACTTTGGAAGTGTCTCTCGCGCAAACTATTCAGTGTAGAAAAAAAATATATTAGAAACCTCAACATCATTTTTGAAGACCTATCCATAGATGTCCACACGTATGGGTTTGATGAAACTTTTTTTTTAGTTTCAGTTTTAAGTATGGAGAACCCCCAAAATTTATTGTTTTTTTTATTCTATTTTTGTGTGAAAATCTTAATGCGGTTCACAGAATACATATACTTACCAAGTTTCAACAGCATAGTTCTTATAGTTTCGGAAAAAACTGGCTGTGACATACGGACGGACAGACAGACAGACATGACGAATCCCTAGGGGTTCCGTTTTTTACCATTTGGCTACGGAACCCTAAAAACGGGCTCGTGGGTTAAAATCATACCTAAAGAAATCCCTATTCTTGTAAGAAGACCGTAAAAGATTTCAAAAAACATCATACTGTACCCAAATAACAAAGTATAGTGATCCACACATCAACCAGTAAAATAGTCTAATCTCTAATATAAAGAATTAACTGTGTGAATAACAGCATCCTTTTGTACCCCATTGTAGTTTTGTGAGAATATTTTCTTGATGCCACTAGGTCAGCTTATGAAAATAAAAGATCTATTGTTGGTCATATTGTCCACAACGTATTAAGCAGTCAAATAAGCGCCCTTTTTATTAGACGAGTATGAATTGCATCGTAAAAGGTAAACGGTCAGTTTCTCTCTGAATTATTTATTCTTTTGTCCCTAATCGTATGCGTAAAGTCGTAAACTTATCGTTGTATGCAACGCTTCGAACAATTCTGTTTTTATTCCGCTAGACTTCTTCTTTCTCTTTTTCTTAGAGAAATAAACTTGCAGATTTTTTATGTCATACAGTCATGGTCAGCGACCGGATATTCGGATGCATATTCACCTAAAGTTGAGATGTTGGCTAACATGGAATGCGCTTTTGTATCGAAAAAGTCTTAATTTAGGTAAGTAATTTGTTTGAACTAATACAAACCACCCCTCCTCCGGTACAAATATGTGTATGTACTATACACATATTTGTATCGGGTTAAACATTAATTTTAAATTAATAGACATCTGAATAGCAATCCGAGAATCCCGGGTTTTTAATAAATATTACAAATAATTTATAAAGCCGCTTCCATACTTTCATAGCTAAAAATTATCTTTAGGTAAATATGCATCCGAATATCCGATCTCTGGTCATGGTTCACATGAAACCTTTCTGCTATTTTATCTATTTTCATCTTCTAACCGAAAAATTAAATCTGACAACCGACAGAACCATTATTTTACCAACAAATTACAAAACCGAAATACGTCTTCTCGATCTACCAAAGATTCTCTGCAGTCAAATAATCAGTATAATCACCAACTGAACTAAAAGCTTCAGCGAAATGAGATTAGTTTTAATCAACGTCACTAGATAGCACTAAGAGCCGCCACAAAGCCCTGAGGTAACCCAGGAGCCGTTAGAATGAATGTTATTCCCATTTCCCGGTATAAATGTAGGCCGAGACACTATGGAAATTGCTTAAACTGTTGTTATACCTGAAATGTAGGTGCAAAGTTTGGGGTTAGTGGTTTAAATGGAAATTGTTATTTTAATGGCTAACGAGCGTGACTCGAAATCTGAAATTCTAGTTACAAAGTTCATATATGTACGTTAACTTACGTTTAATGTTGTCTTTAATCATGGAAAGCTAGCAACTGTTAAGTAAACAAATTGAAATCCAAATAATCCAATATGCAATACAATGACATAATCAAACAACACAACACACAACATTTTGTCTGTCAAGCTCCTGAATCTAAATATTTTATTAGCACTTATGACATCCACTGTACTGTCCTGATGATATCCTATGGGAATTCTAAAATAGATACAAATCAATAATTTGTTCCGTTCGTTCACCATCGATAAGCCATTGTTAACGAACCATGTCTGCCCTACTTTACCCCTAGAATTTGACCGAATATCAAAAGCTTCAACCATACAATCTGTTACTTCAGTTCCTAGTTCTTTGTTACCAATGTTACTTGCGGCTAGTATGATCTACCATTTACTTTCTCCTGTATCGTCCATTGCGCATTTCTTAAATGTATAATTATTGCGTTTATTGGCTTATTTCATTCCATGAGAGGCGTATACAAAATTGCTGTTTAGCTTCAGGGCAGCTTAGGGCTTACACCAAATTATTGACCACTTACGTGACTTCGTAAATTGGTTTTAGAAAGTTCGATGCAAGAGTTTATCATGTGATTTATTGTTATTAGCTTCGGTGGTTATTTGTGCGGTAGGTATGTGGTATGTTGAACTGTAAACTTGCGTTTTTGAATTATGCCAACCACTTATTTGAAATGAACACATTATAAAAATTACTACTGGAACATCACGCACGAGTAGTAGCTTACTGCTATGTTATATGAAGAGTTCCAATTTGTACAATGCTATTTGTATCATCTTTATTATGCAGGGGCGGATCTACTTAAAGGCTTTTTGGGCTGCAGCCCAGGGCCCCGCGAATACAGAGGGCCCCCAACCGAACTGAAACCAATAGACGATATTGTCAATAATAAAAATTATCTAGAATTTTAAAAAATCCGATCATGAGGTTGGCAACACTGCGATCAATAAAGAGGTGTTTATTAGGTGATGTAGGTTAAAAGAGATTCCGTTTCATGATAGTCCTGTTTTAGCAGCCATTCAATTACTGTGCGTTTTAGTTTAAACTTGGGGTGACCGAGAACATTTAGCGTTTTTTGGACTTTGTTGTAAATGTGGGTACTTATTACGTAAAATTGGTGCCTTGCAAACTTCGTTTTATGTTGAATGCTGGGAATTATGTGTTTACGTTTGTTGGGGTCAGGGAGAGCCAAACTGCCATGTATCCTAAGAATTGATCGAAGCACAAATAGCTGTCGTATAGTTAAAACCTTACAGTCTGCATAAAGTTGCGCTGTTGGATATCTGCGTGGTTTTTTCGTCATAACTTTAAGGACTGCTCTTTGTGCTCTCTCAGCCCTCAGGAGACCTGTCTTATTGGCTCCACCCCACACATTAATACAGTACCCTAGCACCGATTGGCACAACGCAAAATACACCATTTTGAGAATATCCTGGTAAGCTGACCCCTTGAGTGATTTAAACATAGGGATAAGACGCATTGTTCGGGTGGTAAGTATGTCTAGGTGTTTGTCCCATCTTAGTCCGTTGTCTATATGGATGCCGAGGTATTTTACGCAGTCATCTCTTCTTAATTTAGGACAGGAGCAAAGTGTTGAAGGAGTTGTACATGAGTGTGCCGTTAAGGAGAAAGTACTTGGTGGTTTCATATTGGAGCGGATGGCGAAAGGAACATATGAAGTTTTGGCCAGATTTAATGTCAGTAGGTTAGAGTTAAACCAGTGTATGATTCTACTTAGCGCTGACTCAGCGTTGCTTTTAACGGCTTCCCAAGATGGACCATGGGCGATAATCGCGGTGTCATCTGCATAGGTGTATATGTTGCAGTTAGGGTGCGTCATATTGCAGAGATCGTTTATGTAAATTTGGAACAGTGTCGGCCCTAGTATGCTACCTTGTGGTACGCCGTAAGTCACCGGCTCCTCGTTACTCAAGGTAGGACCAATTTGGACTTGTTGGCTACGGTTTTTAAGGTAGTCTATGAAAATTTCAAGAGCCTTGCCACGAACACCCAAGGATTCCAACTTGGATATAAGTCTGGGCACAGAAACCGTGTCAAACGCTTTGGAAAGATCTAAGAAAATTCCCAGGCACTTCGTCTTCTCATCGAGTTTTTTAGCAATCAATTGCGTAAGATCTAGTACCGCGTCTTCGGTTGATACCCCTGAACGAAAACCGTATTGGTTGTCAGCTATAAGATGAAATTTGTCTAGGAAGTTTCTAAGTTGTTTATTAAGAGGAACTTTGGAACGTTTGTGCTGCGTTTCGCAAACCATTTCGCATCTATCAAACGGAACGGGGAATTCCCTGTCGCTTGTTTTCAGTCGGTGTATTCCGTGTATAGTAGTGTCTATTACTGGGGACTTCCCTCCGCTTATCGCCCGACGCAATTTTGTTATTTTTCCGCACTTCTGCTATAGTCGACTATATTAACGAATTGACTTGTTATTGTTAGAAATGTGTTTAGTGCGTGTGTTTAGTTTACTAAGTAATAGATAACTTAAAAGTTATAAGGACCGGACCTTTCTTTTAATTTACTAAAATTGAAAGTCTTCAGCATAACTAGACTTCCTGCTTTTAATAGGCAGTAGGTAAGTAAAAAGAATTATAAAACATGACTTTTTATTTCAGTTTTCAAAACTAAATGAATCAAACTCGTTCGATATTTAATTATAATTTGTGAATTGCTACACTCATTACAAAGTAGGTATTAAAATTAAAAGTTCTATCCAGTTCTTTGTTTATTTTCAGAAAAATATCTTATTTTACAATATGTCTGCTAGAAAATATAAAAGTGGAGCTGAAAAAAGAAAATTACAGTTTAGTCGAGAACAAGAAAGAAATAAATGCGCAAAAATTGAAACTTTTTTTAAATCGGAACATATAAACGCGAATGAAATAGCTATGAATCCATTAAAAAACGTAAAGGAAGGTATTTTATGCGAAGAGAATCTAACCGATGGCAGCAAAAAATCGCAAAACGAGGAAAAAAATACAAGTGATGAAAATATGCAAGATTTTGAAAACCAGAAAAAAAATACCAACGATGAAAATGTGCAATATCTTGACTTCCAGCAACCCTCTGGTTCCTCTGAAAATGAAATTGGTGTTCAGCAAAAGGGAGGTAATACCGATACCGAGGTGGAAAGAAATTTAGAAAATATTAAGTTTGAGTTTGAGAAATATGTTGACGTGGGCTTGTGGCCAGATTTGCTGAATAATGATTTTATTAATTTCGTCCTCTCACATGAAATGACTGACTTTCAAAATAAAGATCCGAAGAATATATATTCAGCTTCAATGAAGAAATATAAAGAACAAAACAGATCTTTTTCAAATAGGTATTTCACTAGAAAAATGAAAAATGGCCAATTACTGGAAAGATCTTGGTTATGTTATTCAAAAAGGGTTTTTTTTTTTTTTTTTTCAGGGTGGGAAATCATCTAATGACTTCTCCCGCTCTGGGTGGAGCAGGAGGGCGTGTCAGACTTTTACTGACTAAAACCCACCCGTGTTCCCTCAGTTGCCTGTGTGCCAGGGGCGACGGTATCTCTTTCGAACAACCCGCACCCCTGGCAGGCATCGGCCCTTGCGGACCCCACCAGTCCGGCGCACCAGGACACATGGCACGCCGTGACCTACCCAGGAACCAAGTAGCACAAGGGCCCTAGACTACCCTGGCACCCTTGGCACCCTTGGTCCCCCTGCGACGGGTCAGCGCAGTGGCCCCGCCGCCTACCACTTCTCGGCCGCAGAGGATAGGGAGAGCGGCCAACGCTATACCGACACTCCTCTTCCCCTGCGGCCCCACCGCGTCCGCCATCAAACGGTGGCGGCCCCGTCCAGGCCACGGAAGGGAAGAGCGCTACTCAAAAGTACCGGCACTCCTCCTCCGCCGCAGCCTGTAACCCTCAGCCGCGATGCCTCCCATTCGACATCGCGGCCCGCCTTAGTTGCGGTGCACCTCACCGCAACCTACTTTTTGGCCGCTACGTCGTCGGCTTGGAGACCAAAGCCCTGACGAGCGGCCCCACCTTGGGGTTCCTCTTCGCTTCACCGTGGGAGCGGACCACGGCTACTGAGCCCCCCCGCAACGACAATGCGGGAACCCACTGGGGGGGATTCAAAAAGGGTTGGTACTGTTTTTTGTTTGACTTGCAAACTTTTTTCTAAAACTCCTTCTCAATACACAACCGGATTTTCTGATTGGAAACACATAGGATTTTGTTTAGAAAATCACGAAAATTCTAATGAACATAAGAATTCAATGTTAGTGTGGTTGACACGAAAAGAAAATAAGTCTGTTTTAGACAAGCAGCTTCAGGAGCAATTAAATAAAGAAACAGAATATTATCACAATGTCCTAAAACGGGTTATTGCAGTGCTAAAATTTCTGAGTATAAGAGGCTTAGCACTTAGAGGTTCCGAGGAAGTATTTGGTTCTCCACATAATGGTAATTTTATGGGTGCTCTAGAGCTATTGGCAGAATTCGACCCATTCATACGTGAACATATTGAACAACGAGAGCTGCGACCAAACCCTGTAATATCATATTTATCAAAAACAGTATATGAGGAAATAATTGAGATTATGGGTAAACAGATAATTAAACAAATTATAACTGAAATAAATAACGACGACACAAAGTATTATTCAATTATGATGGATTCAACCCCAGATCTGTCTCACGATGACCAACTTGCTATTGTATTACGATACTGTTTTCGGGGAAAAGTGTATGAAAGATGTGTATCTTTCATTAAAATTAGTAGTCATACTGGCTTATATTTATTTAATATTCTACAAGCCTTTTTGGAAACAAATGGACTACTACTGGATAATTGCAGGGGACAGTCATATGACAACGCTGCTAATATGGCCGGAGTCTACAATGGTGTACAAGCACTACTAAAAGAAAAAAATAAATCCGCGGATTACGTGCCATGTGCTGCGCATTCCCTTAACCTAGTTGGTCAAGAATCCGTGAAGGTTGCAACCGAAATTGTAATTTTTTTTGGAATAGTGCAACAAATATACGTTTTCTTCTCTGCTTCGACCCATAGGTGGGAACTGTTAAATCGTGAAACAAAACTAAAATTTACGTTAAAAAGTTTAAGCCAGACCAGATGGTCTTGTCACTTTGATGCTGTCAGAGCTTTGAAAAGTAATTATGATGGCATTATGAAAATTCTCAATAGTTTCGGCGAAAATGACGATGAAAAAGTTGATTTCCGAAAAGAGGCACGAAATTTATTTAATAAACTGGCGAAACTAGAAACTGCAATTTTGATTGTTTTTTGGGAAGAAATTTTGGAGAGATTTAATGTAGTTAATAAAAAAGTACAGAGCCCTGGTTTAGACATTGGTGAAGGCAATAAGTTAATTGTGTCATTAAAAGAGTTCGTGAAAAACATAAGGCAACAATCAGATCAGAAGCTAAAGGAATACGAAGAGAAAGCTAAAAAATTAAGTACTAGTGTGGGAACAGACTACAGTGACATAAATAAGAGACGCATTACTTTGAAATTTTCAGATAAATCTACAGATAAAGTCTCAGTGAACTGCGCAGAAAAATTTAAAAGAGACACGCTTAACGTTGCGTTGGATAAGATGATTATGGATTTAAATAATAGAAGCCAACCCAAGCAGCAAAATGTGGTCTAGTAATTGTCCTGGAACCACCATTTCATTAGGTCTATAAAGGAATAGTAAGCAATTATAACCACGGAAAAGGGCCCAATTTATAGGCGTATTTTACCTAATTAAATATCTTTAGTAGACTTGGTGAACACCACTTTGACCAATAACGACCTTATTAGTTGGACTACGTAAAACTATTTGCGCCCGCGAAGCCAACTATCAGCCCTTAATGGAACCAAACACGACAATAATGACCTTATAGTTGGACTACGTAGAACTATTTGCTCCCGCGAAGTTAACTATCATCGCTTATTGGAACCAAATACGACAATAGCGTATATAGTGAATCTCTTACAAGCTCCTACAAAGTGTTGTGAATTGGTGAATGTTGCTGCGCACATTTGTAAAGATTAATATTGATGAAGGTAAGTTATTCATCCTTTTCTTATTAATATTATCTAGAATATCAATTATGAGTAGAGTGTTAGTTAACAATAAGTCAAGACGTATGATGTGTTTGAATGTGCATGGCGCACGTATATTTTCGGTGAAGTATAATGAGTTTTTTATCAAAATTTTTACACGCCATTTGAAATTTGCGTTTTCATTAAGTTGAATTTTAAAATAATGTTGGTTACAGTAAGACATACAACGAAAATTCGCCATTTTGACAAAGTTGGTTTTTCCAAATACATTATCAAACCGATATAGGCGTACTTTGTTTAATAATGGTAAATATCAGAACCATTGCTTGGCCATATTGTTTGGAATTAGAGTTCCGCAAATATTTCTATAACCGGCTGGTTATTTTATATTGCTATTAGTTACTACCTATGTCTTATTTTAATGTTTTTGTTTAGGTGTCAGCATTGAAAATGGCAATGTTTCTGGACATCGATCGTTCGGAGGTCGTTATTGTACAAATACACGCCAATAACCCAGCTGCTTCAAAAGAGATAGTTAATGAAGAGATACCCGATTAAGGCAATCTTAAAATGCCTATTTTACGCGAATAGTTGTGAATCTTTAAAAAAAATCTATTTTGTAATTGTATTAGCTATTTACATTAGGTACCTACCTTCAAGTTCATTTATCTCACTAATATTAAGTATAACATTACGTAAAAAACAACTATTGTGTAAAACCCATAGGTAGCGAATCTATTTTAAGAATAACCTCAAATAAAAATACATTAGTATGAATAATTTGCTTTTATTTATACCTTGTTACCTCTCATTTTAGTTCGTTTGTTTATTTTTGTCACTTCATTTATTACCAACCCGTTTACAGGATCTTAAGTACTTTAGCAGTAAATATGAACTAATAAGATAATCAAACGATCAGTCAAATAATAAAAGGCCAAAACTGTTGTTCAAAAACTTCTTCTTCTTCAAAGTCTTGGGGTTTTCTTGACAATATGAACGTGTCTAAATGTAATATGTTGTAACCGCGTTTTTGTTTTTTTAATACTGGGTATTTCTTGTTCTTGTCTGTAAGACTCTCAACTAAATCTTTTTCAGTGATTCTCCTAGCGACTTGGCAAAGTGCTTTATTTCCGTGTCTCACCATACGTTTTAAATATTGAAGTTTGTTTTCAAATTCATAGGCATTAAAAGTTTGTAGAACTCCGAATTGGTTTACCTCATCAACTAAGTGCGAGACATTGTGAATATTGCTAGTGATGTAGTCTTTGCCATATATATTTTGAAATTGTTGTACAAAATATGCTAACATTTCTTTTGCGATTCCAAGAAACTTGAAGTGTTTCACTGGAACATATTGAAATAGCACAATACAAATGCATAAAATGTGAATAAGGCTCATCTCTTAAAACCTCTTTAAGAATTATGAAGCTAAGGTAATAAAGAAAAGTTCGGTACTCTGAACATTTTCAGAATTTTAAAACGTCCAATGATCTAACTGAGCGATGTATTTCTGTAGGCATTTTAGCATTAATTAAAAAATTATCAACTTTCTCCGAGTCCTGTGCACTCCATTTAGTAAGATACAAGCCAAAATTGCCATCTCGCCAACCCGTAGGTAATTAGTCTTTTCATAACTGCGCTGAGCTGTGGATTTTGTGAATAAATAAATAAATAAATAAATAACTCCCAAGTCAATGAGATGCAATTAATCCGTCACAGGAAAGTCTTCAATCATATCTATGTTGAGCTTGAGCAACGGTGAGTCTGATTTGTGATGTTGGCCATATTTTTTGGCACGAAAGTCATCGTTATTTTTTTTGGTACAATCGATTCGATGAAATGAGACAGTATTTGATCTGTGAGAGTATTTCCCGACCACAGTACATTTTAAACATCCATTTTTGCTGTTAAAGTTTGATACACCTGCAACAAAATAATGATGTAAAAAAATTATTTGATATTCTTATCATTGTGCCTAAACTAAAGATTTGCACAAAAAATACCTAATACTAAAAAAATAAAACTGCCTGAAATAAAATTCAAACCTTAACTATAAAATGATGTAAAAACCTTTAATCATAGCTCTGGCAGGTGAATCGCAAATAAATGCTCGAATTTTCACATGCACTTTAATCTCTCTTTGTGACTTAGTAGCTACTGTAAATCCATCTTGAAGTTGAATCATTTCTACCACAAAAGGTCCCAAATATACGTCCAAATCTGAAGGCTTGTCATCGCCAGCATAGATACCTATTTAAAAGAAACAAAATTACATAGGCATATCACTTAAAATTGAAACACTGCACTAGAAGCTGACTTCATAGGACTTTCACTTACCGACAGCAAAAGGTGATAAAAAAGGAACTTCAAATATAGAGCACAGAATTGACCAAAACTGATATTTAGAGCTTTTGAATACAGGCAATCCATCAATATTTATATTTAAAGAAATCTCTTCGGGTGGAATGGGAAGTTGTTTAAAAATATTTTTAAACATTTGATAACGCCATTATGCCAATATTTTCCTGGTTCTGAATTAGTAATATGCAGATTTTCTTTATTAGTGTCAAGAAGTATACGGGCATCCTTAGGCAGGACATCTTCAATCTTCTTATTCAAAATTTCTAATAGAGAATTTAATGCCGCATGTCGTATATTGTATTCTACAGCCCATTTTCTAAGATCACTATGTAGTTGAAAATTGGAATAATCTTCAATATCGCTTTCATCTTCTGGCACAGGTTCCTCACTAATACAATCTTCTAAGTCTACATTTAAGTCGCTTTTTATCGATAATACGTCGTTTAGTGCAGAATTATTAATATAAAAATGTTGTCTAAAATTTTCACAGTAACTATTTTGTACGGAACCTTCTCCTGTTTTTAAGATTCGTTCTTTGCCAGATACAAAGCTAGAACCCGACGCAACGAATACGACACAACACAATCAAAATTTTCGTACTGAGACTATTACAGCATTTGCAAGACCATTATAAACCAATGTATTCTTGTACAGGATACCATGGATATAGTTTTGGATAATAAGTATATTATATTAAACCTTCATAATCGTGTTAAGATTATAACAATATTGGTTTATACCACTATAAACCCGCTCCATTTTATTTATAATTGTTCTGTAAAGTGAATTTATAAACCCTTATAAAACCAAGTAGTAAATGCAAATAGTTTCCAGTATGTTTAGTTCTGTTTAACACTGTTATTAGCGTATTTTACTTATAGTATAGTTCTATAATGCTTCTTGTTAGCACTTATAAGTATAGCTTACCAGTTTATCTACTCTTGAGTGCATTTACACCCTGGCGATTCTTTTATAGGTCACCCAAGCTTATATTGCACCCTTAATTACTACCTATAAGTAATTATAAGTTAATGTATAAGATCAGATATACTATAAGGCCCAACTAACTCCATGCTTACTATTATAAGCGTGGCAGCAAATACTAGAACCGTTAAGAGAATATTAAAAGTGCTGGAGGCCTATATCATCTGCACTATAGGATAATTTTGCTGCTTGGGAAGCCTATGAGACCTATAGCAAAAAATTTAAATTTTTAATGGATTTGCAAGACAAAAATCAAGAACACATAGATCTGGAAAGTGTACGTAATATTATTGATTATTATCCAAATGACGTAGACGAACATTTAGTGAATGAGTGCATTCAGTTGAAATCTTACTTACTGCAATCTAAGACAGAGTCTTACACCTCTTGCAGTGAAATTTTTTGGCTAATTTATGAAAAGAAACTTGTTGATGTTTTCCCAAACTGCTATACTATCTTAAAGATTTTTTTAACGATGCCGATCACTAGCTGTGAAGCGGAGCGTTCTTTCTCCAGGATGTCGTATATAGAAAACAAATACAGGACAACAATGTCGAACTATCGACTAAATCATTTATCAGTTCTTTCGATAAATTGCGATTTAACAAAGGACCTACAGTGCGATGACCAAATAAAAGAATTTGCAGCACAAAAATGCAGAAAGGTTGCTTTATAATTTATTTAACATAACCATTTATAACCCGTCAATTTATTTTGCAATAAATAATGTTTTAATAAATAAATAAAATATTTTGTTTTCCTATTTTCTTCCTGTACTTAACATATATTACATTACATATACCTACATCACTACTGAAAACAGTTTCTTGTCAAAATGGCAATTAGTTGAGTAATTAGGTAGGGCCCCTAAGCAGTATTAGCCCAGGGCCCCACAAATTCAAGATCCGCCTCTGTTATTATGTACTAGCTTTTGCTAGCGGCTTCGCCCGCGGAGGTCCGAAATTATCCCACCGGAACGTAATACCGAGATAAAAAGTATTCTATGTGTTAATTCAGATTATAAACTATCCGTGTTCCTAATTTCAACCAAACCCCCTAAAGCCGTTTTTGCGTGATTGAGTAACAAACATACAAACTTTCACATTTACAATATTATTGTAATGTCAACAAAAGTAATAAATTTCACACAGTCGTTCAATTTATTCCATTTCTCAGACCTGCTTCGAAATTTTTAATCCAGTTTCCGAACGCCAAATGGCAATCAGATGCAAATTAAAATCGTTCAGGTCAAACTCGATCACGCTCTCATCGGAATCGTGAACTGAAACGAGATTTTGGAACTATGTAGTTGCAAAGATAACAATTGAAGATCACAGGTGTTAGAGGGATGACCTCTTGCAAAAACCGGCTGTGCAACTTGATGCATACCTTGATACTGTATGAATAATTTCTTATGATTATTGTCATACTGGCGGCTGCATTAGAAACTCAAAGGACTGGGAACTTTGTCATGCCTTTGCATATGGCTTGGCTATACGAGATATATTATACATTTTTGAGATCATTTTATTACTTGTTGATGCTTGCATTTACTAGTTTACTAGCCCATAAAACGAAGATTTATGGAGATTTAGGTTCACAAACCCAAGACGATCGTAAAATTGTTAGAGGATTCTAATTATTTGCACATTTGCAGCCGGTACAACATTTTATAGGATTCTATAAGAATTTATGTATCTTGAATATATACCTACTATCAGCTTCATTTTAAACTGAATCGGTCTTTGTTTTAAGAGCAACAGTTTGTTATTCTGTTGATTTTATTTACATATTTGTAGGTTTGCCTCATCACAAATAGTAAAATACGAACTAGCTGTTGCACATCCAATTTGATAAGCCCCATCTTACTTAAGATCACCACGCTGCGCGCCGAATGAATGAATTAGGAGCGGTCACGCTCAAATCAGCATTTCATCTAGATTGCCAAATCTAGTTTTTCTTCATTCCGAGACTTGATCTAATTGCCATTTCTCGTTTCAGGTAAGCTGTTATTGAGATCTTCTTACTTCGTGTCAGTAAGTACGCAATGTTTGACTTAAAATTGGCCCTTTACGTTATGGGCATAACGTTACAAATATTAGAATGTCAAGAGGACCCTAACGGTACTTTTAAACGGTTGCCGACATCCGAATGGGTATTTGAAAACGATTGAAGTTCCATGGTGAGTTAATTACGGGTTCGACTGGACCATGACCCTTTGAAATGGACCTTTTGTAAAGGGACTGTAAATGGTTATTTAAAAAAACATAGCGAGGTCAATGACTCTTGCTAATGACAGGCAAAGAATATGAAACTTATTCACAGGAGGATTTTATGTCGCGAGAAGTAAGTACCGTCATATTTTATAGCTTTGAGTGCATACTTTTATTATTTGTTTTTTAGGTATATGAACAGAATTGTAGTAGTTAACTTTATATTTTTATGACATATCTTCATTACACTTTATCGAATTACTTTAGTATATTGGTGTTATAGTAAAGATAAAGAAACCTTTGAAACCTGCACTTAAACTAGGAAATAAACAACAAACAACAACAGAAATTAAACACTATTGGCTCAAAGCTACGTCTATGGACACTTGCGTAACAAACGCTTGCTTACCAAACAATACAAAGTATTAATCAGCTGTTGTTATTGTTCTGATCTGATATACAAGTCCGTCACGTTCGATATTATCTTCAGATATATATGGATCATCATGTTTATCATACTTTGTGATCATCCGGAGCTAGCCCATAGGGCTCGTTCCACGGACACGCGCGCCCGCCTTTGCATGTCTGATGACGTCTGAGTCAGCCTTGCGTACGCGCATGGCATAGTATCATGTCAGTCTGTTCCAACTTTACGTGTTAAGTTTTATGCATTTTATAGGTAAATCGATGACGAATAATACCATTTAAAGAAATTCAGATGGCTGTAGACATTAACTTTCCATTTTAAAATATATATAAGGAATATTTTTGTCAACACGTTTTCTTTGCTTTGTTTAGTAGAAAATGTTGTTTGATTTTACGCTGCTTACGTCAACTGCAGTATTGCATTATGACATCTGCATTTAACCATGTCAAGACTAATTTCGACACTGATTGCAGTGATAGTTCTATTATTTATTGGAATTTGTGATCCTTTTATTGTGTCTACGTATAGATCGCGGCACGTAAGTTGAACCTAAACCAGCACAAACAACCGAAGGTATGAGCTTAGAATATTCAGCACAGAATATTTTGGTATTAGTGCGTACACTCGTTATCTCGCACGGAAAAATAATAAAGAAAGAATAGAATAGAAAACATTTATTCGACACAGACACAGCACAGCAGCAACAAACATATAAAAAAAGAAAGAGAACAATAAACTTATCAATAAAATTGCAGTAAAATTCAACTCAACAACAACAGGTCAACTTCTAGAATAGTCATTGATGTAACTTGTACTTGTAAGTTTGGAAAGAAATTACACATCGCGGCAGATAAGTTGAAATAAAATCCGCCATTTTGGTTCAACTTACGTGCCGCTATCTGTAAGCCACTGATTAAATAAGCCAGACAGTAACTTGGAAGCGGGATTGACTGTCCAGGGCAAGCTAGACAATAATTAACATTACATATGTGTCACACGTGGTCTCGTGGAAGCTCTCTTAAAGCATCTAAACATTTTGCGTAATCAACGAAGGTTCAAAGTACATATAGCTTAATTAACTCGTACAACAATACTTGTTCCCGAACCACTCCCTAGTTTCTTACAGGTAGTTGCATACTAGCACAGTGACCCCGTTTCTCTCACTGCGGGGTCCCCTCCCGTTCGTTGTCGATAATCTCTCCATCTCTCTCCTAAATTAGGAAGCTGAGATCGCGATAAAGGCGTGAACAAGCCTTGCTGCAATAAAGGTTGCGTGAGCTTTTATCAAGCGTAGCAAGAATTGCATAGAACAAAAGAATCAAAGGGATAGGGATTGTTTTACTGGCTTTTTGATTTATACGCCATGAAGTTATAAAGATTTTGCTTTGAATAAAGTGTAGTATCGATTATTACACAAATTACTTTGTGAGCCCACTATCGATCGGTTAATTAATTATGCTAGCTTGATAAAGTGCCAAATCAGGCAGTCAAATCAGCCTATAGGTATCTAGCTCCCATACCTGGGACACAGGCCTCCTCTCTTTGAGAGGGCGTAGGCCGTAACCACCACGCTGGTCCAGTGCGGGTTGGTAGATGTCACATGTCTTCGATTTTTTTGTTCTAGGACATGCCGGTTTCCTCACGATGTTTTCCTTCACCTTTTCAAAGCAGTGGTAACGGCTGCGACTTACAAATTTGTAGATGATGATGATGATCACCTAGACTCCAGTTCGGTCCGCTGTGTGTGGAGATTCTGGCTAACAAAGCCAGCCTAGCTCCGCCCAAAAGCACAGAAGCTTCCTGGGAACTTCACAGGCTTCGCGGAGCGACCTCACTGTTCCGAGGATTTCTGCATGTTGAGAAGCTACGGCCTCGAATTCCAGGACGTGGGCTGCTGATTCCTTGGCGTCAAGGCAGCATCTCAATAATTAATTATATCGTTTAGGTGAAATAGGACAACACATAGACCGGTATTGGAAAGTCGTTGCTCATTTGTCTAAACCAGCTACTTACAATGACAAATAATGATAAAGCCACGAATGTAACAGCAGTTTAGGCAACATTAATAGTTAGATACTCATACCACGTTTCCACTCTGGCAATAATTACAAACGTTTTGTCATAAGCCCTTGCATTACCTAAACATATGGCCTGCAATTTGTATTGCTGTATGTCTAAATGCACTGTGGTGTGTACGTTTTGTAGGTATGGTCTGTTCCAAAAATCTCAGATAGAAGTGTAAACAAACCCTGTTCAGAAAACAAAACAAACAAACTCTACTAAAGGGAATTAGTAACACATTCATTTGTATTTAGAAGGTTTCCACTTTATATCTCATCATTTTATCTATGGAATTAAAAAAAAAATCGACCAAACGTGAGGTTGTAAAATTAACTATATACACATACTTATAGATAAAGTCACGCTTTATTCCTATAGGGGTAGGTAGAACCTCCAGAACGTCACCTGTTACGATCTTTTACTTCGAACGAGGCAAAAGGAGTACCTAATACTCCTTTTGCCTCGTTTTTATCTTCTGCATATTTAAAATGAATTTTCAAAAGTACTATACTAGTATCAAAAAAAAGTACTCCCAAATTCAGCACTACAAATTTACATTTACATTTTCACTAAATACTTTTGGAACAGACTTTAGGTAGATGATAAGCTACATTTGTATGCGTCGCAGTCCGTGAGTGAAGAGGCTTGTAGCATCTATAAGACACAGGTGACTAACACTCTGAAAAATTATGCCCTTGTGAACAGTTGGAATACATTATCTAGTATGGCTGGGTAAAAGCTTTTCGTGTTTCTCGCATTTGTATGAATAGGTACTGGAGGTGTAATCTACAGCTGCTCTGCCATTTGCGAAGAAAAGCTAAAGGTATCTTCTTAAAATTATTTGTGTAATGTGTTCTGTCTGTTAGTAAAAGGATATAATTAGATTATTTTAAACCTAATCAGACTTCAATTTAAGTAGGTACTTGTTTATTTATTTATCAAGCAAGCCACACCAATGACATAATATTATTTAGGAAAATTTGAGAAGTAACAGTAGGTGATGAACTGATGACGAACCTTCAGTACTGTGTAAATACATCACCTAAAGGCATGCACAACATTCTTACTAAAAGGTCAACTTGTTAGTCAGTACTTATAGATACTACCTACATAAGTAACTTCCTATAAACTTCAGAAAACATAACTTTGCCAACCAAATTGAACCTTGTGTTTACTTAAAAAAATAAAAAGATCAAACTAAAAAATCACATCCGTAAAGCAAACGAGATTTGTTAAATGAAATATTGTTGGTCGTGTTCATTTTCATTTGTTTCGGTGCATGCGCACGCGCTGCGCTGCATCTCCGGCGAGCCGAACACAGCCGAGTGTTTGATGCGACGGCCGCCGACCGACCAATCAGCGCCTCAGTTGCTATTCGTCACCCGTCGTGTGTGGTAGTGTCGGTGCTCGTAATGTGACCGTTCGAACATCGAACTCAATTTTAAAATTCTTATTCCGAATGTTGACTCGAAAATAATGTGCATTTTAGTGAAAATGTGCTCGATTTCTATTGCGACTGTCTTGTGTTAATGGATTTAAACGATAATACTGATAACAGTATTTGCGGTTGAAAATATTAGTTTGCTGGATTGTTTACTATGGTGATTGTCAGTGTTTTTAACAGGTTAGTTATCGTTTTGATTTCATTATGATAATATATCGTGTGGCATGGTTTTGTTTTTTTTTTAACTCAATTATTCTACCTTCATGTATGTGTTTTTAATATTGAGAGATTAGTTCGTATCTGCTCAGTATAAATATATCTCAGTATCCATATTTTCACTGTGGTGTGTTCCTTGATCACCAAATCTTAGCGTTGTGGTTGCGTTGTCTTGATTCTAATCAAACGCAACAAATCACGCCAATAAATTAGGTAGTTACCTATGTCTTAATATGGGCAATGAGTACCGGAAGACGATGCATTTTTCGTCACGCTCAATCAGTTCTGTAATCTTATTATGTATTGATTGGTATGTACTCGGCAATAGCTAACAATTTGATAGAAACATTAAGTCACGACTACCCACTTTGCTGTGTGGAATGAAATCGATTCTCCACTCCCACGCATAGGTAGGTACTACTAGGTACCTAGAATTACTGGATAAGTAATAATAAGCCCTGATTTTCGAAACTTAATTACCTGTTAAATGATGAATATTTTAATAACAATCACATTAGTAGTTAATTAAGTCAACGGATGCGTTGACCTTGTTTCTTTCTTTCTTTTTTACGACAGTCATGCGTAACTGGTTTTGTGGAATTCCAAATATTGGTAACCAAGACCATGACCTCACACAAACTAGGTAGGTACCTACCTATTTCAAAATGATTCACTAGATTTTTCCAATTCCCATTTAACTTGAATTGGCCTTCCAAGAAAACAAACTATCTTCCCGTTAGTAGATAATAATATCGTAACTTCGTAAGTAAGTAGATAGGTATATCACGAATCTACCCGTTATTCCCAGGGGTCATCAACGTTCCCCGATTCGACACGGTAGCTCAATAACCAACATTAACGTAAGCGCACCTGACAGTACCGTGTCGTGTGACATGCATCCATCACGCTGTTCCGCAAGGCGAACCGTATCACCGTCATACTCTGACGCCTGCAACACTGTGCTATATTTAATTTACGACTTTTTTCTTCCTTCACTGCGGCCTACCTCTTCCTCACCAGAGTAATTTAGAAATGAATAAACCATTATCAATATTTTGTGGCCAAACAACAACAAAAGTTCAGCATTCGAATTTAAAGCTTCAATTTGATTGGCAGACGAGAAACAAACGTTCCGATGCGTTTCCGATTACGCACGCAAAATGGAAACTGACTGATCTTTGAATATGCATGTGCATGGTCCGGCCAGCTGTGCACTTCCACGCATAATCGCGGTTCCCTCTCGTCACCGAGTGTTTGCCTATCGGGCGATGTATCGGCGACATAGATATCAGCCATTAGTGTGCCAATATAAACATTAATAAGTGGATGATTGATTAGGCACTCGTGGCCCGAAGCAGGCTTGAACCGGTGTGGGATTTCGTCTAATGTCTTTGCTCATTTAGAAGCCACGACTTCGGAAATAACTTTGAAGATAAGAAAATTAAGTTAATTTAAGTTGTAATTAAGATAATGTTGAGGCGTTAAGCAATAGATAAGTAATGATTTTGATAACACCTAGTCGAATCTATCTGTGTTTATGTACTGAGT
This sequence comes from Antitype chi, assembly GCA_947359405.1. Taxonomy (NCBI): domain Eukaryota; kingdom Metazoa; phylum Arthropoda; class Insecta; order Lepidoptera; family Noctuidae; genus Antitype; species Antitype chi. The sequence goes on from OX375826.1 coordinate 9,704,866, forward strand.
ACATAATATTATGTATAAGTTATGAAATGAGTACTTAAATGCTCAGCAGTAGATAACTGAACAAATCGTAAACAGCCTGTTGTTAAGACAACCATTAATTTACAGCGAAAGTCTAGAACAATAAAGCTAATTATCACATTAAATAAATTAAATATGCGAAATGCAAAAGTTAGTAAAAGTGGATATAACAAGAGTAGAGAACGGAAAAAACAAAACAGTAAAAAGAAAAGAAAGAAAGAAAATACATTTATTTAGCACAGACATACAACCACCAGCAGTACAACCTAAAACACAAGACCAAATGCGAACAGATAACATTAAAATATTCTCAACATTAACCTGAAAACCGAGTAAAATTACTCATAAATTAAATTTTTTAAACTTCTGTTTATGGCTGTCTTGTCTTACTTTTTCTAGAAACGAACCCCACTTCGCATAATGGTTGCTTGCATTGAAATAATGCCATGAGCATCCATAACTTCTGAAGCTTAAGCAAATGGAGTATAATTTGACAAAATTCCCATAACATTATTTTTTTCCTGGACTGCAATCAAGCCAAAATCTTGTTCTCAAGCGACGAAAGTGATCAAAGAAAAATTACCACTTTAAGAAAATAATAAATCATTGCGCTTTTTGTGCCTACTGATATTCGAGAGTGGGACGTCAGTGTGCAATGAATCACGTAGCATGTCCTCGCCCACGGGCATATTTACCTCTCCAAGTGCTCCTAACTCATTTACCGATAAATGACTTCTGTCCTTATAGATAGACCTTATCATCACAACCATAAGAATCATTTCTTCTTAGCTGAATGTCTTCAACCCCGAGGTCATTCACTGCAACTACTTGACTTGAGATGAATTTTGACTTGATTAAATTGAGAAACAAATTCGTACTCCCGTATGTTTTGCCACGTAGCATTACGAGTTAATTGATTTTACCAAGGAATTTGCCGATCGCATCTCTGAGAACGATTAAGTAGCCTAATGTTTGTGATGGCCCCCACACTGAGCTGCTTCAAAAATCGAATAGACAGATTAAATATCTCCAAGCTTTTTGATACATACGCATCAGCGAATTAGCTGCTAGTGTGTCTAACTAAATAATGAACTATCACCGTCCTCATATTTGCATATTTGAGATGAAATCTTGTTACTTTGTGATTGTGATTCATACTGACAACATCACTCCACAAATCAAGTTGATAAATTATGTGACAATTCTTACAACTTTTACTATCACCTTAACAGTTAAAATATACTAACATCCATGTCATCAAGATGGTATAAAAAAGGATGAGGTACCGCTTCATGCAACAGGTTTTCAACTAGTACCGGTTCCTCTATCCTGTTTAGCATTAGAAAATCGTCAAGAATTGGGTCACACACGCGTAATGAGTTTCTCACTCAACATCCTTAGGGATTTGCAGCAGTGAAAGTTGCCTGTCCTACTTTGAGGATTGTCGCCAATTAGCATAAGTAATTTGCATTTCGTAACCCATCGTCACCTTACACTATCCTAGGTCCCTTGGGTAACATATTTTCTGTTTCTATTTGATCCTTTTTAACCCCCAACGGAAACAGTGGAGTGTTATATAAGTTTAATTATGCAAAGTGTTAAAGTGTCTGTTTAACGAATACAGAGAGGTCTTAGAACATTATGTTTTCTCTCTTGCACGCTGTAATGACTATTCCAATTAAAAACGGTTCGACTATAATCCAAAAATTCGCACATGAGCTAAATAAGACGTTCGCACTAGTGGATGCTCATGAAAGTACTGACTTCACTTTCGTAGTGAATTGACGTCGTTTCAACAATTTATCACGGTCCACCGCAAGATACTTAGAAACTCGCGTTACCAACACTCACACTTATTTACCACAACATTAAATATGGTGATTGTCATCGTCGTAATTTGTGCTGAAATGTATTTCCGCCATTCGTCTATCATTTTTAACGAGATCACTTTTTATTTTTTCATGAATCGTGTTACAGGTTTACTGGTATGATGTTAGTAAAAGCTTCCTAGCAGCTCTCCTGCACCCTAATTGCGTAACATACGATTCATCATAATCTGTTTAATTTTGACAGTTCAACAATATTCATTGCGTTATTATCGCTGCTGAGCAGATACATTTTTCGAACATATGAAGCAATGGTTTAGCACTCTGTTTCAAAACGAAACAGATTATGATTATTCGTGAATTACGCAATTAGGATGCTGATCAAATTGCCGAGTTAACAGCTTATATACATTTTTATGTGTGGCTGCATTCAGCAAATTTTTGATGACAGTAAAATTTTATAAGTATAAGTAGGTACTTTCAACCGATCGTTGCTAGTGCAGTGGGCATATTTTTTACCCGCTTTATATTAGCTTCACTTGTATGTTTGTTTGTTTGTATGGTATGTAACCGACTCCTTAGAGCGCTATTTTGACCCGCTTTAAACGGTCAGATTTCATTGAAACTTTGTAAACTTATCGAGGACCGATGACAATTCAATAATTAAATTTTATTTTAGAAAAATAAAAAAAGGGGAAAAAAAAATGAAAAAAATCACGTTTTTGTAGTTAGCAGAACTAAAAAATAGAACATAAATAATAGTTTAAAAAACTAAGAAACACGCTTTAAAAACCAAACTAAAAAATGGAAAAATATTTTAATTCAATTAAAGAGCGTGGGGTGCTTGACATTAATTGATTATAAAAATATGTACCTCAAAAAGCACCCCACGCTTTTTAATTGAATTAAATTATTTTCCCCTTTTTTAGATTGGTTTTTAAAGCGTGTTTTTTTAGTTTTTTAAACTATTTTTTCCAGTAATTTATATTGACTATAATTGTAGCATACATCATCATAAAAAATCCCTAATCAAACCATAAAATCAATCATACCAGAAAAAGCATTGAAAATTGATATTTGTAAAATATTAGTCCCGCATGCAATAACTATTATACCAACATAAAGTTAAAGGGAAAGTAACGCATCGTCATCACGCTAACTGTATGGAAATTAATGTTATGCTGTTTGATCTGTGAGCGAAGAATAATCGTGACTAAATGGTCGTAACGATTTTGTAATCCAAGAGCTATTGACATTACCTTTTCTTGCAAGACATTAGAGAAATGAATTTCCGTACAATACAGTAGCCTGAGAAATTGGTGATATTTAAGCAGCAGCTTCAGGCGTATTATTTGGTCTACTATTTGTTATCAATGTATCATTAGCACAAGGACATGTTCTATATAAATGTTAAAATATATCAGTTTTGCATGGTCGTTTCCACTACGTGTGAATTTAGTCCCGGTTGCTCTTCAAACATCAAATACAAATGCAAGTTAATTATTTTTATGTACACAGTGATAATGTATACACGATTGATTGTTATTACAATCAGAACCGTTAATTACGTCCGTTGCCAGGCGAAACCTATACCGTACGATAATTGTTCGATATCCCTGTAATTATTAAGCGAAAATTTCTTTACTACATCTTTTCACTCAATGTTTAACTGTTTTTCATTACATTGTTATAAGTAGAACAATTAATCAACAATTTATCTCTACAACCCATCATTTAGACTAGACCATCACGCAACACTGCTGCCGTGGAGTCGGTATTTTCTTCATTCTCATTGATTTCACCTTAAGAATAGATAGTTATGCTTTCTACGCCGTCTCTGTTATACTTTGTGCGGTGGTAAAGTGAGACATGGCAATTAAATGTAATTTGCTATTTGACACATTCATTACTTATAGTCTTGTTCCGAATACTAGTAATCCTCGTTTGTTTGGTCTTTATTTGTATCCATCTGAATGTCTATTTGTTTCATATCATCTATTTCTTTGCAAACATGGGTATAGTACATAGATGTTTTTATAGTAAAGTTCTCCATATTTTACCGTCACATGGGCATGCAAAGGTTTAGATTTCCTAATAAAAAATTCAAAAATAAACATCGTAATTACAAATTAAAAAAAAAAAATGTTTTATATATAATATGTTTAGCGATCTCTTTAGCAACTAGTACAACTTTATTGAGATTTTTATCAACACCCTTATTAAAGTTATTAATCATGTCATAATTAACACTATTCAACGTAAATCCGGAACTGTCATCGTTTTCTGATGAAATATTATGAATTTCCGCAAGCGCCGCATGAATACGCAAAAATGCCCCTAATACGAGGATCAATCGAAATTGGCCAAACAATAAGGCATTCTACAGGCTCCATTGTGTTACCATCTGTCATTGAGGGATTCAATCTTTACACTCAATAATCGTAGGTTAGCCTCGTTGGTATTCCCGTACACAATTGCACAAAGTTCTTCTATTATTATTGGAAATACGAACCGATAAATAGTATTTTTGCGCACGCGATAGTAATATAGTTATTATTGAAAGCGTTTTTTGTTGGACTTTTCTCCCCACAATCCTATAAGTTTATTTATTAGTCGAGCACTAAAGTCGCCATAAGGGGTTCGGTTTTACGACTAAGTTTATTTTGTCATGAGAGGGGATCTGTCCCCGGGTTGTCAGTCAATGTATCCTTTGTTAGTTGCTCGTTAATCTTAGGGTTGCCGAAGTTTTAACACGTGGATGGAGTTATACAAAGAAAGCAATTTTGTTGCGTTAATTAAATGCATAATGGACATTTTGACACTTACAATTATAGCATTCCCTTGTATTTTTGCTACGAGTATTATAGATTCTGAAGAATATTAGTAGAATGGCTATTAGGTATATACCGTACATGAGTCACTGATGGTTTTGAGAATATTTCTGAAAACAATGACTATCCAAGATTTAAGACTGTATCGGAAATCGTTCAAACTATTTCGTAACATCCATTTTCAATATAGTGCAAGTGCCGTCAAATATGACGACAAAGTCGCCATACACGTTCACTGGCCATATTTCACATCACACATGTGATTCACGGCGACGACGCCGACATCCGGATGCGACCATGCATCATTTTCGATGCTTCAATACTTCACCAGAACATCCCAAGATCGTGCACCAACTGCAATAAAAGTAACTTTAGAGTCTACAATTATTTAAATTTTATTAACTTTTAAGAATTAAAGAAATCTATATAATGATCATCCATAGTTAAGGCATACTATAGGAATAATCATTAGAATTCAAATTCTTTTACCACGTTAGCCCAAAGTAAGTTAATGACAAAGGATTTGCCATAAATACCAGAACGTTGAACTGTATGCAAGTCTGATATAGTTTCTATATTGCTACCATATCCAACAAAAAAAAAACAGGAAACAAAAGAACACGTTTATAGACGAAACAATTTGTTTTAAGTGTGCAAGTGTCACTTGTCATTTCTGGGCCATATTTGTCCAGATCACTATCATCAGCCCACATGAATCTAACTTTTGTAAAACTTGGTTTAGTAACGTGCCATATATCTCGTCATGTCCTTTTATAGTTTACATTAAGTAATCCAAAATATTGAATAACAATGACCACGTATTTCGTTTTTATTACAAGTATCAGGCGATTTGTATTTTGATTATGTTTTTTCTCTAAAGATGGCTAGCAAGAGATAAATTTAATAGCACCGTGATGTTTTTGCTTCGCTTTGAAAAAAGTACACTTTGTTCGCTTCAAAATATTGAGTGCTCTATATTTTATATGATTTGTGAGATTGGTTATGGTCTCGATTCCTCGTTATTTCATAGACGATTAACCAGGCTTGTTGCAATAAACTTTTATACTTCGCATTTAATTATTGTTTTTGATTCACTTTTATGATTGATTGCTGCTAGATTCGTATTGGAAGATCCACCGTAAACTAACTCTTTGCTAATGATTTTAGAAATTTCTGAAATATTTTTTTAGAGGTTTGAAGCTTCACAGGCGCAGTTTGTAATAATTAGTAAATTGCACATACAAACATTGCTGGTGTTCTGTTCAGTGTTGGAAAATCCTATACAGCACAAAACTTTAAACGGGAAAATCTGCATTTAGAGCTTCAATGATCTTGTGGGACCCATGTGGATTTTTTCATAGTCTACTAGAAACTTCATGCAAGAAAGTTTTAGCAGCGCTATTCACTTTTAAAACTGCATTTTTCCCATTCTTTTGTTTTATAACTACGCCCAGATGACCCGTTAAAAGTTGGCTTTTGTTTTAAAGCAATATTCTGTAGAAATTAGTTTCTATTACTTCGCTGGTCGTCCAGATTAGCATACAGACAGACAGATAGACGGAAACTTCCTTTTAATTAATGATGATGATATATGTATATAGGAATAGCAATTTTGCAATTAATTACTTGCTATTTCCTTACATGGCTGTGTTTAATCTGTATAAATGTGAACAAGTATTGCTATTAGTGCAATGAACCTGATGTAAAACTATAAAATCTCTGTGTTCCTTTAATAGTAGGTAGTACTGAATTTAAATATGCAATTTATGTAGTGTCCACGTGTATAATTACAAAAACAACCAGAAGATTCCGATCGGAAAATATCAGCTAGGTATTTTTAACCAGTTTCTGAGCTGTAATGTTATTATTTAAATTGTTATTGGTGACATACATTTTAATTTTAATATAAGCCTATATTTCACTTCAAGAGTAGAGTCCTCATCTCATACTGGGACGAAACGAACCGTGATCACCATGCTTGTTCACTGCTTTTCTTACTTCGCCATATTTAGGATAGTAAAAGATGGATTGGATTTTCTCATATTGACATACTTCATTATAATCATCATCATATCAGCCGTAAGACGTCCACTGCTGGACATAAGCCTCCGCCAAGCATGGGCCACTTCGATCAGGTTCTGTGCTTCTCGCATCCAGCAGATTCCTGCGGCCTTCATAAGGTCATTGGTCCAACTTGTTCGGAGGCCTTCCAACATAATTACTCAGAGTTAAATAAATAAAGCACATTCTGGTATCTTTAAAAAACGCTCTTTAAAGATTAAAATAAAACTTTTATTTTTCTTAAGATTTCTATGCAAAAATAATTGAACGGAACATAGAAATTCTTTGTTGCGGCATCTAATTCTTCTGCAAGAAAATAGAACTGTGAGTAGGTCATTAACTCAGGAATTTTCACTTTATTGAATCTGCAAATACCTGCCAAACTGAAAGCCATTGCTACTGTTAGTGTGTTACGCAGTTACCCCGCAGGTGTTTATATGGGTTACACAAATAATATTAAATAAGATATTTCTTTTTAAAAGGACAACAAAAATTCCCATTTTATGCTCATTCAAACAGTCCAGTCGATAGCAATGATTTATGCATACAATTTAACTTGAACATAAGGACCCGTGCATAATAGAACACGCATTTTTTATGGGGTTGTTGCTATGACCGACTCCTATCATATTATTGTTATTCATTAGGTAAGGGGACTCGTATTACTTCATTGTGGGCAGAATTATGAATATTTTTTACGAAATCCGCTATTTTGTGAATGCGGTCTTTGTTCGTGTTATCATTATCATGGGGTACCCTGGTCACCCATAGTTACCGGATCATTCCGGTCATCTGGACTCGATAGACCGAGCCAACCTCTTCTTTGTCACACATCGGAAGCTAAAGCGACATTATTAAAATATTATTGAGTTTATCGTGTCTTTTTACGACGCTTTGTATTTTTTTTTATACAAAAAGTAACATTCGTTTTTATTATGGACGTTTTAGTATTTTTTTGTGTTAGGGGTGGTGTTGGATCTCCCCTTTTGATAGCACACATGCAGAGATAAACCCATGCGACAGACAATATTTTTGAAAAAAATAAAATAAGTACCTACCTAACAAAATTGTTACATTGTCGCTATTACTTAGTGACATATTAACAATTTTGTTGTAAATATATGAAAACTCTCCAATCTATTAAAAATTATCGAAATATTCTGTTCCAATCGCTATTAATCGTTTAAAACCCGAGCGTACCCGAATGACTCAGCGAATTAATTATTTGAAACAAAAAAACATTGATGAGAGATACTTAAACTAACGAAGTAGTTTCTGATCTTAGCGTGCTACTACCAAAGTTTTTTTTTTTTAAGTTAATTAGCCACTCAATTTTTTTTAATTGAGAACTTCATGTAAGTCGCGTGCTGCATGCCTCAATAACAAAATTCATATTGATTGTGTATTGTAAGTTTTTAGGCCGATATTGAGAGACGCGATATGGAATGACAGCCAGCCCTATTGTTGTGATTAGATCGATGCGTTGTTGTAATACTTGTAATAGTTCTGTAGGGTTGTTGCTTGTTTATTGTTGTTTTTTAACAAGTTTCTTCTATATATTTTTTAGTGTCAGTACACACAGAACGGGGAATGCTCGGGCAATATTAACTGGCTCCATTGAAAATAGGGCCGTATTACCATATCCAAAAGTAGATTATTGTATAAATATATATATATGTTGCTCTTTTGAATTGCGGCCAGAGAAGGCTTGACTATTCGCGAGGATTTTTCCGTTCTGTTTGTACTGATCCTTAGTTACTGTGATGGGTATTATTGAACCAATTATCCACCTAATAAAGTGGGTATAATAATCAACAGCAACATCATCATTTGCTTAGCCCTTTCCGAACCATGTTGGGTTTGGCTTTCATTAATATTATAGCTATTTATGCTGCATAATAATATTCAGCATAAATCAGTTTTATAGTACATTCCTAATCAATATATTGATGTGAATTTATTATATTTTAATAATGCAAATTACCTACTTAGACGTCACCGTGTCTACGTGACACGGTGACTTAGACACGGTAAAAATGAGGAATCAAAACAGTTCGCCCGTCCTCGAAATGATGCACGTTGATCGAAGCAATTGTATATAACAACTAACAACCCTAATATAGATTTTAGATAAATCGGAATTCCTCGGGCTTACGGTATCTTTTTAACGGTAGATGATCGGATTGTTATAAATCGATTTAAAAAAAAAAACATTGTCGGTCTCATTCGATTCGAATCAAGTTAATCGGAAGTAATCGTGTTTCGAGTGGAGTTTGTTTGTTGTCCGCACGGTGGGCCACGAGCGGTTTACGCATCACTAAATACTAATTCAACCTTATTGTAATGTACGAACGCTGTTGGTTGTGCTCTAATGATATTTAATTGGTCAGTAATCAATACCACAACCCTAGTGCTAAATGAGCACGATGTGACTGGTATTTCCCAAAAATTCTTATTTACTTTCGGATTAACGTTCCATTGTGTGACGAAAAGGATTTTTAAAATAAATGACAATAGGTCATACGTTTGATTGCATTCGTTTATTAAAGTGAAAACTTCTTCAGGCTCGTTGAGCACTTTTTGGGGGAACAAAAATCATGGAAATCACGTCATCGTCACCGAACGCTTGAGCACAAGGATGAGTCGCGCGTTGATGTCTTTTGGAAAAGTCTCTTTCTTTCATTAGGAAATTCTAATTCTTTTATCCTTTGTATTTTTATTGTAAAAATCTGTGCTGTTTCTTTAATGGCTGAAGTCGATCGCTCGTTTATCTTTTTTTATCGAGAGCAATCAAGACCCAAGGATCCAATGTGAAATCTTGTATTTACGATTACAAAAATACACACGTATTTGTTCAAGTTTTCATTTCTGTCGGCACTCCTGGAGTGCCACTGCTTTTTATTATCATCATCGGCCCAGCCTTTTCCCAACTATCTTAGGGTTGGCATCCAGTCTAACCGGATGCGGCTGAGTACCAGTATTTTACATGGAGCGACTGTCTATCTGACCTCCACAACCCACTGGGTAATACAATACTCCTTGTTAAGACTGGTCGTCAAACTTTCGGGATTCTGATGACCTGTTACGACTGTCAAAGATCCACGAATGACAGCCGAGACCAACAGGTTTGCGTGCTTTCCGAGGCACGGACGGGTCTTGGTATGTAAAGTTGGTCACCCATCCACGTACCACAACCGCGGCAAGCATAGCCTTACCTAATCGATCGACCCGAACCCCTTATTTTTATAATATTATAAGGCGAATATGGAACAAGGTCAAAGGTTGATGTAATACAGGGATCATTAAAATTATCACAGAGACCCGTTGAAAGTTGCATAATAAATGTAGAACAATAATACAAAACTATCATGTTATCAATTATTTTCTTTCACTTGCCTAACCTATTTTATTTATAAGTAACAATTGTGTAACGCCATTATCTTATCGAAACGGAAAGGTCAGCGTCAGCGCGAATCGGGTGTCAAGCTTCCGAACAATAAATTATGATTTGAAGTTACTCTATCTAAACAACGACTTTCATATGTCCTTTAATTATGTTTAAATTTCTGTTTAAATTGCCGTTAAGATAATACGAGAAAACCCTTTGAAGGTTTCCGTCAAGATTTCTTGAGACCAGTTTATGTCTACGAAGAAATTCCTGGTCGTGTCAGTCAGTTAGAATGTCTGGCACTCAGTATCTAGCCCAACGGTAAATCGTTAAATGTATCCATGATAAATTTCAACCAGTAATCTTGAGTAAGGCTTCAAAGATATGCAGGAAGAAATTCCAATGATACTCCTGTCAATTTGGAAATGAATCAGGCTGACATGGCGCTTGGTGAGTTTAATCAAAGAGTACCTAATGAGCTACAGGAAGTTGAGTACCTTTAGAAAGGTTTCCTGCTGCAAGCTCATAATGATCAGTGCGTAATGTAAGTGCTAACAACTCTTAACGATAATGTCTACAAAACAAATTAAAACGTTTGCGAAGCTCACGAGCTAAATGGGAAGATAGAACAATGTAGATTGTTATCATCATGAATGACACGATCTTGCTATCGTAGAGCTGGAGTTTGAATGGATTTTTCATAGTTTTTTCGACGTATTTAGCAATAGCTTTTGCCCGCGGCTCCGCCCGCGTGGAAGTCGGTTATTGCGTAATAAAGTAGCCTATGTCCTTCTCCATATCCCAGGCTATATCTTTGCCAAATTTCATGTCGATCAGTTCGGCGGCTTAGGCGTGAAAGTGTAACAGACAGACAGACAGAGTTACTCTCGAATTTGTAATATTAGTAGGGATGTGGCATTGGAAACATAAAGCATTCATACAATAAGACGTACAATAATTTTAATACCAGCTTTTTTTTTTGCTTTTTGGTCGAAAACTATCACCTTTAAACTCACCTTCTTAAAATTCAAATCCTGTAACCAATATCGTTTCTTCAGCAGTAACCATTACAAAATCAGCTTCACAAATTCCACAATCTATAATGCGTAGTTGTGGTCCCAACCATCAGGCATCGGTGACCCCCTGACCACGACCCGGGAAGTTGGACCCTACCCATCGTGCTTTTGTATGGGAACCGCCTGCCTAACCGTGTGGGTTTGACTGAACCGCTATGTAAAATTTTACAGAAGCACAACTCTTTATCCCATCATCATCATCTGCCTAGCCTTTAACCAACTATGTTGGGGTCAGATCCAGTCTAACCGAATGCAGCTGAATACCAGTATTTTAAATGGAGCGACTGCTTATCTGACTTCCTCAACTCAGTTACTGGGTCACACGATACCCTTTGGTAAGACTGATTGTCAGACTTTCGGGCTTCTGACAACCCGTAACGAGTACGACAAAGATCCGCGAATGACAAGCAGGACCATAGGCTTAACGTGCTTTACGAGGCCCGAAGGGGTCTTGGTATTTAAAGATGGTCTACGCTTGGTGCGGTTAATCCATGGATGGATCAGTGGCGAAGGGTCAATACAAACCGATTCCCATCGGCTTACCTTTTAAGAAATCCCACCTCCCACCGATTATTTCAAAGTACAATTATTTTTTAAGTGTTTCTAAGTTTTACTGAAAAAACGCATGCGCCCAAAGAAAACCAAACCATCTTACGAAATTCTCTGATTATAACTCAGTATGAGTGAAAGAGGGGTTGATCCTCTGAATAAACTTAGCTTGCATCACGCGGTGAGGGGGTTTTTTTTTGAAACGGCTTTACTTGGCCATAATTACACCCCTCGCCACTGATGGATATCCATGGATTAACTGCGGCAAGCGTAGCCTAACCTGATCGATCGACCCGTGTGGGTGTTATTTCTTAGCCACAAGCGCCGCCACTCTTAATTCTATCCCAACCGATTGAATATCAATCATCAACGATCATTGAAATTTTGTCTTATTCACCTTTCTTTTGTATGAGAAGTTGTGTACTGTGTGGCTTTGCCTGTACGGAATATGATATTTTAGAGTAGTACAGCAGCTTTGTATACAGTCCTTATGCGTATGGTCCCATCAATTAGATGTCTGAACGACCTGCATAGTTCGGTCCTACCTACCGTGCTATTGTAAGGATAGTGCGTGGGGTTAACATATACAAAAGAAAGCAAAGAGGGTTCACTCTATAGATTAAAAAAAAACGCTTAGGCGGCGCGGTGAAAGACTTGTTACATAGAATTGAATAAGAACGATCTCGAAAGTCCTGTTGCGGAAAGTGATAGAGGACATCTGACATTGACATTATTGACCCTTTCTACCAAGTGTATAAATTCAGCAGTCGTATTTTTGCCTCGAACTACCAAGCAGGTTTGTTTGGAGGTGGTTACGCTTCTTCACGTGTGTTGGTGGTGAAGTTTCTGTTCTTACCTTTATTGTGTCCCTCGTAAAATATTCTGATTTATAATAATATTTTCAAACACAACAGTGCAATGGACATTTTAGTCTGAATTGTAGTAGGACTGCGGTAGGGCAGTAAAATACAAATGGATGACGACTATGAAGGCGGAATGTGGCTCACTTGTACAGTATTCTTGCTAGGTATCATGATACCCAACAAGAACAAGATGGTCTTATTCTGTGTAAAATTAAAGCAAGTACCAACTAAGTAACTATTAGCAAAGAAAATGAGAAAATATTTACTTGCCGTTCATGATTAATATGTCGTTCCCATATCAGTCTGACAAAAGCATTGACTGATTAATTTCGAAAACAAAAGACACGCTTAATCGAACAAAAGAATGGCATATCAAAACTGACGTTTAAACAATTGCTAAACCGTTGAAGTTAATCCCAAAATGCTTGAGGCACTAGAAACTGTGCTAGAAACGATATAGTATTCATTTTATCGTAAATCGAAAACGATATAATGTATAAGATGGAAAGCTTGCAATAGCTGGTATGCGCAACTAATAAATGGCCACTCATTTAAAGACATTAATATATCTAATAAAACGAGATGACTATCTGCACTCATAATATAACTCTGCTGTATTACCGTTTTACGGCCCCAATGACATCGGTAACTAACACTGCGCCCCACGGCGTTTCCCGTGGTTTTATATCGCTAATCAGCCACTATTATTACCGCATGATTTATGTGCTTCCTTTCAAAACAAATTTGAAACAGGGATTCTGTTTTTTTTTTTTCGGAAATCTGGTAAAAAAGGAAACGTTTTGAAAAAGGATTGTAGTGCTGTCAGATAAGTTTTGATTTATATTTGAGCCACAATACTAGACAATTACGTGAAGTTCAGAAAGTAGCAAAAGTTTAGAGAAATATCGTTCATATTCATACCGTTGTTTCGAGTAAAAAGTTTGCGAAAAAATAACCAGCATCGGAATTGGATTTGGAATAGAAAAGTTTTTCAATGTCGACAAAAAGGCCGGATAAAGGTACAGTAAGTTAGTTGGATGAATGACCGACAATATTTGTGGCGGTTGGTCATACCTTCTGTTTACAAACGAAACAATATGGCGGCCATGGTTTTAGTGGGATACGTGGGCGAGTAATAGTCGATGTAAGCCCATTTAATTTCATTGAAAATTATCGTTATTAAAACGAAAGCCTGTTGCATTTTGTCTACTAAGTTTATATCGAGATAGACAATACAGGCTTGTTTTGTCTTTGTTTTAAGGAAATGTAGGGGACATTTCCTTATATTTCGATAGATTCTCTAGTATGCGTAAAAGCTGATACCAAAATAAGGACATTGGAATATTTGTTCTCGTATCTTTATTTGAATATTCACATACCTGTTGATGCACTCTCTCTTGTACCTAGTAAGACTATTTACTAGGTAGATAATGATCATGTTTTTAAATACAGCAAAATTCCATTACAATGAAAGCAATGCAGAATTCTTTAAAATCTTAATTCTATTTCTCGGCCATGGCTATTAGAGGCGGAGAAGCATGAAATATCTAAATACTATCCTCGATCACAAAGAATTTTACCGAAGCATCAACCATTGTATCCAGCTAGCAGTTGGCACTCCAACTATTCGTGTCCACCTCCCTCCCCTTAGGGAGCACAATAGAAGTTTCATTGTTTTCAAAACGCGAATTTGAATGGATTTCAGATAAAATCTTTGTTGACAATAACTTGCCTAGAACACTATTACGTAATTTATTGTTATGGGGACCTTAAATATCTTGCGGCTAAAGTACCGTCATACTTCGCACACAAATTTTAATATTATTATTATTAATCATTTTAATTCAGAATTAATTATTACATTCCATAATTTGTTAGTAAAAAATACTTAAAACTACGTTAGTAAAATTATTAAATTATTGTACAAATTGACCTACTCGTATTACATTTAAACATTACCAAAATTGAGCTACTTAATATTATAGAGGGCACCACCCGAGCCGTGAATTGAATTCCAGTGTCTCACAACTGGGCAATCAACCCTTTCCAATATGGTATTCAGAAGGCTGTTGGTGCTGCCCTGCACGCGGCGCATCAGGGAGGCCACTCTCTTACGAACGATCGCCCTAAAGCAATATGCTCATTCAATATTCATTGGCCTACCTTGTATCACAGTGGTCGCGAGAGCTAAAATACCACATATTTCTGTTCCCTTATTGTGTGCAATAAATATTAAAACCAGCATTTAAGGTGCATCTAGTCGACATTTTTTCCATACAAAGTTCGGGAATGTATTACTCCACTGTTCGACCATGTACGCACGGCTACACATCAAGCTATACATATCCGGTTTACGCTGAACTCGCACTATACGGAAATCCTATACAATGCGAGATCAGCTTATACTGGAAATGTATAGCTTGATGTGTAGTCGTGTGTACATCAAAAATTAAACATGGTAGGATTTTGTCTTATTTGCACGGTTACTGAAATGCCAATGTTAGATGTAAGTTTTATTTGAAATGTAAGTGACAGTGCTGTTGGTGTGCTTATTATTATAAATAAATAAAATATTGTATGTACGGAAACAGAATACCTACTAAAATAAGCCATTAAAAAGTTATGAGCCAACAAAGATTAGTTTTTCTTGCTAATTTAACCTAACTTTTCGCGTGTTTAAGTAATAAAAAAAGTGTAAAATCTCCAAAACCAAGTCAATTCAATTCAATAAAATTTATTGGTAATTGATTCATGCAGTGGTTTTTCCATAAAACCCGGTCTTCCGAAGGACTTTTCTTAATTTTTTACGCGCCTGTTTTTCTATAAATGAAACTGCATCTCACTCAATAACGTTTTGCGTGTAGACTAACCTTTAACTGTTCATCACTGATACTAACTCTGTCGGACACGAAGGATGGTGAGGCAGCGTGCTTTTTAGCCAGACCCACCAGTGAGTTAGAGCCATTGACTAGATTCCCCTTAATAGACGAGGTCCGCATGGTCACAAGAAACGTACTTAGGAAATGTGTTCCATATGACTTTTTCCTTATCCAACTGTAGTTTCTGACTCAAAAGTTTGGACATAAGACCAATTAGAACGTTTATATGTTTTCCTGATGAGGTTATTACGTATAGAGACATTCGTATTTAGCATTAAGTTCCGACTTTTATTCATATTCCATGTTGTATTCCATAGAAATAAATAATACATTTACGGTTCATTAGGCAGGCCCAAAAATCCATCATTTTAGTACTTACAGAACAAGTGATTAGTTCCGGGGTTTAAATAAAGCAGTTTTGCAATTTCACAGCATGGCCCACGCGATTAATCGATATTTCGTTATGAGTCACCGATGTGTTTTCTAATCGATTCATCGATTTAAATTTATTACTTTACAGACACTGTTTACAGTGTGGATCGTTTATATTTGGATAATCGGATATAGGATTTCACGGACCACCACCAAACTCTGCGGTTCGTAAAGCAAATAAATTCTAAATATAAATGTAAATATTGAATGTCTCTGATTCGAATCGCCATTTTTGTAAAGTTATGGGGATATTAACAAGTTACGGTCTTTAGCAAGTAATAATTTAGCTTTATTAAAACGCAAACAAGGCTCGTTGAGACCAAAAATTCCTTGAACACGCTTTTTAAATCAACTTTCTCTTTAATCATTTTTAGATCTTACTTTTGTGTATACACCACATCGGTTAGAGTTGTGAACAATAAAACAGCATTTATAATTTCATCTAAGATATTGACATTAGCTGTAGCGTGCTTCAGCAAGACAAAGACATGCAATTGTACGAAAGTGAACTGCGGAACGCATACATATTCATACGATTCGCTCCTTTCGTTCTCAATTCTCGAAAAAACTATTCCTCATTACATGAGGCGTCATTCATTACCTAAGTGACCACGGTTGTAATGTTGTTATAATCTATTCAACTTAGTAAATTGTAGTTAAATTCTAGACCTTCATTTCCATTTCAAGTTTCGCTGGACCATGATCTTTGACCATAGCAACAGATTCATTGACTTCCATATCATCAACTATTCTGTAGACGTCTTTGAATGTCGAATCAATAAACTTACAACACAAATCATTAGTGTCAATCGTTTTATCAACTATCTCTAACGTTTCATTACCATTCATTTTAATATGTGTTACCTACTTGTTAGTAGGCAAATGTATCAGTGTTTTTTGCTAGATCTTTTTTATATATATCGGTTACGTCAAGCAATCAAATTGGTTGATAAAATCGGATCAGGAAGTCTCAATCAAGTTAATTGTGATCATTCATCTTTAGTCAAAACAATTACTTGTGATTACTAATGGTTGATGTCCATGTATGGTGTATGTATGACATATGTATGGTCTGATTTGAACTGGACCGGTTTATCAGAGGCGCCTAAGTTCCGCATCATGATCTAAATAAAATTTGCATATATAATCGTTTGTCAAACAATTAATGTGCTACGCGTTTAAACGGGGTTTATTAGTTTTAAAACGATTTATATCCATTTCAGTTTTAAATTGGTTTTGCTTTATTGCCGTGTGTAATGCAAATAAATTACGATTTATCATCACTCATATAATGAGCTCTTTTCTATTATAATTACAACTTGATGAGATAAAAAAACCGTAGTTTTTACATATTAGCACCTATTGTAGTTTCAGTTCTAACACTGGTATACATTTAGAGCATTTGGTAGTTCCCATTTTATAATTCAATCATAGAATTCAATTCAATACAGGAAAAGTTTTTATTTAGTGCGCAATCTTTAACCATGAATTCAGCATAATATCATTCTAGACCCCCCAGCGCAGAAATTTTTCGTCAGTTATACAAAAAAAACAGCTGTTCCATATATTTTGACCGCGTAGGTAGGTAACAGCTGATTTTTTTTTTGTAAATCTGACGAAAAATTTCTTCGCTGGGGGTCTAGAATGGTATGCTGAATTCATAGTTACAGTTTCCTCACTGGATAAAAACTTTTCCTGTATAGAATATAATACGTATCCAATAGCAAAGTCGATTCAATTTCACCAGTGATATGTTTTAGTAATTTGTATCCAATTCCAAAAACAGTCCCCGGCAACACTGTGACCAAACTAATTGCCGTTAAAACTACAAACAGTTGTGTAATAGTAATTAAATGTAGCTTAACCAAGAAGTAATTGCCTGGTCCTACATAAACACGAGCAATAGCTTTTATTCTACCGGTGGGCTATAGATTAGATGTCGGTGCTTAGTGAGATTTATAGGCGGAGAAAATAGTTGGCAATGGACATGGAAAGTTGTTTTCAAGAGAAATTTTCTTTTAGATAGTCGTGAGTGAAACCAGTATTGATTTAAAAAAATTAAAGGATCTCGGTTGAGGACCTTGAGGGACACCGCAGTTTGATGTCTCAATACCAGATTTTGCTAATGGCTACTTTCATATAATATACTTCGTTGAATATTTCTAGAAATTATGTTCTGTTATTATCTTTGAATTCTTAACCCCACAATAAGAAAAGTGCAGGCAAATAGCCTTAAAATTTTCAGTCTTTAGTTGCACGTTCAACTGGACGGTTCTTCGAAAATATTAAATAGCCAACATAAAAGCCGTAATGGTGGTATGTAATTGTCGGTCTGAGTATGCGGCGGAACTATTTACAAGTGTTATTATTTACAGTGAAACTATTCACGTTAGAAATGCTTCACTTGACTTGCCTCCCATTGAAAACTTGGACTTACAAGTTGAGAACTGTGTACTAGTAAGTGCAGCGTCTTAGAGGTACGGGAGTCTGAAATACTTTAGTGTATGTGTAGCTATGGTGAACAGTTTCAAGTTTACTTTTAAAATATATATCAGGCTCAATTGAATATAGTATTGGAGATTTTATTTCCCACGATGAAATGAGTTCTGCCAAATTTTTCATTTTTATTAATATTACTGAGTTGTAAAATTGCTGAGTTTACAAATAATTAATTATATTATCTATTATGACCCGTCGTAATTGCGGTTTCATTGACGCAACTCATTTATAAAACCTCAGTCCACCAACGATAAAGTTTATTGGAACTGAATCATTTATTACTAACGTGATATTATTGTAGTAGAAATCACAAGCTCTGAAAATTGCTATTATATTTTAATTACTATAAAAGCAAAGTATTTCTCATTGCTTTTTAGCCTTAATAACTCCACATATATGAACTTCTGATGTGGGTTTCATTAATTAGTTTGTACGGTTGTCATGTTCTGTCCGTCTTCACTTACATTAACATCGGCGTACACGGTATTTCCATCAGGGGTTATGTGACCTTTTACTTTGTTGTTAATTCAATCCTGATTATAAATTTAAATATTCACGAGGAATCTGTTTGAAACAGAATAACAATTTAGAAGCGCGTCATGTGTGCCGCAGAAATCACATTCAATTCTCACCTGTTAAGCATATATTATATCTGATTGACGCTAATTGGTAACATGAACAACTAGTTTCGTTGAACAGGTTTCAGTATGATCTGATTGCCCTAAGAAACGGATAGAAGCGTCACTGTATCATCCATTTGTGTTTAATTAAAACGTTAATGACTCTGGTATAACCAGCAAATGCGTTTCAATAACATTCTACAGCCGGAAAGGAAACACCTATCATGATGGTATCAGCTGGCTGGCTCCGGGCTGTAATCTGCCCAGAAATCACTGTAAATAAATGTCTTCAAATATTCCTAAGTTCTTGCAAATAAGGCTATGGCTAATTATAAAATTATAGCGCGAACCTCTCCTTCCTCAATGTTGTAACTCACGAGCGACGACGTTGAAACAACGGCCTCAAACGCAGCAAATTTCGATACATAAATATTGGAACTTCTATATTACCTGTTTGTGACTAAACGAGATCTGAACGATGCTAAACGTGACACTGATTTGGTTACGTTGTCTTGTCCAATTACGTGTGATTTTGATTTGCGCTAGTTGCTTCAGATGCATTGGCCCGGAAGATTGGGCAATGGCCAGAAGTGAGAGCAATATCTGATGGTTGATTTCAAGGTCGATTAAGGTGGTTTCGAAGAAACATGTCAGCAAACATGACATCAAAGATAACCTTATTAGATTTCGTGGTACGATGATCGTAATTATAATGTTATTAAATCATGATATATTGCAATACACAGCTTAAACTCTAGACACTAAAATAAGTGGTGTCGTCAACCATTAAACCTAATTATGTCTTAAAAGATTGGCATCTATTCCAATGTATGTATGTAGGTACCTATTATCTGTATCATTCCACTGCGGTGAAAAAGCTTCTCTTCCCTCTTTCTACCTTCCCCAGTCTACTGCAATTGTAGGTCAATCTTTTAAGGAGTCCCAGCTCATCCCGCCATCTCTTTCTGGGCCTGCCGCGTTGTCGTTTCCTGAGATTTGGGACCCACTGAGTGCTATCAGCTATCTTATTTTTCTATTTTTTACTATAAGCCTGTGTTATCCCACTGCGGGACAAAGGCCTCTCTTCCCTCTTTCTACCTTCCCCGGTCTACTGCAAATTGTAGGCCAATCTTTTAAGGAGTCCGAGCTCATCCCGCCATCTCTTTCTGGGCCTGCCGCGTAGTCGTTTCCTGAGGTTTGGGACCCACTGAGTACTATCTTATCATAGGTAATTGAGTTTTGTATTAAGTGGCACCAAGCTTTTCAATTTGTCTAAAGGTTCCGTTGGAATTGACATCATCATTGTTTAAAGTTCCAAGTCTACATTTTTATGTCCTAGGTTAAAGTCATACGAACCTTTTTATAGCTGGACTGTTTCAAAATTTTCGATTAGTGTCTTGGCCGCTGCACCCACGGGTCGTTTTTGGCACTTAATACGGTTATCTAACTTCGGTCGTTTAATACTGTCTAGACAAGTCCTAGATTTACGATGGTCGCTTCGCGTAGGAGCTGTTAGCCTTGTGCCTGTATATATTCCACTTGGATGATAAATTAGTCAATAAAACTATGAACCGACACGTTTGACAAACAATTTATAACAATTGTATTTATCCTACGTACCTTATGAAATATCTGCTGATTCAGAATTACGTTGTAGCTGTCTGAAGGATGACTGTTTTTCTGGCTTTGCTTATTCGATTATGTACGGTGGGCTGCATAGATTTGTGCGTTTAATTTTATTCCTTTAATCCTCTTTCTCTATTAAATTGTTCTTCTGAACTATCAACGCAATCTTAACACGCATTTTTCCATTCAACGATACCCGTTTCATGCATGTTTCTCGGTCTTCGAATACCAAATCGAATCAGTTGACTACGAAGTTCATATTAACAAAGCTATAAATATTTATACTGCCTACCTATATACAATATACATACCAAATTGTATTTTATGAGGTAAGTGTCAAACAACTCATAACGCATTAAGTTATTCAATTTATGCTGTCAATAAATTTCAACAAGGTGTAAGCTCACCTCTTTTATCGTAATCAATACCGAATGGCATATTGAAAATTATAATGGATATAGCATTTTGAATATAAATTTTCTATAGGCCAAACCCTTGGGCGTTACTTTGAAGGGGATAGATTTATTTCTCCGGTTAAATATTGTAGACTGTAATGAAGTTCTAAGTTTGTTTACGGATGCCGTAGCATATTAAGCATCATTTTGTCATGGCGCTCATTTAATGTTGTTTTTCCTGATTATTGGTTTTTATGTGCGACGACGCACATATATAAATATCACCTGTATCTCCACTAGGATGCTTATATCTGTTCGCAACTCTTCCCCATCTTAAGGGCACGTTTTTTCGACCATTATGACGCCCTCGGTCTACTCCTTGATATGCAATGGTCTCTGCAACACCATGAAACATGAGGCTTGCGCAATAGAGTCTGGTCAAACCACGCTAGAGTCGGTTCATTTAATTTATTCATTCATTAGGACGGTCACTGCAAGTGGCCATAGGCCTTTAAAGAACAATTCTGTGCTTAGGCATTAATTACAATAATTAGTAAGTATTTTAATTACTCTGCAGATATCTCATCTCGGGTTTATGCATACTTATATAATAAACCATTATGTTTTGATACGCCCGAGTTAAATGATGATATTATGAATGTCAAATTGAGCAATAAACATACTATTATTTTTATGCTTTAATTACTTCGAAATTGCTCCAATTATAATAAGTTTAATTTTTGTAGAGCAGTTATTAAGAAAGTACGAAAAGAAAGTTACAAATAAAATGCAAAGCAGACGTTCTTGGCTCTAAATCGTAACTTTCGCCGAAGCGATGACTGTGTGAATTATGATGCACTTAACAGCACTATTTGCAATCGGCTGTGTTGTACGACGTAATTCTTCAAGTCGATTACCATAATAATGTTCTTTCATGAAACTATTCCTTAGAAGACAAATCTTTATTACCGAGCATGTTTTATTTCCGACAAAAAGGTAGTTTGGAATAGGGAATGTTTTATCTCAGAAAATATAATCTATTTACTCCAACGAATTGAGCAATATATTTCAGAAATGCGTATCCACGGATTTACGAAACAAGAATTATTTCCCATTGCGAATATTGTTCAGAAATATTTATGTTGGTGAGATGCCGTAGTTTGTGATTGGCCAATTATTGCTGATTACGATGTAAAACTCATAAACAGCATTTCCACTTTACGCTACCCCGGCGTGGGCTTTCTAATGACCTAATCCTGGGGGCGTTAAGAAGTGTGTCAGACTAGAATAACTAGCTAAGTTATGGTTACAGGGCCGATTACCACGGAGAGCTGCTCAGGCGTCATTTGTGGAATAATTATTGACGTAGGGAAACGCAATAAATAAATATAATGCTCCTATCCATATTGTTAATTTGCAGCCGGTAGTTAGTGCCCTACGGTGGTCAAAAAACAACTTCAAGCTCTGTAATTATTTTATTAGAACATCAGTGCTTGGTTTTCCGAATTGATCTTTCAAAGTCAAAGCCGATACTAAAACTATTTCGAAGCTTTTTAAAACAACAGGAGCGTGTAATCCGACACGTAACATATTTCAAAGTAAAGTAGGAGAAA
This sequence comes from Antitype chi, assembly GCA_947359405.1. Taxonomy (NCBI): domain Eukaryota; kingdom Metazoa; phylum Arthropoda; class Insecta; order Lepidoptera; family Noctuidae; genus Antitype; species Antitype chi. The sequence continues at coordinate 9,727,542 of OX375826.1, forward strand.
ATACTTACGAGGTAAAAGCAAACAGTACCTAAAAGTAGTCCCTAGTCATTGCACTTAGCTAACGTTTGAGCAGAATTTGCATCGGCGGTGTTTGTTGTGTTTAAAGTTTCTGTGAGCACTGAACGCCTGCACAAAATGCGCTTATGAAATATGCAACGTATTCCAATGAGACTGACAGCTTTTGATTACTTGAAAGTAAATAAAATACTTAACTTTAACCTTTAAATTCACAGCGACTCAATAATGTCTCATACGAACTCGACATGAGTTATTGTAATATTATGATGATGAATATCCAAAATTAAGTATCTTAAACGTAGAAGCGGTATCTCTAAAGCATAGAAAGAAAAGAAAGAAGAAAGAAAATACATTTATTTAGCAAAGACTAAAAGGCAGACAATATACAGCAGGAAGAACACATTTGTCTATCTAAAGTAAAGTTCCCAGACATCTTTGTGAATTTTTGGTACAGCTACCACGCGACTGATTTTTACACGCTTTATATTAAGCTTCACTTGTATGTTTGTTTGTTTGTATGTAACCGACTCCTTTGGACGCGATTTTGACCCACTTTAAACGGTCAGATTTCATTGAAAGTTTGTAAACTTGTCGAGGACCGATGACAATTCAATAATAATAAAAAATTGAGAAAAAAAAACACGTTTTTGTAGTTAGCAGAACTAAAAAATAGAAAATAAATAATAGTTTAAAAAACTAAAAAACACGCTTTAAAAACCAAACTAAAAAAGGAGAAAATAATTTAATTTTATTAAAAAGCGTGGGGTGCTTTTTGAGGTATTTTTATAATCAATTAATGTCAGCACCCCACACTTTTTTAAACTATTTTTTTTTTGTAAAGAACAAGAGTCGAGAAGATCAACCAACGGAGTCGTGGAATTATTTAACTACAACAAAACTACCTTTAACTACAAACTTAAGTATAAGAGAAAAAATATTTAATGCTAACCCCACAATTTCGTCATCCATAATCGTAGAGTGCATACTCTACGATCTTAGGATGTAAAAATTGACATTATATTCTTGTTTGTTGAAACACACATGTGTTTAAACAACAAGTGTAGATGTCTACACAGAAATCTGCACAAGAATGTAAAGCTATCATGACTATGACAACATTCGTTGACTCAATCTGCTAGATTTTATCGTAACAAAAGGCTAACAAGACAGTTTCGTAACAGATCAGCAAGCATGTCCTTTTATAGTTTTGTTGTAAACTCAAATTAATCTTGCCTTTACGAATGGTCTACCCACGTTTTATTGTTGCGCTGAACTTAACGTCTCATCGTCGGTCGGTAGTCTAATGACTTTATAATGCCATATTAAAGACAATAACTTCCTTATTGATGTTGTTAGCAGTAACGTTTTCTTTTAAAAAGTGATTAGATTTGACGGTTACTTTGTTTGCAATGTAATTACTTTCGTCACAAATAGAAAGACTTCAAATAAACATCTTTGCCGTATTCGTTTTTTGTTGGTCAATACCAGTAATTTCATAATTTATTATCTTATCAAATCAAATATTGCAGTTGATTTTAATCTCCGTATTAGCTCCATTGTTAACTACACTGTAGTCGATGACCTCAAATTAAATTGTATAGCCCACATGTCAATCCAAAATGACTACCAAATAGCCAGCATTTGATCTGCCATTAATCACTCAACTTTTTTGTGTTCTGTATTTAGTTGTGAGTAGGTGTTAACGAAAGCTTAACAATAGCTACCATTTTCGATAAAGTCATTACGACAAGACATTGCATCGGTAGCCTAAAGCAAAATTGCATTAGCAGTTGCAACATTTTTGCTATCTATTCATTATGTGATTATAAATACGGCTTGGCCTGTTGCATTATCTCTATAGAAGCCTACTTTATTATTAAAATGATAATTACAACTCCTGTCAATCATTGTTTGTTTAATTATAGTCACATTCTTCGTATCCTTATAGTGTTGTTAAGTTTTGCATTCACAATTTTTATATTTTAATAGCGAACAAACTTCGTAATTACTATATCTATTATTAACACTGCTTGACACTGATTACTAGGATTGCCATCTAAGGATTGATAAAAGTGTTACTATTGTGACATACCTATGCGTCATTCAGCAGCTGACTATGAACTTCATTGGAATCTTAAATTATTCTAAATACTATCACCAAATCTTTTCATCATCATCAAATCTTTATCAATCTAGTTAACAAGTACATCAACTTGCTTCCCCTCTCACGGCTTTAATATTCTTTTCTTTTTGTGTATGTACTAACGGTTATATTTTACGGCCACGCCTTATTCTCATACAAATTAACTCTACGTCTTTGTTTTGATCCCATTCATTCAAATCTATGGTAAGATTATTCATATTTTCTCTTCATGTTACACTGCACTCGTTTTCTTTTCTAACTATATCATCTAGATTTTAACGACTGTTAAAATTAAAATAATGAGTTTATTGTCATTTTGGGAACATAAATCTCATTAAATTTTACATGGTAATTTTTAGAACTGAATTAAATGTAAAGTTTAAGTGTAAAAGTTTTTAGTTTTGATGCAGAGTGTAAAGTCAAACGTTATGATTTAACTCTAATATTGTTATCTTTCACGGACATTAAAATATAAGTATCTACGGATAATAAACGCCCTTGGGCTTCTGTTGTTTGAACGAGATAATCTTTTAATATCATGTTTTGTAACAGTAGATAAAATAAATCTGAACTTAATTATGTTAGCCTCACGATTTAAGCTTCCGACAAAAACTTCCATAATTTGCTCGAAATGTGGGTTCATCCATATTTTAGATAGGGTTCATGTACGAAGGTTGGTTGGTTTGAAATTATGTAGTTAAACTATTGCAAAGTAACCAGCAAGAAATCTTGATTAACAACGAAGATAACTAAAGCTACAAAAACAATCACTTCACAAGAGAGATCAAATCAAAAATGTATTGTATGAAACCAAAATTACCAAGTTAGATTAGATTAAGATTATCAAAGTCATACCGTTATGAGTAAGAGAATTGTGCTTTGTAACGATTGTTAATTATAGCATCGATTTACCGTTCATTAATACTTCTTAAGCAGCAGTACTTCTTGTGAAGGAAGTTACTGTCTGTATTATATCCGCTACAAGCACGGTTTGCTACGATGAAGGAAAGCGAAATGTGTTATCTGCACATTTGATTTGCAATTTCTCCTTATTCCTTGTTTGGCCATTAGATTATATAAATTATGTTTCGGATTGGATCAAATTCGCTGAAGTTTTGAATTACAATTGTGAATGACACATCATACTTTGCTGGTAGAATTGCAACTGTTAAGTGAACACATCTATGATAATATCTACCAAGTACCGATATTACCTACTGCTGTTTTAATGTACTAATGACATTTTGTAATGCGATAAATAGTTTGTAGTAAAGGAAGTGAGAAGGAAGCATGTATGGTATTAAACTAGGAAAAATATTATATTGTAATGATATTATTATATTGCTTAGTTATACATATGTATTCTAGTTTATCAACGGTCATTGCTATTTCTTTTTCTTTTGCATCATCATAATATTTCTTTTTTCAGTGGTTTCAAAATGCTTGCCATGCTTATTTGGGTATATCGACAAGCTTATTTTTCCTTAATTTGGCACGTTAGTTATAAATTGCATGATTCATTTGTTATCCAGTTAAACTGTGTGTTTGTTGGTTGGCTTCCCTGTTAGTTGCTTGCTGTAGTTCGAAGTAGTCGCTTCCCTGTACTGTACATACGTATATTCCTTCAAACCTCTTTCTCTATTTTAGGAGCAGTTTGGTTTGGCGAAGACGAGAAAAACACGTGAAAAGAAAATTGTGAACATATCGACGATTAGATTTTTCGGATAGTTTAGAACTGTGAGTGGGAATTTGTCGAATGAAGTCGAAGGTTGGAAAGTATTTGCCCACGGGCGGGCACAAAGAAACTTACACTTTGCTCTCAGCGAGAAGAAGATACATGAAGAAGCTAATGTACGTATGACGAATGCTTTTATATTTTACTTTAAATTAAAAGACGTAATAGGTTTGAACGAAAATGTACTGGGATAACTTTTAATGATAATAACAATAGCAAATAATAACACGGCGTGTGTACTTGGAGCACGAAAAACAGTCAATTTTCCTGAATATTTCTGGTGATGGAATTTAATAACATCATTTGAAGTAAACATATTCATATGTATGTAAAGTACGGTCGCTTTTTGTCTGATAAAAATAATATTGCTGTAACTATATGTCCGTCTCTTAAACAACGTTATTTTAAGTATATGTATTTCAAACATTTACGTTCCCTCTCACCTTTTTACACGCTTTATATTAGCTTCACTTGTATGTTTATTTGTTTGTTTGTATGTAACCGACTCCTTTGAGCGCGATTTTGACCCACTTTAAACGGTCAGATTTCATTGAAACTTTGTAAACTTATGGAAGACCGATGACAATTCAATAATTTAAAAAAAAATTGGGGCAAAAAAAAACGTTTTTGTAGTTAGCCGAACTAAAAAATAGAAAATAAAAAATAGTTTAAAAAACTAAAAAAACACGCTTTAAAAACCAAACTAAAAAAGGAGAAAATAATTTAATTCAATTAAAAAGCGTGGGGTGCTTTTTGAGGTATTTTTATAATCACTTACTGTCAAGCACCCCACGCTTTTTAATTGAATTAAATTATTTTCTCCTTTTTTAGTTTGGTTTTTAAAGCGTGTTTTTTTAGTTTTTTCAACTATTTTTTATTTAGTTTGGTTTTTAAAGCGTGTTTTTTAGTTTTTTAAACTATTATTTATTTGATATGAAATCGGTATTTTAAACTCTGTGATATGTACCAACAAGCCGTTTATTACTTTTAACCTTTATGCCTCCTACAGTTTAAACCATTTCAAATTGAGCGTTCTCATCAAACGGAACATACATTTTACCCTTCTATGAAGTATGATGTACAATAAATTCCTGATCATTATGAAGCACGCTTTCACAATGACAGTAATGTGGTCCAACAAGTACTGCTAGGCTCCCGTTATGTTCCGATACTCCATCATGATAGATGAAGCCTTTATATCCGTGGTATATCACCGTACTTTAAGCACGTAGGTAGTACATTCGCCTGTAACTTGCGAGAAGCTTGTATAGAGGAAAAGTTTTTATCCAGTGCGCAAACTGTAACCATGAATTCAGCATACCATTCCAGACCCCCCAGCGAATGCAGCGAAATGTATGGAACAGCTGTTTTTTTTTTTGTATAACCGACGAAAAATTTCTTCGTTGGGGGATCTAGAATGGTATGCTGAATTCATGGTTCATGGTTCATGGTGCACTGAATAAAAACTTTTCCTGTATAATTGTAAATATTTGACATTCACTATCAGAAGATGTTACGACACAATGATATTCAAGCTACATAATATCATAACATCACGCCTCTACCTAATCCCCGAAGGGTTGCGCAAAGGTGTAGGTACCTATAGTAAACCAACATTTCGCCAGTTTTGTTTAGGTCCCATGTAATAGGTGGCGACCCTGTTACCAACAACCAGGCTGCTTCTGAGAAATTCCCGTATAGAAAAACCCAGTAACACTTTGCTCGACCCGGGAATCGGACCCAGGACAGGTCCTCATGCTCAAAGGTAGTGCTTTTGTCCATTAGACCTAGAAAGCAGTCAACATGCAAGTTACTTGTATATTTTGTGCAAATAATAGGCATGTGTATGAACGTAAACGAGGCAAAAGGAGTTTGCAAGAATCGGAGCAAGTAGCGTTCTGTATTTTCTGCCTACTCCCAGAGGAAGAAAGCGTGAGTTTATGTATGTATAGGCATGTGTGTTAATTAATGATGTACCGACTAGTCGACTACTAGTCGGCCCATTTTTAGACGCTTTATATTAGCTTCACTTGTGTTTGTTTGTATGTAACCGACTCCTTAGAGCGCGACTTTGACCCATTTTAAACGGTCAGATTTCATTGAAACTTTGTAAACTTATGGAAAACCGATGACAATTTAATAATTTTTTTTTGAGAAAAATGAAAAAAAAGGAAAAAAATAATTTAAAAAAAACACGTTTTTGTAGTTAGCAGAACTAAAAAATAGAAAATAAATAATAGTTTAAAAACTGAATTAAATTATTTTCTCCTTTTTTAGTTTGGTTTTTAAACCGTGTTTTTTAGTTTTTTTTTTTAAATTTACACGTATTAATATGCTTAAAAATTTAAAAGACGGTGATTGAAATGAAATTGAAATCTTTACTGTACTTACTTAATTATTTTTATTATAGAATCAGTATTACAGTTTACTTTCAGTGCAATCTAGAATAGGATTGGAAGAAACGCCGGGTCGCACTTTAACAATGATAGAATAAATGCAAAGCAAATAAAAACATGTCGTGACAATTCCGCCTGGTCGCCGGGCGCCGCGGACGCACTACGAGCCGAAAGCGTAGTCACGAACATTACCGATGTCACCCAAACTCAACCGAAAAAAATAATAGTTTAAAAAACTAAAAAACACGCTTTAAAAACCAAACTAAAAAAGGGGAAAATAATTGAATTCAATTAAAAAGCGTGGGGTGCTTTTTGAGGTATTTTTATAATCAATTAATGTCAAGCACCCCACGCTTTTTAATTGAATTAAATTATTTTCTCCTTTTTTAGTTTGGTTTTTAAAGCGTGTAGTTCTGCTAACTACAAAAACGTGTTTTTTTTCTCATTTTTTTTTTAAATTATTGAATTGTCATTGGTCCTCGACAAGTTTACAAAGTTTCAATGAAATCTGACCGTTTAAAGTGGGTCAAAATCGCGCTCAAAGGAGTCGGTTACATACAAACAAACAAACATACAAGTGAAGCTAATATAAAGCGTGTAAAAATGATCGGCTTGGCCAACTAGTCGGGCGATTAGTCGGCCATTTTACAGCTGACTAATCGGCTAGTCGGCCAAAGTCATAGTCGGCCAATCTCTAGTATTATTGTATTTGTGTAAGCCCCCATAATCTTTCTAATTAACTTGTTTTCGATGACTAACGTCGCACTTAAAATCACGTTTATGCGTACAATGGGAGCAGGACCAGGAAAATGTTGTGCCATAACGTTATTGTTCTAAATAATATTATTATTTATTACTAATGAAGTAAACACGTAGACTTGGATAGCCTAATTAGAATAATTAATTGCGTGCTACTCTTGAAGACATAAAGCATTCAGGTGTGGTTAATAAATAGTGGTGGAGAAATAGCTCTGTTTGTAAAACACAATAAATGCCTAAAGGATGCTTTCCACCAAACGGCTCGCATCGCATCGGATTGGAATGGATTTTACGATATAAATCGTGTACACAGTTTTTAAAGGCTTTATTACCAAGCCGCGCACATCAGCTTGACCGCGACCATGCGACCATCTTCCGCTACACGCGGTCGTAACCGAAACTCCGAAAGTACCTATGCTGCGACGCGCGATCGGCTCCGTTAGCCTGTCGTCGTTTCCGATCGGATCCTTTCGGCTGTCGTCATTTATTCATCTGCCATTTTTAAAAATTAGAACACGCAACACGGTAGGAATGAAACTATTTGACTAGGCGCAGAAACGGGTACGTGCGCTAGTGACGGTACCAAACTAAAAAAGGAGAAAATAATTTAATTCAATTAAAAAGCGTGGGGTGCTTTTTGAGGTATTTTTATAACCACTTAATGTCAAGCACCCCACGCTTTTTAATTGAATTAAATTATTTTTTAGTTTTTTAGTTTGGTTTTAAAGCGTGTTTTTTAGTTTTTTAAACTATTATTTTTAATCTATCAATTTCAACAAAGATCCATTTTGTTTAGTATTCATTGTCGTGATCTTGTGGTCTTGAGAGGTTTTATAATTATTGCATCCTTTGTTTTGCACTACCTATGTTATAAAATATGGCATTATTCCTGACCTTACTAGAACTTAGGAACAGCCGTCTATCATTGTAAAAATAATTTTATATCATCAACAAGTTTTTATAGTATTCTTTTGTTATTTTAGTATAACCGTACCGTACCCACTCCTTTAGATAATATTGTAACATTGATCAGCACCTTTAAGGCTTCTTCAATCTTTCTATGAAGTTTTTATAAAAATTGTTCTGCGTGAGTCGCGTCGCACTGTCGCGTCGCACCTGGGCCCTAATTACAAAAGACCACTTAACGATTCCTTACTTCGAAACCACGTCTATTCCTTAGATCACACACGACATCTGCTAATAAATATCGACAAATCGTCTTGGAACATACAGAATATGACATTTTGATCCTTACCGTTACATTAGTTTCTATAAAACACAATATTGACGTAGTTTGAACGTAGTTAGTTTCCGCGGGAAACCATTATATGTAACCAAATCATACAGAATTGGGGCCCTGTTTGCACTTTTAATTACAATCTGAATCATTTTGAAGGATATTGCTAATCCATTGCTTCATCTGTTCGAAAGTTTGTCTGCTCGACAACGTGAATAACGCAATGAATGCTGTTGAACTGTCACAATGATAGCTATTCCTACTGTAGTGTTTTACGCAATTACCCCGCAGGAGTCACCAAATAGCGGACTGACCTATTCTATGCGGGCCTTAAGTAGACAAAAAAAAAAACAAAGAACTAGTATTTTAATCTTGGTTGCTTGTAATCATCAACCAAACGGACCGCAACAGTCATATTTTAGGACCATCAATGAAACTTATTGGTGATCCCTGCACTTGAATCTGGAACATCCATTCCAATCAGATTTTTCAGTTACTTAAATTACCTACGAAACAGAGAAACTACTATTTTAATCAACGGTATCCTACCGAAAACCCCATAGCAATCAATCCAGCGGTTTCATAGTTTATCCCAAACAAACAAACGTGATCACCAATTCTATGTAGATTGACTTAAACCGTCAATTTGCAATGTGTTGCTGGCGCGTGCACACATCAAAATGCCATCGAGTAACGGCGTCGCACAGTGTCCGCCCTAGAGCAAGCCAGGTGGACAGAAGTCATTATCAAATTCCCGGGAATTTGTACTTTCTACCTGTAAACAACACCCCTAAACCTCTGATTCTAAGAATTGTTTACGTCTAACATTCCATACTGATGAGTCATCGTTTATCAAAGTAAGCTAATGAGGTAAATGCAGTTAAAGAAATAAGTCAGTTGCATTTTTTCGACACTTGCACTAACATCTCATGGTGGCAGTTCTAATTTTGTGGAAAGTTTTAGTGATAGATTTTACTTCTGAAGGTATGTACTATATTATTTTCTTATTAGAATCTTTTGATGTGTCATAAACAGTCATAAAGTAGACTATCTGTGAATACACAAAAAAAAAACAATGTTTTTCTTTGTTTTCGAACTTATCAGGGTTGGAAAAGCCATGTATCCTCTTGTATCCACTCTGAATTTTTGATATGTTTTAGCTACATGACTATAGATGAATATGACATATATTTTATGTAGCACACTTGAGTACAACCTTTTTTTTTCTTTTTTTGCAGCAAAGCTTTACTCTTTCAGTAAAATAGAGTTTTTCGAAGAGTCGCTTAAGCACGAAAAAGACGAAAGAAATGATCGTGTATTTGAATTTATTTTGTCTAAGTGTAATTTCTCTGACATCACTGAAGAATGTCAAAGAGAAATTAAGATGAAATTAGCCAGCATTTCTTCGAAAATGCTACCAAGTGGGTGTCTTCAGGAAAGTCAAAAGAGCGTTTCCTGAATAAGAATAATTTGTGGCTGGAAGGCGAGAAGATAGAATTCTGCCTACGATCGACTCAACCGCAACCTTCTACCTCATCCGCTGACCTTTCTCGATCCGGAAGACCTAAAAAAGTATTTGAAGATTCATCGTTTAAAACTAAGAAACGTAGAGTTGCTGATCTAGCTCAATCGCGGAGTGTTGGGGAATTAATTACTGCTGCAGAGGTAGCTGCACGGTCAACTGGACATAAAAACGTTGCCAGAGTTATAAAGGACATTGGCGAAAATCCAGCTTCTGCAAGTGCATGCAGTAGCCTTCAACAACCAAGTGCTGTGAAGAGTGATAGACCGCTAAGTAGTGACGAGGCATTAGCGTATTATATTGATTCAAAATCAACAACTCACTCATATAAACAGACTAGGAAGTGGACTATGAAAGTCGGGCATCACGTGTTTCCATAATATGATTGCATTGTTAAATCAAAAAAAGCGTGTTATCCTTCCGAGATTCATCGGATTCTGATTCCGATGATTCTGATATTGAGAATTAGTTAGTTGAATAGTAATTAGTTGGTTAGAATTGTAATTAGTTAGTTAGAATTGTAATTAGTTAGTTAGAATTGTAATTAGTTAGTTAGAATTGTAATTAGTTAGTTAGAATTGTAATTAGTTAGTTAGAATTGTAGTTTTAAATAGATACCTCTAGTATTGGATTTATAATTTTTGTATTTAATATGTTAGTCTAAGGTTGTATAATAATATATAATTAGCGTTGATATTTGTAGCGATTAAGATAATTTTATTCTTATTTTTTTGCTGTATTATAATCGTGTATACATAAAATAAAATATTTATACACAATTCCTATGCATTTTCTTAAAAAAAATATATATATTACTATATAAATAACTAATTTATAGATATAGTTCCAAAACCATGAAAATATATTTTTGTCCACCTGGCTTGTTCTACGCCGGACACTGTGCGTCGTCGGCGCACCTGCGATTACGTACAACCGATTATATCCGATTATACACATAATACATGGTGTTAGAAATATTATGATTATAGCTCTCACAGTATAGAATGTTTTGCATGCTCTCGTGCCTGTTATTAAGAACAATTTTTGATATGGTTTTTTCTAACGCCTGCGTAATTAGCCTTTAATATAAGCAGAGGTATTTAGACCGAATAATGAAGATAGGGTACATAATAATAGCTATTACGGAGTATGATTTAGTGTTGAACAATGATAGTTTGAAGGTAGGTATTCATATTTCATAGGAATTTGAAATCTGTAGGTCAATAACATCTCTATTGTAAGTTATTTCTATTGTGCAACACACATTTTCCATAATTGCATTCCAAATGTACAGGTAATGTAAACTTAAATGCAGTCTTATTCCGATTTAAAACGACATTTTATTCAGATGCATAATTTTATCTGCTATAATTTTAATACAATATTAGATTTCACTGCTAAATAGACGTTATAAACCCAATCATTTTAAATACTCTCATACAATATTCTATATTACGTCATAATCATCTGCCTAGGCTTTGCCCAGCTATGTTCGGGGCGGGTCGGCTTCCAGTTTAACCGGATGCAGCTGAATGCTAGTATTTTACATGGAGCGACTGCCTATCTGACGTATACAACCCAGTTTCTGGTAATATCATACCCCTTGGTAAGACTGGTTGTCAAACTTTCAAGCATCTGACGACCCGTAACGACTGTCAAAGATCCACGAATGTCAGCCGGGTCCAATGGCTTAACGTGCTTTCCGAGGCACGGAGGGATCTTGGAATGTAGAGGTTGTCACCCATCCACGGACCAGCTGCGGCAAGCGTAATTTAACCTGATCAATCGACCCGTGCGTTTGTTATTACTTTGCCACAGCCCCTTAATAACATTTTACTTATATTACTTACGTACTAACAGCGCTCCGCGGTTTCACCCGCGCAGTTCCCGTTCCCGTGGGAATACGGGGATAAAAGCCTATGTCACCCGGGCATAGTGTAGCTTCCACGGATATTGAATGGTAGCTTCGCAACAGTGAAATAATTTTTCAAATCCGTTCAGTAGTTTCGGAGCCTGTACAATGCAAACAAACAATCAAATCTTTTCTCTTTATTATATTAGTATAGACATAGTATATAGAACAGCTACAAATTGAACTAAATTTTAGTCATTGATATCTGTGTCTGAAGATTTCTAAGCCGATTCTTTATGATGACGATCAATGAAATGTCACTGCTATGTGGCAATCTGGATCAAGTCTATACGACTTCTAATCTGTAGGAAACAATTCACGAATAATTTTTTTTTCTTTTGGTCGCTTTCTTGTTAACTCCCTTTGTATAACCTTGTACGCACTGTGTCAACTAAGTTGCACACTGTTTTAGAAAATTAGTTCTCGACGCCTCGATAGATGGCGTTGAACGACTATTTAGCTCACGGTGTTAAGATTTTCTGTCGACACTATATAAGGTCCCTCTGGACTTAGAATAATTCAGTCTTGCCAAATAAATAGTTGGAAAAAGGTTGCTGAGTTTAATTTAAAATCTTCGGATGGTCCATCCGAAGCCCTGAGCAGAACCTGGCTGGACATCACAGGTCGTACACCCTTGATAGAACTTGTTTCTTTGTAAACAAGAAAAATAGCTTCAAATTAGGGGTTAATTCTCAATTCGTTCTCCATTTCCATTAGGTACCCCGTTGTCGAACTGTATACTGGATCTAGGGGGCTATTACACTAAATTTCACTATGACAAGTCCGGGTAGACTTATGTTATGATCCCGTCACGAAACATTTCTCTGTTGTTAGTGAACTTTGAAATGTACGGGTTAAGATTCTGATACCAGAGGATTTTAGTTTCTAAGATTTGTAAGACATTTGTTTGTTGGTCTGTTTCGTTTTGTTGTACGATCTCTAATCTAAAGGATTGAAGTTGAATAACATCGCAAGCTGGAACGAGCATTAAACAAACATGGTTTTTTTTTTGGGTGGGAAATCATCAAATAACTTCTCCCGCTCTGGGTGGAGCGGGGAGGGCGTGTCAGACTTTTACTGACTAAAACCCACCCGTGTTCCCTCAGTGCCTGGTCAGTCAAGTAACATCATGAAAGTAGGTATCTATATAAATATTACATGAAGGAAAAACTTGTACCTCTTTATGAAAATTATACGGACGGTAGAGTAAGTTTGGCACAGTTCAAATTTATCATGGAAAAGGCGTACAGAAAGCTAATATTTTTATATACTTAATAGTGCATTAGAATTAAAACAAAACATGGTCGTATTTCGATAACTGGGCGATCACTACTTTAAATGAATATCCCCAATTTGATCATTCATCACCCTCCTGCCTGTAAAACCAATTTATTTGGGATCGGCGCAGCATGATTTTCTACATGACACCTCCGATTTGGATCCCTTCGTTTTTGTTCAAATTATTAAACCTCATTTCTTTCTCTCCCTTAGTTTGATATTGTTCGAAAGAACCAACCCAAGATAGAATTCAAACAAAATTATAGCAAGAGAATAAATCGATATTGCTAGTTCAGTACTATCTTTTCAAAATATCTCTAAGGGCAAGGGATCAAGTCGTGGCAATTTTTCAAAAATTCTCAACTAAAAGACTCGTCGAATGTATAAAAGTGTTAAGATATTTTAATATTGTTTTCAACGCTTTTCAAAATGGAGTATCTACTTATGTTTAGAATTGCTAAGCTACTTATCCTTAAATCGTACATGTGTGAGTACACTTGTACGATTTAAGTGCGAAATGAGTGATAAGTTGCTTGCATAGGTATTTTAATGAGTAGGGACTAGTTTGGATTTGTGCCCGGTTGATGGCATTTAGGCCTCTATTCTAAGGGTCTTAAGGCGGTGATTTCTAGAAAACGCTCAAAAAGTTGTTGTTTTTAACCGACTTCAAAAAGGAGGAGGTTATCAATTCGTCGGAACCTTTTTTTTTTTTTTTTATGTATGTTCCCCGATTACTCGAAGATGGCTGGACCGATTTGAATTTTGTTTTTTTTGTTTGAAAGGGTATACTTCCCAGGTGGTCCCATGATCATCAAATCAGGATCTGATGATGGGATCCTGGAGAAATGGAGAGAACTCTTCAAATTTTATAGGCACACAAAGCGATTTAGGTATTTTTTGGAAGAGTACTTTCTCAGAGTAGTTCCATTTCAATTTGGTGAAGATCTGATGAAGAACTTCGGAGATATGCAACGGAACTCCTCAATAAATGATAGCAAATGGACTGGGATTGCTGAAATCTCATCTCTGTCTATTGCTTACACCAGTTCATAACATATCATCACGCCAGTATGCTGTGAAGGTGTAAGCACATGTGAACCACTAAAAAGTGAAAAATAAAAACTTTTTCCAAAAAAAAAACAACCGACTTCCAAAAAAACACTACAAAGTGAAAAATAACTTTAATTTCGGAAGGCGGTGACAAAAAATTCAAATACAGCTCCAAAGACACCGCCTTCCGAAATTAAAGTTATTTTTCACTTTGTAGTGTTTTTTTGGAAGTCGGTTGTTTTTTTTTTGGAAAAAGTTTTTTTTAAACCAGTGTATCTCTTTAAACGTAAATAATTTTGAAAACAAAAAAGTATATGATATTTTCAAGTCTGTACAGTGATGGAACTCAAAACATAATTAAACATACTTTAAGGCATTTAAAAAAATCATCAAAGTCACCTCTTAATTATCTTTAAAACCAGTTTAACCCTTCAATAACAATTATTTATAATTAAAAATATAAAAATATACCATAAAATTCCTGCATCCAGTGATGGGTTATTTATTATTAAATAGTTAATATCTAATTTTATACGATTTTATTTGCAGTTTTACGACAATGGTTGCTCATTTATTATTGGATTTTTTTATACAACAGTTTTTAACCCGTATCGGATTGCAATAAGAACTATTATCGCTCATAACGACAATATTTAAAGTTACCAGGGCTAAGGCCCTGTTATGACAACTGGCGAAGTGGAGTTGTTCCTATTATGAGTACATCTCTGCGTATTCCTTCGGAAAACTAGGTTCTGTGTGTGGTTTTTGTGCCTTGTCTCTTTCAGCTTTAAAGTCAAAACGAAAGTAGGTATACAACTTCACTGATCACATTACGTACTCCCGCAATCGAGTTAGTGACTTAGTTATTTCATGCCAAATCGTTCTAGGGTTTTGCCCTAAACCACATAACTGTACCCATACGGGAAAAATACTTTATTTTAAACAAACACATTTGCATGTTGCCCTATGGATAATATAATAACGTATACATATTTCTCTGTTATGGCATCATATTTCATAAAACAACGGGTTTTTCATAAAATAATTCTCAAACAAGCTTACGGATCAGGCTTTCGAATAATTCTCGACCGTCCGAAATTAGGATTTTAGCGTTTGTATGGTCTCATGAACGTAGGACAATGTAGGTAACTCGGTTACGGGGCCATGGTTGCTTTTGGGATCAAAGGGGTAAATTTATGCCCCCAGCAAAGCCGTATTTCGTCTGTACATTTTGCTCAAAGCTCTCTTTGTTGAACTCGTTTGTTTTCTACTTACGGTTTCCACACTTCCGGATTAAACTGACACTAGGTGGGATTCGGGTTTAATTTGACTAAAAACTGTATTTCATCCAGTGCCTGTGCATGTCCTTCGAGATATGAAAAATTGTTGAATTATTTCGCAGTACCTAGCCATTTTTTTTTGATGGACTTTAAAGCTTTATTTTCGCTTTGTATTTGCATATCATAGCAAAATCAGCCGATAATGTACCCAGTGCTGGGACACAGATCTTCTCTCTGTGAGAGGTAGTGGGCCGTATTCCACCACGCGGGTTCAGTGCGAGTTTTATATATGAAAACTGGTATTTTAGGAATAGTGCAGTTTTGTCTTAAGGGGGCGTCCATTATTACGTGAGGCGTTTAGGGGTGGGGGGAGGGGGTCGAGTTGAATCTCACCCAATCTCACATGGGGGAGAAAAGGGTTTCGTTAAATCTACACTAATATTATAAAGAGGAAAACTTTGTTTGTTTGTTTGTTTGTAATGAATAGGCTCTGAAAACTGCTGGACCGATTTTAAAAATTCTTTCACCATTCGAAAGCTACATTGTCCACGAGTAACATAGGCTAAATTTTATTTTGGAAAAAAATAGGGTTCCGTAAGATATTTGGGGTTTTCGGACAGAAGGTGTAAAAAATCAACCAGAAAAGTTACTTATTTTGCGTACGCTGCCTAAACTATAAAAGATAGAACCATAAAATGTTCTAATTAATTGTAGATCTTATAAATATTTACAAAAAAGTCCGGGACACACTATACCTATCTATGTCGAGTGAGGCACAACAACCATTTTTTTATTTTTTTTCTTGAATTTTTTTTGGACTACATTTAAACGCATTTATTTTACTCATGCTATAATCCTTATCAAAATAAATTATTTCATCACTAAGTACAGTTTATGTAGATAATATTTGGTCTTTGAATGATTAAAATTGGACGTTTGGTTTAAAAGTTATGGCGAAATTAAAATAATACGATTTCTGCTGCACGGCCCGTTGCGAAGTGGGCGTCACCAATACGGGGTGCGCGTGCGGGAGGGGAGTCTATGCAGCCTGCGGATAATGACTGCGTCGTCGATGTTAGTGTCGATGTCTGTGAATTGACCTGGGAATAATTTTGCTGACTGTGTCTTTCCTGGGTAGGCTTTTTGCAGCGGTAACCGACATCCACGCGGGCGGAGCCGCGGGCGACCGCTAGTATCATATAATTTATTTATTTTTTGGTAAAGAAACAGTGTAAAATTGCGAGTAAACTGGCTTAAATTAAGTAACACATGTTTATCCGCTAATATGGCTAAATACTACAAAATAATATTTATCGCGGTTATGCAAATGCCACAAAGTAGCACAGTAGCTTCTCGATTGTTATACCGCCACCGGCCAGTCGAGCCAGCCAAACGCAATGCACAAATCCAACGCAAATAAGCACAGATTAACGATTTTACACTAAAAATACACATTTTTAAATATCTCACGAGAGATTTTGAGGAGGGGGGGAGGGTAGTGCCAAATCTCACGACCTCTCACCAGAGCGGGGGTGGGGGTCGAAAAATCGCCAAAATTGCCTCACGTAATTAATGGACGCCCTCTTACGATTAACCTTAGCTTGCTGTGCCTTTACATTGCATACCCTAAAATAGAACTGAAATATATAAAAAACCCCCATAATGCACCTAAAATTTAGTACCTAGCTATCATCACGGCCACATTTATGTACTTATTTCATTATAAATTTGTGAAACGCAAACACCTGATATCGCAGTTTAATCTAGTTTCCGACATCACAAAGTTTCTCCAGGTAAACTGCACAGGGTAGGGTGTAGCTTATTGACTTGCTTGGTAATGTTTCAGTTACCTTTCGTGCTTGGGACTTATTGTTCAAGTCTTCTATAAAATGTCGTGTTGCGGTCGGTACACAGAATAGTCTAGTAGCACAGAATATAAACCCGAATATATATTCTGTGCTAGTAGTTCCTGAGTATATTTTAGGTTGTTTCGGTGCAGTTGGTTTTCGTTTTGAATGTATAATTGGATATACAGTGAACCGTTAATCAGGCTTTCTTTGCAGCGTCAGTAAAACTTTTACCGATTAACAAAAAGGACGATGTTCGCATTTTTTTTGTATTTTTTTAATACATAATTGCTGAGTACTCAGAGCTCCGTCATTTATAATTCGATTTGAAAACTTCTTTAGTTTGAAATGCTTACCGAGTGGTCCCGTATAAATTGGGTCAAGTTCTGATTTGTGGTTTTTGAGTTTATTAATACCAAGGATCTAGTGCTTGGCTGAAAAAAAAAATAGTACTTTTGTTTATATTTAATGAAATAATCACGAAAAACTACTATAAATGCGTTGTTGCCAGCTCGCGTGGGATGAACGCTGTTAAGTACTCGTAACTTACAGAACTTAATGCAAGTAATATCGAGTGCTACCCAAATAAGCGTCATTTACATGCAGACGAAACTTAACCCAATACTGCGGCAAAGTTTGAACACAACAGGGAAGTTAGAACCGGTCTCAAATTGGACCTAGTTTACGTGACGTCTGTTTATAATTCTACTATTTACGATCTAGGTCTGCTCTGAAGGACCTATTTTGATATTTTAATGGCGTTCTGACGAAAAAGTACAAGCGCTGTCATTCGTGTTCTTGGAATTACTTTGTCATCAATGACATTGTCGCCTGCGCAATGTAGAAAGCTTGTAATCACGGAAAACCAGCTCTTTATTGAACTAGAATTAAATAGGGCTTTGAGTCCAGTTTCTCCAATATTCGGGCTCATTTGTAATAACTCCCATCATCGTGATAACCCAGTGAATAAGGTTTCGCCTGTTATGCACGAGGTTGTGGGTTTATAATCCGGGCAAATACTAATGTGGCTTTTTATTTTTTATTTAAATTATAGTTAAGTGGAAGGTGGAAATTATCTCACGGGAAGGTTCCAGGTGGTAGCAGGTGCTACCGGGACAAAAATAGCCTGTTACTCCTTATACTACGTTGCAGTGAAAGTCCCGTCAAAATGAACAGACAGACGGACGGACCTACAAATATTAACAAAAAAATATTTTTTGTTATACGCACCGTATATACCTACCTACTATCATATTTTTTGGGTTGGAAATCATCAAATAACTGGAGCTTCTCCGCTCTGGGTGGAGCAGGAGGGCGTGTCAGACTTTTACTGACTAAAACCCACCCGTGTTCCCTCAGTTGCCTGTGTGCCAGGGGCCGCGGTATCTCTTTCGAACAACCCGCACTCCCTGGACCTACTTTCATATGCATTTATTAAAAAAAAGCTGTTATTTTGATATTACAAATAGACTGTTTTAACTTTTTGTGTAGATGTACAGATAAGCTCAATAAATTACCAGCCAATCTTTAGCAAGCGTGGTGATCAAATCAATGCTCATAGTACTTAACTCCTATGACTAATTTCCTGTCTTTTAGCCCTGTAATATTACCTTAGAAACATACTGGATATAAAATGTACAGAGATTAAGGTCTCTATTTAACTATAGGCACGTCATTCAAAGAATTCGTACAAGAAATCTTTATGTCATCGACGAAAATAGCCCCGAGATCTCATTGAATCGAGATACGATCGGTTTAAACTTATCTCGGAATATATCAAAGAGGACAAGAGTGGCAAAAATTATTCATTCAATTTAATTTGTAATTATTTTAATCAAAAGTTATGGCGTGGGTTCTAATGACCATGTTTTATAATTGTGTTTTCTGTGAATTTGATTGATATATCTCCTGTTTGGGGTTTTCCTTTCGAATAGAATGGAATTGACATTTATTTTACAAATATAAGCAATATATTTTATAATAGGTATTATGAATAGTTACTAATATCATTTATTTGTATAGTTTTGTCCTTAAACTAATAATAAATATGTGCAAGTATATAAAAAAGAATGTAATCATATGAATAGTTATGAATGTTATGGAATGGTTGTTAGTTGTCAACTAAATGATGTATTCGATTTTCCTTTTATCAATAATAATAAGATATTAGATAATATTCCGAAAAATAAGTTTCAATTTAATTATTTTTCGCTCGGCGAAAAATAATCAGACTGGCGCATCGGTTGATCTCTCGCATTAGAAAACTGAAGGCAATCCTTTAGGCTTTAGGGCCTTGATTGAGCCGTCTTTTTATCTCAATTTTGTGGTACAAAATATCCTAAACCATACTTAAATTTAGACTTAGCTTTCTTTACCTCTCCTAAACCAGAATATTCGCGAAATCACGGCAGAAAATCCTTTTTTTTTTTTTTTTTTTTTTTTTTTTTTTTTTTTTTTTTTTTTTTTTTTTTTTTTTTTAAAAAAAACGTTGCCCCACACTAGGAATTTCTCCTGTATTGTGGGTGCGTTTACAAACATTTAAAATCACATACACAAACAGCCAGACCCGGAACAAGTACTTGTAGGTCCTACAAATATTTGTTCCGTGCGGGAATCGAACCCGCGACACGCAGGGCAGCAGTCAATCGCTTAACCACTGCGCCAAACGTGCCGTCAAAAGCATTCAAAAGCATTTCATGGTAAATTATCTCATGTATGGAGACATCTCCCCTAAAATACCCCTCACAGCCTCTCCCTGGAGGGCAAGAGAGGGGGTGTGTGCATCAGGAAGCCGCTCTTTGTTGTGATTCACACGTTCGCCAGACACTTTTTAAAAGGCTTTTGTCAGACTTTTAAGTGTTACTGTCACTTGTGGCATATAGTGCGTACGGAAGGTAGGCAGACGTTTCATTACAGTGCCAAGTAGATACTGTTTTTTAACTTCACGCATCGTCTTTGTGGTGCGTCGTTGCTGGTATCTAGAAAGTTCTTGCTTTCAAGTAGGTTCTTTTTCAAAGCCTCTTCGGTTTGGACCAAATCGCATTGATTTCATAAAGTTTTTGATCAGTTTTTCAGAGGGTTTTTTCACATTAACTCTGTCATTTTTTCTTCTAAAACAGGGCTGGTCAAAAACCACAAAAGCTAAATGGCCGCAGAGCAAAGAATTTTCAGTTTTCAAGTAAAAAAAAAATATGACTCTTCGTTAATTTATCTGTGATAATCATATCGATATCAACGTCAACATTCATTGTTGCCAGACGCATTGCATGTAGAAGTGACTTATTTGACAGTGAAGATCAATACTTAGATTTTATAAAGTTCATTGTTGAATACGCACTTTCACATAAATAAGTGCTGCTGCCCATCATCGAACCCATTTTCAAGCCAAAATTTATTAGTTTGGGGAAACGATCGCCAAGGATCTTTTAAAAATCCATTCCAGTTTCTGTTCTACCCTTGTAAAAGGGATCTGACTGTACGTCACATAATTCCAACTGGTATTCAGTTTTACGCTTTCGATTTGAATTGTTAATGGATGCGTAAAAAGAGACAAATCACTCTCTAATTCTTTTCTGTTTCTCTCTTTCTTTCTTTTCTCGTTTTGACAAAGACTTCTATCATCCAAACTATTTATGTCCAAACATATTTTCTGATTAAAACTTGCGTCGCGGGCCGCATGAAAACAAGGCGCGGGCCGCACGCGGCCCGCGGGCCTTTGTCTGGACAGCCCTGTAGAACATGAGTAGATTTCTGTAATTCAGATTCGGAGCTTCCTTAGTTAAACACCAACCATCCTGCGTCAAACATCCACACGATCACCATAAAACAAGAAAATATGCGAGAAATCGATTTTCCTTGGACCCAAATCGACAATCGACGTCAATATCGCACGCATTCATACCACAGTAATCGCTACATGATCATAAACTAATATTCATCTCTATTCATTTTGTATTTAAATCGATTATGGGTAATTGATTATTCAATTGTTTGCGAGCGACATTTCTCACGCAATCATTTACACATCACCGGTTAGAAGTATATTTTGAAGTAGTTTGGGATCGATTAGTCAATGAAGCTATGCAAAAGGGTAATTGGAATCAAAAGAGTACATCACAGTTTCAAAAGCGAGACGAAAATCGAAGTAGGTAAGTACGTTTGTGTTTTGTTTTCAATATCATCCTACTTATATTATAATTATTGTGAAAGTTTGTGAAGATGTTTGGATGTTTGTTACTCAATTACGCAAAAACGGCTGAACGGATTTGGATGAAATTTGGCACACAGGTAGTTTATAAACTGGATTAACACATAGAAAAGTGTTCATCCCGGTAGTACATTACTGTGGGATAATTTTCAATTTCCACGCGGGCGAAGCCGCGGGCAACAGCTGGTTTATTAAAGTTAAAGTAGAGCAGTGGTTCGAACCTATACTCCATTTGAAATAAGATTAGACATTTAACTAAACCTCTTTTACAGTCCGATCAACCGATTTTGACTTCTATTGCGTTGTTTGCATAACAAATGGCAGCTGCAATAAACAGTTGGTATAGTAACTACTTTTTTGCTTTTAATGCCATCTTTATGCCTGCTGTATAGAAGTCAGAATCGGTTGAACTGACTGTAAAAAAGGTTTGTTTATATGTCTAATCTTATTTCAAATGGAGTATAATAGGCAGGAACTTTGTGTAAATGATATCATCACAATTACTCTCAAAACGGTAAAAGAAAACATCGTATTAACAATTGTTGACCTTGACAAACGGGTGTGATTGGTTAAATAGCAACCCGACGCCACATAAAGAAGCGAATGCGCAATAATGCGCAAATCATATTCTACATACTTCTCTCTCTTCCTTCTCATATACATGATAGATTGATTGTTATTTTATTTTCTACAACTATCATTTTATAAGTGCAACTAAATAATATTACCCTTTTTTGTAGCGGTACTGATAATATTCATGCAATTGTTGATCAAAATATTATAATTATCAGCTTTTTTGTTAACTGTACTTTAACTTCTGTTTTCTTGTGGTCCCAAAAGAATACTAAAATTAATTATTGTATTTAAAGGTGGCACCCGGGACCGCAGTCCCTGTCCCAAAAGCCCTCCGACCCGTGAGGAAACTGACATGTCCTGGAGCCAAAAATTCGAAGACATTTGGCATATACCAACCCGCACTGGGCCCGCGTGGTGGACTACGGTTTACTCCCTCTGACAGAGAGGAGGCTTACGCCTATGTCCCAGCAGTGGGGACATTTTAGGCTGATTATGATACCGGGTTGTTCTCCTAAACATCGCAACTTGTTTTGATGTGGTCTTCGCCATCATTTAGAGAATTTATGCCACCGAGCGAAGCAAGGGCGGGTCGATAGTTTCAAAATTAGAATGGAACTTCTGGAACATCTTAACGCGTCGGTACAGTCGAGGACATCAGTGTCATGTATCTGTCATGCGCAAACACATGTGACCGACATCGATCTCGTAACTGAATCTGCCAGGATGGCGTGTATAACAATGTTCTTATCTTCAATTGTGTCCTACATTATGCACTATATAAAAACATTTTTACAAAAACACAACCGACTTCCAAAAGTAAAAAAAAACTACCTAGGTACCTACGCAGAGAGAAATAAATTTAATTTCGGAAGTCGGTGTCTTTAGATTGCATTATAGATTTTTTGCCACCGACTTCCGAAATCAAAGTAATTTTTCAATTTGTAACTTACCCTAAGTTTTTTGGGAGTGGGTGCTTTTTTTAACTTTTTGGCACATATGGTACCTACCCCACACCAATTCGTATACCACTGCTTACTATGTACACAACTGTGACAGGAAGTTTAATAACATCATCAAGATACACAAACTGGATTAAATTCGTAATATCGAAGCTAACTCAAAAAACTACCCAAGCTTAGTTGATAAATATCAAATTAGTAAAAAATTGTTTTTAAGTTAAACGGTTTTAACTAAAAGCTAAAAAAATATTCGGTAAAATAAAATCATGGGACGCGTGAAACATATTTACTCGGGATACGCTACGCCCCACGATTTTCTTTTCCGACTTTTTGTTTATTTTTTAAACCGTTTAACTTAAAATTTTGGTTTTACTAATTTTATTTTTAAGTTTTTAGTTTTTATTTCGTTACTTAATATTTCTCATACTATTTAGTTTTTTTTTTTTTTATTATTCATAGTGTTTTAATAGTCAAGTCCTTTCATTTGATACCCATATTGAGGTGGTTTTGAAAAAATATGTAATCCGCCATTTTGTAGCGGCGGCCATCTTGGATTTACAATGATAGTGAATAAATTAAATTGTATTGTTATCAAAACTAAAGGTGTGTACCAAATATCAGATCAATCTGCCAACAGGAAGGGGGTAAAATTTCAAGTACTAAATTTGACCCAAACAAAAAACAACAAACAGGGCAATCTAAATAAAACCGTTTAAAAAGAGACCGCACCGCGCAAGCTTCCTCTTCGAAATGAAAAATAATTTTTAAAATCAGTCCACAATTGACGAACATAACGATGAAAATACCTACATTCAAAAAAATACATACAGACGAACATAATATAATATAAACTCGACTTTTTAAAAGTAGAACTACGTCATTCCAAAAACATTCCCTTAACTATGCGATAGAAAGAGAAACATATAGTTGAACATACGCAAGTTGATAAAGATTAATACCTAACCTGTAGAGCCTTATATTCGTTTTCCAATTAGTTAACCTATATCCCGACTTATTTTATATTTGCTACAGGGATCAGCTTTTAAAGCGTTTCCAATGTCTTGGCTTCAAAGTCTGGTCTCAAGAGAATACTAGGTCAACATATCCGTTTCCGATGCCACCTCGGCAGTTTTATCTACTTGAAGACACAGAATTGACATCAATTAGAGCTATCTACGTCTTTAATTTATTTACACAAGCACTGCTGTTAATCTTGTTTAAAATTAAGGATAAATTATTCATAACTAATCTAAAGTGAAGTGTCTTGTGACTTTATCTATTTCGATTCACATTCTGACTCCTTGAGGTTTATGTTTGCGAATGTTTTCTATCGTAGCGGACGAATTATAATCGAATACAATCTAAATAGTTTGATAGCTTTGCAATGCTGTGAAAGCCAGAAAAACGAATCTACACAGCCGCGCGGGCTTTCAAATTATAGCTAGCACACATTATTATTAGTTAAGACGAAATAACAGTATGAGACTGAGATGAGATAATTCTGTCAACCTTGACAATCGTCGTACATAACAATGATATAATGTAAGACACAGTATTTTACATACGACCCACAAGGTCGGCAACGCATCGATGACCTCAAGGTCAACGCAAAATGTGTAAATATTTGTAGACTATTCAACCAAGCTTGCATATAAACGGTGTCTCAGTAGGATTTGAGTTTTAAAGATATAATTTACCCGACTGCGCCAGAAGGAGGGTTATGTTTTTCGAGTGTATGTATGTATGTATGTATATTTCTTTGGCACGCTCTGTAACCTAAACGGCTTGATCAATTTCAGCTTGAGGGGTGCCGGTAGATTCGTATTAATTGTAAGAGTGACACTGGGTATAACAAAATTGGAAAAAAATAAATAAATGGCTGATTTTTGGCGCCATATTGTGTCTCCATTTCTTTTCTCTCAAAACCTATTGAGTGGAGTATCAAAATAAAGGGTTTCATAAATAAGCAGTTAAGGTCTTTATTGTTAAATTTAAGAAGATGCTTCCGACTGCATGAGATTGCTTATAGTATTCAGTGTAATAGTCATCCTTTTAAAACAAGTTTCTTGTTTCCATCTTTTTTAATTAAAGTTCACTTTTTAGGCAGTGGGGTTTTTAGATTTTGTAATTTTTTGAGTTTTTTCTTAATATTTACGGTACGGTAGTAATGACATTTACGGATGAAACAGTTGCTTTGTTGGCATGATTACACATAGGTACATTTTCACGGATTTGGCATGCAATTTCTTCATTCAGTTCCTCAGTTGTCTCTGGGTCATTTGCATACACCTTTACCGATATTTTATTTCATGTACATAATTTTCATAACTGCCTCTGTACAATGGTCCACTTAAAGGACTAAGTGCGGAAACCAAACCTAATAACATAGAACATAGAATGTGTGGTCGACTGTACCTGCTTTCATAGTCACCATATTACCTCCTTATTTATAAACGTTGCATAAAGTTAAATAATGATTAGAAAATGTATTCAAGACATTTTCGTTTACATTAAACCTCTTTGTAAAGATTGTAAGAGTTAATGATTCTGTCACTTCCCACGCATGTTAAATATTCCCGCTGTCATGTGGTCTAGGTTCTGCGATTCTTGAATCTGTGTCAGTGACGTACATTGTTAAGTTAGTTTATATTACATACTAACTTTGATTAGAATATTGATTGGCAACTTGTATATTGTACTTCGGTTTTGTCCTTACAAAAAGCAATTATATTCCTGACTCATCATCATCTGCCCAGCCTTTTCTCCTACTATGTTGGGGTCGGCTTCCAGTCTAACCTGATGCAGCTGAATACTAGTATTTTACATGCAGCGACTGTTTGTCTGACCTCCACAATCAAGTTATTGGGTAATACTTCACCTCTTGGTATGTCTGCTAAGGTAAGGTGGATACGATACTGACTATCATAGATCCACGAATGACAGCCGGGACCAACGGCTTAACGTGCTTTCCGAGGCACGGAGAGTCGAAGAGACCCATATTGGTATGAAAAGATGGTCACCTATCTACGGACTAGAGATGGGCCGACTATGACTTTGGCCGACTAGCCGACTAGTCGGTTGTAAAATGGCCGACTAATCGCTCGACTAGTCGGCCAAGCCGATCATTGCTTTCGGTTGAGTTTGTGTGACATCGGTAATGTTCGTGACTACGCTTTCGGCTCGTAGGTGCCTGGCGTTCGCGGCTCCCGGCGACCAGGCGGAATAGGGCATTTTCCATTTTTTTTTAACTATTCTAATTTGAAGATTGAGACGAAAAATGTAACAGAAAAATAAAAGTAAATCGATTTATATCCATTTTGTCAATTAAAAACGATTTAAATCAAATACATTTTTCGTTGTTTTGAATTTACCGCCAAAATGACGATTTTTACGTTCCGTTTTATCGATTTTGCACAATATTTTACACCACAGACAATATATTGTGTCAGGTTTGGTTGTCAATCACCCATTTAAACGTTCCGTTTTCGCTTTTAGCTGATTTGAGGTTACAAACTTATTTGGTAATCGGCTGAAATGATGATGACGAATGAAAAAACTAGTCATATCTGTTTAATTTCTTTTCTTTGTGTTTTGAAATAAACAACGTTGTAGGTACTTATATTTTACCAATGTTACTGATTCAGCGAACATGATTAGCATTCATATAAACAAGAATCCCCCAAGGTGATGGTGATAATATTACACGTGTTTAAACGTTTGTGACTCATCGGTTTCATGAAACATGTGTTGATCTCTCCAGATGATAGCTTTCATGTCACAAAAACTTCGTCCGATGATTGGAAAGACCTTTCTCAAGTTTCAACTTAAAGTTTTATTTTGTGGATTTAATCATATTCTTAGAAACTGGTCTGTCGTGCTGTAGATTGAAGTGGTCTAATAACGCCAGTAAAATTTTCTTATTACTTAATAACTTTTGTCAGCGGCTTCGCCCGCGCGGAACTTTCATCCCCTATTTCACTCCCTTAGGGGTTGAATTTCGAAAAATCCTTCCTTGTTCCATGTCTACATTATAAAGGGAACCACTCTGCAAAATTTCAGCTTTCTAGGTCCAAGGGTTTGGGCTCGGCGTTGATGAGTCTGTAGCGGCACTACAGAAAAATACTTCACATCAAATATTTTGAAACACAAAAAGTGATGTGGCGCCATCTACAGTGCCACATGAGAACTACACGTCTGGATGTCACAGAAATCCTACATCGCGCAGTCAGAGTTTACCACGAAACTGACATATTTACAACATCCCGACATCAACCGTTCGGGCAGTTGCCCACCAGACACAACACCCGTCTGGTCGGAGGATCCTCCCTTTTCTATAGAGTATGAGTGAACTTTACACCCTGTTTCTCATACCTCTATAAGTCAGTCAAGACTTTTATTTTTAAATGGAAGTGAGTTTTTCTATAGTGGGTTTGCCAGGAAGCCAGAACAAATAGATTTAAGTATCTTAGATTCTACAAGTAAAATTCTGCAGATAAGTAATCGGTACCTATCTGCAGAAACCATGACTTATTCATGTGATTTCGATACTTATTGATTGTAAAAGAGGGACGAAAGAAGTCCACTGCTAGACATAGGCCTCCCTCAAGCTCCGTCACTTCGAAGTTTTATGTGCTTCCCGCATCCATCTGATTCATGCGGCCTTCACTAGGTCATCGGTCCACCTTGTGGGAGGCCTTGCGAAGACTACGTCTTCCGGTACGCGGTTGCCTCTCCAGAACCTTTCTGCCCCATCGGCCATCTATTCTGTGAGCAAAGTGCCCTGCCTACTGTCACTTGAGATTGGCAATTCTTCGGGCTATGTCGGTTACCTTGGTTCTCCTGCTGATCTCTTCATTCCTGATTCGATCACGAAAGGAAACTCCAAACTCCCTATCCATTGCCCTATGGGTGACTTGTAGACTTCTAATAAGGCCCATTGTGAGCGACCACGTTTCGGTGTAAATGCAATGTATTCATTTCGTAGTAATTCTTCACGTGACCAAAGGGCTGGTCTATATTTCGGCCAAAAAATCAGCATTGCCAAACAACGTGGCAATGCTGCCAGCCTTTTGGGCACTCTTCCCGTTGACAACGATGCGGACTTATTTTTTGATGCATTATGATTATTTTCTTTTTTATATACCTGTACATATTATTAGCTTTGCTTTGTGTTTATCAAATATTTTAAATATCGTAGTAATCGTTTTCTTTTTGAAGTTCCCATAAAGTTCAGTGCCATACACTATCTCTTTCTAGATTCTTCCGATTGAAAGAAACAATAAGACATACAAACAATTATTCACACGTCCCATACAAGGCAGATGTATGGTCTGATACAATTAACTTGATTTATACTACGGATATGACATATTGCTTATTTCACGGTCCCCGCTCGTTGCTTTTACTACTTTTTATTTTACACGCATGAGAAAGTTTCGTTTAATTGAACTAGATCAGTACTGGCTGTTTGATAAAGTAATAATGTCCTAGGATACACAATACCGCGTAATTTGAAAATTGGCCATGTGTCGTTTTATATTTCATTGGATAGATTTAAGGTACCCCGCAAACAGGCGTGACGCGACAGCGCTGCGTGACTCTCGTAGAACGATTTCTATGAAAACATCATGGAAATGTTCTACAAGAGTCGCGTCACACCTGTATGCGGTAGCCTTTTGCTGGCGCGTTCAATGACAAAAAAAAAACAAAATTATCCAATCGCAGCGCGTTATTCGAATAGTTCTGACACCGCGGATAAATCATTTGTTGTGTCATAACTACTCATAACTTCACAAGTTTACAACCGTGTCGTCAGACCGCCATGGTATTATGGGGCCATTCAAGCATTAGGTACGTAAGCAGATTTTGTGTGTTCTGGTTTATTTATTGATTCATGAGCAGCAGTTATAAGTCTAGAAATAAGGAATAGGCTTGGAATAGAGGACTTATTGCATATAATCTTTATATAGAATAAACTTTTTAAATGTTGGTAACTACTTACCTACCTATATTAATTCAAATTAACAGTCTTCAGTCCATGACACACGAATCAATGACGTTGGATGTTTGCTGCTCAATGTTGTGTGTCTGCTCACTTTCGTGTGATTTTGGAATATCGACATCGATTTCTTCGAGCCATTCAACAAATTGGTGCTCGTCTAAATTTTGTAGAACATCCAAAAAAGAATAAAATTAAATACTGTGCTGACGTAATCTATATCCAGACTCCACCATCCCCCATGTCATCAAAAATAAGCAAAGCAAAGACCCCCCCTCGCCCCCCTGTACTGCTTACGTAATACTTGAATGGCTCCTATCTCACGCTGTGTTCCGTAAACAGTTTTTGTCTCTCCTGAAGACTTATCTTTACTTATGCATTCTACGCCTGGAAACTGGATTTAAAAGTCCAAGTTCTAATTTTAGGCTGATTACTTTTTAAATTCAAAAATTTTGGACGATCTAAAAGGTAGGCAAAAGCACCGACAATGTAGGTAGTAGGGTTGCCAACCCCCCGTATTGCCCGGGATACTCCGGTAATAATGGTTATCATCCCGACCTCCCGGCGTGCAATAATCACTAATTTCTCCGGTTTTTCGAAAATCATATGCATCCATCGCTCGCATGTCGCTAACTCGCCAGTACTCGCTCGCAATACCGCGCGCCGCTGCCCGGTTTAAACCTGTTCGTCTCGTCGTCGACGACGATGTTGATTCGGCGGTGTCTGCCTCTGTCTCGCATGTCCGCCCGCGGCTTGCCGAGCGTCCAGCATGTGTAGCGCGCCTCTTGTTCTCAGTCTCAAAATCAACTCTTACTCGTTTTTTTTTTCATGTAAAAACGTTTAAGATTTTGTGGTAAAAACCGTCAATTATTATATGCTGCACGAAAGCAAAGTAAATATAAATTAAAAAACTAAACTTTCTTTCAACCCCACGCGATTTTCAAAACTCTCCCGGGTTGGTCCTTTTAAGAGTTGGCAACCCTAGTATGTAGGTACTTTACCATTGCAAAGTAAACCATATTATCAAACGTTATATAGCAGTAGGTACCTGGATCCATAAACTCCGACTCGGAAGGAACCGAACGCTAAATTACGGCAGTCTCGCGTTGTTTAGTGTGGATTGCACCGTTTGTAGAGTAACATCAATAACCACGTCGTTATAAACACGCAACGTGTCGGCCATTAGGTTATTTATTGTTTTCGCGTGATAGTTTCTGTGCCGACGAAAGATAGAAATGACTGCGATAAAGATGATCTGACAGCAAAATCCTGGTTACCCTAATTGTTGCGGATGTCGAGGTGCGTTTGCGAAATGTCGGTTTCAATATTCTGACTGATGAATGGCTGACGGAGTGACTGCACGCTTACTGGTATTGTGTAGGCCGGGCTATTAGGTATCATAGTTTGGACCCAAAGATCAGTTGGATATGTCAGCAAAGGAGAAACAAGCTGCAGATAAATAAATCCCGTTATTTATCATTCTCCCCGCGCGGTCTGGCAACGGCGCATTTATGGCGGTTTTTCATGATTATTTTATTAAAAACAAACAAACGTTTAAAAAAAAATCAGCCATGCACTAGATCGTTGGTATTTTTAAGTTTGTATGTTATTTATTTACAGTTATTTTGGTGTAAATTACTTATAAAATCGATATACCGTCAATTATTTTCTATTTGCATTACTTATTACGATTAAATGTTTTTCAATTCAATTCAATTCAATTCAATTCAATCTCTTTATTGTGGATCATAGGTAGGTACATAATACAGCTCTTAAATAATTAGTTGTGAACAGCTACGTCCCGCCCTTAGGGCATACAATAGTTACATAAAAATAGAAAATAAATTACATTAGGAATTTCAATAAGAATTAAATTACATTACAATTTCACACCAAAATATAATATAAAAATAAAACAAAAATAAAATGGAACGCATTATGGTATGGTATTAAAGAGTAAATGTTAAAATAATTATAAATACTAACGATCTAGTGCTTGGTTGCCAAATTCAATTTTTCTAACGTTTTTTGCCATTTTGCAGCACCCTAATTGCGTAACACGCGATTTATCATAATCGGTTTCATTTTGACAATTCAACAATATTCATCGCGTTATTTACGTTGTTGAGCAGACACATTTTTCGAACATATGAAGCAATGGTTTAGCCATCTGTTTCAAAACGAAACAGATTATGATTAATCGTGAGTTACGCAATTAGGGTGCAGGTCAGTGTCAGGCTGTATGATGATTACAATTTGATTCGCGAACGTAACAAGTAGGTATGTATTTAAAGAACTAAAATCATCAATACAAACGTTAAGTCCATTTAATCACTACATATTATAAAATAAAGTCCCCCGCCGCGTCTGCCTGTCTGTCTGTCTGTTCGCGATACACTCAAAAAGTACCCACTGAACAGATTTTCATGAGGTCAATAGACAAGAGTGAATGACTGACAAAAGGTAGTTCTGTTGAAACGTAAAATTTGAATTACACGGGCTACGGTGGGTTGGGAATGCTAGAGTGCATCCTGCCATTTATAAATATGGTGTATAATGTTAGTGATATTCATTATAGGTACCTACTACTATCAGAAGGTCTTTATTGATAGTAATAGGACACACAAACGGACCCACATAGTAAATAATAGTTTAAAAATCTAAAAAACACGCTTTAAAAACCAAACTAAAAAAGTAGAAAATAATTTAATTCAATTAAAAAGCGTGGGATGCTTTTTGTGGTATTTTTATAATCAATTAATGTCAACCACCCCACGCTTTTTAATTGAATTAAATTATTTTCTACTTTTTTAGTTTGGTTTTTAAAGCGTGTTTTTTAAACTATTATTTATTTTCTATTTTTTAGTTCTGCTAACTACAAAAGCGTGTTTTTTTTCTAATTTTCTCTATTTTTTTTTTTTAATTATTGAATTGTCATCAGTCCTCGATAAGTTTACAAAGTTTAATTGAAATCTGACCGTTTAAAGTTGGTCAAAATCGCGCCCAAAGGAGTCGGTTACAAACATACAAACAAGCAAACATACAAGTGAAGCTAATATAAAGCGTGTAAAAACATGAAACTCTTCGCCGCAGTCGGTAAGGCCTATACAAAAATCAATTACAATTATTATAAAAGCAAGCAGTATAAAAAATAGTATAAAAAGCAGTAGTATAAAGCAAGCAGTATTTATGTATGGTGGTATACCGACGCGCCCCCAAGATCACCATACTCGTACATACATAATATTGTACATATTTGTAAGCGACATGCCTGCAACGGGCGCGCATAAAATATTCCTGACTGAATACAATTGCTGTTCGCGAACACGTGTTTCCATGGGATGAATCATACAGACAAAAATATGCCCGATCCTATTGAATATTTTGCAAGTACTCTGTACTGGTTGGTTGATACAACAGTATCAAGTTAATATGTAGGCAGACAAGTAACTAAATTCTGTTAATCCTGCACATGAATCTTACAATTAAACCTCGAGGTTTAAGTTGGCTTTAGCCTACTAACCTATTCGTTTTAGTTAAGACCTTTAAATCCGGAAGATCAGTCAAGATTAAGTTATGTTATTATTGCAACGGTGGCTTTCGCTTGATTGTTCTTCCTCTTACATACCTTGCCAAAATAATAGCAGAATGAAACTTTTACCCGATGCAGATTTTTTTTTGTTAATTCTTTGTTTATTTAAGGGTTTTATGTACACATATGTGACAATGTCAATCCCATCGTGCTTTTACAAATGATCACTTACTCTTAAACTAAATAACCTAACCTTAATCACACAAAACTTAACCTAATCTAAGTAATTTATTTCCAAGTAAAAAAATATATGATATTTTTGCTGCTTCAGAAGTTGGATTGGCTAAACGGTGCGGACTTCATGAAAAAGTCATGAATGAACTTTGTTGTATTGATGATTTTTAACGATATAATTCTGTATGGATAATGTTCAGTATGGTTTTTTTTTGTGGGTGGGCAATCATCAAATATCTTCTCCCGCTCAGGGTGGAACAGGAGGGCGTGTCAGACTTTTACTGACTAAAACCCACCCGTGTTCCCTCAGTTGCCTGTGTGCCAGGGGCGACGGTTTCTCTTCCGAACAACCCGAATCCCTGGCAGGCATCAGCCCTTGCGGACCCCACCAGTTGGTGCTGACATCTCTTTGAGGCGCACGTGGAACACAACGCGCCATCGACCCGGGCTTGGTCCTTACAGGACAGCGAGCTACCCGTCCGCAAGTCCGTACCTACGGTGGCCGGGAGTCAACCTGGGATTCCCGACGCCCAGGGCGTCTCCTGCGGAGGCTAGGGCCATGAGGGCGCATATACTGCCTCTCCCTCACATGCGCCGCCTCCCTCTTCACGAGCATTACTGCTTCGCAGAAGGACGTGACGGCTACCCATGCACTCTCGCTCCGTACCATGGCCTGGACCAGGGCCGGGCGCGACCTACACCGTATACTCCACCGTGTCCTTAGGGCGATCTTCGCAGTGGAAACACCCTGGCGTTTCATCCCGTCTTATGGGAAACAAGAACATCCCAAAACACCCGTGTCCGGTTAGGACCTGCGTCAGGCGGAAGGTGAGGACGCCGTGGCGCGTCTCAATCCACTCTTCAAAGAGGGCACTTATACCGCTGCAATCGTGGCGTGCCCAATGTTCTGTGTGGTAATGATTATAATATGATTCGCGACCCTAACAAATATGGCTTTATTTGTTGGGGTCGCGAAGCATATTTTTTTCAACATATGTACAGCTTGACTCAGTTGACACTGAACTGCACATTGCAAAAAAACGTAAGAAAATTAGAATTTGGCAAAGTAGATATTATACGCTACACTATACCCCTTAAAGCATCATAAAAATATTCACTTATGACAGCAAATCGAAAAACAACAAACATTTATTATCAGTCGGAAACATCTGCCAATCAAATTTATTACATGCGCGAACAACAATGCCACCCTTCAACACAGTGAAATTAGGCTAAGTCGAAAAACAAACATTCCTTGATTGAGTCGCTGAATACCGGTTATACCAACGATTTAATGTAGGGGGGAGATTTAATTCGGAAAACCATTATCTTGGTCATAACGCTACGCGAGGGCCGCGAAGGGCGCAGAGAATGGTCAGTTAATTGACGCATAAATCACAGACTCGATCCATTATTACTTGCACCGAGTTCCGTTGTCGGACAACAGATGGGGTCATTGTCGCGTGCACTTTTGTTTATATTATTTTGATAGCAGTAAATTGTGCATAACCGGTTCTCTCAAAAATGTAAGTTTTGCTGTCATCGTATATTACACGCTATTTCATTTTTTGAATAAAATTCCTCTCGGCCCCGTGCCGTTAAATGACTGTAATCAGAGTGCTATTCAATTTAAATGACAGAGGCAGATAGCCAAGCATGATTTATATATTTATCTTTGAAATACATTTTTATTAAAAGTTAAAAATTGTTCGGTAAACAGAGAACAAAATATTACGCAGTGACTTTTGTTAATGTTATTATGAAAAGACAAAAAATATTCATGAACATCACCACAACGTAATCAAATTTGTTCTATTTCTTATTCACAAAAGCAAAAGAATTCGAAATTCGAGCATCGTTCCCAGTGTAGCGATTTATAATACCTTCCCGTCACGCTTCAGTAAAGTTTATTCTGTAAAAGAAAAAGGAAAATCTTTGCATAACTTAATCCTGACTTGGATGGCCGCAGTAACGAGCTCTATTGTCGAGCAGTCTATTATAGCGTACGTGTTATATAGGCTTTATTGCAGTGAGTCCTATAAGAACGTCGCATAAAAATTAAAAAGGCTGGCAGTGATTGATGTTGATTGACGACGTCAACATGAAAGCGTTTAAAAAGGGAAGCTTTTTTAAAGTTTATCGCACCTTAAATAAAAAAAGAATTATTAATATACTCATTGTCCTCAATGTAGGTCTGTATGTTATCTAAAGTTCCACTCAAATTGGCAGCACTCAAGTTATTTTTTCAACAATTCACACGAGATAATTGTAGCAATCAGCTTCAAGAGCCGCTTGACGTGAACGATCAATATCAACATTATTGAGTTTAAAAATAAAGTAGGTACTTACTACTTAACTTTAATATTAGCTCGTTTACTGAATTACATATTGTATTAAATCTTGGTTGGTAGGTCATTGCCTTAGCAACAGTCGCAATAAACTAACACCATTGCTCTGCACTGCGCTGCACAGCTCACGGCTTCTCTTTTTATTAAATAGTACGATAGCCAATAAATTAATTAAAATGGTGCAAAACAGAATCTGCCTAATTAATGTTGACAATTTTACTTTCATAAAAAAACAGGATTTTTTAAAATACTTTATTTAACTGATCTGTTTTTAAATAAGTATCCATATTTCAAAGTACTGAAAAAAGCAAGATGTGATAAAAATCTTTGATATAATTTATAAAACTTGGTAGTATCTTCATCACGTAATTTTTAAAATGATGAATACCTTCATATGATAAAAAAGATATTATTTAACTTATTAATTCGGTAAAAAAAAATTATAAAACCTATTTCAAAAATAATTTCAAGCTACACATGAAATATTTTTCAAGCGTGCATTTGTAGCAAACTTTTATCTACTAAATGATTGGTTTTTCGCAAACTGGTCTCAGTAATAAAACAAAAATATCGGTTCAACATCTATATTACATACAGCGCCATCTATGTTCCAACGCTTTAAACGATAACAGCGCCATCTATTCAAACCGCTTGAACTAATTCAAAAGTCAACTTGATGAAATAGTTTTTCGTTTGTCCAACAGGCGGCAGCACGTGTCGGCGCCATGGAGCTCCACAGCAACTTCGACAGGGGGCGCTCGCGCTCAACACGAGTTGTTCGAGTTGCTGGAACGAGTACAATGTTCTCGCTTAGACGACCAGAGGGCAGTACTGCCGCCGTATTTTTCTCAGGTAAGTGGCATGCTTTATCCTCATCGAGGTGATGAGCCATTGCGTAAAACAATAACTATTTGAGGAGGGTTTAGTTTTCATATCATGACAATAATGATGTCATAGGTATAAAGTATACAATGTGCGTTTACCTGGACGTGTTCTTCAGGTTGGTCTGCACCTACCTTACCTACTGAAATTTAGAATATTCATCAATTCTTTTACTTAAATTCTAATCCGCAGGGCCCCAATTCTGTATGGTTATAATGGTCGGGTCGGCAGAGTAAAACACATAAGTCAAATTATAACAAAACTTTATGTTCTATAGAACGTCGCAAGAATACGAATCAAGAGGTTGAAAAAGGACGCCACTTAGATTCTACCCCGAACATGCGAACATGACTTATGTGCTTTAGTCTGCCGATGTAGTGAATGATTTTGGTACACAGAAAAAATTAAGCAATTTTCTAACTTTCTGCTTTATTTAGTCCGCCGACCCGACATTATGATTTCTCGCGGAATCTTACTACGTTTAAACTACATCGATATCGTGTCTTGTAGAAACCAATGTAAAGGTAAGGAATCGAAATATCATATTCTGTATATTCCAAGACAATTTGTCGATACTTAGCAGATGTCGTGTGTGATCTAAGAAATTGTCGTGGTTTCGAAGTGAGGAATCGCTATGTGGTCATAGTGAATTAGGGCCCAGGTTTAATATTAAAATTTCTGGCGGGACAGTAATGTACAATGTACTAGATAGGAATACCTAAGTTAATGAGTATGTTAGGTACTCTATTAATTAAACTGACAACGTTGCTACATGATAAGATCTCGTCTTTCTGCTATAGTTTAGGTACCTTCCTACATTTCTATAAAAAGGCATTTCAGGATATAGATATACTTACACATATAGTAACCCTTGGTTCAAAAATGTATTAAACAAATATATTTTTAGTTATTTGTGGCATGGCAACTTCAAAAAGTGTAGACCATTAATTTTTAGGGGTCAGTGGACACTCAGTTCGTTACCTCCGTACACCGTAGAAAATAATCGGCGGAAGCAAGACTATAAAGCGATAAAGAGAAGGCGGGCAGCCGGATGCCTTGCTGGGGTGGCAAGCAGACCATGTCGGAGAAAAACCACTGGGTCACGGATCGTGACTCCAAGATATGAGCTGCACTTGTCGAAATAATGTTCTTTTTTTTCGAAAAGTTTTCGCTTTTGTTTTTGGTCCTCTTGGGGTAGGCAAGTACCTGTAACATTTTAATTTTGGAACTCAGGCAGCTCAAAGTGTAGATGATGGACTTAGTGCTCATTCAAGATATTGTAGGTAAAATAAATGTAGGCGAAGAGCTCTTAAAGTTTTTGCTGTAGGTACCGATAAGCCAACAGAATATAGCTATTCAAACTAGATAGATTTCAGAGAGGCGATGTATCTAGCGATTTTGAGATAAGAGGAAGTGGAGTTTTTTGGTTTTTGTGTATCCCCAGAATAGCGTGTCAATTATGATGTTAAGGTGTACCCAGTCTACATTTTTTGCATACAAACTTCGGGAGTGTTTTACTCCACTGTCTGAGATGGCACATCCAAAGTAAAATATCATATCGTTTTGTCACATTATTAATATTGTCTGTACGGCAACAGAATACTAAAATAAAAATCCATTAAAAAGTTAGGAGCCAACAAAGATTCGTTTTTCTTGCTAATTTTACTTAACTTTGGGCGTGTTTAAGTAATAAAAGAAGTGTAAAATCTCCAAAACCAAGTCGGTACCGACAAAGTTCAATTATCGAAAAGTTCAATAAACTTTATCAATTGGTCATTGATTTATGCATTGGCTTTTTCATAAAACCCGATCTTCCAAAGGACTTTTCTAAATTTTTTCGCGAACTTGTTACTATAAATGATCCTGCATCTCACTCAATAACGTTATGCGTGTAGACTAGCGTCTAACTGCTCATCACTGATACTATCTCTGTCGGACACGAAGCCTGGTGAGAGACAGCGTGATTTTTAGCCAGGCCCACCAGTGAGTTCGAGCCCGCGACTAGGTTCCCCTTAAGCTTATATGTTGGAACAAAGGTTCGGATTATATAGACGCCATAAAAACATGGAAAAATCATGAAACGAATCATAAATCTGTTGCATAATTCATAATTTTAATAGTGCCTATTGCGTAAACGTAATTAACATAAAAAATAGAAAACAATTTTAAGGGTCTAATTATATTACCTACCCGCAGTGCTATAAAAATTGTTGGGACGTAAAATAATAATCCAACTTTGAGAAATCCGGCCAAGTGCGAGTCGGACTCGCACACGAAGGGTTCCGTAAATCCGTACTACCGTACAATGTTTAACACTACATATTAAATAAAAAAAAAATAAACATGTCGAATTGATAACCTCCTTTTTTTTGAAGTTGGTTAAAAAAACACGTATCTGGAGACTGGGTATGGAGACTGGGTATGGAGACTATGGAGACCCTTTTTATTTTGAAATTTTTATTTAGTCGTTATTATGATTGTGTTGTTAAAGCTGCAATAGAAGTAAGTAAATTCACACTGTGAAAATTAATTAACTCAATGTATAGGTGCGTTCGTCGTTTCGATGTATCTCAGGGATACAGCCCGCTGACAGACAGATGAACGGACAGCGTTGGCACATAGGGTTCCGTTGACATCCTTTGGGTACGGAATCCTAAAAAGTACCGAGTGGCAAAAATATTGCGTGACTAAAAGCTAGCATTTTGTGTTACTGGTCAAAGAAAATTTAATAATATGTACTGTAAAGCACTCAATTTGAAAACTCAGGAATAAGTTACTTTTAAATGTTATAGACAGGTTACGAGTTCAATTAAATTAGGGGTTTTTTATAGATTCTTCTAGCTAGATCATCGTCATATATATTTAACTGCAGTGCTATTCTGTAAAAATTTCGCCGTGAAAGCTCAGGTGCTCAGCTTGAAGTGAGCTGGTTTCTAGCATCAGATAGAATTACGAGATTTGTACAGAATAGCCAAGCTGGTAGGGTTTTCAAAAGAGAGTTGTAGATTAATCCAATAATCCGAATGACATTTTTTTTAAATGAATTCTATGTGCCATCCCACATCGACACGTAAGCTGTTGCCATAGATTCATTCAGCATAATTATGATTCTGAAATCCCATTTTGTCGGTTATAAATAAAAACTGCTGTTCCATACAATTGAACCGCGTAGGTATTGCAGTTTCTATGTAACAGTTGATTTTCTTTGTAATATAATAATAACCGACATAAAATTTCTACGCTAGGGGTCTAAAAATACTAGAATCACGTGCCGAATTCATGGTTACCGTTTGCGCGTCGATGTTTGGCTACCCTGAATATTTAAGTGGGAAGAATTATTATTTTTGTCCTTGGTCCTTTTCCCCCAAATACTTGTATCAACTGACAACCTCTACGAGTAACCAGACACCCAGCCCATGGTAAAAAGAAATCGCTTTCACATTTTTTGCCCTTTCAGTTACAACCCTATCACATTTACATATCATTATTCGAATCTTCATCTGAAATATTTCAGTCAACATGGCCGCCATCGCCGGGCTAATCTGTTACGACATTTTAATTAACCAAGTAATATTAAAACAAAAGCGGTCTCAATATTTTTCTTCCCCTCACATTAACATCTACTACATATTCATGAAGAACAAACGTTTCTGTTGGCTATTATATTGAATATTTTCTGGTAATTATACTTTAAAAATATCTTGTCTGAATGTTTAATGTAATATTTTACGCAAGTTTGAATACCGAGAATGGATTTTGTTTCTACTTACGCATTCCTTCCCTTTTAAAGATTACTTGTGGTTGCCCCTTCAACCAAAAAAAAAAAACATTTTGGAGGACCATATGAACTTTAATTAGGTATGCCAAATTTTAAACTTCTCCTAAAAGGGATACAAAATTTTTGCTTTACGTATTTTATACATAGATTCTTTTAATGATCAATTTATCTATACTTCTATATGTATAACCAATAGAAAACCACGTTATTTATGAGCGTCATAGGCTATATATTAACCCGAAAAATGAAAGTCAGAATTGCAAAGTAAGTCGGAGAAACAACGGTCGATCGAAAAAAAAACAGGGATCCCACCCATGCGAAATCTGGACGGGCAGCTAGTACAGGATACATTTTTAATCGGTGCGCAAACTGTAACCATGAATTCAGCATATCATTCTAGACCCCCCATCGCAGAAATTTTTCGTCGGTTATACAAAAAAACATACTTACTTTTCTATGAAACAGCTGTTTTTTTTTGTATAACCGACGAAAAATTTCTGCGCTGGGGTTCTAGAATGATATGCTGAATTCATGGTTACAGTTTGCGCACTGGTGAAAAATTTATCCTGTAAGTATATAATTATTAATATGTGAAGCGAAAACTTTGTACCCTTTTTTACGAAAATTACACTGACGAAAGAGTATGAAATTTATCAATATGTATTTTTTTATTGCTTACAGCGTTATAGAGCAGTCTATGCTGGACCTTTGGTATCGGCCCCAACGTACGGTCGTGAGTTCGAACCCAAGTAGACACTTTATTTTGTGTATTTAATTTCATCACCACTACTCTTAAAACGGTGAAGGAACACAAAGGCCGTATTTGCGTAATTAGGTAACAAACATACAAACATTTATAATAGGTCATTAGTAGGATAGAGGATTAAATAAAACTCATTTGCTGTAATTACTGTACCTACTCTCTTTAGAAGCCAATGCACGTAAGTACCTAGGAGTTTTTCTGTCTTCATTTCTAATTCGACTAATGGAAATTCTCGTCTGATATTAGTGTATTTTATTTATGTTTGGTTTCAAATAATGTCTTCGGGGCGGAAATGTGCATTAGCTTGGAAATGAGCTCTATCCTTTGTCTTTGGTTCCGAGAACGTTATTTTAACATTGAGTTATAAAATAAACTAAAATTGTTTATGTTGCGACGGCAAGCTTTTTCAGACGGGCGACGCTTTTCAATTTCCTGATTGGTTATTTTGATGTGATCTTTACCGAAGATAGGTCCATAAATATTTTTGTGTATCTCGGTTACAGATTTAGTCATTCCAAACTAATATCAAGTTAACGGGGTCACCTTATTTTGCTTACTTAGATATATTAGTATCGTTAGTTTTTGTAAGGCTTCTCCTCAAGATATGGAATTGCTAAATCTAAAAAATCACACGAAACGAATATAATACGACCGTATTGTTTCAATTTGGTCATATTTATGACTTGATTTCTAATTGGAAGGCTGGTGAATGGTGAGAATATAATTGAGAAGTAAACATTTACTCGAGTAGCAATTAGTTAATTATTAGTCAATTAGTTTACTAATTGATATAGTCATTAGTCATAGGTAGGTGCTACTGTGCTAGATTGTAGATTCTATTAATACAAATAATTAGCTGTTGTCCGCGGCTCCGCCCGCGTCTTGTGAAAAATTATCTGGAACAGGCTTCTCTGGCCCAAATAATAAAAAAAACTTACAAACTTCCACCCCCTATTTAACCCCTTTGTAGAGAGAGTTTCCTAAAATCCTTTCTTAGCTGACGTCTCCTACTCATAATCTACCTCTGTGCCAAATTTCATCTTCGTAGGTACAGTCGTTTTTGAGATTTCGTGTTTAATCAGTGAGTGAATGAATGAGTGAGTGAGTGACCTTTCGCTTTTAGGTATATAAATAGAAGACAGATAGATTAGAATGGCGACTTAATTGACTGCTACGTTGGTCACAAACGCGGCACCCGAGCATGGTGGCCTAGGTTTTTGTCCTAGGTCATGCAAGGTGCTATAATAACATCGTTTTTTTTCCATGCAAACGAAATTCCCAGTAGCAGCGGGACTTTGTGTTGGGACCCGGTTAGGGGCCATCCAGAAATTAAGTCACACGATAAGGGGGGGAAGGGGTCAACCAAATGTGACATTGTGTGACAAGGGACAGGCGGTCAAAAGTTTTGTGACGTCACATGTTAAAATCTAAATTACTAAAACTCGACATTTTAATGTAAACCGACTTAAAAATATTACTAACTCGATCTACATTTATAAGACTTATACGTACGTTGAAGTCGTCGGCGAGTGCTGTGTTTTAATTGAAATAAAAAAAATGGTAAAACTGCTGCTGTTTTAATTTAATTACTTGTAATAACAAAATTTAAAAAAATATGACGTCACACAAGGGGAAGTGTATTTTTCAAGTGTGACCACCTGTGACAAGGACTATAAAATTTGTGTGACGTAATTTATGGATGGCACTTTAGTGGTATAATTAATAACTGACAAAATGTTGAAATAGGTAAGAGGACAGTGCCTACAAAATTGGCAAATGATTTGTCAAGGCTTCAATTTATTAATTTATTTGCACAACATGGTCTACATGCTTATTTCAACTTAAGAAAGTAAATGTAGAGGTTCTAGTCTACCTTGAAGAGTCTGCAGTTATTCAACGCTATTGAAAAACATATCTACTCGTTTTAAATAATAACCATCGTGACATAAAATACAGACCTAAGCTGTTCTTACTTAGAACCAGCTGCTAAATCTTATCGATTGGTATGGTGATGTATGTTATTTCGCAATCAGTTTCAGTTTTCTCAGCTTTTTTTTTAACAAAAATCAAATTATATTTAATCAAATTTATTTAATTATATTTTATATTAGTTTGTATCTACCGTTGGACGTAAAGTAATTAGGTAAGTTGAAGTTATCATTGATTCAAATACTTTGTAGTACTTAAATTACTAATAATACAAATGACTAGAAATAAACGAATAAGTACTTAGTAAATTAAACTTCTAAGTTCTGAGAAATTTCCAATCAGTGGCGTGGTCAATGACGTAGGAGTCTGACGGCAATAAATCATGACTCTTAAAACCTGGTATACATTCATACAACAAAAGCACAACATTAAATTAAGAAAACATGCAAAAATAATGCAGGATGAGCGAGATGTAAAGGAAAACGAGACATAAATAAAACATTTCTTGAAAATTACGTAAGCGGACAACTTAGCTACAGCAGAATGAAAAACCTTTATTGATATAATAATTATTATTTATTTAATAAAAACGTTTAAAAACAAAAACAAACTACGGAAATGAATAAGCGTTCTAGACTGCTTGCCGACAAT
The DNA here is from genome assembly GCA_947359405.1 of Antitype chi. Classification (NCBI taxonomy): domain Eukaryota; kingdom Metazoa; phylum Arthropoda; class Insecta; order Lepidoptera; family Noctuidae; genus Antitype; species Antitype chi. The sequence continues at coordinate 9,770,576 of OX375826.1, forward strand.
AGGCAAGCGGATAATAACAATAAAACCCCACTGCCGTATCTTTATGTTGACGTCGTGAATGTCGTGATGGGGCTTGCGCGCTCCGAACTCTAGGACTGTGAAATTAAATTTCTTCACTCAAAATCAAGTATCATATCAGAGATCGGATATACGGATGCATATTCACCTAAAGTTGAGATGTTGGCTAACATGGAATGCGCTTTTGTATCGAAAAAGTCTTAGGTGAGTAATTTGTTTATGTTTTGTTTTAACTAATACAAACCACCCCTCCTCCAGTACATACACATATTTGTATCGGGTTAGACATGAATTTTAAATTACTACACATCTGAATAGTTATGCAATCCAAGAATCCCGGGGTTTTTAATTAATATTATAAATAATTTATAAAGCCGCTTCCATACTTTCATAGCTAAAAATTATCTTTAGGTAAATATGCATCCGAATATCCGATCTCTGATCATAATGTATAAGTAATTTAAGATCATTAACATTCAATGACTGTCACTGTGTCTGACTGTTTCTGTGGGTAGTACCTAAGTAAACCACAGAAATGCGCATGCTTGTTAAATTTAAAACTTCTTAGTGCTCGTAGTGCAACCTCAATGCAATAGCTAAAATATGTCAGGGGCTCATGGGCAAGCTTGATTCGGAACTACTGTTTAATAGAACAATAGCTTATTCAACGTACGAAACTAGTATAGTTTGGCCCATTGCTATTGCACTGACGGTCGATTCCAAAGTTGAATGATTGATCGTCCAAATAGTTAGGTGAAAAACACGCAAAAAGTTACTGAAGAAAATCAAATAATTCCTACTTAATATTATAAATGCGAAAGTAACTCTGTCTGTCTGTCTGTCTTTGACGCCTAAACCGCTGAAGCGATCGTCATGAAATTTGGCAGAGAAATAGCCTGGGAGAAGGACATAGGCTACTTCTTTACGCGATAATTGACATCCACGCAATCGGAGCTGCTGGTAAAAGCTAGTTTAATCATCATCATCATCATTTCAGCCGATAGACGTCCACTGCTGGACACAGGCCTCCCCCAAAGAAACTGGGGGGATTTGTCATAATCGCCACGCTTGGCAGGCGGTTTGGCGATCGCAGTATTGTGGTAAAATGCATAGAGAACGCTGCTCCCCATTCTCTAGTAAGTCCCTTAGTCGCCTTATACGACACCCACGGGAAGAAATGGGATGGTGCTATTCTTTACGTCCGGCACCACACGAAACTAGAAGCTAGTTTAATATAAATACTGAATTCAGAGTATTAAAGTTAACATAAACGAACGATGCTGTTCATTTTGAAAATCTTTTCGTTGCTTATATTCACGTAATGGAAGGACTATATTCTCCGAATCCCCGTTTACCGAAACGGACATTACGAACAGATGACTCAGAATTCAAATTTGTTATTTTACTTTTATTTACAGTAAATATGTCGTTATCATCACCTTTGAATGGCATTTCAGTTATTTGCCTAATGATTTTGGAGAGGTTTTGTTAGCCATCATCAATGTATGTGGTATTATCAATGATGATAGTATGTTCCCATACACCAATATCAAGTGCATGGTCAGCAACATTCAACGGGACCCTGATTACATCTAACTGCGGTGTCCAATCCGACTAATTGCTCAGTATGCTGTTTAGAGCGATATATCCAAGATTGTGCTTTGCAGTGAGACTAATTATGTCTCACCGTCTTTTACAAGTTTGCTGATAGTTAAACTCTCTTTTAGTTTCAGCTATTTTCATAATGAAATAAACATTCCATCGTTTGGACACGAATGTAAGTTTCTTTGATATTTTTTCTATCAGGTCCGCATACTAAATTTCTTAGCAGGCTGTTCTATTTTCGTCGGGGCTATTTCCGTCGCCTGCCTACTATCACGTTTCAAATATATGGCATTGTCGATTGTAGTTATTCAAGTTAAAAGCAAGCCATAAATAGAGTCTTTCGATTTTACTTTCGATGAATGATTCGCTCGGAAACAGTAATCGATTATTTCAAAATATTGGGCTACGATGTAGAATTGACGTTAGTGTCATAATTATGCCTTAGTATGTATGACGCACGTTACTTTATAACTATGAAATTAGAACATTACTGATGTTCGCGACGATGCGTCACTACATAGTGTTTTAGTTTGTTTTTGACATTAACTTAAATTCATAGTGATAAGAGTGATAGTTAAACCAATAACAGTGGTGAATAAGTGCCTAGTATAGAAAAAACCGTAAGTACCACCTCTGCAAACCTCATTTGAGTGGGCTATATAGCCGTGATTATAGTTTTATAGTGCGTCCAGGTAACCTAGTACCGAGACCTAGCCCTGGACCTAACTTTTAATATCGTAAATTTAATATAAAGCCCACTTAATTGAGTTTGTATGTCGTGTTGCTTTAGTTAAGCGATATTTAAGATTTATGTTTTTTGTTAACCCTCTTTCAGGGCGCGTCACGCCCTGAATACTATAGATGTAAGGTTTTAAATATCAGATTGTTGTAGGTCTATAGACCAGCCTGAGATATCTATAATTAGATTTCGCATAGCTTCACTAGTTTTCGAGAAAAACAACTTACAAAATAAAGTTTAGTAACATTTTTCAGATTTTTTCGGTTTTTCTCGAAATATTCTTTCAGTATAGAAAGATATAGTAAATATGGATATCTCAGGAGATGGGGAATTTTGTGGGGAATTCAGGGATATGTAACATGCCATATGTACTTTAATAAATTAACGTGTTATATGCTTATTTCCGACAAAACTATAATAGAACTTAGAACAAATAAAACTTTAAAACAGGAAGTAATTAGCGGTCCTCGTTACGGTAAAGATTCATAGTACGATAGTAAACATGTAATTTCGAGTAATTTGTAGTCATCGGCAAGATTCTTATTTAAATCTTTAATTAACTTAAATATATAGATATAGTCAAAGTAGTGTTCCGAAATTGCTTCCTGAAGAATTATAAAAAACTTGTGTTATTAATCAGGTAAAGTAACCCCTTCAGTAAATAGTCAAAAAAACACCCCTTTCCTAGACGAATGTCTGGAAACTGTTTCTTGAGGGGCAGAAAGTCTAAAACGTTGGTATGGTAACATGAAGAACGGAAGAAGGTAGCCACCCTGAAGATATCTGGAATCTATCGGTGCAGGACGTCAGCGCCGCGTGGACTGGGAGATTTACACCCTCCCTACACACCCTTCGCATCCATGCGATCACGCCCGTCCGGCACATCTGCTGGTCCTTGCGAGCCGGATTTCTTCAGGAGGGATACATGTGGACCCGTCCGGGACATGTCTGGATAGCTGAAGACTTATGAAGGAAGAGTGACGTCAGAGACTGAAACCTTATTCAAGAGGAAGTTATCAGAAGCCTGAAGACTTATGACTGACGAGTTACTCCCGTTCCTGAAGCTTTGTTCCCGGAACCTGAAGTCTTATATCCGAAGATTTGTTCCCGGAACCTGAAGTCTTATTTCCGAAGATTTGTTCCCAGACCTGGAGCCCCGTTCCCGAAGATCGTTCCCGGAACTGAAGCTTTGTTCCTGAAGGATTATCTTTCAACATAGAAGATTTGAAGTTTGAAGATTCCGTTGAAGATCCGGTTTGAGATCCGGTTTGAAGATTCCGTTGAAGATCCGGTTTGAGATCCGGTTTGAAGATTCCGTTGAAGATCCGGTTTGAGATCCGGTTTGAAGATTCCGTTGAAGATCCGGTTTGAGATCCGGTTTGAAGATTCCGTTGAAGATCCGGTTTGAGATCCGGTTTGAAGATTCCGTTGAAGATCCGTTTTTAGATCCGGTTTGAAGATTCGGATTTGGAATCCGGTTTTTTTTGGAAACTGGTTTTGAAATTTGACTTTGAAGATCCGGATTTTTGGAATCCAGTTTGAAGATTTGAACACCAGTTTAGAAGAATTTATTCGGTCGAGATCCGCCTTGAAGATTCAAGATTGAACTTTGAAGATACTGAATTCAATTTGAAGATTGAATACTGACCTTCGAAGATAGAAGATTCGAGACCCGTATACCGAAGTCAACATGCCGGTAACAAGATCACAAGGCAGGGCCCCTAAAGCATGGACAGTGGAGGTGAGCAGAAGACACGGTATTCCGGCCATCTGCTACGAGCAATCGCCGCGTTCACCCTCCACCACTGAAGGGACCGACCCGCCACAGCAGCGCCCCCTTGTTTCGCGGAGAAGTGAAGACTTACCTGCACGAGCACGGTCCGAAGAGATGGAACAGCCATCTACAGTTAAGAAGGGAACCAGAAGAGAGGGATCTTCAGATAGAACGTTGCAATCTTCAGATAGAACGTTGAAGCAATCAGATAGAACGTTGCAATCTTCAGTTAGAACATTGAAGCCTGCAGACAGAAGGGAAACACTAGATGAGACGTACAGCCGAAACTTACCGATGACTACCCGGGGTGACGCCCGTACCGAACATAGCAGGCCGCAGTCGACTACAGATAGGACGACGCGGCCAAATAAGAAAATTTCAAGAGCACGTGAAGACTTACTGAAGATTAAGTTGGAACTTGCTCAATTAGCACTTCAAAGAGCCGAGGAAGAAGATTCCGACGGCTATATGGATGACAGAGACTCGAACGATGAGTACGTGCGCTCCTGGCTTGAAGAGGCGCCGAAGCCTGAGCCGGAGAAGAGAGCCAATGCCGCCGAGGGGGACAATAGTAATATAGGCCATGAGGCACCGCCCCCCCCTGTGGACTTCGAAACTATAGTGGATCTCGATAAGCAAGTACCGTTGTCGCATCCTACAGTGAATGAAGTGAACAATCGAATCCCACCAAAGGGAACAGAAGCCAAAGGGGAAGACTCACTCCGTCCTTTCATAACGGAGCTGACGTCCGCTATAGCGTCGCTAGCCGACAGGAAAACAGAACAGTGGACACCGAACCACCCCTCGGCGTCGAAGGTCATCATGACCTTACCGAACTTCAATGGGGCCCATACAGAATGGCTTTCATTTCGTGCCATCTACGAGACAACTCGAAGATATTTCAACGATGTTGAAAACACAGCAAGGCTTAGAAGAAGCCTGCGGGGACGAGCGCTAGAGACAGTGAGCTCAGAACTCATCGGACATGCAAAGCCAGATGACATCATGAGGGAATTAGAGCTGCAGTTCGGCCGTCCAGATTCAATAGCTCAAGCAGAAACAGACAGACTGCGAGGATTGCCGCGCTGCGGCGAAGCACCCAAGGACATTTGCAACTTTGCAAGCAGAGTCAGAAGCGGTGTGGTCACTCTGCGCGCGCTGAAGAAAGATCACTACCTGATCAATGCTGAGCTGATGCGGTTGCTGACCGAGAAGCTACCGAACTCCCTACGTGTACAGTGGTACAGAACGTACACAGAGAAACACCAGTCGCTGCCAGACCTCACACTCTTCAGCGAGTTCATCACAGAGCAAGCTCGTTTCTGCAGTGCGTTCGCTCCGCCTGAGAACATCGGCCCTACTGAGGCAACCTCGAGCAAGCGTGTCACCCAGAGGACCCACACAGCTGTGGACAAATCCGATAAGAAATGCCGCATCTGTGAGAAAGACGGACATCACACTCTCGAGTGCAAGAAGTTCAAGGAGGGATCCAGCGACAAGAGATGGGAGCTCGCTAAGAAGTTCAGCCTGTGTTTCCGTTGCCTGCGCACACGTCGTCCTGGTCACACATGCAAGACGAAGAAGTGTGACGTAAAGGGGTGTACAGCTACGCACCATCAGCTTCTTCATTATAACAAGAAGCCCGCTGCAGAGGGTGTCGAAAAACCCGTTACTCAGGAGCAGTCGAACAACGTGGAGTCGAAGGAAACAGTGGCCAGCTCAAGAACGACTTCAAGTCACGCTTACCTCAAGATGGTACCGGTCAGAGTGATTGGACCGGCGGGAGAAGTGTCCACATTCGCACTTCTCGATGATGGATCAACCGTTTCCTTGATCGACGAGGACGTAGCGAAGCAAGTCGGGGCAGAAGGCCGAATCGACCCTCTGAAGATAGGTGCGATCGGTAACACCATGATCGACACTCCAAGTTCACGAAGAATCACGGTCACACTCGCGAGCGAACTGAAGAATAAGGTGCCGTTCAGAGCGCGCACCATACCGAAGCTAAACCTCGCTCCGCAAACTGTCAGTGAAGAAGACGTCGCAAACTGCAAACATCTGGATGACCTGAGGCAACAGCTGATATACGACACTGGCGCGCCGAAAATACTCATCGGTCAAGATAACTGGCATCTGTTATTGGCCAGTGAGATCCGCAGAGGTCCGAAGAATCAACCTGTCGCGTCACTCACAACGATGGGCTGGGCTCTACACGGTGCGCACACCAGAATTCTGGGTCAGCAGGTGCACTACTGCAACCGAATCATAGCGGGCGATGAAGACATAGACGAACAGCTTCGCAAGTTCTTCGCCTTAGAATCGCTGGTCATCAACCCGAGACGGCCAGACTCCGACCCCGAGAAGAAAGCAGAAGATATCTTGAGTCGTCACACTCAACAGTTAGAAGATGGACATATAGAAACAGCCATGCTGTGGAAGAATGAAAGCATAGAAATGCCCGATAGTTACGGGACGGCTCTCAAGAGGCTTGTCTCAATAGAGAAGAAACTCGATAGCAAACCGGCTCTTCGAGATAGATACACAGAACAGATGGACTCTCTCGTACAAAAGGGATACGCAGAGAAGGCGCCCAAGACGAGCACACCGGGTAGGACTTGGTACCTACCACATTTCGACGTGTTCAACCCCATGAAGCCCAAAAAACTCCGCATCGTGCATGACGCAGCTGCCAAATCGAGAGGACTGTCACTCAACGACTTCCTTCTCACTGGACCGGACTTACTACAGTCACTGCCCGGCGTCATGATGAGGTTCCGCAGACACTGCATAGCCATCTCTGGTGACATAGCGGAGATGTTTATGCAGGTGAAAGTGCGAAGTCAGGATAGAGACGCGCTCCGGTACCTGTGGAGAGGCAATAAAAGAGAGGGAGCGCCAGAAGAATACCGTATGACGTCCATCATATTCGGCGCGGCAAGCTCGCCGTGCATGGCCATTTTCGCGAAGAATTGGAACGCGAAAAGGCATATAGATGAGCATCCAGATGCAGTGGAAGCCATAATACAGAATCACTATATGGATGATTACCTCGATAGTTACAAGACCGTCGAAGAAGCGACGCGCATTGCAACAACAGTGAAAAATATTCACCTACAGGCGAAGTTTGAACTCAGAAAATGGGTGTCGAACAGCACAGAGTTAATAGAAAACATAGATCCGACACAGATCCGAACTGAAATTGTCAGTATCGGAAATACAGATGACACAGAGAAGATACTCGGCCTGATATGGAGACCGAGTGAAGATACGTTGGGCTTCAACCTGACGCTTGCACGCCTACCAAAAGGCATATTAGAAAAAGAGGCGCCCACTAAAAGAGAGGCGCTCAAGATAGTGATGTCACTGTACGACCCGCTCGGACTCGCTTCACCAGTAACCATTCGAGCCAAGCAAATACTGCAAGAGGCATGGAGGCGAGGAGTCGATTGGGATCAGTCGCTAGACCAAGACTTAGCGACTCAATGGAAAAGTTGGATACAGCATTTACTACAGCTCGGAGAAGTCAGCATACCAAGATGCTACCCGGGGTACAGCGAAGCTATAGAGACACAGGTTCATGTGTTTACCGACGCGAGCGAGATGGCGTACGCGACGGCAGTGTACTGGCGAACCACAGCAACAGATGGTCAGCAGCGAGTCAGCCTCGTCATGGCAAAGGCGAAGGTAGCTCCACTAAAGCTGCAGTCAATACCGCGCCTCGAGCTGCAGGCAGCGGTGATGGGAACCCGCGTAGCCGCAGCTGTTATACGTGAGCACGACATCAAGCCCGCATCGGTGACGTATTGGTCAGACAGTAAGACCATACTGACGTGGATAAGAAGAGGAGCGCGAGTATACAAGCCTTTCGTAGCTCATCGCATAGCTGCTATAGAAGAGAATAGCAGAATCGAAGAATGGCGATGGGTACCTACGAAAATGAATATCGCCGACATAGCTACTCGTGACGTACCACGCCACTTTAACTCACAACATGAGTGGTATCGTGGTCCCGACTTCCTGTACGGAGAACCGTCGTCATGGCCGTCAGAGAGCCCTCCAATCACAGAGGAGACAGGGGAAGAGAGAACGCTCACCGCCGTCGAAGAAGCCGATAACCGAAAGCTTACAGAAGCCATACCGGATCCAGCAAGGTTCTCTAGGTGGGAACGACTACTCCGTGCGACGGCAAGCGTTCTACGCTTCATATCTTTATGTAGAGCAACGAAAGAGAAAACGTTCTACAAAAGAACCAGGAGGAACGCTGAACAGGATCCTGACTGGCGTAAACAGAAGAAAACGGCGCCCCCTCCCCCGAAGCGAGCAGTGAAAACGACTGATTCTCAAGAAAAGAAACAGATCATAGAAGCAGAGTTTCTCCACGAAGCCGAGAAGCTACTGGTGCAGGCCGTGCAGCAGCAATCGTTCGCACTAGAAATCGCTAGACTGCGAGAACAGAAGACGTTGGACAAGGACAGTCGACTGCGGCCGCTACAAATAGAAGTCACAGATGGCGTTATACGACTGAGAAGCCGTATAGCCGCTACCGAAGAAATAGCAGACGATGTGAAGCGTCCGCCGATACTACACGGCGACCATCACATCACCCAGTTATACATAGACTGGACACACCGTAGCCTGCAGCATAGTGGGACAGAGCTCACTATCAACGAGGTCCGACAGCACTATTGGGTCGTAAAGATGCGACCAACCGCAAAGAAGGTGCTGTCACGATGTCTGCAATGTCGCATTCGCAAGGCGCAACCAACCGTGCCTGCGACCGGCGACCATCCGAGAACGCGCCTGGCACATCACCAGCGGCCGTTCACATACACCGGGCTAGACTATTTCGGCCCACTGTCCGTAACCGTCGGACGACAGCGTCAGAAGAGGTACGTAGCCCTATTCACGTGCCTCACCACCAGAGCCGTCCACCTCGAGATCGCCGCCAGCCTCAGCGCAGACGCCGCCATACTGGCGCTGCGCCGCTTCGCTGCTCGTCGGGGCTGCCCCGCCGAGATACACTCCGATAACGGTACCAACATGCACGGTGCCGACAAGGAGCTCCGAGAGGCCTTCCGAGAGGAGGCCAGTCGCCGAGGCGTCGTGTGGCGCTTCATAACGCCATCAGCGCCATTCATGGGAGGCGCCTGGGAGCGCCTTGTTCGCTGCGTGAAGTCCGCGCTGTGCACTGTGCTCCTCGAAAAACATCCGCACGAAGAGGTGTTGTCCACACTGTTGTGTGAGGCAGAGTACACTGTAAACAGCCGGCCACTAACACATGTGTCTGTAGACAGCGAAGACGACGAGTCGATCACACCGAACCACTTCCTACTCGGTGGATCGGCGAGACTACCATCACCCGGCGTGTTCACCGAGCGAGACGTGGACAGCAAGAGACTCTGGCGACGATCCCAGATACTCGCTGATATGTTCTGGCGTCGCTGGGTCAGGGAGTACCTGCCGGAGCTTCAAAACCGGCGGGAGCCGCGCACCCGCGGGCCCGAACTGCAGGTGGGCGACCCCATACTCATCGCAGACGGCCAGCTGCCTCGCAACACGTGGCCGCGAGGCCGTATAGTTGCCCTGTTTCCCGGGGCCGATGGAGAAGTCCGGACCGCTGAGGTGCGCACTGCCGGCGGCACCTTGAAGCGTCCGGTGAAGAAACTCGTCCCACTACCCAAATAGCCATGGTGACGAGCGCCGAGGCGGCGAGCGCCCTGGTGGCGAGCGCCGCAGCGGCGGAGCAACAGCAGAGCGTCGTGGCGGTGAGCGCCCCGGCGACAAGAGCCGAGGCAGCGAGCATCGCAGCGGCGGGCGGCGTGACAACAGGCGTCGCGGTGGCGAGCGCCGCGACTCCGGTCGCCGCTCACCGGTGCTATGCAGCGCCGCACCGACATCGCTACGAGTCGTCACTGCACTGCACGGCGGGAGAGATGTTCGCGACGATGCGTCACTACATAGTGTTTTAGTTTGTTTTTGACATTAACTTAAATTCATAGTGATAAGAGTGATAGTTAAACCAATAACAGTGGTGAATAAGTGCCTAGTATAGAAAAAACCGTAAGTACTACCTCTGCAAACCTCATTTGAGTGGGCTATATAGCCGTGATTATAGTTTTATAGTGCGTCCAGGTAACCTAGTACCGAGACCTAGCCCTGGACCTAACTTTTAATATCGTAAATTTAATATAAAGCCCACTTAATTGAGTTTGTATGTCGTGTTGCTTTAGTTAAGCGATATTTAAGATTTATGTTTTTTGTTAACCCTCTTTCAGGGCGCGTCACGCCCTGAATACTATAGATGTAAGGTTTTAAATATCAGATTGTTGTAGGTCTATAGACCAGCCTGAGATATCTATAATTAGATTTCGCATAGCTTCACTAGTTTTCGAGAAAAACAACTTACAAAATAAAGTTTAGTAACATTTTTCAGATTTTTTCGGTTTTTCTCGAAATATTCTTTCAGTATAGAAAGATATAGTAAATATGGATATCTCAGGAGATGGGGAATTTTGTGGGGAATTCAGGGATATGTAACATGCCATATGTACTTTAATAAATTAACGTGTTATATGCTTATTTCCGACAAAACTATAATAGAACTTAGAACAAATAAAACTTTAAAACAGGAAGTAATTAGCGGTCCTCGTTACGGTAAAGATTCATAGTACGATAGTAAACATGTAATTTCGAGTAATTTGTAGTCATCGGCAAGATTCTTATTTAAATCTTTAATTAACTTAAATATATAGATATAGTCAAAGTAGTGTTCCGAAATTGCTTCCTGAAGAATTATAAAAAACTTGTGTTATTAATCAGGTAAAGTAACCCCTTCAGTAAATAGTCAAAAAAACACCCCTTTCCTAGACGAATGTCTGGAAACTGTTTCTTGAGGGGCAGAAAGTCTAAAACGTTGGTATGGTAACATGAAGAACGGAAGAAGGTAGCCACCCTGAAGATATCTGGAATCTATCGGTGCAGGACGTCAGCGCCGCGTGGACTGGGAGATTTACACCCTCCCTACACACCCTTCGCATCCATGCGATCACGCCCGTCCGGCACAACTGAATATCACTTTTATATCTAACCCAAATTACTCTGACATTTATTTGGCCTGTATAACGAATGTAGCGTAGAATTTCAATAACATGAGTAACAAAGTTATGTATAGGTACACTCTTGTTGACATTTTGAAATGGGTTGACCAACAACAACATTAATTTTAGTTAACTCAAGTTTTTTGGATTCCTGAAATTGATTATGAAGTTGCAGACATAAATTTTAACCTTTATTATTTAATGAACTTAAACAAAGTGCTTCAATAGTGAAAATTACAAAACCAGTCTGTGGAAGTTTAAATAATCAAGTTTCAGAGGGCCTACCGACCTGAAAATGAAAAATAGAAATCATTTCTACAATATAGAATCTCAAATGACATGTGCCTCAGATATTAGGTTTAACCCAGTTCCCTTTACAGACTTCGTAAAAAAGAGGTTCAATTCCAAATTTAGTCCATTACTTCTTCTATACAATACATCTGGGCCGAATTTCCATGTATTATTTGACCCGTCCATAGAGCTTTGTCGTAACAAGGCTACGCGTTGTGAGCGGCTGTGGTCGCATAAAGAGCGACCTTGGATGCTGAAGCAATGAGCAAACCGCTTTATAGCCGACCTGATACCTAATGGAAGAATCGTGAATTTCGATGGAGCAATGTTTACTTTCGACGCGGTTAAGGGCACCTCATAATGGACATGAGGCTGTATTGTTTAGAGAATTTTCAGTCTCACGCAGTAATGAAAATGGATGGTCGGCTCGTAGGTGGTAAATTATGTAGAAATATTATGTTCAGAAAAATAAGGTTATTGTCGTTTTACCGCCTACGGTGTCTATGAAAATAGATAGTTATTACGAAGAAATTGTCAGGCTTCAAACAATTTGCCCAGACGACATTAGTATATATTTATTTCTGCTTGTTGTTGTCTTCTCACTCTCTCTTTCAACAGTTTATACACCTCTAAATATTTTATTTTTTCCTTCTTCCTGGTCTATGTCACTTAGGTATGTTCTTCTCCAAAATAGATAAGGTCTACGTAACATACCAAATGCTCCGATGTCCTTTCTTTGATGTTGTTCGTCGAATCTTTTAGCTCCTATGTTCTGAGTTTAGCTGCGAGATTACTGCCAAATGCGTGCACTGACTGGACAAGTCAACTGAATCTATGTGGTTCTTTCCTTAAAAGACCATTTCAAACCCCAATATACATAGTCTTTACATGATCTGACCAAAATTATATCTGGACTTTAAAAGAGATTGTGGCATCTTAGTTTGTTTTGGCCTTTCTTCTCAGCGTAGATCGGCGTTACCTATCTGACATAGGAAACGCCGATCTCATCTAGTTTTTAAATATGATTGACGTGTACAGGTGTTCGTACAAACCTACTTACAGAAATAAAATCATTTATCATATCTATCGAAGACTACAGCAGCTCGAATAAATTAACATAAATAAAGCGAATGAATCAATGTTCCAAATACAGTATAAATCTAGTCTTATTGCAGTTAACCAAACACAATGCGGCTTACCCAAATCCACCAACATTATGCGTTAAAAAGTTGGCAGAAGCAACTCGAATTTTTTGCACGAAGGTAGTGAATTATCTGCTGGCAACCACTACCGATCTGTTTATCAGATTAAAAAGGTTTTGTGAGCAAACTAGTTTGTGGCGTACGTGCGCCAAATACAAATGCTTAAGCCAGTGAGGATTCCAGCTTTTTCGAATGCATTCGATATAAAAATGAATTATGATGCCATATAACCTGATTACTTTATTCTTACTGTATGAATCCTGCTTAAATGGGCGGTCTTCACTACCCATGGTTGTCGTAAAAGATGAATATGTACAGATCAAAAGTAGTTACTTCTAAGAAAAAGAAACACTCTCAATCACCAATAAATCCTCAGGTGCTGCTGACGATGTTATCAACCAATTTCCAAAGACTTACAAACAATGTTATGTTTTCCAGCCGATGATGAAGATGAGATAAAATTGTAGAACGAAGTATAGACCATGTCAAAAAGTTAAGAATGTACAATTTAACACGCATTTATCAGAAATTCATTCACGTTCTCAAGATTTGGACGATTAGATTAAATAACTAGTAGCACTCATGTTCATCATATCTATACTCGTATAACCTATCTAGATTAAGCTCTTTCAAGCGCTTTCTACTTAACTCAAGGAGCTTGTATTCGTAGATAAAGTCGGAGTTCATTGAGACCTAAAGTAAATGAAATTGAAAAGTCTTTGCTAACGATCTTTTTGCACTCGTGATTGATTTTTTTTCTGTATCAACTCCTAACGATGTCAACCTATCATTGGTAGAAGTGATGTTCTTTTCAAAAACAATCTTCAAAGATTTTGATGCCGCCGTCATTTTTTCACATGTGTTTCTCTACTAGTCCAATGTCTACTCTAGGATGCATATCCGATACCGCTCGCAAACCTTCCCTATCCTAAGGGCACGTGTTCCCTACTATTACGACGCAATCTGGTCTACTCCTTGTTATGAAATGGTCTCTGTAGCACCATGAAACACGAGGCTTCAAGGGCAAGTATAAATCTTGGGTTTCATTCGATAAATCGAGTCTGGTTTAGCACGCTGAGGTCAGTGCATTTCATTCATGTTTTATTGTTTCTTACCAACACAGTAGAAGTTATAATTCTTATTTCCAAGTCCAATATTACCGCCGCCGTAGTAACCATCTCAGGTTCCCGCCTTGTAAGATTCATGACTAAACCTCACACGATATTCGTTGATTTCACAGTACCTTAGTATCGCGAGGTGTATCAAATCGCAGTGTTTTACCCGTGCCTTCGGGCTGGCTACATTTCAGGTCTGCGTGGGCTATGCTCTAACGACCGTCAAATGAGGCGCATGCACTTGCATAAGTGATGCGCTGCTTACGTAATCACTATAGCGTAGTGATGCACTTCTGTTAACTTAGCTGAGTGTATTTTTATTCTTCTTATGAAAAGCGTTATGAACTTCATTAAGTTATTCTGTAGCTGGCTTTATGACTGCATTGTTAGGATAGGGGAAGAATTAGGTGTCATTAAGATCTTGTTATGATTCCTTCCTTATTATATTCCTTTTTTTTCTTCAACAAGCTACGTAATATTTCATAACACCATCATATAACATTACACTTCAGTATTATACCATGCACACAGACTGATAAAGATTGCATTTTAACATATTTATTAGAAGGTCACATATTCTTGTTAATCTTGTTTCAATTAGTCTTATCGCTACGGCAGTTAGCTAACAAAGATAAAAAGACAACTTAAAGTAAAACATAACACTTTAAATGCTTAAAAATGTTCATCGATAAAGTTTCAACACAGCACTATTCAAACGTGATCTTTGGTATGGGTATGCAGAATCGCAGGCCCAGCCGATTCCCCTGGCCCAATCAGTCACGTCTATTCATAGTACCTACTTTAGGTTCGCCTACAAAATATTCTGTTATGGAATATTCGCATGATGTTTATGGTCGAAAAACACGCCTAATGATAATTGATGTTTGAAGATATTATACGAGTATGTACGGCCGCAATTTGGCCACTAATGATTTCGCTAGGGAGTTGGTTGATTACATCGTTAGGGTGCTAGAATTATTTAATTGGATATTTAGGCACAGCAACTCGTTTAATTCTGTTATGGGATTTGGCTTCTGTAATGACTAAATTTGTATTAAGTATTTTGTTTCTATTGAACATCAAGTCGTAGTTAAAAATATTGAGTGGTAATGTCGAAACTCTATTTCATCATCATAATCTGCCTCCTCTCTGTGAGAGGGTGTAGGCCATAATCCACCACGCGGGCCCAGTGTGGGTTGGTGGATGTCATAAGTCTTCGAATTTTTAGGTTCTAGGACATGCCGGTTTCCACTTGACGTGTTCCTTCGCCGTTTTGAGAGCAGTGGTAATGAATATAAATACACAAAGTGAAGTGCCCGCCTGGGTTCGAACTCACGACCTACACCTCTTAAATCAAGGCTGATACCATTAGCTGCACAAAACCTGTTGCCTGTTGCCTGTTGCCTGTTGCTGTTTGTTTTGCTGCTGCTGCATTATTTGCTGCTGGCTGAAATTAGGTACACTGTTCCCTATACAACGTGTAACGGAAAGGGTATATACATACCAAGGGCACGGCTTTTTTGGATGATATCAAGCGATATTGGAAGGGTTTTTTTAATCGTATCTCTACATGTTCGGAAGTTATGAGTTTTTTTTATATATTGATACCAGAAACCGAACTTTGCAAATTGAAATAAACACATCACTCGGAAGAGATTTATCATGATATTGGCAAGTAACTTGGAAAGTTATTGACCTACGTTGTGCGGTGACACGTTTGTTTTGATTTGAATTGAAGAAACATATGAAACCGAAAATTTGGTATCAATTCTTAGATTACTTTAAATATTTTGAGCTGAAACTATGTATAGTGATTCTATACCAGCTGTTACCTTTAGTGCTTGAGGATTGCAATAGGGTTTCTGTTACACCCTGTATAATAGGGATAAAATAAACACTCGTTTATTCTGAGTATTTATAGACTTTATCAATTGAGCCAGAACGTTCAAGTACCGTTTCCCTTACTATTGTTTTATCAATATCTCAATGAAGTGGTTGTTTCTAGTCACGACCTCCCACTTCGTTCCGTGTTTACCAAAAAAACACTTTATTCTCTTGTCCCGCTATAGTAATTTGATCTTTTTTGTGTGACGAATATATTTAGGTATTTGTATCTCCATTGGGATGCCCCGTGGTTAGTCAAATGTTTAAAACAGGACCACAGGACCACATGACGTGACATGAAAACGCAATTCGCACATGCAGTTTGATTTGAGGTTGCAATAATTAACTCTTGAGAGATTTATTGTGTTGCACTGGAATAACTGATAATGAGTGTTACTCTTTCACCTTTTTTTCTACTGATTGATATATAATCGAGTCTTCCATTGCGCTACATATGCGGACATGCACTGCATACATTAATTATGTGATGTAACGAATCTACATCTATGAATTATAAAATACTGAGTTATTTATGTTGCGTCTATATTTTTCATGTAGGAAAGTGGAAATTTTGTTACATGAAAAAATACCTTTTGTTGCAAAAATGTGCGATTTAATTGGACCGATAAAACATTTTTTACGCGGATATTTTTCCTAGAACTCTAGAACTGCATAAGGGATTTGATTTACCAATAATGTTTCTATTATTTCATTCTTAAGTTTTACATTGAATGCAAGGAGTTTTACCTATTAAAAATCACACACAAAATAGGAGCTACTTTATAGAGATTTCGTTTGATTAAACCAACATCCATTCTCTAAGGTATCGCTTTCTTAATTTTTTTGTCTAAGTGAACTTACATCGGAAGAAAGGAGTTCAAAAAAGGTTCAAATTCCTTTGCAAAAGTTACTTCTAGCAATATTCATACATTTTGGGAGCTTCTATCGCTCGATTGACAACACCAACCACATCCTTCCTTTATTTATATGGTATCTGCTTCCGCCTCAAACTCCTTGGTTTATAAGGACCAGAATAGAAAATACAGAAAATAATAGCGTGTCAATAAAATATAACAGAACATGCAATTCAAAATTCGCAACATTTATACTTATTCTCATTTTTTTCTTTTACTTTTTTATAGGAGTACTCATATTTGATACTATTGCCAAACCACATGCTTCCGATATTAAAAGGTATCGGCTTCCGTTTCAAAAGTCCTTGCCTTTGGCTTCAGAAGGACTTGGTCCTTCGTCCCGTAAGGAGCACCTGTTGGTTCTTTGTTTGAAGAGGGAGAGCTTCGATGTGGACCGTTGGTGCCGGATGTTCCCACGCAAACGCATCCACGCCTAAATTCGATGGGACTTTTGCAACGTGCACTTTCATGGGAATGGGAAAGCCAGATGTACAATAATTGTTTGTTTATAATTGTTTTACTATATGGAAAGCAACATTTGATGATAATTTCGTCGTAATGAGTACAATGAAAATGTTTTTAGGGTGAGTCAGTCAAATGTTTCCCAGTAATTTAACTTTCCTTAAACATAGTAGTTTCCATTACTACACTTTCAAACTGAACAGTTTTGATCATTTATATTCAGGTCTCAAATATTTGCGTAAAAATCTTATATTTATGTAACTTTCTATCGTCACATTAATCTTGTGCTGTGTACCATTTTTCTACAAGTTGAATGTCGCATTGGCACAATAGAAAATCGCACTAGAAACGTTTGAAAAGTTTTTGTTGTCTTCTCCGGCTGTTACATTCACCTGTCTTGTCTCCATTGCATCGAGTGTGAAGGTTGGTTTAGCTACTTGTCCCTGTCTACAATATAGCAATTATGCAGCGAAGAAAGAGACGAGAATTCTTCATCGCGCCTTTGTCAGCACAAGCATGTGGCACGCGCCGCTCCATTCGGTTTCCGAACGTAAACCGGTGTGGACGTCGTGCTGTCTTCGACATTTAAATAATCGCGCTACGATCGTGTTTTGACAACTCCGAAATTTGGAACTTCTAATATTTTGGAATAGTGTTAGGATTTATTGTATTTGTTAACGGACGTGATATAAAAAGTGTGGACTGTGTACAAAGTGTAAAAAAAGTTTAAGAACTGCATCTTGAGGAATTTGTGAATGAATTTACTAAACTGCGACAGTGTTGACGTTTTCGTGGATAACCACCAGCGAAAGACGTCTAACCTACATCCAGGGCGACGAAGAAGCATCCGAAGAGAAAGTTAAAGCCTACTGTTTTCGTGCATGACTGCTGTGTTTGGACTCTCAAAGCCATTTAGGGGACAATTTCGTTCAGCAGAAGACCGTTTAAGAGTTTTCTTTTATAGCTAAAGGAATAATTGAAAAACTTCCGGGCGCTTATGGGAAAGATCGCAGCTGGGTGACCCGAAAACTGTAATAAAAATAAACGATTTACTGGAAGATTTATATCGTCTTTGAAGTACGATATCTTAGGATGATTAATAGTGAGTGTCTTCTGAGGATGCGTTTTGGGAAACCTGAATAGAGAGCTGGCGGCGATTTATTTCTCTAGCTTTATGAGGGAAAGAAGGTCGTTGCCGATAAATAGCGAAGTGGCGCTTAAGACAGATAAGGATGGAACTGGGAAGTTGGTGGTGAACTCAGTGTTGTGCGGTGTGGTGGATGAACTGTCTAACGGGAGGACTGGCAGGCGCGGCTCGTGGGTTCGTCACGCCGTCATGGGGGTGCTTCGGTGGAAGGACCTGACAGGAGTCAGAGCCGCCACACCTACTGAACAAAAAGAGGTGAATACATTACACATAAGCAGTTAAGACACTCCATTACAAACCATTGCGTCATTCGCGATGTTATCTTGAATAGGCTAACATTTTGTAAATTATAGTTGGATCATTGTGTATACCTGTAATCAAATAATAAATTATACGATTGAAGGGTTTCGATAACGACTATATCTTTGTGTAGGCTTTGGTGCTATTTTTAGTGTATATTTTGGTCGTAAAACATGATTGTTACACGAATAAATCACTTCTATCGTAGATTCTGAGGTACCTAATTGGACCCTTGTTGCGTTGATAAGTTTTCATGGAGTTGCTTTGATAAGGCTCCGTAACGAAACTAGGCAATTATGATAACGAAGTGCTTGTGTTTGGATCCAGCAACTTAGTTGTTAGATAGTTTACTATAAGGAGTTACTTGAGTAGGCATTAGTTGATTGAGAATTGCATTGTTTCATTCATGCTGTTTGTAAAAAGAAGGGTGTTATAAGTTTGACCGCTATGTGTGTCAGTCTGTGGCACCGTAGCTCTTAAACGGGTTAACCGATTTGGGTGCGGTTTTTTTAATTTAAAAGTAGGTTTTCTAGCGGTGGTTCTTAGACATGTTTCATCAAAATCGGTTCGGCTATTTGGAAATTATCAGATCTTTTCTGGTTGATGAAGGGATTTTTCTATTATTTGTTATCATAATAATGTATGTTGACCTGCGGGGTAGTTGCGTAACACAGTTACAGTAAGAGGCTCGCAGCTAAGTAATCAGGTGAAGCTACGCTTGCCGCGGTTGGTCCGTGGCTCGGTGACCATCTTTACATACGAAGCCCCTTCCGTGTATCGAGAAGTACGTTAAGCCGTTGGTCGCGGCTGTCATTTTTGGATCTTTGACAGTCACTACGGGTCGTCAGAAGCTCGAAAGTCTGAAAGCCAGTCTTACCAAGGGTTATCGTATTACCCAGTAACTGGGTTGTGGAGATCAGATAGGCAGACGCTCTATGTAAAATACCGGTATTCAGCTGCATCCGATAAGACTGGAAGCCGACCCCAATGTACAGAGTTGGGAAAAGGATACAAACAAAAGGAATGGCTTTCATTTTGGCAGTTCATCAATATTCATTGCGTTGTTGAGCAGACAATTTTTTCTAACATATGGATCAACCTTCAAAATAATTGAAATTCTGATTAATTGTCGGTAACGCAATTAGGGTGCTGTATACATATAATCAGTCAAGTAGTAGTAAGTTTTTATTGAAAGAGGATTTTACAACATTTAAACAAACTGATTATACCCACATACCTATTAAGTATTGTTTAACCTCTCAATAAATCAGGTGACTAATGAGGCCGTAATACACAGTGTATTCCCATATTGCAATTTATTCTCCGTCGACAGCTGATGACGTTATTTTTTACAAGATTACAAACATTACTAACACTGAATTAACTTGTTAGGCAAGTTGTCTTATGAATCACTCATACATTATGTAAACAGGTGACGAATAGTGAAAATACATAGTCTGGGTCATGTCCGAAAAGTCTTTTTGCCAAATTATCGGCTTTGTGTAAAGTGTCCATTTTGCATTTTTGTGTCATCACTTTTTTGCTAACGGTTGTGTCGTTGCGCAATCCAAAGTGTACTAGGTCAATGTTCAAAACAGATTTTGAATGTCGAATTGATTAGGATCCATGTTTGTTTTTTTTTAAGGCATGGAATTCTATTTCGGCCTATTCATTTCTTTTGAACCTACTTTTAGATCTGTGACGGTTTTTTTTTGTTTTTTATCACCTGTATACTTGCAAAATCGTTTTAAATAGAAAACGCAGTTAATTACCTTATTCAGTAAATTATGTTTTGCATATTTTCCGATCAAAGCTTATTATAATTAATTTATCTTGTCACTTTATAACAAATATAGAATATGTACTTATGTATGGTGTAGTCTGGCAGACTACGGGTAAATCCTTTAATCCAATTTTAATTTGCAACATGTTTCCTCATTTGTTAATACGCCTGTTTATACATTAATAAAATGTGTATTTGTTTAATATAATTAACTATTTATTGTTGTCGCCACAATTGAGGACATACACCTTACATGCAATAAGCTTTGATAAAACGTCGTTAGTATGGTATTTTTATCATTAAACTACGGTTTTACAGGCAAATGTATATAAGTTGTAACAAACTACATAAATGACCAATACATTTTTCTATATTCAGTATAAACATACCATTTTAGGGTTGATTCCAAATAGAACTATTTCCCATTCCAGTATGGCTAATCCCAACAGACTGGACGCTAATTTAACCCGGTAATAGAAGTATTTATTATTAAAGCGCATACTTACCTACCTATGGTCTGTGGGACCCCACATCGCACAGTTTGCCAGGTAGGGGTACCTCATTTTCCCCGATGTCTCGGCTCAAACGGGGTTTCCTAATGAAAAATTACAGCCTTCCTTGAGACTTAATAAGCGAATGGGCCGCGGGAAGATTTATTGAGCGGAACAACCACTTTGGTTGTAACAATTTGCTTTTTTGGGAAATTGTGTTACATTCGGGAGTTAATCGAGGGGAAATTAAGGTTTTAAATTGACTTGATTGTAGTAGGGACACTTTTTTATTGCAATCTCGTGTTGAATATTCTATAAATCTACAAATAAAATTCAAATGTCTCTTTGTTATTTGAAAATAACAGCTTTCTACTAAAGGCTTATTATACCTATAATAATTATGTACATAGGGATGTACAAATAAATAAAATTGAAGTGTATATTTGTAATGTCAAAATAACAGCTCTTTACTACATGCATATGAAAGAATATACCTTATGTACTTATAACAAAAACAAAACAATTTCATTAAATTTTGGTCTGTTTTTCCGGCTTATTTCCGAAACGGCTGAACCGATTTTGACGGGATTTTCACTAGCAGGTAGCTGATGTTATAAGGAGTTACATGGGCTAGGCTTTTTGTCCCGACTGCTCATTTCCTGGGATAATTTTCGTCGTCAAAGGCAACGCCTAAGAATGTAATAAGCGAGGAATAATAATGTTTTTAGTCCTTATAGTATCATTATTATGACAGAGTTGTAATAAATAAGTTTTTAAACGCTCACAGAAACTGTGAAACGTGATTATGATAACTAAAATAATCATTTAAATCATGTGTAATTTATAGATGCAAAACTCCACAAAAATGTTATTAAACTAACACGTCGGCGTCGCAAAATACTTAATAAATAAGAAAGTCAAACATTACTCGAAAAAATTTCAAACAAATTATAGTCGGAGCTAATCGTGACAAAACGATGACTCCTTATCGTTTCTATTCTCAGAAACTTTATAGTCGTAACTAATCACTAATAGAGACAGAGATAACTTGCCTTGTAAAATAGTAGATAGGTACCACTTCATTTGTTTATTCACGTCTTCGAATTCATTGACTGGCCTTCAGTTGAGTATGCAAGTCAAATACTGGATTCGTAGTACCCATTTAGCAAAATCAATGGTGCCGATCTATGTGTTATTTATCTCACTGTGTATATGTATGGGCTACGGATTAAGTTCTATACAATTATACATATGCAATCGAGAATCTTCGAGACTTCGTCGAATGAAGCGCTGAAAAAATATATTATTGAGAGCTCGTGGAATAGGATTTTCTTGGAATTTGCTGAATAGTGTTGTTGTATTTATTAATTAAAACGATTAAATTACTTTTAACAAATGCGGTTTTAATAGAGATTCACCATAGAGTACAAACGAAAAAGAAAGCATAGCCAAAACTAGATTTACACACAGGTATAGTGAAGTCCATTTTAACTATACTAATATAGTGATGTTCTAGTGTCAAAAGAAGGGACTAAAAGTTATGATTACAACAAGTGTGAAGATTTATTAAAAAGTAGAAGAAGCCGTCGTTGATTTGCTTAGAATATATATTATGCTCTTAGTTCTGCAAATATTTGCTCTAGAATTTCATGACCTTAATACTCAAACATTATCCGAAAATGATTGTGTCACTACAGTTATCCACAAATAAATAACCTACAAAACATTTTCGCACGAAACCACTTCGAAAACAATTCGTTCGACCCATTTCCAAGTAATAAGATAAAACAAGACATACCTTCTTAATATATTATGCAGATCCTGAAAGATCAAAGTCTCGTGACATCACAGTGTTTGGAGAAAAGAGGCTGTAACAAAAACAGCGCCCACTTCATCGCATAAATACATATATTCTGGCAAATATTAATATGATCTTTAAGTATATCTATCTCACTGCTTACTCCAATTTCTCCAACTGAGGAACTGAGGATATTACTAGGGCCATCACGTACTTTTAGTGATAAAAAAGATTCTAATTAAAGAAGTACATTAATGCCGCGTGCAATTAATATGTATTGCCCATTCGAGTGTACGTGTGGTGTGTCTCAACTTAGAATTAGAGTATCTAAAGAATAATTTATTTTAGGTTAAGTATTTTGTTAATTAGAAAACAAGGCAAACTTTTATCCTACTTAATATTATAACTGTGAAAGTTTGCATGTTTGGATGTTTGTTACTCAATCAAGTAAAAACGGTAGAATGGATTTGGATGAAATTTGGCATACAGATAGTTTATAATCTGGATACTTTCCAGAAATAATTTTAGACCTCCACGCGGGCGTAGTTGCTTGGTATACTTTTGCTTGGTAATTGTTTGTCAAAGATTAGTAGGCCAGACACGACAGACACAGACATGAATCTGATAAACAAAAAAGTATATATGTACCTAATAATCTCCAATCAATATTCGTCGAGACATGTATAATCAAGTGTAACAATGTCTGATAACAAATGAGTGTCGCTTCTGTATCAACAAGATAACTTTCTTGTTAGATAAAGGCGTCACTTTCGATTACAATGCGATTGCGTCATAGATAACTGATAGTTGCATTGATGAATGAAGGATTAATAGAACTGTGTAGTTGATGTTATTCATTTGTGCTTAGCTTTTTGCACGTGCTAGTCTTAGTTATACATAAACATAACAGATAATCAGCCTATAATTTTCTCACTACTGGAACACAGACCTCTAGATGAGAGGGACTGGTCCATCATCCACCACGCGGGCCCAGTGCAGGTTGGTTTTAGTTGAAGGTAGTAAAAATTACATATTATAATAGGGTATTTTCCAATTTATTAGCAACTATTTTAAATTGAAGATTGGGATGAGATATATAACAGAAAAATATATTTTTTATTATTTATATCCATTTCCTGAATTAAAAACGCTCCTTACGATAGCTTTTTTATCACGTGACCACACGTGATAAAAAAGTCATCGTAAAGAGCGTTTTGACGGTAAATTCAAAACAACGAAAAATAAGATTGATTTAAATCGTTTTAATTGAGAAAATGGATTTAAATAAATTTATTTTTATTTATCTGTTAAATATCTCATCCCAATCTTCAATTTAAAATAGTTTTTAATAAATTGGAAATTACCCTATTAAAATTCGCCATAGAAACAATAAACACATGGGAAAATGTCCTTTTTCGTTGGAGCTGACTTAAAAGCGTAACTGATATTTTCTACACAAACGACAGTTTCTCTCAACAGAGCATCATTACGCTTTCTTCTATTTTGTTCAAACAATATTTTATGTTGTTTAGTTTCCCTAAACCCGTCAACCCTCAAGTTATTACCATAGATGTGACGAGGCTCAACTGACACATTCGAGATGAAATTATATTAGCACAAGCTGAGATTTTCTCCACTAAATCCTTTGGCACACGCCGAGATTTGCTTGCATAATACAAAGTGTCTCCTTTTATTAGTTGCCCTGACGTTTATGGTGTATTTATCTCAGACACACCATGATATTTAGTGGGAGGGGGGGGGGGTACACCCTGAGGTGATTTTGTCTAGTCCTTGGTAAATATTTTGTGTGCGTTCGATTGTATCCAAGGATATAAAGTTATATAGTAATTATGCAATTGGCTCTTGCTTCGTCATTGTTTTCTATTTTTAACCGACTTCAAAAAGGAGGAGGTTATCAATTCGTCGGAACCTTTTTTTTTTTTTTTTTTTTTTTTTTTTTTTTTTTATGTATGTTCCCCGATTACTCGAAGATGGCTGGACCGATTTGGATTTTGTTTTTTTTGTTTGAAAGGGTATACTTCCCAGGTGGTCCCATGATCATCAAGTCAGGATCTGATGATGGGATCCTGGAGAAATAGAGAGAACTCTTCAAATTTTATAGGCACACGAAGCGATTTAGCTATTTTTTGGAAGAGTACTTTCTCGTAGTGGTCTCATTTCAATTTGGTGAAGATCTGATGAAGAACTTTGGAGATAGGCCACGGAACTCCTCAATAAATGATAGCAAATGGACTGGGATTGCTGAAATCTCATGTCTGTCTATTGCTTACACCACTTCATAACATAACATCACGCCGGTATGCTGTGAAGGGGTAAGCACATGTGAACCACTAAAAAGTGAAAAATAAAAACTTTTTCCAAAAAAAAACAACCGACTTCCAAAAAAACACTACAAAGTGAAAAATAACTTTAATTTCGGAAGGCGGTGACAAAAAATTCAAATACAGCTCCAAAGACACCGATTTCCGAAATTAAAGTTATTTTTCACTTTGTAGTGTTTTTTTGGAAGTCGGTTGTTTTTTTTTGGAAAAAGTTTTATTCTGATTATGTCTGTCTATTGGTATATTATGTGCACGAATAGTAGTTTGGTTAAACAAATCTTATCTTTAACATCTTTTACCGTTCCATTCCGTCCTCCCTCGTACAAAAATTGCTTGCCTTTAGTTTCTGTATAAAACTGCAGTCTTCTCGCATTTATTTATTTTGTTTGCGTGCTGTTTCATCCGCTTAGGAAATAGCGTTATGTAACTACTGCATGAATAAAGCGTTACATTTAGAAAATCGAGTGAGAATTCTATTTATCTGTCATTTATTATTAGGACTAGTTTTGACAAAGCTAGTTCGCGATAAGACGTTATAAACTCAAATTAAAGTAATTTGTATTCTGAAATCATTATAAAACGTGCACAATTTTGACGTTATACTTAGGTTAACTTCAATATAAACGAGTCAGACCACTTCATTAAGAATTACAAGTATATTGACAAATAACTAACGACATTACCTCATAACAATGTAGTTTGCAACCACAACAACAATAAAGTCAAGTACATAACATTTAAGTACATTCTATTGTAATATAGCTACCGCTCGCTATTGCCAACTCTATGAAATATGTGCCTATTATAAGTCATAATGGATACAAAGGCACGATACGTGAAACATTTTCTTGGTATCTCTCCAGGTCAGTTGGTTAGAGGGTAGTCTGACATTTTCAGTTAGTTCACGACGCCAGCTTAATGTTCGTTTTATTATTGCCCGACTGCCCCGACACTGCATTATGACGACTGCAGTTTTAAAGTGGGTCAAATCGTGGGTTACAATTTTACAGATATAATTTAGAAGATCTAGGTTTCAGTGTAACTCACGAGCTCACGAGTGTATAACGTGATGATATCCACCATTTCAAGCTTTATTGCTCGTCTACAGGAGTACACCCACGGGAAAGGATGGGTAAGCCTTTTCTCTTTTGGCAAATGGATCGATTAGGGTTGCAAGTTCTGTAAATTGGCTATGTATTTTGAAGTAGGCAATTCCATGAGTACGTACTGCTCTTCAGAAGAGAACCATTATCATTATGACGTATATCTCGTTACATACGTGTACTCTAGCACTTATCGTTACCGTCCGTTTAACTCTATTTATTGTAGGGAGCGGCGCCCGCGCATCGTTGCGTAATGTGAGGAAACCCTTAGTTGGCACGTTGACAACTATTCTGCGGCATTTGTCCCGTGTTGTCGACCCGGTCAGTAACTTTATTCCCCTCATCAAGTTTATAACTAGGAAGAAATTAGTACAAAACAGAACGATTCCGCTAAACACAGCTACGTTTATAGTCGCTGCGTTTGTGCCGATTAATTTTATATGCCGATTTCTGGTGAGTTATGTTTCCTCAATAAAGAGTCCCCGGATATTTTAGCAGCATATTCTCGTAATACTAACAAAATTACGTTATATCTTAACAAACCAGAGAAATTAAATCGAAGTGTTTCTCACAATCGTAATAGCTTTTGACACAGTTTGTGCGTATTTTCACGGTGGATTGATGTAGAATTTCTTTCGGATTTGTCACGGCTCCTCCATTTGGCATGCAATGTAAATAATGAGGTCACGGAGGCATATTACTTAACTTTAGAAGACCCTCACGTACCGCACGTGTGGTCAGTCATCCGTATCGCAGTTCATCCAAGGAGGTTAACGAACGGGCGTTAAATGGAATAAAAACTCTTAGATAGCATTGACAGAAAGATGATGAATGGTTCTTATTTGACGACGCACTTTTACGATCTTTCGGCAGTAAATCAAGAGCGTTTCGCAGCCATTAATGTTCATTAGTTGCTTTTGTTTTAAGAGTCGTGGGTGCTTTTAGCTTTTGTGGATAAAATTGGAAATCGAGTGGCCAAATCATATATTTATACTTAATTGTACCAGAAAATACATAACAAAACATTTTAACACTACAAAACATGCAATGGGCGCTTATACCTTACCGCTTCCAGCAGGCTTAGCTCTAGAACCGTAGACAAGGGTTTTGTCGTCGGAAGAGAAGAGAAAAATGATGTTTCCGTATAGACAGTTGACAGTTTTACACCGAGAAATGTAGACAAGCGATTTCTATTCTACAGTAGAGTAGAAATAGAAAGCGTTATGCTAAGCCTGCTGGCAATCATATAGGATACAAGTAGTTTTTCCTAGATGTAAATTAAAACAATGTAGTTAGAACTGAAGAAAAATATTGATTTGTATTTTCGCATGTGCATGAACAGAGGGGCAATACCCGTAGTTTTAGGAACGTTCCCAGTCTGATCTCATTTGCAATCTGTCAAAAATACCTCCAATTTGACATCGATTGTGTCTGAGATGAGATTGCGACTAGATTTTGAACATTTTTTATTACGGGTTTTGGTCTTCAGGGCTGCAATTTAAACAAAAATTGCAATTAATCAAAACAAACAATGCTGGAACTCGTAGTGTCGAAGATGATATTCCATTTCCATTACATAACAAAGAATGAAGTGAAGTTACTAACAAGCCCCTAGAGACTGCAAACGTAGAATCAGCTATGCCAATTAATTTCACATTACACTGCATTTGAGGCACCTACCCAAATATTAACTTCTAATTGTACTTCCTTACGATCAACCTAATTTTACTGTCTACGCACAATTAAAATCCGTTACGTATGAAAATGTATGTAAGTCCATACATACACTCACCAAATAAATGGACCATGACGAGTGTACCAACAACAGTGCCACAAAACAGATAATTAAAGAAGGCTTGGCTCCATGAAAACACACGCACACAGAGACACGCTTTACGTATACAGCGAGTTCAAGCGCACTCGCGACTGGCATTCGTTTGAGGTCTCCGTAAGAGCCGGTCTATGTGTGCGCACGCCTGTTTTCGCCCGCTTATGCAGCTGGCCTTCTGTAACCTATCTATTCTGTGGCGGTGTATTGGATGTGATAGTCTGAAAGCATTTATCGGTCGTCACGACTTTCGTGCTATGTGCAGAGTGTACACTGAATCATTGAATACGGACATGTCGTGTCGGCTTAACTGTACTTGTAAGGCACCACGTGTATCCTGTTCTTTATAATGTGTCCTCTTTACATGTATTGCTTCAGATGAAACACATTTGTTAATTGCGTTTTGATGTCTTGTTTTATTATGAGTTTTTATACCTATAAAGGCTGTTGTGTGATCTTACAGAGAATTAAAAAAAAACATACTTAATTTTGAATTTAAGACCACAAAATAATGTTAATATGTATTAAAATTACGATTTGTAACTGATAAAGTTGTTTTCAATTAAACTCTAACGTTTTGAATTATTTAATGATGTAATTATAAAGTCAACATGTGATATTAATTAACTAATGAGAGTATTTTCCTGGTGTTTATAGTTATTTTTGGTTGGTTATCCAATTATTATGTGTTTTCTGTTTAACGATTTGCACTTTATCGATTACCTTGATCGTTTTCCTCTAAATAGAGAAAACATATCTAAGTACTTTGTTCAGTTTTATCAGTAAAGCAACTCGTTTAAAAAAAAGTCTAATATACCTAAGTAATCATTTGACTTCCTTTCTTGCGAAACACAAAAGAAATTGGAAAGGCCTTCAGTGACCATGGGTTAAAATTTGTAATTTTCAAAAGGCACATATAATCCCGGTTAATAAGAAAATCTCTTCCGAGAATGCAACTTTTAAGGCATACCTAATTATAATAAATAAAAAACTAAATTTAAAAATAAAAATCTTAACTAATAAGTATTTGTTGTTTCATAATGTCTAGACTATTTATAATTTTAATGGTGTATGTATCCAGCAGATAAGACACACTGTATTACATAGTTGTGGTTTACCCTGTCGATGCCTCCCTGATAATAGGTATACATCAAAGTAACTACATAACATAATATTGCCTGATTCCTTTACCATCTTCCAATAAACTTCCAACAAGGGGCCATCCATAATTTTCGTCACACATTAAGGTGGGGGGGGGAGTCAACGAAATGTGACATTGTGTGACAAGGGACAGGGGTGGTCAACAGCTTTGTGACGTCGCACGTTAAAATCTAAAATACTATTATACTCGAAATTTATATGTAGGTACCTAAACAAAAAACTTAATTATTAACTTGATTTATATACATTTATAAGGCATGTAAATTATTTTTAATTAAGATAACAAAATTTGCAAAAAAATACTGTTTTAATTTAATTATTTTTAAATATAAAATTGAAGAATATGTGACGTCACACAAGGGGGAGGGGGTTGCACAAGTGTGACCACCTGTGACAAAAACGGGGGGGGGGGGGGTCAAAATCCATAAAATATGTGTGACGTTGTTTATGGATGGCCCCAACATATAATCGTCAGCTTACAGCACGTTCAGTGTTGGACTTGCCTCTCCAATTGATTCTCGGCAACTCTAATCCAGTTGCTACCAGATTGCTTAATTATTTTACCATCTTCCAATAAACATCCAACAACAATTGATCATGATCAACCTACAGCAGTCTACTGTTGGACTTAGGCCTCTCGAAATGATTATCGGCAATTGTCATCCAGGGGCTAAGAGCCACCCTGCCAGGATCGTCTCACTACGGGATGGGAGCCACATCAACAAAACTTTGAAAACGAAACTAATAAACACAGCAAAATGTCCTCTCAAAGTTGCTGAGCACTCTTATCGTAGATATTTTGCTGAAACTTTAAACTAAAAGCAATACTACCTCGGAGTCGAGTTTTCTATCCTTTGTACTGTCACAAAGCAACGCTTTCAGATGGTATTATACAACTTTTGATGTTCCCTGATTGCTTGAAAAGTTTTTGATTCCTTAAGACTTTGGTAAAGGTTGCGGACAAGCGTTTGAAAGTCGTGTTTTCATTGATTATTATTTGAATGGGAGAAAATTGTTATTAATTTACGGTTTTTTTATAAACTTTTATTGGAAGCTTTTTCACAGTTTTGCTTTTTACGAGAAAGTTGTTTAAAATCTAAACTAATAGATTTAAAAATAATAGTTTAAAAAACTAAAAAACGTGGGGTGCTTGACATTAATTTAATATAAAAATACCTCAAAAAGCACCCCACGCTTTTTAATTGAATTTAATTATTTTCTACTTTTTTAGTTTGGGTTTTAAAGCGTGTTTTTTAGTTTTTAAACTATTATTTATTTTCTATTTTTTAGTTCTGCTAACTACAACAGCGTGATTTTTTTCAGTTTTTTTTTTCCTTTGTTATTTCTATTTTTCTCATTTTTTTTTTAAATGGATGAATTGTCATCGGTCCTCGATAAGTTTACAAAGTTTAAATGAAATCTGACCGTTTAAAGTGGGTCAAAATCGCGCCCTAAGGAGTCTGTTACAAACATACAAGTGAAGCTAATTTAAAGCGTGTAAAAACTAAATCTAGATTCATTCAGGTAGCTACGGGTAGCCTCTTTAGCGGTACTGACTCTGTATTTATTATATCTGAGCTTCAATATCGAAATAATTTATTAGATGATATTTCCTTATCTTTTCTTTGCAAACAAAACCACATATTTTTTAAAGCATAAACAATTTTCTTTTAATCTTCATTCTGTGAGTTACAAAGCTTAAAAATCCGCGATATTATGAGCAAGAATTTAATAAAAAAGAAATGCACGGCGGCCATTTTTTATCAAAATTGGGTGTGAAAACTCTTAAGTTTATAATGTTACATAAATCTTGTTAACGGTTACGCAAGTAGAAAAAGCCTTTGAGAATTTAATGGTCTCCCCAATTAAGGTTTCAATACCATTTTTCTTTTGTTCATATTCTCGATAAGTAACGTGCAGTAACACGTGTTGTTTGTATCCACGTCTAAATTAATTAAAAACTTTAGCTTAGGATTTTTTAAGGCTGAAATTTACCTAGTTATAAAAGGATTTATTAAACACAAAAACAATTTAAGGAAAAGTACTTATTAGGGAAATATTCATAATATAATTATAACCATTTAAACATAACTATTAGTAATTCAGTATACAATTAGTACCTATACAATATATCTATGAAGAGGTACGGTAAGTAAGTACCTACGATTCATTGGTCACGCATGCCGCAAACACTCAGGGAAATTAAATATCAATGCAATATGTACCTAAAGTATACATAATACGGACCCTTATTCAGCGTTAACCATTTCATTATCAAGTAATGCCTACAACCCCACTAACCTAATACTTTTCCGAAGTTTTTATTCAAATACGCGTATCGAAAGGGTCGTTGATTAAAAAGGTCAATGCACGATAAAAAATATCTATACATCTATACAAAGAAATAAAATTGTAGTATATGTTTGTAATATCAATATAACAGCGTTTTACTAAATGCTTATGAAAAATATACGGTAGGTACTTACTAGTATAATAAAAAACTTTTTTTTGTAATTTCTATCTGTCTCTCTGTGTTAGTATCGGCTTATCTCCAAAACGGCTTAACCGATTTTGTCAGGACTTTCATTGGCAGATAGATTATGTTATAAGGAGTAATATAGGCTTTTGTTCATGTTCCCGTGGGATAATTTCTGGCATCTAAGCGGGCGAAACCGCGGGCACAGCTAGTTACAAAATATAACAATACTCATGTAATATCAGACCACCTTTATTAGAAGTATACATCAAACATAATGTGGTAATAATGTAGGTCATACTTATTAAATACATTTACAGTATAAATATAATCTGTATTTATGTCACCGTAAAATAGTAGGTAAATACCGTTATAATCTATCTCGCGAGATTGTGAACTGTCGAAAGATTAAAAAGAATAAATAATAGTTTAAAAAACTAAAAAACACGCTTTAAAAACCAAACTAAAAAAGGAGAAAATAATTTAATTCAATTAAAAAGCGTGGGGTGCTTGACATTAATTGATTATAAAAATACCTCAAAAAGCACCCCACGCTTTTTAATTGAATTAAATTATTTTCTCCTTTTTTAGTTTGGTTTTTAAAGCGTGTTTTTTAGTTTTTTAAACTATTATTTATTTTACATTAAATTTTAAATTATTGTATTGTCATCGGTCCTCGATAAGTCTACAAAGTTTAAATGAAATCTAACCGTTTGAAGTGGGTCAAAATTAAGTCCAAAGGAGTCGGTTACAAACAAACAAACATAAAGCGACGCGGGAGTAAAACTCATCAGTCACATTTTGGAATCCTGGGAGAGTTCTCAGGATGCGATTGGCATTTTCTGTGACCTCTCAAAAGCGTTTGACTGCGTTGACCACAATACACTGATCTGTAAATTACACCACTACGGAATTCGTGGACAAGCTGCTGATCTTGTACTTTCCTACTTATCAAACAGGCAGCAAAAAGTAAACGTTAACGGGGCGACATCCTCGGGGTCTCTAGTTAGGATGGGCGTGCCTCAAGGTTCAATTCTTGGTCCTTTTTTATTTCTAGTTTATATTAATGACCTTCCCTATCTGATGGGTAACTTCTCGGATATAATTTTATTCGCTGATGACACTTCTCTTATTTTTAGAATAGATAGAAAAGATACGGATGTCTTACATGTCAACGAAAGCCTAGCTGTTCTATCGAAATGGTTTGCTGCTAATAATCTTTTACTCAATGTGAACAAAACTAAATGTCTTAAGTTCTCGCTACCAAATGTACCCCAAGTAGGTCTAAATTTAAAACTTGATGGCAAGAAACTAGATGCTATTTCGGAAACTGTATTTTTGGGAATTACTTTAGATTCAAAATTGCAATGGGGTGCCCACATTAGAGCGCTTTCAAGCAGATTAAGCTCAGCTGCTTACGCAGTAAGAAAAATAAGGCAGTTGACTGATGTAGCCACAGCTAGGTTAGTATACTTTGCTTATTTTCACAGTATTATGTCTTATGGCGTTCTGCTGTGGGGATCGGCAGCGGACGTAGATTCAATTTTTATTTTACAAAAGAGGGCAATCCGCGCAATCTATAAAATGGGGCCTCGCGAGTCTCTTAGAAACAAATTCAACGAAATTGATATACTTACTCTGCCTTCTCTTTATATTCTAGAAAATATCTTGTATGTTCGCAAAAACTTAGGTCTTTTCAAAAAAAGATGCGATTTCCATAATCTAAATACACGTAGTAAAGATGAAATTGTGATTCCAAAATTTAGATTAACTAAAACTAGCAAGTCATTTCTAATAAACAGTATCCGCTTCTATAACAAGTTGCCAAAGTCGGTTACAGAACTTAGCGATGGAAAGTTTAAAACTCACATCAAACGTGTCCTTATCAAAAAAGCATATTATAAGATAAAAGACTACGTTGAAGACAGGGAAGTTTGGCATTAATTCCTTCTGCACATGTGGCTTCCCTGGTACCTCATTAACAGCAAAACCGTGTGAAAGTCTATTAACTGCTCCCAAATTGCAATGTTAATTTTTATTCTTTTTATTATTATTATTTTTTTTTTTTACAATGTCTGACATATTCTCGTCATTATTTGACATTATACATCAATTTTACTACCTACTATTTATTTTCAGTGATTGTCATCGAAATCATGTCACTTGGTTCAAATAGCTTCATTTTATATAGGTAGATTCTTTTACATATTGTGAATGAGAGAACGTTGTAGGCCTTAGAGACTAGATTTGTAGACGTTTTTCTATTCTGTATTTTCATTCCTCTAAGTACCTGGTACTTATTGACTGGCCTGCACTGTCCTCCCATACCTATTATCACTGTAATTTGAAAACATTGTAAAAGCCAATTATTTTTAAAAGAGTAACCGTGGAGTTTCTTGCCGGCTCTTCTCCATAGGAAACGACAAATTGGAACCGTGCACCTAGCTTCTGACGTTTCATAAGTGCCCATGCAGGCTTATGTGAAATAAAATATTTTGATTTTGATTTTGAAAGGTGAAGCTAATAAAAAGCGTGATATTAAGGCGCCTGTCTCGATTCAAACCCACGAAATACAACTCCTGTCAGGGCCGATACCAATGGGCCTCACTGCTCAGCTTATGTATGTTATACATAACATAAACTTATATGCAGTACCTATAAAGTTTTTCCTTTGTAGCAACTATTTTATATGCAGCGCTTTCGAATGTGAAACCCAGCGGTTTTTATGTACCTAGCCGCCTTAGTCATGCAAAACTAATTAGAGAGCTAACGTCTTGCCACGACAAAGAAAAACGACGTGGGATTCAGTTTTCCAATAGTTATTTTTGCTTTTTGTGTTCCAATAACAATTGGGTTTAGAAGCTATCGTCTCTTGTCATGAGTTCATGACAGACTGGGGAAGGTCGGGCGAAGCTAATTGTAGTTGGCGTGGTACAATAAATTTGACATTACCTACGTTCATTCATTCCCTTTAGTGTGTTCATTCATCGAGTTTGGTTTTATTTCACTACTAGCTTTTGCTAGCGGCTTCGCCCGCGCGAAACTTTCATCCCCTATTTAACTCCCTTAAGGGTTGAATTTCGAAAAATGCTTCCTTATTCCTTGTCTACATTATAAAGGGAACCTCTGTGCAAAATTTCAGCTTTCTAGGTCCAAGGGTTTGGGCTGGACGTTGATGAGTCAGTCAGTCAGTCGGGACTTTTCTTTTTATTTATATATAGATAGATAAAAATTTCGTAAATTTTGTTAGTGATTTCAATATTTGAAATTAATTTTTGACATGGAAAGTGTCAGAATTTTAAAACTGAAAGTTTTTTTCACTTTCTTCAAAGTTTTACCGACATAACCTCGAACTCTGTTTTTTTTTACTGTACTTACTTTAACCTTTTGACCGCCACGTTAAAAAAATCAAAATCGTGCCTCGGCGCCAACCAGCTTTATTTACGTATAAATCTGTCATGTGCCTTGTGTCACCGTGGCGTGGTGGGCACATTTTGGTTTGCCATCTATACATGATTGTGGTGGTCAAAAGATTAATCCACAATCCTCTAATTTCTGCCAGGAGTGCGGGTTGTTCGAAAGACATACCGTGGCCCCTGGCACACAGGCAACTGAGGGAACACGGGTGGGTTTTAGTCAGTAAAAGTCTGACACGCCCTTCTGCTCCACCCAGAGCGGGAGAAGTTATTTTATGATTTGCCAGCCAAAACAATCCTCTATTTAGGGTATTTCGGGAAATGGTGGGGTCCAGTTGCAAACTATTTAGGAACACAACAACGCATCATTTTCACAAAAATAAAATAAAACCACCATACGCCTTGTATTATTAATTAGCTTGTGAAAAGAACTAGCTACGGCAGCGCCATTTTGACAGTTGCCTTCCCCATTCCCTGCGCGCTTGTTTTTTTGTACGTTTTTATGTTTTATGTTATGCTCTAAAAAGTATTGTTATGCAGTAATGTTAAATCGTAAAAATACTTAATAGAAGTTGTATTGATTGAGTAATTACACTGTCATGCGCAATATGTATAAGATTTATGAGCTATTTTAATTGGCCGTCATAAACTTAACTGGCCGTACAGAACATGACGTATTGTTAAAAATTGGACTTGATTCGTTTTGCATTACTGCGCCGTGTGTCTGTGATACTGTAGCAGAAAGTAATCATTTATCAAGTCTTCATCCTACTTAACATTATAAACGTGAAAGTGTGTATGTTTGTTACGCAATCGTGCAAAAATGGCTGTACGAGTTTGGATGAAATTTGGCACACAGATAGTTTTTAACCTGGACTAATACTTAAGATATTTTTTATCCCTCTGGTACACTCCTGTGGGATAATTTTCGACCTCTATGCGTTCCAATCCGATGGCAAAAGGGGGTTAATTATATTTTCCAGTTGATAAATACACTTCATCATGAGCTTATAGAAAACCAACCATTCAAGATGATTGATTGAATTTTCTTTGATATTGAGACGGCCCTATTTATTTTTTTGCAATATTATCATACCAAATTACAATCAATTGAGTTAAATAGAATAGAATCCCTTTTGCAATAATATATATGGTGTATCAGATATAGTCTATTTATATTATTACTATCTAAAGGGTTCAAGAAACGTCGCCCTTCAAAATTTCTAATAATATCCAAGAAATTTATCAGAACATTGAACTACGAAGAACACTGAGATCTGTAGAGCATCAACCATTATAGGCTAAACTAATGCCTAATACTGATTCAAGGTTTCAATAGGTCATATGTCTGGTCGTTAACCGAGCATTGGAATCCAGGGTTTAAATCTTTCTTGCAAGGTCAGTGCATTTTTAACTAACGACACTACTATCAAAGTAAATGTTTTTTTTTTCTTTTCTGTAAATAGGTTTGTAAAAACACTTTTACACGTCAATCATTATATTTAAACTACATGAGGTCGGCGTTCCCTACTCTGAGAAGAAAGGCCGAAACAAACTCAGAGGTCACAGTCTCTTTTAAAGTCCAGACATAATCTTGGTCAGATCATTTGAGGACCATGTAGATTGGTGTCTTTTGAGGAAACAACCACTCAGATTGAGTGGACCCGTCCAGTCAGTGCACGCAAAGTGGTATTTGACTTGAGAAAAGGTCACGAAAGCCAGGGTCAGCATATATATTTTGAAGTTGCTCATTATAAGTTTGACAGCTCTCTCGATTCACTTCAAAAACCTTTTGGAAAACGTT
Source organism: Antitype chi (assembly GCA_947359405.1). Lineage (NCBI taxonomy): Eukaryota > Metazoa > Arthropoda > Insecta > Lepidoptera > Noctuidae > Antitype > Antitype chi. Next base: position 9,807,326 of record OX375826.1, read on the forward strand.
CAATTTAACTGTATTTGGCGGTTAAACACTTGGTTTGGCGCAGTGTTCCAAAATTACTTGTAGTTATTTCGAAACAAACTTTACTTAACGAGCAAATAACTTGTGAATATGTGGAGCCATATTTGTACTTACTTAAGGCTAAGTAAATACAGCCGTACGGGTCGATCGGTCAGGTTAAGCTACGCTTGCCGCGGGGGATGGGTGACCATCTTTACATACCAAGCCCAAGTGCTTCGGGAAGCACTTTAAATCGTTGGTCCCGGCTGTCATTCGTGGATCTTTAACAGTAGTTACGGGTCGTCAGAAGCAAAAAGGTCTGACAATAGGTCCTACCAAGGGGTATCGTATTACCAAATAGCTGGGTTGTAGAGGTCAGATCGTCAGTCGCTCCATGTAAAATACTAGAATAGAATAGAATAGAAAACATTTATTCGACACAGACACGACACAGCAGCAACAAACATATAAAAAAAGAAAGAGAACAATAAACATAACAATAAAATTGCAGTAAAATTGTGCTGAGCGTGCCCATACCGAAAGGGTTACCATCTCAGCATTTGCTGGGCGTTAGACACCCAGCGCTGGTTTTCAGTTGGCACCCCGCAGTGACACACGGACGCAGGCAAATAAAATAGATACATACTTGAATATTAGTAATAAAAATGTTTATAAATACGTAAATAAATAATGTAAAAGATTTTTTTGTGTGCTACTCAGTTCAGAGCCTTAGAGCTAGTATGTAGCTGCATCTGATTAGAAAGAAGAGGAAGAAAGAAAGAAAATACGTTTATTTGCGATAAACATGACGCAAAAAAGAACAGCAAAACAAAAAAAAAATAAGAAAAGGTTGGGGAAACATGCGTCACATCCACGCAAAACGGCTATCGCTCAGCATTATGCTGCGACCAAAGAGAATTAAACCACATATAGTCATTGGCTGCGACCCTATGCAAGACAGAGCCTCAGCGTAATGACGTCGCCCGGAGCATAATTATTAGGACACTGTACTGGTACAGCGAACTTATAGAAACATAATAATTTAATGTAAATGTGATAGAATATACTAAACAAGAATATAAAAAAATAAATAAGGAAATAGACATACATGCTATGAGAATATCATCCTCAATAAACATTTTACTCTTTATGTAGTGGCTCTTTGTGTGGTGGTAGCCTGGAAGCTGACTTCAACATAGTTGGGAAAGGGCGAGGCAGATGATGTATTGGTTTTATTTATAGGCACACACATTTCATTGACTTGGTGTATATTTGCAATTCAGTTTCTCAATAAATTAATGAGTACCGCAACTTCAGTGGATCTCGAGACTTGTATGAGTGATGAAGTTGTAAAGTCGTAGTGATTAGCTTAGTCATTGTTAAAAATAGACAATTTATCATCAATATTTTCTTGTAAAACGTAAAATATAGAACCTTAATGATCATCATACTTATTAGAGTTCAAGGTGATATCAATTATTTTTAAAAGGTAGGTAGTCTGTTTTCGAGAGAGACCTAAGCACCAGGGGTTTATTATTGGACACTTCCTAATCAGCTTTTTGTGCTACTGTAAATACTACGGGGTAATTGCGCAACGTACGAATTGTAGGTGTGGCTTTCATTTAACGGTTCAACAACATCCATTGCGCTATTTACGTTGCTGAGCAGACAAATTTTTCAAACATACGGAACAATGGATTAGAAATATCCTTCAGAGTGATTCTGATTGTGATTATGTAATTAGACCGGTTTTTGTAAACATTCCGTGCTGTTGCACGCCTTAAGGCGGGACAGACAGGCGCAAATCGACTGTTGTAGAACAATTTCCATTAAGTTTTCTTATACATAAATAGTTCTACGAGAGTCACGTGGCACCTGTCTGCTGTCAGCCTTTAATTTTTTTCAATGCAGTGAACAGTACTTATAAAACATTTTTTTTTTCAAATAAGTTAACTGAAATTCCAACATCACTGCCTACTTACCTGACATCGTTCTTAGTAGAACATGCTTAGTCAGCTAATGCTAATAAAAGTGCTCTAGGGGTGCTCACTGGTGCGAGACACATACCTGTGCCGGGTAAGCCATACTTGGTCAGGAAAATACAAGTGGAAACGGAATTAAACGTCACTTCAGAGAAACATGACGGCCTATTGTGTGTTCTGATTTTGAAGATCTTGAAGACGTGTGTTGAATCAATCGTACCTCATGTTTTACTTACTCCGTTAAGGAAAGGAACCTTCTTGGAAATCTATGACATCAATAGACAGACACGATAACGTCATCTGCCTAGCCTATTCCCAACTATGTTGGTGTTGACTTCCAGTCTTACCTGATGCAGCAGAATACCAGTATTTTACATGGAGCGACTGCCTGTCTGACCTCCACAACCCAATGGCTGGATAATACCTAATACGACACCCCTTGGTAAGACTAGTCGTCAGACTTTCAGGCTTCTGACGACCCGTAACGACTATCAAATCTCCAAGAATGACAGCCGCTACCAACGGATTAACGTGCTTTTAGAGGCACGGAGGGGTTGTATGTAAAAATGGTCACCCATCCATGGACCAACCCCGGCAAGCATAGCTCAACTTTAGTTACCGTATTTTGTTTAAAATTTGGAGGAAGTTTTGGGACCTGCATCAAAAACTCTTAACTATGAACACATAATTATTTATTACTAGCTTTTTCTAGCGGTACCGCCCGCGTAGAGGTCGGTGTATTATACATATAAAGCTTTCACTAAAAGCGCCTTTGTTTTATACTATGTAAGGAAGATAAGTTATGATATGATGCACAGAAGAGAAAAAAAACACATTTTCATTTCGAACAGCACATACTTAAATGTTGTCGCTAGCTGCAGCTTTGAGGCATGTGGTCTCATGAGACCCATTCAACATAATCATTGATATAGCTTTAGAGATTACATGTGTCAAGTAAGTAGGCCAAAAAGTATCTTCTTTCGTTCCCCTTCCTTACATACCGTTTCCTTTACGAAATCTCAGTGAAAAACATCTAACATCTCCACTAAACAATTTAATCAAAAAACAACACAGTGCTCTCCTATAAGCTCCATAAAATACATTTTGTGCCGTACAAAATAGACAAGTGTAATACAGCTGTACTGCCGTCATGCATCTCCAAACAATACGTGGTTCCGTAGATACAGTTCCACTTTCGCAACGGCACCACATTGTCCCATAATATTGTTATGGTAACTTTACGATGTGTGTTTGTTTTTATGTCGAAAGTGGGACGACTCGAGATTACGAGTCTTGCGTACAAGTGTTAGTTTTATGGTGGGAAACTAAAATGTTTCATCTATGGGATCTTCAATTTATGTGCCGAAAACATTGTTATGATTTATAACGTTATTTTTAGGGTTCCGTACCTAAGGGGCAGCATACGGGTCCCTATTCCCGTCCGTCTGTTATAGGACTGTATCTTTAAAACCGTAATAGGGAGACACTTGAAATTTTCCGAGTATGCACCACTATTATCGCTATAACAACAAACAATAAAATTATAATCAAGTAAAAAAATTAAGTTCCATACAAGAAACGAGTTTTATTCGGTATTTACTAAGAAACAAAAAAACAAAATGTAGGGTTACATAATGTATGTAGAGTGGCACGGAACCTTTCGTGTGCGAGTCCGACTCGCACATGTACGAGTTTTTTAAATTGAAGGTTAACAATATCGATAAACTTCTCCATTTTAATTTAACATTGTCGAAGGCGTCGTAAAAACTAATAAAACTTCAGTAATACTCGTTCTTTCTTGTTTTTTCAGTAAATCCTTCAGTTGTAACTGAGCCTAAACAAAAATTACTGTTGTTACAGTCGTACTTTTTGTTTTATCTCGGATTTATTTTACTGTTTGCTTAAAACGTATTTCCATATAAATAACGAAAAAGCTTAACCATTTCTCTTCACAATACAATATGGATGCAGAGAATTTTAGGATTACATTGCGTACATAAAAAATGGATGTATAAACATGTATATCGGTAGCTATTCCGACATTTATTTTTATTTTAAACCACAGCAGAATCAAGGTACACAAGGCTACATATCAAGCTATACATTAGCTTGATGTGTAGCCGTGTACTATACATATATAGCTGTACATTCTGGGCACGCCACGATTTTGGTGGTAAGTCCCCTCTTTGAGGAGTGGATTGAGAGACACCACAGCGTCTTCGTCTTCCGCCTGACGCAGATCCTCACCGGACACAGCTGTTTCGCGAGGTTCCTGTTTCGCATAAGGCGGGAGGAAATGCCCGGGTGTTTCCACTGCGAAGATTGCCCTGAGGACACGGTGGAGCATACGGTGGAGGTCTGCCCGGCTTGGGCGGAGCACCGCCGTGTCTTCGAAGAGGCGATCGTTGGCGGCGATCTCTCGCGCCCGGCCCTGGTCCAGGCCATGGTACGGAGCAAGAGTGCATGGGTAGCCGTCACCTCTTTCTGCGAAGCAGTAATGCTCGCGAAGAGGGAAGCGGCGCACGTGAGGGAGAGGCAGAAATGCACCTTCATGGCCTGAGTCGCCGCAGGAGACGCCCTGGGCATCGGGAATCCCAGGCTGATTCTCGGCCACCGTAGGCACGGGCTTGCAGACGAGTAATGGGTAACTCGCTGACCGGTAAGGACCAAGCCCGGGTCGACGGCACGTTGTGTTCCACGCGCGCCTCAAAGAGATGTCAGCACCAACTGGTGGGGTCCGCAAGGGCCGATGCCTGTCAGGAGTGCAGGTTGTTCGAAAGAGATACCGCGGCCCCTGGCACACAGGCAACTGAGGAAACACAGGTGGGTTTTAGTCAGTAAAAGTCTGACACGCCCTCCTGCTCCACCCAGAGCGAGAGAAGTTATTTCACGATTTCCCAACGTCAAAAAAAAAAGCTATACATTTCCAGTATAAGCTTATCTCGCATTGTATAGGATTTTCGTACTGTGCGAGATCAGCGTAACTGGCTTGGTGTGCAGCCGTGTGTACCTACCTATATTGCTCCCACTGCTGGGACAGCCACACATGCCCCCTCTCTATGAGAGAGAGTTGACCATAATCCACCACGCGGGCCTAGTGTGGGTTGGTGGTTGTCACATGTCTTCGAATTTTTGGTTCTAAGACATGCCGGTTTCCTCACGATGTTTTCCTTCACCGTTTTGAGAGCAGTGGTGAAAATAACAAAGTACAGTGCCTACCTGGGCTCGAACTCATGACACCATGATCCGTAAGTCCGAGGCCCATACCATTAGGCCACATCACCTGCCTAATTAATTAATTTTAAATAACGACACAGGTTTTTTTATGGGTAGGTAGGTACAATATTCTGCTAAGAATAATACTGAAACTGCATTGTGAATTCTATTTTCATAAAAGTTCTCACAGGAAATCTTTCCTGATTCCAGGAACGTCGTTTGGAATTTACACAGGATAATATTTGCAATAATTCTCGTAATTTTATATTATAGAATGACTTTATGCTCTGTTTATAGTTGCAGTTTAATAGGTACCTATCTATTATATAGCTCTTTCCGTAGTAACAAATAGGCTACTGTGGTTTATATTTACCTTAAAAGAGGTACAGATAGATAATGCTAAAATGGGCATGTTATGTCGTCATACTAAAAAGTAGGTTAGCATTCAAAACCAGCATTAAAATTATGACTAGACTAGATTATAAGGTAAAGTTAGGTAGGTCCAACTTCGAGAAAGAGGTCAATCGTCGAATCAGACTCGGCTGGGGTGTTTGGAAAGCTACAAAATATCTTCTCGTCCTACATACCTCAGTGTCTCAAGCTGATTTCGTTGGCCAGTGCATGTTGCCAGTGATGACCTATGGAACTGAAACGTGGTCTCGAAAAAAGGGCTTTATTAGAAGGCTAAAAGTCGCCTAAAGGAGTTTGGGGGAGGGGGGGGGAGACCTATGTCCAACAGTGGACGTCTTTCGGCTGAAATAGTGAATGATGAAATGAATACAGGTAATAACGTTGTAATGTCAACAAAATTGTTATTTTATTGCTTTTTTGTTTCAGGTATGTTTCGTTTCATTTGTCAACAATCCACAATCAAATTCGAACATCGAAGACTTCAAGGGTATGTGACTCGATCTTTCCTAATATTTCCTTACATTTGAGCCATATTTCATTGATCCCGATTGCTCCTATGAAGTCGACCCATTTCAAGCCGACAGATACCGTCTCTTATAACGGATAAAAACATTTCCATAAAAAATTATGATCATAAAGATTGTAAAGGGGGAAAAACAAACTTACTTATATATCTTCTAGTTTCCATGTTTTTCTCCAATACTGTCATTGTAAAAGTGCGCGTTCAAGGGACCGTTTTATGCAACACAAGCCAATTTTCAATAATAACTTTAGTACTTATAATTTCTTTGATAAAATTTCCTTACAAGTTGCTTTCTAAATTATTTAAATATAAAAATTCCTGTACAGTTATATTCCTGTGTACTATTTTGGCTTTTAAAACAATGGTATGAAAGTCTCAAATTGCATGGCTTCTCATCAGATGCTGTTTTATTGTCGAAGACTGAACACACCAATATTCCGGTCAGTAAGACACGCGATATAACGTGCACACATAAAAACACGCAATTTCTTCAGTAGCCATATTACCTGCTACAATCTAGAAATTACTGAGCAATTTTCATGGCAACTATGCTTTATTTGTGTTGTTGAATACATAAGTTTTTGATAAATTGCTGCAAAAACGCGTAAAAATAACAAACTGTTTTGAATGGTTACAAGTTCCGTGCGTGTCTCGATAAAGATAACACTAGAAATTGCTATAGTAAATTCCGTTTTATTGTGTTTTATTTCTCCATAATTATTTGCATAAATATAGGAAAAAAAAGATATTTCCTCAAGATCCACCGTGTTGATATAAACGGAACACAAAAAACCTACTGGTCCTAACTTAACAAAAACTTATAAAAATAAAAATGTTGCCACGTTCGTGCAATTATTTCCGTCATGTATACATGTAGCTTCGCTGGGTGAAGGTCGAAACTATTACGTCATCTTGATGTGTCTATAGGTTTTATGTCTTATTTTAACTATCGTGTGCATAAAACTGTCCCCTTTGGCTAACAAATTGGTATGCTATTCTGAATGACTTTATTGATGCACTATTTTCTCACCTTTCGTAAACTTATTTGTCACGTACAGTACACTTTTGTGGTACAAGAAGGACTCTATGAAGGTTTATGTATTTTATACATTAATTAGCTTTAGCCAGCGGCTCGCCCGCGCGGAACTTTCATCCCCTATTTAACTCCCTTACGGGTTGAATTTCGAAAAATTCTTCCTTATTCCTTGTTTACATTTTAAAGGGAACCTCTGTGCAAAATTTCAGTTTTCTAGGTCTAAGGTTTGGGGTGCGCGCTGCTAAGTCAGTCAGTGAGGACTTTTCTTTTTATTAAATAGAAAAATATTTATTGTCCAGGTAATACAGTAAGCATACATAGGTTAACAACAAATTGAGACGACATATGAGTAGCTTCAATATTACCTACAGCTAGTTACTTATATTATTTGCCAGTGAACCCCAAACTAGACAGTTAGTCTGTACAATGGGGTTCAGGATAATAGATAGATAGAAATTAAACGATAGAAATTATGAAATTGAGATGTTCTAACGATGTTTTCTTTCACCGTTCTGAAAGAAGTGGTGATACAATAATTTAAACAAAGGAAAGGACCTGACTCGGTTCGAACCTACAATTCTTAAGTCTCGGGCGTTACCACTGGACCATCACTATAAATAAAGCAATTCATCCAATTTATTATAGGTATACCAACAACAGATTTAGCAATTTAATAAAATATAAAGTTTTTCTATTAGTGCATAATCACATCCATCAACTATTTAGAATAGTGTCGTGACATTAGATAAGCACTTTTAAAAAGTTTTTATTATACCTAATTCTTTTAGAATTTTGGTAATAGACTGATAGTAATTATCGAAAGTCCACAGAGTGAAAAGAATAATCTTATGGCGTCATCCATTTTCAATTTAAACTGCAGTAATATTTGCTAAGGAATTATTTATAATTTAACCTACTGACAGATATTTCATAACAAACACACACACAAATACACAAACCTCTACGAAAGACGAAACCCAATATTTCACTTCCTAATGATATAGATTTCTGTTTGAAGCATTTTGAAATCACTGCACTGATTTATTGAAGTAATAAATTCTCTTTCACGCAAATATTTAGTGCTGAACGCTATGGAGCATATTGTTTGAGCTTTCATCGTTTAAATTTCGCTTCATTTCATTAATTAAAACATTTCATTTTCACATGACAGCTAATTACGGGCAGGTTTTATGAAAATATCTTCAAAGCTTTCGATGTTAATGTCAATATGTTTAATTATTTGAGTTGGATTGTATGAGATTTTATTTGTCAGGATTTTAATGACAAAGGTAATTATGTTTTAATCATTATAAAAGGTCTGCAGACGGATAATGCTGGGTGAAAGTAAAATACAAACATATTTGACAGTCGTTACGGGTCGTAGGAAGCCCAAAAGTCTGACAATTAGTCTTACCAAGGGGTATCGATTACCCAGTAACTGGGTAGTGGAGGTCAGATCGGCAGTCGCTGCATTCAGCTGCATTCAGTTAGCCATAAAAGATTAGCAGATTAATTTGATACCAAGAAAAAAACTAAATAAAAGGTGTGAAATTGTGTATCTGTTTTCTGTTTGTTTTTCATAAAGGCCAAACTACTATTTTTCTTAAACATGGCCGGTGAATTTAAGTGGAAGCTCAAAAAATTTATTGCCGTTTCTGCTAGGACAGTCCCACGCCCTATGCTAGAGTAAATTGGGCAGATTACTGACATCACATCTTATATCACACGTCATCCATTGAGCACTTTGTTTTTACGAGGCAACAACATTGTTCCATCCTGCCAATATTGATATTGGGATGAAAGACAGGTAAACATCGTGTCAGCTGTATTCTATCATCTTGTGTGAGTTGTAAAACTCTGATAAGGAAACATGGCTGCGAAACGATCTAATTAAAATGGCGGGAATTAAGCAAAAAATAATGTAAAAAACTTAAAACAAGGTTGAATTACTTTTTTACTGCCTGATTCGTTTAATGGTTGCAAGCACTACAGTGCTGCTGAGCATGTTGTCCTGGGTTCGATTCCCAGGTCGGGTAAAGTGTAATTGGGTGTTACATCAGAAATTTCCCAGTGGTAGCCCGGAGTCTGTATTTGTGCCACGATGATGGCAATAGGTTCGCCCCCTATTAGGTACCTACATGGGACTTAGTAACAGCCGAGATTTGGGTGTGCTGCAGCTGCCTAATTTGCCCTTCGGGGAATAAAGGCATAGTTTAAGTTTATTTATTTTCTCTCACAATGGTTCTATGGCCTTAACAATTTTGAACATATATGTAAGTATAAATTTTAACATTGTGAGAGCAGCACCCTAATTGCGTAACATGCGACTAATCATAATCGGTTTCATTTTGACAGTTCAACAATATTCATTGCGTTATTTACGTTGTTGAGCAGACACATTTTTCGAACATATGAAGCAATGGTTTAGCCATTTGTTTCAAAACGAAACAGATTATGATTAATCGTGAGTTACGCAATTAGGGTGCTGGTGCCTGATGTAGGTTTTAAGAAAAACCTGTGTTACAGGCTCAGATCATAAAAAGTTTCTTTCTATGATCTGAGGTTACAGGTCACCAGGCCCCACTTAGTGGCTTTATACAAATTAACAGGCAGGTAACATGATTTGTTTCTACCAAACAATTAAAAAAAAAATATAAATGAAAAGAAAAAATGAAAACAAAAGCAGTCAAATGGTGAATTTGTAGGTAACTGTTGTTGATTGTGAAGGTGACTAGTGGTGAATACATGATGGGCATGATGTTAAGTTATGTTATATTTTTTTATAACAACTCCGTTTACCTTATTTATAATAACTAGAAAGCTTTATAGTCTAACCGTTTTTCATGGTCACATTCTAACATAATCACATATAATGTGTATGGTCACGTAGCATTTTCAAACAAAAACGATCCATTTTCTATGTTTTCTCTTCTCAGTTGGTAACAGCGAAAGTGCAATTTAAACAGTTCTTAGAAAGCAACTTTGCAAATATCGAAGTAAGTGGATTGTTATCTGCTTATAAACACTGGCTTGCAATAAATTTATCGTGATTTGCTATTACATACTCAATCACTCTGAATACGTTTGAGCAGTAGCATTTGCTACCGATTTGTAGACTGTAACACAGAATATTGTTTAGAAGAGTTATCGATATTTGAAAAAAAATGAAGTACTGCCTTATGCCAGAAGTATTTCGGGGAATAAAATTGAAGGATTCAGAAAACTTCATTCTTAAGGTGGAAGCGCCAAGGTAGCCCGCGAAATTCAAATTTTGTTACGTTTTTTGCAATTTCCAGGTCACTGTCAGGTTTTATGGTGATCTAAGTATGATTCGCGACCGTATCAAATAAGGCTTTACAGAATCATAATCATTAGAATCAGCAATACATCCGTCCTATCTACATGCATAGAAACAAGAACCGTGAAACAGATGCTGTCAAAGGGGAGAGCTAGAACAAAGAGAATTGCTGCAGAATCTTTGCTTCATTTCCAAATTCTTCAAGCGCACATACTCCAGTTTTGAAACTCTCCGACCTTTATACATTTTAATACCCCAATTCATTCGAACCTTATTATAAATAAAGCATCTGTAAATTAATCAGTTATTTGAAGTAATACATCTAAGTACACGGATTCATTTTGCGAAGTCAGTTGTCCGAAAGACTGGGTCGATTGCGAAAGAGATCTTTCTTTCTGCCCCTCGCTCAATAAAAGTTCATTCAAGCGTTGAACTTTTGCGTGATTGAATTTGAAGGAAAAGGTACTTTGTTTTGGATGCCGATGTTAATTAATAACATTTAAAATGTTCAGACAGATTTATTGGAAAATATCGTTCTATTTTTTTTAAAACCTGTACTATCCTATTGCTGGGGCTAGGTCAATTTCGCATTCGTTTTAGTCCTAAGTCTATCGTTCTATTAGCGCCTAATAATTTAAGTCAAGTTGTCAATACCAGTACCATAATCGATTGTATTTTACGATATTTCATTTCAAATAAACAGCTAAGTTATCAGCGCAATAGATATTACCATTAAACTGTATCTATTAATAATTGTATTGACTTTATAATGAACTGTATGTGAGCCGTGAGCCATGCTCTGTTACAAACGTTTGATCTCATAATAATGTTTGAAAAAAGCAGATAATATCCCGCTGTTTACCGCGAGCTCGTTTCTAATTAAAGTACGTAGCTCATTAAGAAAGCACTTTCTACTTTTTATAGTTTTTATTTGGTTAGACACATAATTAGTGTATTTTTAATAAGTCTATTTAAACATTGTTAGGTATCTGCTGCATAACATACATAACATCACGCTTTTTTTCCCCGAAGGGAAGGGCAGAGATGCATCGCGCCATACGGGGCGACCCTATTGCCATCAACCGGTCAGAAATCCAGACTCCGGTCTACTACTGAGAAATTCCAGATAGAAAAACCCAATAACTCTTTGCTTAACCTGGGAACCAAACCCCAGGACCTCGTGCTCAGCAATGGCGCTTGCGACTACTAGACCAACGAGGCAGTCAAAAATCGGTTTGGGGCAAAATAAAAACAAATTACATAGAGCATCCGAAGTTATGGAACCCGACACAAATAAACATAAATCCGCTATCGTCACAACCGACCCGACACCGAAAGGTGCGTAACTTTCGAATAATCTTAGTAAATCTGGGAATGTTCAATCCTATTCTTCTGTGTTCTTGGACCCTCATTAATATGTATGAGACTTGAGTAAAGATTGTGCTGAAATTCGGACCAGAGCCGCGATCCGATGGCAATAACATGACTGACCCTTGTCAGCAAATGGATTCCGTCGAGAAATAGATGGTGTTGTACTCATTTTTAGCTTGCATCAGACCTTACATAAATCTTGGAGTCCCTCATACGTCTCTTGAGGTATAAACATGGTAGGGGCCACCTCTGTCCTATTTATTTGTACCTATGTTATAAAACAACTGAAAAAGATTTTGCTATTTCTTTATTTATACCTAAGTCTTTGTTTAAAATTACTTCTTCATGTTGTCAACAACATTGCAAATTTGAAAGATGTTGATGTGAATAATTTAAACATGTCTATTAAAAAATGAAATGTGTGGTGGACCTTGTACATCGTCGTTTACATGACCTTCAAACATCAGTTAAGATGACACAACGTTGAATAGATATGACAACATTTTTGTTACGCGACAACACTGAATGATGAACACGACTAGAAAAAAATAACTGCTTACCTCGTGTAGGTTAAACAGCAACAGTTATTAACCAGGTAATTTATAACAATACTAGTAAAAAAAAAACTTACTCTTGAATCATTCTGTCTATTGATGAAAACTGCATTTAAATCCGTTGCGTAGTTTAAAAGATCTAAGCGTATAGACACGATAAGCGACTTTGTTTTATACTGTGTAAAAATATTGTTTTTGTAAGTATAATAAAAAAGGTAGTTTAAAAAGTCCAATAACCATCTGACAATATTTTGTAAAAATAATGATTCAGTAAATAAGTACGTATAGGTAAATGGTCGGCGAATAATTTAACCCTAAATGGCGACTGTTTATGAGGTACACGTTCGGTCCAATATTTCAGGGAAGGGTGTAAAGACTGCGCGAATTGAGATCATTTTTTGAACGCGAGCCAACTTTGGCCTGTAGCCTCATCATTCGAATCTGAAAACATAACCTACCTAACTTAGAATATTTTTCTCAAATTTATTTGAATCTTTAGGGGCTGGTGGCTAAGTAATAACAACCGCACGGCTCGATCCACCAGGTTAAGCTACGCTTGCCAGGGTTGGTCTGTGGATGGGTAACTATATTTACATACCGAGACTCCTCCGTGCTGCGAAAAACACGTTAAGCCGTTGGTCCCGGTTGTCATTCGTGGATCTTTGACAGTCGTCCAAAGGCCGAAATTCTGCCTATCTAGGCACTTGCTCCATGTAAAATACTGGTATTCAGCTGTATCCGGTTAGACTGGAAGCCGACCCCAATAAAGTTAGAAAAAAGGTAGGCAGATTGTGTATTGGAATCTTTAACCAATAGACCTTGTATTATAACGTTGAAGCAAAATTATTGAAAGGGTTTGTGAATACCACGGAAAGGTCGATAAGTTTCTACTATGTTGGTCTATTATTATTATATTAGATCGACATGGTTGAACTTCACACTATTAAAAAGGTCTTCGTTCATTTAGCTCATAAGGGTTGATAAATAAGTGAACCAGAATAATTACCCACCCACGTAATAAAGTAAAATGTCACGTCATGATGGTTCAAAAGATCAATGCTAATTTAGATATTGTATCTACTAAGTTTTTCGCCTCTAAAAGATGTTCACTTAGAAAGTAAACAAATTGACTGATCATTTTTAAGGGCGCTGTTGTAGAAGGTTTTTCCCTTAACATCTTCTTAATAACTAAAATGCAATTGGTAATGCAATTGTTCCGTATGGTACCGGACGTAAAAAATAGAATCTTCCCATTTCATCCCATGGGTGTCGTAGAAGGCGACTAAGGGTCTTACCAGAGAATGGGCAGCAGCGTTCTCCATGCATTTTACCACCATACTGCGATCGCCAACCCGCCTGCCAAGCGTGGAGATTATGGCAATCCGCCCCCCTTTTGGGGGAGGCCTATGTCCAGCAGTGGACGTCTTTCGGTTGAAATGATGATGATGATGAATACAATAAAATTGTTTATTGCCTCTTAGAAAAGATACCTATAGCTCCATTGTTACATGGTAATTGATTTGATAACGTTATTTTTCTATTGACTTTTAAAGACACGCAATGCTAATCAAATGATATTTTTTTACAACAAAATAATTCTTAGATTCATCAAATTAAAACAAATTCCCATGGCTACCGAATTTGCATTTAACATAACGCTGAGAGAGCAATATAATTCAATATTGCCTTAAATAATAACAACGTTTATGTTAAACCCAACCAAACTGGAAACCAATGTTAAATAGGATGAATAAATAATTCCAAAGAAATTAATTATTGTCTGTTAGTGTACACATTCGGCTTGCTTGTTATTTAAACAAACCAATTGAGTTATTGTAATCACTAGAACTGGAAATATTACTGGCGCCGCTTCTTGGCATGGCATCAACAAATTAATTATGTTGTAATAACCTTTTGGAAAATAACCAATCACCTCAAACCGTTCTTTATTATAATTTATAGTTCTGTTCTTTTACCATAAAACTCTTCATTATCTTTACATCTCTACAATCTATCTATACATACTACGAGTACATATACCTACAAATAAATAAAAGTGAAGTGTCTGTAATGTCAAAATAACAGCTTTTTACTAAATGCGCGTGAAAGCATATACGGCACTTATACCAAAAAAAATTTTTTTTAAATGTATGTTTGTCTGTCTATCTGTCTGACTGTCTGTTTGCTCCGGCTAGTCTCCAAAACGGCTGGACCTTCACTGGCATATAGTTAATATTATAAGGAGTAAATATTTTCGGAAAATGCGGGTGAAGCCGCGGACAGAAGTTCGTTATTAATCATCTACTTAATAAAAAAAAACTTAAACTACCGGTTTAAGTTTTTTTTTACCAGTAAAGTTACTACTGCTTTAAGTTTTTACAAACCGTATTAAAAGAAATTAATATTGCAGCAAACATTTACGAAAGAACTTTAATAGTAACTTAAGCAAACTTAGCTCGCAAAGATGTCTAAATTCATAAACTAAAGTTACTTAACATGCCACAGTTTCTTCATTTTATGTCGTCCCAAATATAATATAATAGTACAAAATGTGAAAATAAAAAAACAAGTGCATCGGAGCACTTGGGCTAAGGGCTTCCGCTTGGCAAACTTTTCGATCGGACCACTTTACAGTGTGGCAAGTTTATCCTTTGAGACTTTGTACTCCCTCCCTCCTCTATTTTGGTAACCAAATTGCACGAATAACAGACTATGTAGAAACAAAGCTTCGACCTGAACTTTGAAATCTTCTTTCGAAAGTTTTGCGCAAAACTATATTCGTATTTCTACATGATATTGTCATTTCGACGAACATCTATATAATATTCAATGGAAATTCTCATCTATTTGCAGGCCAATTAAGCATAGTTGAAATCAAATCTGGCCCGTGTACCTTTATTATTAAAATATTCAATTCAGTACGTCTGATGGACTATTTCGGAGTTTCGGACACGTAGTGCCAATGACCCTCAATAGTGTGAATTTTGATGGTGATTTAGTAATATTTTATAGCAGAACTTACTTTAATAAATTGAATTTTGACACGTGCATTGAATGTACCGTAGCCACTCGTAGGTAATTCAAATATTTACCGTGTGGGTTTTTAATATTCTTAATAGGTCTGGGAGGCAGCCTCTTACAATTGTGCAATGCTTTGAAATCTATTTTGAATTAAACAGGGTGATTGGAAGATGGGTGCAAAGCTTTAAGGCGAAGATAGTACAGACAATTTAGAACCATTTAAGCCATGGTTGTCTTAGACGAAGTCTTACCAAATATTTTTACCAAATTTTTTAGTTTTTTTTTCGGAAATTCTCAAAATTTAATGTAAACTGCATAATTATGGCCAAATTGAATGATAAATGAATTCATTTTTTATTTATTTAATTAAAGTAATGTGTAAGCAATCAAGCAAAACATGTTTTAGGCTTCTGTGTCATTAGACATTTTTTTTACAGACATTTAAAGCTCAGAAAAAATCAAAAATTTGTACAATACGTCTTTTAAACCTTATTTAAAAAAAAATGGTAAGACTTCGTCTAAGACAACCATGGCTTAAATGGTTCTAAATTGTCTATACTATCTTCACCTTAAAGCTTTGCACCCATCTTCCAATCACCCTGTATATTAAGTATTCATTTATGCACAATCATTTCGCAACATTATTTGCAAGAAACATCGCTCAGCACGGTTTTAGTTTAATCTTCATTTCTGTTGCGAAGAACGAGCAAAATTCCATTTATAATTAACGCCTTTCGTATCGAAAAGCCTAATACCTAATAACACATAATACAATTTATAGAATTCCCACATGTATTGTGTGTTGTGGCTAATATAATATGCAGCAACTTACGGTAACTTCTATCTATCTCCGCAAGATCCTATGGGACTATAATTTGGGAGGAAATAATGAAATGCTATAAGTTTTGTGGCCATGTATTATTCATTACTTCTCCTGTCTCGGTCCTGTAATATTGAAAGGGTAAGGTGTAAAATAAAAGTACTCCACCGTATGTAACTCTTTATATCATATTCTGTACGTAGACCCTTATAAACATGAGATCTTTATAGGACTAAAATATGCATGGTTTTGTCAGTCTCCACTTCTCTAGGCATAGTTTGTGAAGGCACATTTATTACAAGGACGGCATAAAAAAATAATGGAATTTTGGGAATTTTCGTAACTGTTTCATATTGCTCAGTGCTAAAGTTTTTCATTCGTAGTTCATGTATCTTCGACCAATTCAGGACAAATTTAAAAGCATTTCGACGCATACGAGTATATACGCATTTGTATCATCACTTCCATTGGTGGTCCATTAAGTCAAACAGATTAAGAAACGCTTTCAAAGCAATTTTCTCACAGCGAAAGATTTGAAACCTTGTTGTTGCTATGTTGTTAAGTGTCTACTGTTTACAAATGCGTTGTCCGCATTTTTGTTCACATAGTGCCTACTACTTAAAATCCGACACTTTCTTCTTCACAAACAGTTTGCTCTTTACATTTTTTGTTCGCATTCCGCCAAAGAGGTCATTTGGTATAAAACGAAACACTCAACCATTGTTTATTTCTCAACTTGAAACATGTATTTTGTTTCAAATAACCTCGTGTTCGGACTTTCCTTCATTCATTAACTTTTCTGGAGACAAGTGGAAATCCGTGTGTAGCTTTTCCTAGATTGAATCTGAACTTAATTTTTACTCGGCTATGGTTTATTTTGCAACGGGTTCGTTCTCAAAGCGGTTCCAGGATGGTTTAAATTGGACAGATAATGAGGGAGTTTCTTTTTACGATGTTTGTGATTGTACTCCAGTTGTATTTAGATGGCACCAGATTGTTTTAAGTTTATTATGAACAAGATTTATACGAAGTAATTTTTTGAGTGTTTTATTTTTGCTTACGAAAGAAGAGCGGAACGAAGTCAATTATGTACAAAGCTAAGCAATGATTGTGTTTTGTATATGTTAAATAAAAATAATTGCATTCTCAGCCGGAATTTGAGATCTGTAGAAACCACGTTCGCGTATGCTTGCATTACAATACAATTTTTATGCATTAAATAAAACATCCAGTTTCTATTATTTCATAGAACAATTAAATAAAAACATGTCTGAAGCGAGCTAGGTGAATAGTATATGTAAATGTTCCCGTTATCACACCTATTTTCCTGGTAGACACTTGCTATCGGTCGAGTTATATACTCGTCAACACTATGCCACAGTTTTCGTGCCACCATTTTCCTCTGTCAATTCAGTCTGAACGAACGCATTGTTTCAGGAACGTTTTAATTCGGTAGTGCGATTGTTATTTTATCACTGTACTTCGAATTTTTTTAGGAAAGTGTTTTGTCTGAACTTTAAAAAGCAATGCGGGCTTAAATAGTTTTTATTCGGTTTAATAGTTTATGTGAGAAAAATGTTTTCAACGCGCAGAAGACTTTCCTTAAATACCTTGGTGGAGAAGGTTCTGTCAAAAAGAAGAGACTCAAAGGATTCTCCACTCGCCTCACCTCTGTCCGACGAGGTATTTATCATTATTATTTTTGTTTTCAATAATCAATATTATTTTGTAAATAATAATGCGTAAAAACGTTCGTTTGGCCTTGAAAATACGCCAATGTTATCGACGCCTGATTACAGTCATGATTTGAGCTTTGGAATATCAAGTTACGAAATAGTCTGTATTGGCATTGATGAGATAAAAATTCACTCGTAATAAGGCCTCTATGGCAGAAACAATTATTATAAACGCTAACAGTCTTACGTTTGTTTTTTCACTGCTACTCGACTAAATTAAGATGTCTCTTTATCAATAAGTGATTTGGCAGATGTTGAGGCCACCTGCCAAGAGCATTATTTACTGGCGGCGCCTGCGCAACGAGAATTTGGCTCTTAGACTGCGTCAGGGTTGTCAAATTTTATTTAGATACTATAATGTTCAGTCGCGACCTAAGCATGCTTGAGTATATCTAATTAGGTAACTCCTAAACACCGGATACTTGTTCGTATTTGTATGCAAACTCTTGCGAAAACGAGTAAGGTTCCGACGCTTATCGCATTCTCAAGACATTTTTAAACTGTCGTAAATTAGGTTAAAATACTGCCGACTCGCTCACAGTATTATGAAACTTCGAAATTGATAATTAACGAATACTTTGTGTACTGTACTTCTTGTTCATAACAAAACTAATCATAAGTTTTTAATATCAGGAAATAATCATGGTTTTTGTTGGCTTAAATGTGACATATTAGTAAATGTGAAGCGATTATGGTCAGAATAGGTATAGACAATCGTTATACTTTTTTGTACAAGGCTGTTTACCTGCCTCTTTATGGTAAAACAATACCTACTTCATAATATTTTAATTATTGATGACGCGCAGGCACAGTACTGTAAAGGTTGTATGCTCAGCATGGCAGCCAATGATTGGGCTATCTATGATCGAACAGCCAGAAAGTTTAAGTTTAAATTTAAGAATAGTTTGACATAGGTTTTTGTTCCGCAGATAATTTTAATTATTATATTAGGCGCAGCGTTGTGTTGATCTAATTATTTTAAAAATAGACGTGGAATCACGAATTTAAGCTCCCACAAATATTTCATTTGTAGCTAGATCCCCCCAACACAACAGTACCTACTTACGCAAGGTGCGTTTCAGTTGCGTGCTGTTGCGTTAGATGAATAAATTTATCTATTCAAGCCACTGTCATAGCTAAAATATTATTTGAATTAATTAATTTCATCATATATCTAATAGATTAGATTTATTAATTTGAGTATCTAACGTATCAAATTAATAATAATCAAACTTATTACACACAATGACTTTCCCTTTCAATACCATATGCGCTGCCACTGTCACCGACGATGAGCCAACATTTGATACACTGTCGTACCAGCAACACGACGAAGACGAAAGCCATATATGGAAATAGTAAGTCCTTAACATACGCCATAAATTCACCCACAGAAACGTTCCTGTTTCAAATATTGGCTACAGATAAAAAATATAACAAATTTTCAGTGAACAATCTAGAGAAGTACATGATAATAATAATGAAAAAAGTTTCCGAAGCTATCAGAAGTACCTGTGATGGAACACGCACATATCCTAAGGTGCGATCGATAAACACTGAGTCAAAATGTCGAGTTCATCGCCATACGATACGGCTGATGTATTACAAGGTCGGGCAACCTTCGCGCTTTACATGTACAGTCGGCTTAACATTTAGGTGTACACTGTACAGGCAAGAACCCAGTCAATACTTTATTGTTATTGGGTGCGTAGAAGTTAGTAACTGCATAAGATCTGGGGAAGAAACATAAATCTTGTTTGGATTAAATGAAAGGATGATGTGGCTAGAAAGGGGGTAAATACTGAGATGAAGACTTACAGAGACACATCTCTAGAAGTCTTTATCTCAGTATTTTTGGCTTTCTCTTGTCTCTCGCTCTATCTTCTTTTGAATAGGATAAGTGCGTTAGGAGAAGGGAGATTATTGTCAAGGGCCATAGACACTTCTTAACTTATGATACTATAAATTCTAGACAAATTTCCCCACACCTCTTGATTCACAACTTGCAAGTAGATTCACAAGCTAGCTGCCTGCACACTTATTAATTTTGTTGATTGTACGTAGTACCGATAAAGGGTGCCGGAGTTCTAATCCTTTTGCGTTTACATGTCTATTGGTATTGTCAACACAACAACTGTTACGATGACATCATTTGAATGGAAATGTGTGTTCACCTTGCCATGGTAAATCGGTCGCAATTAATGAAGAACTAGACGCGTCGACGTCATCATTAAAATAGCCAACAGAAAATATAAATTAATAAAGTCATTTAGACAATTAAATTTGATGAAAAGACCTTTTAATAGAATTAATACTTATTTCGTTCACGGCTTCAGTATTTCAGAACGCGTGCAAAGCATTTTAAGTCCAACAAAAAGGAGCTACCTACATTAATCTACTAGAAAATGAATTGAAGTAACCTTGACTCCTAGCAGCGACATTTTATTACCATTACAAATCCTCTCGGGTCTTGAACTAGACACAACGGCGCGTCAGAATTTATTTTGACTCATTTTTATTATGTGGCAGCCCTGACGTTGACCGAATGAATTGTTTATTTTGAAAAAGGATGACAATTAACAACAGCAACAAATACTGATTACTTTATCAAGATAATCAATCGTTGACATTGTTTAGACTTTAGATTAAGGGAGATAATAATAATTAGGTGCACATTTTCATAAAGAACTATTCAGGATTTTTTCGAGCTAAGGATAGATTCAGAAGTCTGGAGGCAGTATTGATACTTAATACTGAGAACAATGCGATGCCATCATGCCTAAGTTATTCTCTCTATATTGACTTTATTCATAACTGGCGGGTTTTATGCTTATTTGTGGAGTGGGCCGTAATTCACACGCGGGCCTACTGCGGGTAGATAGATGTGACATGTCATCCTTAGGTACTTGTTTGGGAGGTCTGCTTCCCAACAGTGGGAACATTATAGACTCATTATCATGATGCTTCTCTGCCTTCAAGTCTAGTTTTAAATTCGTTCTAGAATATGCTCCTGAAAATTGTACTCACATTTTTAAGTTAGCCTCTCTAACCAATGAACAACTAAGTCATGATAGTTTTCTTTTACGTCCATATTTCTACTTACTTACACTCACTGTTTTCACCTCTTACAATTTGTACACGGTTTGACAAATGCTTGTAGTTTTACGAAGTCGTTTTACTTTCTCTATAACGTTCCGGCCATATGGCTTGGTCATTGTTGCTATAACGACAACGACAGTTGCCCACGCGCAGGTGCCAACAGACAGCTGTCATTTGCTATAATACGGTATCACCCCATTTTAGTTTTTTTGGTTTCATGTTGCTACTGATAAGATTCGAACTCGTGTGTTGTATACAATATGTTTGAGTTGTTTTAGGATATTTTAAATTAAATAATAAGCTGAGTTATTTTTTTGGCTAATTTAGATATCTTTCCAGATATATCAAGTAAGGTATAACTGGTTCATAACATTAAATTAGAAAAAAAAAATGAAAACAATATAATATAACATTAATTGAAATAATTTGGTTGAATTTTAGGTTGTATTGTACATATTTAATTGAATAAACTTCTAAACATTCCTGTAACAAAATTAGATCATCAACAGGTTTATAGAATTTTTATGATTTTTCCTGCTAAAGTGACGTCAATTAATGGTACCTAGTTATAACATTGTTTTCATATCATCCAAACGGACCGTTAACAACAGCATTGACAATGTAGGTAATCAACCACAAGGCATAACGGGACCATGCAAAATATTCAACTCATTAAGTAATTAATGAGGACCACTGTTATGAACGGAAGTGAGAATTGAAACGTGAACTATTAACTTATGTATTTTTCTTGTTGACATGTTATTCAAAACAAATTTATTTGTATTATTGTATACAACGTGAATTTTTAGTCACCGTTAAAATTTTTCAGGGTGATATTACCCGTGAAATCGAACAACTTTTAACATGGGTCGAAATATGAAAAGAAAAATCGGACCTCCCATGCAAAATCAATATAGTCAGCTGATCGATTTTGTATGGGAGGTCCGATTTTTTTTTTCTTCATGATAAAAATGTACCTTGTATAATTATAAAAACCCTTATACATACATGCATCCGAATATCCGATCTCTGGTTATGAGGGAAACAGATTATCACATACCGGTAAAAATAATAACCATACTTTTTACTTCGCCGTCGTCGGGTAAAAATTATCATGATTCTAATGATAGCCTACAGGTAATAAATAGTATTAAATAGGTACCTACACCTATTGTAAAAAAAATAAGCATGTCGTGGATGTCGACATCGACCTAAAACAGACAAGACAACGTGTTCGTGACGATAATGAGCAATTATTGTACAAATTACTACCAGTTTTATCGATAGGTACTTGAATATATGAAAAATACACGAACCCAACCTTGATACTGTACCAGACATTATTTTTATACACTGATAGCAGCGAGAACTCAGAAGACGGCTATAAAAACAACAACACAGAACATAGCAAAGCAACGGCATAGAAAAGAGCTAAGAAAACAGTTGAAACTACCCAAGAAGCTTGACCTGAATCAACATGCCGGCGACGTCGTGAAAAGATGTCCTCCTATAAATAAATACCACCTGTCTCTCCACTAGTCCAATGCTTACTCAAGGATGCATATCCGGTAAGCTCGCAATCCTTTCCTATCCTAAGGGCACGTCTACCTGACCGTTACCGCGCCCCCCGGTCTACTTCTTGATATGTAATGGCCTCTGTAACACCATGAAGCATGAGGCTACAGGGGCTAGTGCAAATCTTGGGGTTCATTCGATTAATCGAGTCTGGCCAAGCCACGCTGGGATCGGTGCATTTCATTCATTCATAGGTTAGGTACTAGTCAGTGTATACTCAAAGACTTGCGGTCAATCATCATCGTCATAATCAGCCAGTAAAGTTCCCACTGCTGGGACACAGGCCTCTTCTCCCAGTACGGGTTGGTAGATGCCAGATGTCTTCGATTTTTCGTTTCTAGGACATGCTGATTCCCTCACTATGTTTTCCTTCTCTCTCTTCCTGTTATCCTCTCACGGAGAGCAGGCCTGTGTCCCAGCAGTGGAGACGTTATAGGCTGAGTATTTGTTTTCCTTCACCGTTTTGAGAGGTGGTGATGAAATAATTCACAAACAGTGAGGTTGGTTGCTGTCAATATTAGTGAGTGTCAGTAAATTATTTTTACTTAAACTTTAAATCTTTTTCACCATTCACTCTCCTGACACGCTTGTTCCTGTGATGCCGGTCGTAAAGAATAGCACCATCTCATGTCTTCCCGTGGTTGTCGTAGGAGGCGACTAAGGGACTTACTACAGAATGGGCAGCAGCGATCTCTATGCATTTTACCATCATACTGCGATCGCCAGCCCGCCTGCCAAGCGTGGCGATTATGGCAAACCCCCCCTAATTGGGCGAGGCCCATGTCCAACAGTGGACGTCTTTCGGCTGAAATTATGATGATAACTCTCCTGACATATCCTACATACACCTTTACATTTGGCCTAAATATCCACAATAAGGAAAGTAAGTATAAATAAAAAAAATCGACGTTTTTATTCCACCATCGTTCCTTCTAATTCTTACGTGCTAAGAGCTCGTCAGTCTTACTAAAACATCTCATTAAATATCCCTGAAATATCATCACGATCATTCAAATTAACCAAATCGATTATTCCCATGCAAAGTTGTTTGTATTGTATTGAAAAGATTAAAATAAATCAATGACATTATCGGCGACTCATTGTGGGCAAATTTTATGTGAGAAATATTAATAGTTGGTAGATAAACAATTCAAAGTATTTACATTGAATTGAATTTAAATAGGGTCTGTGGTTTTTTGTTAAGGTAGGCCATTTTCACGTGCAAGGGACACAATGGGAAGTCCTGCAAAGGGCCGGACTGTTGTTGCTTATTGCCTATCTATAGAATATGAGGCAGTTGCTGTTAGTGCCTGACTCACCAAGGTAATTGAAGGCCTGTTTTCAAAGGGCTGGGTAAGATAGGCACGTATATTTTTACATTGGGATCAGCATACAGATTTCCGGAAAAGATACGAAAATAATGAGTCAGTGAACACTTGAAGATTTTTCCATAGTATTTAATTTTCCTGACTGTGTTTATTAATGCATACGATAAACGTTTATTTTATAATAAAGTACCTACTACTATCTGGTACTAAACGAACTGTTTATTTGGTTATTCTGGGCACCGTTTGATTTAACTGAAACCAAGGTGGGTTTGAAATTCGTTTAAATAAATGTTTACAGTGCTAAAATTAATAAATGTAAAATATTTTCCTACCTAGGTTTTAACATTCATGGAAAATACTAAATATAGTGTGTTTTAATAATAATTTACTATAGGTATTTTAAATAATGGGCGATCAACACCATACAAAATTTATTTTCAGGATGGAGGTAGATACCTACCACAATTGTACCGATTTTTAGCAACAAACAATCCAGGACACAACCTGGATTTTCCATTAGCATAATAATATGGATTACGTTCGTATTGTGTTGTGATATACAAAGGTATGAAACAATAAATAGGAAAATACAGAGTATAAAAATAATACTGTGATTTAGCGAAAATTTTACCCTGTTGGATGCTGTATTATGAATTTATAACAAAGGATTTTGTTGAGCAGCCAGCGGTTGGATTAACGCTTGATTTTTTCTGAATAATTTCCCCTAAGCTGCAAATCCATTCGGTTTCAGTACTTTTTCGTTTCATTTGTATAGGCTATGCATTTTTATTCCCTATTTCTAACTACAAGAAACGGCATAAGCCTTATACGGAATCGGAAAAGTCAATTTTCTTTCCTTACTGCATCTGAGAACATGTAAGTCGGAGTATATCTGAATATATCGCGCTCTGCTAAGGATATTTCCAACATGCTTATCGCGTTCCCAGTGCCGATGTTAAGCATCCAAGGGAATTATGTGTGAGAGAGGAATTTTAAAGAAATTCTGTGTATTACGTTTCCGTGTTATTGAATTTAAGTATAGCAATGTTTTATTCACTTCAGTGAACTACAAGGAGATGTTTTGAAGCTCTATTATTTAAACAGTCATCTCTCTTTGAAATATCTAGTTCTAGAATTGTTCAGTAAAGATTTTAAGGAAGCTGACCACTGTATCACATAGTTTTGAATGCGGTTTTAGTCACGTGAATCAAACATTTTAGTACCTACCTAACTGTAGATTCTGATGTCACGTTTATATTTATTTTTAGTTATTTCATTAAGGGGCCATCCATAAATTACGTGACACGTTAAGGGGGGGAGGGGGTCAACGAAATGTGACATTGTGTATAAGGGACGGGGGTGTCAAAAGTTTTGTGACGTCACATGTTAAAATCTAAAATTCTAAAACTGGAAATTTTTATGTAAACCAAAAAATTAAAAATATTACTAACTCGATCTATATTTATAAGGCATAAGTAGATACGTTTAAATCGTCGGCGAGTGCTGTATTTTAATTGAAAAAATGTTAAAACTACTGCTGTTTTAATTTAATTACTTCTAATAATAAAATTTAAAAATATGACGTCACACAAGGGGGGAGGGGTTTTCACAAGTGTGACCACCTGACAAGGACGGGGTGCAAAAAACCATAAAATTTGTGTGACGTAATTCATGAATATCGAACATAGTATTTATTAAAATGGATGAATGAAATTGCCATAATATAAGGTTCATTTCGGTTTATTTGATCTTTATTTGGACACTTCGTGAAAGCGTTCTGTTTGGTCTGAGAGTAGTTTTTTACAAAACCTACCTATGTACAATGTGTATGTATGTGTATGTGTGTGTATGTATGTTTCCTACGTTTCGATTGACGGCTTTCGGGTGAATATTACCTATATAATAGTTATTTAATATGCAAGGCTGCGAAGTTGTGTTTTGGCGGGAGTAGGTATTTGTATTGAAAGCCGATCAAGCGAAGGATTCTAGGATTGAACCATGAGCGAAGCAAGTGGTTCAAATATAGAATCCTGAGCGTAGCGAGGGTTTCAAAAGTACGCGACGCAGAATAACTTTGCTGCCGAGCGAAACACACAATTTTTCACCTCACTACAGCGAGGAAATTGTTAGGTGCAAGAAAAACAGCCTAAATAATATATTAAATTAGTGTAGTTCCATGAAGTATGATTGCATTGCTTAATGCATTATAGTCTTCGAAAACGTTTTCACGCCTTTAGAATGTCTCCATGCATTGAATAACTCCCAAGAGTGGGGTGCGGGTTGTTCGAAAGAGATACTGTGACCCCTGGCACACAGGCAACTGAGGGAACACGGGTGGGTTTTAGTCAGTAAAAGTCTGACACGCCCTCCTGCTCCACCTGCTCAAGTTATTTGATAATTCCCCACCCAAAAAATAAAAAAAACAATGCATTGAATACACAATAATATTATGTTCTTTTCCGTCTCTATTTATTTTGCGACCGCGTTTCAGACTACCTCAGAAGGTCATGCATTACGTCTTAATATGTGCAAATATGAATGATATCATAGCACAAAATGGCAAGCGTGGATTTAAGATTGCTGGAAATAAAGTCTCAATTACCAACACTTTAAATTCTTGAATAATCGCGCAATTTTGCAATAGCACGCATCATTTGGTGCATTTCTTAGTTATCATTCTTTACCGTTTAAAGGAATTGTGGTAAATACTAGACTAGACGGTTATACCCAGACGCAGATGGTTAGGCAGACTCGTTGAGTCTGATAACAATAGAAAAGTAATTGTGTTAATTGCTTAACACTTGAAGGTTTAAAAGACACTTATGATCTACACGTTTTGCTTAACACTTGAAAGTTTAAAAGACACTTCTAATCTTCACGTTTGGCAAATGCATTTGTGATCTTAAGGATAGCGTTAGGGTTAGCCTTACCTTATCTTACAGTCGAATTTCAGAACTAAACAAGTAGAGAGGTGTTTTCTATAGGCTAGGTAGTTATTGCACTTAGTTTATCATATCATAATTATCCTGACTTTTAATCCAAATTTATTTGAGGCCGATGCAACATATAATTTCCTTCCATACTTATCTATCAGTCGTCATGTCGATAGTTACTCTCTTTCAAGCCATGTCATCTTAAACACAGCCCATCCATCGTTTCTTTGGTCTCATAAAGTTAATTTGTCACAATCTAAGTGAAATCTCAACCAATCTGCCAGTGTCATTCTACCGTTCTACACGCTCTATAAACAAAATCCATATAAATCAATAAATAATTTAACGTGCCGTGCACGCAAAGCCACGCATCATAAATAACGCAAGTCTTTCATTGCACGTGAATGGGACCGATTAATTCGGTGTCAATGTACTAATCAGGGCAGCAACTGCCAATCAGTGTGTTGATTTGATTCTATAATGGTAGCTTTGTGAAGCGCTGTTTAATGAGCGATTGAAGCGCTTTTGTCGCTGTTTTTTATGTGATGTGTAATTTGATTTTGATTTGCATTGGTGGTATTATTTTGGGTGCACTGCAGTTCATTGCTGTAATCTAATCTAATTTGGTTTGATGCGCCACTTTTTTAAATAAAGAATTCATTGCTATCTTCTTTAACAATACATATAAATAATATTCTGCTCGACGAACGCGTCACATTTTATCGTTCGGTTTTTCACCCACTTCTAAACATTGTATTATGTTTATGACTTTCTGTAAAACTAAATAATTTGTGTAAAATATTTAGATTTACCCATTTCATTTAAGTATATTTTAAGGAGTGAGTCAATAATAATGACTCAACGAAGTCTCCCTTTCGTTCAAACGGCCGTCGCGTCGTCCAGTTTTGACGTAAATGATCTTTGCGGTTAAGACGATAGAAATTTTGCTCTTTATTGGGCCATTGGTTTCAGGCCGTTCTTTTCATTAATTGTCCGTTGTGTGCAAACATTGAACCAAATTTACTTTGTCAAAAAATATATGATTTTCTTTGTTTTTATATTCAACTCTGTTGCATTTGTATTTGTGTTTCTATGATGTAAAAAAAAATAACGATAACGCACGCGTCATGATGAATGATTTTTTAAATAGAAATTAGATTTTTCTTGTTTTGTGGTACTAATCAATGAGATCAGTAAAGAACAAACGGTAACATGACAGGAGGCCCGAGGAGCAGGTAAAGCCTGGCCCAGTCACGGCTCTGACTCATAGGTGTCTCATTGTACCATTGCCAAGAGGCCAAACAAATCATCTTACCAATCACACAACTTACCCACAATCTTATTACAAAGCAATGAGGTTCAGATTTGTTAGTCCACCGTTTATCTAACGCCTGATAAGTTTGTAGCCCACGTAATAGTCTTGCAGTCTGAATAAATCGGCGAACGATGGTGTAATACTCTGAGACAGTAGCGTTGTTTGCAAATAGAATATGCAATGAGAGTTTGCAATACTTTTTCTACTGGCATTTTCTAAGCACGTTCTAATAGGCTTCCTTATATTTGAGCGAATTGCCAGTTTAAAACACTGTGAGCCTAAAGTAGTTGGTCACGTTTGTCCGACTGCAGTTTAGACAAATGCTATGGTTCCTGTTCCCATCAGTAAGCAAATTAAGTGTATAAATGTTTTGTGTATAAAGTGTCAGATTTTTCTAGAAGTGTGAGATTGTTCTGTCAAAATAAATCATTTCGACACAATGTTAATTTCTACTCAACGCCAGTTCTCATTGTTTTGAAGTCTTATTTCATATTGTTTGCAAATTAATTAAGTGCCTTTTGTTTTTATTCAAAGCTACGAAGTTCTTATTTTGAACGAGTTCTTTTTACTATTTTTGGTTTGAAAAACTTTTTGAAGAACAAATTGTTTCATAATAATGTTCAGTTGTTTTGTTGATACTTAGAATCGAGAAAAGCATATTTGATGTTAAGTATCTACACTACATACTATGTCTGCTCTTGAAAAACTCTACATCTGTTCAATTTTGTCTGGTTTCCTCTAACGATGTTTACGTTAAACTAAATTCTTTCTAGAAAATATTAAGTGGATTAATTTTAAATATGTAGTAGCCGTGAATGAAAGTTCACGTAAACACGTTTTAAAATATGCACCTGTGTAAATCTAGCTGACTAAAGTATGTGTAATATTATTATGCTACATAGCCGCAGACATACGTCGTATCAGCATTTTATATATTTTACACATCATAAAAATATTGGTATCTTTTAGGCGTGCTGCACATCTATTCGGATTGGCATGATTCGGCAAAATACAGGATCGTAGGGACATTGATCGACGCGCAAACTGTAACCATGGATTCAGTCCTTACATGATTTTTAACCCCGAGCTGAAATTTGTGGAAAAAAACCTTGTTTCGCACATTTTGACGAAGGTATTGCAGTTTTCTATGAGATTTTGTATTGATCTGGATTTAAACTCATTTGCTGAATTCATGGTTACAGTCTACGTGTCTATGCCTTGCCACGCTATACATATACATATCGCACCTTTAGAAGTATAAGGACCTAATGCGAAATTAGCCGCAACCAAAATAGGTCTCTATAATTCTATTAATGCTAAATAATTTTGCTTGCGGCTAATTTCGCATTAGGTCTCTATATTTCTAAAGGTGCGATATATGCCTAGGCCTATGTCGAATCATGCCAACCCGAGCAAGTGTGTAGTACCCATTATAGTTTAATGCGATACGTATAAGAATTTACAAAAAAGGCCACAAAATATCTTCTTTTATTATTAAGAATCCTAATAACCTACCAACTATTAGCATTATGATTCAGAATGATAATGTAGTTATAAATGAATTTAGTAATTACAGATATCAATGATGATAGCCGACGTCATCGACAAAAAAAAGGTAGAATACAATAATGTAGACGATGGAGCAAGCTTTTGTCTGACAATCGATGTTGGTATATCAGATAGATTGACGCAATCGGCATAACAGTACAACCAACGCTCGCGCAGTGCAGACAAATTGTTGTATTGTTATATTTGTTTATTACCAGTGTTTAATATAAAATTTTCCTTAAAAAATGTTACAAAATCAGTACAAACTAAACTTCATTATTACATTTGCTATAATTCGAGTTATTAATGATATAATAACGTTTAAAATAAACTAAGCACGCTATATTTTCGACATTTCCTTGTATTATAGCAGTCATGAATCGTGTGTATTATGTGCGAACGTGTTTTAATTAGATATTATTGTTCTATAACTTTTAATAATAAAATGGAAACACTGGAAGTTCCAAATGTAGGTAAGTGTATTTTGTTTTATCGATTTTCGATTTTATGTAAACCTTCTTATAGCACAGTATAAAAAAAAAAGTTTTCGGGGTAATTTAAATATTATTATGCCATAAACTTAACTTCAGTATTTTAGGTTATAAAATGACAGTAGTTGTCAGACTGTATGCAGTTACAATCCACCACCACGCACTGGGCCCGCGTGGTGGATTACGGCCCACTCCCTCACACAGAGAGGACGTCTGTGTCCCAGCAGTGGGAAGATTATATATATTATAATAATATATAAATATGCAGTTACAGAACTTTCGTCCACTACATATCTGTATATTTTTGGATACTGTATTCACCCGATCGATTAGACGCGACTGAACTAAATGTAGTCTTCGTGTACTGACCTACTGAGGAGTTTGAACGAGGATTTTATTTCTCAACAAGGAAAATCGTATACAGCCGCTGTTTAAGTTTAGCTGTGTTTATTATAAGGGAGTTGAATTATTATTTAAAACGGCTAAACGGATTGGAATGAAATTTGGCACACAGATAGTTTTTTTTTTGTTTTTTTGGGTGGGAAATCATTAAATAACTTCTCCCGCTCTGGGTGGTGCGGGAGGGCGTGTCAGACTTTTACTAACTAAAACCCACCCGTGTTCCCTCAGTTGCCTGTGTGCCAGGGGGCGCGGTATCTCTTTCGAACAACCCGCACCCCTGGCAGACCCGCACCCCTGGCAGACCCGCAACCCTGGCAGACCCGCACCCCTGGCAGGGCACACAGATAGTTTATAACCTGGATTAACATATAGGATACTTTTCATTCCGGTAGTACATTCCTGTGGGATATGGGCCAGCTACATGAGGGCGAAACCGCTGGCTAAAGCTAAATAAAAGAATCCAAATCCAAGTTTTTATAAACCAATAAACTGCGTTTGCTGTTTAAACATCTGTGTGTTACGAAATGAAAGAATATAAACGGAGTACATAGATATCGGTTATACATCGGTTATTATTACGAAACGTGTCTATTATTGTGAAATCTGCTTTCCTTCTGTACCTATAAACTTTCCAAGGCACTTGCGAGTTGCGATATTGATCTTGATAATAATTTAATGACGTTTTGCATAATTTACTTCGAGGTAATGGAGGAGAAAGCAGTATTGTTTTCATAAAAAATATAATGAGTCGGACAGAATCGGTTCGATTTTTCTCTATTTAATAATTTATTGGTCTTGTAACGAGATGAAAAGGGAATGCTATTGACGTATTTCTCTAACTTTTCCTCATTACCTGCTTTGCTGCCAAATTTTCGTCTACCGTCCTTGCACCAGAAAAATATCTAGGAAAAATATCTGAAATCTTTTTACTATCAAGAAATCGTTTTAAACTGGCATTATATTTAAAACGTGACTTTCTTGAAGACACTGAAGCACTTTATTTTTTTCTCCATTGATTATATTGTTGGATATTCCTAGAAAAGTCTTTGAACGAGAAGATTCCGGTCATTGTACAGAGGATTGACATCACTACATGCAATCTGCGATCATTCGAGCGATGAATTGATAAATAATTACTGAGTTTCTTAAAAAGAAACGAGATGAGATCTATGACCGCTGAAAATAATTACAGAATAACATTTTCACTATTTTTGTCTGTTTGAACGTTGTTGTTATTGGAAAGATGGTATATTGCATACATCTAATAGCTCTGCAACACAACAAGATTACAAACACACTAATATTACCAATAAGGAAAGGAATATTTAATTAAATTCAATGTATATTTTAAACCTCAATTAGGTATAGTAATTTCAGTAAATTTATTTATATTCTGCGTCACATAATTAAACATGTTCGTTCATCAAATGAATGTGGGTGCGTTAAATCTAGTCGTAACACATAGTGACATAGGTAAGTACTATAGTGTAAATGGATTTCAGTAAGTCACGTATTGAAAATGGTGTCATAGCTTCCGAGAGAATACAAAGCCATGCTTTATCTAACGCCGGGCCACAGCCAGTCCTTGCCATTCAGGACCCAAGATATGGTCGAAATCGAGTGTTTTGGAACCACAGTCGAGTGGCAATTTCCATAGATTTAATCAGGATTTGTATTCAAATACATAATAGGATTAAAACGTTGTAAATCAAGTTACGGATGAGTGAACATGAATGACGTGTCCGTTCAGTTTCCAATCCAAGCCTATTTAAAGTTACATATCACATGGCTATTGAGAAGCATTCGAACAGAATAATTTAGTAAATTACCTTTTTCGATCACCTCGTTATCCGGATGATGTTGGATTGTGTTGAATGGCATGATTAATGGAATGGTTGAATAACGGTAGGTGTATACGTTATTTCCAACTACCTACATAAATATTAAGCTTTTGTTTTAGTACCTACGACTAGGATATGGTTGGGGTTAAAACAGCAAATCGGGCTACACTTGGCATACGTGAAACTAAGTAATACATGACCACTTCTGTTTAAATTTTATGAATGTCTCTATTTCAACGTCTGTCAGTCTCCAACTTTAACAATAAAAGTGCCCCTCAAATACTCAAACGACGCTTAACATTCTTAAAAGTCCGTTGCTATAAAACACCTAAAAGTGTCTTAAAATTAAGTTGCATTTGAGTATTCGACCATATCCGAAAATGTAAAGTTTTACCTACAAACTATCCACATTAGGAGGATGTGCTAATCTAATGTAGTTCGCGAAATTAAAATTTTTATACGTTTTTTGCAATTTCAAAATCAGTGTCAGGATGTATGTATGTCGATTAAAACATGATTCGCCACCCTAAAAAATATGGCTACACCGAATTATAATGATTAAAATCATCAATAAAACCCTTTAAGATCATTTAATCCCATTGAATGACTTTTTCTTGAAAACGTCATTAAATGCAAACATAGCCTGACACTGGCCTGCCAATTGGAAAAATCGTCAGAAAATTTGAATTTCTTGAGCTACCCTGGCACGTCCCCCTTAAGGTGAATCTTGTCGAATTTTTTTCCACACCAACTTCGGGAGTGTATTACTCCACTGTTCGACAATGTACATCAAAAATTAAACATGGTATGGTTTTGTCTCATAATTAATATTGTCATTACGGAAAGAGAATACTAAAACGAAAAGCCATTAAAAAGTTATGAGCCAACAAAGTTTAGTTTTTCTTGCTAATTTAACCTATCTTAGGGCGTGTTCAAGTAATAAAAGAAGTGGGAAATCTCCAAAACCAAGTCGGTACCGACAACGCTCAAATATTGAATAGTTCAATAAACTTTATTGATCATTCATTTATACAGTGGTTTTTTCATAAAAACCGATCTTCCGAGGGACTATTCTTAATTTTGTACGCGCCTGTTTTCTGATCCTGCATCTCACTCAATAATGTTGTGCGTGCAGACTACCGTCTAACTGCTCAACACGGGTACTACCTCTGTCTGACACGAAGACTGGTAAGACAGCGTGATTTTTAGCCAGGTCCACCGGTGAGTTCGAGCCCGCGACTAGATTCCCTTTAAGTTCTGCAGTCCTTTTGCTATACTTACCATTCTTTTTTTTTGGGTCGGAAATCATCAAATAACTTCTCCCGCTCTGGGTGGAGCAGGAGAGCGTGTCAGACTTTTACTGACTAAAACCCACCCGTATTCCTTCAGTTGCCTGTGTGCGGTATCTCTTTCGAACAACCCGCACCCCTGGCAAGACTATCCATCCTTTCACCACTTTCTTGCACAAGTTTCTAATCGAATGCAGAGTTTGCGGTTCTAGTTCAGGCTTTCCATCAATACAACACCTAGCAAGTATGTAACAAGGCAGTAAAAACGGTGTCTTGCAGCAATTACGTGCGTATTTGAGATCGTTCGAGTGCGACGTAGTAAGTTACGGCTTGCTTTCGTTACAGAGTGTACTGGATACTAAAATGGTGTAATGTTTCTGTAAGTAGATAAAATGCTGTAACTTTGAGTGATAGATAAAAGCAAAAAGGTGTTATACGACAAGATAATAGTACCTACAGTTAACTACAGTTACAACTCAATAAATTTAGTTGGTAGGTTTAATACTACTAATATTATAAATGTAAAAGTTTGGATGTTTTTTACTCAATCGCGCTTTAGCCGCTGAACGGATTTGTATGAAATTTGGTACACAGATAGTTTACAACCTGTATTAACACATAGGATTCTTTTGATCCCGGTAATACGTTCCCGTGGGATAATTTTCGACCTCCACGCGGGCAAACCCGCTGGCAAAAGCTAGTAGATAAATATTAAGCACTAGCTGTGCCCCCGACTTCGCCGGCGTGGTTGTCGAAAATTACCCTACAAGAACGTGCTACTGTGACAAAAACTTTAGCCTTTGCTATTCCTTATAACATCAGCTAGCAGCCAGTGAAAGTCCCGGCAAAATCGGTCGAGCCATGGAAATTAGCCGGAACAAAAAAGAAGACAGACTTGTACTGTATACTCTCATATAGATTTAGTAAAGAGCTGTTATTTTGACATACACTTAAATTTTATTTTTTTGCATAAATATTTCACAGCTACCAACAAATTAAGAAAAAATCATCGTAGGACGGTAGGTATCTGTCTGTAAAGTTTCTTTTACGGTCTACCAGACCAGTGAGTGGTATTTATTCAAAACGGTTCAATCATAGATATCCGTCGGTTCAATAGACTGATTGGAACTAATTGGATATCAACCGTAGTACTTAGTTTACAGTAGATATTTACATAAATATAATAAAAAGATTGTATCTTTCATTTGAATAAGATAGCATTCTTTTGTCTTTCTCCATGCAGTCAAAAAATGCTGTAAACAAAACAGATGAAAAGCGTCAATTATATAGAAATGCTTAGCAAAATTAATGTTGCAGTAGCAACAAACGCTATGCAGAGAAGTGCAAAAATAAATTATGTTTTATTTCGAGTCCCCGGCAGTTTTTCACTAGTAAATGTACAGTTCGCTGGGATTGCACCGACCTTAATGAATGCTCTCGTGTGCCTATGCTCCGCATTCCGTACCTTTACCTATGCTACCGAACGTTTTACGCCCTCTTAATGTTAGCACGGCACGCCCGTAATTGCTGTATGTACAAATATTTCACGAACACGAAAGTATTTTTTATGAAACACTTTTTAAGGTTCCGTAGGTGATTAAAGTTTTGTAATATCTGCGCCACAATATGACACTGCCAAGTACGGCGTGTAGTCTTCCACCAAAATGAAGAAAATTTCCAAGTTGATCTTTAAAGTATACGGAAAACTGGAACGAACGAACAGTTTACAACACAGGAGCACGACAAAATTAAAAACGGCCGCAAACATGTCTCCTATTAAATCTTATATTTATTATCCTCACTTACACTGTATGCACATTGGCTTTACAAATCCCTGTACCAACTTACTAGCTCCATGGTTCCCAAGATACTGAGATAAGAGGATTTTCCAAAAATCCATGATGTTTGATTCGCAACTACTAAAGTTCTTATCTAACGACAGTTCGGATATAAGTCGGCTTATTGTAAAACCCGCAAAGAATTTTCCTATTTTCCGTCGTCAGGTGCACTCGCTCTGAAAATGGGATTCCATTTTTCTCGCGACCGTTACCGGCCTTGTCGTCGTGGTAGACTATGTTCTAAGTTGTGACATCTTGGCGAACGAAACCATTTAGAATATTATTAAGAAATCAATTTGGATATAGATTGCAAACTCCATGTATAATGAATTTTGGGATGTTTGCAATGAAATGAACCTATTACAACAACATGGTAACAGCAATATGTTAATTTCTGAGACAATATTTTTACATTTGATCCGTTGCCAAACTAGTGGAACCATCTTCTTTAACACGCTCATGTAATGAATCAAAAGAGACATCAGTATAATAGTCTGTGTAAAAGTTCTAGTCATTACTGTCTTCATTAGCTAATTAGACCCGAGTACTGAAATTAAATTCATTTTCTTAGCCGTTTATCGCTTGTGGATCTACAAATTGGTCTGTAGTACAGTTTTACTCTTTAATGAATGCGCCTCTGCGTCTGCCGTGAGCACTATGCTTATCAATGCTCACGCCACCTTTTGCCTGAACTTGTTTTATTATGCTCGTAAATTCGCTCGTTTCTAGGTCTCAACTCTTTACATCGTAACAGTTCAAAGGTCTCTTTCATCGTGATAACTGTGGTTATGTTCTTGTTCGTTTTATGTTGTAATTTATTGGATGAGTGTTCATTACTATTATAAAACAGTAGAAGTTTAAGGATTTTTGTTATAAAACTTGTTTTGATTCAAGTCAGAGGCAACATGAACATAATAATATCTAAACATAGTATCATTGCAAAAATAGACATATATGTATGTAGCTGGACTAAATTAAAACGTAATTTGAATCAATAGTTTGCATATAGTAGCAGCAAAAGAAAACAGTTTTGCAGTGTTTCATTCAGTTATTCTATTCGACACGACCATTGACATCGGATTTGGCGGTCGCTTGCCGTTTGATATCACGCGGCACATGCCTTCAATTGTTTTTATTATGCGTAAAAGGATAGCAAGCGCTATTCGGTCTGCAATGATCGTGTCGTAACACAAACGTGGCTAATAAATCGCTTTCTTTATCTATTCTTATTTGCTGAGCTTTCACTTTCTGGTCATCATCACTATTAGAAATGCCTATTAATATTAAATTCTTATCATCTTTACTTTTAATATTATCTTTATCGACTACGGAATCAAAAGTTATCAAATAATTTTCTCTGTCTATTTGGTTGAAACGAAATCTTTTTCCTCCGTTTATAATAAAAGGTTCCGCGATGTTATCATGGTAATTGGGAGTCCCATTTTCAACGTATACAGAAAGATTAGCCTCTGATTTGCCTCAAGGGACGATTCTAATGCCAATAATCGATTTTATCGCAAACTGAGTTTTATCTTTGACAAAAGACTACGGGGTTGGTGTGACACTTTGTGTTTGTTTGTGTTTATATCTAGATTAAGAGAAGAAACATGTTTATGCTTTTTGTTGTGGTTACTTTCACCATCACTAATCGATACATGTGAGCATTGTTCCTTTGCATTTCACTTTCAGCCCATAAATAAATTCTGGAGCTACATGTACGGTCTGACAGGACAATGGTTTATCAGCAGACTTGTTGCTCTAACATTCACTGAAATCATTTGAACAAGCTATGTGCGAGCAATAAACGTAATATAATGATTTGTGAGATCGTGAAATCGTGATTGAGATTAAGCAATTACTAAAGTAACTATTGCTGTAAAATTGTATAAGTCACTGATGGCTATATTAGGGTTTAATGAATTCGGTACATTTTATCAGAAAGTCAAACAGTCCAGTATCGTAGTACAATACAAACAAATAGATTAACACAGAAATGATAGTACAGTTAGTACACCATGTTTATTTACTACTTATCTTGCTGTCTTCGAAGAAATTAATGCATTCAGTCTCGTATCAGTAACATGTTTTGTAATATGTGTTTGATTTACTTTGTTCTGGTGTTTAATTACGATATTAAAACCAATATTTCTCTAGTAAACATTATTGTGACAGTTTATAAAAGAATCTAGATAAATCCTTTACTTAGATGTCGCGTTAAAGATTATCATGAAGGCAGTATAAAAACTGGTTTTGTAATTAGTTTATACTTTGAGCCAAGAGATTATTTATAGACTTAATGCATGGAGTAATTACTTAGGAGTCTCAGATTCGAGTTCCAAGGCCAAAACTTCAAAGACGAAGATCCATATCTTCACTCTTAGCGACTTCCATTTATCAAAATAATAAATTAAGAAAGGCTCCGGATTCTACTTGATCGATAACATGGTTACGTTTCGAGGGAACTTTATTCAAGATGCATGGAGTGGCAAACTTTGTATTATTACCTCACGGAATAACTAATGTGCCCCTCATATGCTTTCAAGTGTAATCCTTATCGATTATCCGTTGCTGCTTCAACGGCTCCTGTCTGTAAAATATGAATTTCTAATTTCACAGCGAAAATTGCTTCGTATAACTTAGCCTTGCACCTGTGGGTCCCAATGTCGAACTTTCCGAAGCATTCTAAATCTATTTTACCGTCATAAAAGTTTTTGAACGAGTTCCAAATATACTCTTTCGTATTTCC
Organism: Antitype chi; assembly: GCA_947359405.1. Lineage (NCBI taxonomy): Eukaryota > Metazoa > Arthropoda > Insecta > Lepidoptera > Noctuidae > Antitype > Antitype chi. Next base: position 9,845,696 of record OX375826.1, read on the forward strand.
GATATTTATTGTCCTATTTTAAACTTTCATAACAGTAAATTTTCATATAATCACTGCCAGGAAAGTTATATCAGAAGTTGGCGAAGATAGGAAACTGTGTATGTTTTATGATGTTTCCTATTTTAAATTGTTGTTTATGTTCAACAACACCTATTCATTAGTTTCACAATTAATGCGGTTGTTATGTCAGACGTCAGTTTTGAAGTGTTTATGTTCCTTGATAAAACGAATAAGTAATTTTAATGGCTATCCTTAACTACTTCCTACGCAAAAAAGCGGATATGAAAAGCACCATCGTATCGTATTCCAAGACCACCCATCTAAGCCTTTTATTTCTCTCGTGTAAAGCTATAAATATAGTTTTATAAATATTTTCTTGGTTATCTTCTGAAACAGTACTCGTATAGCGAGCATTTCGCGCTTTAGATATTTTATAGTGGCAATATCTCTTGAGATAAGCTACCTTGCCTTCATATCTTCGATTTATTCATGTCCCCGCATAAATTTTTCTCGACGGAGATACTGAGATTGTAGAGATTTATTAAAATAGTGCTTTGAAATAAAAAGTACTTATAATTTAAGATTATTGCATTGCTAGCAAAATAAATGTATGTTGTCTACTGAATAGTAGGTATTTGCGAACATGTTAAATATTTTACTCACAAATTATAGCATATAGTTTCTGACTCGCTGACTCGATAATATATTCTGCACACTACATAATACATACCATGCAATACGTAAACACAATCTTGCCGTTGCAGGTATTGAGATAGTCTGCGTTCGCGGTTTCAGTAATCTGGATAGACCCAGCTTATCGCCTCGCACTGTCTATTGAGTCTGCTTTGAGTCTCAGATTAAAATATTATTATAGAACATCCTCCTTTACTGTGCGCTTCTGGTACCGCTTTAATTCTTTACGTGCGATAACTCTTGCTTGATTATCTTTTTTTCTGAGATGCAGCATTCCGTTGAATTTTCTTTTGTCTTCATCTTTCTCAAGTTTTTTTTCTTTGTGTTGTATGAAATGTTTACTTGTTGGGTTACATGCACCATCATATCATTACTTGCACTTGTAATGAAAATATTTTCGTTTATTTTTAGGCACTACTTATAATTATATGGGAAAATTACTACTGTTTGCTAAATGTACAGTTTTTGTGAAGGTTGTTATTGAAATAAATTATTACATTATTCTATGATGTAATAACGACCAAGTAAGAACAGGAAATCCGAGTTCTTAATAACCTGGCATTGCATTTTTATTTATACAATTACGTTGTAAAACAGTGAAAATATTGTGTCTAACCAGTGATCTCATTTTGTTACAGGTATTTTGGGACAGTCAAAAACCGGTAAGGGGGATGTGGTGACGAAAACTTAAACCGTGAAGCCTATTATCATAAAAGTCTCGTTGAATTTCAAACAGCCATTGAAATTCAAATAGTAGCCGAGCCCGGATGAAATCGTCACAGTTTTTCCGAATTGCCCGATATCTGGTTAACATTCTTTTAGAACAAGTAATAAAAGATCCCGAGACTTAAGCCGACCGTGCCCGAGAACTTTTAAGTCGTTTTTGAAAGAAAACTTTAGCAGTCGCGTAGCTCGTCATTTGTTACTAGATTTAGCTTTTATACTACAGATCTTATTTAAATCTCTCAATGGCTGCAATTTGCTTTGTAGGAGACGTGGTCGATTTCAATATTTCAAAGGCGTCCGGACGGATGACAGGCGTGTTGTTTTAAAAAAGTACATATTTAAAAATCCGCCGCTTTATGGTAAAGCGTTTCTTTCTGTTTGGCAACGTAACCGCTTTCATGTATGCTCTGTGAAAAAAAAAATCGCTATGCGCAGCGTTTTCTCATTCAGTGCCTCGACGCTCCGCACTGCATTTTTCATTCGCAACCTGAAATCGTGCTCGGCATATACATTATATTATCTAGCCGATGTTCCTGACCAAGGACACTATATATCTTAGGCCGTTAAGGGTTGCTCTTGAGTAGCTCTGGTACTTAGGTAATGGGGCAATCGTCTAGACGTAGAATATCGGATCATAGATCGAATATCGTCCTCATCATCTGCCTATGCCATTGCCTTTTCCCAACTGTTTTTGGGGTCGGCTTCCAGTCTAACCAGATACAGATGTATATCAATATTTTACGTGGTTTGACTACCTATCTGATCTCCACAAAGACGACCCGTAACGACTGTCTAAGAACCACAGATGACAGCCGGTACCAACAACGTACTTTCCGAGCGTCTTCGTATGTATAGATGGACACCCATCCACAGATCAACCGTGGCTCGTAATCTGATGGATCAACCCGTGCGGTTGTTATTATTGGTAATCCACAAAAGCCACAAAGCTTCAACATCAGCCTACAACAGTCCACTGCTGGTCATAGGCCTCTCCAATTACACACCATTCAGGTCGATTTTCGGCAATTCTCATCCAGCTGCTATCAGCCACCTGGCGAAGATCGTAGCTCCACCTAGCCTGAGGCCGTCCTACCTTACGTTTGCCGATTTGCCGTCTTCACTCAAGAACACGTGTACGTCAACGGTCATCGGTTCTACGGCTAATGTGGCCGGCCCATTGCCACTTCAGCATGCTAATTCTGTGAGCTATGTCGACAACTTTGGTTCTCTACCGGATCACCTCATTCCGGATTCTATCTCTCAGAGACACTCCGAGCATAGCTCGTTCCATAGCTCGCTGAACGACCTTGAATTTATGGACCAGCCATACCGTGAGTGTCCACGTTTCGGCTCCGTAAGTCATAACAGGCAGGACGCACTGATAGAAGACTAGTCTTTAGGCTCTGCGGAATACGCGACGAGAAGACTCGACGAAGCTTCCCAAACGCTGCCCAGCCCATCTGAATTCTTCTGTTAGCTACCTTTTCAAAGCCACAAAACCTCCCATGAATCTAATATATGACTTAAAACCACAACTTTGTATAAAATAATCATTTATAACCCCCAATACTGCAACACAACCGCTGTGACCGCATCGATTGATTCGTGTTTTTCCATACTCGAATATTTTGGTTCACTTTGCTCACTCGTCTGAACATCGGGTGTCGCGTCAAATGAAATGGGAAATGGCAATTCCCTAGATATTTCATAGCGTATCGCTTTTACTACCGGTTGATATACTATGCAATTTTCGTAAAATGTTGAGGGAACTGTGCTAACATAAAATCGTACTCAACAAGCCATAAACACTTCTAGTCATAAATTGTTTGAAATATAACTTTAGATCTGAATCAATTATGTATGTAAAATGATTCAATTAGTAAATGCTTACACGATAACAACCCTCAAACTGCACGTTTATGTAAAGTTTGTTATAATAAAGGCAGCAGATTAAATATATTGGCAAATAAATATCAAGGTCCCGCATTGTTTTGCCAAGCTTTTGTGTTATTTTCTGGCACTGCAGTGCCATTATACATTGTGCTAGAAACAGTTTCAAATAGCCTCGATATTAGCTACCCTCCAAAGCTTGCGTTAATGTCACAGGTCACCACCAGCATAACTGGGCCGTTAAAGTTGGCTTTACTAAAAGTCTAATGGCTTGACCTGAATTGTCGTGTAAATCCATGGCTTTGTAATTGCACTATCATTGGAGCCCATTTGCTTAATTTCGGAGTATAAGAGTTTCCCCTACTTTTGTAAACTTAATGAAGTTTCTTGAGGGTTTGACAACAACTGTTATGAGTTTATGAGTAGACGGTTGTGAGTGTACTGACCAACTGACCAGCTAAAAACAATTATGACAACTATTAACTCAGAATTTTAAATTACTTCCATAAATTTTAATTTTACACACATTTTGTTGCTAACTTTGTAAAAGAACTATTCGGCTAATCTACGCGGCTATCCCAGTTGCATTCTTACAGGAATAAACAAAAAGTGCAGCAATGCACTATTGTGCAAAATAAATAATACCCTCAAGGCACATGAAATTCGAAGTTATTATAAACTTTACTTCCGCGCCTATCGCGCTCATTTCTAGTTTAAAATTGAAATTTGAAAGCCCAAAGTTCGCTCGAGCTCGAAACTTGGAGTGCTCGATAACGTCGTCAATTAGTGCCTCGTGGCTCGTGGCTCGACGTCGAGCAGTCGAGCACTCGCTCGAACCCGCTAGTGCCTAAGTTTACTAGCTCGAAGGTAGGGTTGAGCTTCTTCATGATAAGTTTTGTATCTTGTGTTTCCACTTCACTTAGCTAATTAATTTTGTATAATTATTATGAAAACTTTTGCAACTTTAGGACTAAAATTTTTATGTTGATTATTATCTATGAGGACTGGCTTAGAATGTACCTGCCCATATCAAGGAAAAGCCCGAATTTAAAAGTAAAAAGCCGAAAATCAGAAAAACGTATTCTGTGTAAGTAGACCTATTCAAGGGTTACCAATTTTACAAATATTCATCGAGTACATAGATGTAGTTGCTTAATAAAAAATATAATTCCATTTAATGACTGCAGGGCCAGCCCTACTGATGCGCTTTACTTACAGATGAAATAATCTACGTGCTTAGTTGGTCGAAACACTAAATCTTAGTAATCGTGTGTGTAGTTGTAATGAGACGTTGCTGGGTTCCGTACGGGCAATTATTGTACAATCTTGCCTCAATTGCTCGGTTCCAGACGAGCAGTTTATTTCCTTGTAATGTTAGCTATTTGTTGCTCACATTAAAACTTCATGTGGCGTTCCTTTTTACTTTTAGTTAGATACTTGGAATGCTTTACAAAACATTTTATATTGGAATGAAAATTGATAGACAGTGATCATGTCAGAGAAAAATATCTTACGCTGACAAAAATAAATAAGCTTCTTAAGATAGTAAAATAAATTGAAGATTCTAATCATTGAATTCAGAAGACTCACAAGAAATTTATTCATAAATAATAAATAAACCATAAACTTACTCATGATATTTTTATTTTATGAAAAAAATATCAAAATAGTTTTCCAAGCGCACCTAACCTAAAAAAAAAACTTAATAAACATCGACACTGTTTGGGCGGGCGCGCGCCGCCCAGTAAGGTCAAAGACCCCGCTAATAACTTCCGGTTACCTGCAAACGCTAGTCGTTAGCCCAGACTTTAGGCTACGATGACAAAGGAGGCTTTTATGCAAGTAATGAAAAAGAAAGTCCGGATCAAAACAGTGCCAGTATGATGTTTAACATTGAAGAGCGAGGTTTACTTGCAGATTTTGTTTTGTTACTTGAACTGTTTTAAAGTTAAAACCATAAAGTCATCGGTAAGTTTAGTATTGGTTACGTGAACGACTTTCTTTTATTAATGTTGTGTAATATTCTGCTTAGTTTTCGCTTGAAAAAATATTGAGGAAACTTGTTATGCATTTCATTACTTAAATACTTTTTAAATAAAGATTGGTTGGCGCATTCCTGGATTTAAAAAATGCAGCAATTAAATAAATACGTTATTTTGAAAGACAGACGTCAATGCTAATTAGGTAAAATTAAAACCCATGGAAATTCTTGTACCCACTTTAAACGACGTGCAAAGTCAACAGTAATTATTTCCACGAACACTTCTATGTTACCAACCCAGCACAATCCTAATATCGTATTCACCAAAAGGCCACTAGACTAATCCACAAAGATATTCGAATACAAAAGCGTATTCGAAACAGTATTTAAGCCAGTAAGAGTGTTATCACACTGACGATTTACTAGCGTGTTTCCAGCGAGGCTATTAGTGTACCTGCAGGTGCGAAGCGAGCTATCTGCGACTACGCGACGAGTTCACCGCGTTTTAACAAAAAAAAAACACACTTTTGTCTCATTCTCTCTTGTACACTCGCGTCAATTGCTGTCGTTACGCACACGCAGCGAGCGCGTTGAATAATCGCCTCATTGGAAACACGCTCGTAAATCGCCAGTGTGATTAGGCCCTAACAGTCTCTAACCTGTCAATGGCTGACAGCTGAAACTTCACCTGTCATTGTTCATTGAAACTTGTTGGATTTGATCAAACATTGGCCGGTGACTACACAAAGCAAAGCTTTGTGCCGTTTCTCGAACGGGTAACTCGTTCCCTGGTGGAGAAAATTGACGTTTCGTTGACAGATTATTGGATTAAGGAAACCCTCGAGGGCAAAGAACGATAAGAATGGCAGAGACTTTGTGGGTTTGAAAGCTTTTGTAAATTGAAATATTAGCATAATAGTTGGGTAATAAAGTTGTAACATAAACTTTGCAACAAAACTAGCTAAAACTTTAACGATAACAATCAATGATAGATCGTCTAAGTTGCCTGTTTGTTATTGACATAGTTTGTCTCTGAAATTAGCTTTCTCCAATTTAAGCCTACTACCAAACAATAGAACATCAGAATTTAAGGTGTGAACTGGAGCGTTAGAAAATTTCGTTCTTCAATTGTTTACAGTACGAAACCAATTTATTATTGAGGAGATCAGAACACTGTACCCGCATAATGAATCGGGCGTTTGATTGAATCCATTGTCGTCCCAAGACTAAGTTCAATCCCACGACCTAGATCCAATCGCAATACGATTCCAATACTTGCGCATCGCCGGGAGCAATGCAATGCAGATTATTTACCCTGAGCCCACGCAATATTAGCTATTACACAGATGTTATTAGAGATTAGAATTGCATATTGTATTTACATTGGTGGCTGGTGGCGTACCTCGAAGGAGATGTTATTGAATGCAGTAATGACATCGTTTGGATTAATTTCGGAGTTTGGAAATTTGGATGAGTTACTGCAATATTGCAGTTGTTTTGTGCCAGTAATACAAATACGAGAGCGATGTTTATTTGTTATATTAATACCAGTTTTACCAAGAGGTATCAAACTACCCAGTAACTGGGTAGTGGAGGGCAGATAGGCAGTCTTTCCATGTGAAGTACTGGTGTTCAGCTGCATCCGGTTAGACTGGAAGGCGAGCCCAACATGATTGGGAAAATATGTGAATAGTGAGAACTTGTAATACCTGTAAAACGTAGAACTACATTTTAGGTTCCATTCAAATGTTTCGTTCAACATACATAAGAAAGCGATTCTAATATCATCATTAACATTTGAGCCAAACGACGTCCACTGCTGGACATAGGCCATTCGCCAAGCACCACCATTACGACCAGTTCTGTGCTTCTCGCATCTAGCGGATGTCTGCGGCCTTCACCAGGTCTTCGGTCCACTTTATGGGAGGCCTGCCAACGTTACGTCTCCCAGTACGCGGTCACCACTCCAGAACCTATCAGCCTCATTTTCCGTTTGTTTTGCGAGCAATGTGCCCCTCTTTCTAAGATTAAAATGCCCAATTAAGTACATTATTAACTTTGAACACTAACGACGATTAAATTGGAACAAAACCCGATAACAATGAAAAGAAAACTATGGGAAATTCGTTTGGAACGCAACAGCTAAGTATTTTACAAGCATAATTCCAAAACGTAAATGAACTTAGCGAATGGAAGCAATTTTCACACTTGCCGTGAATAATAAATTTGTTTCTCACGAAAACTGCGTCACGGTTAGTAAATCTGATTCTATATGCTCGATTATACTAATATTTACAGTTTCTAACATAATTTCTTTTACTGAAACAGAATGATTCAGTGTCTCGGAGTTTATGATAATTATTGAATTATGCAAGTTTGTTAGGATTGCTTTTCTGTACAAACAGAACTGTTAGCAAACAATGTATGTAGTTGCAACTTCTCTTTAATTCTCTTTGAAGTTAAGATCAGAGATCGGATATTCGGATGCATATTCACCTAAAGTTGAGATGTTGGGTAACATGGAATGCGCTTTTGCATCGAAAAAGTCTTAATTTAGGTAAGTAATTTGTTTATTTTTTGTTTTAACCCATACAAACCACCCCTCTTCCAGTACATTCACATATTTGTATTGGGTTAAACATTAATTTTAAATCAATACACATCTGAATAGTTATGCAATCCAAGAATCCCGGGGTTTTTAATAAATATTACAAATAATTTATAAAGCCGCTTCCATACTTTCATAGCTAAAAATTATCTTTAGGTAAATATGCATCCGAATAACCGATCTCTGGTTATGGATGCATGATGATTTTTGTAAAGGTGATTGAATAATCTCTAATTTCAAAGCCGGCTTTTTAAAAGAAATTACATCAATTGAATTGACTGCCTGGTTGGTCTAGTGGTCGCAAGCGCTACTGCTGAGCATGAGGTCCTGGGTTCGATTCCCAGGTTGGGCAAAGTGTTATTGGGTTTTCTTTCTGGAATTTCTCAGAAGCAGCCTGGAGGCAGTATGTGTGTCCGGTTGATGGAAATCTCGCCCATAGGACTTAAACAAAACTCGCGAAATGTGGGTGTACACCTCTGCCCGCCCAATCCTTCGGGAAAAAAGGCGTGATGTTGTGTTGAATTTCAAAGAAAAAACACGCTTTCTATTTCTACTCTACTGTAGAATAGAAATCGCATGTCTATATTTCTCGGTGAAAAACTGTCAACTGACAAAACGCTTGTCTACGGTTCTCGTCATAAGCCTGCTAGATCTTTAATTTTTTTCTGTAATATTTTATTCAAAAAGCGAGGTGTACGCGGCGCAGGAGTTAGATTGGATTTGAACAATGCACAGCAGATTGATAGCGAATCTATTTGCTAGGTCTGTTTGGAACACACCGCGGAATTTTATCAATTGATTGATTCAACAAAAAAAAAAAACTCAATTTCAACAGCTGCATCGCTCTATGTTTTTCGTGGTCGTCTGTCAATATTTGCGAGGCTTGCTAGGTTTATACAAATATGATATGGTTTTGAATGGGTACAGTAGCTTTAAACTTATTTCATTTCATTTGAATTTTCCACTGTTCTTTAAGTAAAGTTGTAAATCGTTCGCTGTCTAGTCATCATCATCATCATTTCAGCTAAAAGATGTCCACTGCTGGCCATAGGCCTCCCCCAAGCTCCGCCACTTGGACCGGTTCTGTGCTTCACGCATCCAGTATCTCAGATTAATTAGCAGATACGTCAACCAAACTCTAAATTATCACATTTCATTTCAAGTGTCCAATAAAGTCTTTATCCAAGATTTATGATAATTACAATGCAACATCGATATACATTTTGTTCATTTCCGACATTTAAATCACAAAAGCAACAACACAGAACTACCATAAACTAGAATTGAATCTAGAACACCAATTTTATAGATTTGGCAATGGTACTACCTACTTGCTTGTAACTTTAGCTCAACCACCATAGATTTCTGTAGATTTTATGTGACATAATCCACCTTTATTCTCTTACAGTGAACCTCAAATCGTTTTTAGTAACCGACTTCAAAAAACGAGGCGGTTCTCAATTCGTTTGTATTTTTTTAATGTTTGTTGCCTCAGAACTCTGCCATTTATAAACCGATTTGAATTTGTTTTCTATTTTGTAATGTTTTTTTTAAGAAGTCGTTGGTTTTATCGTAGCAATAAGGACGATTTTCGTACTAGATTTTTATTGTAGTCATAAACACATACGTTCTGTTAATTTATTGTTAATACGACTGCTAGGTAAATTAAAATCCTCGTTGCCGGAACGTGTGCAGTTGACAGAATACCAATTTGCGAACAAGGAAATATATTGCAGTTTAGTGTTTACTTACTGAAAATCAATACCAACATGATTTATTATTAACTGCATTGACCTAATAACAAGCCTTGATAATATTACCTTATTTACTTTAAAGTATTTTTTTGCCGTCTTATTTCTTCACCGTTAGTCTTTTGCCAGCGGTTTCAGCCGCGCGTAGGTCGGAAATTGTGTCATAGGAACGTCATACCGGGATAAAAAGTATCCTATGTGTTAATCTAGGTTATAAACTATCTGTGTGCCAAGTTTCACTCAAATTCGTTTAACCATTTTTGCGTGATTGAGTAACAAACATTCATCCATTCTCACAAACGATCACATTTATAATATTAGTAGGAAGTAGGATAGGATATTAGGATTTAAGTTTGAAGACTAAGGTCTTCAACCAGTGCGTCCTGCCCGTGATGACATACGGTGCTGAAACGTGGACACTGACAGTTGGGCTGGTCCACAAATTTAAAGTCGCTCAGCGCGCTATGGAGCGGGCTATGCTTGGGGTTTCTTTGAAGGATGAAATCAGAAACGAAGTTATCTGGAAAAGAACTGGAGTTACCGACATAGCTTGCAGAGTAAGTAGGTTGAAGTGGCAGTGGGCTGGCCATGTTTGTCGAAGGCCCACCAACCGGGCAAAAATTCAGACTCCGAGCAGCTACTGAAAACAACCAAAATAATCTTAGTCTATAAATACTGGTACCTACGTTAAGAAGTAGCAGTGACGTACAGCGTGGTTGCGTAGCGTGAAGGTGGAGCAGTCTTTAGAATATATTAAATTCCTTAGGTACTCGTAACTTATACGTGCTTAGCGAGCCGTGACGAATGAGCGGGTTTCTTACTTGTTACGTTTCAGTCTTACTTTTCCGATTTAACCCGAATATAACTCCTTGTTTCCCCAAAGGGAGAGACTTGTATCTATAATGCCTACATGTTGCCAGTTATGTTTAAGACCCTCAGTAAGCCTATTACCATCAAACGGACACAAACCTAGACTCTGGGCTGCTACTGGGAAATTCCAGATAGAAAACCCATACGAACTAACATTTCGCCAAATCGATGAGAATAGACGAACCCCTGGCAGAGATACCGTGGCCGCTGGCACACAGGCAACTGAGGGAACACGGGTGGGTTTTAGTCAGTAAAAGTCTGACACGCCCTCCTACTCCACCCAGAGCGGGAGAAGTTATTTGATGATTTCCCACCATCAAAAAAAGGCATATACATTGTTACTAATAATTTCTTTCTATCATCATTAACGGTTTTTAGTTTTTAATTGTCTTCCTATCAAATTAACTTAATTATACCTAGATGATTGCGAACGCTCCTTTTCGTTATTAAAATGGGAGTGTTATTGAGTAACCAATTATGTATTACAGACAGGAAGTTTCAATGAGCAACGAGCTCAGTCTGTGAATATTAATTTTGCAAGCAAACGTATTATTTTTGTAATCCATTGACACATATTGGATGCCAAATCCAACACGGTCAATATGGAAGAACTTTTTCAATAACTAGCAACTGGCAGTTTATTGTTTGCTTTTTAAAAAGAGAAACAATTTTTTTTTGTTTTTTTGAATAGTGAATAGGGTAGCAACCTCTTTAGCACATATAGTAGTTGTCTTTAGTACATAACATAACATCACGCCTGTATGGGGATACAGGGTTTTTTTTTTGATGGTGGGTCAGACTTTTACTGACAAAACCCACCCTTGTTCCTTCAGTTGCCTGTTTGCACGTGTACCAGGTAGAGCAGCAGGCAGGCAGGTGAAGGGCCACGGTATCTATTTCAATTAACCCGCACTCCTGGCAGGCATCGGCCCCACCAGTTGATGCTGACATTTCTTTGAGGCATCCCCCAGAGGGTTAGGAAGAGGTAGAACTTAAAGTACACCCACATATCACCAGTTATGTTTAAGGGGGAAGCGACAAGGTAGCGAGCAAAATGAATTAATTCGCGAATTACACCCATCAAATGACTTTTTCATGAAGTCCTTCATGGGATTAAATGAACTTGGTTGTTTTTAACCGAATTCATAAAGAAGGAGGTTATCAATTCGACATGTTAATATGTGTATATTAACTTACTTAATTAATATAAATTTTGGGCTAAAAATTGGGATGTCCCGCTAAAATCGGGACGTCTGGCAGCACTGCTTAGTATCCTCTTAAGTCCCATGTACATGGGACTAGGTACCTAATAGCGCGAGCCTGTAGCATCTCTATTTAATCATTGCACGTGGATTAAACAGCTGATTATGCTTTAGGCTGAAAACACACGCGATGGTTCTCTGAGTGTGCTTATTATTTAGTAATTATGCGGTGATGTTCCGTTTGCTGTATTTCCCCCGCATCCGCACCTTGGATGAGTTTTGCCGCATCATTTCTTGCACGCTTTCTCCTGCCGCACCCTGTTCCGTTTTAACACGCTAAGTAGCCAACCTTATACTGCATTCTCATACTAGAGAAGATAATGGGTATCGCTTTAGTTATTCTCCATAGTTCTGTAGGCACATTGTTATGGAAGCATTTTAAGAGACAGTCCCATGGATTCATCTCGGACGATTATTTAAACATTACTCTTTCACAAACAAAGTTTTTGGGCCATCAATGTGTGTCGTGTAACTGTATCTGTCGTGAACTACCTGTTAGTGTCTCGAGCCATGTTTTTTTTGTTTTGCTTTTTCGTGCGTTTATGCAAATTATACACCATTTATATGACGAGATACGTTAGCAGTTAGCACCAGTTGATAATGATTTTATTGTTGTGATTCAAACTTTTAAAATATATATCCGCAACCGCATACATTCGTCCTACTTTATAAAATTAAATGCCGGGCTCGAGAGAACGAAAACTAATTCCCGAAGTAGTTGCAGGAATTCTATTTCGATTCAAGAAAATTCGAATTTCGAACACGCTCTATTCCATTTACAAACTTTTTCATTCTCCATTCTGATTTTTTCAACGTCGCGTGGCTTGTTCCACTGATTTTGACTAACTTGCACTTTTTAATTTCTTTAAAAAGTTTAGCTTGGAATACTTGTCGATGTTCTTGTTTGTGTGTATGTAATACAGATTTTATTCGAGTACCTACTCATTACAGTAGGTCTAGAGCTTCGTAAGCTCATAATGGCATCCACGAGTAGCGCGGTGCATGCGAAATTAGCACTGCAGCATTTTTGTGCAGCACAATGATGCAATCCCAGAGCTCAGCATTCGCTTTGTAAGGGAAATACTCTCATTCACGATTGTGAACTTTTTGAATAAAGCCATATTCGCTGGTAGACATATGTTTGTGTACGTCCGTGGAAGTGGTTCATTACGTGACGTTCGCTTCAATGATATACATTCCACTAGACGTGTTTTTTTTTTTGCTTTTGAACATGACATCGACACGGTAAAGTTGTGTCGGTGTCAATAATTGGAGAGTGAAGGCCGAGCAGCAAACTGAGAGCTATATCGATCACAATAGCAGTAATCTATTATTCATATGTCACTAACGAGTAACGTTCCATTCTGCACGCACGAGAAGTTACACAATGCAAAAATAACAAGCGCATTCGAGGTACGCACTTGCGTCACTGCAGACGCTAATATTTAAGTACTTAGTATTAGTAGCATTTGAATTTAGAATGAAATTATATTATTTACCTATGTAGGTAAATATTTTGGACTAGCTGTCAAAAAAGCTATGAGGACAAAGAAAAAAGAAGATGTGAAAAAAAATGGCCAGCGATTAGCGAAACAAACTAAGGAATTTCCTGATTTTGTACTCTTTCAGTCGATTTTATTTGCCAGGATAATATATTTTCAATTTTCATCTGCTTAATTTTCCGGCAACCAATTCTCCCCAAAGCTATCAAAAGTCCCATTCACATATGAAATATGCATTAAAGACGATACAAAGTTTTGTCGATGGTATCAGAGCTTCACCTACTTACCTTGAGACAGAATGGGGCGTATTTCTTACACGTTGGAATTGAAAACAATAGCCAATCTTCTAGTAACGCGTTATTAGCCCGGTTTGTAAACAATGTTAATAATAGAGCAACGTAAAATATCTGTTACACACAAAGATAGCACACGCCATTCGTATTGTGAATTTCGAAACTACATAGCATAGGTACCTACTGATGAGAAAATTGTAATTGAAGAATGATTCCTTTATTATATTCTTAATATGAATTCTACATTAAGGGCCTGAAAATAAGTTCTAGAAAAACAAAAAGATTTAAATTCCCGCGACTTTTTGTTAAAGACAACAGTGCTGCCAACGAGCCATATTGCATCAACAAAGCTTAGATTAAGAAGAAAAAAACTGTCAAACAAACAGCCAGGCTCGTGCTGTCAAATGAATTTAAAAAAAATGGGGACCGAACTGATTAAAGATTGCAACGCTCATTTAACGCTCCGATAACCGCAATTACTCGCTGGGGATCTAGGAATAGCTCTTTTCGCTCTCATTCACGTTTTTAATACCTTTTTCGTCTTGAAATTTTAAAATCTGCTTTTCTGAATATTGTTGGTTAGTTCATTACCCTATTTTGTCTGTGGAACAACAGCGAGGCAGAAGTCGACAACCTTTTTTGTTTTTAAAAATGGAAGAAGAACGGTTTTGTGTTACCTTTCATGTTGCATCGCATAAGTTTGGATCGTTAATTTGTGTTACATTTCACTAATTTATACGGCTGGATAATCGATTCGCACGAATCTACTCGTACCCGTAACGGGCGGATCGACTCTTTTAAATAATATATTATTTTCTGTAGGCGATTCGAAAATACATAAGAGGCAATTGGCACGTTTTGAATTTTATCTAATAAAGTGATAAAAACATTAGTTCATTAGCTAGTAAGACTTATACATTTTTTTCTTAACTATATTGCATAAAATTTAAAACGTGCCAAAAGCCATGGTTATGTGTCACTTTTAGTGATGTACCGACTAGTCGGCCCATTTTTAAATTTCTCGTATCCTTAAAATTTTTAAAAACTGTGATTGAAATGGAATGGAAATCTTTACTGTTATTATTTTTTATTATAGAATCAGTTTTACAGTTTACTTTCTGTGCAATCTAGAATAGGATAGGAAGTTGGGACAGGAAGAAACGCCGGCTCGCACGTGAACAATGATAGAATAAAATGCAAAGTAAACAATAACACGTCCCGACAATTCCGCCTGATCGCCGGGCACCTACGTCCCGAAAGCGTAGTCACGAACATTACCGATGTCACCAGAACTCAACCAACAAGCAATGATCGGCTTGGCCGACTAGTCGGCCATTTTGCAGCCGACTAGTCGGCTAGTCGGCCAAAGTCGTAGTGGGCCCATCTCTACTCACTTTATCCTTTATTTTAGGCAACTAAGGCCCATAAAACACTACAATATGTATAAGTAGGTATAAAAACAATATAAAGCTTAGTCCTAAAGCTTATGATCACTTATTACTGTTAGAACGTATTGTTTTTAATGTTAGAGTAGGTGGCATACGACTACGGATTTGAGATGAGAATATAATTTTCTTATTACATATTTTTTAGAGCGCAATTTTTCAGTAGTTGGGTTTTTCATGCTATTTTCCTTTGCTTTTCAATGCATTGAAAATTGTAATTGAAATAGCGTTACTACGCAAATTATGTTTATGGATTTATGAAGAATTCTTACACAATATTATTTAGCAAATTCTCAGTGAGTCGTTAAATAATTTTATTACATAAAGTAGCGAAGCCAAATAACCAATAACCATAAACTGACGCTATCGGAACGTGTATCCGCACATAAGAGTATGTAATCAAACGTTCGATATAATAAATATGATAGTCACGAATGCTTTTCACGAAAATAGTAGGTAGGTGAAGTTTGCTGAATACCTAATAGAGGTCAAATTGGTCTGAACCACTTGCCGCTTTTCCAAATTTCTGAGAAAATCATTCGACGCTGGTAATGTGATGTAATGTAAAATAAATAGTAATGTCCGAATAAAATTATTGATTCATACATCGACTTTTTAGTCTTCCTTGTTCCATATGTTGAAAAAAAAATAACAGCGCAAAAACCTTTTTTCAAAAAGTTATGTGCTCAACGTTAACGGAAAACAAACAATTACAAGTCGCCTGTCTGTGCTTTAACACCAAAGCTTAAAATCTCGTGTAAACAAAACAATGCTGCTCTGACAAGTTCTCCTTTATCTTTTCATGAAATTCTGAATAGAATCTCTTTAAGGCTTCAAGACACTGCATTCTCTCAAACCATCGCAACCGCCATTCACTGTGAACGTAATGTTTAAATAATGTTTCCATTTGATATTGTAGGAACCGTGTGAGGCACCTTTATCTCGGAAACGAGTAAATGGCACAGCAATATCGTTAGTATCAGGCGCTGAACAATGGTACCAGTAGACATCCCCTCGCTATTTAATGAACACGAGATATCCCCGTTAAACTGTCTAGGTTGATAATGCCATCCATTCAAACTCTTTGGTTGTTCGAATGATGTTTTCGTTGACAGGCTGTACGACAAACATACCTTTGCCTTTCAAATAACATGTCAACGATCCATTTTCAAATTTTGCTTGTTACGCATAGTTGTCAAAGACCTCACAGTTCACAAGGGTTGCTTGTAATTCGAAAGGGTAGATTACTGTTATAAGCTTAACTAGCGTGCTTTTGTTTTTGTGTTTATTAATTAAGTAAATTCATTACAATCGCAGGTATCAGACGTATTTATAATTGTTATTTCAGTATTTTTAAAATAAAACAAATTATCTTATATTATTTACATACTATTGCAAAAGATAAACAGAATTATAACTTCAAAATACCGGAATTGGAATCAAGCGATATAAAACAATTTGCATATCATAATAAGTCTAAATCAAAAAGATAAAACAATGATTGGTTATAGTTATTTTGAAGTTGTTAACCTTCGATAATAATCATTTGCTGACGTCACAAGGATAGAACCACAATGCTATTGTGACGTATAATATCGCTTAGAATTGAAGTGAGTCTCGACAACAATGCTCGAGAATGCAGTTAAGCTTATCTGGTTATCATTGTTTGAAATGAGATAATGCTGTTCAGCTTTAGTGCTGACACGTGTTAACAGGTGAAACAGTTACATGATTATCTCATTAGCACGTCACTATTGTTTTGAAAATATTGAAATGTTCAATGAACTGCGCGTCATCACTATTTCTTTCCTTCTTTGTTTTCAATTCTTCAAAAGGTAGTAGATACCTATCAAGCATTCATACAGCCTAAACTTTATTTTATGAAGACGTGTTACCATAATTATAAAACCCACAAAAATCCAGCAATAAAATATTATCTCAGCATTTTCTTTATGAAAAAATTATCAAACCTCTTTTGTGAAATTAAAAAAATATTCCTGTCGAGTTTTGAATTCCACACGTTCTATTTTCTAACAGCTGTCAGTTTAGTGCGTGTTCTGTTTACAGGATTAAATAGGGGCAGATTTTCCATCACAGTTTAGTCAGCATTTCAATAAGCTGTGCAATAGGCTTGCTTCAATAGAATTTCCGCTTTTACCGTCATGTTGTGCCCCCGACAATGTAGTGTGAACGAGGACCACATCGAAGCAATTTACTTTCCAACGCAAACCAATCACGGGATATGGCGACACACTCAAATAGTGCTTCTACGCCACAACAAATACGCAGTTGACTTTTAAAAGGTAAACATGCTTTTTATTTTTCCTTCTTAAAGCTTTGTCTTAAAGTACCTAACTAATCTATCGATAGGCGTGGTTTATTAGACTTTTGTTATTGTGATAAAAAGTTTGTTTTTGTTTTTCAAAACTAATTAGGTATGACTAATAGCTGTTTGATAACTTTATTTCCCATAATGTTGTCTGTTTTGGGTCTCGTGGCTAAGTAATAACAGCGGCACGGGCCGATCAATCAGATTAAGCAACACTTTCCGGGGTTGGTCAATGGATGGGTGACCATCTTTATACATAACTAGTTGTGCCCGCGACTTTGTCTGCGCGGAATACTTATTTTTTATTTATCTATACATCTATACATCATACATACATACAGATAAATAAAATTGGAGTGTCTGTTTGTAATATTAAAATAATCGCTTTTTGCTGAATGCATATGGATGTATACGCGGTACCTATACGGTATGCCTACCAAAATATATGTTTTACAATTTTTGTCTGTCTGTCTGTTTGTTCCGGCTAATCTCTGAAACGGCTAGACCGATTTTGACGGGACTTTCACTGGCAGATAGCTGATGTAATAAGGAGTAACTTACGCTACTTTTATTGTAGAAATTTTATTAATTTTTATTAATAATAATCAATAAAAATAAATTACTATTCCGCGCGGACGAAGTCGCGGGCACAGCTAGTTATGTATAAAGATAGTCACCCATCCATTGACCAACCCCGGAAAGTATTGTAAGTACATCCATATGCATCTAATAAAAAGCGGTTATTTTAATATTACAAACAGACACTCCAATTTTATAGATATGTATACGGAGACGGAGACTTCTCTGCGTCTCGGAAAGTGTAAGTACTTTCCGAGATACAGAGGAGTCTCCGTAAAGCCGTCGGTCCCGGCTGTCATTCGTGGATCTTTGACAGTCGTTATGGGTCGTCAGAAGCCAGAAAATCTGACAATCAGTCTTATCAAGGGGTATCGTATTACCCAGTTACTGAGTTGTGGAGGTCAGTCAGATGGCCAGTCGCTTCATGTAAAACACTGGTATTTTGCATTCAGATAGACTAGTAGCTGACCCCAACATAGATAGTTGCGAAAAGCCTAGACAGTTTGGTTTTATTGTTTTTTAACATAAATAATCTGATTGAGTGGTCATAAATTATGATTATGACTATAATGATTTAATCACTTATGTAAGTGCTTAATAACCAAAATACACATAGAGCAACCATTAGGACGGACCAATTAAATTAACACAGTGACGTCACGGGTGACGTCATTCAACATTTCCATTTCGCGAATAGATAGTAATAAAGCGTAATATTTATGTGACGAGAACACAACTACATAAAGTTTTCCAATAACTAAATGGAGGCTGCATTTGCCAAATTAAATACTGTAATCCAATGTTTTCTCTATTTCCATTTAATATTGTAGCTATGTTAAAAGATGAATTTACTTTTAATCTAAACATACATAGGTACAATACAAATAGAATCGCACTGATCAATTGATCATGTTAAGCTACGTTTGCGGCGGTTGATCCTTAGATGGGTGACCATCTTTACATACCAAGTCCTATCCGTGCCTTGGAAAGCACGTTAAGCCATTGGTCCCGGCTGTCATTTGTAGATCTTTGACAGTCGTTACGAATCGTCAAAAGCCCGAAATTCAGACAACCAGTCTTACCTATGGGTATCGTATTACCTAGTAAATGGGCTGTGGAGGTCAGATAGGCAGTCTCTCCATGCCAAATACGGATTATTTCACGGCGTACTTAAATGATCATTTCATTTTATATAAGTACATTCAAATCAAATAATATTTACATCAATTTTATGTACATTATTTTTAGGTGTTTTTTTATTTTTGTTATTTTTTTTAAACATTCAAATCATCTGGTTTAATAATAGGTATTTACATTTATTTTATGTACATGGTTTTTTGTTGTTTTATTTTTTATTTTTGTTGTTTTTTTTACTGCTACTATCTCTTTTTGGCTTATTTACACGTTAAACATACTTTGGAAAACGGTTTGTACCCAGCCAGTCCTAAGCCTTGAAAGAGTGCGAAGGGAATGTCATTATATATTTTTTCATTCTTATCAAATTTATTATTTGCAACAAAATTGTCAGTGATTGAAAACGTTGACATAAATTGTCGCTAAACGTTACTGATTGAACATTCAAAACCTGTTAATAATTTAACAGCTTTTTTAATCTGTTGACCATTGATGAATAACATTTAAATTACAGTAACCAAAAAACCGTCAATGACCCACCTCTAACTCCGAATGACAACTGCGAGGTTTTTCTAAGTTTTTGACACCGTCTAAAGGCTTCTTTAAACAAATGCGACACGACTTTTGTAATATTCTCATAATATGTGTGTATATTTTTAAATTAGAATTTAATTTGTAATTTTATGATTTTCCTTCTACTGTTATTACACGCGTTGTCTACATCTCTGTTATCTTCTCTCCTATCGCAGGTGTGCTGGAAGAGATTTCTGTAGAAATAAGCATTACCTATGTACGTATTTTTCTGTTCCTTTATTCTTGTCTGTTTATATGTGTGTGCATAAATGGTTAAATAAATAAAACAATTTCCATGAAGTTATCATAATATAAATTGTTCTACGAGAGTGGTGTCGCGCCCGTTTGTGGGAGCCTTTACGTAATAAGGATGTAAATCCAAAACCATAGTAGACTCAGTAGCCGTTATACTGACCACTAGATGAATTATATTTTAAAGTAATTCAACGTGATATAAGGAAGTAATAACTATCTAAGTAAAAAGCATGAATGTTTAATGTTACTACATAATGGGTAACGGTGAATGCGATTTTACTAACATAACTGTTACGTTTTGCTCAACTGTATTATAATTCGGTAAGTACTTACTATGTGCAATGTTTCGTTTCGGTGTTTTGGTATAAAATCGCATATTAATGCCCGTTTTCACAAAAAATAGGCGACACCATACACTAATGCCTAAATAAAAGCGCGCTGTGGGATTTTCAACTTCAGGCGTTAAGCCAAGGGTTCAAAATCCAAGAGCGAGTTTTAAGCTTTCGCTTAGTGTTAGTAAAAAAAGGAATAGCATCTAATGGATTTATAGAAAAATATTTCTTGAGTCTAGGTATTTCATAGATTTCTACTGAGTCTTTGCTCGCGTGAAAAAATATCAATTTTTCACGCTGAAAATAATCTTTGACTTGACGTTTACGAGGTTCTGACCTCAAACTCACAGCATTTATTTTAAATAAACCAATTACAGGCAATTTTGGATTGTCAAGGGGTCGGCCAGTCAGAATAATCATGAAGCTGGTTGCCATTCCAAAGCGTAGTAGGTACGTATGGAGAAGAACGGGCAAGAAACTCTGCGGAGTGTCCGTGGAGTTTCTTGCTCGTTCTTCTTCTCGTTTTAAATAAAACACTCCAGGAGTGCCGACATAAGTGATAACTTGAACAATTACGTGTGTATTTTTTGAATCGCCAATACAGGATTTCACATTATTCATAATCGTAATTATGGTCATATCTTCTAAACGGGTTATCCGATTTTCATAATTCCAATTGGAATATTAGTTCTGGGCCTAAACCTATCTTTTGAGGCTTAAATTATTGAAATACCTCTACTATAAAACAGATGTCGGTAACGGTATCGCGAGTTCATTTGTTTTTTCTCATCTCAAAAAATGCCCAACGCGCCTAAAGAAGTTTTCACTTCAAAAATTGGTTACTTGGTGCTACTTTTCTGGTCTGTTTTATAAAACCTCACTCGGACATCATGACGACAGCCGCCCGCGACTTCGCTCGTATGGAACTTAAATTACCAGATATTTCCCTTAGGGGTTAATTCTTAATGAGCATCCACCAGCCACGAGAAGCACATGTTCCGAATTCGAATTTGTGTAGTCTTTAATAAATAGGTCACGAGATTTTGTGACTGATTAGTAGGTTATTTCTTTTCCCAGTTCTTTAGATCGAACGAGAGTATTAAACTTGTAATGGTCCACATTACAATTTTAATACCTATATCACAGTAGTTTACACTAAAAGAGTACTCACGTCTAATTTTAATTTCTTTTTCGCACTGATTGCCTAGTACTTAAATTAATCAGATTACGTACAGAGAATTTTTATCAAGGATATTTATTTTCTTTGAAGTAGAAAAATAATCCTTGTGATACTAAAGTGACTTTGTTGGCGCCCTAATTAGATACTTATAAAGCAATGTTATAAGGAAAATAGATATTAGAGGCTTAGATATTTTGCCTATAATAGAAAAAAGAAAATATTTGTTGCCAGAGCCGCTCCTAAAACCTATTTACACAACAATTTTTCTTTATGGTTTCATTCCTTTTGCGGACGACATTCTTATATCGTCATAGAAATAGCGTTTCTAAACACATTTCATGCCAATAGTTTTTGTACCGAAGTGAAACTTGACGGGATAGGTACTAAAATAAAAATGATATATTGTTATATTAAAATAAAAGAAAACTGCAATGAAAGTATTATTTGAAATATTGATTTAATTAGAAACATATAATTATAATAGAATAATTTATTTGCAATTTAATGGAGAGATTTGGAAGAGACCTACACTCAGCATTGGGTGGCCAAGGGTTGAAGAAGAGAGAGAGAGAGAGAGAGAGAGAGAGAGAGAGAATTTATTTGTTAAACATAATGTTTTTCCAATATTGGCATACTAATGAAAAACAACAATTAAATGAGAACTATTCAATTACAAAATTACAATACATGTAACTAGAATAAAATAAATTATATACCTAGGCATTCCTAAAGAATAAAGTGTCAAACGATACATCTCACTGTAGAGGGGTTGCGTAAAGCGTATGCTATGCAAGACAGTCGGTACAAAACTTGTAATGCAACGCAAAACTAAAGAAAAATGAAGACCGTTATTTTAAAAATAAACCAATATGTAGAACCGATTTCTAAATATACTTTACCGAAATGTTACGAGCGATCTAAACCTGTGGATGCAGTCCGCCCGGGTTAGATGGACGGATTTAGCGCGAAGCATTTCGGTATCAGAAGATTATCTTTGTTGTTCCACGCTACACAAATAAATATCCGAGAAATACTTATAGGCATTTTATGTACGGATTGCCAACACAAGCAAAATAAACTACGCTTTTCTAAAGCCAGAAGCGTATGCACAATATTTAAATCAGCTTATCTTTTTGTACGCCACTCATCTTTCAACACGGACGCTATTCACTCGCTAGTGAATTAGCACCATCCCAGCATAATTTTACTTCAAAATGTTATACACCCCTGTACTTACACATTTCACGGAACGCGTAAACCTAAATATACAGCACTAAATATGTATAGTTGGTAAGACCAAGTTTCTTTTACTGACGTAATTAGTTTTTTTTGTCCCCACTTCGCGCAATGAATATTTTTTCAAGCGGCCGGGCAAACCGCACTTCGGTTGCCTTATTTCTTATGAGTTTTCTGTAACACTGGTGTTAATGATAACATAATTAAAAGGACATTTACCCCGACACGGAATAATTACGAGAAAACGATGTTCAAATGTGTTTCAGGTGTGAAAACATTTCGGTTGTTTTATGAAGCTTCCTGAGGTAATGGATTCACATACCCGAGTGAATACTGTGTTTTACGGTTATTCCGCAGAATTTTGACTGTAATTAGAACGAATAAATGTTTCTTGGAACATCCACTTAATGAAATTATGGTATACAGACAGATGTTTGTGCTGTTACAGTATGACATACCTAACATTTTTGAGACTGAAAATACCCATTAACACAAACTGTCATCAATTATACTGTATTTAATAAGAATAAAAACAAAATAACTTACTAACTAAACAAATAAATGCAAAAACAAAAGGACACTTAGACCTAACATTTTATGCACGGAATTCTTAGGGTAATGTAGAGCAGGAATATAAATTAAATTGTTTCCTACACCATAAAATTATTCCATAGAAACAATGTACAACATTCATCAGCCTAGGCTTTCCCCAGCTATGTTGGGGTCAGCTTCCAGTCTAGCCGAATGCAGCTGAATACCAGTATTTTACATGGAGCGCCTGCCTATATGACCTTCACAACCCAGTTACTGGGTAATACGATACGACACGACTGGTGGTCAGACTTTCGGGATTCTGACGACCCGTAACGACTGTCAAAGATCCACGAATGACAGCCGGGACCAACGGCTGAACATGCTTTCCGAGGCACCCATCACCAAAAATGGCCACCCATCTACGGACCAACCGCGGCAAGCGTAGCTTAACCTGAACGATCTAACTGTGCAGTTGTTATTACTTATCCATATAGAAAAAATATGATATCTACTCACGCGTTACATAATGTAGGTATCTAAAGATAATGCTTTTCTTTACGGAATCACCCCAAATTCTAACTTTAACACGTTAATGTTGTGCTACCAAATAATCTTCCGCCGCGGTACTGTTTGTCTCCTGGTTTAAATGAACCGCAAGAGAGAATTATTCGTGTCATTTGTTCAGTATTAGACGCTGTAATTAAGTGTGGTGGCGCCTAATGATCCTATAATAGGAGAGAGCAAGCAACATAGTTGTGTTGTTGCATTCGATTAAAGACTTCAAAGACGTTTTTAATAACTCGAGCGAAAAGGTATCTTCGATTAGTAATCTTTGACAGCTTCTATCATTAGTTTATCACAAATTCCGATTTTACTTTTTAAATCGATGATTGACGAATATGTTTTCACTTTTATTTTCGACTTTGTGAAAGAATATATGTACAGTCGTATAATTATTACGTAAAGATCTCAATGACATAAAAGTATAAAGAATTTTACGCCAGCCAAGTTACAAAGAAACCTAACAAATGCGGATATCTGATACACAAAATCCGCACTATTACAGTACATGTCTACACCAATAGGTAATTATTCCATTTTTTACCTGATTTCATTAGTTTTCTTTCCGTTCCACATTGACTGACATTGTATTGTAAGGATTAGCATAAAAAAACGGTTACAATTGCAATTAACCGTCAATCGAAATTGGATACTATTTACGTTAGCTTAAATTTATTGATAGTTTTAATAAATAGTATCTAATAAGCTAGGTAAATCCATCAATTTCATATAAATTCTACTTTACGAAATGATTTAGGCCAAATAACCATTGTATGTTTACATTGTAAATATGTTTATTTGTACAGATAAATGTAAAAGTTCATTCATGCGGCACAGCATGAAAACTAAAATAAATAGGTACCAACTATTTGTAGAGCTCTGTTTATAGGTCGCCTAGAATATTGAAATAGACTGAAATATCATGTTTCTGTTTTCGAATAAATATGAATGAATAATAAAATATGCTGCTGGTATGTACAGTTTTCGGTATTTCTGTAGTTTCTGTAACTGCCATTTAACATAGCTTTGAACATTATAAAGTCTTTCCAAAAACATAAAATGTCGAAGGTATCAGAATGCATTGGAAGTTCAGTGGAGTCCGATCGACACGTAACCGACTGAATTTTTCATCGATTTCCACTACATTCCCGGGTTTAGAAACTTGTTTTTCGCACGGAAATTGTTTATACTTTTAGATTTATGGTGTTAGAATAGTTGAGATATTTGATTCTCGCGGTTGCGTGCGTGAGAAACATGGCGGCGGTGACGTCAGATTAATTTGATCAAAGTGGAAATGGCCCGAGCATTTTCCACGCTACTTGTTTCAAGTTGCTGTCAACGGCTCAGCTAATGCTTCCGTCGGCTTCCAATTTTAAACTTTTGATGGTGTTTACGGGCGCGGCACAATTTATGCCCCCGTCAATATTACAGAATCAATTTGAAAACTACGTGAACGAGTGCGATTCGGTTCAATGAAGACACCTGTTTCTTTTATTTACTAACCGCTCTGGAAACTGTTTTGATTGTCACGTTTTGATCTTATCAATTTGTGGTTTCACAAATTGTAGGTCTCGCTGGGATCTCACTGCGTTCCCAAATATTTGAAAGGGGTCTACCACGAAACAAATAATGCGGATCGTAACAGTTAGCGTGAAAAGCTACAATGACGGGATCCCACGGTGTGAGTTCATTGGACGATGCGTTCGTCACGCTTACTTGCGTACCGTCAAGATTAGAATTATAGCTGCCTTTACTACTTCATCTAAACAGTGAACAAAAATCACGATTCTAAACCCATTTACTGTTTTACATTACGTGTTCAACAAACTGGTCAATTAAATTCCTTTGAACTGCATACGGGTGGTAAATGGTTCGTTTGATTACCAGAGTTCGTTGAAAATGTGATTGTAGTCGATAGAAATTAATGCTCGCAAATAGAAATTACATACGAAATCATTTGCGAGCAAATGAGCTGTCTAATGTGTTTTTAGTTTGTTAGGTAATTGATTTATCTAGTAGTGCTTATAAAAGTGAGGAAATACTCCGGGCTGCTACTGACAAATTCGTGATGGAAATTGATAATGTGAATGATCTTTGAACTTGAGACATTAATCGTTGATTTTTTTACAGGTTGGGCGGCCAGAGAAATGTCGCTCGGTATCAGCTGGTGGCGCTGGAACTGCCACCCTCGCCGACCGGCACTCCTACGCCGAGGGCCGAGTCCCGGCGCCCCATGGGCCTCCGCCCTCCCCTGGCGCGGCGGCTGCGCAGCGGAAAGTTGCTGCTGCATGCCTCGCAAGCCGGCGCCTTTTGGAGGATACTCTTGCTAAAAATGGTAAGTTTTTTGACATTTCACTGTCGTTAGTCGTCTACCTAAATACCTACTCGTCTTTTCCTAAACCATTTAAGTTTGTACACAGAACATACAACATAGTATACGTACAAATGGTATAATCACCTGCGCAAGTTACATGCAGTGTGCTAAATTGACGCATAACTAAGTGCGCAAGTATATAGGTAACCCGCGCATGTAACCTGCAACTTCACTTGCTCAATTAACTTCTACCATGATTGTGCATGTCCATACAAGGCTTTAAGGAAGACGAACCCCGTATAGTATCATTTCATCGGGGTATACAAATGGATTCAGGATTCCCCTTCTCTAAGAATTTGCAACAAAATATTCCCTAGACGCCAAGAACCTTACGATTACTTCTTTGAATGACTAGATTAGCTCAATATGACGATCCCGATCCGACATGGCAAAAAGTTAAATATTTATTTATTACACTCCCAAATTATTACAGGGGACTTAAATATAAATGGCGAAATGTACTATAAGTACATCTCTGCCCAACCATTAGGGGAAACAAGGCGTGATGTTATACAACGAGTAACATAATTAACGCAAGACCTCATACACCCCAATTAGAGTATTGAGTTAAAAGCATAATACAATGACCAAAACTATTTTTTTAAAGCTAACTGATAAGTATTATTAAGAAAAACGTGTCGACCCAAGCATTACTTTATACATTTAAAATTGAGTCTTATTTTTTCTGGAATAAGATTGAATTTTCTTTGGCTCAAACAGTGGTATGAATGGCAAAATACATAATAAAAAAAAACAGTCAATTAGGAACAAACTACTTTCAGGACTTGCGTCTATTCTGTTATACCTTGTATAGTTTTCTGTCGTCGACAGAGGCCGTCACGCCAGCACCGCCTATCATAAACTTGCTGGCACCTTGTTCATTATAAATCTTCTTTCAAATTATGTCACACAGTAGACGGTTTCTTGCTCTAATGCCGACACTTATAGCCACTTCCTGGCTCGCCAGTTATTTATAGAGAACTCTTGCTAAATATGGCTATGCAGAGCTTTTGGTCATTTTTGGGTGGAATTTTTACACTTGCCAGTCGCTTCTCCTCACTCAAAACACGACGGATGTTATGTTGGGTTCTTTTAATGCTGAACTAATTTATCTTTTGTAGAGGAATATTATTTTGAGCTTGATTTAATACCTACAAATTTTGCACTTCGTTAGTACGTACAACAGCTAATTATTATGCCATTTCACATCAAAGTAGACATTATTAATAGCCTTCAATTTAGGAATCGCTCTTCCGATTACATATAAACAAAGCAAGAGGTCTTACCTTCTAATGGTCTAAAGGTCTGGCCTTTAAATTGGCTGATCATCTGAACACTGACCATTGAAGTGTCTTAACCATAGTGATTTGCTCTCAAACAACTGTTTGAGAGCAAATCACTATGGTTAAGACACTTCAATGGTAACTACTAACACTCAGTAACTACTGGCCGATTTAACTAAATGCCACAACGTACTAGAACGTTAGATTTACTTGATCTGATAGAAGGATTTTCCCACGCACTTGGGCTTGTAAGCTTTAGATGTTTTCTTTTAAAAGAGTCAAAATAAAGAAATTAGCAACGCATACCAGAAAGTAGGAGTAGAAACTAAATATTCTCACAGGGCCTGTTCTAACTTAAATAATAAAAATAAAATAACTTCGTTAGTAATGAAAAAAACTGTTATCCTTAAATAGTTACACTTACTTCTCTAGTACTTACTACAAGCTAAGCTTGCAAGTGCTAAGTTAACTTGAAACAACTCTAAAATAACATTGTAATTAAGGGAATTAGCGCATCTCTTTCATTTATCTGAGTTCTTGAGGATTATTAAAATTCTCTCAAGAAAATAGTGTTCATAAAAGGTCTGTTGACTCGGTCACAACACAATTAACTACTCGTCTTGAGGTCTTCTGTGTAAAATTGCTCAACAAAAAAAAACTGTTAATTCCAGGAATTTCGTTTTGCTGAAACACCGTGTTGGACGTTTTGAGTTACAAAGATTTAAAATTGTAATGAAGAAGGTACGTCAAAAGTTTAAATTAGTTGTTGCTCTTATCAGCCGGTGGTACAAACGTCAAAGAAAGTTGATTCAAAGCACTAGTTTGTGATACAACAAAGTTGTAGGAAGCGGTTACATTCACGAATACAAATAAGTTTTTGAAAGTAAACAGCACAGATGCATTAATTTGTATGCAGTTACGATGTTTTACCCTGACTTTAGTGGTTGGTGAAAATGTATATTTTGATGTAGAAATTGCTAGACTCAGTCGGTTACATATATTTGACGACTATTCCGTAAAATACAAAATTAAACAAAGTCACGGTATACGTAAGTAACAACTTCACAGATACGCAATTATTAAGTGATTCCGCGAAACATCGTTATAATTATTATCGATCGATGTTGCGTTTCATTACCAAAAGATTTCCAAAAGCCATAGAATACAAGACTATTTACAATGTAACCTTTTGTAATACAGAATAACTTTCGTCATTGTTACAAACCGTTTGGAGAAAGTGAAGGAAATGTTGAGAACAGAGGTGTGAAAGTAAAGTATTCTGCTTAAGATTAACTGCTTGATTATTTAAAGGCAAGACGTGCTAAAGCTTATGTCGACTCGTTACAGGATTAAGTGTTACACGTTTTGTTTCAAAAGAGTTTATTCTGTCGAAATTCTGCGTTTTTACAATGTTCCAGTGTCTGTTCTAATTTGGGAGATTTTTACTTTACGGACATCGGAAACCATTTATCTCTCCCAGTTTTGTATAGAAAATATTTGTCAATTAATGAATTCCGATAATGGAGTGCCAACAAAAAGCTTTTGAGATATTTTTGTCGAACACGTTTTAGTAAAAGTCTTTTGTTTTTCGACACTGACTAAGGTAAGCCTTAATTTCGTTGAATTTAAAAATAGTTTCCTAGCGCTAGTTAGCTGATTGAAACATTAATTAAATTAAATGGCGCAGTGTGCTGCACGGGCTATATCTTGGGAAATCAGGCCAATTGCGGTTTCGCCTCTCGACTCAAAATCGGCTTCAGTGACGACTGTAATTTCCGCTGATAAATGTAATGTGACTTGGTATTCTATTACAGTCTGGGATACGTTTTTAGAGAGAATTTTGTTTTCGTATGGTATTTTATTTAAATTAATTTACATTACAAGGTAGGTACTTATGCTAATTAACCAACAGATAAAATAAAAACTCCATCTATTTGCAGTGTTTATTTCATGTCCTTTTAAAAAAACTTTTCCTTGCATCATTTCGTGCCGTAAGAACTGAAGGTTTTCGCATACAAATCACAGTAATAGGAACGTCCTTTGAAAGAGGACAGTGGGAACAATGACGCCCCGCAGGACTATATTGAGAGTCATGTTAAAAAAAAAACTGTGCTGGACAAAAGGCGGTCTAGACCAGAATGGCTTGTTTGAAATTAGATGCGGTCCTTACGACTGGAGGGGAATCCACCCTTTCTTGTTTGAGAGGCAGCTAATCATTGATATTGACTCTTTATATAGCCGAGGCTTCGTTCAATCTATTGTGATTTCTGCGTTAGTTAACGCTATGTCGTTGTTTCAATTAGGCGAGATGTGTAGATACCCAATTTTTTTTTTACTGTAGTAGATTTTTGCTGTAGGGGTAGTACCTACACGGTCATTTATATTTGTATGTTACAAAAACAAATAAATGTTTTGTAAATAAGCTTTACTTTACGGGTTATACCCATAAGGAAAAAAAAATATGAGAAGGATGAAAGGGCCTAAATTAAATAACTTCTTAAAACATTTTTAATTTGACGGCTGTAAACACGAATGAAATACATTCAACGGACAACGGACGTGATGACTAACGAATGCTGGTTTCGTATCGAGCAAAAAATATGAAAACATCCTCAATTCCTCACTTAAATGGCCCACGAACAATGTAAGACTTTGTGGTAAAAAAATATGAATTAGCCGTTGAGGTACTTAATTATAAAATTTGTTACACTAAAATACTTTGCATTCAGTGACAGTTGTAACCTTGGAAGCAATATTAGGATCTTGAAGGCCTCTTAAAGTTTTCATAGCGTTTGAGATCGTAATCTAAAAAAATAATTGGCGTGGTCGTGACTTCCTTAACAAACGAAGAAATATTTCAGATAAAAGCCTACATGCGACTCCACAAGTCAAAAGTTGCAAAAAAAAAATAAGGCGTTCGGTTTACTTAACATTTACCCGAATCGTTACAACAAGCCTTCTTTCTCATGTTTATTCCATCAAATTAACCCATCTTTGTGTCTTACCAGGAACTCCACCTACGATAGTTTTACCACCAGTCGGCTACTGGGTGGATGGAATGGAGGATACACCCCTCGAAGGAGAAGATGGCGAACCTCGAGCGCAACCAGGCACCCCTCGACAAGCCACGAGGCGGCATAACATCGACACCGACGACACCGCCAAGTACTACAGGCGATTCTTCCTTGGCAAGGTAATTGAAACCTTATCTTATGTCCCTAAAGAACTTTTCACTTCACGCCAACACCAAGAAAAGGCGATCTCCTTAAGTGCTGTTGTAGAAAATAGCGTATTATTAAGTTAAGGAAGCTCTGGTCCACTTACATCTTCAATTTCTACAAGGTAAAAGCTTTTGCTAGAAGCGTTTACATTTTTAGCACAGAACTCGTATGGCAAGATTATTTAAAAACATCACGATTCAATTGTA
This sequence comes from Antitype chi, assembly GCA_947359405.1. NCBI lineage: Eukaryota > Metazoa > Arthropoda > Insecta > Lepidoptera > Noctuidae > Antitype > Antitype chi. Next base: position 9,876,514 of record OX375826.1, read on the forward strand.
AAATTATAAAAGACTTGGAATAAGCTTTGAATTTATATGACAACACGAAGTAAAGAGCATCGGATATCATTGAGTTGAAACGAATGCTCACATCAACCTCTGGGATCTTCGTGCACAAAGTCACGTTCCAAAGGTTACGGCATGACGAGAAGCTGCAATACAACGTAAAAAATACACAAAAATCAAATCACGATTTAATTGCGTTCGTGACCAGAGCATACTTTCTTCTAGTGGTTCGTATGGACGAAAATAAAAGTGGCATTACAAAACGTGTATTCAGACCATCTGACATTTGCGCGCCACGCTGTCTGCGGCCAGGGAAATAAAACCAACGAGTGTTGCCAACTGGTGTGACGTGCCAATTGGACGAACACTATACATACTTTGGCTGAACCATTTATTAAAATAGAACCGAACTCATCGGTATTCGACACAATCCCTGTCTAAAACTGGACCAAATTAGGATCGGAAGCAATTTTGAGCTTGTAATCACGACTTCTTGACGTTAAGATCCCCCAAAAAGATAACAAGTTTTCGCAACTACTACAATTTCGACATCGCGAACTTTGTTGTAATTCCCGGGACGTGTATAAGGACCCTGTGTAACACGATTCGGGTGCACTTAAGTTAAAAATAGTATGTTAAAAACATCGCTTCGCTTCCACTTGATCACGTTTCCCTTGACATTGTATTGTAAATGAAATATTGCTGTTGTCACATCAATGTCGATGTCCTTTTACGCCTTGACATTTCTCGAAAGGTCGTTGTGCGGACAGGAACAACATATTAATTATAATTTCTCTCTCAGTAATTACTTGAAGAGTACGAGGAAATAACGCGGAATTATTCAAGTGTAAAACGTTTGTTACTATCAAGTTATTAGTACCTTTTTGTCAGTTTTCTAAGAGTTTTTGCTCATTTAATTCTGATTAAGTTCTTGTTGTTGTGATCGGATTACAAAGAAAAAAAGCTATAGAGCTCATTTTCCAAGTTACCCTTCATGAGTTTAGCGAATTCCTCCATTGTTTAAATAGTTTTATTTCACACGACTGTAATCATAATCATTCTCATTCTGTATTAATGTTATCAAAGGCTTTACATCGTGCCGAGCATATACGATCTATATTTCACAGCTCGACTGTACAATGTCAGCTAAGACTGCGGACATGTTGTGATGCTTGTGCCCTTTCGATCGCAAGTGGTATTGTTTTCTGACTAAGTGTGTCATGTCATGCACGTTACTATTAAAACAACCGTAACTAATTCCTTACGTATCACGCAAATGTTTATGCTCATTACATGCAGGTTCATTAAAATCAAAATTTTATTTTCATACTGAAAAAGCTAGGACACACATTCCCGTTTTAGAAATGAAGCAAAAGCTCGAGTATAACAAATTAATTCGTTTTAGCTTTAGCTACCCTTTTACTGGAATCTAGATAAGATTCCAAGTATTTATACATTTTCTTATGTTTTACCCTTGATTCACTACATTTTTGTTGTTCATTTCTGATAATTCGCACCAAAATTGGTCTCTATAATTCTAATAATTCTAAATAATTTTGCTTGCGGCTAATTTCGCATTAGGTCTCTATAATTCTAAAGATGCGATATTAAACTAAGAATTGCACCTAACTCGCTAGCATCACCCGCTCTTCTTCACTCTCTACCCGCATTCTAAACCATAACGCGTACCACATCGGTACAGTTACTGCCACGTGTGAACTTTCCCATACCCACGCCCATAGGCTCACTTTTTATACAGTTTTTTTGTAACGTTTCGAATCTTCATTAATTGCTATCTTTCGAACATGCGACACTTTTCGTTTTATACTCTTTTGATCAATAAAATAATGGGCTTTGTGTCTTTTATTACCTCCTCTTTTGTAGTTCTCCCATAGATACGTTGCCTTCATTGTCAAGTTTTTTTTGCAAAAAAATGTCCCCAGCTTTCGTTTCTATTTCTGTATTTTTCCCACATTTGATAATCGTAATCGGCATCACTATGTATTTTTTCGACTCTTCATTGGCCTTGGAGAGATCAAACATATCTTATAATACATGCCACGATAAGTGTAATTAACATTTGATTGAGCAGAACATACAAAGAACAAATTGCAACATCTTAGTAATACCATTGTACTTACCCAATACATGAATAAGACGATGACATTAGTAAACAGCATGGGAAATAAATACATGCAACAGAACCAAGGTAGTTGATATGTGGCGACATTTCGTCGATACTTTCTGCAAGTAAAATCATGCAAAAACAAAGCCGCAAAAGCCTTATCGACCATGATGTCGAAGGAATATTGGCTGCCTCTAAAGTATGTTCATACATAAATGTAAGATACATTAAAGTGTAAATCGTGTAAGTGCATAATGTTAGTAGGGAAAGTTGGTGACCACAGCCGATATGGGTATAGGCGACACTTTGTCTACTCATGGAGTTACATGACTAACAGCACCTACACTAGGTGCCACGTAATTTTATAAAGAATGTAAACAATAAAGATTGCGGAACTTTTTGGCGTATTTTTATTCTGTTTCGAAACTTTTAGCATAAAATGATGCAGTTACTCTTCAACATTTTGCAAAATATCTTTTAGTGAACTGAGTTTTATGTTTAGGTACTGGATTATAACTAGATAGTTTAACGCAGACACGAAGCATTTTGAAATTGCTAAATATATTAGACGTAGTACCTAAATTTTATGATTCAATGCGAGGACCTACATAAAACAAAAATAGTTCTTCTAATAAAATATAAGACGTGCTTTTTCTTTTACCAACTGGTGAAGCATGTAACTTTCTAGACTACAATGAAGTTTATACGAGCTAAGTGGAAACGCTTGTCCTTTCAATAAAAAAGTTTTTCATTCATCTGTAAGAACTGGTGCAGCCATGGTATATGCGTGAGAGAAAATATGCTGCAAATGACAGTAAAAAACTGTGTCCACCAATTAACAACAAATGCATCGCCAACCACCGATTAAGGGTCCAACCACACTCATTACATAAAAAAAAACCCGCGAACGATAGTGGGAAAAGGCGTCTGGGCTCACCAACGCGGAACGGTTTGGCTTCACGCCCAGTGAGCCAAGTTCTCAGCTACATGTAGATTGTGCCGATTACGGCATTGTAGAGCAATTTAAGTTTCAACCCGCGTGTGTACCCGGCCTTATCTTGCGTACAAATCTTAACAGACGCCTCGTTACAGGAATTTTCAAAATATTCGTTTGACTTATCTTTTATACATGCCTAATTTAAATTTAATTATGTACTGACACCATCTCAGTTTTGTTGTTTTACCATGGAGTAATTTGAATTCTTTCTTGAGTTATTGCTTGGTAGCCTAAGGGGCAGGAGCGTTAATGTAATACTTTACATTCAGGTGAAGGATTTTTATAAGATTGCGCTCTGGTTAATGCTAGGGTTACTTTTTGTTATACAAAGAAAAACGGACGCAACGCAATTTGCAAATGATACTTGGTTCCCACAGTTTGAATCAGCTTTCATTGTCACAAACAGTTGAAATAGATAAAGGCCTAACTAACCCAATTGTGATGGCTATAACTCCCAACACAGGTACGCAACAGTATCGTTAAAGCTGTGTTTTGCAATGAAATCGCTGCCACTCACGGTGACATTTAAGATATTTAAAGTTCCATTAGATGCTAAAACACTACAATATTTACAACACGCATTAAGTAAATACGCTTAAACATAATTTAGCTTAGGGCCAAAGTGCGTATCTCGTACAATTTGCATAAAATATTGCAATCGTTACACGTCAACCCGGCAAAGCTGATGGGCCATTGTGACACCGCAAGGGTTAGGCTAGATGAATGCGATGCTCCGATCACTAAGCCGATACCAGCACCATGCTGACGTGTAAATACGTCCTGCCAGGGACCATCATGTCCTGCCATAAAACCTATAGAGGGTTAACACCGGCAATATAAAATGTTATGCCCATATCGTGTACACGTAATTGACAAACACGCTTCACAATAATATTAAGGATTTTCATATGTTTAAACCACGCTAATAGAAAATATATAAAAAAAGAACTGCAGCATAACCCTGGTAGAAGACGCTGCCTGGAAGATTTCAAATGAATCAAAAAAACATTTTCATTCGTCGTTTCAATGAATCGAACCAGTTAAACTGTACAATGACAAGCCAGAGTTTAAATTCTAATAACTGTTTGTATAGAAAAACGTTTTATTAAAATTAACTGCCAATACAGCAGCACAAAATGAAAAAGAAATCGTTAATATCACTTCGTTAAATTATAATTTTCTCGCCAATCCATTCGTTGAAATGACGATGACAGATCCCCGTGACAAAAGAAAAATGGAAGCAAATAAGCAAATGTCTTCTTTCATAACGCGAAATTGGTTTGGGGACAATTCATACTGGGAAGAAATGATGGGGCACAAAAATTATTACGGTTTTAGGTACCCTGTGTGAATTGAAAGACGGTGAAAATGAAGAATATAAGATCTATTTTAGTACGGTTGAGGCGAACAGCTGGACTCTAACGGGACATTGACTCGTTTTATTGATTCGGAAATTTTCGGGGAAAATCGGTTATAGGAAATTGATTCAGTGGAAATCGAATGCGAGAGCGCGACCAATAGGTGCATAGGCGAAGAGATTTTGTCATAAGCTTTTGGAAAACATTTGGTAAATATTTCATTACGTATCATGTAGTCGTTTACTTGTGGATTTCAATTCAAGTAACTCAAGAGTCATGTATTAGTTAGAAATAGAGTCTAGTTTGCTTAGAATGTCTATGAATAATGACATTGCAGATCTAAGAAATGTACTTAAATCTAATTACTTACATGTTTCAATAGTCCTAACAACTTGACGCTAATGTCAACTAAAGCTCAAAAGTAAGGGCAAAAAGAGTCAGACTTGAAATTAAGTAATTTATTTGAACTGTGCTAGTTCTATTGCAATTTAAGAATATTTTTTATACTACAGCGAACCGTGAATAGGCACACTTTCCAACAAATTGAAGTAAAAAAATAAAACTCTTAGATTCCATCTCAGATGACGTGATCCATCAGCGAGTTCGAAAAGGGGCATTAACCCCTCGTCCCTTCAATTACCATCTTTAGCTTTCAATTTGCTTCTTTGTGGCAACGTGAAAAAGGCCATGCAATAAATTCGAGATATTTCGAAAAATGGACAAACTCGTATTTGAGCGATGGACCTTAATGATAATTATAATCACGCAGAGGCGTTTAATCAAAACACATTTTGCAGTTTTATTTACCAAAAGGTTACTAAAAGTGTTTACAGAATCGCGTGGTACAAGTTTATCATAATTGAACACTTCTAGCGGTTTTCCTGTCAATGATCTGTGTCCTTTGACTGCAATTTACGTGTTTATATTGAACTTTGCAGTGTGTGCCACGGCTGGCAATTACGAGTTATTTTTAATCCAAAATAAGTTTCAGAAGATTAATCGAGCTATCGTAAATCTTCCATTGGTTTTGAAAAAATATTTACAGTCTGGTTAAAACTTAGGACGTTGATAGCGTAAATAATTACTTAACAAAGTGCAATGCACGATGAATTAAGATTTTCTTTAAATCTTATTATTACGTAGACTTGTTTTTAGCTAAGTAATAACAGTTAAGCTAAGGTACTCTTGGTGCAGTAGATCCGTGGATGGGTGACAGTTTTTATATACCAGACCACTCCGTGCCTCGGAAATTACGTTAAGCTGATGGTCCAGGCTGTCATTCGTGGACCTTTGACAGTCGTTGGGTCGTCAGAAGCCGGAAAGTCCGATAACCAGTCTTACCAAGGGGTATCGTACTATCCAGTAACTGGGTTGTGGAGGTCAGATAGGCAGTCGTGCCTTGTAAAATACTGATATTCAACTGCATCTGGTTTGACTGGAAACCGACCCCAAGACAGTTGGGTAAGGCTAAGCAGATGATAAGGAAGATGTAGCCTTATTTGTCTCTAATTAATAGTCCATGTCGTAACTTATATAAAGTACTGTGTATTTTGCACGGTTTTAATTGAGACAGAGCATTGTTTTATTGACAATGGTGTTTATCCTTCGTAAAGGTTGTATGCTTGGGAATAAAAAATAGGGTCTGACAAGGTTAATGGTGACAGTGTATTGTAGTTTAATTAACAACTCCCATGGAACATGAAGCTTTTGTTCAGACCTTGAGTTGGTTAAAATATAGTGTTTTACGTTGCGTATGCTTTTGTAACTTTGATGTTTACATTGTTATATTGCTCAGCTTCATTATACCTAAACCATTTTTGCGTGATGTTTACATTACAATTAGTTCTCGTGTTATCTTAATTAAGAGCTCTGTAACCACACATGGACTAATTAAACGATATTATTATAAAGTTTTCCTATATTCGAAAATATTCAAACAAATAACATGAACTAATTACGCTACCTTTAATAACGTGTTATCGGCTGTTTTGAATTAAAAACTATTTGTTTACCTATATAACATGGAATCTGGTTATAAAATTATTAATATTATGCGTTGTTTGTGTAACTACCTCATTCTTCTTTCCTGGTGGGTGTGGAAAATCAGTTCATAGTATGTTGATCGTGACATCATCGCTAAATGCTCTGATTCAGCCAATAATTGCGGAGAGCACCGTCAAGTCAGATGTCATTAGATCAACTTCGTCTTCGTTGTCATCTCAATCAAGAGTATATTAGGCCATTAGGGCCCTGTATTTATAAACACTATTTATATCACCTACACCTCATTTAAGTACCTATATTCATTATACGTATTTAATTAAGTATACAGAAAAAATAAGGAAATTAAACTTATGTTAAATCAACCCATATATACTAGCAACTAGGTATACATAAGTAAATCGTGTATAATAGTGCAAGAAATAAAAGGCTTTTAACTTAATTATGTATACAGGGTCTGATTGAATTAGCTAGCGAAACTCCGCAGGCGTGATGGGTATCGAAATCTAAACATGATCTAACAACAAAAAACTGTTTTTCTCTAATCATACTTCACGTAACAAAACCAACAGCGGTCTTTGACCACAAAAAAACCTTAAATTAAAAAAAAAAAAAATATTAGCTTTTGCTAGCGGCTTCGCCCGCGCGGAACTTTCAACTTTATTTAAATCCCTTAGGGATTTAATTTCGAAAAATCTTCCTTATTCCTTGTCTACATTATAAACGGAACCTCTGTACAAAATTTCAGCTTTCTAAGCCCAAGGGTTTGGGCTGGGCGTTGATGAGTCAGTCAGTCAGGACTTTTATTTACATAGACAGATAGATTGTCGGATTTAGATATCGATATCATCACGTCTGTGGAGTTTCGCCAGGTAATTTAATTTTATCCATATTGCGCATTGTGTTTCAGAAAAAGTTTGCTTTGTGTAGCGTCTACGCTGCTTTTCATATATACCTTTGTGAATACAATAGAATACTAAAATGTACTATGCAATATACGAATGCCAGATAAAAATATAGCAATTGTTATTGATAACGTTGTGGAATTGTTGTTTGTCTCTTCTAAAGTTTGTTGAGTCATATACTTTACGGTCGGATAACTAGTGTACCTTTTACCTACCTCATTCTATCAGCCTTTCTAGAGTATTCTATCTACTCTACAGTCGTCAATATCTTCTATCTCAAAGATCGTTCATTACCAAAGTGATTTATGACCTTAATTTCACTAGAGCTAAATCCAGACGTCCAATACCACTACTTAGATAAAGTTTACCACCAAGATAGAAAATATAATAGGAGTTATAACTTTCTGAGTTCTGATCACTTACTGACAAAAAAAACATGAAAAAACCATTAACGAGCCGAATTACCCTTAAAATAACTACCTGTGACTATAAACATCCCCTTTCCTTAGTATTCGATGGGGTGCGGTTGTGACTGATGGCTATTTTAGTAATGCTTTGAAGGCCACAGGCCAGTATTGGTTTTGTTATTAGGTTCATTCGTTTTTGACTGCCGCGTTAATCAAACTATTACTAGCGTTGCTTCGGAAGGTGAAGTTCGGAATCTATTGATCGGACTCAATGTTTTCAGGTTTTCTGTTAGAATATTCTTCGTTATAGCAAATTTTCTGCATGGGATGGATAGCGCTTCGCATACTTACAGCATGCGAAAACTATTCTACTAATATTTTAAATGTGACAGTTTGTGAGGATTGATGGATGAATGTTTGTTACTCTTTCACGCAAAAACTACTGAACGGATTTTGATGAAATTTGGCACACAGATAGGTAGATAGGACCTGGATTAACACATAGGATTCCTTTATCCCCGTAGTACGTTCCCGTGGCATAATTTATTTTAAAATACTTTACCCGTTAGGTTTACTTTATCCGTAAAATATAGGTCTACAACAAAACATAATTATCTGCAACTCTTTAAAAAAATAGGCGTGATGGAAAACATTATCCTAATTTCCTGTTACATTATTCCACTTGCATTTTCATGTCATGTACTAACTCCGTGTGTTTGTCGAAACTCGTTTCAATCCTATTACTTACGTTAGCTTTGTTTGAATCCCACATTATTTGATATTTACCAGAAACACACCATAATTCGTATTCATGGTCTGTATTAATTTCGCTTCGAACGATGCCTGGTGTGTGTTTACGTAAAGCCACAATGATGTCTGTTATTCCGCGAAAGATTATGTTCGAGGGTTTCGATGAATATTATATTCCACTCAATGCAATTATATTCCACTTTTATTAATGCGCATCACTCAAAACATTACAACGATGAGTAAGTATCCGAAACACTTTTACCAAGCTAAAATATTGATTTCCTTTGTTCACAGGAACACATCAATTTGGTTGGATCTGACGAGAATCTCGGCCCAGTAGTGATGTCCCTCAAGAACGAGCACATGGCTAGTCAGGACCACACTAGGATATTGTTGAGGCTTCGCACGGAAACCATGCACGGACTTATACCCACCACTAGTGAGTTAACACTTTACGATATAATAATACATTTGGGAATGATTGGATGTCTCAAGCTGACCGCATTTAAGTACCCAGGAGCTTGTAAAAGCAAAAGAGGTATACTTTTTGCTGAGTTTGCCACTTTTTCTTTTGGTCGGGAAAAATCGACTTACTCAGAATAAACAATTGCAAACCATTTCTTTCCAGGATCAGGACTAATGCCACCGCCTCTCAAAATGGCAAAAATGCTGAACGAACAATTGAATATCGACAACTTCACGGCGGTCATGTGTCTCAACGCGTCATCCCTGATAGCTGCGTACGACGAACATGTTTTAGTAAACTGCTTTAAGTTTGGAGTTCTATACCAGACTCATGGGCAGACAACGGAGGAACAGCTGTTCGGCAACAACGAAATATCACCGGCCTTCGAGGAGTTCCTAGACATGCTTGGACAGAAGATCAAGTTGAAGGACCATAAAGGTTAGTTTTCTTTGGCAATGCATTCTCGGATCTAGCGTATATCAGCTGGCAGTGTGCCTACATCAGAACTCTAGGATTTCGGCGCTCTGGGCTTAATTCCACGCTAAGAACGGCCGTACCAGATGGATATAAATATGTAATATGAATTTCGACGCTGCATATTTAAATGTAGGAGCTGCATTGCGCGTTGTTTCGCGTTTAACCTATTTTGCTTATTTTGGAATGTATGTCGGAATGACTTTGCGTTACCATCTGGCAGCGTAGCTCAGCCCTTATATCTTATTGCCCTTCCTCTTTGATACTAGAAAGAAAGTACCTATCTAAAAGCCTACTTCTTTCAACCTCTAGCTCTCCCTAACCTAAGATCTCTTCACCAGGATACCGGGGCGGTCTGGACATAATAAACGGCCATACGGGAACAGAAGCCGTCTACGAAACGTACCACAGCCGTGAGATCATGTTCCACGTGGCGCCCTTACTGCCACACACTGCTGGCGATGCTCAGCAATTGCAGAGGAAGAGACACGTCGGCAATGATATTGTGGCGATTGTTTTTCAGGTATGGCTATTGTAAAACTGGAATTTTAAATGTGCTTGTAAGTTTTGTTCCAGCCAGATATATCAAATTATATGTAAAATCAAAACATGGGTCTGTTTAGTCGGTCTTTTTCATCATCTTGCAGGTTTTACGCCACCAATTTTCTGAGTTTCGACCATGGTTCGACGCAGTATCTGTTTTTCTTTATAAAAAATATTATATCTCTCCATCAGTCGTCACCTTTCTTCCATACATTTCTATAAGCCTTCGAATCATCTATCACGCAATTCATTCATATCCCTTTGGTATGTCTATACAAGTAAAGTTGAATTGTCTGTTTGTTCCGGCTAAACTCCGAAACGGCTGGACCGCTTTTGATAGAAGTTTCACTGGCTAGCTGTTAATAGTAACATAGGCTACTTTTTCGGTTTGTTCTGTTAGCACGTTCCCATGGGAATATTTCCGACATCTACGCGAGTGAGGCCGCGGACACAGCTAGTAAAATATTGAATATCTAAATACCTACCTGTATAAGTTGCAACGATACGAAGTACCGAATAATATGTTGTACTATTGTGAAGTCAGGACTCAGCGACATAACAGATATGCCGAAATGCTTTTCATTGTAGATAGTTTATGACTATATTATGCGAAGTACTGCAATAACTTAACTAGTTTATGGCACAGTTTGCGTAAGTAGTTACAAGAAACTCACAAACGTCCGATGCTAAATCTTTTATTGCACAATGCAATGAGATCTGTACCGTTTCAATCATCTCTACGAATATATCCCAATAAACGTTGTTTGCATGTCTGTCTATTTGCAATTTGTTTATGTTTAAACTGCCAAACCGGTGTTGTTGTTTGGAACGGTTACTTGGGTATGTCCCGAAAACAGAGGCTCAAAAACTTTCCGCAGTGAAAGCCATGATTGTTAAATAGTTCTGATGATGTTCTCTTCATTGGCACTGCAGACTGTATGCTGTCATGGTATGTGATACACTGGAATGAGAAAAATGTCGTGAGGAAATTTTTGAGTATGAATGTCGATGGCTATAAGAGTACGGGAAGATCAAAAAAACGATGGATGGACTGTGTGACTACCGAGATATCGACTAATAGAGTAGTATCGTTCCGTGTGGTGCCGGACGTAAAAGAATAGCACCATCCCATTTCATCCCGTGGGTGTCGTAGAAGGCGACTAAAGGACTTACTAGAGAATGGGCAGCAGCGTTCTCTATGCATTTTACCACCATACTGCGATCGCCAACCCGCATGCCAAGCGTGGCGATTATGGCAAAACCCCCCTTTTGGGGGAGGCCTATGTCTAGCAGTGGACGTCTTTCGGCTGAAATGATGAGTAGTATCGAATAAAATTATATGTTGTACCGACCCCACTTAAATTACGATTCGGGCAGGAGAATTATGGTACAGTAGATCGCATGTCGCTGGTAACACATTGACCTGGAGGTGACGTATTTGTGGGTACGTATGCAGTTTCAATAGAATGCGATGATCGAAGGCGAGACCATCTTGCTGACCATGATTTTGTTATTATATATTGTACTAACTTTTTATTAATTTTAGTCCAAAGGTCCTAGTTTAACTTTTGTAACTTCAAGTTATAGTTATATTTACATAATGCAGTATTGCATATGTAAGCGGGCAGGCCCTTTATGCCTGGAGGTTTTTATTAAATTGTAAGTTCTGTTTACGTAATTTTTTTATTTTTTTCTACTTGAGTTCCTATAGTTTTAAATTTTTTGATGGTATATTGGCGTGTGCTAGCTGGCATATGGCAAATTTAATGTTTTTTTTTTGTGTTTTGTAATGTTAATTACCTGCTATTGTATAGAATCAAGTTCTTCTAACTTATCAGACAGCTGTGCTGCTGGGGAGTTTATTGCGCCATTTCCCAGCGAAAGCACTAGGAATTGGTGAAGGGAGGGCGTTTTGGGGGACTGTCTTATGTAATTTTGACGTTCAAAAAGAGCTGACTCTCAGCCTAGTTTGAATAAATGACTTTTGATTTGATTTTGATTTCTTGAATTGATTTTGTTCCCACTTACGTCCGACCTACTGTACGAAACTAAACTTACCAGGTACCATATTACCATGTTCCCATTGTTTCTATTTGCAGGAGAAGGCAACACCTTTCACGCCTGACATGATAGCATCACACTTCCTCCACGCTTTCATCGTGGTCACACATTTGGAATCTGTCGGTGGGGAGACCAGGTAATTACTATAATTTTTTTACTATTAAGATTATTTTATAAAAAAAAAATACCTTATATTGTATCCCACTGCTGGGGAAAGGCCTCACCTTTTTCCTTCCAAACCTCCCTGTCTTGTGCGTTTTCTGGCCATGTTGGCCCTGCAAACCATATGAAATCGTCACACCACCTTCGCCGTGGCCTACCTCGATGTCCTTTCTCAGGCGTCCAGTAGGTGACGATCTTTGCGAGTGTCCAACCCATACTAACACTTCAGCCTGGCTGCTTTTTCTCCAACATCCGCAAGTTAGTTGAGTTACAGTATTTTAATATTTGATTCTATAAATCTCAGATATTTCCCTTCGTAGGAAATCATAATTTTAGTTTCTTCACGATGATGTGAAACAATTAAGGCTATGATAATAACGTTTACGAGACGTCTATGCGTTTTATCGACCACATCATGACATGTATCACTCTCAAAGCTTCTATTTCCATCTCATACGAGCCAGTTCCTTTGAGAAATAAAATTCAAACATCTTATATAAATTCACTCGAATGTCTATAGAAGTTTATTTTTATTTTATTCATGCCGTCGAATGTCTTCTATTTTTAATCCAACTTCAGTTTCTGTTACTTTTTTCCCACTTATCAAGTGGCTTGTTTAACATAAACTTTGTGTTGTTCCTCGACAACGCACAGTGGCATTATTTGCATAGCAAGTCGAGAAAATGGCTCGGAAAGTAGAATGGAAATTTTTGCAGTAATTTATATGCAAACGAATCCCAGACTCTGTAATTAGAAGCTTTTTATGTGAACAAACACTAGCTGGACAAGTCAGTGAAATGTTTCTCAGATTTGTTAAAGGTTAAATGTAATGGAATCTTAGAAATTGCTTCATTAAGGTAAATAATATAAAACCTAGTGGGTAGCTGTCAGGTCCAGATGTCGATGCCTGTGATAAAGGTCATGCGATATGTTTTGTGGAAGTTTAATCAAGTAATCGAATACTGATTTTATGGATACGATAAAAATAGCTTGATTAATTGGAGCACACTTAAGTTATGCATATTTGTAGCTGCGATAAGTATCGGAATGAACTAGTTTCTTCAAAAGTGTCTTCATTGCGGTTAGGTAATCTATCCTTAACCACACAAGATTTAATTACTTATTTGATGATCGGTATTAAGTACCAGTGAATTAGTTTTTAGTACCGATTTAAATCATGTCATTCAAAGTCACAAAAGAATATCATACAGTTGTGTCATTGTGTGTGTACCTTTGTATATACATTCATAATATTGTCTGTTTCTTATTATTTTCTTATTTATGTGTGTGTTCTGAACATAACCGTTGGATCGATGACCTCGTGAAAGCCACAGGAATCTGCTTGATGCGAGTAGCATAGGACTAGTCGATGTGGTGAAGCTTGAGGGTTTGAGCCACGGTCCAGCAGTGGTTGTCTCTCGGCTGCAATAATGATGATAATGACTAAATAAGCGGCATCCATAATATCGCGCTTGCGTGATAGTGACAAAAGCATTTTGAAAATGATCGCTGCCAGAGCAGACTGTCCCTGACACTGGGTGACGACACTCATAGTACTGAATATAATTGTGAAAACTAACAATTAAGCAATATTGTTACTAACCCCAAAATACTTACAAAAATATGGACCTTAGTCTGAAATAAAGTTTTATTTAAATTTTAATCTTCATTCCCATTCCTTTTCCAGGTACAAAGTGGCCGTCACCGCTCGTGATGACGTACCATTCTTCGGACCGACTCTCCCGCAGCCGTCCGTGTTCCGCAAAGGGCGAGAGTTCAAAGAATTCCTCCTTACGAAGCTCATCAACGCCGAAAACGCGTGCTACAAAGCAGAGAAGTTTGCTCAACTGGAGTTAAGAACCAGAGCCTCATTGCTGCAGAACTTGGTGAATGACTTGAAGACGAAGACTACTGAGTTTTTGGGTGCGGGTGTCAGATTGGAACCTGGTGCGGTGTCTCCGCAACCTGATGGTACGCCGAAGCAAGATGGACCTGGAGCACGGTTTATTGACACTGTCAAGAAGGCCCTTATTTCTAAAGTCAGGTGTGTATTAGACTTATTTATTGCAATTGAATTTATATTATTTTGTACTAGGCTTTTTGCCAGCGCTTTCGCCCAAGTGGAGGTCAGATATTATTCCACGGGAACGGACTATCGGGATAAAAAGTATCCTATGTGTTAATCCACATTTTAAACTATATGTGTGCCTAATTTCATCCAAATCCCTGTAGCCGTTTTTGGGCGATTGAGTAACAAACATCCAAACAGTAAGTAGGATTAGTAGGAAAATATTTTTTCAATTTTGTTTTTTTTTCGTATTTGAATTACATATTATGTAGGTACGTTTACAGCCAAGAAATGCAGCTGTAGCGTTCAAATTGTTTCATTATTTTATATTCTTCATATGAAATTGATTATAGGTAAGTACCTAACGTTTAATTTTCTTACATTTTCAGATCACCAAGTGTAGACACGAATCTCTCAGGCGATAGCAACAAGAATCCTCTAAATAAGAATAAGTTTGTTCCGAATGAAACTCATACTCCAAATGTAAGTACAAAATCCATCGTTTACAATAATATTTTTCTTCTATCCGATGACATCACAAAGAAAGCTGATATTTCTATCAAAATATTGATTATTATTATAATGACTGCGAGACAATGTGATTCGCATAAATGCTGCTTAAAATTCTATGCATCACACAGCATGACTGTTCTTAAATGGACTTCCACCTGTGTTCACCGGTTATGGCAACTGTACTCTATGAATACAACAATAAAGTTATGAAATTAAAAGGTACTAGGAAACCTTTTAATATTGTTAGCCACCCATCATGTTAATCTTAATTGCAAATGTGCAATGCAATGTATCTATTGCATATGTATGTGTATTAGGATCAATGAAAACAGTTTGGTTGGGGGCCATTCAAGTATTACGTAAGCACTACAGGGGGGCGGGGGGGGGGGGTCTTTGCTTTGCTTATTTTTGATGACATGGGGGATGGGGGGTCTGCATGGTGATTACGTCAGCAGAATTTATTTATTAACTTTTGGATTTTCTAAAAAATTTAGTCGATTTTGGTTTGAACACATATGGCAACCCTACTTGTCAATGAATGGCTCGAAGAAAACGATGACAATATACCAAAATAACAAGATAGTGAGCAGACACGTTAGGTGTCTGCTACCAATGTTTACGTGAGCATGGGAGGGGGGAGTAAGAGTTTTGCTGACGAGGGGGAGGGGGGGGGTCAATAATTGCTAAAAAAACTGCTTACGTAATAGGGAACGTGCATGACGAAGGGTCTGCCATCTGGTGGCGCAAATTCGAGTTTTTCTCGGAATCATTACTTGAAATTGACACTCAAAGACTACAAAACAATCTCATTTGAGAAGTGAAAAAATCATAATTACTGATCGTATTGTTGTATTTCTAGATGCTCGAACACTTCAAAGAAAAATAAAAATAAATCAAATTCTATTACTTTCCCACGGATAGTATCTACTCACTTTCCTTGGTTACATGATAAACGATAAAAGTGGATAAATGCAGTAAAAAAACATGTGTAAATTATGAGTTTCAAAACATTTAGAAATTACTTAAAAATGGTATTTGTAAAACAGCTAAGTTTTGTATGTAGTACTACTATTTAATACAAACAAATCTGCGAGTAAACATAACCTCAAATAATTTTAGTTAGTTTTCGATATACGATATCTGGAGAATTTATAAAATAAATTAAAGCACATATTATATGCTTACAGTTTTCAGATAGGCTTGCCTTACATTTGCAATTTTCTCTTCTAATATTTCTATTGTGATCACGTTGAAAACAAGGCGACATGAACATAAATAATAATATAGACATAATATTTACGTGAAAAATAAGATCAGAAAATACTTTACAGTTATTTTGACATCATAAACGTTAGAAATCGTCGTTTGAGCTACAATTTTGCCAGTTATTACTGCCAGTTATACATTTTCATGATTCCTAACTGTTTCTTCGACATCTAAGACATGCCCGGATTCGAAGAGTTTTTGGCCTTTTGACATATTCTGACCACGCTGACGATAATTATTAATCGGCTGGAACCCATATTTTACCATTTTAATCATTAAAAGCGATTTTAATATACCTAATGTAAAAATTAACATAAACATTGACGGCAACACGATGAAAGAGAAAAGTAAGTTTATTTTTTGACCACACCGAGGCGGTCGTGTCGATTTGTGCTGCCATCTATAGTTCGTGCACGTTCCCTATACTTGAATGGCCCCTTGACATTTAGCAGAATTAGGTAAATAACAATCATAAATTTATATTTCTATTAAAATATCTTCTTCTGTTTTTATTATTTTTATTTTCATATTAGTTTTATTTTATATTTAATCATACTCTCTATTCAATGTTATTTTTATCGCACGCCGTTCGTGTTTGTTTAACTTTTTTATATTAAGTGGAAAATTTTGTTGGTATTTGTAGGTACTCCCATTTTGGTTTTAAGTTCTATACCATAATACTGCAATGTGTAACCGTTTATTTTCCCAAATAAAATAAAACAAAGTTTCTTCGGTTGTCGTAAAAGGCTACTAAGGGAATTACTAGAGAATGGGTAGCAGCGTTCTCTATGCATTTTACCACCATACTGCGATCGCCAACCCGCCTGCCAAGCGTGGCGATTATAGCACGCCCCTCCCTTTGGCCTATATCCAACAGTGGACGTTTTTCGTCTGAAATGATGATGATGATGATGATGATAATGATGACCGATAGCTCTTGAACACTTTCAGTTATGTGGAAACTCTATACCATATTGCCCGACCTATGTATCGAATCCACGGCCTACGAGGCAGAGTAAAGGAAGTAAATTATTCTCTATACTAATTCTATGTTACCTTGTGACTTCCAGAGCGCTCGATCCAAGTCGTCAGTCGCATCGTCGTCCGCGTCGGCCGTGTCGGTGCGGTCGGCGGGCGGGTCGGGCGCGTCGCACGCGTCGGGCGAGTCCAGCCCCGACGTGACGTCACGCGCCGCCCCACCGCGCCCGCCGCTCACTGACCACAGCGACGACTCCAGCTTGAACTCGGTGGATTTGGATCCTCTAGGTCAGTATTTATTTCATTAGGAGTTTGTTTTGAAGTCTTTTGAAGTTCCCCTGTTCCAATGGATTTATCCAATTATTGTTCCTAATCGGTGAACGCTTGATAGTTTCATCATTTGAATAGGTTCACAATTTGAGTAGGTAGTGATGGTAAAATTAGTTCTCACGATTTGATGATTGATTGATTGATTTGATTTTGTCTGTTTTGGAACTTGAGCGGATACCTTGAGTACCCATATTCGAATAGTTGTTCTAGTCAAATTTAGAAAAGTTAAATGTGATTTTTGGGAAAATGTTATTAATAATATAAGCAACATTTTTGTATGAAATTGGCATTTCTTTTCAGTAAAGTCAAACCCTCAGAATACATAATTTTATTAATCACTTATAGCGTTTATCATTGATTGACCATTCCTGTCATGTAGGAAGTTATCATAAGTCCACGTTCTCATCGACGTAAAAATATCGCGACGGGATTTTTTCGCTCACTCGATTTTCAACGCACTGTTCGGCGGCGAGAGTTGAAAATCCAACGAGTATTTTTTCGATGCGTTTGGATGCACTCTGTTGTATTCTCAATTCTTGGTTCAACACCGAGGGTTTAAAATCCAGTGCGTATATCGCTGTTCATAAAGAATTTACATAAAATACCTGCAACCATTAGTCGCTCGTGAAAATCAACCACAGGTCCCGTCATTTTAATGCCACAAAAAAAGCATGTTGGTGACGTCATCTCATATCGACGTACTTAGTTGCGTATAGTTTTGGTGAAGTAATAGTGTGATTTCTTCCAATTAGACGACAAGGACTGGCTGAGTTGTGGTAAAAGTGCAACAGGTTAGTCCTGTAGTGTAGCAATGTACATCGATGTTTTTATTTCACCCGTCGTCGTTTTTTAGAGGCATGATGTTCTTAAACAGGAATAGTTTTTATCAAGTGCGCAAACTGTAACCATGAATTTAGCATATCATTCTAGACCCCCCAGCGAATAAATTTTTCGTCGGTTTTACAAAAAAAATCTGCTGTTTCATAGAAAAGTGCAATACCTACGCGGTCAAAATGTATGGAATAGTTTTTTTTGTATACCCAACGAAAAATTTGGCGGTCTAGAATGATTTGCTGAATTCATGGTTACAGTTTGTGTACTGGATAAAAACTTTTTACTGTATGTAGGTTTTTGATCATGCATATTATGAGTATTTTTTGTACTTAAATGGATGTCTCCTAATATAGAATTAATGTTATTTGGATAAAGTTTGTTAGTTGCGTTTGTAGTTTTATGATTATTTCCTGAAAATGCTGTAAAATACGACACTGCTTCTTTCTAAATTATTATATGCTTGTACACTATTTCGTTCCGCATAAATAAATAAAATAATAAATAAATTCAATATACATCAATCTAGGCTAAAATAAAAAAAAAAACAAAAAAAAAAAAAATCGTCATAGTAATTTTTCAAGCACTTTTTTTTCTTAAATACAAAAACGCAGTATCTACCAATTTATTTAAGTATAAATTAATAATTACCTTTGACACGGATGAGGACGAGCAGTGTAGTACAATAGTAACGATAGCCTTCGTGTGTCCAGGCGGCGTGTACGTGGACAGCGACACGGGGCTGGAGTCCATGTCGTCGGCCGAGGCCGCGGCGTGCGGCGCGCGCGCAGAGCCCGCGCCGCGCGACGCCGAGCTACTGCGCCAGGAGGTGTGCCGCCTCAAGAACGACAAGCTGGACCTGCTCAAGCAGAATATTGTAAGCAATCTTGTCTAGCCATGTGGGTAATCTGGATCTCTTGGTTTTCGCTATTATGTGTGTTTTACCTTCAACACACTACTTAAGGTCGAGAGTTGAAAATCGAACGCTTGTGTTTTTTCGACACGCTCAGACTCACTCGCGCTGCACTCTGTTGGATTCTCAATGCTCGGTTCAACACCGAGAGTTGAAAATCCAGTGCGCGATAAAATCCTGCCGCGATTTTATTACGTCCATGTGAACTGCGACTTAATCCAGGGGAAACAAAAGTTGCAAAACATTGTTTCAGCCACATTATTTGTGATGCAGGAAACATGTTTTAGGTTGAGTGTAGAACATGCTGCCGGCAACACAAAATGCTGTTGCTGAAAGAATGTTGCGAAACTCTTATTTACCAGGTTGGGGCCATCATAAAATAAGTTCTCCCGCTTTGGGTGGAGCAGGAAGTCGTGTCAGGCTTTTACTGACTAAAACCCACACGTGTTCCTTCAGTTGCTTGTGTGCCAGAGGCTACGATATCTCTTTCGAACAACCCGCACCCCTGGCAGAAATAGGGAGCTTTAATAACGATTTTAGTGCTAACAAAAGGCCTGTTTCAAGCTTAAGCTTCATTGATTTTCATTATTACAAAAGGCGATCTAAATTTAGTTCTAGAACTAAATTTAGCTTTGGCTAGCCTAAAGCTCTGATTTTTTTTTTGATTTGAGTAAACAAAAATTATAACTTAGCACCGGACTAAATTTTGTAAAAATAACTGCATTTCTATACATATTGGGTTCTTAAAAAAATGGCTCGATGGTTTAAACTATGCCTAAAGAAAACAGTTGAGATCACATATAATGAATGCTTTTGGATAACATTAAAACAAGCTAATGACGAGCACCTGACTTTTCAAAGTATTTTGTTATCACCATTTTTTTATGCTATGTAAAGACATTATACTTTTTGTGTCACATACAATGTAACACATTCCTGATCATATCATTTTTCTTTTACAGACATGGCAAAACGAGATCAAATGTCTACGTGAAAAGGAGATGTCCCTGCAAGCAGAACTGAACTCTATGTCCAGAGAAATGCGGAGACTTCGGGAGCAACAGGTCACCACCATCCCCAACCCTTCAACACATGATTCCACTGCTTAAGAATAAATCCTGTCGGATTGTAATAAGGTCCTATTTAAAGTTACATTCACATGACTCCACCGCTTTAATGTATCTTGAACTTTATGGCCTCGTAATAAGGTCCTGTACTTGTGTACGCAACTTATTGATGACTGCTGTGGAAGAGATCTGATTTTTTGAAATGACCAAGTAAGGTAATCTGGGATTTAGGAGGTTTTGCTAAACGAATGTTTTAGTAGTAGTTACTCAATATTTATGTATGACACTTTACTAGACACATTGTAGCGAGAACCGTTTATGTGCAATATTGTGTTCTTAATCTATACGACTGTGCAATCTCAAATACGGTAAACAGCATTGTTTAATTGTTAAATTTTTAGTGTAGACAATTCTTCGTATTGAATAATGCTACTTACACAGTTTTGAAATTGAACAGTCCTTTGCAATACTGCTGATCGATTCTGTAAAAATCTCACCGTAGAAACTTAAGTGAAGTGAAGTGAGCTGGAAGTGAACTGTCATTTTACCAGCCGGTCTATTCTGTAAAAATCTCACCATGAATACTTAGGTGAAGTGAGCTCTAAGTGAGGTGTCATTCCACCTTATACGGATTAATTGACAGCTCATTTTAAGCTCACTTCACTCAAGTTTTAACGGTGAGGTATTTACAGAATAACACTGCTGATGCTAAGGAATTACACTATTCACAGCTCATTTCACCTTGGTTTTCACGGTGAGATTTTTAGAGAATAAATCGAATTGATAATGTATACTTGTATAGTAGCAAAACTATTCCTTATATTTATTTACGTATAGAGATGACCCAGTTTCATATATTATGTATTAGTAATATTAAATTACTTCTTAGGTCGTGGCTTGACTGACTATTAATGAGAAATGCTAAAACTTCGACATAATATAACGATTCTATAGTTAATTAGAGAGAATATGATTCGAATCTTTTTATATGTTGTTATACCAAAACTGAATTGTTAATGTCTAATGTTAGGCTACTCGCTTTTTGTAAATGTTGTGATAACCTAGCTTATTCGAGACATAAATAGTTCTAAAATCATTTTTATATTATTGTGTTTCACACAAATTTATGTAAAGTCAGGAAAACTAATTGAGTACTATATTGACTAGGCACCTACTTAAATTTGCCGTATATTCAAATCACAACTGTCATTTTTTGACAGATGTTTCATACATCTGTCAAAAAATGACAGTTATGGCTCTATCACGGTAAATTAACGTTGTGTGTCAATTTGATGAACAATTAATTTATCTGACTGTATTTATTTCGGATAGAGCATACCGCTTGTGTTCTTTAGAGAATTGTTTCTCGCGCAAAAACATTATTTACTTTTCCATTAGTAAATAATTGTAGAGATATATCTCTTAGAATCCTTCTCACAGTCTTGAGTGCTTCTTTAAAACCCTTTGATTAAATAAAAGTTACAATTATAGTTCATTTTGAATAATAAGTAAAAGTGATTCAATTACATCACATTTGATTAATAAATGAATGCATAGTCAAAGGGATTAATGTATAAAAAGTTATAAAACAATTTTGATTTAACTTGAGGAGCATTCATAGACTGATAATATTATTTCTTCAATGTTTGTAGTAACATAAAAACGGAATTTTACGTACTAGGAATTAGATGACAAAATAACGGTACCTACTAAATTAAGCCTTGAATTATCTGGTAGAAAGCCTATACATAATTATGGTGCATTAGAGAAAAAATATAACTAAAACGATTCTTATAATATGTTAGATATTTGAATTTGTATGAAAATATCCCAGTACAGTTGATTTTGTATGTAGTGTTTCTACTGCACAGTGCAATTTTATGTAAGTATCCTAAGTTCCGTTTCGCTTTATAACATCAATAGCCTTACTATACTGATCACTCTCATAAGAACTGTTTACTAATCTGCCATCTTTGTCCACTCGGTTCGATCTAGAACTTTAGAAAGAGACAAACATATTTCTGTAACTTTGCTTATTTTATGAGCGTTGTAAGTAAGGTTATTCTTTATTAGTTTACAAATTTAAGTTCACCAGTTACTGTAAATATATTCTAAACTGGTCTTAGGCTATTTGATTAAACAGTATTTCTTTTAATTTATGCTTCGATATAAGTTTCGTTTCTCGAGTGCATTGAGGTTGAATAATGTTTTGTTGTTTATAATTAATATTTTATACCAAAGTTAACATTCCCCACTAAATAGTTTAGAGTTTTTTTATATAATTATTACCTTAAAGTGAACCAGTATTTGTAACGTTTCAACTGACGGAGCACGCTAACATACTTCTAAGTTTACATTTAAACTTTTCTATTAAATGTAATCATTTAGATTTTTGTTTGACTGTTGATTATTTTAAGTTGATTGAAACCAACTGTTGATTCGTCTTCACTTAGACTTAAACCAAATATTGAGCGCGGAGCGTTAGAGGAAATAGATTATAATTATAAAAGATACCTATTGAAATATATGAATAGTTAATACTAAATAAATATTGTTGTTTTATTCCGAAATCCTCCGAAGAACCTTTTTTTCAGGGACTGAATGAAAAAAGGAATCAAAATACAGGTACCTATCTAACCAAACAATAAAATGTAAACTCCAGAACCATTCAAACCTACCGAGTGGCAGGGACATCGACACACAAACTGTAACTGTATGTATTCAGCATATGATTGAGAGCCTAGCACATAAAATTATCGTCGGTTATGAAAAAAAAAAATCTGCTGTTTCATAGAAAAGTTAAATACCTCCACGGTCAATAAATATGGAGCTGCAATTTTTCCTTAGATAACCGATAAACAGTTTTAATGAAGGGGTGTCATTTACTGAAAACATGGTAACAGATTGCGTGTTAATGTTGCCACCTTGTATAGCTTGTTTTTAGGTGCAATGTAGTAT
Source organism: Antitype chi (assembly GCA_947359405.1). NCBI lineage: Eukaryota > Metazoa > Arthropoda > Insecta > Lepidoptera > Noctuidae > Antitype > Antitype chi. Next base: position 9,899,693 of record OX375826.1, read on the forward strand.
ATTTATCAGGTGTAAGTAAAAGAGATACATATACCTATATTAAAAATAAGGTCCGTTACAATGGTGCGACCACGGCAATATTTAAAATAAAAATCTACCAAGAATTTGTACAAATTTGTAAAAGTGGATTCCCGCCCCACGGCGCGGCCAGTCTCACAGCTCCTAAAATACAAACAGGATTAAAAAATAAAAATGTATTTTTTTACAAACACTTTATAATTTACCTAAATTTCAGGTCTCTGCAACGCTTGGTTTTAAAGATCTCCGTGGCCGCGCGGTTCTCCGCGTGTTATGGACGCGGCTACGTTCAAACCCTTATAACTTTTTAACCATATCTTTGACAAATTTATGGTTTTGGGAATCAACTTTTACAAATTTTTACAAAATCTTGGTAGTTTTTTTTTTTGATGTTATATCGCCGTGGCCGCGCCATTGAAACGGACACTTATGATAAATTAATCGCTGACTGTTCACACCGCTGCCGCCGTCAGCTAATATTATTTTGTAGCAACGACAAGAGCTATCACAGATAGTGGGTACTCGCTTAGTGTCGCTCACTTGGTGGGCAGAGCACTCGCTGAAAGTCTCACGCTTGGACCATACCAGCGAGTAACAAGAAGCTTATAGATAAAAGTGGAGGCAACACTCCAAATACCTAAGTGACGACTATGGTCGAACGCTCTCTTTTTGAATACACATATAAGAACGAGACAGTGATATTATGTGGTTTCTGTCTCTTATGTAGGTATGTAGTCAGAAAGAGTGTCCGACCACAGTCGTCTTTACTTAGGTATTGAGTGTTGCCTCCACTTTTATTTATAAGCTTCTTGGCGAGTAATCGCTCGTTGTCGTCGCGCAAACGTTGCTCTTTACTCGCCTACGCGTTTTTAGTTGGTAGGTAGCGAGGCAGTCACTATCGGTTAAGACAGGGTTACAGTTTCGATACGATTGTAAGAACGACATCTCTGCCGATTTAGTTAAAGTACCTACTCAACGGACTACTGAAATACTACCTACTTGACCGATTTTCATTGTATTCTACATCAAAATTCACGTTACATAGATGGCGCTAGTTCAGTTATAATATATTTATAAACAGCGCCATCTTTGTTTTGACGTCAAAACATAGTTTACCGCCGCAGTGCGCGAGGAAGTCTTGTTTGGATGGGTAGAGGGCAATCTTATACAGTCTTGTTACAAAACGCGATCTAACATTAGATCCAGCCTACAGCTCTGAGCCAGTTTTTGCATATCCAACTTTATTTCGATTTGGGTAAAAGGCCATAACACAAAAACTACAACTTAGTACTGGAATAAGTTTTAAAAAGAACTGCATTTCTATTCTTATTGGGATCTTAATTAAAAAGCGGACTTAGTGGGTTAAAACTGATCTAAAGAGTAATAGTAATTTATTTCCAAACTTCAGTACACGTTACATTAATGCGGTCTCGACCCCTGAACTAGGACATCCTGTATGACAGGGGTCGAAGTTTCTCCAGTTACATGGATTAACATGAGAAGGTTTAGACTATACAATGCACACATAGTTTGAACCATAATTAAAAGATAAATAATAAAATAAAAATTAAAACATGCAAACATTTTGATAATGAACAGGAAAATAAAAATAAAAAATAAACAAAAATTAAATTGTTAATAATTCTAAAATATATTCATTTTCCGATAAGAATAAGATAAATAAAACCTTGTTTTGTAATAAGCCCCCTTATAGGCTTTAGTCTGAAACCTCACTCAGTATTTAGTAAAGTTTGCACACTGACAATATGAAAACTATAAGTACCCGTACATTATTAAAAACCTACAGTATGATGGATTTAACTGACCGGTCTAAATCCTTACATACAGAACATTTGTGTTCATAAAGTGTTCTTCAGATTTATTTAAACGCGCAGAAACCCAAACTAAATAGCGAAATCTAAATAACTAGATAACGAAATATAAAATTTTGCTTGATACTATAATACCCGACAAAAGCTGAAACTGTGGCCCTATTTCTAAAATAAGAGCTCAGACAGCTCCGAATGGGTACTCCACCTATGTTGAACCACTTTGCATTCAGCAGAGACATTATGTTTAAAGGTTATTCAGCTAAGTTGTTAGCTCACCTGAGATAGGTACTTACCTACTTCCCTAAGTAACGAGTAACTTGCGGAACTGTTACTTTTTATGGTTTTATTTTGCTTGCTACTTAGCGGTAATAGGTAAAGTTGTACCTACGGATAAAGACGAGGAATCGTGAAAGATGTTATTGTTTGTTGTAATGTAACGTACCTAGTGTACGTACGTTCTTAGGCAAAGTTGTACGGTACGGATAAGGAAAAGGAATCGTGAAAGATGTTAATGTTTTTCTATACTTATACTTAATATAATATTATACGGGTTCTCTATTGTTTTTCCTAAAAAAAATATCCATAATCTAAAGTGTCATAATGCGTTGTGCCCTAATCATTTGTCCAAACGATAACTTGCTCAATCTTAATGTCACTTAATATTACATGCCATAAAATTGTAATCCCTAAATACAATATGTCATAAATATTACAACCAATAATATACAAAATACTTAAAACCGTTTTCAATAAAAGTTATAAGTTATAAGTCATAAATTCAAATTATTTCATGTTTATTTATCCTAGTTATATTTTTAAGTACTTATTACAAAGCTTTTTCTATGAACTTCGTGGTTTTTACTTCCCTGTAAGAAGCATGCAAACAAGCATACACCATACATGCAGTAAGCATGCAGCATGCAAGCGAGCATGTAAGCAAGCATGCAGCATGCAAGCGAGAATGCAACATGCAACAAGCATGGTTTCTGTCATGGATCCGGCGCTGCGGGGCGTTTAACGCTCACCATCGCAGCTTCGTCTTGCTGGCAGGCTACGTCGGCCAGCCTCAGCCTCGGCGGCGAGTGTTACAACCACCTGCTCCTCAGCTCGCGGGCCACTTTGCCCCTTCGCGCCTACGCGATTTTAAATTACACTCTAGGGCTAGGGCAGACAAGACTGCGTGGAGTCGGATTTACAGCGATTCGTTTCGGTCACTAAAACCAAATTTTTACGCGCTTTATATTAGCTTGACTTATATGTTTGTATGTAACCGACTCCTTTGAGCGCGATTTTGACCCACTTTACGGTCAGATTTCATTGAAACTTTGTAAACTTGTCGAGGACCGATGACAATTCAACAAGTAATAAAAAAAAAAAATGAGAAAAAAAACACGTTTTTGTAGTTAGCAGAACTAAAAAATAGAAAATAAATAATAGTTTAAAAAACTAAAAAAACACGCTTTAAAAACGGACTTTCGGACAAGCAATTTTAGGAGAAGAAAGGGATTGCCATTATAAAGAGGTAAAGGTTGAAATAGAAATAGAAATAGAAATAATATTTATTTGCATAAAACATGGTATATAAAGTTGGTTTAAGTACATTATAGAGCATACATGTTTAGCTTAAATGTGTTGGTGTGGTGTGTTGTGTGTGTGTGTGTGGTGTGTGTTTGTTTAGGTTGTGAGGTTGTAGGGGGTAATCTCTGGATCTACTGAACCGATTTTGAAAATTCTGTAACCAATAGAAAGCCACGTTATTTGTGAGTGTCATAGGTTATATATTAACCCGAAAAATTAAAAGACTTTTTCGTGGTAGTCAGGTTTGCAAAGTCGGAGAAAAACCACACTCATAATCATCACAAGTAAAAATGTTTATCGCCCAACGAAGTTGGCACGGGTCAGCTAGTAGTAATATAAAGTACATACCTACGTGCCTTTGTTCGACCACGGCTTTCAGATGAGAATATTTTCTTGTTTTTTTTTTTTGGGTGGGAAATCATCAAATAACTTCTCCCGCTCTGGGTGGAGCAGGAGGGCGTGTCAGACTTTTATTAAATGGGTTAGGTTAGGTTAGAACTGTGACCAAAAGGGCGCGAGCCGAGCGAGCGCAGCGAGCGGTGCCGCGGCAGCGGCCGGCGAGCGTTACTTCCAAAGGCTGTTAACGAAACGGCTAATTAAGCTAGTTTGCTGCGACATATCACGCGTAGGATTAAGTCTGTTTGGCCTAGGACAAACTAGTTTCGCCTGAATTTGGGTTTGGCCGGTAACACTCGGCTCGCGCCCTTTTGGTCATAGTTTTAACCTAACCTAACCCATTTAATCGGAGTGCCTCGGCTTAATAAACCAGTTTGGCCTAGGACAAACTAGTTTGGCTTGAAATCGGGTTTGGCCGGTAACTAAGCTGTAGATAGATATGTGCATTTTTTGTAATATTGTTTATCTTAAGATTGACGGCAAATTCTTCGTCGTAGATGGAAAGGTCTGTAGTTAAAAGAGTTATAGGTGTATCGTCGTGTCGGTGAAACATTTAGTAGCTGGAAAGGGCTGTCGTCGAAAGTGACGCATATGAAAGGTTCTGTCGGCGAAATGTCCATAGGTGAAAGACCCTGCTGGGGAAACGGAAATAAATGAATCATCCTGTCGACGAACTGTCCAATGGCGAATCGGTCTTAGGAGAACGGTTGCTGAATCAATATTTTCTTGTTTCATAATTTTTAGAGCGTAATTTTTTAGTAGTCGGGGTCCAGTTTTTGAACTTATTCTGTGTCTGGCACCACTGGCTTTTTGATATAGCGATGCATGAGATTATAAATATTCCACACCATATGTGTACCAAGAAATGACCATGATGCTTTCTATTTTTACGAAGAATAGACAATGCTTTTTCAATACAAAGTGACATTTCGTTTCTCCATTTTTGACATCGCACCGTAGATATCCTTCTACAAATAATCTATAATTTTGTCTTTCGTTTCTAACGATCCTTGTCTAGGTCCTTATAAATGTAGATTATTTCAGAAGAATATTTCTTCCCAAACTGTCAAAATCTCACTGACAACAAACTTTCTACTGGACAGCCACAAAGTATATGTATACGATTGTCTACAAAATCATGATTCGTTTAGAACGCCTAACTGTGATAATTAGTAGAAAAACATAGCTATCTTCTCCTATTGTACATAGTCATGTGTATTCTTCCGTCGACAAATTGGTGCTCATCCTAGCCTGCTGATAGAACTATCATATCGTGAATTCGTGCTTAGCAATATAAACAAATCTGAAACGCTGAAAAGTTTGAACGGAATTACCTAAATGTAAGAATGAGATACACGCTTGAAACACCATTGTAGGTAGAATGTAAGCAAATAAATCTACTGAATAATTATTATAACAAAAGTGAATCCTGTCAACACTCACTGTCCCGCTGCAAACCAATAAGTATTAACTAAAACAATACAAAATTCATTAAATAAAACTGGCAGTTAAAGGTCAAAATTGCTTACCCTACGCTTTTTCTTTTAATTTGAGAAGATTGTGGAGAACTGTAGTACCGACTTCTATAACTGAATCGTACCTTCTGCGGTCCTAATCATTGTTATTAAGTTACGGCCCCAGCCTTCACGGGCAGGACGCGTTTGTTCCGTTCGTTTTAGCATTCATTCGCTTTAGCATTCATTCGCTTTTGTCGCAATTTGCGTAGTCTAATTACTTTAAAAGAGTTTACCTTAACTGAAATAAACTTTGTAGACGGTAGAGCTTTCTAGCGATTTTGTGAAGTAAAAGAAAGTTAGGTACTTAATAATTATAATCTCGGTTAACTTTTCAGCTAATCTTTTGGCTTTGCCTACTTTTTTATCTAGTTTTGAAAAGTATATTTTTTTCAGGAGGTCAACAGTATTTTTTTTGTTTGGTGACCGAACTACTTTTTGGGATAACTTTAAAGTACCTAAATAAAGTAAACGTTGAAGAATATTTAGAGAAGCATGATTGAGTAATCCACCACGGGAGCCTAGTGGGGGTTGGTAGGTACATGTCAAATGTCTTCGAATTTTCGGTTCTAGGACATACCGGTTTCCTCACGATGTTTTTCTTCACCGTTTTGAGAGCAGTTGTGATAAACTGATTTGCAAAAAGTAGCCTGTCTGGGTTCGAACCTAGGACCTACTCGTGCGTCGCGGGCGTGACCACTGGGACACCACTATTCTGACGTACATTTTTTTTTTCGGGTTTTGGCTTCGCACGGTTTGTGCATTTAGCCAGTGTCAAGTAATTTTTCTTTTCGATCAAATAAATTGCCCGATATCGGGCACGAAGTTACAAAACAGTCATAGTCGTCTTTAGTCAGTCAAGTTAAAGTTATTGTAAAGCGGTAGTAACTTTACAACAACCTAATATGCGTTTTTGGGGGGAACACGAAAAGTCCACGCTAGTCACTTATTTTCACCTTCACTACACTTGTGCACTCACATGTAACTAAATTGAATAATTCACTACCAAAGTTATACAATTTAATTCGCAATTTCACTAAATTTCATGAAAATGAAAATTCGTACGACATGTTCCAACCCGATCCCGCCAAAAACTGTGACGTACATTTATAAACATAACTGTACGTCAGAATAGTGGTGTCCCAGTGGTGGATATTCAGCCACATTAGGTAAACACCTAATGTGGCTGAATAGGATATTTTTTTTGTCGGGCATCTCGCAGTTAGCTTTGAGAGGCCGTGACTGCTTAACCGGCGCTTTCCTGGGGCTGCCATTAAGAATTAACTTAACGCCTCCAGCTAGGTCTTAAAAACTACTTAAATACTAGGCGACTGCACGCTGAGGGCACCCCCTGCGGGGTACGGGCTTCGGCTCAGGGCGTCATTGTTAGGGGGACAGCAAGTGGAGACAGGCTGGATCAAAATATTAGCATTATTATTACTAAACGGGGAATTTAACTCTACTGGCTCAGCTGCGGCGCGGGCTGGCGCTTCAACTAGCAAGGGACGGTCGGGGGCTGAATAGGATAGCTCTTACTGTACATCTTATAGTATCGTACAATATTCTATCGACTTACGCGCCGTGGATTTTGCACATATTGAATTTTGCAAATAATATGCAAAAACATATTCCAATAAATCGGTCCGAACATTCAAAGCGGTCGGTCGCCAATATAATCGCAAGTTATCGTAACAGTGAATATCTATCCCCTACACTTAGACGTCTTATGAATACTTGACTTAGGTGAGTACCTTTGTTGTGTTTGTTGTGTGTGCAGTGTGTGTTGAGAGTGTTCAAAATGATCTCAACAACTAAGAAAATTAAACTTTATCTCAATTGAGTAAAGTTCTCGTCAGAATGACAGTTGTCGTTTACTGTCTTCATTCTGAAACATTCCTTGTGTCATTGAGTTAATATTTCATTTTCATAGTTGTTTAGATCATTTTGAACAGTTTGTTTGTCCCGATATTATTGACGCTGACTGTACTTAGGTATTCAACATCTGGAAGTACGGAGTACTTACCTAATAAATAATGAGATTAATGAGACGTTTTAAAGCCTGGAAGCCGTTTTCGAGAATCTATTAAAAATGGAAGGATTCTGAGCTCAAATCTGTGGGTGGGTACTACGTACTCGATCCGTATTAATTCTAATATAAGGTATAAATTCGAAAGTAACTCTGTGTGTCGTGTGTCTGTTTGTATGTTACCTTTTCACGCCTAGTATGTATGGGAAATTTAGCATTTCTGAAATTTTGGATAAGTATCCAAAATTTAATTCATCAAAATCTTAAATATAATTTATAATATTATGTTCATAAGTATGAACATAATATTATAAATTATATTTATAATTTTGGTAATATATTTTACGCTTTGACGCCTCAATGGATTTCTATGATATGATACTATTTATCCCGATAATTTCCGCCATCTACGTGGCTGAAGCCGCGGGCAAAAACTAGTTTAAAAATAAATGCTTGTATGAATGTTGAATATTTCAATAGAAACCTTGAATACTTCAATAGAAACCTCTCCTATTGAAATATGAATTAAAGGTTAATCCTTTGAAGCCTTTCAATGCTCAGCATGTTGAATACGTCCTGTTAAATTAACGTTTTAAACTAACATATCTACCTACTAATACTTGTCGAAGTGTCAACAAAATAATTTAAATTAAATAAAGTCTTTTTAGTATGGCAACGTCAAGCAGTTAGCTTGGGTCAAGAAGCTTATAGATAAAAAGTGGAGGCCACACTCCTAATAAAAAAGTGAAGACAACATGTGGGCTAGCGCTCTCTTTCTGAATACATACATAAGAGAGTGAAAACACGTATCACTGTCTCGTTCTTATGTATGTATTTAGAAACAGACCGTTAGCCCACAGTCGTCTTCACTTAGGTATTTAGAGTGTTGCCTCCACTTTTATATATAAGCTTCTTGGCTTGGGTAAGGTCGCTACTATGGATGTGACGTAAACTGTCATGTTTTAGACAGGCAGAGACGTTAACCATCTTGAGTGAGCACGTTCATTCTGACGAACTCGCCGCGTTACCATCGAATCAGTGTTAATCTATTCTATTTCGCATTATTCTTGTAAAGTGGTGATTGAATAGTGCAAGTACATAGCTTTAGTGTTCAACTGTACTTTTATTCCAAAACTCAGAAGGCCAATTCTCGTAATTAAAAATGTTCACAATCTAGTCGCAGTCTCATCTCAGCGACAATCAAATGTCAAAAACTTGTCAAAAATGTATGGAAACAAGAGATATTTTATGTTACTAGAATTGGCCTTCAGACTGTGAACGTTCTTAAAATTACGAGAATTGCCCCTCTGTTGTCTGATAACAAGATGCCGCGTGATTCACCGGTTTTACCACGTGAATTCCCGTTATACTAGTATTAGAAAACCCAACTAGGTCAAATAGGCAGTCGCTCCATGTAAAATATTGGTATTCAGATGCATCCGGTTAGACTGGAAGCCGACCCCAACATAGTTGGGTAAAGGCTAGGCAGATAATGATCTGCCTTTCCCCAACTATGTTGGGGTCAGCTCGCATTCTAACCGGATCCAGCTGAATACTAGTATTTTACATGGAGCGACTGCCTATCGGAACTCCACAACCCAGTTACTGAGAAATACGATACCTCTTGGTAAGACTGGTTATCAGACTTTCGGGCTCCTGACGACCCTTAACGACTATCAAAAACCCACGAATTACAGCCGGGACCAACCGACACCCTAATTGCGTAACTCACGATTAATCATAATCTGTTTCGTTTTGAAACACATGGCTGAACCATTGCTTCATATGTTCGAAAAATGTTTGTGCTCAACAACGTAAATAACGCAATGAATATTGTTTAGCTGTCAAAATGAAACCGATTATGATTAATCGCGTGTTACGTAATTAGGGTGCTGTTTATTTGTTTTCCGAGGCACAGAGGAGTGTGTAAAGCTGGTCATGTTCATCCACGTATAAGAACCAAGAACCTAATAAATGTAAAAATTATGAAAAACAATAAAGCAGAAATTGAACACAAAAACCGCACAAAATTGTTTAAAAAATAATGTATTACAAAATTTTACTAATTTCATATTCTTATTCACACTTGTGAGCTAGTAAAAAAAAAAAACTTGTGCCCCTGTGGTGTAGTGTGTATCTATGTGTAGCCTAAGCACATTTATTCATGTATTAGTATTGAGGAGAGAGTCGTAATAAACCATTCGTGGCGTACACACGTGTTTTGATTGTCTTCCCGCAACCCACACCCTTCACACGGACCAACCACGGTTAGGGAAAATCCGTGCGGCTATTTTATATTGATTTAAACATAAAACATTGACCTGCTGTGTTAGGTAACTCACCAGTAATTAAATCTACGTTTAAATAACTGATCACGTAAAAATAAACAAATTTTAACTAGCTTACCGAGTTTTGCACCTAATATATACAATTTATTATATTGTATGTAATATATTATTTGGTTTCAGGATAATTTACATGCCTTACACATTTTCAAGATATTTTAGGATGATGTTCAACGAGGTTTAATTACGATAATTATATTTTGAATAGGTATATATTCGTTACAGATATTATTAATCACGACTAAATAACATCGAATAATTAGGTATTTGAAACCAATTATTCATCATCATCATCATTTCAGACGAAAGACGTCTACTGCTTGACATAGCATAGGCCTCCCCCAAAAGGGAAATTAGGCGGCGCCTGTATCTTGGAGACCACAGCTGTGAGACATAGTGCTATTTACCACTGGAGTTTAAGGTGACAGTGGTTAAGTAATTGCAAACGATTATATAAAACTAAATTTTAAATGAAAATAATTGAGATCAAAGTGAAAGTGAAACTTAAATCGAAAAACAAACAAAATTAAAGCTTAATTTGTACTAAACAACGCGTAGAACTAAAATATTAAACAATTTAAAATAAAATAAAATGTTAGATAATCAAAAACAAGGTGTGAGTGTGTTAGTGTGTGTCCGTGTTAGTGTGTGCGAGTGTACGCGTGTGGTGTAAGTAGGTGTCAGTGTCAGTGGTGAGAGTCTGATTCCGAGTGTGAGTTGAGTGAAGTGAGAATGTTTCCCGATTCATCGTATGAAAGACCTAATAGCCATTGTTTGACAACATTTTTGCATGTGGGGAGGGAGAATTCAACGCAGCACCTATTGAAGTCCACTGTTGGACATGCCAGTCCTTTGCCAGTTTGCGCCAACTTTTTAATATCTCGTTTGTTGAAATACGGCGGGCCCACTGCTACTTCAGCTTGCTTACTCTGCAAGCTTTGTCGGTGGCTTCTTTTCTTTTCCGGATAATTTCACTTCTGATTTTATTCTTCAATAAAACTCCAAGCATAGCCCGCACCATAGCGCGCTAAATGAACTTGAATTTGTGGACGAGCCCGGCTGTCAGTGTCCACCTTTCGGCACCGTATGTCGTAACGGGGAGGACGCACTGGTCGAAGACCTTAGTCTTCAAACATTGCGGGATAGGTGATCAGAAGACTTGACGAAGTTTTCTAAACGTTGCCCATCCCAACGCAATCCTTCTGTCTTCCATCCCATCGCAATCTTTCTTAAAAATGTGTCTACCGCACTGGATGACTTGTCCTAGGCAGACATTGACCGAAGGGTGGGCGTTTTTTTGGGACTGTCGCATGTAATTTTGACGTTCAAACAGTGCTGACTCTCAGCCTAATTTGAATAAAGGACTTTTGATTTTGATTTTTGTCTTTTGATTGACGTTCACAACTTCGATAAGCCACCTATCGAAGTGGATTGGACACGGCAAGACATGTAAATTGTACATGACTTTTGTTTGGTTCTAATTCAGGCCGAGGCCAACCCGCCCTCCATTCCGGCTCCATTTAGGCTATGCACCACCTAGTCTAGCTGTTCCAGCGACCCTGCCATAAAATATGACGAAATCATCGGCAAAACGAAGGAGTTGATATGTTCTCGGTGATAGCCTGTTCAGTCCAGTGTGAATAAATACAATAGGAAAAACGTAGCAAAATCCAGTCTAGCTATTTCAAGAAATAGCCCTGAAAACGTTTAGATAATCATGCTAAAAGAGGAAAATGCGTTTTTCCGAGAAGGACCTACCTACCTACCTGCCTAAATCGGGCACTGTTCACGTAAGTACACAGTAATATGAATAATAAAACACATTACTGTAACCCTAAATTAACGTACATTTAGGACCATATTTATTTACTGTAAGAATTTTTCTTTTGTTTGCGAAATCCCAAATATGTTAGATGTATTTGCTTTCATAAAAGCTTTCAAGTAGTGTTGTATAAATTGAATCCATTTCGCCCAATTCTGTTTACTCTCATTCCTTTACATAATAGCTGATATATCCCGATGTTGGATGTAATGTTTACTTTTTTTTATAAACGGGCATTTACCCTTCTATTTGGACGTCAATGAGGACGCCAGGGGTTATCCAAACCGAGACGCAATCATTAATATTTTCAACTGTAACTTTAATAAATATAGGTTGGAAGAAGTAGTAAAATATGTTTTGGAATGAGATTCATATAAATAATAGTTTAAAAAACTAAAAAACACGCTTTAAATACCAAACTAAAAAAGGATAAAATAATTTAATTCAATTAAAAAGCGTGGGGTGCTTGACATTAATTGATTATAAAAATACCTCAAAAAGCACCCCACGCTTTTTAATTGAATTAAATTATTTTCTCCTTTTTTAGTTTGGTATTTAAAGCGTGTTTTTTAGTTTTTTAAACTATTATTTATTTTCTACTTTTTAGTTCTGCTAACTACAAAAACGTGATTTTTTTATTCTCATTTTTTTTTAAATTATTGAATTGTCATCGGTCCTCGACAAGTTTACAAAGTTTCAATGAAATCTGACCGTTTAAAGTGGGTCAAAATCGCGCTCAAAGGAGTCGGTTACATACAAACGAACAAACAAACAAACAAACCAACAAACATACAAGTGAAGCTAATATAAAGCGTGTAAAAATAGGCAATACGTAAAATAAAACGAGTAACGTGAGCTTTGTAAAAAAATTGGGTACTTTATCAACATGAACACTATGAACAGTTACAAAATATATTCACGTGAAAATTGTAATGTTCCTTTACAAAAGTTATAATCATGTTTACCGTGAATATTCATTAAAAATACTGTATACGTTAACTTTATCCACCGCTTGTTTGTTTATCGCGTGGTAGAACACTTACTGCAAAAATAATTATTTAGCACTTAAATGTATTTGCATAAAACAATAACTGATGAATAAACCTATGTTTGGTTTATGTCTATAAAAAACCGTATTTATGTCAGTTTTTAAAGACAGATTATATGACTTAAATTTGTATGAAGATACTCAGGTCTGTAACTACCGACTTACGTCACGGGTGTTTTAAAAAATGGTATAAAATTTAAAAAAAATGTAAATATAAAAAAAAATTGTTAGCCAACACTGTCCCACTGCTGAGCAAAGGCCTACCCAAGGGCTAGTTTTTACCTTAGCCAGAGGCTGAGCATTGCTATTCAGTGTGGCAATGCCACCAGTCTCTTAGGTACATTACCAGTCGACAGCGATGCGGATGAATTTTTCGACGCTTTATTTTATGGATGGTTTTTCTTTATTGAAACACGTTGAAAAATACGTAAATATAGGTTAAAAAAAAATGCGCGAAAATGTAACTGGGTCAATGACAGCTTTTGCCATGCTCGACACCTATAGATAGTACGTATTAAAAATGCATAGAACGCAGACAAGAAAAGGGATAGACGTAAGTAGATATTGAAAACAATTACGAACATTCTGTTTCGCAGTAAATTGGATCAGTCAAGTGGAAGAAAAATGTCAAACAATTTCTTTTTTGATTAAAAAGTCCAATTAGCTCCGTCGTCTCTGCTAAGCTTCACTTTGTCGTTATTTTTCAAAGAACGAGGTGATGTTGTTATAACTATTTTTTCTTATTTTGTTACGGTTTGTACTTAAGACGCAGACAGGCTGTTATTATTCTAAATAGAAAATACTGTTTTCATGGGATTCCTGGAATAAGGGTTTTATTTCATCGTTATTATTTGAAAGACGTATTGTAATGGTGAGGAATTCACGCGGTACCCCGCGTCGATTTTCAAAGTAGATTTGCTCTACAGGGATAAAGTAGTTTCATAATATGACACGGGCGCTTTTATTGAATCCCGAACAGAACCAAGGATTTCATTCCTGAGCGAAGAGAATTCTAGCTCAAGCTAGTCTTAAGCTAGAATTCTGAGTGCAGCGACGGATTCAAGATCACCCAAAATAAAGGCACTATGTCCCTGAGTAGTAAATTCCACGTTTCGTACTTACTTGCGAGGTAGTAACATCCAATTTGATTTGCTTTTGATTTTCTGAGCGTCATATTTACGATATTATTTATTGTGTTTTTGATGAAATGTGTTTTTGAGTTAAGATCAAATTGTGTTTGAAACTCGACGTTTAGTAAGTAACTATACTAAGTCTCATAATCGTATTTAGTAACTTGACAGTTGAAGGGTTACCAGATTAAGACAAAAAAAAATATAGTGTAAGATGGTGTAAGAATGAATGAAATTGAATGAACTTAAAATAACGTACTTACATGCATGTTTTTTATTTTATTTAATAACTTGTCTTAAAAACATAATAATTATGTACTATTAGAAATAGTAGAATTTGTTTTATATTCCACATGTGACAAACGATTTTTTAAAGTTTTATAACGAAATTAAAATTAAACCATTTTTATCGTTTGTTCTTTACGCAAAATCGTTCACTACCCCAACACTATTAGTTGTAGTAAGGTAACATTATTTTTCTTCGAACTGTTAAGTTACGGAATACGATTATGAGTCCAAGTATAGTTGATTTTTATTACCTCACAGTAGGTGCATCCCCCTCAGTGGGTTCCCGCATTGTCGTTGCGGGGGGGCTCAGTAGCCGTGGTCACCCTCCCACGGTGAAGCGAAGAGGAACCCAAAGGTGGGGCCGCTCGTCAGGGCTTTGGTCTTCAAGCCGACGACGTAGCGGCCAAAAAGTAGGTTGCAGTGAGGTGCACCGCAACTGAGGCGGGCCGCGATGTCGAATGGGAGGCATCGCGGCTGAGGGTTACAGGCTGCGGCGGAGGAGGAGTGCCGGTACTTTTGAGTAGCGCTCTTCCCTTCCGTGGCCTGGACGGGGCCGCCACCGTTTGATGGCGGACGCGGTGGGGCCGCAGGGGAAGAGGAGTGTCGGTATAGCGTTGGCCGCTCTCCCTATCCCCTGCGGCCGAGAAGTGGTAGGCGGCGGGGCCACTGCACTGACCCGTCGCAGGGGGCCAAGGGAGCCAAGGGGGCCAGGGTAGTCTGGGGCCCTTGTGCTACTTGGTTCCTGGGGTGGTCACGGCGTGCCATGTGTCCTGGTGCGCCGGACTGGTGGGGTCCGCAAGGGCCGATGCCTGCCAGGGGTGCGGGTTGTTCGAAAGAGATACCGTCGCCCTTGGCACACAGGCAACTGAGGGATCACGGGTGGGTTTTAGTCAGTAAAAGTCTGACACGCCCTCCTGCTCCACCTAGAGCGGGAGAAGTCATTTGATGATTTCCCACCCTGAAAAAAAAAAAAAAACAGTAGGTGCATCCTGCCTGTAATGACTTACGGACCCAAATCGTGGATACTCACGGTGTGGCTGGTCCATAAATTCAAGGTTGCTCAGCGAGCTACGAGTTCTTGAGTGGAAACCGCGAGTCCGCAAACGTAATATATGACGCCTTCAGCCTTGGAGGAGCGTGGCTGGTGGCAACTGGATGAGAGCTGCCGAAAATCGAGCTGAATGGCATGCACTTGGAGAAGGTATATGTCCAGCACTAGACTGCTGTAGGCTAATGATGATGAAGAGGTGCGAAAAGTAGAGTATTGTCTTCGGGGACAAAGGTAGGGTAAGCTTTAACCCCTCGCTACACTCTAGACTAGATACTAGTGGCAAATCTTCTAGTTTTAACTAGTATCGTCCGTTACGTTCAGGATTCAATTTAGCGCCCATGATAAAAGACACTGTTTTATCCCCTTTTTTAATAATCTACTATTAACAGCTTTAGATAAGCAGTCTATGAATTAATCAATGTTCCCACAATATCAGTTGCTATCCATCCTTTTAACATGATTTGATTATATCAGTTGAATTATCCCTACGGTGTTTCGGCAAACGCCACTGAATTTAATTGGATTAATGGAGTTACCAAATTAGTTGAATCCTTCGTCACTCATATGCCATAGTTCTTGATCGTAGAGATCATAAAGGTAAAACAAAATAATGTTTTAGTTTTTTTACACGCTTTATATTAGCTTTACTTGTATGTTTGTTTGTATGTAACCGACTCCTTTGAGCGCGATTTTGACCCACTTTAAACGGTCAGATTTCATTGAAACTTTGTAAACTTGTCGAGGACCGATGACATTTCAATAATTAAAAAAAAAAATGGGAAAAAACACGTTTTTGTAGTTCGCAGAACTAAAAAATTTAAAATAAATAATAGTTTAAAAAACTAAAAAACACGCTTTAAAAACCAAACTAAAAAAGGAGAAAATAATTTAATTCAATTAAAAAGCGTGGGGTGCTTGACATTAATTGATTATAAAAAATACCTCAAAAAGCACCCCACGCTTTTTAATTGAATTAAATTATTTTCTCCTTTTTTAGTTTGGTTTTTAAAGCGTGTTTTTTAGTTTTTTAAACTATTATTTATTTTTCATCATACTTTTGAGAGCGTGATTTTTTTTTTTGTAATTGGGCTTTATTTTTGAACTTACTTTTTTATAATATCTGTTTATTTCTGTCGTCGTCAAACAATTGACAGAAATAGAAATATGATTTAAATTTGTTAGCGGTATCCGTGTTTAGTGATTTAACCAAAAGCGATCGTCACGCAAGTATGCGGCGAGTTGAGTATCGCACGACTTTGTCATATTCATAAAAAGAGCACGTAGAGGGCACTCATTTTTTCATTGTTATTGCTATGTGAAGCTATAATATGCGTACCTACCTATATTCATAATTCATAAGTTTTCAAGAAAGAAGTGGTGCAGACAAACAAATGTTGGTATTGAACGTTATACATAATTAGGATTGTCGTTAAAAAGATTATTTTAACCAACTTCAAAACAGGAGGAGTTTCTATGTTCATCTGAAGTTATTTTGTATGTCTCTTGATCAAAATTTTTTATTTAATAACTTTGCTCCGGAATTTTTTATTAGCAAGTTAGCTTCAATAATATCAACACGTATTTAGCCCACTTGGTGTATGTTGATGACGTTTTAAAACTATCTGCCACTGTTGTTTTCAAATCAAGAAGTGGCACATAGGAATTGGCAAGTGGTATCATAACTAAAAAGTGAAAATTAAAAAAGTTTTTACTATTGTAAACAGACAACTTCCAAAAAAATGCTAGATAATGAAATCTTTAATTTCGGAAATCGGTGACAAAAACGAAAACAGAACGAAAGACGCCAAAATAAAAAGCTTTTGAATTTTTAAGCTTAAGTTTTTTCTGAAAATTGCTTAAGAAACTGCTGTACCTATTGTGTCCATGAGAATTTATGATTTGTATGTACACGCTTGTTTATAGTGTAGAAAGCTGTTGTAGCACGTAAGTGAAGATAGCTGCAACTCATATTTCAGATATTATAGTCCCTTTGTTGCCTTAAAGCTACGTCACCTTGCACCAGGCGCAATATTCTGAACAATAAACAAAAAGCTAGCTAAGCTGTGAGCTACATTCACGCAAGTGTCTCTCTAACAAACTGGCAACTAACTTGAGAGCATTTCATTTAATTGTGGATTTTGCTTTTGCTAATAATTTATTATCGCGGTTTCGCACGTAGCCCTTCACAAACATACTTAAGACAGGCTGTTCTCATCTTTGTTAGTCTTTGTAAAGACTAACAAAGGTGAGAACATCCAAGACTCAAAGCGTTCCTATTGGAGAAATGTTTGTATTCGATAGACGATGACTTATCCACGTTTTAATTTATTTATATTAGTTCATGTGAGACTGGGTAATATTAGTATGTATTTTAATTTTTGTATGTTATTGATTTTATTGTATTATGAATGTGTTAGTTTATCATTTTAATGAGCTTGTTTATTTATGTATTATGTATGTTTTCTAACACAATGTGAATTGTTCCTGAAATAAAAATTGAATTGAATTGAATTAATTGGAAATACTAAGTATAAACTAATTTAGAATTCACAAACAGATTTTAGAATAGGTAGGGGACTTATGTTGTTGTGGTAATATTATTTTTCTTCGTATCGTTGGTACGACAATGATCAAATTTTGTTGACTCAAAACTTCGCCACTTCCACGGCTCTATTGGTGGCAGTGTACAGGTCACCTTGGCTGCATGTTTTGGGGCACAGAGGGCAAGAGGAGAAAGCAAGTTGTGGTAATTACTCTTGTACACGCGCATAGTTGTGTCTATGGTTAAGCTATCTGACACATGGCGGCCGGCCGGCCGCCAATTCGAAACAAGCTATCGACAAGAGCGCGTGTCAAAGAAAAACGTTAACGTTGCTCTTGAAAGCTAGCTATATTTTCATAATTTTGAATTTTAATAAAGTAATTTGTGGAGTTTTTGAGTCTTTTTGTATTCATCTCCCAACATTTGGCGACCGTGACAGGGAGGTCCGTTTCTACACAGTAAGACAGTGGTCAGGGGTAAGGCTGTTCTAAACTTATCCTTGGTGTTGAAGCCATATGCTCTGAATGGGGATATTAAGCTATTGTGGATAATGTAGTGCAGCTCTGCATCTCGTGTCTCGATGTAAGTCAAGTAAGTTTGCTCAACAACTCTAGTTAAGTAAGTAATTTGGTAATATCGAACAGTGATCAAATATTTAATAAACGTTGAGAAGTTCTTGTCCTAGCGGACATAAACAACGCATAAATAGTTCCACGGTGTATTGCGGTGCGTAGTTTGGACATATTGTTGAGAACAGTTTCTAGTTGCCTTCATGTTTCGAACCGCTTAGTAAAACTTGTATGAGGGAACCAGTCACGAAGTATGCCACTTTGAATTGCTACATTTATTTTCTGACAGGAATAAAAATTCCTGTCAGAAAATAAATGTAAAGTAGGTTTTATGTTCAGCTTTGTGCTGCTTTATTTATAAACATATTGTTACGTTACGCTGTCAGAAGATTTTCCGCCACAGGAGAGGTTTTTTTTTAACTATTGTTTTTGTATATATGGGTATTTCTTGACCGTATGTATTTAGCCCATCTACGCACCTATTGTACCTATTAAATAATGCACGTAATTATGATGACACAATAACTTTATTTTAATAAAATAACGACCTAAACCCCATTGGGAATGGACTTAAAAACTTTTCAAATTCCAGCAAAGATTTTTGCATGCGAAAACTTTATACGGTTTATTTAGAGTTTATGACGACCGCCTACTGTGTTTTTATGGCCCAAAACAGCCATTTATAAAGCCTGTAGCCCCAAGAGACAAAATAAAAACCGACCTATATTTTTAAAATACAGTTTTATGCAAATAAGTCTAGTAATCTGCGTAAACGCAGCAATTCATTTTAATTAAAATGTATTCAACGGTTAAAAGTAGGTTACATTATATCAATTAAAGTAGGGGTGCACATAAATAGCCTTCACATTTCCACAAGTGGCGATATGATAATGCGCCTGGCGCACCCTGGACAATCAACCCTGTTACCAGCTTACTGACTGACACTCACCAATGTAACTTTTTAATTTTAAATGTGCTTTCTGAGTTTATTTTAGATAGCACTAACATCGGTGAAGGAAAAACATCTTGAAAAAGGCTGGACTTATAGTTATATAAGCTGAAATCGCTAAATGCTAGTAAGTAACTTCCCGGTATGGGAAAAAGCCTTCGCCGTGCTGTGGGACAGTAATAGACTAGTATTATTTATGAGCTTGTTTTCGATGAGAATTAGAAAGAAGTAGAAGAATGAAAGCATATAATATTTACATTTATTTATGGTAAACAAATATAACT
Source organism: Antitype chi (assembly GCA_947359405.1). Taxonomy (NCBI): domain Eukaryota; kingdom Metazoa; phylum Arthropoda; class Insecta; order Lepidoptera; family Noctuidae; genus Antitype; species Antitype chi. Next base: position 9,919,085 of record OX375826.1, read on the forward strand.
TATAAGTTCCTATCTCTTCCGGGATTGGACTGTCACGACGCCAACCCATCTCTTCCTCGTCATTTAGCAATGGAATTATTTGTAGCTTTTCGGCGCTAGCTAAAACCATCAAATTGCCTGAGATTACTCGGCAAGTTAAAACTCTATTAAAATGTAGTTAAAATGTTCGAAGGTTTAATGGAAAATCTAAAATTGGTTAGGAAACTTCGTTTAAATATCGGATATTTTGAACTTAACTTTACTTCGTTACGTTAATTTTTAAAATACAAACAAATCCCTTGAACTACCTACTTGTTGTTTATTAGATACTTCTTCTAAAAGCTCACCATAAGGGTTTTATTTCTTAGAACGGAATCCTTGAAAACAGGTAAAAAATATGTCAAAGTTTGTGGTTCTCCGTATCGTACCCGTTCAAAGGAAGATCTTGTACGAGAAGTGAATTTTAAATTGGATCCGCTGAAAGTGGAGTTATGAAAGCGCAATGCAATTTTTAAGCAAGACCCGTATCTTTAAATTTCAGTATGATTTTAAATCTATTTTATTTACGAATAAAAGCCGCACGAGTCGACTACGCTTGCCGCGGTTGGTCTGTGGATGGGTGACCATCTTTACATACCTACTGACTTGGCTTTTACCGACCCAACTTTTAGACCCGGCTGTCATTCAGTAGTAGTAGATCTTTGACAGTCGTTACGTTGTCAAGCCCGAGTGTCTGACTGCCAGTCTTACTAATAATTACTTTGCTTGGAAACAGGCTGGTCCTGCTCCATAGAACAATCTAGACTCTAGACAAAATCAAACTGGTTGCTAATTAAATTGTATAATAATTGTATTTATGACATTGATTTACGCTCAGTGACTTTAACTCACACACTGACTTATTACTTGTTAATATTCTAAGAAAATCGTATACTTACTTTTACAATGTTTGTAAATATGTAGGCACCGTGTATCTATCATAAAATTAATTTTTCTGTATTGCTTCAATTTCATTCTTATTACCTATTTTGGTATGGTAATTTTATTCTGGGTGCATAGTTTTCACACATAATTATATAATGAATGTACTATGCTTAATATTGTATTTAAACCATTTTAAAATAGTTAACGGTGGAGTTTCTTGCCCATTGTTCTCCATACGAAACTACATTTTTGAAGGGGCGACTAGCATCAATTCTATTTTAATGTAAATGTTGACGTTCAAAAGTGCTGTTTAAGTGCTTAACGGAAATAAATGCTTTGACTTTGACTTTGACTAAGCGTTATCGAGTTACCCAGTACAGTAACTGGGTGGTGATGGTAAGATAGGCAGTCACTCCATGTAAAATTCTGGTATTCAGCTGTATCTAGCTAGACTGGAAGCCTATCCCAACAGAGTTAGGAAAAGACTAGACAGATTATGATGCTGATAATTTTAATTTCTAAATCTGTCTATTAATTCTTTTACGGATCTAGAAAAATACTAGTCTGCGGTAACGTTTAAAATATAATAAAATTAATAATGTAGGTACAAGGTAAAAACTCTTGTAACGAGGAATTTACTTCCCACACACGCGGTTTGACTACTTCAACTCTTATTTGTTTTGATGCTACGTATACATATAAAGGCGCCGCCGCATACGAGACAGTTCCAACAGCTACCTTCAGCTGTTCGCATGGAGGATGGGTCTGGATCTGGATTGCCCAATAATACGGTATTGGACCAAGCTGCATGTTGAGCACTCCACTAAAGAACTAAACCTAAATTTAGACTAAGATGTAGTGTATTTTAATCTTTTGTAATTTATACATTTTTTATTGATGACTTTTGTAATTTTTAATCTTAATTGTAATAATTTAATTAATTCATAATGTATCTAACATTTTATATTTTTAAATTCACAATGTATGCAGGACTGGTTCTGAAATAGATGAATATTTTATAAAAGGTTAGTAGATCTGTACTCCTGCTACTGAACTATTACTTCTGGTCATGGTTAGATATTCTAGGAACAGTTTTGGTAAGAGATACTTTGTATTTAAATCCATCCCCATTACCCACTTTCTAAGAAAACTACCTCTATCAACATTATTAGTATTACTGACAATCTAGTGTGTCTCAAGCCTCTTAAAAGATTTCTAAGCCAGCCCGCACACAGTATTCCTCCGGCACCTATTTGTTACTTCCCACGTAAGAATACTATTGTATCAAACACGTGTTTCAGTATCCTAGGGACTTACGCAGATAATAAAAATAAATATCGACTGAAAATGGAGGTAAACCGTTACATAATAAAGGAAAGAACAATAAACGCGGAGGTACAGAACAAACCTTTTGTTAGTTTGTTACATAAAACAAATAAGAGGAGGGAAGACTGAGGTAAAATTGTACAGGAATATTTGCGCAAATAATTTCAGCTTATTGGCAACTACTGCCCGATAAAATTAAGTTGTGTCGAACTTTTCCCGGATCCTCATTTTCAAGGTATTTTAATTGGAGTTTATCTAATCGATAAATCAAATGGTGAGATTTCTGAAGAATTACTCCGTCGAATCCATAACGATTGACAGTTTATTTGAGGAATTGAGGACTACAGAAACTGCCAAGCTTTGACTAAATATTTTTCTGCCGTTTTGCAGCTTCGCTACGTTTCGATAAAAGATTCGAGGCTTCATCAGACTTTTAAACGATTGTCTCTGGGCGATGAGTGTCATGAAATGGTAGGATACGTACAGTGGACGTCCTTGCGGACCCCACCAGTCCGGCACACCAGGACACATGGCACGCCGTGACCACCCCAGGAACCAAGTAGCACAAGGGCCCCAGACTACCCTGGCACCCTTGGCACCCTTGGTCCCCCTGCGACGGGTCAGCGCAGTGGCCCCGCCGCCTACCACTTCTCGGCCGCAGGGGATAGGGAGAGCGCCCAACGCCTATACCGACGCTCCTCTTCCCCTGCGACCCCACTGCGTCCGCCATCAAACGGGGGCGGCCCCGTCCAGGCCACGGAAGGGAAGAGCGCTACTCAGAAGTACCGGCACTCCTCCTCCACCGCAGCCTGTAACCCTCAGCCGCGATGCCTCCCATTCGACATCGCGGCCCTCCTCAGTTGCGATTCACCTCACCGCAACCTAGTTTTTGGCCGCTACGTGTCGTCAGCTTGGAAGCAAAAGCCCTAACGAGCGGCCCCACCTTCGGGTTCCTCTTCGCTTCACCGTGGAAGCGGACCACGGCTACTGAGCCCCCCCGCAACGACAATGCAGGAACCCACTGGGGGGGAACCAAACAAGGTTTAAGTATTTTTTTACCTTCTGTGCAGAACTTACTGCTTGCTCGTTCAATTCTACAGGTACTGAAATCCCACAGTTGGGCAAAGGACTGATATTTTTCAGAAATGCTATAATAATTTGGCAGAAAATTGTAACACGACTCTAATTACATTATCATCATATTTACATATCAAACGAACTCAATGGAGAATATATCACTTATTCATACAAAAGCTCCAGAGTTAAACGCAGCCAGTAATAATTCATGTGACATTTAAATGTTGAGAACGATGATTCGTAATGCGAATTACAGTGAATATGTCATTTCGTTAATAATTCTTTGGATTCCGTTTGCAGAAATAAAATACAATGGAAACTTTATGATATCAATATCTTTTCGAGTTGTCTGTGAGATAACACTTCTATTAAATAATGATTTGTTTTCCTTAGGTCGTATATCAAGATGTTTTGTTCTAATAGGAGATTTCTAATAGACCGTAGTTTCAGTTTGTGCCCGTGAAAACGCAATAGGCTCACTTATACTTTATGGCTTAGACAAGGCAGTAGAACAGTACTTTTGGCAAAATATCTAATTATTTATTACAATAAATAAATACATAAAAAGCCTGCGGGGAACAATCATATGCATGACTGGTAATTGAAGAATTAGGTGAATAAATTCATGAATTTAGAAGTCAAATGATGTAATTTGACTTCTAGTCGAGCATGTGCTCGAAACTTGATTGATTACTTAAATATAATCGCGGCATGACATGGAATGATATTTTATCGAAAATATTAAGAATCCAAATGGATTCATTGTTTTGTAATGTAAACAGTATTTCCTTTACCGCTTCCACGCACCTTAATCCATGACGTCATCTTAAATACTTGCTTGAGGAAAATGAACGAAGATGCCTACGCAGCTAATTAATATGAGCCTTGAAATAAGGAAATGTTTCCACCTTACAAATTACTTAGATTAGTTCATTTTTGTAACGAAATAATTTATAATTTATAAGGGTTACTTGTTCAAAATTTCACGTAACTCAGTGGAAATTGCATGCAGAGGAAAGAGTGGGAAAATTTAATATTATTTTTCTTGTTTTTTTTTTGGTTGAAAAACGAATTATTTATATTTTTACATATAGATAAATCGTTTTTTTGGTGCATACAAAAGACGCAACACAACATAAAAAGCACGATGAGTTATAAACTACTTACATGAAAAGAACAAGGTGCCAATAAACAAAAAAAATAAGAAATGATGAAATAAATAATTAGTGATGACACTTTATGCTATGTCAAAATTTCATATTCAAATAAAGTAACGTGCGGTGGAGTACAAAAGTGCGGTGTGCGTCTCAAAGTTGCACCAAACGGGAGTCCAGCTCAGCATGTGTCAGGCAAATATACCTGGCGCTGATATTCTGCTAGATCCCTGCAGTGACCTATAGACGTCGAGCAGATGACATTAAAACGTGAATAATAATTATTGGTGTTGTGAAAAGGGGAATGTGCGAAGTTAAATTATGTAAGTACCTAACTACCCGCAATGTGTAAGTAATGTACTCTACAGTAAAGTTTAGCATTTGGAAGCGTTCTTGTTCAATGATGATTGTGTATGTGGTTACTTGATTGTTTAAATATACCGGATGATTTTTTTTACCGTCTGGAAAAAAATAGGGGTTAATAGGTGAACGGAGTAGAAGCCTATGGCACGGAAATTTAACTTTTTTTTTTAAATTCTAAAATGAAATTAACCTATCAATAAATACTATTACTTATTTGTAGTAAACTTTTCATATAAAAATTAAAAAACAATAAAAAATTATAAAAATACAAAAAATCGACAAATAATATCAAAATCCAACTTATGGGCACCCTAATCAACGCGCAGAAATTATGAATGAATTCGTAGCGAAATTCAATCCTTTGATTGAAGCCGGCCGGGGATAGGTAACTAACATTTTTTTGCAGGCGTACCGCTCAAGTGTCGCCGCATGCGCTCCCCCTCCCACCCGCGCGCCCTTCGACCCGAGTACCGCGTCCCGCGGTCTCTCTCCAAGTCTCCAGTCCAGTGCGATTAGTCATAGTGTGACGTCGATCGCTGTTTTTTTCCGCGTGTGCTTCAACGTCCAGTATCTTGCCATGATGAGGTATTATTTTTTGTCTGGTGAAAATGTAAATGGTGCAAGGCGAATGTACGCCGACGAAGAACACCTACAATCCCTTAGACGTAACGGTATCCCTGCCCCCCGAATCCCTAGCACAGACTTGATACTCTGCACTTATCGGCGGTTACTTGACCATGGCCAGTTTCACCTTCCTGGTCATGCCAGAGGCAGAGGCCGGCCACCCTTATCCATACTCGTCGAAGACGCCATCCTGGAATATTTCCATCGACACCCGAGGAGGAGCACCCGGCAAGCAGCTCGTCGATTTGGCGCTCATCAAGTTCAATTCAGTGTGAATGTTTGGGCCGCGATAATACACGATCGCATAATTGGTCCAGTTTGGATCGAAGGTCGATTGACAGGGATAACGTATCGAGAAATTATACAGTCCGTTATCGACACAATGTTGGAAGACGTTCCTCTGCACTGTCTGCGGGACATGTACTTCCAGCACGACGGATGTCCAGCTCACTACGAGCGATCTGTGCGCGCGTATTTAGACAGTGAATTCCGTGATAAGTGGATAGGTCGCTGGTGGACCTGTGAACTGGCCGGCGAGATCACCAGACGTAACGCCGTTAGACTTTTATTTGTGGGCTGAACTAAAACGCTTAGTGAGTGATTGTTATAAGAATTTAACATCAACAGGTTTGTTTACATTTCTATCAAAGCTGATCTTACAAGACGTCATTTATTTGGTTTACGGTTTCAAGACACGCGTCACTCAGTGTATCAAATTATTTGCCTACTAAAACTACATACAGCAAGGTGACGTATGTAGATACACGCGCAAATGTGTGCGTGAGAGTGTAGATCAGCCGCGAAATTAATGCTAGCGTCTCGCTCACACTCTCGGCATGCTCCATTCATGGGCCGTCGCAGCTTACGCCCATTTACTATTACCTATTTTGCGTATTATTCGTTTTACGCGAGTGCCGTAGGATGTATTCTTTTTCATGTATTTTAAGGATATTCGGAACTTTTTCTATATCAATGGTACCAGGCAAAGGTTAGCGTATATGAGTTCTATTCTACTTACACAACATGTCATATTGTTCTCCAGACGCTAAAAATCAGCCGGTATATAAGTATAATGTTTATGTAAATGAATAATCATAATTTATCTATATTAGCGTACGTGTGAATAAAATAATGTTTGCAATAAATAGGCATGTGTTAATTATCATCTAACAGTATACCCACAAGCTATTCAATCATTAATTATATTTTACAAGCTTCTGCCAGCGGTTTCGCACGCGTGTAGGTCGGAAATCATCCCACGGGAAAGAACTACCGATATAGAAAGTACCCTATGTGTTAATCCAGGTTATAAGCTATCTGTTTGCTAAATTTCATGCAAATTCGTTCAGCTGTTTTTGCGTTATTGAGTAAAAAACATCCATCCATCCATCCATCCATCCATACTTACAAACTTTCGCGTTTATAATATTAGTAGGATTTGTTTACAGGTTTGTGACGATAAGTTGCGCCATGAAAACTAAACGAATCGAAAGAAGAACACGACAGCTAGTTATATTATGGACGTATCCAAAATCGCCATACCCAGTTTTTTCTGCGAGGCGATTAGAAACTGTCGCAGTCGAATTCTGAAGATACCAATAGATTTAAGATTCTTTATCGGCGGGTAAATATTGTTCCAGCATTTGGATGCGGCATATCTGAAACTCGCATATCGACAGTCGGCATATCTCGGGACCATGGCGTTCCTGACTTTTGGAAGGCGTACGAGTGGTCAATGCCTACTGCTCAACAGCTCGCCACATGCTGCGCTGCGGTTTTCTTTAACTCTCTTGGTCCGTTTCCTCATCCTAGACCTGTGTCGACAAAGTAAACTCTACCGACCCAGACCCAGAGTTCATTACAACAAAACTGGCAAAATGTGGGTTAGCGTTTGAAATACTACCATGTAGTACAAATACGTAGTACATATTTGTTCCACAACATTATTTCCAGTTTATTATTTATTGTTATTACAACTTGTTGCTTCGTGTAAAATAAATGTCTCCCAAATATTTATGTGTCAAAGAGATTTATGTGCAAAACTTTTGATTTACAACTGAACATATTATTGTACCTCCCTCGTGACAGTGTTTGTATTAAGAATATTGTTTACCTCTACATAAGAGGTCTATTTTGGGCAATAACAGTCGTACCTTTATGCATACAAATGTGCCCATAAAATAAAATGACGGAAACAGGTTAAGAGACTACATACGCTTATGAAATGGGGTTCTTTTTTATGGTAATTGTTGGGATCAATTTTCAGAAGAAATATTAAATTATGTATGTAAAATATGGTACTTAGGTACATCAAAGTCTCTTTGAATATTTGACACGCATATGGTCATGAAAATACTTATGCAAAACGATATTGTAGATGCTATTTAATATTTATCAGTCTTTCCCGTTACTTATCTGTTTGGTGTGCAAAAGACATGAGTAAAACGTGTTTTTTTTGTACTCCACTGTAAGTTGGCTAAGGTTGGCAATGTGACGTTTATAAAATACTACCTATTGCCAGCGGCTTCGCCCGCATCGAGGTCGGAAATTATCCCACGGGAACGTACCCTATGTGTTAATCCAGGTTAAAAACTATCTGTGTTCCAATATCATCCAAATCCGGTCAGTAGTTTTTGCGTGAAAGAGTAACAAACATACATTCATCTTCACAAACAATCACATAGTAGAATAAGTAGGACAAAATGAAAAGTCGTTATTACGGATAACCAAATTCGGCCTCTATTTATGACTTAGTTAGACTTAAAGATTGATTGTGTAGTACTCAGTACGCAATATCTTCTCGTCCCAAATACCGCAGTGTCTCAAGACGAAAGTCTTTTACCAGTGTGTGTTGCCAGTGATGACATATGGCACAGAAACGTGGTCGCTCACAATGGGCCTTGTCAGAAGGCTTAAAGTCACCCAAAGAGCAATGAAGAGGGCTATGCTCAGAGTTTCCCTACGTGATCGAATCAGAAATGAAGAGATCCGCAGGAGAACCAAGGTAACCGACATAGCCCGAAGAATTGTCAAACTTAAGTGGCAGTGGGCAGAGCACATTTCTCGCAGAATAGATAGCGGATGGGGCCGAAAGGTTCTGCAGTGGCGACTGCGTCCTGGAAGACGTAGAGTGGGAAGGTCTCCCACAAGGTGGACCGATGACCTTGTGAAGGCCGCGGGAATCCGCTGGATGTGCGAAGCACAAGACCGGTCGAAGTGGAGGAGCCTGGGGGAAGCCTATGTCTAGCAGTGGACGTCTTCCGGCTGAAATGATGAGGTACTCAGTCCAACAATCACAATTTCTCGATAACAATGATCACCGTTTATTGAAATTTTCTTTCTTGAATTGGAATTTTTTTTCTCTCTGACCTACTTAGATTCGATACTGCTTTTAGTTCTAAATGTTGCAACTCCAAATAAAATTATTCCTAGAAGGTACGTACTGATATTTAACGATGTTACGCGAAAATGAGGCTTTTAATGACTCATAAATAAACCAGTGAGTAACAGCGTAATGAATCTGTGTTTAGCTGGAAATTGAAAATATGCTTGTGTGTGATGAGCTCATAGAAAATTAAAAGCTCGTGTTATGATGCGTACCTACTCTGTAACTAGTATTTTTGTTGCTCCGCTTACAAGCGAATGCAGGATTTAGTCTTGGAACTTACTGTTCGCGACAATAGGTCATTGTGAAGGAAAAGCAAAGTATAGTGCACGCAGAGATGTTGAGAGGAGCGTCTTATATAATTTTGAAGTACGTACTTACTAGAATTTTTTTATGGAACACTTTATACAAACAAATACAAAAACAAAAGGACACTTAGGCGTCGAAGTATTCGTCCGCATCGCTGTCATTTGGAAACGTGCCCAGAAGACTGGCAGCATTAATTACCACGTTGAATGGCAATGCTAATTCGTTGGCCAAAGAACGACCCAGCCCTTTGTCACGTGAAGTGTCGACCAGCCAGCGAGAAATTTTCTTTAAGAGGAGACGTGCACTCGGGCCCCATGACCCGAGCGTTTTGACACCAAACGGCTCAAAACTGTAGTTACCCATAAGGTTACTCGAAGCCAAAGAATTAGCATTGCCATTCAACGTGGCAATGCTGCCAGTCTTCTGGGCACATTTCCTGATGAGAGCGATGCGGAGGAATACTTCGACGCCTAAGTGTCCTTTTGTTTTTATTTTGTATATCGTAGAATTAATTCTTAACAAAATAATATTATTAAATAAAAATAAAAACAGGTAAATATTTGACAGCTATTTGCGACATTGCCAACATTCAGAATACACGCTCGTAATTCCAATGCCTATGATAGTACTGAGACTAACCTAGACATTGGAATAAAAAGTATTCAACTGTTTTTGCAAGCACTGATTGCAAACACTGCAGACACAATCAACAACCTTTGCCCATACGAAACAAATCATAACTTAATATTATACATGAAAGTAAGTTTCTTTGTTTTTTACGCTTTCACACTAACAGATTTGGATGAAGATTGCCACAGAGATAGACCATGACCCGGATAAGGACATAGGTTACTTTTCATCCTGGATCGCAGACGAAATAACGGGCAACAGCTAGTAATATTATAAATGTTTGGTGTATGTGAGGTCTGTCTGTCTAACTGTTAGAATTTCACGATTTAACAGCTGAACGGATTTCTTAAAAAAATGTAATTCCTCAATTAATTATTAAGTAACTTTCTTTGTCTTTTTTTTGTCTTGTCTGGAACACTGTCTTTGTATATCATTTTCTTTTTAGACTGGGCGTTGATAGCTGCGCCACAGTATTTGACTTTTGTGGCTATCTTCGTTTTCCTTTGTAAATTATTGTAAACTTAAGTTGTTCCAAATAAACTTTTTTATTTTTAATTTTACACAAAGGTAGACCATGACCTGGGTTAGAAAATAGGATACTTCATTCTGGAGAACGCGTCCGAGGACTAACTTCCGCCATCCACGTAGGCGAAGCCGCGTGCAGAAGAGCTATACTCCATTTGAAATAAGATTAGATATTTAACTAAACCTTTTTTACAGTCCGATCAACCGATTTTCACTTTTATTGCGTTAGTGGCATAACAAATGGCAGCTGCAGTAAACAGTTGGTATTGTAACTACTATTTTGCTTTTAATGCCATCCTTATATACTTTCAGTATAGAAGTTAGAATCGGTTGACCTGGCTGTAAAAAAGGTTTGTTTAAATGTCTAATCTTATTTCAAATGGAGTATAGTATTTCATAAAAATATTAAATACTGTCTGCAGTGACGCCACACTTGCAAATTAAGTTAAGACACACATTACTGAATAACGTGACATTAAACTTGTTTAGCCTTCAGATAAACATTATTTAAGTTTTTTTTTTGTGTACACGCTGCTTTACATTTTCGAGTTTTGCATTTATTTAGGTCATCTGCATAACAAGACACTTGATTCACAGTGCTTTATTCAAATCACTCTACTTGTAGTTACGAGCGATGTAGTAACTTACCTAGCGTAGATATACCTACTTGTATATAGTTAAGTATAAAATAATAATTCCAGACTCGATTGTAAAGTTGGAAGACCTCCCACAAGGTGGACCGATGACCTTGTGAGGGCCGCAGGAGTCCGCTGGATGCGGGAAGCATAGAACCGGTCTAAGTGGCGGAGCTTGGGGAAGGCCTATGTCCAGCAGTGGACGTCTTTCGGCTGAAATGATGATAATGATGATGAATCCTAGACTGATTGTCCCACTGCGAATCAGAGGTCTCTCATAGACGCGAACATCGATCAACACGCTTGATTTAGTTAGACTAATGCCTAATATACATTTGCATTAGTTAAGTAGCGAGTTTAATCCGAGTAGCAAAGATGTGTCAAAACGTGTTTCCATAAGTGTCAATTGACATTGTGAAGTGTCCCGTATAAACGCCAAGGTAATTATGTCGGTGCTTTTTTAACCTGTTGTTCTCATTGCTAGGCAAAAGTCGGTACCTAACTAATTCAAAATGCAACATTAGTAGTTAGCAGTGAAAAATACACAGCCACAACAACACATCTGTCTGTTTCTAAGTCCATCCAACATTTACTTCACAGGCCGCTACGGCGTAGCATTGACGTAGCAACTGCTACGGGACTGTTAGCAAAAACAAAGCATTTTTGAGTCACCCACGACTATGGAATCGCTGCATTGTCTAGAACAGAATTTCAGAACCATAAAAAAAACGAGTTTCAAAAACAAAAATATATCCAATAACACACATAAATCACTTCCCACACGGGTATTCGCATGAGAATATTCACTGTTGCTACGTCAATTTCCGTGACACAAAAGTTTAATAGTTTGTCGGTAGTTCCGTACGTTCCGGGCGGGCTTCCTCCAGCAGGAAATAGTGACGCTACAACACTTTGTAATTAGCTTTGCACTCGGTTTGTGCAAAGAGGTGATTTTGTAGAAGTGATTTTGCACACGGGACTTCGGTTTATTTAGTAGTCCTATGTCGCAAAAATAAAATCAATATCTAAAAAAACCTTTTTTTTTTTAAACAAACGACTTCCAAAAAAACACTACTACACAGTGAAAAATAACTGTAGGAGTCGGTTGTTTTTTTTTTTTCAGTTTTTAGTGGTTCACATGTGCTTAACCCTTTACAGCGTACCGTAGTATTATGTTATGAACTGGTGTAAACAATAGACAGTCATGAGATTTCAGTAGTCCCAGTCCATTTGCTATCATTTATTGAGGAGTACCGTTGCTTATCTCCGAAGTTGTTCATCAAATCTTCACTAAATTAAAATGGGACCACTCCGACGAAGTACTCTTCCAAAAACTACCCAAATCGCTTCAAGTGTGCCTATAAAATTTGAACAGTTCTCTCTATTTCGTCAGGATTCCATCATCAGATCCTGATTTGATTATCATGGGACCACCTCGGAAGAATACCCTTTCAAACAAAAAAAAAATCCAAATCAGTCCAGCTATCTTCGAGTAATCGGGACAGATACGTAAAAAAAAGAAAAAAAAAGGTTCCGACGAATTGAGAACCTCCTCCTTTTTGAAGTCGGTTAAAAAAGCATTTATACGCCAAAGGGAGTATAAAATGAAATTAGTATGTACGTACTATTATGCTCCTTGGAGTCTAACATATTTGAGTTTCACATAAGACAAATGACAACTAACAGTTTAAAACCGGCCAGCAATAACAACCAAAAAGTTTGCACTGAAATACTCCAGTAATAATGATAAATTAATGGAAATTGTGAATAAATGCGTGAACTTTTTGTCTTAACTGTCCAAATGGGAGTTCTCAAATTTGAGTGTTAATCCAAATAGTTGGTGTCTACAAAATATTGTTTGATTAGTGTGATAAAAGTTTTGTATTAAACATGTATTGATCTGGGTTTTCATTTAAAATTTTGAGTTAGATTGCACTGTAAAAGTTCGTGCGACGCGACGCTCTTAGAACAATTTTTGTGAAAACTTCATGGAAATTGTTCTACAAAATGTCACGTTGCGCTATCGCGTCGTGCCTGTTCGAAGAAACCTTAAATCTATACTAATATTATAAAGAGGAAAGATTTGTATGTTTGTATCTAATAAACTTAAAAACTGCTGGACCGATTTTAAAAACTTTTTCACCATTAGAATGCTACATTATCCCTGAGCAACAGGCTATATTTATTACTAGAAAAATTAGGGATCCCACCCGTGCGAAGCCGGGGCAGGCCACTAGTTAATAATATAAACCTAGTTCACACAGTTTTATTCAAAACTTCCATCACAATAGTAAAACAATATTTTATAGGCACTTACTATTTGAAATAAGATTTATATAATTACTAGCTGACCCGACAGACGTTTTCCTGTCCAAATTTCAATAATTCATACAAAATTCCCATAGAAAATGTAATTTAAGTTTTCCCGATTTTTTGGCAATTTCCTAATGCACAAAAAAAAAATTGATGTTGGCCGATTCTCAGACCTACCCGATAAGCACACGAAATTTTATCAAAATCGGTTCAGCCGTTTCGGAGGAGTACGGGAACGAACATTGTGACACGAGAATTTTATATATAAGAAGAAGATAATAATAAAGTATTTAGGTAGAGACTATCACACTAAACAATTTTCGCTGTGGGATTAACATCGTCATCGCAAAAATAATCAGCTTTCCCATACAATTAAGTCTATAGGTATTGAAGTTTTGTATTGGACAGCTGATTATATTTTCGCGATTACGTTGTTGGTTCTATGGAGAAAATTGTTCAATTTGGTGGTCTGTACCATACCCCTAAATATGACCAAATCTTTCTAAAACATGCTGTGTGTTATGATCAGAGATCGGATATTCGGATGCATATTCACCTTAAGTTGAGATGTTGGCTAATGTGGAACGGGTTTTTGTATCGAAAAAACTTAATTTAATGTAAAAACAAAATTGTTCTAACTAACATAGACCACCCCTTCTCTTACAGACTTACACATATTTGTATAGGGGTACATTTTAAATAAATATGCATCTAAATAGTTATGCAGTCCTAATAATTTAGTAGTCGCGTTATGCATTCCCGGTGTTCTAAAAATTAACTTTAGGTAAATATACATCCGATTATCCGATCTCTAGTTATGGTTGAAATAATTTTCTTTATTATACCCGCAGTTATAATACCTAGAAGTTACGCGAGAATTGTTAGTACGAGCTCTGGAGTTACTCCCTAATGTAATAATCCTGTGAGTATAACTTTAGGGACTACCCGTGGTTTTGATTATCTCATAAAGACTTACATGATAGAAATAAGACAAAGGTAGGTAATACTCAGCTTAATCCGAGATATAATAGGTGCCTTCTAATAAAACAATGGGAAATCTAATTCGTTTACAGGCCATGCCTAAACATGTCAGGGAGAGGCAGTATATGCGCCCTCACGGCCGTAGTCGGGAATCCCAGGCTGATTCCCGGTCATCGTAGGCGCGGGCTTGCGGACGGCGAGTAATGGGTAGCTCGCTGTCCGGTAAGGACCATTCCGGGTCGACGGCGCGTTGTGTTCCACGCACGCCTCAAAGAGATGACAGCACCAACTGGTGGGGTCCGCAAGGGCCGCTGCCTGCCAGGGGTGCGGGTTGTTCGAAAGAGATACCACGGTCCCTGGCACACAGGCAACTGAGGGGACACGAGTGGGTTTTAGTCAGTAAAAGTCTGACACGCCTTCCTGCTCCACCCAGAGCGAGAAGTTATTTGATGACTTCCCACCCAAAAAAAAAATGCCTGAACATTCTTCAGCTTTTGTTCAAATGAATAAAGGAATTTAAAAAACTAAGTACTCATTTAGCTCAGAAATAAAGAAAAGTTGTCTTTGATTAAATGTTTTACTTGTTGACAATACACCAAGCGAGTATCTTTATGGAGATGACTTTTGAATTCAGAACAAACAAAAGTAAATTCACGAACGTTTACTAGGTCACGCGACTTTACACTTTATGCCCATATGTGTGTTAGGAGACAATTTTCAACACTAGTCCTGGGAACATATGTATACAGGGTGTAAGCGAAACGCTTCCGAAAACAAAGACAGGTGATAGGGCTAGTGATTCTCGATACAGTACCATCATTTTTTTTTTAATTTCAATTTTTACCTACTGTTTTTGCATTTTTTGTATACTATGCTGTGAGAACAGATAAATGTACCATTATTTGTGATTAAACACATTTAAAAACGACCCAAGTCCAGGCGGCGACTTTAGGTTTAGGTATCCTTTGTCAAGCGCCGCCAAAATAAAATAAGTAGAAACATTACAGAAGCGTCAAACTTTTTAAATTGATACAAAATAACCAATTTAAGACAAAAGACTATAGAAAGCCGTTTGATATCCGTTTGCATTTAGGTTCTATATAACCTACGTTCTGGCTTCGGAAGCGTTCCCCTTACACCCTGTATGCTGTTAATTTTCTTCACTAATTGGACTGCATAGTTCTTGCATATTTGTATGAAATAGCATTTTTTTTTATCGACGTTTGTTTTTTCGCCATTTGGTCTATAATCATGTCTGACTTCTTGGTTACAGTTTGCGAGTCGATGACTATAACAGCCTATTTATGTAAACATCCCTACAAGCGTTAATTTAGATTTCCATGTATGTCGGTAGAACACAAGTATAGCAGTTTACTTATACGCTAGGATAATAGTAGGTACCTACGTATAAACCAACAAACTCAATATTTATTCTAGCTATGCGTATTCTAAATATCAATACGCAAGAGTCACAGAGCCGATTGAATAATACTACAAACTGAAGTTCGCGAGAATTTATATTCTATGTTTGTGTTAAAACTGTTTTATTTTTGTTCTGATTTAGTCAATTGAATTGGGTAGTTTTTTTTTTTAAATCAGTACCTATCATAAGAGGTCAATCGTCGAATACGACTCAGCTAAGCAGCGTTCGGGAGGCTTCGCAATATCATCTCGTCCCAAATACCGCAGTGTCTCAAGACGAAGTCTTTGACCAGTGTGTGTTGCCAGTGATGACCTATGGCACAGGAACGTGGTCGCTCACAATGGACCTTATCAGAAGGCTTAAAGTCACCTAAAGGGCAATGGAGAGGGCTATGCTCGGAGTTTCCCTACGTGATCGAATCAGGAATGAAGAGATCCGCAGGAGAACCAAAGCAACCTACATAGCCCGAAGAATTGCCAAACTTAAGTGGCAGTTGGCAGGGCACATTGCTCACAGAACAGATAGCCGATGGGGCCGAAAGGTTCTGGAGTGGCGACTGCGTACCGGAAGACGTACAGTAGGAAGGACCTGGACCTTGTGAAGGCCACGCGAATCCGCTGGATGTAGGAAGCACAAGACCGGTCGAAGTGGAAGAGCCTGGGGGAGGCTCATGTCCAGCAGTGGACGTCTTTCGGCTGAAATGATGTGAATTAATAATAAATTTTAAGGAAACCTACCTTCACCCTAAAAGTTTTTTTCCTATTTATGTAATATTATTTATAATTCATTATGATATATTTTATAGGTTTTTTCATCATTCCTCTCATCCAAAGCACCTGCCATCTAATCTCTGCACCACCCTTGGTTGACTGGTAGAGAATGCCTAAGGCATTAAGTCCGCCTTTGTACCTTTTTTGTGTGCGAGAAGTTTAAATAAATAAATAAATAAATATTCAACTTTACAAGTACAATACAAGAATGAAACACAGGAATGGATGTTTTTTTTTTTAATACAGGGTGGCAGAGGCAAAACAAAACCAGATGGTTTTGTTTTATTCGCAGGATTACCTAGTTTTCATATTATACATTAATGAAATAAAAATTATGTCAGTCAACCGCGTTATATCTATTTTTATAGCAATATAAATGCGTTCCTATGTTTTCAGATCCCTTATATAATTACCATCATGTCAAAATGGGTAAACCCATTCCGGAAATCTACAAATTCGTGAGCAACATTGTTCGTTTTCGAAATTATTCAGAGAATATGTTTATTCATTCAGAATAACAAGCATAATACAATGTTTTGATTGTTTGAATTATAAATTGTCTAACTTCAATAACATTTCGATTTACGATAAATTCTATGAATCTAAATTAACCAAAAATAACAGTTTCTTCATGTTTCAATATTTTTACCCATGATTTTGATTTAGCAAAACAGGAAGTTGAAAACTAAAAACCTACTATGTCAAAAACACCGACCGGAGACGTCATCAATCTGCCAAGCGTTGGCAATTATGTTGAGGTCGGCGTCCAGTCTAGCTGACGGCAGATGTATACCAGTATTTTACATGGACCGACTGCCTATCTGACCTCCACGTAACGACCGTGAAAGATCTACGAATGACAGACCAAATGCATAAAGTGCTTTCTGAGGCTTGGACGGGTCTCGGTATGTTGCAGATTGTCGCCCAACCACAGATTGATTACGGCACGCGTTGCTTTACCTTGAAGATCCTTGCTCCCAATCTTTATTATATTCGTAAGTCAGACCGGAGTCATACGTATTCTGTACATTATGAGGTATATTCATATACGATGATTAAAGTTAAATGATGTTTAAAAACGTCAAAAATGTATGGTTAAACAGACGCTAATCATTACTTAACTTTAAGCAACGTTTATAAATAAGGGGATTAATGTTTTAACTACATGACATAATTTAGTAATGACGTGTGACTCCGGTTAATCGAAAGCCGATGTAATTTTATTTTATCGGTCGGAGGTGTCTTTTGTAATTGAAAGTTTTATACGCTAAAAGAGACATGCTATTTTCCCGCGTGCAATCTATTTGTGATAATGCACTTCAAACGGGTGATCTAGCCATTAGAAATTCATTCTTATGTTCTGTAGAAAACTTGGATAGTTCGCGCCCGGAATTTGAATCCGTAATTCAAGATATTAAACGTCTTAAAGTTAGAATTAAATCCAGAATACGCTGTGAGTTACCAAGCTTTGGCGTCATTTGATGATTTATCCTGTCACATCAATCATCGTTTTCACAAGCGTTTTTTAAATGTGTAAAATTATAAATAACCAATATATTTTGAGAAAGTGCTCCTTTCATTAGATACCAAACACTATTTATTAATCTTCAATATTTTTTTCGGTGACGTTATAAATCTGCTACAAGCTGCCATGTTGGCGCATTGTTGCTTTTTTGACTTTGCCGTAGTCTGGTGATAAAAATAATGATAATTTAGTATTAGGTATATTGATAAATTGTGTATGTGTATTGAATACTTATTCAATAAACTTCTCATTGGAATAAAACGTAAAAAAAACTTTTAATAAGTCTTGCAGCTGTTGTATATCGGTTAGGTGTAATATCTTCTATAACTTATTGCATTATCTCTGCGAGAAATATTTCTCTCGTTGGAACAATCCTCGCAATACAAATTAGATTTACTATCTCATTTTTTATATGCACATGCGTCATTATTCTGTAGTTATTTAGATATTAATCCGATTTGCTGTAAGACGAGCAAACCGTAGAATAAATTCATAATTTATTTTTAGACAGTAACTTTAGTTTTATTGTACTTTATTTTTTAAGGTTTTTCTTTAATTTCTTTAAGTCAGTTTCATCGATTTTCGGTCTGACATTATGAAGTTTTCTAAATAATAAAACAATCAACCATAGACAATTTATACATACTAGTAAGCTTATCAACCATAGATCATTTAAAATTATCAGTAAGTTTAAATTATCTATGGTTGCTTGTTGGTTGTATCTGGATTAACATATTTACAAAGGTTATTAATGAAAAATCTTCGACAGTTGTAATAAATCTGTTTCTTTTTTTTCGTGTGAGTTCAGTTCAGTTACGATATTTGCGTCACAAAAACATTGTTAGAATACTAAAAACAGAAAACGATAACTTTTGTAATAATGTAACCACAGACAGGGACGCTGATATTGCAAAACTCCCATTACAAACGGAATTGGTAAACCGAAGCGATGCGAGGGAATTCGGTAGAAATACGTCCGAACATTTATGGCAATAATATTTTAACATACGCACACACTACAATGACCGTTATTGGGTGTTGATAGAGGCGGTTATTGCTTATATAATTGTGACTAATGGCTTTATTAAGGCTCAAGGTATTTCGTGTACGTGATGTTAGTTCGTAGGCCGAGCAGTGGTGGAAACGGAGCGGGAAATGGGATGTGAATGTTTGGACGTGGGTCGATTGTTCTGGCTATTCTTATGAATGATGTACAAAAGTACTTCTAACTAACGTATTATAATGTGGGTTAAAGTAATGTTTCGTGATAGTAATACCATTTTTAGAAAAGTAGATGCTAATAAAACAAGGAAGAAGTAAAATTATTCCACAGCAGAACATAACCTAAGCACCATTTTATATTTTTATCGAGATTCATTAGATGGTTATTGATCTAACCCGACAGAGTAATAAATTACTTCTATTTTTGACAAAGGCACTTGGATGTTATTTGTATCATTTCAAAGCGTAATCTCACTGATCCTATAAAACGATTGACCCTTTTAAAACGTATTGAAACCATACAAATATCAATGTATACGTCATCGATAGAACGTGCTACCACTAGGGAAGTATTTCAAACAAAACTTTTAATTAAATAACTCTGGGATATTAAGTGTCCGCGGCTTTCACGGTGTGGTCAGAAGTTTCTCCTCTCTTTCTATATCAACAGAAAAAAAGTTAATAAGTATAAGGAAGAAGTTTCTTTTGTCACTTCTTCGTAAGTTACAGTATCAATGAGGAAAGTAAATAATTGCTTGATTTGTTGCCGGATATTATTTTTACTGGCCATTCCCAGTTTTGGTGGACAGGGTGGACCGTACGTGCGATAGAGTAAAACAAAATACGAATGCTGTGTATATTCAGCCCAGTTGCCAAAGAGACTAAAAAGTGACAGACGTGTTCAATAATTGCAACAGACAGAACTGTCACTATAACTAACGGCTCGACTAATCATCAATACAAGTATAACGTCAAGAGAAGGTATCTCTAGGTTTTTAAAGCATGTCTAGGAAAGCACTCCCAATCAGTACTGCTCTTCTTTTTACACGCTTTATATTAGCTTCACTTGTATGTTTGTTTGTATGTTTGTAACCGACTCCTTAGGGCGCGATTTTGACTCACCTTAAACGGTCTGATTTCATTTAAACTTTGTAAAGTTATCGAGGACCGATGACAATTCAATAATTTAAAAAAATAGAGAAAAATTGAAAAAAATAAAGGAAAAAAAACTGAAAAAATCACGCTTTTGTAGTTAGCAGAACTACAAAATAGAAAATAAATAATAGTTTAAAAAACTAAAAAACACGCTTTAAAAACCAAACTAAAAAAGGGGAAAATAATTTAATTCAAGTAAAAAGCGTGGGGTGCTTGATATTAATTGATTATAATCATACCTCAAAAAGCACCCCACGCTTTTTAATTGAATAAAATTATTTTCCCCTTTTTTAGTTTGGTTTTTAAAGCGTGTTTTTTAGTTTTTTAAACTATTATTTTCACGCAATGTTTAACGCCAATAAAGTCATGAACTGTATATGAAGACATCACTGCAATATCATTAAAAAAAAAACTATTTAAAATAAAAGAGATTCTCCAAAGGTATAAATATCCCCTCAATTTGCAGCGTAACGAAGTTATAGCATGTTGCAGGTTTAACGCGATTTTATCGATGCAGAGTGTAATTGATACAAAGTGCCTTGTCTGAACGATGTTATGTACGGTGCTGGGAAAAATATTGTGAGCTAAGTAGGTATAAAGGTGTCTGCGTAGTAATTTTTTTTGTGAATGGCATATCGCTGGTCAACCTAGTAGGCTGTTGGGTGCTCGTATCAAAATTGTTGCTATTTTACTACATATTTATATCAACTTCATTGTGTATTATTTATTTGCTGTTAAATCTGAAAATAAATTATCATTAAGGTGTGCATAACTAATTACTTGGAAATTTTCGGGATTATTTCAATTAGTTTGAAAGAAATGTTACTTTAATAAACTAATGAAATGGAACGAAGATTTCATCTTTTTAGACACTGATACTCATAAATATCTTATCAAACTTTTGAGAAAATTCAAAGGTAATTTATTAAAGCATGTTTATTATTAATAAGGGATATAAAAGTTGTTGTTTGATTTGTATGGACTAAGTTAATGAGCATTGATGTTTGCCAAATTGAAGGAAGGTAGGTACTGTCTTGAGTTTTTTTTTTTCGAAGCCGGTTGCAGGTCTTATTAGTCGATTTGCTCGAACTTACTGGCCTGGCCCGGATCAGCTGAATCAACAGTGTTTAATATTATCTAATTATCTACATATATGCGACTCTCACGAAGTTAATTTATATGATCGACAACTCGGAAAAACGGTTTAGGCAATTGGCACGATTTGAATTTAGGGTATGGTCCAGTAAAAGAAATTTATTATTTTATTTATTTATTTATTAGGTTCACCAACAATTGTTTCAAATGATCATAATAACGAGTTGAACAGCCGACTCTCGCCTTCGTTAAGGGAAATTCATACCTATTATTATAATAGAATGAAAAAAAGTTTTCTGGAGTATTGAAATAAGCTAGAGCCTAACAACTATTTGAAATAGAAACAGAGAAATGGGAACAGTGGCTTGTGATTAGTCGATTGCGCCATAGCACGTAGTTCCGATTGGTGATTTACATTTTCGTTCATTTGTATGTATGACATGTGCCAAACATCCCTAAAATTTATACGCTGTGTGTGTAGGTGTGTTGCTGCAATGACGTCACAATATCCAGAGAGCTCCCAATTTGAAAACACATTAAGTTTTAAATCGGGTAGGCGGACAATTTGTTACAGTTATTACTGAACGATCGAAACGATTTGGTCGAAAACTGTGGGTAATGTAAAATTTTTTGCAAAAATACAACACAAAAAAGAGGGTAGTTTTTTTCTGTGTAGGATTTAAGTTCAATACAGAATTATAGACTTCGTGGAAATAATCTAAAGTTTCGAAGGCAGTCACTCACATTTATTATTTTAATTTTCGTTCACGTTTTCATGGAGGTTTGCGTAGGTACCTATATTTCAAAAGGGGTAGCTTTGCATGATACCTAGCTTGATATCAAGAATATATTCAATATAAGTCAGCTCATCATAATTTCAGCCGAAAAACGTCCACTGCTGGACATAGGCCTCCCCCAAACACCGCCACTTCAACCGGTTCTGTGTTATACCTAAGTAATTTAAGTATGTACTCGCAAACTTTAATCTACGTCAAGAATATGTATCTATGCTATGTTTAACCTCCTGGGTAATACATACGTTTCATCTACAGGATAACATGGCCGGACATATAGTCCGTGGAAATTTCGGTTCCAGGAGTTGAAACTTTGGTTGTTACTGGTTAGAAACAGCTATTAGATTTAATAGTTTTGCAAGTACCATTCAACTTTAGTTTGGTCCTAAGGTTGAATCTCACTTGCACGACATAAAATGACCAGGTCGATTTGTCTTTGTGATATCTAGATAATTTCAACTTTATTGAAGTTACAATTTACTGGGAATTGTTTTAAAAAGTGGTTAAACAATTTTAGTGAAGTTTAGAGAACACTTAATATTATTTAGCCACTAATGACTAAGAAATTAAAGCAAAATAAAAAAATATTAAAACTCGATACACTACTACTGGAATTAAATACGGGAAACCTTTTCTTCCAAAACTACCGCTTTAAAAAAAAAACAAAAACAAAAGTATAGTAGTTATTCAAATTAGGCAGTGAATCAGCACTTTTTGGACGTCAAAATTACATAAGACAGCCAAAACGCCCGCCTTACATCGTTTGGTATCATTCATACACTTCACCATTTATGCGTGTGAATAGTCTCTTAACACACACACACACACACATATGTCGAAGATATATCGGTAACCATTCTCGCTCTTACATTTTGCGCTTTTGTTTTATGAGCCTGCTATATCACAGTCATCATTATCATCAGTTGTAGATGAGTATACCTGAAACTTATGGCGAGGAAACACGTCATACACTTGACTAAGTCGGTGGTTGACCTTTATTTACCCCTATGCCCTATCTAAATCGTATGCCTATCTAAACACTTGCTAAAGTCTGTTTTTTCATGGAGAAACCACACTTAAGCAACTGTTTAGATATTCGATAAGTTTTATGCACAGTGTACAGTTGACAACCGCGTTTCCGACTGAACAATGCAATTTGTAAACGCACCTAGGTATTGATGGTTCTGTCGTTGGTCAAGAAGTCAAGATAGTCAGAGATTGTTTTATGAATGAACGTTTATGATCTCGTCTTAAAGAATAGATAAAATGTGTTTATACCCTAGTCATACCAACAAGCAACTGCAACTCTCTCACCCCCTTATTTATAAACCTTGCTTAAAGTTAAGTAATGATTAGCGACTGATTCACCATACATTTTTGATGTTTAAAAACACCTCTTAACTTTAAGCACCGTTTATAAACAAGAGGGTCAAAGCATTATCTATAGTGGCGGCCAACTAGATAGTTATAATAAAACAAAACAATAAAGCTCGGTGATGCCCAGGTACTGTAACAATAGACCCAACTCTCATTAAGTTAGATAGGTACTACCAACTGCAAGTAATGGTCTCACATAATTCAGAATTACGTACCAACGATGTGTTCTCATGAATATTGATGCAAGAGTTAGTTCCGGATAATTGATACGTCTCCACTGAGTCAACAGTTCTGTACCCGAGGTGAATAATTTCGTAGAACAAGACGATTGGGGTCGGGAGATCCGAGGTGTGTACGAATGGGAAAGCACTTTGTATAATTTCGGTTAAGTAGGATGCGTTAAGGATGCCCAAAAATTTCAACGATTTGATGTACGTGTTACGGTTGCAAATCATATTTTGTTCATTATACAGCGTGACACTGACCTGCAAGTTGCAAAAAAAAGTAAGAAAATTTAGTTTCGCGAGCTACCATGGCGCTTCCTAGATTTAGTGTGGTTCTGTGGGTAAGACAATTTTACTACCCATATTAATACTCACAGTATGGTTCAGTGGGTAAGAAAATTTTACTACCCATATTATTACTCACAGTGTGGTGTAGTGGATAAGTACAATTTTACGACCCATATTAATACTCACAGTGCGGTTTAGTGGGTAAGACAATTTTACTACCCATATTAATACTCACAGCGTGGTTCAGTGGGTAAGACAATTTAACTACCTATATTAATACTAACAGTATGATTCAGTGGGTAAGACAATTTTACTACCCATATTAATACTCACAGTGTGGTTCAGCGGGTAAGACAATTTTACTACCCACATTAATACTCACAGTGTGGTTTAGTGGGTAAGACAAGTTCATGGAAAAGCTTGCCCAGCACGTGAATAGCAAAAAGATGTTAAACTTTTTCCGTCTTATTACAAAATGCGTTCTAACTTTAGTTCTAGCCTAAAACTCTAAGTCGGTTTATGCATTACCAACTTTTATTTTGTTTAGGTAAAGTTCTTAATACAAAAATGACAATTTAGCACTGAACTAAGTTATCAGTTTTGACAAAGGAGCTATACAGCTCCTTTGACAAAACTTCGATTTTAATTAGGTTCTTATTTCAAAAACAGGCTCGCAGGTTTAAACCATATCTAAAGAAAAACCTCGTTTTGTAATAAGGGGGTTTAAGTTTATTCCATGGTTTTTCTTACGTCTGACTTTCGTATTTCCAAATTATTTAAACCGCTGTTATTTTCCGGAATATTTTTTATGAAAAATAAACCCACTCACTTATCAAAGTCCCAAATATAGAATTGATTTGATGCCAAAGCCGCGGAAAGTTTTATCAGTTTGGAGGTAAAGGTCAAAAAGGTCATCGAGCGAAAAGTTTATATGTGGGCATTAACTCTCTTCGCTATCACACCCTTTATGTTTGTTTTGTAGAAAATATCGTAAATAACGCAAGTTTATACAAAGTTGAGAGGAAATACTTCGAGGATGGATAAAGATGGATGTTAGTTTTTTGTAACCGGTGTGACAAGGTCCTAAACTAAAATTTCTAGCATTGTCGCTGTAGTAGCTTCGCAAAAACTTTTGAATGTATCCTACATGGCACATATACCTAAAAGGGGAAAAGGAAAATTGCTTTTGAAGCATTTTCTCGTCCTGTTGGGACTAAAATATTTCAAATATTTCCAACCTTTTTAGACTCTCAGGGGATGTCAAGGTAAGTTGCTAGTTTTGGGTTGGTTATACTACAAAATCATAAGCACATTATGTTTCCAACTTTATCTACTTAGGTACTAGGTTTCGCTAGCGGCTTCGCCCGCGTGGATGTCGCAAATTATCCCATGGGAACGTAATATCGGGATAAAAACTATCCTATGTGTTATTTCAAGTTACAAACTATCTGTGCGCCAAATTTCATCCAAATCCATTCAGCCGTTTTTGCGTGATTGAGTAACAAACTTCCAAACGAAATATCCAAATATCTAAACAATGTTTAGATGTTTGGATATTAGCCCCTTTATTCATAAACGTTGCTTAAAGTTAAGTAATAATTAGCGACTGATTAACCATACATTTTTGACATTTAAACACCTCTTAACTTTAATCAACGTTAATGAATATACCTCTTAGTCTGGAAGTTTATTAAGTTTTTATGATTTTTTTAAGTTTACTAATATTATAAATGTAAAAGTATGTATGTCATACAAACTTTCACATTTATAATATTAGTACGAAGTAGGATAACAGTAACATAACTGTATACATATCGGCAAGGTGAGGTCAAAGTTAAGGGTGTGGTACAGACAATCAAACTGAATACCTTTCTCTATGGGACCAACATCGTAAACACGAAAAAATAATAAGATGTCCTTTACAATAGGACCAACATCGTTTACACGAAAAAATATTAGGTCTTTACCTATGAAATTGCCGTTTTGCAGTACTGGCCATTTCAAATCAAAATAATTTTTGTTTGGGTAAGAATTCTAATTTCAAATTAATTTTATTTTAAAAACATGGATTTTTTTTTCCAAAAGTAGTCATTTGTTTATTGATTAGTGTTACATTTTCATCGCATTTCAATCTTTTTCGTCATCATGGATACGTTAAAAATTCGAGTAATTATGGAATATGAGTACCGTCGTGGCAGCAACGCGGTACAAGCGGCACGCAACATCAACGACGTTTACGGAGCTAACACTACAAACCAACGCACCACCTGTTATTGGTTTGCTCGCTTCCGTTCTGGAAATTTCGACCTGAAAAATGAACCTCGCGGTCGTCCGAAGACTTTGGTCGACAATGACGAATTAAAGGCGATTGTGGAAGCTGATGATACACAATCTACGGCTGAATTAGCAGCAGCTTTCGACGTTAGCGTCAAAACAATATTGGTCCATTTGCGTCAAATTGGCAAGGTAAAAAAGCTTGACAAATGGGTGCCCCACGAACTCAATGATCGTCAGCGCGAAGTACGCGTCGAGACGTGCCTTGCACTGCTCAACAGACACACAAATGAAGGAATTTTGAACCGCATTGTTACCTGCGATGAAAAATGGATTCTGTTTGATAACCGCAAGCGCTCAGCAAGTTGGTTGGATCCTGGTTCAGCACCTAAACAATGCCCTAAACGAAAACTTACCCCTAGAAAAGTGATGGTCACTGTTTGGTGGTCTAGCGCCGGTGTGATTCATCACAGCTTCTTACCAAACGGGGTGAGCATTACTGCAGATGTGTACTGTGAAGAACTGAACACAATGATGGAAAAGCTGGCACATCTCCAACCAGCATTGGTCAATCGCTCGTCTCCGCTGCTCCTGCACGACAACGCGCGACCTCATACTGCACAGCAGACGGTCTCCAAGTTGCAAGAACTGGGGTTGGAAGCTCTCCGTCATCCGCCCTACTCACCAGACCTTGCGCCTACAGACTACTACTTTTTCCAGAATTTGGATAACTTCTTGGCGGGAAAAAAATTCAATACCCGAGAGGCAGTACAAAATGCCTTTGAAGAATTTGTTGCGTCCCGTCCAGCTGATTTCTTTAAGAAGGGCATCAATAAACTGCCACTGCGATGGCAAAGATGCATTGATTGCATGGGTGATTACTTCGATTAATACAAATAAAAAATACATGAAAAAAATTCGTTTAAATTTTTTCATACAAAACGGCAATTTCATAGGTAAAGACCTATTATTAAGATGTCCTTTGGGTCGAGTAGGTAGAATTGAAGTTATGTGTCGAATAAAAATTCTTTTAAAAAGCTGAAGATATGACACTTTGCAGTAGATATGTTCGATATTTTCTAAATGTTGGACCATTTCCAATATGATTTTTTTTTTATTGTAAGTTCTAATTCTTGATTTATTTATTAACTTTGTGTCGGCTAATTAAAATACATATACTTGAAAATTCAGCGCAGAACTTTTTTCATACTTTCGAAGTTCTACAGCAGATAATATATGCCATATCATTATATGTATATATGTATCATTATACATGCAAACATATAAGCTCACGCCTTATTCTTATGGGGGTGGGCTCTTTTTAACACGCTTTTTTATTATTAACCTTTATGTTTGTAAGCATGTTTGATTGTTTGTAACCGACTGGACTCGATTTTCACCCACTTCAAACGAGGAGGACCGATGACAGTTAAATAATTAAAAAAAAAATAGAACAAAGAAAAAAACTGAAATATCACGCTTTTGTAGTTAGCAGAACTAAAAAATAGAAAATAAATAATAGTTTTAAAAACTAAAAAACACGCTTTAAAAACCAAACTAAAAAAGTAGAAAATATTTTTGTTTTTTAATTAATTAAATTATTTTCTACTTTTTTAGTTTGGTTTTTAAAGCGTGTTTTTTTTAACTATTATTTATTGCATCGTATGTGTTCAAACATCTGATCATATACGCACGCCGGTTGCGAGTAGGTACTATAATTAAGTGCAGGTAAATTATTTTAATTATGGTACATATACCTACGAATATAGTGAGGTGAACACCATGTATCTATCACAGAATTAATTTATCTGTATTGCTTCAATTTGATTCTGTTTACCTATTTTGGTATGGTAATTTTATTCTGGGTGCATCGTTTTCACACATAATCATATAGTGAATGTACTATGTTAAATATTGTACTTGAAACATTTTAAAAGAGTAACGGTGGAGTTTCTTGCCCATTCTTCTCCATACGAAACTACATTTTGGAAGGGGCGACTAGAATCAATTCTATTTTAATGTAAATGTTGACGTTCAAAAGTGCCTTTTAAGTGCCTATTTGAAATAAATGCTTTGACTTTGACTTTGACTTTGGTATTTATCGTAGACTTAACGCTACACGTGTCGTCTTTCTGGAGTGGACGTAACGACGCCATTTGGTGAAATTGGATGCGCTTGAATTATCCGACGTAATAACGGCAACGTTGCATTGTTTCTAATGGCCGCCTTAGAGAACACCCGACGTCTGCTCTTTATTTTTGTAATTTGTTACAGCTGCAGTATTAAGAACTATTAATATTTCCCTATATTATATATTTCCCACAAAGCAAAAACTATCAAGATTTATATAAAACTAGCTGTTGCTGGAGACTTCATCGGAGATCCAGGATAAAAAGTAGTTAACCGAGGTCAAGGTCTATCTATGTGCCTAATTTTATTCAATTCAATTCAGCCGTTTTAGCATGAAAGCGTAAGCACACAACAAACTTGCTTTATAATATTTGTTAGGATGTTATAAAATTTTGAAGAATTGCTTTCTCTGAGAAAATGCAGTTTATGTTGTGTCGTAGTAAGCTTTCTTGTCACATTTGAATACCTATACATATTTGGATTTGACAAATGCTGCACACATGTTCAAGATTTCCTATAGATTTTACTGTCGAGCTTTTATTGCACGCCTAAGGAATAATCCACGGAATGGAAAAGGAAGGTTGTTCCTTTAACCCATTTATGTATGTTTAAAGAAGGTATACATGAGGTTTGGAAAGAATATACATATTTACCTTTGAAAGCGATTATTCCTTTGAAATTCCAACCATTGTGAGAGCACAGAGAAAACAAACGGAGATTTTACCGCAAGATTCTTGAAAATCTTTGCTTTGATAGTGCATTAGATACCGCTTTCTGTTGCTCTTGCATTTTGAACACAACTCTTTTTGCTACAAAGATAAAGTATATTGCATTCGCTCAAAGCCATATGCGACGGAGATATACAAAGGTCAGGTTTGGTTGCAAGTACCTAAAGCTTGGTACAAACGTGTACGCAGTTTCGAAAGATGCTTTGCAATATTTTATCGGACTATCTCGCATTATTTAGCGGAATTATTGACGGCTATCCATTCGTTCGTGTTCGTGTATTCGCAGAATTTTGGACACATGGCTAGTATGGCCAATGGGCCACTGACTATAATAAAACGATTGTTTACGAACCCTGGTTGAACTATTTTCGCATCATCATCATCATCATCATTTCAGCCGAAGACGTCCACTGCTGGACATAGACCTCCTCCAAACGGGGAGGGGATTGCCATAATCGCCACGCTTGACAGGCGGGTTGGAGATCGCATTATGGTGGTAAAATGCTATAAGAACGCTGCTGCCTATTCTCTGGTTAGCCCCTTAGTCGCCTTCTACGACACCCACGGGAAGAAATGGGATGTTGCTATTCTTTTACGTCCGGCACCACACGGAATTTTCGCATACAGTTTGGTAATTGAAATAGATATGTCCATAAAAACGATCCAAACATTCTTGATGAATGAATAAATGTTTGTGTTTGAAAGTGTATTTGGCTTAATAACATCAAAATATAGGCAGGTCGACATGTACGTCGTTAAAATGTTGCTATTTAGGAATGACAGATTGCTGGAAATTGAATTCCGAACTATTCTGTAGGTTACCACAATTTATTTTTTCTAAACAACATTTCATCAAAACAGTTCTGTAATTTAACTGTCAATATATGCTAAACATACCGATTCTATTTGCATGTCGAAAATAAGTAACACTCGCTTTGAACATGGAAGTCACGGAAGTCAAAAGTATAAGCTTAAAGTTCTGAATATTCCATCAACCACACTGAACTTTTAACCACTTTCAAATCGTAAAGTTAGAAATAGCTCAAAGGTTGATGCAAAATCGTCTTTGACGATCCACACATATTCCGAGAGTTGCGACCATGTTTATTTTAAAGGTCTGTGTACACGTCAGTACGTGCCGTCTGCTGCCATCCGGTGGTATACGTCCGACACATAAGAGCTTATTCCAGCGTAAACTAGCGGCAAATGAGTGCTTGACAGCTTCCGACGTATTTGCACACAATTACCGCATGCAAGTGACATTGGCGCGCTGAAAATGTCCTCCCACATTTGTCAGTTTATAGGCGGAAAAACAAAATTGTAGATTGTTTTGTTTGCAAACTATTTTTACACGCTTTATATTAGCTTCACTTGTATGTTTGTATGATGGTATGTAACCAACTTCTTAGAGCGCGATTTTGACCCACTTTAAACGGTCAGATTTCATTGAAACTTTGTAAACTTATCGAGGACCGATGACAATTCAATAATAAAAAAGAAAAAAATAATGAGAAAAAAAAAGAAAAAAAAAGGTTTTGTAGTTAGCAGAACTAAAAAATTCAAAATAAATAATAGTTTAAAAAACTAAAAAACACGCTTTAAAAACCAAACTAAAAAAGGAGAAAATAATTTAATTCAATTAAAAAGCGTGGGGTGCTTGACATTAATTGATTATAAAAAATACCTCAAAAAGCACCCCACGCTTTTTAATTGAATGACCTAAATTATTTTCTTCTTTTTTAGTTTGGTTTTTAAAGCGTGTTTTTTAGTTTTTTATTTAGTCTTGTAATAAACAACCGCAACGTAAACACGTTGCTGATGTTTTATTGTATTTTGCTATTGATGTTGATGACTAAAATATCGCAGTGACATTTATAATCCGATATCGGTAATTACCGGCGGCATTCTATCGGTTTATGACTCCAGAGGTGCAATTGCGTAATACCGACACTATAAGTAGGAATCGCTTTCATTTTGACTGTTCATGGCGTTGTTTACGTTGCTAAGCAGACAATTTTTCTTCTGCTAAACAGAGTGGGGTACATCAGCAGGTAAAATGGATATACCCCAAATCGTTTTCTATACATTGTACTAACGTAGTCTCTTTTGTATATTTGATACAATATGTGCTCGTATTTATATACTGTCAGGTCAAAAAAGTCTATACTTTTAAAGGTCATGGTACTTAGTTCAATATTCCAAATAAGAGTACGGTACCTTAAGTAGGTATTTGTGAAATATTCATGTTTCATTTCACAGAATCCACTGAGTGATCAAAAATATCTGATTACCAAAGTAGTATGTACGAGGTTCGCCATCACAAAGACGAGAGAGTCAGAGTTATCTGAAAGGCGTCTACAAAGTTTTACTCATAACATACATAAATATCACGCTTTTTCCCTCAAAGGGTTGGACAGAGGGGTAGCAGTAGTTCACCCTCATTTCGCCAATTATGTTGAAGTTTCATGTAATTTGGAGCGAGCTTATAGCCAACAACCGGACACAAATCCAGATTCTTGTCTGTAACTGGGAAATGCCAGATAGAAAAACCCACCCGGAAATCGAACCCCAGACCTCATGCATAACAGTAGTGTTTGCGACCATTAGACCTACCTGACTGTTTTTAAACAACAACTAGATAATCTACTTACTTTAAAAGTTATTATTTGAAGGAAAACATTCTCTGACAATATTTTAGTCATGTTTTGTTATCTACATAAATCAATTTTCAAAACGACTGTACCTTCCAAAACACAGTTCTTCAGTATTAAATGTACTTCTAGGTACTGGAAAATGCTATTCTCTTTGCTTGAAATATTTCGTTTTGAGAGCGACGATTAGATTGAAGCAACAGGTTCACGACTCCTGTCTCTCACCGTTTTAAGAGTTCAATATATTAGTTTCAGTAAATTCCAGTGCTCTTGAAGTGTTGGCCGAGATTCTTGTTCAAACGGGTTTTTTCTCAATAGTATAGGTAGGTAAAATAAAATCAACAAACTTAATTCATCTTTATTGACATAATAGATCCGTGTGTTGCCGGACGTAAAGAAAATCAGTATCCCATTTCTTCCCGTGGTTGTCGTAGAAGGCGACTAAGGGACTTACTAGAGAATGGGCAGCAGCGTTCTCTATGCATTTTACCACCATACTGCGATCGCCAATCCGCCTGCCAAGCGTGGCGATTATGGCAAACCACCTCCTTTCGGGGGAGGGCTATGGCCAGCAGTGGACGTCTTTCGGCTGAAATGATGACATAATAGGTTCAGTAACTTGTTTGAAGCCTCTGATTCCTGAACTAGGTGTACCTGTATGTCAGTAGTCAGATCAGAGGAGGGGCGATCAGCACCCTAATTGTGAAACACACTATTAATCAGAATCTGAATAATTTTTAAGGTTATTGCTAATCCAATCTTTCATAAGTTCGAAAAAATTGTCTGCTTAGCAACGTAAACAACGCCATGAACAGTCAAAATGAAAGCGATTCCTACTTGTAGTGTATTACGCAATTGCCCCTCTGAAGTCATAAACCGGTAGAATGCCGGTACTACAGAAACCATTTAAAAAAAATGCTGCTTAGCGACGTAAACAACGCCATGAACAGTCAAAATGAAAGCGATTCCTACTTGTAGTGTATTACGCAATTGCCCCTCTGAAGTCATAAACCGGTAGAATGCCGGTAATTACAGAAACAATAAAAAATCCATTGTGTCTCGCGTGGATCTACGTTCGAAGGGTTAATGGATTGTCAAATAGACTGGTGACCAAGGAAAATTGCCGTAGTGTTTGAATTTAATAAACATTTAATTTCTCTGACCGTATTAAAGTAGGTATAGCAATATTGAATTATTAGATTTACTTATTTAAATAGACATGACTTTAGATATCGGTACAGTACGGCGTGGACCGCTTTTTTTTTTTTTTGTTGGGCATCTCGCAGTTGGCCTTGAGAGGGCGTGACTGCTCAACCGGGCTTTCCTGGGGCTGCCATTAAGAATTTAATCTTAACGCCTCCAGCCAGGGCTTACAAACTAAAATAAATTACAAACTAAGCGACTGCACGCTGAGGGGACCCCCTGTGGGGTACGGGCCTCGGCTCAGGGCGTCACTGATAGGGGGACAGCTATCATTGGGGACAGGCTGGATCAAAATATTGGCATTATTATTATTGATCGGGGAATTTAAAGCTACTGGCTCAGCTGCGGCGCGGGCTGGCGCTTCAACGAGCAAGGGTCCGTCGGGGGCGTGGCCCGCTAAGATTTACTTATTTAAATAGACATGACTTCAGATACCGGTACAGTACGGCGTGGCCCGCTATAGGAGCCATTGCAATAGATTGTGTCTCATTAGCGGTAGTTGACCGGAAATAATTTATATCTTAACTACGCGGGCTTTCCGTCTTAATTATCAGTTTAGTTATACATACTTACATCATTATAATATTATCTCCTCCTCGTTTATTGCCGCGATAGTATAGTGGTCGAAAGCGCTGCTGTGGAGGACCTGGGTACGATTCCCGGTTCGGGGAAAAGTATCTTTCTGTCTGGAATTTCACAGCCCAGAGTCTAGATTTATGCCTGATTGATGGCAATACAGTCTGGATTTTAAACATGTTGGAAATGTGAGGAAGACAAGCTAGCGATATGTCAACACAAAATAGAAAGAAGCATGTTGGGAATCAGACTATCAGACAAAACTAAAAACCAAGAGATCAGAAAAATCACAAAAGTGACTGATATTGTCGAGAGAGTTAGGGCACTAAAATGGAACTGAGCGGTTCATATATTATGTTGGATGACTAATGACAGATGGACCAAGAAAATTATAGAATGGATCCCAAGAGAACGCACAAGATCTAGGGGACGCCAAAAGAAAAGATGGGCAGACCTATTTACACAAAGACAAGGGCCTAACTGGATGACCAAAGCCAAACACAGATACTACTGGAAAGAAATGGGGGAGGCCTACGCCAAGGAGGCGACTACTATTTATTTTATTATTATTCATATAAATAAATTATTACGACATACAAATTTACAATTCAATTTAGCGATAATAATTCAATCAATATACAATTATAAATTAAAAGTAAGTATAATAATTTTAAAAAAAATGTACAAATCATTAAAAAAACATATTTTATTAATATATATTAAGCATGCTACGAATATTATTGCAAAAGTAATTGTGAATGAGTAGTAGAATAAATGGCTTTTTTATTTATTTTATT
This sequence comes from Antitype chi, assembly GCA_947359405.1. Classification (NCBI taxonomy): domain Eukaryota; kingdom Metazoa; phylum Arthropoda; class Insecta; order Lepidoptera; family Noctuidae; genus Antitype; species Antitype chi. The sequence goes on from OX375826.1 coordinate 9,953,322, forward strand.
TACATGGTTCTTAAACATAACTAGCAAAATGTAGATGTAATAGAAGTACACTTCTCCATCGGGGAATATAGGTCTGATGTGGGGAATATGTGTATTATTCTCAACTACCTGTGCACGCAATATTATTGCGTGCAAAGTTAGCTGAGAAAAATATTATACTCAATCAGGTTTGGAGAAATAGGAGCAAATCAATCATACGTCCTGTCAGTAAGTAGTAGTAGAATATTAGTTAGTTTACTAAGTAATACTGAAGTTTGTTGGAAGGGTGTGAAACTTAACTATGTCGTATAATGAAACATGGTATGACCCAGAACATTATTTCGACCTGGGGCCTTAGTCTGCTATTTTTATAAATTCGTCATTCCAACACGATTCCATTGTCATTTATTTGTCATTTTGCTAAAAGTTCGTAATCTGCTAAATTCATAATGGTCGATCATTGGTCAATGGTCTCGTAATAGAATTGTGTCATAATGGCATTTTCGTATTACCATTAATAAAAAACTAGTTAGTAGAAATGTTTTTCGAAAAACTACTAATAAATTTGAACATTTATTCATGCCAGATTCCATTTATTTAAATTTTTACATATTATTTATTAGTGTTTTATGCAATCTAAAGTAGTAGGAAGTTCGTAAATTAAGTCAGTCATTCATTTGTCATGATGTACGAGATTACCAATAAATGCCATTTCTTTCAATGGAGTGTCAGTGGCTGACCATTGGAAAGTCATAATGACGCCATTTTATTAGTAGACTACCAAACTTGTCAAAATCAACAATTATGAAATCAATGATAGACCATTCTGACACTATTGTAATAGCAGACTTGAGGCCCAGGTGTGACTCCTCCATTCGTTTTTTGTTACCTCGATTTTCGTGAAGCCAATTGGGACCGTGCACCTAGCTTCTCACGTTTCAAAAGTGTTCATGTAGGTTATGTGTAATAAAATATTTTGAATACTGAATTATTTGTTTTTCTCAAGCTTAATTTAATCTCGGGAATCGACCGCGACGGCCCATATAATAATTATTTATATTCATTCTGTAACGCTGAAACCATTCATTAAATGCGAATGAAAGGCTTACGTTTTAATTTCATTCCGTATACTATATTTTAACTTGATCAACTCATCAGTGTAAATTTAGTACAGAATGAAGTTAAAATGGGACCACCAAGAGTGGCTTTTATAACTAAGGCACTTAGGACTCATTGCCGGATTTTCTAGAAGGTTAAAGTTTAAATTTGGCATAATTTAATTGCATTTCGCTCCGTAAGTGTTTTAGTCATAATATTTAAATATAAATGGACCACCAAAGATGAGGTCGCCTCGGCGGTACATTTAGGTTTTCTGAATTTTCGTAACTTAGTTTATCATCAAAAGATGGAAGAAGTTGGATAATTAATATTTGGGAATATCTGAAGAAAACAAAACCTACTAACAAAAAATACTGTTCGATAATAATTAGTCGATGTTCATTGAAATATCCGACAAAGTAAACAAATTAATGCTTTAAGTACGAACGTCTTTAGTTATTAACTTACCCTGCAAACTCTTGAAATGTATTTAAGGCCCTGGTAACTTTAAATATTGTCGTTATGATCGATAATAAATAGTTCTTATTGTAATCCGATACGGGTTAAAATCTGTTGTAATAAATTCGAATAGTAAATGAGCAAGCATTGTCGTAAAAATGCAACTAAAATCTTTTATAACTAGATATAACTATTTAATAATAAATCCATCACTGTATGCAGTTGGGCATTTGAAATTTTATGGTATATTTTTAATTATAATTATAATTATTATTGAAGGGATAAACTGGTTTTGAAGATAATTAAGAGGTGACTTTGATGATTTTTTTGATGCATTAAAGTATGTTTAATTATGTTTTGAGTTCCATCATTCTATGCAAAAAAAACTTGAAAATATCAAATATTTTTTTGCTTTCAAATTTTTTTACGGTAAAAGAGTTACATTGGTTTAAAAAAAACACCCTTTTGAGCGTTTCCAAGAAATTAGCGCCTTAAAAGAAGTTTTTTCTAACAGTACACGATATGTTCACTAAAACTTAACGTGGTCCTGGATTACCTTATAAACACATTTTCCCCACATAAATCCTATAACACTTCACATAAAAATATAGCCCCACATAATTTTCAAAATAACGTTATTCCATTATCGAAGCAAGCACATTTACGCCTTTGTGAAATTGTGCTCATTCTTTTATAAAAGCTAGCATGAGAAATAAAAGGCTTTGAACTTTCGAAATGGCTCGGACATGTCATACGTGACGTCTTATAGAATGCAGAGGAAAGAATAGAGAAACAAATACACAATGCGGATATAAAAGGAAGATATAATAGTTACCAACCTCCTAGGTATGTTAGGAGTTTGACTATAAAAATAAGGATGTATGGACTTTAATATAATAAAGCTGAAGAGTTTGACAAAGGCTATATACAGGTTGAAATTGAAAACATGCGACAAACCGTAATGGGAGATTGTACTCATCATTATGAACAACTTTTACTAAGGGACCAAAGATGCAATCGCAAAAAAAAACAGCTGTTCCCTACATTTTGACGAGTCATGCGAACATAAATGTAGGGAACAGATGTTTTTTTTTTCGCGATTGCATCTTTGGTCCCTTAGTAAAAGTTGTTCATAATGATGAGTACAATCTCCCATTTCGGTTTGTCGCATGTTTTCAATTTCAACCTGTATACAACCCTAGTTTTAGTATATGCGAAATCCGAAACACGTGTCTAGTATTTTTATGTAAGGAATCTAAGGTAAACGCAGCTATCAACGACCCATCGAAAATCTGTAGTTATTACCGACCTATAAATGTAATTAGAAATCTTTACGTTTCCAGAACTGTTGTAGCTATAGGTAGGCAAAGTTACACACGCGTTTATTCCTTGAGCATCGTATACTTTTACTTTAGTGTGAATAGCTGTGCAAAAAAGAGATAAAATACGTCAGATACTGAGGGGCAGCGTGGACGCAGGAAATGTCGTACTGTTCCCTTGTTCCTTCAAGTAAGTACGTGACTTTTCTAATTAAGACATTTATACAAACAAATGACATCTATACCTTATCTTATATTACTAAATGTATTCATTCAAGTGTCAACTCTTGATTTCTTACGACATTTTATTAATAAAAAGTAATTACAAACGATAAAACTTTAAATTAAAATGGGATGGTGTTAGGTTCATCAGTTTTAGTCGTGGCAGCTATCAACGACCCTTAAGTCGGCAATGGCAGCAACGTAACATTTCGTTTTATTTTTCTTTTATGTTACTAAATCACACTAACACAAGTATTTTTATGGACCAGTTTAAATCTAAGCTATCAGTCTTTATAAAAATCTATTAGCGACTAAACTTTTTTGTCTAGTTTTTACCTTGTAGCGTTGTCAATTTAACCAAAGATATGATATTTTTCGAGGATCGATATTTAATAGTTACAGTTATAAATCATTGTTTTTGTGTTTAAAACAGTGTGTATTTGTTCATATTTTTTGTGACATTATTCAATTATAATCTATTTTATAGTCCGAAGGTCAATTGAATTAAAATAACCATTTTTTTATGAGTCGGTAATACAATTTATGTTTATACTTACATACTTTATTACCGACCCATGAGGGTCGGCAATAGCAACTATGAGAAGCTATTACCGATCGTATATAGATTATTTAGTTTGTCACCTACTTTTATGACATAATAGGTACCTACCTATTATTAAATGCTACTTCTTGGCTAAAGCAACATAAAAAATACAATTATATTTTTTTCCAGAAGTATGGAACCACAAAAGCGGCGAAAAGTATGATGAATGTATTTTTTAAGTGACTTTAATGTTTCGTTTGTAAGCACCACTTGTACCAAATCATATAATGTAACTAACTAGTTGCAATTTATTTCTAAAAAGAGGTGAAGCAGTGACTGTGAATATTATAATTTTCAAAAAATTATTATGATCTCAATAGCATAAGGAAATATCCTGGAGTTTGAATTCCTTAAATTAAAATATATATGTGTATTAATAGTATTATGTTGATTAATTTAAAAGTTTATAATTATTTAGTTCATAGGTATTACTAAGAAGTACTAATTTGTTTTATTAAAAATAACGAAACAAAAAAAATAATAAAAAGTATTTGCATTTTTATTTTGTTATAAGTTATTAAGATCGGTAATCATCATCATCACTAGCTTATATACATTCCATTGCTGGAAAAAGGCCTCCTCTCATACACGATCGGGAATAGCTGCATAAAAATCGTTAATAGCTTCACAGCCGTTTATAAATGGGTCGGTAATTGCAACAATCGACTAAGTCACATTGTAAATTATTTTTTACAAGATAATCCTTTATTTAAATGTATTTGATTCAGTAAATACATTTTTTATACATAACACTAGCATATAAAATGAAACTATTAATCTTTAGAGGAACCAGTATACTAAAAAAATATGGTTGATTTTAAAATTGCCTTAGGGGGGTCGTTAATACCTGCGTTTATGAACAACTTCAAAACCGTATCATGAATAATCACAAAGTTATAAGCATGAAATGTTACCTGAAAGCCAATTCTCGTAATTAAAAACGTTCACAATCTAGTCGCAGTCTCATCTCAGCGACAATAAAACGTCAAGAAGTTGTCAAAAACGTATGGAATCTCGAGGTATTTTTGACAGATTGAGACTGAGATCAGACTGTGACCGTTCTTTAAAATTACGAGAATTCTGGTTGTCTACATAAACATGGTCTCCACGCGGCCCCGCGCGCCACCTGCTGGTCCAGCGGGTTAATTAATAATAATTAGGCATTAGTTACCTAACGATTGCATTGTAATAATATTTTCCATCACACTTGCAAAACTGGTTATGGAAAAAATATAAAATGGTGTAAAAATTATTGGAATCGATTCAGTTACTTATTCTGAACAAACTATATTCAGGTTTCTCATATACTTAAAATTATGTTGTACAATACGCTACAATCCTTAGCAGCCAAACAAAAAGAAAAGAAGTCAGAAGCACGTTAAGCGAAATTTCACATGGGCGAAGTCACGGGCAGAAACTAGTTTAATATAACATCCTGCTGACCCGGCCCTGTTTCATAAGGGCGCTGATGTAGCAACATGTCATAACATCGAAAGCATACGAAATCTTAGTTAGTCATGAATGTATTGTACTCATAAACTTTCTGGAATACATGGTCTTTAGACAATGTTTTCAGAAAGCCTGAGGTTGAGTTGCTATTCAACCCCAGGCTCATGGGCCACCACGTCACCCGCCAACACATTTAAATTGGCCCGCCAAAAGCTATCAGCTGGCAATAGTCTTTTGAGAACAGATTCCAGGACTTAAAATATTTTGCCTGTTTATAATATTTCTGTTTTGTTTTTTAATTCTCAATTATTCAAAAATAAAAAATGTTTTCACACTTGATTTTATCACACATACTTACAACTTATCAATATTTTTCGGAAAATATTGATAAGTTGTTAACATAAGTTGGGAAAAGGCTAGACAGATAATGATGAATTTTAGGGTTCATATCTTTAGTTTGCATTCCATAATGTTTAAATATGTTACAATGGTAAGGTTTTGTACAATTTAAGTACAATTTAGGTAAACTAAGGTACTATTTACGAACCCTGAAGGGCACAGTAAAAAGTATAAAATTAAAATGGACGACCGTGCCAAGCGCATCTTTAATAACCAATTAAAATGTTCAAGTTAATGGAATCGACCGATAATATTTATTAACTCCTAGTTTTCTCTTTCTGCTAGATCCTCAAAGGTATTTGTTTAGGTTAGGAATCCTGCGTATTTTAATAAGCGACGTTCTAAGTCAAAATATCCTATAAAATGGAAGTCCCTTCTGAATATTGATGAAATATTTTAGTCCCTTATAAGTAAATAACGTTTCTGATTATTTACTTTTAACCCTTACGCTATTTGACTTTAATTTAATATGTACAAAAGGATACCAGACGTTTAAGTAAAATGGCCGCTGAATTATTAAAATCAATTACTTAATAATGATTCTGGGTTTATGTAGAAAGTGAGTTGAGGTTTGGAATTTGATCCTAGGTCCCTCCTGTCACAGATTTTAAACATAATGTTATAAAAGAAGAACATTTTTAATATTTATATTATATTTAAAATCTGTACTCACTTGATTTGAGTAAATTGCTCATAACTTAAGATAAAAATTAATGTGAGGTTTATTTTTTCATTACCTTCAATTGAGCAATTTGGCAAGTAATACGTTTATAACAGCAGGAATAAGTTTTCATCACTGAATTACTGTTTAATTAAAGTAAAACTGAAGACTAAAAGTGAAAGACGACCTGCAGAGCTATTCTGTAATAATCTCACGTTGAAAACGTAGGTGAAGTGAGTTTTAAGTGGGCTGTCCTTCTCCTTGATGCTAGGGATTAACATTATTGAAAAGTCACTTCAAGCTCACTTCACCTAAGTTTTTACGGTGAGATTTTTACGGAATAGCACTACCGGACAAACTAGCAGGCAAGAGTTGGATGCGAAAACGGCCCAAGAGCAGATAGAGCGGACAGCAATGGAAGATACCTACTCTCGAGAGAGAGAGAGAGAATAAAAATATAGGCATTTCTAATTTTCTATCTAGTGTGAAAGTCCTATATCACAAAAAGGTACACAAGGAATTTAATACAAAAAGAATGTGCACATACGGAGTAACCCTTCTCATTTTATTTTTAGAAGATTAAACACCAATATATAGAAATATTTGGCATTTCAGTAAAGGCATATTAAAGACAAAGTTTTTGTAAAATAGGTAACCTCTTTTACACAACGAATAAAACTAGTTTCTAGACAGGACAGATTTTACGATTTCAGTGTGGGCGGGAATTATATGGAATAATGTCTTTCTAATGGCACTTTATTTATCTTAGTTCTGTCTCGGGAGAGTAATAATTTGAAGACTATTTCGGGTTGTTGGGCTTAGCGTGATACCATTATTAAATAATCAAAACGGATCTATGCTACTGTCGTGTTATAATTATGTCTGTCTTACATTATGAAACCGAGTTATAAATTAAGGGAAATATTTACCTGATCCTCTAAAAACGTATTGACTTTCTAATGATAAGCACTTTTTAATTGAGCCTCATTTTATCTGTCTGGTCTTTTCTCAAACTCAGTCGCAGTAACTAAGCTGGGGCACCTAGACCAAATGGGTAAGTGAAGAATTATGACCAGCCACGCCACATTCAAATTGGTGTCAGTTACGTAATTATTTAGTATTTTAGGACCCCAAAATAAGAACAATTTTAATTTAAAAATGAGGTGCAATCGTTTCTTTACACTGTTCCATATTTTTAGGAAACCAAAATGGAAATTATTTGAGGTTCGATTAAATACCTATAAATCGATTTTTGGTTGACATAGACACACTAAGAGTCGGCCTTTTTAAGTCATTTACATCTAAAAACAATTATAAAGACCTCAAGGCCTTGTCTCTGAGGGCTGATTTTTCAATAGTTAGATAGCTATTATCAGAGGAATAAATATTGTGGTTTGACAACTTTTGTGTAGAAAATATGTCTAACTGTCAGATTTATTCTTCGGATAAAACTCACCTGACTATTGAAAAAATAGCCCTTAATTTAATTGTTTTATTCTGTCACGTAATTGGAAATTGACAATACTCCTAGAGGGATCAAAGAAACATAAGAGTACTTAAGACGCTTATCATCAAATGCAAGCTTCGAAATAACAAGACAATCCGATTAACTCCGCAGTTGCCTAAAGAAGATAAGCTACTGACATATTAGAATTCAATGTGACGAGATTTGAAAAGTACCTATACAAGGTGTAACAGAATGGACGCAAGACCTGGAAGTAGTTTGTTCCTAATTGACTACTGAATCGATTTCAGTAACTTTTAATATCAGTATTTTTTTACTATGTATTTTGCCATACCTACTACTGATTGAGCCAAAGAAAATTCAATCTTATTCCAGAAGAGATAAGACTCAATTATAAATGCATAAAGTAATGCTTGGGTCGACACGTTTTTCATAATAATATCAATGAGCTTTGAAAAAAATATAGTTTTGGTCATCGTATTATGCGTTTATCTCAATACTTTAATTGGGGTGTATGAGGTCTTGCGTTAATTATGTTACTCGTATAATAAGCTTCTTAACCAACGAAAAAAGGGTGTTCTCAAATCGACGCGTATACTTTTTTATTCTTGAGCATTTGACTTTTACTGAGTAGTCCGAATTTGAACATTCTTTTGTTATCTATTGTAAAAGGTTATGTACCAACTTTAAGTATATTTATACTTCGAAATTCTGCCCATTTAAAACTGAAAAACCAAATCCAACCCCAAGTTTAATGTTTTTTTTATCCCAAAATAAGAAAAAATTAACCCCACAAAAAAGAAACAAAATATAAAAAAATAAACTTTTTAGTCTAACCACGCCTCTAAAACTCATTGTGAGTCGAAAAAGCGTGGGGTGTTATTTTGAGATATTTTTATAATCAATAAATATCAAGCACCCCACGCTTTTTTATATTAAAATTATGTCATTTATTAATCACTTTATCCTTACTTTTGATATTTTTGAAATTATTTTCTACTTTTTTAGTTTGATTTTCAAAGCATGTTTTTAGTTTTTTAAACTATTATTTTTGTATTGAAACTGCGTACCTGGCTAGGCCAGCTCAAGATCAAAGAGTTGCCACTGACGTACTTCTACTGCGTGAATTCAATTCAATTCAATTGATTTATATCAATGGAAACTCCATATACGGTTACAAAATTCAAGCAACAACATAGAAATCATAAAACATAAATCATAAAGAATAGTTAGTGTGTTAGAAACAACAAAAAAATATTTAGACTATCGCCAATTTCAATAAAGTTTTACTTTTAAATGTTAATTATTACAATTCTGCTACCGTATCAGTTCTATTCAAAGAAATCATGAGAAGTTGCTACTCCTAACTAGAGATATTTACATAGTCTCTTCACGTACCATCCCTTTTACATTTTTTTTTTCATATAATTTTTCCAACATCTGCGGATTTCAAACACACTGAAATTGCTACTTATGCAAACGGTATCCAAAATTAAGTTTGTATGAAGAAACTAAGTTTATTTATTTGTATAGATATTTACATAATTTAACTACCGGTCTTAAAATAATTATATCTACAAGTATATAAAAAAGAAAATAATCATAAGGCATCAAAAAGTAAACTATAAAGTTCTCCGAATATGATCTCATAAATATTTAGTTGGTATTATTGCACGTTGATCGTCTGACATTCGGCAGATGTGTCCAGCCCAATTCCATTTAAACGTGGCTGTTTTCCGAGTGACATCAGTTAATTTCGTAGAGGAACGGATTGTTGTATTCCAAACGACATCGCGGCAGGCCCAAAAAGAGATGGCGGGATGAGCTGGATTCCTTTCATATAGATTGGTCCTTGTCAGCTCTGGACAGAGAAAGGTGGACAGAGAGTAGGGGGGGCTATAGAGGTATGAGGAACAGGGTGTAAAGTTAGCTCATACTCTATTGGTAAAGGGAGGATCCTCCGACCAGACGGGTGTTGTGTCTGGTGGGCAATTGCCCGACGGTTGATATCGGGATGTTGTACCTACGCGAGTCGCGCGGTAAACTCTGATTGCGCGATGCAGGATTTGTGTGACGTCACTTCTCTTTTTGTGTTTTAGATATTTGTTGCGAAGTATTTTTCTGTAGTGCCGCTACAAGGCCATTGCCCAGTAGTGGGACGTTAATGGCTATTAAAAAAATAATATTTCACGTAAACATATTTAGAGATTACACTGGGACACAATTACTGTTTGGTTTAGGTAATTCTTTGTTTAATATTTGATTATGTACCTTATCCCTGCTCGTTTCGTAGTTTTTCTACCCTGCTTTGGAGTTGTAGATTATAAGTAACGTCTGTATATACTGAACTTTTGTTTGTAGCCGCTAGCTAAGGCTGAGCCATGGGAATTATTTATCAGTCAGTCAATCACTCAGGACGACATCTTAGACTTAGACGTAATTTTCTCAACTCTACCTATCTTACGCTTGTAATTTGACAGTTGTGTGACAGTAGTAACGTGGTAGAAGTAACGTTTATGGGTCTCGGCTTCAGTTACGAGAAAACTTTAGAAGTTCTACTATATATAATTACATGAGAATTATTTAATTCTTAAGATTACAAAGCTTTACATCAGCCGTTAGCATATACTATGCATCATCATATTTTTAGTAAGGGTGCAAATTTTTACGAAACAAAAAAATTGAAAGCGTCCTTTAGAGGTCGTATTCATATGGCAAGAATGAATGATAATAACGACATGATAATGATTTCTCTTAGAAGAAAGTGGGGAAAAAAGTAACAACGTATTTCATGTTTTCGCAAATAAAAGAATGCCTTATTTCATTTGCGAAAACATGCACTCAAGGGATCCATTAAGATAAATAACAACCGAAGTTTTTAAACAAATTGGTCTATAGCAGGCATGCACACATTTGAAAAATATTTGAATAGATTAATGACCGTATTGTATCTAAATCAGATAAGTAGATAAATGGCAAAACTTTGGATAAATAGAGATGATAACAGCGTAATAAATCAGTTACGTGATGTTATTAATTCGGGTTCGAATTCTCATACATTTCCTTTTTATAACAAAGGGCTTACTGTAAGCCTGTGGGCACAAAACCAGCGGCAAGGAGCGGGACAGTAGCGAGCAATACTATTGTAATCTTTGGTAGTGATGCAATTATATGGTACTTGAATATTAAACAAAATATACACGAATTAAAACTTATTTTAAAAATGTGAATAAAAAAGACGATTTGTGTAAAGACAAAAAAAAAGTCGTTGGAAAAATGTAGAAGTTACACGCTTTTGAATTGTACAGCTTTTGTCACACAAAATATCATTTATTTATTTATTTATTCACAAAATCCACAGCTCTTTAACAGTTTCACATAAGATAAATAAACTAATCTTACAGCCAATTACGGATTTACGATTGAAGTTCCTATAGCGCTCTTGTATTGTGACGTCAGATGCTTGCAGTGATGTCTGTCTAGACTTTACAACGAATACAATATCGCCACTTTCTGAGATATTAATATTTACGGCTAAATTTTTGCCAATGAAAGATTCACTCCACTATCTTATTAATTCCTTCATCACCACCGTGCACTACCCCGCTGGACCGCCGCTCCTCGGTGCTGCCGCTGGTTTCATGCCCGCAGCCGTACTGAACAATGTTATAAGCGGGAAATGTAAAAGAAAACCCCAAATATGGACCGTCCATAACGCTCGTCTAATAATAAGTTTCTATATTTTTATTTTTTGTAAGTTTCTTGAGGAAAATATGAAAGTTTCCTCTGAGAGACGATAAATATTAATATTATGTTAATGTAAATTTCAAGATTGTCTGTATAATATAATATAGTTTCAATGTTGACTCAAGTGTACCGAATGTGATATTAAAGAAGACGTATATCACATCTTGATGGAGCATTTAGATATTCGGTACTTCAATGGGGACACCATTCGATGTTGGATGGTGCAATAGCGTTTTGTCTTTTCCGCTTTCGGAGGATGCCAAATTACTTTATAAGCTTACTCATATTGGTATTAAGAATAGATCACCTTAAGTTAATCCACTATATGATTTGTACAAGTAGTTCATTAATGTATTGTGATGTAAATGTTCATGTTTATTCTTACGGGGGTGACATGTTCAAATATGAACAAACCTCCATTAATCAATAAAGATTTAAAAAAAAAATTGACTCTACAGCCAAGAAAAGCTAGATCTCGTCTTGTATGTCGGGGAAGTCTAGTGATTTTGGAAGATTGTCTTTCTTTGGTCTAATAAAAGAATTCAAGTACAATTTCCTCAAACGGCGCAAATATTCCAATCTTATTGGAACCTATATGTTCGAGCCGTTTGGGGTTGAAACTCTAGGGCCATGGAGTCCGAGTGCCCACTCAGTTTTCCGAGACATTTCCAAGCGGTTGGTCGACTCTTCACGTGACCAAAGGGCTGACCTATATTTCGCCCAAAGAATCAGCATTGCCATACAACGTGGCAATGCTGCCAGCCTTTTGGGCACTCTTCCCATTGACAACGATGCGGACTTATTTTGTGATGCCTTATGATTATTTTCTTTTTTATATACCTGTATTAGCTTTGTTTCGTGTTTATCAAATAAAGTACAACATAGAGGACAACTTTTTGTATCTTTATTTTATTTAAGGTTTCTTCTCAGAATAATATAAAAATATGCTCTAAGAGACGATAAATTTTCAAATAAATGTCAGGATTGTCTTATTTGTATAGCATCGTTCCTGAGTGGATTCTGCTGCCAACTATGATAGTCTATTTTATGTTCTAGGCGAACAGCTAGTTCTCGCATCGTAAGTCGGAGAGTCGCGTGATTTGAAAACATTATCTTCAGTCTTAGGTTGCTAACCCTTCGTTGACATTTCAGTGTAGTAGCTTTTTGAAATGTTATTTCCAGATATGGGTTTTGTAGCATAGTATTTTATTTATACTTCAAAAGGAGTAATGCTGTTTATTGACAAAGATTTTTCTGACGTAACCTAACACCATACATTATTCTGTGAATAAAATGATATAACATGATGTCAGAACTGCCCCAGAGCTCTTGTTTCTACCATACATTGAAGCGTGACGTAAAAAGGTAAAATAAACCTACTATTGTTGCTAGAATAGCCGTAGGCTAGTTCTCATGTAGGAGTATTAATGTCAAGATAGAACTAAAAGATTATTTACAGCTTGGAATGGAAAGAAACGTAGTTCTCGACTTGCATGTTGACTAGCATGAAGTTTTTATTAATTATTTTTAATGCCTCATATATTCCAACTTTGTTAATAAAAGTCACAGACGTGCGTGTTTATTTATACCTAGTGCCTTAGATCACAATTTTGATAGCTCTGTTTTTTACTGATTTCATAGTAAAAATACTACAGCCAAAAAAGTAGGTACAAACTTGAACTATAGCGGTGGATCACTAATCACCCTTATGTCTTAAGCAATAAAGGCTCCCACAAACAGGCGCGACTCGACAGTGCCATGCGACTCACGCAGAACTATTTCTACGAAAATTTCACTTTAATTTTCCATCTTCATCTTCTTCTTCTGCGCCGCGCCTGTTTGAAGAAGCCTTAATTTTAAAAAGTGGTCACCGCCAGTGTCCGCGATAGTAGCATACTCTGAACCTACCTTCATCATTTCAGCCGGAAGACGTCCACTACTGGACATAGGCCTCCCCCAAGCTCCTCCACTTCGACCGGTTCTGTACTTCTCGCATCCAGCGGATTCCTGCAGCCTTCACAAGGTCGTCGGTCCACCTTGTGGGAGACCTTCCAATCTACGTCTTCCAGTACGAGGTCGCCACTCCAGAACCTTTCGGCCCCATCGGCCATTTGTTCTGCGAGCAATGTGCCCTGCCCACTGCCACTTAAGCTTAGCAATTCTTTGGGCTATGCCTTAGTTCTCCTGCGGATCTCTTCATTCCTGATTTGATCACGTAGGGAAACTCCGACTATTACCCTCTCCATTGCCCTTTGGGTGACTTTTAGCCTTCTGATTGAGGCTAAAAGTCACCTGTGATGAGGCCCATTGTGAGCGACCACGTTTCAGTGCCATAGGTCATCACTGGCAACACGCACAAATCACAGACTTTCGGATGGTATTTGGGATAAGAAGATATAGCGTAGCTTCCCGAACGCTGCCCAGCCGAGACCAACCTACCCTGAAGCAGTGGCGTGCAGTCCATAAAGACGGAAAGACACTGCCTACCCTACCTAAATCAGAAAAATATTTAAAACAAATGTTATTTGTAACAAAAAAATCATAAATCAGCTCTACCTACCGAGCGTCAGTTGTATCATTAGTATCCTCGCTGCAATACCTGTTCGTTCGAATAAATTGGCGCAACTTCGTATTGTGATGCATTAGCGCCGCTGAGTGCCTCGGGAGAGACACAAACTATTCGCGTCTTAATGTTTATGTGTGTGCTCTCGTGGTTATGCAGATTTACTGGATGTACGTTCGTGCGCACAATGAAATAAATACCGCACAGAACCGTATAGGGTACTCAGTGACTTTTGACACGACAAATTACGAAACTTACCGAAGTTTTCCGAACAAAGTTGGTTGTGCGACTACTTTAAAAAGTAGCATTGTTTCATTGAATTGTCGCTACATAAACAACCATTACTTATTTGTCGTATTATTCTATATTCCGACGCCAAAGTTTGTTTTGATTTATTTGTTTTGGTTGTGAGCTGGGATAGCATGTATCGTTGATAATAGTTTGAAAAGTAGATAATATTCACTGTGAAAGTTGTTTAGATGGTGTGTATATATAAAAAAATAAAAAAAAAAAAACCAAAGACGACCCACTGACCCAAACTAGTGATCGTGAAAAAGGTAAAGTCAATCGTGAATTCAATACAAAACAATATGATTCATTTATTTGAAACACAGTTTGCATGCCGTGTAGTGTCACAATCGCCAACCCAACGCAACTGCCTACCCTGTCTAAAAACTCTGCACGCCACTGCCCTGAAGGTACCTAAATACTCTTTGATTTAAAGTAAAGGAAAGCAAAAAAAAACATTGTTTATTCTGCACAATAAGACGCACAAGGACCAATAATGTCTAATGAAATCATTTATGTTTTGCTCCTAGGTAATTGTCTCTTTTTTAAGTTACTTCCATAATAAACTCCAAAACGTTTTCCGGGTCATAACCGCGAACGACCCGTTGCGTAAAAATGGCGGTAATGAAAATTTATGTTTCATTTTAATCCTTATTTAAATGATTATTTTGCGAGAAGCGTTGTTCACCACAGGGATTAGACTGAAGCCGAGTGCGCATCAATTTAACCATTGTACAGGATCCTGTGGGTTGTGTTCGATTTGCTAATTTTATTAAGTTGTTTCAGTTTAAAGGTTCAATTGCCGTGTTGAATACACCTTATAAAATAGAGTGCTTTATCCGGGATGTGCGTGAGGATCTGATGCCGAGCCTCTACACAGGTTAGCACCTACATGGTCCCAACAGTAATATGCATAATCGTGTAGGAAAGAAAAACACTATTCCTAAATAAATTCACAAATCAGAAAAACACAAAGAATTGACAAGAGTAATACACATATCAAAAAAGAAAAACCGGACTAAATCACAGTCAATAATACACTTTAAACGAAAGTACCAAATACTTTGTACCCACGACGTATTTTTCATTATTAAATGCACGCCTAGCCTCAGCTTTGAAAAACATGATAGGTAGGTATGCATTAAACTATTCATAGTTGATAATACTAACTTGACGGTAACAGCTGTAGTAAAATAACCCATTTTCATAAAAAAATATGCTGTCATAATTTTATGTTCGATCGTAAAACACTCAAATATTAGTTCATAAAAACAAGGGGTTTCGTGAGAAAAAAAATGGCATAGTTATAAAAACCTTTTAACAACCCTCGTCCTTCTTTATGCATGTTAAATTGTTGATTGATTTTATAATTTTTTTGCTGAATTCATGGCAAACGTAGAATAAACCATGTGGTTTACGTACCTATTTAATTGTTTTTTATGAATCATCTTCCACAGCTGGCTAGCACCAATCTCAGCTAAACTACACAATTCATTAAACACTTTCACCAATGCGGGCTAAACACTTATTATTTTTACACAACGTTCATATTCCCCTCTTTTATGAAAATAACATTTTGGCAAATTTTTAACTGAACAGCTTAACCTATTTTCAAGAAAGGCCGACCCAACTTTCATAAGTAACTGCCATCTGCAGATAAGACAAGAAAGACAGTCGTAATGCTATTACAAGCCTTTACTGAATTGTATTAAAGATTTTTATTTAATTTAATCATCAAATTCCAGAAACTGGCTTAGTTTTGTTCATAGACAAAATAATTTTGCTTCAACGAAACTATACCTTCAATTTTATACATACGAGAGACATGGTAAATTATAAACTAAGTGCTATTTATTGCTAAGTGCTGTTATTACAACGTTTTAATGCAAATTGAAATGTTCTATTCTATTCAATAAATTTATTTCGGAAAGAGTATCAAAGTGATGTCTAAGTAGGTACCTACATATTATAGGATCAAGGAATTTTTGCTTTCTAGTAATTATAGTGGAAATTAATGGGTTCCTAAAGTCCTATTACTATTGTATAGGAACCCATTGATTACCAACCCATTTAACTTAAATTGAAACCCATTTGAATTTGCAAATTAAAATGTTTTATTCTATTCATAATATTTATTTCGAAAAAAGTATCAAAGTAATTAAGTGTAGTAATGGCAAAGTACTTATACAGGAAAAGTTTTTATCCAGTGCGCAAACTGTAACCCTGAATTCAGCATACCATTCTGGAACCCCCCAACGAAGAAACTTTTCGTCGGTTTTACAGAAAAAAATCAGCTGTTTCATAGCAAAGTGCAAATCCTACGCGGTCAAAATGTATATGGAACAGCAATTTTTTTTTTGTATGACCGACGAAAAATTTGTTTGCTGAATTCATAGTTAAAGCTTGCGCACTGAATAAAAACTTTTCCTGTATGTTATAGGATCAAAGAATTTTAGTTTATAATGAAAATCTATGGGTAATAAAAAAAAGAAAACTAAACATATTCACAATTCTACAACAACATTAGGTTTGTACTAGTGGGTAGTCGTGATTAAATAACAGATCGTCATTAGAAACACGAAACAGCCATTAGTAATTGTAGCCAGGCAATTTGACGTCACAAATTTATTCAGTAGACCAGTGTCGTATTAGTAATTAGTACCTAAATAGTAATACGACACTGTTCCCAAAGGCTGTCTTAGTAAATTTTCCTTTGTTTCGTGTTTGGAAAACTTTCATAGAACAACCTAACCTCTGCAAACGACGTACGCGTTTAAGTCTGTTTGTGAAGAAAATGTAAACAAATAGATCAGAAAATGTACCTATGGATACCAATTTGTAGATGATATGGATGAAAAAATCATCTTCATAATCAGCCTATAATGTTTCCACTTCTTGGACACAGGCCTCCACTTGGTGAGAGGGAGTGGAGTGTAATCCACTATGCGGGTGCAGTGCCGGATGGTAGATGTCACATCGGGAACCGATCACTTTTCCGTGTTGGTTTTGTTCGAATTTAATTTTACCGAAAACGATTGATCGACGTCTTGTTTACTATATGCATTACTTGACATATTTTTAGATCATCGAAGTATCATGTGTGTCATAGGTATTATTTTACCGAACTATATTCCGCCGATTTACAAAATAACTTGCCGAAGCCTGTTTTGAACTTTTTTCATTTGCCAAATGATTGATTTGCCATGTTTTCACCACATCGAAACAATATTTTACGGAATATTATTTTTGATACAAACGGACGTAATAAAATCGCGGCGAGATTTTTTCGCGTAGGTACTGGATTTTTTAACTCGCGGTGTTAAACCGAGCATTGAGAATCCAACAGAGTGCATATCAGAGCGTCAAAATCGAACAGTGTGTTTTACTGTTCGATTACAACTCTCGGCGGTTAGAAGAGTGAAGTTCTAGTGCGTGAAAAAGTCCCGCCGCGATCTTGCCACGGCCATTGCCACTGGCCATCTTTGCTCTTGGAAAAAAACTTATTAACAAAAAAATTTAACCGCCGAAAAAACTGAAAAGCAAAAATTTATAAACCATTTTTGTTTAACCTTAATAACTAAGTTCTTAAACTAATTTAAGTATACCTAAGTAGTTTTGAGTCGGCGCCAACCCTAAGGGTGGGTAAATAGGGGTGAATTTCAAAATAGGACGACTCTGTAAAAAGTTATGCGTGGTCATACATAAAAAAAAACCTCCGTTTTTTCGTCGGTTAAAAAGTGGTGAGATTTGACGTTGAAATCTTTTAAATACAAGTGTTACTAATTCCCTTTAGTCACTGTGTTTGTTCAAATCTTCATCACCTACTTTTGAAACAGACCACAGGTTGGTTTTAACTTTTTTATCATTCCACTTCGTTTTATAAAAAAACTGCTCTTACCTCGACCAATAAAAAAGTTTAGACAGCATTCAGGGGCTCACTACCCAGTGTAGGTTCCAGACATACATATTAGAACGTATGTCTAAGTATCGTTTATGTTTTAATATAGGTACTATCAAGGTCAACATAAATTATACTTAGAAGTCTACCACCATTTTTGTCGATCGACTTGAAAAACGAGACGCTAACCTTTGTTATTTGAATTCCGAAACCTTTTCAGTGGTACAGGTTCAAAAAATATATTGAGACGACGGTTGAAATAGTTCAACCGTCGTTTTTCTTTGAATGTCCACTAGATACCTTTGAGGTTTTTCAGGCAATCCTTCAATTTTGTTGGTCTACTTTTAGAATAGTATCCAATATAGGAATATTGTTTTCAGGGCCTTTTTCAGCAGAATAATAAAGTGCGAAGGATAGTAATTCCATGTTTTTGAATTCGACGTTCTGTTAGTGAATGAAATCATGTTGACTTCTGTTCTGCGTATGAATCTAAAATATTGGTTTGTACCTAATAATAATAGGGGGCTTGAAGCTAAGGTATAACATCCGCACGGGTCGATCGATCAGGTTAATCTACACTTGCCGTGGTAGATTTGTGAATGGGTGACCATCTGTTCTTATCAAGACCCCTCCATGCATCGGAAAGCATGTTAAGCCGTTGGTCCCGGCTGTCATTCTTGGATCTTTGGCAGTCGTTATGGGTCGTCAGACGCTGGAAAGTCTGACAGCAAGGTTTTACCAAGAGGTATCGTGATACCCAGTAACTGGGTTGTTGAGGTCAGACAGTTAGTTCCTTCATGTAAAATTCTGGTATTCAGCTGCATCCGGTGAAACTCGAAGCCGACCCCAACTTAGTTGACAAAAGGCTAGACAGATGATTATGACCTAACAAAATGCTAGGCAGATGATGATGACCTAATAAAAGGCTAGGCAGGTGATGATGACCTAATAAAAGGCTAAGCAGGTGTTGATGACCTAATAAATGACTAGGCAGGTGATGTTGACCTAATAAAAGGCTAGGCAGATGATTATGACCTAATAAAAGGTTAGGCAGATGATGATGGACTAATAAAAGGCTAGGCAGATGATGATGACCTAAAAAAAGGCTAGGCAGATGATGGTGACCTAACAAAAGGCTAGGCAGATGATGATGGACTAATAAATGACTAGGCAGGTGATGATGACCTAATAAATGACTAGGCAGGTGATGATGACCTAATAAAAGGCTAGGCAGATGATGATGGACTAATAAAAGGCTAGGCAGATGATGATGGACTAATAAAAGGCTAGGCAGATGATGATGACCTGATAAAAGGCTAAGCAGGTGTTGATGACCTAATAAATTACTAGGCAGGTGATGATGACCTAATAAAACGATAGGCAGATGATGATGGACTAATAAAAGGCTAGGCAGATGATGATGGACTAATAAATGACTAGGCAGGTGATGATGACCTAATAAGAGGCTAGGCAGATGATGGCAGATGATGATGACCTAACAAAAGGCTAGGCAGATGATGGTGACCTAACAAAAGGCTAGGCAGATGATGATGGACTAATAAATGACTAGGCAGGTGATGATGACCTAATAAAGGACTAGGCAGGTGATGATGACCTAATAAAAGGCTAGGCAGATGATGATGGACTAATAAAAGGCTAGGCAGATGATGATGACCTGATAAAAGGCTAAGCAGGTGTTGATGACCTAATAAATTACTAGGCAGGTGATGATGACCTAATAAAACGATAGGCAGATGATGATGGACTAATAAAAGGCTAGGCAGATGATGATGGACTAATAAATGACTAGGCAGGTGATGATGACCTAATAAGAGGCTAGGCAGATGATGGCAGATGATGATGACCTAACAAAAGGCTAGGCAGATGATGGTGACCTAACAAAAGGCTAGGCAGATGATGATGGACTAATAAATGACTAGGCAGGTGATGATGACCTAATAAATGACTAGGCAGGTGATGATGACCTAATAAAAGGCTAGGCAGATGATGATGGACTAATAAAAGGCTAGGCAGATGATGATGACCTGATAAAAGGCTAAGCAGGTGTTGATGACCTTATAAATTACTAGGCAGGTGATGATGACCTAATAAAACGATAGGCAGATGATGATGGACTAATAAAAGGCTAGGCAGATGATGATGGACTAATAAATGACTAGGCAGGTGATGATGACCTAATAAGAGGTTAGGCAGATGATGATGACCTAACAAAAGGCTAGACTGATGATGATGACCTAACAAAAGGCTAGGCAGATGATGGTGACCTAATAAAAGGCTAGGCAGATGATGATGGCCTAATAAAAGGCTAGACAGATGATGATGACCTGATAAAAGGCTAGGCAGGTGATGATGACCTAATAAAAGGCTAAGCAGGTGTTGATGACCTAATAAATGACTAGGCAGGTGATGTTGACCTAATAAAAGGATAGGCAGATGATGATGACCTAATAAAAGGCTAGGAAGATGGTGATGAACTAATAATAACACAAGTCCATTATTGCCCCACTGCAGGGCAAAGCCTCTTATCATACAGAGAAGTCACGAGCATTGATCACCACTCTTGCTCAAGATGGGTTGGCGATTTCAGACTTACGAGTTTATAATAACTACCTTTTGCCAGCAGCGTCGCCAGAGTGGAAGTCCAAAATTATTCCATGGGAACGTACCATCGGATAGAAAGTATTTTATGTGTTTATCCAGGTTATAAACTATTTCTTAGTTAAATTTAAATTAAATCCGTTCAGCCAGTTTTTCGTGATTGAGTAACAAACATCCATCAATCCATCCTCACAAACTTTCACATTTATAATATTAGTAAGATTAGGATATATGTAGGATAGTAGCATACTCAAAACTTCTAAAACTTTCAGCATTGAAATATGAGAGTGTAGTGTCGGATTCTTGGCTTCAAGATCATAAAAGTTCGTGCTTTTATGATCACTCCAGCGCATCAGAAATTGTTACAGTTTAATGCAGTCTGAACATTTTAGCTCCGATGAGACTTGCCACTGAAGTTTAAATTGTACTAGTACTTACGTTCTTACCTGCTGTAAAATATGAAAATGGAAGAGTTACGTTATGACGAGTGCTGTCAGCGCTCCCACCTTTATGTAGCGTGTAGTAAATAGGTATGTTTTTATGAATCGTTTGATTACAGTACTTGTTTACTCCGTACTTTGTATAATTATTTACAAACTTTTCTAAGCATTCAATCATTTTGTGTAGTAAAAATATATTGTAAAATATGATAAACGATTTTATTTCTGTAAGTAGGTTTGTACACAGACTTTTAAGACTCCTACACACTATGCCGGCGGCCCTGCCGGCGGTCATCAAGCCCGGACTCGGTTTCTGCGGCAAGTGCTGGCGGCCTAATAACACCTGCAGCATACCTGCAAGGCAATAACCTGCCGGCTGTACCGCCGGCATAGTGTGTAGGAGCCTTTACACGTCAATCATAATATATTTTAAAAACTAGATGAGGTCGGCGTTTCCTATCTGACTACTGAGACGATATGCCGAAACAAACTCAGAAGTCTATCTCTTTTTAATCAGACATAACCTTGGTTAGATCAAGTGAAAATTATGTGGATTGGTGTCCGAAATGGTATTTTGAGGAAAGAACCACACAGACTGAGGACTCTGTCCAGTCAGTGCACGTATTTGTCAGTAATTGTGTAGCTCAACAGTAGTACAATATTGTTTGTTTAGCATGTAAGATCATGGCTTTCTGTAGTTTCTGCATATCTGCATGAAAAAAGGGCGTGAGCTTGTCTGTATGTATATAGTCAACGGGAAAATAAAAATTGGGATTAAGAAATGAAATACAACATTTTCGCCAATTTGGCGTTACATCATTTTATTTCATCGATTTTGCACATTTGTTGAAATTATATCCTACTACAATACGTGTATATTGGCAATATTTTATATTATTAAACATTTATAAATAGGTATATTGATAGTATAAGGTGTAGCTTATAATGAAATGTTCTGAATATGCAATACACTAATTTCATAAAATTATTATCTATACAGAGCAATAAATTGTTTTCAGTAAGTATCTAGGTAAAGTGAAAGTAGGTAAGTATTTGAGATATGAATTTTGGAAATTTTAAAAAGACATTATCTTTGATTAAAATAGCCAATAATTATGATAATTTGAACTCCATTTATTAATATTGTTGCAAATAAATCTATGTAACTCGGCGTGACAAGAAACAAGAACTTTCCAATATAATACTTGGAATATAGTGTAAATTGGAGTTACAAAAATATGATTAAATTCATTTTAGATATTTCGAAATTACTTTCATGATATTCAATTCAAATAGAATATTTTCACAATTTTTTTATGTTACATCTAGCCTAAGTTTTACGAATAAATCTGTTCTCAGGAACGGGTTCTTAATAAATACGTTCCTATGGGATATAATACGTCCGAATTGAGATACACTCACAGCAAGGTGGGGTCGGTGGTCGTCGGGTGTTCGCAGTTTTGCCGGGTTGTCATTAATTGGTGAGCGGGTGCCATTGTTTGACTTGCTCCATGGGTGCGGCGAGGGATGAGTTCCAGTGTTGTAAGGCGCGTCCCCTTGCGAACATGTATGATCCTAACACGAACTTACCGAGCAGTCGGTCTGTAACAAGAGACGGGTTATTATTGTATCTTTCTACGTACGTATATACTCAACCTACGAGTAGTAGAATATCTAACGACTAATGGCTGATTCTTATAATTTACGGACAGTTGGTACGACTGAGAGTTGTATTAAGACTCTTGTATATATTTACCAATAATGAAGCAAAGACTGAATACCTTCGCATAGTAGAGCCACCATTTGGAAGTAGCTATCGAAACGAAACTGCGTTTAAACTCCGTTTAGTTTTACAACAGTAAGCTGCCGAAGACACTTCACCGGAGTCTGGTCATGACATGGTTTGTTTAAGGCAAACAAATAAGTGGAGTCATATCCACTTATCTTTATTAATACTTTATTGATTTTTCGTAAGCTATATACGACCTTTATAAGACTTTGTTATGGGCTTTTTATTTCGTCCTATAGATTATGTATTCACCCCTAAAATTAAAATAAGATAAAATACTTGGGACGGGTTTTTTCATAAACTTACTATTCTTATTCTACAAATATAAAGGTCACTTGAAGTCTTGAAATATTGATGACACTCGATTGCCTTTTTCTAATAAATTCTAGTACCATTGTCCGTGATATGAGTCCAAAAGATTGAATGGAATTCATTGAAATCCTAATGCCAATAAAGATTATTTTCAGCTAGCAAATGCAAAATTATCCTGAAACTGAACTTAAAACTGGTCTATTTAACTTTTTTAAGGACATTGGTTAGTCAATCTGGTCCGTGTATGACCTTCTTAGGTGCCCCTAACATCCGTGAATTTCTCATGTAAATCGTCATAATATTTATCATAACAACATGACATAACTAACAAACCGCAGCAATACACTTGCCGGAATTACACGACGAAAAGTACGGAGTTTTAAAATTACTAATGAAATTTAGACGTGAGAAAAATTGAAAAGGGTATGCTTAGATGGTTGGGTCATTTTGAGGCTGAATGAAAGGCGACTAACAAAACGTAGGTATTTACGACGCAGTTGTGAGTGAAAACGCCGGGAGCTCTCGGAGGACATTATAGTGACCTTATTGTTGATGTTCTTCAGAAAACTCAGGTGCGTAGTACTCGCAACCATGAACGTAAACGAGGCAAAAGGAGTTTTTGCGGATCCTAGCAGGTGGCGTTCTATATTGTCTGCTTACCCCCATAGGATGAAGGCGTGATTTTATGTATAAATACACACATGTGTGCTTAGAGCAGAATTAATTTTGCATACAAATGAGCATGCAAATCTACCATCACATAACAATTTTCCTGTGTTGCTACGCTAAGAAAAGTACGCGAAATCACAGAACACATAACAACAAAAAACATCCCTTACCTTTGGCATAAACGGAGTGCGGCTGCAAGGCCTGTATCGTTACGCTGGTAGTGTGCAGCTCATCAGCCCTCAGCCTGAAGTGGAAGCACTCGGAGACGAAGGCACTGCCGTCTTCAGCCACATCGACTGCGGCCGTGCGGCGCGCGCGCACTCCGCGACAGGCACGCTCTTGCGTCACCCGAACCACCATTTCTTTCTTGCTTGATGTGGGATCCAACTGGGAATAAAAGATCTGATGAATTCTTGCATTTTATTAGAATGTGACGTAAGATCTATGTTAGGTACCTATTGCTCAAGCTCTATTGCCTAAGGAATAATGTTTCATACAAAATAAATAAGGCATCAACGAAGCACGTGGAACATGACATCGTGACCATATTTTAAATATGATATCGCAGGTTGCGACATTTATGTAAGTACATTTTGAAGCACTTAACATCTACTGGTTATCATCTAATCTGATAAAAATCAAAGTTATACATTTATACAACACTGCAAAAATCTGAAGAGATACGTGCGCAAAGAGTGGAATTCCAGGCATGCTTCCGTGGTAATGAGTACTGTAAGTAAATGGAGCAGGATGATTCACTCTCGTAAGTTTGTAGCAAGAGGACATCACTCAGGTTTGGGACATTTTGTACCCAAAAATAAAAGCTAGAATAAAACATGGTTTTCGTATGGGACATAACACCCTCAACATTTTTTACCATTCATCATCATCATCATCATTTCAGCCGAAGACGTCCACTGGTGGACATAGGCCTCCTCCAAACGGGGAGGGGATTGCCATAATCGCCACGCTTGATAGGCGGGTTGGCGATCGCAGTATGGTGGTAAAATGCACAGAGAACGTTGCTGCCCATTCTCTGGTAGGTAAGCCTTTTTTTTTTGAGGGTGGGAAATCATCAAATAACTTTTCCCGGTCTGGGTGGAGCAGGAGGGCGTGTCAGACTTTTACTGATTAAAACTCACCCGTGTTCCCTCAGTTGCCTGTGTGCCAGGGGCGACGGTATCTCTTTCGAACAACCCGCACCCCTGGCAGGCATCGGCCTTTGCGGACCCCACCAGTTGTTGCTGACATCTTGGACGGCGCGCGTGGAACACATCGCGCCGTCGACCCGGGCCTTATTTTTATAACAAACTTCGTGGAGTATTTACGACGTTTGGAGACTGGAGGGACTGGAGGGGCTCCTGCCCAATCTAGGGGGTCCAAACGCCTCCTACCGGAGGCGGAGTGCGGAGTCTACGCAGAAGTTGTGTGATCTATGGCCATAGGGGCACCTACACCGGTGCCCCGTGTAGACGGGGCACCGGTGTAGGCGCCTTCATTGAGGCCGACCAGACCGCCGATTGAACTCGTCCCATAGGGTCTAGGCCATACGGATGTTCCGGGGATACCACACGATCTCCGGTGAGGCGGTGAGCCTCATTGCCAGATTACCGCCATGGGATCAGGAGGCAAAGGTACTCGCGCACACATGTGAGTGGCGCGAGGAGACCAAATGCCGCGGCGTAACCCCGCTGCCGCGAGAAATCGCGGCACAGAGGACAGAACTCCGGTGGAATCTCATAGCGACATGAAGAGTGTGATTCGCAACCCAGTGCTGGGCACGCCACAATTGCGGCGGTAAGTCTCCTCTTTGAGGAGTGGATTGAGAGGTGCTACGGCGTTCTCACCTTTCGCCTGACGCAGGTCCACACCGGACACGGTTGTTTCGGGAGGTTCTTGTTTCGGATAAGGTGGGAGGAAACACCCGGGTGTTTCCACGGCGTATATCGCCCGGAAGACACGGTGGAGCATACAGTGGAGGTCTGCCGGCTTGGGCGGAGCACCACCGTGTCCTCGTGTAAGCGATCGGCAGCGGCTATCTCTCGCGTCCGGCACAGATCCAGGCCATGGTACGGAGCAAGAGTGCATGGGTAGCCGTCACTTCCTTCTGCTAAGCAGTAATGCTCGCGAAGAGGCAGGCGGCGCACGTGAGGGAGAGGCAATATATGCACCCTCACGGCCCTAGTCGCCGAAGGAGACGCCCTGGGTGTCAGGAATCCTAGGCCGATTCCCGGCCCGGGCTTGCGGACGGCGAGTAATGGGTAGCTCGCCATCCGGTAAGGACCAAGCCCAGGTCGACGGCACGTTATGTTCTACGCGCGCCTCAAAGAGATGCTAGCACCAGTCAGTAGGTGTCCGCAAGGGCCGATGCCTGCTAAGGGGGTGGGTTGTTGGAAAGAGATACCGCAGCCCCTGGCACACAGGCAACTGAAGGAACACGGGTTGGTTTTAGTCACTAAAAGTCTGACACGCCCTCCCCCGCTCTACCCAGAGCCGGAGAAATTAATTGATGATTTCCTATCCGAAAAAATAACCCTTCTGCTGATATTTAAGTGTGAAAATCCTAAAAATTTATACCATGGGTAAAAACTGTTTGCGTCTTTAAGCGAATGTCCAAAATATTATTGACAAAAGTATGATTTTTGGTACTTTCAACCTGAAATAGACTTTCGTTGAGATATTAAAAATGTTCAAGATGTCATATTCCATTAAAAAAACTTGGTGACCTTTCTACGAAAATCCGACAGCGACGCCGCCCGTGTCAGACAATGGTGGGCGACGCTTATTAAAAACGCTTATATAACACTTAAAATAGGTATAAAATGTTGCTTGTGACAACTAAAACATGTTTTATGATGTAAAAAATATCCCCAAAACCCATAAAACACACTGATGAAATTTGGCAAAAATATTAATACTTTTTTAGCTCCAGATGAAAATGGAGTGTCAACCACCATTGTCCGATGCGGCATCGAACGTGTTAAATACAGCCTCCGGTTTCGGGCATTCGTTTAAAAATAAAAATATCGCGGACTGCGAGTGATTACAGTTTCCAGGAATTTAAGAGAGCCACGAGCAAAAATTTGTATAAAAAATTGCTTCGGCAAAAACGTTTGTATTTCATCGTAATTTACTTAAAATACTGAAACGTAAAACAAATGACTCAACTGAACTGTTTATTCAATCAACTATCTGAAAACTACGTTAACTTTATTTAAAGCTGAATACTGAATACACACATCGTAATTTTACCTCCAGAACTCAACCATTATTGAACTTATGCAGTTATGGAGGAAAAATTTAATTCAACTCAGGGCTGATTTTTCAATAATCGGATAACTTTTATCTGAGGAATAAATAGGTCGTGTTGATAGCTTTTGTAGAGAAAATATGCCAAAAAGCCAGATATTATCTTCAGATAAAAATCTGACTATTGAAAAATCAGCTCTTAACGATATAGGTACTTCTTAAGGCTAACCCTTGTAGCGACCCTAGCGATGCGATTGCTGAATTGCATTTTTGATATTGTACGGGAGCGCCCGCGCCGGGCTCGCCAGTCGCTTACATACCATCGCCCTGCCACGTTCCTAATTTACTGTATTTATAATCGTGTATTGTGAATCCTAATTAAATATTCATCTAATTCAGTTTAATCCAGACTCGCCTATCATTTTACCTGAACCCACATTAACGACACGCACAAAACCCTCAAATAGAATATTGTAAACATGTTACACATTTGAAAACCGGACTTCAGTCCAATTCAAATTCAAATTGGTATTTCCGTCCGAAGAGCAGTGCTATCTTATTCAACTACGCTCGAGTACCTATTGAAAATTGCATATTCTACGAGTATTTCTAACTGTTTTACATATACCTATCTAGTTTCTTAGTGAGGGAGTGAGTTAAGTAGATATTAGTGACCCACCCCTGCATATAAAAAGTTTATTTAAAAAAAAAACCGACTTCCAAATAAAAACTCAAGTCAGTGAAAAATACTTAAATTTCGAAAGCCGGTATCATTGGGTTTATATTTTGGGGGTTTTATTCACGTACCACACGCAAATTCATATACTTACTACTACTTTGAATAAGTAAGTAACAGGGCTGACACATTTAACATAATTTTTTTTTTGTGCGGGAAATCATCAAGTAACTTCTCCCGCTCTGGGTGGAGCAGGAGATCGTGTCAGACTATTACTGACTAAAACCCACCCGTGTTCCATCAGTTGTCTGTGTGCCAGGGGCCGCGGTATCTCTTTTGAACAACCCGCACCCCCGGCAGACATGTAACATCATCAAGTGGAAACAATGCGTATTATTGAAGCTAGCTCAACACCCACAAACCAGAACTTTACCAAATTTATATGGCATCACTCTATACGTAGATATATACCCTTTCAAATAAAATAAGACTTTTTAAAATCTATAAATGACGGAGTTTCTCAGAACTCCGTCATTTTATCTCGTCGTATTTACCTCAGTAACAAACACTAAAAAATATCTAACAAAATGAGAACCTCCTCCTTGTTTTTTGCAGTCGGTAAAAAAACGAGATACTACATACTACAACACTTCTATATAGCTACATCTAAGCTAAATGTCAATCTTTGTCGCACATAGGCCTTCCAGAATGAATGCTCCCTATGAGGGTGAAACAAACAGACAGACACGAGAAGTGACTGTGTTTCACACTATGTAATTAGCTTACCTTCAGTCCTCGAGCTTCTATTACTGTGACTGTAAGTCTGTGTAGGTTTTCATTGTATAGTAACGAGACGAGGATCTCGCCGAGATCTGATGTTGGCTCTTGTAGATCCTGCGAAAAATGTTAATAATTAATGATTTCGTTAACGGTATTACAGCCAGTCTTGGCTCTGAAAACTTTTTAGGTAAGTGAACAAAAATTAGTATTGATAATTCTTGAGTAATCGAGCTTTTAATTTAAACTGAACTTCCAAATCTATGCCTTTTTAGGGGAAATTAATGTGGTTCAGCTAGCGTAGCCGTAAACTACTGGTATATACATACTTTAACATTATGTTTAAACTTGATTTCAAAAATGTTGACCCAATTGAGCCCACTTCTTATTTTAAAATTTTAGAGCGTAAACGAGGTGAACTCAAAATAGCCAGCCAGAATTATTTAAAAATTTGTTGACATCTCGCCCCAGACGTTCTTATTCTGTTTCGAATGTCTGTCCCTTGTGAGTTATACAGAGCCTGTTTCGTTAGTGCAGAATTTTTTAGTAATCCTTGGGCATACTGCGCAAATTGGTTACTTTTTTAAATAAAATATTATCTGCTGTGGTTTAGTTACATGCTCGAAAAGTATCTAGCTACAAACATTTGGTGATAAAATACGAATGCAGATGTCAGATTAAGGGGATAACTTCTAACCCAGAGCGGGAGAAGTTATTTGATGATTTCCCACCCTAAAAAAAAGGGGGATTTGGTAAGTTTACCCGCGAAATTCAAATTTTCTTAAATTTTTTGAAATTTGAAGGTCAGTGTCAGTTTGAATATTGACAAAAATTTGAATGAACTAGAGAAGTTCATATAATCCCATTCACTTAATTATTTTATCAAAAAGTCAATATTCAATGGGATTATATGTATTTAGAGGACTGAACTTAGAGAAGTTCATTTAGTCCCATTCACATATATTTTATCTAAAAGTTAATGTTCAATGGGATTATATGTTATTTAGAGGAATGAATTGATTTGAGGATTCAATTCTGTAAATACATATTTTTTCTATCGCAAATCATATTTTGTTTAACGTACTACCTGAACTGACTGACAAATTGCAAAATATATAAGACAACCTGAATATCACTATACTGATGCTTCCCCGTTTATTAGATACATAAAACGTATATTCTATAATCCTATATTCTGGATGACAAGAATTTGTATTTAAAATACATAGCTAGATATTTTTCACACCGTATTATTCAATTAGTTTCAACGCTGTTATGTGAAAAACAAGTATGCCACAGCACCACGCAGTTAACATGTTTATGTCAATTTGCATAAAAATATGAAATGCATAAAAGTTTTTATGAAATTATTAATTAACAAGCCTGTTCTATTAAAAAAGATAAAGTGCTATCATACGTTTCCTCTTTGTTCATAAAATTACACTATTAATAAGGCAAGGTTCTTACAAAGAACATTGCACGTGAACAAAAGACAAACACAAGAAATATTGTGAAAGAAAATAACAATAGACAGACGCACGTGCCATGTCCGTTGTCCACATCCCATTTTCATTGTGTGACTTAGCCTTTTGTGACCATAGATAATGCATGCCTATTTTCAGTAGTCTTTAATAATTATTACTAGCATTATGAGCTGTCACTAAGGATTACTTGTCTTCTTACTAAAGAGTAACGAACCCACATTGCCTAAGGCGCCTAATCCACTAGCAAGTATGAATTGTTCAACATAACTTGTATTGTTAGTAATTTAATACAGTTGGCTCAAAATTACATCCTTTAACACATTTTTAAATCAAGGTTTATTTATGATAATTTGAACATCAAGACAATCAAGGAAGATATAAGATCATCCTGCTCCAAATATATAGGACGACTTGAAATTCAACTAGCAGTGCAAGGACAAATTGGCCTTCTAACTGAACAGACAGCTATGCTGCTGGAGAGATCGTTGCGCCACTTCTGCCACAGCAAAATTATTAGAAAGTGGTGAAAGGCGGGCGGGCCTTTTACGGGCCTGTGGGACTGTCTAATGTAATTTTGACGTTCAAAAAATGCTGATCCTCAGCCTAGTTTGAATACATGACTTTTAATTTTCAAACATGATAAAGTCTGGCAAAATTGTCTAATAATACAATCTTATAAGCTTATAGAGCTAAAAAATCATGCTTGTCGCTTTTATACAACAGAAAGTCACAATTTACACTTGTATATAATTCTTCCGGGATGTTTTTTTTTTGGGAATGACATCTCGCAGTTCAACCTATGAGGTTGTCGTCGTAATAAATTAATACTACCAGCCAGGGCTTAAAAAAACTTAAAACTAGAGCGACTGCTCGCTAAGGGCACCCCCTGTGGGGTACGGACCTCGGCTTAGGGCATCGCTGTTAGAGGGCTGCAAGGGACAAACTGAATCGGATTGAAGGATGTTTTTGAGATAAAAGATTTTATTAAAGGACGATTTTGCGAGTTGCGTAACTACACCAACTATTGATTATACTATAAGAAAGAATTGTACTGACCTTTTCAATATCAAGCTTGTACAACTGTGGCTCTTCATCAGGGGCAACACCATCCAGCTCAGTCAGAGGTAGAATGATGTGGCCAATCAGCTGCTTTCCTTTGCCAACCCGGCCTATGTCCAGGACTGACAGTTTCAATGTTAGGCTCTCGATCTTACCGGGCGGGATCTGTCAAGAAAAAAGAACAATTTATTAAACTACGTTGTATATTTCTTAATAGTGTTCTTGAAACTTAATGCATCTCCGTCCGCGTAATTTTCGTAAAAAGAGCTATAAGGTTTTTTCTTTATACATTAATATAGGTATAGATTATCACGCTACACGTGTTGTGTGTATGTGAAGGTATGTTTGTAGCAATCCAGAAACAAGATAGCGCATCGTCTTCTTCGACAGTTAAATCTTAATGAGGAAAGTTATGAGTTTTCGATGAACTTCATGAGTTCGTGTGAGAACCGGATGAGATTGGTTTCTCGTAATTTTTTTATTATTTCACGGCACCAGTTCTTCTGGAAATTTTATAGCTCGGCCCCAAAATTGATAGCTTTGGTTGGTCTGATAACTTTAGAAATGAAGTTTAGATCGCATGAGAACGTGGAACATTAGACAGTGAATTAGGTGCCAATTCCTTTGTTCAGCAACTAAAATAAAATAAGAGTATTGCTATCTCTTACTAACACACCGCGAAAGAAAAAAATAACTGGCCAACTAAATTACGTCTCGGTTGCTTTGAATTTGGCGTGATTTTAAGCATGATGAATTTAGTTCGGCGTAGTTGCGTCGAAGAAAGTCTTATTTCAACTTTTGACAGCTCTTTTTATTCCCGTCTCTTTCTGGTTTCGAAGGAATAGATAGCAGAAGCCTAAATTAAGTTGTTTTTGGTGCATAACAGAATCATCACAAAAATCAACACTAGCCTATGCCCCGTGATTTCATCATCATTTTCTTCAATAAACCAAATCCTGTCACTTAGTAATAATGTAGCTTTATATCGGTGAAAGGCTTTTTGTAATACTTTTCCTTTTTAACCGACTTCAAAAAGGAGGAGGTTATCAATTCGTCAGAACCTTTTTTTTTTTTTGTTTTTTTTTTTTTTTATGTATGTTCCCCGTTTACTCGAAGATGGCTGGACCGATTTGGATTTTGTTTTTTTTGTTTGAAAGGGTATACTTCCCAAGTGGTCCCATGATCATCAAGTCAGGATCTGATGATGGGATCCTGGAGAAATAGAGAGAACTCTTCAAATTTTATAGGCACACAAAGCGATTTAGGTATTTTTTTGGAAGAATACTTTCTCGTAGTGGTCTCATTTCAATTTGGTGAAGATCTGATGAAGAACTTTTGAGATAGGCAACGGAACTCCTCAATAAATGATAGCAAATGGACTGGGATTGCTGAAATCTCATCTCTGTCTATTGCTTACACCAGTTCATAACATAACATCACGCCGGTATGCTGTGAAGGGGTAAGCACATGTGCACCACTAAAAAGTGAAAAATAAAAACTTTTTCCAAAAAAAAAACAACCGACTTCCAAAAAAACACTACAAAATGAAAAATAACTTTAATTTCGGAAGGCGGTGACAAAAAATTCAAATACAGCTCCAAAGACACCGACTTCCGAAATTAAAGTTATTTTTCATTTTGTAGTGTTTTTTTGGAAGTCGGTTGTTTTAATTTGGAAAAAGTTTTTATATAATACCAAAAACAATATTATAAGTTTTAATATTGTATTATAAACGCTTAGAGAGAGCAATTACATTGACTAATAAACCGGCGGAGATAATTGTGTTCCCATATGATAGCTAACCCATGTTAACAGCTCCCTGTCCCCACATTGCCGTTCCCAGCCAGCGATCGCTAAAATATCCATTAACGTAATTAAATCCTCGTCAAAGTGAGGCGATATTCGATATATTTCAAGCTTGCAATTCAACTCTCTATGACTGATATTAAGTGTGTGAGTCAATCCTTTCACTACTAGAAGATTGTATGTCTCAATACGGTAATATATTTAATTTCTGCTGGCATTTGGGTACTTACGTAATGAGGAAAGTTCTCAGAAACCTAAATAAATACCGTAAATATATACCGTATCAAAATAAATTAACCTGCCTAACATTTTCGCAACTATGTCGGAGTCAGCTCGTACTCTAACAGCAGCTGGATACTAGTATTTTACATGGAGTGACTACCAATCTGACCTCCATAACTCAGTTCGGGGTTACAAGATACTCATTGGTAAGACTGGTTGTCAGACTTTCGGACTACTGACTACCCGTGACCACTAACAGCCAGGACCAACAGCTTAACGTGCTTTCCGACGCACGGAGCGGTCTCGGTATGTTACGGATGATCACCCATCCACGGAGCAACCTCGGTCAGCGTGGCTTAACCTTGAAAATCGACCCGTGCGGCTGGTTTTATTACGAGCCCGTAAATAAGTACCGTACCATGTATTGAATAAAAGAATCTAGGAGTGAGTTCCTTTTATGCTAAATATAATTATTGTAAAATCCAGCAATGAAGTACCTAACGGAATAAAAACCCTAGTGATTTTGTTTTACAACAATGGATTAAATTAATATTTCAATTTTGCGGCTACTGTGAAAGAGTTCTTTGAATAGAAAATTTTATTAACTTACAGTAACTGTAGGTATACGTAACTTTACTTTAATTTACCTGAATTTCATTATTAACAGGTAAAACAAAAAGAAAATGTTTTGTTTTACAATGCGTCAAAAAGTAAAGAATCATTGTTCCTTTACAATCTGAATTTATGAAAGCTGGATTGTAAACAAAGCATTGAAATATGAAAGCAATTGAGTGAAAAAAAAACCAATATATTTTCTTAGGTTACCTGAAATTTTATCACAATAAGATGTAGCTATAAGTACTTACTTGGTAAACAAACGTTTCATCATAGAAGGGGTTGCAAGTCTTTTTCTTTTGTTTGGTCTGAAGCACTCGCCTCTCGTCTGGCATCAATTGGATCCTGAGGAGTTCAACTTGCATTAATGCCAGAACAATAAACACCGCCCAAACAAACGGCTAAACAACTTCTAGTTAGCTTGTTGACTTAACCCAAGGGCCTGAACTAAGTTGACAAACTCATGCACAACCTTTTAGGTGTAGACTTGAAAGAGCACGAAAAATAAATTATTCATGAATTGTGAAACTGAATGGGCGCTGTGAAAACATCCATGTTGAAATATCGGTTCAGTTATTCCTTCTGATACGTGAATTGAATGATCTTATTACAGAGCCAGAGGTTTAATCAATTTATTATTCAGACGCCATTCACTTCAATGTGGCTCAATCTGTGTGGGGGTTTCTATTTTTAGAGTGCCTTAAATGTAGGTATAGATAGCGGCACGTAAGTTGAAAGAAAATCAGAACAAACAACCGAGGGTAGGACTGGGCGCACTCGTTGCCTCGCATGGATAAAGAATGAGGTCACCTTCTAGCATAGTCATTGATGTAATGTGTACTGAAGTTTGGAAATAAATTACAGATTGCGGCACGTAAGTTGAAACAAAATCCGCCATTTTGGTTCAACTTACGTGCACGCTTTCTTGACAAATCAGCTCCATATAGTTGTGTTAGCGTCGTTTAAAAACTTTGGCAGGGCGTAACATTAATTACATTAGTGACAATCACTTACTTGATATATGGGTCGCATGCGTTGGCTAACGCGGGAGTGCGTGAAGGCAGGTGCTTCGCTTTTATAATATGCACCTGTAGCCTTTCCGTCCCCGCCTCGTATTTCAGAGTGAACCATACTCGACCCTAGGGAAATTAAAATAGAAGGTCAGTTATGGCAGCACGTCATATCTATGAGGCTCGCGATTTACGCGACATTCAGTGTCGTGTCCATTGGCTTTTTTTTACGATGTAAAGTCCAACAAGCCATCTGTAAAAAAAAATATATTGAACTTCTCTGTCAATATTAATTTTTGTGAGCGTAATAACTTTTAAGCTCGTGGCGCACTTAAGAGAGTAATGTAAACGAACTGACTAGCTACCACTCTTAGAACATTGTTTAAAAGTAGTGGTAAGTTAGCAGCCCGTACACTTAATACCTTGTTTGAATGTACCTGATATTTCACTATGCACTAATTGAAAACGATAATTCGTAGTTAATGTTGGGATTTAATCTATTTAATTCATTATTGAAAATGTTTAAAGAGCCCTAATTGAATTAACTTTTTCAACGACATGAAAGAGCCTGTCCCTTTGATGGAATTAAATTGTTTTCTGCCGACAGAACTCTGTACTTAAACCAAACTTTGTACAAGATAAGAAATAACTTTCGTTTGAATTGAGACGAGTTATTCGGAGCGACGGATGAGGAAAGTTTGCTGACGACGAAACCCGTATGTAACATACAATTTTCGCTTTCCTCGCGGTGCTATCAAATACGGGTCGTCGAAAAACGTGTCACTTTTACGCGAAATTAAAACGTGTGGGGGTTCACTTATCGAGTAACGTTAACATATATTTCAATTATTATTTATTAGAAGTTACTTTAAGGCACTTTTCACATGTTAAGGCTGTCACATTCTAGGCACCGAATATATGGGTAAATGTAAGGGCAGATTTCAAAGGAACATAAATTCAAAATGCCCGTACGAGTAAAAGCGGTCATAGGGCCTGCCAGTAACCTAAACGTGTGAAAAGAGCCTTAAAAAAGCTGGCATTAAAGTAAGGTGACACTAAGGATTATTTAGCATTAAGGATTATTTAGAGTACTGTTTAAATAATCCTTAATGCTGTACCACCTAACTTTAATCTCGATGAACGAAACACGACTCAATTCTAAGAATATGGCCTAATCCTAGAATTTTCGAGGTTGGTTTATTTGCAGAATTTATTTGAGTATATTCAATCAATGTTGGTTCATCTTGTTCTACAAACATAACATTAGTTTGATTAGGTATGTATTTATCTGTTAGTTCAGGTTGTCTATAGACCTAGTGTTATATTTATAAGAGATGGTAATAATAATACTAGATTTAAACATGCTCAGCCCACGGCTTCTTCGCGATGTTAAACCTATAATATTCATAAATAGTGTTTTTTTGTAAAAATATCACCGTTAATACAAGTGAGCTGTCATTCGACCAGCATGCGTATCTAGCATGACCAACATACAAAACGGATTTTGTAGACGGAAGAATAGACAAAATGACTTGATATAGAACGATTTCTACCGTCTTAAGCAATGCGATGTTAAAACTGAAGACAAGAAATGTCGACAAAAGTCAAGTCATGCCAAGCTTGACGACCAATTTTTGTCTGCCTTTGACACTTGGGGATAGGCTAATTTTTACAGAATTATAGTCATTAAAATCATGAATACAACCCTCCAATGTTCTGCCAGGGGTGCGGGTTGTTCGAAAGAGATACCGCGGCCCCTGGCACACAGGCAACTGAGGGAACACGGGTGGGTTTTAGTCAGTAAAAGTCTGACACGCCCTCCTCCCGCTCCACCCAGAGCGGGAGAAGTTATTTGATGATTTCCCACCCAAAAAAAAAAAAAAAAAAAAAAATAAAAAAAAAAAAAAAAAAAACCCTCCAATGTTGAATGACCGTCTAATAAAAAAATCTAGTGCATCCACATTATCTACATCACTAGCTATCTCACCGTTGCTATGGAAAGAATTACTAGCTTTGTCTTCATAAAAACGCGAGTCTACGGGTCGCCACGTGCTCGAGCAGAAGAGATATCAAGTTGGATAGAAAGAACTTTGTCTATTCTTGGTAGAAAACAGACAGAATCGGTCATGCTAAACCTGCTAGGTATTGGCACTATTGACTGATTTTCACCTTAATATTCACGGTGAGATTTCACGAAATATAATATCAACTGAAATGAAAAGATTTTATGAAAAATAAAACGCCTTGTTGATCAAAAATCACTTCGTTATAGCTCTTGTCTCGTTTAAAGGTAGTAAATCTTTATAGCCCGGGGCTATAAATTTTAATGTTATTTCTGTAAGAATGGGGAGAAAACAAGAGTAAAAGTTGAACGAGAAGTAGATAAATATTCATGGTAAGTTATGAATTTGTCTGCGGTCGGGAACATTTGCACTGCTAATATTGTAGATCGCTTGTTACAAACACATTTTGCAAAGTCCAAAGTTAAGAGACGTTCACTTTTAAAAGGTCATTTGTAAAATATTCTGTATTAAAAAAAAATGCGTTTAGACCGATTTTACTTTGAGAAATGGCCTCTTTCAGTGATTTCCATAATTCGCGATGTTGTAAGTTTTAAATGGCAATTTTCTGTGACGCAGTTTTGTTTACCAATGACATTATCAGTTTTTATGTTAAACAAATAAATGATAAGTGGTTGACTTATATCACGTAGGCATTTGTTATTAGAACCTTCTAGTAAAAGACGGAATGGTGAAACCGGAGGATTTTTTCATCTGTGATGCCACCTTTTTTTCTTGCTTCAGATTTGAAGCAAATGTTGGAATTCGAAGATGTACTTTGTAATTAGATCTACAGATCTAATTTCAACCATCCTCTATTTACTAGTCTAGGTACAAAGCTTCGCGTGTAGACCTAACCACTAAGCGTGGCTCATTATAAATGCCATTTCGTGCAAGTATTTGCAAATTAACTGTGAACAAAAGCAGTGAATCATTGAAAGCGACAAGATTGTTATTTTATTTACCTCTTTCATGGTATTCGCAAACCAGGCATTACGTAATATGATTTAGCGGTGAACTAATCAGCATTTCACAAAGTTAGCGACTGCGGCGCCCCGCGGACTTATATAGAGTTATAAGGACACTACAGCCTTTTATGAAGCGTCTTCGCCGCGGGATAGGGATTGTACGAAGGATATATGTGATCCTGATATTTGGCGAAATCCAGGTTGGTATTATCGTCTCGTAAACAGAAGGCCAATTCTCGTAATTAAAAACGTTCAGTACCCCTAGCACGAATATTTGTAGGTTTCGTATCGTAAACGTTTCGAGTTGTCGATACGAAAACGGAATATAACGAAAGTCGGAAGCACGAAGCACTTTCGAACCAGTATCGAGAGCTCGATACGATAACGTTGGTGACGTCATACTAACGTAAGTAAAGATGGGAAAAATAGAACGAATGATCTTATAATTGAGTGAATGTTTCGTTCAGAAACTGGATAAGTATTTAGTTCATAAAAAATTTAGTGATTTTAGGGCATTTAAAAATTTAATACTGTTCAATTTATGACGCAATACGAAGAAACTGCAGAAAAAAATAATATTCAGTTAGATAAATGGCATAATAATTTAACTGATTACTAAAACGTTGTGTTTGATTTGACTGTATTCCTAAACGAACGCCGGACGCTCGAAGCTCATTCAAGGCCAACTTTGTTTTGAAGTAAACTTTTGTCTTGTGTTGTGATTTAAATTTTTAAAAGTTTGGAACTATTTTATTGATCTACAATGAGAACCAGCCACCCGCAGTACACCATTATGGTAGAATTTATGGAAAAGTAAGAGTATTACATTTAAGATTTTATTGTCATAAGCATATTTATGTTGATTTGAATAGTGTTTCAATGGGATTTTAGGAATATATTTTTGTAAAGTTTAAAAGAGCTAAAGTTTATTTGTAAACTCAAGTTAAATAAAGTATTAGGTCAGTGGGTCGTCTTAGTACGCTAGTCATGTGAAATTTGTAAAATCAAAGTTGAAAAAGAAAGGTAACACATATTATTACTATAAATAATGGAGCACACGATCTTTTAACTCACGTTAAATTTATTTTAGGCATGGAGACTTATCCAAACCCAGTGGAGGTCCTCGTGGTAGACATTATGTGCAGCAAAAATGGAAGGAGTTAATCAATATGCTCAATAGTGATGGGACTGGGGATTCTCGAACAGAGGAAAAGTGGCGGAAGGTAAGCCTATTATATTCTAATTACGTACATTTAAGGAAATAAACCTACTTCACACAATTTGAAATACATGCATGCATACTTATATTGGTGCTGACATCCTGCTCTTGTTCATGTTTGTTAAGGTTTGGAGTGATTGTAAAAACAATGTCAAAAAAAAGTGGGCGAAAATAAATAGGTCTGCTCAGGGTACAGGTGGTGGGCCAGCAATTCAACTGACATTAACAGACCTTGAACACAGAGTTTTAAATTTAATTGGAGTGCAGGCTGCTACTGGCATGCCTATACAAGAAGCTGGATTTATACAGGTGTGATATTCTTGCTTGGTAATGTAGTATATCTTTTTTTTTTCACAGCAATCGTTGTAATCTCAGGGAAATTTAATCAAGTGATAATAATTAATGATTTTCGAATTATCTGGATATTTAATTCCGTATTGGGACAAAATATGAACAAAAGTTTAACTTGTCTGCAACTTACCTACCTTATCTCGTAAAAAAGGGTCACCACTTAAGTTTTTTTTTTGTTAGTATTGTGATTTGTGACACTTGAAATTCTTGTGTGTACGACTGGCTGGGGTTTGAGTGCCACATAATGCATTGCAATTATGATTTTTGTTTACAATGTCTTAACTTTAGTGTTTCTATGAGCATTAATGAATACTCTAAAGTAGTAATTATGTTTAAAAAAAATACATGTACGTTTGCCCAGCACGGCCCCTCAGAATTTGCATTTATGGTGTACACCATTGCAATGTACTCGCCTCTAGCAGTATATGTACCGATTTCTTTTTCAATGTACCTCTATACTTTTGAAGAAATATGCAAAAAAAGGTGGCCGTGCCAGCCAAACGCTTTCAGCACGGCCCCCCATGTAACTTGAATAATACATACCGTATTAACAAATGAACTAATTTGTGAAATGTAATGAATCTGTGATTTTATTGTAATGTATGATTTTTAAGACTTTGAGCTATGTAGTCTTAGCGACACTAACTTGACACTTGTACGATTATCGACCTATTATGTATAAGTACCTAGTTATCGTTTATATAGTTTACCATATTGTTGATTTGTTTATTTTAATAAAGATTTACTCAATTTAAGCAGTATTTTTTATCCTATTTTCATGTAGAATCATGGTCACCCCATCAGTTTTAATGTATGTATATTTTAGATTGAATTTATCTTCTAAAGTATTGATACAGCAGAATTGCAATTTAGTTGAAAGGAATGTACTCCTATATATTATTCAGGAAGTCGAATTTTGTAAACATACACGGCTTATTTAAAAAGATATAGGCAACTATAGAGGGCCGTGCTGAATGAACTAAAATAGATTTATTTTTCACAATATAACAAGTTGTATGAGAAATCAATGCGGTACATATGTTACTTATGTTAGGTATACTAAACAAGGTGGCCTTTAGTCACAAATTTTAAGTAAGCACTAATACTTTTTCTTTTTTAGGTTGTTGGTGGAGAGGATGTTAGCTTGTCAGGTGTACACGTACCTGCTACAGAAACTGTAGATGAATTGACTGTGGAAGATGCTGCTTGTGAATATACACCAATTCCTGAAGGTTGAACTAACTTATAACTCTTTTGTTTGTCATAAGTACTAGTAACAACAAAACATTTAAAAATAAGATCTTCAAATACTTAAAGTAAGAAAAAAGATCCGGATAACTAAAGCTAGCAGTATTATTTACGTTGATTGTTGAATCTAAACATTTCCAGATGAATGGAATACTCCAGGAACAAGCAGTCAACCCACAGTGGCTCCACCTCTTCCTCCACCTACTCCGCCACCAGCACTTACACCACCACCAGCTCCAGTGCAAACACAGTGGCAACCGCCGAAAAAAAAGGAGATGCCAGAAGATTTAGTTATAAAAGTATTTAAGGAGTGTGAGGTGAATGCTAGGGAGTATGAAAAGGAGCGTGACCGAATTGCGCAAGGATTAGAACGAGAGCGGATTCGTCAGCGTGATGTAGAGCTTCAGTTGCAAGCTCAGTGGTTAGATTTTATGAGAGAGGCATTAAAGGTTTTAAATTCATATTTAGAGAAAAGAGAATAGTGTCTGATTTTTCATTTTATTTGTCTTAAGGATATTAACAGACTTCATATACACTATTCACTTCAATTTCTTAAAAAGAAAACATTTTGTATTTTTAGAATTAAATTTATTTTGCTTAATCTATATTCATACTTGAGGAAGGCCTATGTCCAGCAGTGGGCGTCGTGTGGCTGAGATGGTGAAACTATATTCATGAAAGTAATATCTTAAAGGTACTTAATTCTGTTTTGTAAATAACTAACATTATATTTGTTGCAAACATATTAAACTATATTTTTATTCTCCAATGCTACCTTTATTATAGAGTTCAACATGCTAACACAATAACCGAAATCAATTATTTACATTATGAAGCCGATTAATCCTATCTACTAACATGTTTCTTATGGCTCTACCGCGAATCAATTCATCTGAAGAACCACTTTCGCGAAAAGGTTCTTCTAGAGAAGAAAATGTTGAAACGCTTAATTCTGAAGAATATATTATATCATCTTCAGGATCAGGCAACATAAAATCTAGTGCTAGGTTGTGTAGAACGCTACATGCCATTATGATAGAAGCACACCTCTCAGGGGTGTAGTGTAATGTGCGGTCCTTACTAAGGCATCTCCACCTATTTTTAAGTCTTCCAAAAGTATTTTCGATCACAACTCTGGCCTTCCCATGGATGGTAGTATATTTTGCCTGTGGAGTGCCTTCAGCAGCATCTGTGATTGGTGTCATCAACCACGGCCTCTGTGGATATCCAGAATCTCCTGAAAAAATATTTTTTGCATATTGAATTAAATAATCTTACAACAGACAATAACCTTATCACTTAATTATTTGTCTTTATTTATAGTTAGAACAACCTACATGTAAAAGAAAATAGTTACCTAAAAACCACACTTGTTCATTATTCTGGTGTAAGTCTTGGATATACCTATTCGCTTGACTGTTTTCCCAAATAAAAGCATCATGGGTGGCACCTCCATACTTAGCATTAATATTTAAAATTCTGCATTCACTGTCACATATCTACAATTTAAAAATGTATAACTGTATAACATAATAAACATTTATAATTTTATTAGTATAAATTAGTAGAGTAATATATCTCACCATTTGCACATTCAGTGAGTAGAAATGCTTTCTGCAGTAAAATAAATGCTCCATGTCTCTTTTTGGAGTGAATATATGAAAATGAGAACCATCAATGCACCCTATTACTCCAGGGATGCCAAATTTTGTATAAAATCTGTAAATAAAGTATTGTAAGTAAAATTTTCTAGTATTAGGTAGCTATCATATTTGTGGTTATTCAGTTGATCCTGCTTTTGCTGTTTTACATTCTGCACTAAATTAGTTTTATTGGACTACATAGTTATTATAATTATTACTTACTTGTTTTTTACAATATTTCGCTGCTCTCGTGTTGTTGGAAATTTCACAAACTTATTTAATATTAAAGGGTTAACAAGAGCATCAGTAACCTCCCTCACGTATTTGCTCACTGTAGTTTGGCCTAAATATTTAGCCATTCCCACAATTCTTTGGTAGGAGCCTGT
Organism: Antitype chi; assembly: GCA_947359405.1. Taxonomy (NCBI): domain Eukaryota; kingdom Metazoa; phylum Arthropoda; class Insecta; order Lepidoptera; family Noctuidae; genus Antitype; species Antitype chi. Next base: position 9,996,075 of record OX375826.1, read on the forward strand.
AGCATAAAATAACAAAGCACACAGCACCTAGAAATAAAAATGTTAATAGTTAGTAGTGTAGCTGTGTATTATACTCACATAGTATGTATTAGTCTGTTAATGTACACATTATAAGTGTAAAAAATATAAAAAATATTTTAGTTGGAAAGGTACTTAAGTAGCTTATTTATTACACTAACTTTGTGTTCCAGGCTGATCCTTTTACTTGATTTTAGACTGGATTTTTCTTTCAATTCGCGACACAAGAACAAAAATGCTTCCTTACTTAGACGAAATCTATTTTTAAATTCTGTGTCGCTAAGGTTTTGTCGGTTAATATTTGCCAAATTCTTTCTGAGAAGAGCTCTCCTTGAGATTTCTCTGCAAATGTAATAGTAAATTTAAAAGATAACTTGTTGTTTATTTATAAAAATATAGTGTTAAAAAAAGATCACTTACCTTGTTTCTCTTTGTTCATTTCTACTTTCAACAATCAATCGCGCTGCAAGATAATAGTAAAATGCACTACGTCGTGGGGTGCTTCTTGTGAATCTAAACATTTTCTAACAAAATATATCACCACAATCACTTAAATTATAATTTTATGCTTAAAATAAACTCCGACGAAAGTTTTCTCACTGTCAAATTTAAAGTGAAGAAACATTCGTGAAACTCGTAAGCCAGCCGTCGACACTTACGATACTATCCGTCATTTTATGCCTTCGTGCTAGCTATCTTCATACAATCGGCTAAGTTACGTTTCGTATTCGATACGATGACGATTCGAAACTTACATGTTTTTGTTCGTGCTCTGAAAATTAGTTCAATATACGCACACCAGAGGCGCTGTTCAATTTCCCATACAAAATGCTTTCGTTGACGATACGAATACTTTTTCGATAGTGATTCGTGCTAGGGGCACAGATTCTAGTCGCAGTCTCATCTCAGCGACAATCAAACGTCAAGAAGTTGTCAAAAATGTATGGAAAATCGAGGTATTTTTGACAAATTGAGACTGAGATCAGACTGAACGTTCTTAAAGTTACGAGAATTGCCCCTCTGTTACCATAAATTCGACACATAATGATGACCCCATAGTGCAGAAATGTTTCGTCGGTCATCAGTCATCAAACAGTTGTTTCATAGAAAAGTGAAGTACCTATGCGGTCAAAATTTATGGAACAGCTATTTTTTTAACCGACTTCAAAAAGGAGGAGGTTATCAATTCGTCGGAACCTTTTTTTTTTTTTTTTTTTTTTTTTTTTTATGTATGTTTCCCGATTACTCGAAGATGGCTGGACCGATTTGGATTTTGTTTTTTTTGTTTGAAAGGGTATACTTCCCAGGTGGTCCCATGATCATCAAGTCAGGATCTGATGATGGGATCCTGGAGAAATAGAGAGAACTCTTCAAATTTTATAGGCACTCAAAGCGGTTTAGGTATTTTTTGGAAGAATACTTTCTCGTAGTGGTCTCATTTCAATTTGGTGAAGGTTTGATGAAGAACTTTGGAGATAGGCAACGGGACTTCTCAATAAATGATAGCAAATGGTCTGGGATTGCTGAAATCTCATGTATGTCTATTGCTTACACCAGTTCATAACATAACATCACGTCGGTATGCTGTGAAGGGATAAGCACATGTGCACCACTAAAAAGTGAAAAATAAAAACTTTTTCCAAAAAAAAAACAACCGACTTCCAAAAAAACACTACAAAGTGAAAAATAACTTTAATTTCGGAAGGCGGTGACAAAAAATTCAAATACAGCTCCAAAGACACCGACTTCCGAAATTAAAGTTATTTTTCACTTTGTAGTGTTTTTTTGGAAGTCGGTTGTTTTTTTTTTTAAATAACACAGCGGGTTTCAGATGCATGTACTGAACACATGGTGACGGGTCAATGTCTCAGCCAGCCTGTATAATTAGAGCCTGAAAATGTTTTTATTTTTTTGAGGGATGTGATATATTTTCTGAGGTACTTCTCAGATCGTATAGATCGTAGGCGTAAGCAATGACGTTGTCTTTGTTAAAGAAGGCGGTGAACCTGAAGGTGTAAAAAGTTACAATCGCCCACGGACATTTACAGAGGCATCACAGGGTAGCAGCGTAGCTTTTTAAAAGATAAAATTAAACTCTGCCTGTAATTATACCAAATTACACTCTCCTCAAAACAAATCTCTCCAAAACCGTATCTTCGTTGACGGAATTACAGACTAGGCCACTCTCTATATCCGTTAACGAAGATACGGACCTGTCTGAAAAAAACTTGATGCTTCGGAATGCACCCTACACTCGGTTATAATAACTTTTACGAACAGGTAAAAATACATCGGGAGTTGGGACAGCTGTAAAATCGTGCTGTCATACATTTTTAGTTCGGCCCTCGAACTAGTGATACGGAGTAGAAAGCGCCCGGTAACTTCACCCAAAACTACGAATTTTGTGCTTGAAAAGAAGACCCCTAGAACACGATGGTTTGTGGAAGACATAGGTAAATATATTGTGTTTGTTCTCTTTCTCAGCTATTTCACAACGTATTTTCAAAAATCTTTTATTTACAGTCTACCCTATCAATTTCATTTTAAAATTGATTCAACCAACACGTCTTATTTTACCGATCAAATGTAAACACAGACGGGTCAATGTTTGTAATTTAGTTTAGGTTATAAGAGGTTAATAGAGGACGAGGGGGCAAATGACGCCTGTTTCTGACCAGCTTGACTATACTAAATTAATGCATAATGCAATAAGTGAGCTTAAATTACGCTTTTATTACAGGGCAGGGAGAAAAGGAGATTATAATGAAGCTCTTGTTACGGTTGCAGACTGAATGTTGAATTAGAAGCTTTGGAATAATCCTGCTTTCATTATGGCGTTTCGTGGCCAGAAAACCTTAGCTGATCCTTGTTATTGTTTTTGTTACAGTCCCAGCTTTTGTTTTTTTACGGAAGCCAAAAGAAAAGATGAATTGCCAAAAATGTAAAATAGTATGCGTAGATGGTTTGATTATGTTGGGCGTATGAGTGAAATTCGACTCACAAAAGGTTAACAAGGCCAATGTGAGTGAAAATGCTGGGAAGAGACACCCTGGAAAGACGGTACTTATTGACAGGCCTGCACTGTCCTCCTATACCTATTATCACTGTAATTTGAGAACATTGTAAAAACCGATTGTTTTAAAAAGAATAACCGTGCCGTTTCTTGCCGGCTCTTCTCCATAGGCAGCGACAAATTGGAACCGTGCACCTAACTTCTGACGTTTCATAAGTGCCCATGCAGGTTTATGTGAAATAAAATATTTGGATTTAAATTTTGATTTTGACACAATAGTAAACTTAATGGTTTCATTCTTCAGAAATGTCAGATACGTGGTAGTCACAACCAGCGTGCGTACATAGTCAGCCTATAACGTTCCCACTGCTGGGACACAGGCCTCCTCTCCGTGAGAGGGAGTGGGCCATAATCCACCACGCGGGCCAAGTGCGGGTTGGTAGATGTCACATGTTTTCGAATTTTTGATTCTAGGACATGCCGGTTTCCTCACGATGTTTTCCTTCACCGTTTGAGAGCTGTGGTGATGAAATTATTTACACAAAGTAATGCGCCTGGCTGGTTTCGAACGCACCACCTACAACTCGTAAGTCGCGGCCGTTACCACTGGGCCACCACTGCTCCCACTGCGCCACCACTGCTCGCGTATATGACCAGATATATTAACGTAAACGAAGCAAAATGATTATGCAAGGATCATAGCATATTGTGGTCTGTAGTTCCTGTCTACCCTCATGGGCAGAATGCGTGACTTTATGTAGGAAGATGTAGTAACGATTTTTAACATTCGCGTTTACGATTTAACCACAGAATTAGCTTTATCATGTAAGTTGCCTTTTTGGTTTAAGAACCAGATTATTCCGAATTCGCTCAACGTCAATATCATCATAGAAAGATTTCCATCAAAAGAACCACGTTTCCGCGGTAAAATCAAAAGGTAATGTAGCGTCCAATCTATATACAATCTACTTTATGTGAGATCAAAATGACTTTCCATCTAAAATATGAGAAAGATTTTCCTTTAAAATCTGCAATGCACCAAGCAAAGCTAAATTTAAAATAGCTTGAAAATATTTATTTATTCTAAGACTCGTTTATTTAAGTGCACAGCAGTGCATAGAGAAGTTCGAATAGGGTTTCTTAACGTCCTATGGTCCATTTTTGTGACGTAAAATAGTTCCAACAGTGCCTGTTTCACTGTCACACATCGCAAAGGCAATGGAACTAGAAATATAGAACTTACAGGATTATGTTTCGTAAAGATCATGCGGGTTGGTACAGTTAGTTTGCGAACCAGCTCGCCCGCGACTGCTTCATAGCAAATAGAATCTCAAGTTTAAGTAAAGAGCAGTGGTGGTACAGTGGCAACAGCCGCGACTTGTGAGTTATAGGTTCGAACCCAGACCGGTGTTTTACTTTGTGTAAATTATTTCATTACCACTGCTCTCAATACGGTGAAGGAAGACATCGTGAGAAAACCGGTCTATATCCTAGAACTAAAAATTCAAAGACATGTGACATCTACCAACCCACACTGGCCCTGCATGGAGGATTGCAGCCCACTCCCTCTCACGGAGACGAGGCCTGTGCCCCAGCCGTGGGAAAATTATAGGTTGATTATGATTAAGTTTACTTACCACGTGTCCTTCTGGCCACATAAGATCTTCATCGAGGCAGTCAGACTTGTACAGGGACGGGTCCAGTACTCCTAGATCTGCCGTGTTTGCTGTAACAAAGAAATTAATTTTATTCCATAATACGCTACATTTTTTCTGAAAGTCTGATAACCAGTCTTATCAAGAGGTATCGTATTACCCAGTAACTGGGTTGTGGAGGTCAGATAGGCAGTCGCTCCATGTAAAATACTGGTATTCAGCTGCATTTGGTTAGACTGGAAGCCAGATGATTCCTCTACATTTTTTTCTAACTAGGTTGGTTATTTACCAGATATAAACATAACTATAGTTAATTATCAATATTTTACATGCGATACTGTCATAACACAATTTAATGTCTTTCGCTTCTCTCGCGTCCAGCCCTGGTCCAGGCCATGGTACGGAGTGAGAGTGTATGTTTAGCCGTCACCTCTTTCTGCGAGGTAGTAATGCTCGCGAAAAGGGAGGCGGCGCACGTGAGGGAGAGGAAGTATATGCGCCCTCACGGCCTTAGCTGCCGCGGGAGACGCCCTGGGCGTCAGGAATCCCAGGCCGATTCCCGGCCACCGTAGGCGCGGGCTTGCGGGCGGCGAGTAATGGGTAGCTCGCTGTCCGGTAAGGACCAAGCCCGGGTCGACGGCGCGTTGTGATCCACGCGCGCCTCAATGAGATGTCAGCACCAACTGGTGGGGTCCGCAAAGGCCGATGCCTGCCAGGGGTGCGGGTTGTTCGAAAGAGATACCGCGGCCCCTGGCACACAGGCATCTGAGGGGCCACGGGTGGGTTTTAGTCAGTAAAAGTTTGACCCGCCCTCCTGCTCCACCCAGAGCGGGAGAAGTTATTTGATGATTTCCCAACCAAAAAAAAAAATGTCTTTCGCTGAGATCCACTGTCAATTTAATTCCAATATATGGATATTGATGAACTATTTTAATTTTGCAGACAGAGAACCTGTTACAGCTTGAGACTAGATGTGAGAATGTTCACCCATCCACGATCAGGCCGCGGCAAGCGCAGCTTAATCTCCAAGTTAATATTGAATGAACCTGGCTGTTATTTAAATTTTATCAATAATGAGCTTTTTCAAGAGCTTTAGAGTCTGATCCAATTAACTAAAGCTTACTTCCGATGTTGTGATGATGATAACCATTCAATTACATGGCTGAACGATTTCATCACTCAGTGACCCACTGTGTAAACAGATTCATTTTATTTACCAACGAAATGCTCCCAAATAACTATTTTGCGTGGTGTTAATATTGAGGAATGATGAAGAGTCAAATTAAGAAGGAATTTTTAAGACCGTATTTTTGAAAAGCAACATGAAAAACTTTTATTATTGATCTTTGTTTGTGTATAAATAACATCACGCCTATATTCTCCAGAGGGTTTAGCTGAGGTGCAACTATAATGCACCCACACTTCGCCAGTTATGTTTAAGTAGCATGTAAATGGGGGCCAGTCTATTGTCATCAACCGGACACAAATTTAGACCAGAGTCTTTAAATTTCTCAGTAGCAGCCCTACTGCGGTGGCTGCTGCTAAGAAATTCCATATAAAAAAAAACTCAATAACACTTTAAAATAAATAAATAAAATAAAATAAATTTATTTCAGGCAAGTTTTTACACATAGGTAATATACCCATAGTATTAGAAAATTAAATTTAAAAGATATTAAATTAATAAATATTAAATTAAATGATTATTATTATACATTTATTAGATTGATTATTATAGTTTTCGTATGTCAGGTAGTTTAAATTCAAACAGTCATACTAAAATTTAAAACTTAGTGGTCATGTAAATGGTGCAAAATAAAGTAGTCACAATGCTGTTTTTACAATTAATCAGTCTCAGGTGAAATGATGCTTTAAGCCTAGGCAATACAGCATAAAAATCGTCAACCCTGGTTGCGGCAAACATACCAGACGCCCTACACCGCCAGGGCAGATTAAGCATGGCCCGTATCGCGACCCGAGAATCAAACCCAAAAACTCACGCTCAGTAGTAACGTTTGCGACTAACGAGGCAGTCAGTTTGTAAATGTGTGTAAGTATCTTTTCGAAGAAAATAAACTAATTTAAACTTCGTACGAATCATAACGTATGAATGTTTATGTCTGAGTTTAATGGTTGAGTAAAGCAGTTTTATTCTGTTCATTCACATTTATAGCGCACGACGTGTGTTGAAAACTCAGTATTCGTACCTCAGAATGTAATTATACCGTATGTATTTATAGAGAGAAAATTGCATTCCACTCTAACTCATTAAGCGAGCTTTTATAACAACCCACACAAAATAATTAATAATTTTCCCTTTTCATTTTACACTGGTTGCTGGTCTTTTTACGTTGGATTATTAATTGCTTTGTTATTCTATCATGTGATCATGTCAGGTAAGATTTAGAATAAAGCGCTAGAAGAGTTGTATTCGTTGTATTCAGGGCATCCAAGACCAGCAACCAAAGGTGAGAATGCGATGCTCTCGACCAAACCATGTCCCATATGTGTGAGTGTTCAAACTGTCCATTCACCTGCACTTATGAGGACTGTAATCATGCCACTGATCCCGCGATTGGAATGGTCACCTATTGGGCCTAACTTGTGTAACATAATAGAACACTTTTATTCTTGCCATCGACTCGAAAAAAAGTACAAGCGGCCATTATTACCAATTATCCACAGTATCTAACCAAACCTTTGAGGTTTTCAGACCCGTCAGAGAATTTTACAAAAAGTACTTTTATTATGCAGCTATAAGATTAGGAATTGCCACGAAAATTACCCTTCCAAACCACGCTAATACTAACCACCAAGACTGAACGAGATAACAAGACATACTTTAAGAAGTCAACGTCAACATTATAATATATTTTTCTCAAACAATGGTAAAAAATCGTACAAGCTTTTCCTGAAAAGATTCATTACTACACAACGTAGGTAAATATTTACCGAATTGAAACATTCCTACTTGTTGCTCTACTCAAGTCAAACACACTTATTTAGGTAACGTTGAATACCGTTGTCATCCCTTCAAACACCCGTGTAACGAGAATTCACAAAATTGGATAAACGCGGGCAAAACACGAACGTTTACACATTTCATGGAGAGTAAACATAATTTCAATTTCCGAAGAAATTTCGGATCGATTACGAAATCAGATAAATCAAATACAAATAGAATCGCAGGAAATTGTACTGTGGTTGGTAAATATAAGCTCGGTCTATAATTTCATTAGGATACTAGCTTTTGCTTGCGACTTCGACCGCCTAGAATTTCTTGTTTTAGGGTAGAAGCACCAGGCAGCCCTGGATGTTTTAAAACCTGCGAATTGATAAAAATGGAATTCGGGTAAACTAACAAATTTTATCTTGCTATAATATTAATATACATTATTTAATCAATGCAGAAATCGAGAATTGCTGATGTAGATATATTTTATTGAAAATGTAGCTAGATAATTATCAGCAACTGAGACAAAAAATGGGTACTTGTCTACAATACTTATACCAAAAAAAAAAAACATTTGCTGCAGAAAATTGTAATGAAAAAGTTTTTAGAAAGAAATTAATTTTAAAAAGCTTCTATTAACAAACAAATGTCAATTAAAGAATCTAGAATGTCAAAACGCAATTAATAACCATAAAAAAACTATCAAAGAACAATAATAAATGGCGACTTAAACACAAGTCAAATAAAAAAAAAAGTAATTATAAGTTAAACAAAAGTTACGAACTGTGAACGGCTATTAAGTTAACTGTGGTTTATTGAATAAACTAAATGAATCAAAAGAGAATTCTATAAAGTACGCAATTGTGAATATAAAAGTGTAATCTTATGACTATTGTGATTTGAATATACGAACAATTTAAATAGGTACCAATTAATTTCCAGATTTTAGAAAATGAATAAAAACCACTCCAGTCACAACCAGTCACATAGTGAAGGTAGTTTTTATTCATTTTGTAAAGTCACTAATTATCTCATTTAATTATAACTGGGTTTTTAACTACCAATCTCATTCGGATTTAAAAGCCAGATATTATCTTTGTATAAACAGTTAAATAAATGAATTCATAATTAAGTTCACCTGGAATAATGTTCTTAACGTATTAATTAACTATTTATATTCAGTTCTAGCACAAATTTAGGAACATATTTTATCTAAACTAACGATAATACCTACCTTTGGTAATATTTTCCCTTATACCTTTACATTAATTTACGCTTACCATTTTAATTACATCGTGACTGAATTTACAACGAGCCATCATTTTTTTTAATTTTGAGCCTTGACGGGACTCTGTGTAGTAATTTTTCGATTAATAATCAAAGTTTCACAAAAAAAAAACCTTGGATATAATTTAACTTGTATCAAGTACTTGATGAAAATTAAATAAAAGTGCGCGTTATTTTTGTCAAATTACAGTTTCATAATATTATCATCCTAACTCAATGAATACCAGCTAACCCACATATCATAGAAGCGGAAAAATGTTTATATTTTACTTCTACGAGTTTATATAAAAGTCTCGTCACGTAGACGCAGTCTACGGCGTAGCATGTGTAGTCTACGGCGTAGCGCGGAGGCGACGTCTTTAATTTATTTTTACTAAGGGCTCTCCATTTATTATATCGCTTTTGGAAAAGCAATGTGATAACACTGTAAACATACTGAACAGGTAATTTATATTGCGTTAACAATATTTTAGTATGTGTAAGTGACACTTAATTCTATACAGGAAGCCAGAGATTTTCAGAATCTCGCTTAACGTTTTGCGGATAAAAAATATTTTCAGAGAGGAATATTATCTGTTCAGCCAGCAGGAAAGCTTAACCTAGGCTTAGGAAAGTAAATATTTAGTAGCTGTTATAATAGAGAAATTACAATATTAAAATAGCTGCTATACTAAACGATGGAGAAAATAAAATAGGAATAATGTAGTGCTTCGGGGCGTGATTTTTAGATAAAAAAACTTTGAAAATTTGTTGATTTGGGTTCAAACAATTTTTTAGCATCATTTATTCAATATGAAATCGCTTACTCGCATTTTAATAGTCTCTCTTATTAGAAAACAAACTTGTCTAATGAAAGCTAAACACACTCTGATATATTAAATAACATGAGACCAAAGTTACTGAATAATGTATGTGACATTCATTTGTTTGTTAACGTTATGTTCTTTTTATTACAGAGCGAAAGTTTATGTTGATTTCCACTGTTCGTTTTGCTTGAGGATGTGACCATTTACGCTGCCAATTATAAATTGAAGAATTGTTCTTAATCTATAATTGGCAGCGAAAATGTTAAATAACCTACCTACGTCATTAACAAACATTCACAACTTCACGGGGGTGGCGGGGGGTTTGTCACAGTTTCTATCGCGACGTACTCTAAGAATTTATTTCAATTAAACCATTTACAGGCACTTTTAAATTGTTAAAAAGTTGATCAGTTGGAAAGTTGAAGCTAGTTGCCCATTCCAAAACGTAGATCTCTATGGAGAAGAACGGCCAAGAAACTCCACGGACACTCTTTTTAAATCAAGTTGGAAATTACAAAATCTTGGGAACATTATTCTTGTTGCTTCTGTAGGTATGTGAGAAGAATGTGACAAAAAAAAAACAATTATAAATATAAGATTAAATATAAGCCCTGGAAGTTAGGAGATGACCAGTCTCAGTCGACAGCGCCCGTTCACGAACATGACGAGTGGATCAGCACCATCCAGCTCAACCATTTTGTAGGGAACCGAATGATCCAACACACACGCCACCATCAGTGAGACATTTAAGTGAGCATGACAGCGATGAGCGTTGACAGTCGTTACGGGTAATCAGAAGCCCGAAAGTCTAACAACCAGTCTTACCAATGGGTATCGTGTTACCAGTAACTGGGTTGTGGACGTCAGATAGGCTGCCGCCACATCCAGTTAAACTGGAAGATGATCCCAACTTAGTTGAGAAAGGGCTAGGCCATGATGGTGATCAATTTTTATTTATTTGCAAAAGAAATGAGAATGGCAAGATTTATATTTTCCTGAATGCTTCTTGAGAATAAAAAGGCAAAGTGGAAAATATGTGAAAGGAAAACGTTACTGAAATAAGCTTTAAAACGGTATTTTCATTCTTTATATCGATAGACACGAGGAACGTTATTTTTATGACGTAGAAAATCGAATCTCGGAAATAGAGGTTCTAAAGTCTGTCAAATCGTGCACGTGGTGAATTTATTTTTATGTTATGTCGGTAAATGTCCCAACATTTTATAGTGTGTTTATTGTTTTTAGAATGTAATTAGTCTGTAAGCCTTCCGAAAAAATAAATAAATAAAATAAAAGTTGTCAATTCTTTTTTTGTATGTAATAGTATAATACCAAAATCGGCCTATAATGTTCCCACAGCTGGGACACAGGCCTCTGTGAGAGGCAGTGGCCCGTAATCCACCATGCAGGTCCAGTTCGGGTTGGTAGCTATCACATGTCTTCGAATTTTTAGTTCTAGAACATGCCAGTTTCCTCCCGATGTTTTGTATGAAATCATTTGTTTAATTCAAATTCTGCAACACTTTTAGTAGAAATGATGAGAACAAATAAAAAAAAATCTATCGATCACATTAAACACTACTTTAGTAATAATTGTGTTAGTTAATAGGGGAAGGTAGTAGGGGAAGACCAAAGAAAAGGATGGAACTTGTGAATGATGACATGGTTAGAAAGAAAGGTATGGTGAGATGACAAAGAATAGAATTAGTCTTCAGTATGAAAGATAAAGACGTGTTGCGCCGACTTCAAATAAATTGAGATAAGGGTAAGAGAATCTTGATGACAATTAATAGATTGTTCGTTGAGTATTTTTTCAGAACACTGAACTAATACAGGAAACACAAAGCTAAATATTTAGATACTGTCGTATATGCCTTTAAATTATGTACAGAAAGAAAGAATAAAAATACATTTATTTGGCACAGACTAAAAGGAACACAATATAAAATATTACTCTACTAGTCATCATCATTATCATCATCATTTCAGCTTCCCCGTCGTCCATCTTCTGCAAGACATAAGCTTTCCCCAATTTGTCGCATCAGAAAACGCCCTGGGCGACGGGAATCCCAGGCTGATTCCCGGCTACCGTAGGCGCGGGCTTGTGGACGACGAGTCATGGGTAGCTCGCTGTCCGGTAAGGACCAAGCCCGGGTTGACGGCGTGTTGTGTTCCACGCGCGCCTCAAAGAGATGTCTGTACCAACTGGTGGGGCCCGCAAGGGCCGATGCCTGCCAGGGGTGCGGGTTGTTCGAAAGAGATACCGCGGCCCCTGGCACACAGGCAACTGAGGGAACACGGGTGGGTTTTAGTCAGTAAGAGTCTGACACGTCCTCCTGCTCCACCCAGAGCGGGAGAAGTTATTTGATGAATTCCCATCCAAAAAAAAACGCTTCCCCAGTTTGGGGGTTTTTGCCATAATTGCCATGCTTGCAGGCGGGTTGGCAATCACAGTATGGTGGAAAAAAGCAATGAAAATGCTGCTGCAATTCTCTAACAAGTCTCTTAGTCGCCTTTTACGACACCCACGGTAACAAAAAATTAAATTAAAAAATTCGCACGGCAGTGTGCCTCGCGGCTGCGCCGAATGAGAAAGCAAGCCGATGTGAAGTACAGAACCATTCCCTAGAGCCACTCGCGAGGCGTGTGTCACTGAAGATACATTAGCAACATCAATTCTTAATGCTGCTTAAAAGTCTCGTGTCTCCTCTTAAGTGTATTAGAAAAAGAGCAATTATTTATGCTTTGAAGTAACTGTGGTAGAAAAAGGGGGGTGATAAAGGTGATTAGGAATCATTATAATGCATTTAGCTCTATTGTAGAACTATTAAACTACTACTAAATTGAACTAATAAATCGAAATCACTGTTAATTCAGAAATAGTTAGCCTTCATCTCAAGTAAAGTAAGTTTATTTTCGGAATACTGAAGCGAATTAAGTTACAGAGCGCATCTAGAATAGCTTCCACGAGTAGCTATTCTCAAAAATAAGTTAGGGCGTGGCCTGGGCAGACAGCTACGCTGTCACTTGCATACTTGCTAATATTTTATCAGACAAGACCTATTTTTGTATAGGTACTTCGTTAGAATAATCAGAAGTATAAGAATGTAGGGCCTATTTAATAAAACGTTTATTACGTAAAAGTTTAATAGATATTTTAGCGATTTCGGAAACCGCAACTGTCGTAAAATGCGTCAATTTTGTCTTTTCTTGACAACGATGTCGTATCATCGTGTTACATTAAACAGGAACATGGCACTAATAGCATACATTTATAATTTCTACAGCTTCCCAGATAATCAATTACTTGCCAAATATTATATTACTAACTAAACTCCATCATAGTTGATAACATGCCAAGTCCCATTAGTGACGTCAGTGTAATTCCACTGAATACATAACCAGTTTCTAGTACACAAATATTAATTCACGTACTTATTCATCTTCATTATAAACAACGTGATATGGCTTTGTTGGGCGTCAGTCTTTTGTTTTCTACATCACCAAACAACCAACTGTCGGAATCCTTATTTTGAGCAATAAGTGTTTGAGGAGGAAAGAATTTCGGTTTTGAATGGTTTCTTAAATGACTATTTAATTAATGAGAACGTTCCTTGGGCTTTCCGTTAAAGGACGTTTAAATTAATTGAAATAATATTTATGTCTGTGTTAGTACATTATTTCATATTTCAAGCTACATGGAACTGTAATCCCACTGTTCAGTAATATAAATATTTAAGCGCATAACAAAATCAGCCTATAATTTTGTCACTGCTGGGTCACAGGCCTCCAAACGTCGAGAGAAAGTGGGTTGTTATCTAACACTCAAGCCGGGTGCGGGTTGGTCGATGTCACATGTCTGCTGATTTATTGGTTCTAGGCCATACCGGTTTCCTCACGATCTTTTCTACACCGTTTTGAGAGCAGTGGTGATAAAATTATTAACACTTTCACTGACACTGAGATGAAGTTGCCATTCTGGAAATGGCACTACAAATTTTCATCCTTACTAATATTATAAACGCGAAAGTTTGTAAGTATGGATGGATGGATGTTTGTTACTCTTTCACGCAAAAACGGCTGAACGGATTTGGATGAAATTTGGCACACAGATAGATTATAACTTAGATTAACACATAGAATACTTTTTATCCCGGTAGTACGTTCCCGCGGGATAATTTCCGAGCTCCACGCGGGCGGAGCCGCGGGCGGAGCCGCGGGCGGAATCTAGTACAAAATAATATCACGCCTGTAGCCGGGATGCTGCAAAAAAACAAATCCAGATACCTGTAATATGACGGTCCGTCAATAGACGGTACCGTTCACAGGCGGACCATCATGTCAAATGAGTCTGTCGATGTGTGAGTGTAGAGCGGCGGGGAGGTCTCGAAATATATTTATATTTGTTTTTATCTGGACACTAGAAAAATGTAAGTGAGTGCAATAGGACACTGGATCACGTGGCTTCTTAGTAATGTACGCAAATTTACACGGGTATAGGCGGTTTGTCTGTTTTGACTTGATAAAATTAACCGGCTGTAGCCCCATTTCTTCCCGTGGGTGTCGTAGAAGGTGACTAAGGGACTTACTAGAGAATGGGCAGCAGCGTTCTCTATGCATTTTACCACCATACTGCGACCGCCAACCCGCCTACCAAGCGTGGCGATTATGGCAAATGGCAAAATGGCTTTTGGGGGAGGCTTATGTCCAGCAGTGGACGACTTTTGGCTGATATGATGATGATGATGTTGGGCGTAGCGTCAAATCAAACACGAAAAAAAATACGTCTCTGGCCGTGACGTCAGTGAAAGTGTTAACATAAAGGAAAGCGCCTAAGAATATTTAAGTAACTTTAGTATGCTCGTCCACTTGAAAAAAAGAAATCCTGATTGAAAACAAGATAGTTTAGAATGAAAAAAAGGTCTACCTAGATTTTTGGAAACATAATATGTATGTTGTGTGAATATAGATCGTGTGAACGTAACTATGTGCAAGCAGTAACCTTTCAGCCAGTAACGTGCCAGTACTTGGTTGAATGGACACAAATATTCGATAGTTTTGACAGTTAATTTAAACTCAATCCGGTGTCGAGCGGGCTTCGAACTCAATCAGACGTGTAGCATTGAGTCTTCGTACGATTTACCTTTGACCCATTTATTTTAATACTGAATAGCTTTCAGATATCCGAGTGTTGATAGTATTTTTAATGTACAATGACAATCTGGTTTTCATGCCAGGGAGACAGTATTGGTTTAAACCGGTAAGTAGGTGATAGGATTTTTCGGGATTACACAGGATTTTTTTTTTTTGCATTTTTTCTTCCTATATAATCCTGTCACATAACTATCATTTCTACTACCTATTTTCAATAAACTAGTACAACCTTATATTATAAAGATAGGCGTGAAAAAACAACCATAAGACTGTACCTATTTTATACAAATTAAACATATAAACAATCACTATATATGACCAAATAACACGTATGTTTAAATTATGAGCATCCATTACGTATAAAATGTACAAGCACAGAGTATTTATGAACCTTTTGAATAATATATAAACCAACAAACTTCCACTATACGAACATACATCGCATCCCTTTCCTGATAGACAAATAAAGACTAAAAAGAAATATTCTCTGATAATCGTTCACACGGCAAAAAGTTTAATACCACCGTTCACTGAAATCAAATGTGGGTGGAATGTGGATAAATCTTTAAATTGGATCTTTTGATAAACCTATTGTGGTTACTACATAGGAACGGGTTGGCGTTGATTATTTTAATTAAACATTCATGACCCTTGGCATCTATGTTTATTATCGGGGACTTTGCCGTTATTATGATAAATCCTTTTAGGGTTCAAAAAGGACTGTTTGAGGTCTAAATTGATTAATCCGTCTATACTTAAAATATTATGAAATTACCTTAATTTGTGGAATTGTTTAAAGTTTGTTCAGGGTCTGGTGTCAATATCCTTTCATACTTATACGTAGTAACGTAGTAATGTAGGTAATTATGTTTTTATTGGTCTCCACATAAAATAAGAGTTTGACTAATTGTGTACTACTTGTTCCTAGGTATATTCAAGATGACGGAATTCGCGGTAAGTACGCTGATAGACATTGGTAGGTACTTCTTGGCTGACGTAGTAAAGATAGAAGACTTTAGTACGTCAATCACCGCTTGTTTACCTTGGTAACCAGCTAATCTAACCCAATTTAATCTAGCTGATTATATGGTTAAATAAATGTTTTGAAAGACTCATTATGCGGACAGTGCTGACTGTGAAGAAGATTGACACAAGCTTGCGCTGACTGGACAGGTCTACTCAAAACTTTGTAGTTATTTCCTCAATCAAAATACCATTTCAGACACTAAACTGGATGACCCCCTTTGATTTGACCATCATAATGTCTGTACTTTATAAGATACTATGGCCTTTGACTTTGTATCGATTTGCATCTCAGAGTAGTCAGATACGAAACAAAGACCTCGTTTAATTAAAAACTGACGTGTCAAAAGTGATTATTAAAACGCATATACAGGATAAATATAATTCAAGTAAGAGGTTCTATACAAATTTATTGGATGGGTACCTACTAAATCTTAACCATAACATTTTCTAGCTAAAACGTTCTGAAAGAAATAAATTTCACAGAGTATTTTTCTGCCAGATTGCGCTAAGAATATAGCTCTTCAACAATTTTAAAACAACGGATTTACGTAAGAGCGAAAAAACGTGGATAAACAGAGAGCGGGGAGTTTCAAAAGAGCTCTCGTCGGTGGATAATTCTGCACTGATAAAAAACGAAAAAAGTAAAAAAAACTGAGCTTATCCCAGCACACTTTGTACGTTGGTACTGATAACAAACAAGTGCAATAAAAACTTTGTTTCAACAGATTAGATCAGTTATTTTCCCCATTAAGATGTAAAATGAATTAAAAGTTGCTAGAGCGTGGGCTGGCTGTGGGTAATTAATGACAGACACCTATTATAACTTGGTGCACTTTTACAAACTCCAGATTATCATTGGAACTTTTACTATTTATATTAATATCAGCACTGAAATATACATTGATTAATCAATAGCGGTTACTATGTAGTGAATTCACCGGCATTCGGATTTGTGATGATATTTAGTTTTTCGAGTTCTGTACCCGAAGAGTAACGTCCTTTCGTCTGTCAGCGGGCTGTACCTATTTCATGATAGGTAGTTGACATTTTTAGAGAATGTGTATTTCTGTTGCGGCTATAATAACAAATAATAAAAATTAAATTAAGTTTAAGGGGTCTCCATACATGAAACGTTTTTTGCGAGTCCGACTCACACTTGGCCGGCTTTTTAAACTACCAGACCAAATGACGTAGTTGCCCATGCTCCTGTGTATAAAAAAAAATCTATGCAGGAGACATAACTGACTGGAAAAAACCACTCAGTGTGGTTCTTTCATCAAAAGATCATTTCAGACACCTATCTACACATGATCTGACCAAGATTAAGTCTGGATTTTAGAAGAGACTGTGACCTCTGAGTTTATTTGGGCCTTTATTCTCAGAGTAGTCACATAGGATCTTATCCTTATCAAGTTTCAAAAATATGATTGACGTGTGAAAGTGTTTGTACAAACCTACTTACAGAAATAAAATATTTTATCATTTAAAATTATTGAAATCATTTGGCATATTTTGACTTACTTTTTCAATAATATCAATTTTACGTAACATTAGAACCATATTTACTGATAATTTGGTTGTATCGGCTGACGTTCTTCATTCAAAATTCCGAGTATATAGGTAAACATTGACGTGACAAAGACGTATGAGATGACGCTTTTCTTTTGTTTTTGTTGTTTTCACTGCGTGTTCTTTGTATATGACGGCGCTTCGACGTTTTGAGAGTGTCAAGAAACGTCAAAAATGACAGCAGACATTTGGACAAGCGCGGGTTGACGTTTCTTCACTCTGACGCAACTCCGGACTCTTTTGCGCGCGCAGCTGTCAGACGGGAGGATACCCGTTGGCATGGCGATCAAGCAAAACGTATTCGGTGGAGCGTCGTTGCATTTCAATTAATTATAGAGTGCTGATTGTGATTCCGTTAATATTTCTGTTAAAATAATAATTGTGTATTTTTCATTATCCTCAACACGTGGTTTAAATTCTCCTCGCCCGCCTACCCACGATAGCTCGGCAGCTACAATGAACCTAGATCTAACTGATGATGGCAATGTGCCGTTATCAGAAGTGGGATATGAAGGGCTTGCTTCAGAGGAGAATAGTCGCACGAGATCTTCAGCGCCGGCATCAGAACCAAGCCTGTCTCAACAGATGGAGCTGTTTTTATCCCGATTGATGGCTATATCACAGCCGCAACCTTCGAGCAGCACGTCTACCCAGTTGATTGAGTTTGATCCGGATGGCAACGAAGCGGACATCGAAGGTTGGTGCAACGTGACAGAAATCGTAGTCAACAACCGTAAGTCAGAAGGTGCAGAATTACTTTTGTTACTTACACGTGCACTCAAAGGCCGAGCTGCTACCTGTTTAACACGGCTACAGGCATCGCAGCTAACATGGCCTCAAGTAAAAGAAATATTGCTTGCGAAGTTTGCTAAACCTATGCTGCCACAAGATTACTTCGATGAAATTCTACGTTTTCAAGTTGGGGTTAAAGAAACCGCGAGCGAGGCGGCCATGCGCCTTTGGAACATCATTGAACGCATCCCGCGGACGGAAATGTCCGAAGATGTTATAACGGGATTCGTATCTTCAATTTTATGCCAAAAGGAAGCCGTGATTCGCCGTGAGCTTCACTCTCATAACCTGACCACTAGATCTCAACTTCTGCGCGTTCTTAACGGTATTTCACTGAAACGAAGGCATGAGGGTAGCGATAACCATGATGCGGATGTGAAAAGGACTCGATTCAATGAATCACGCTTCACGGGAACATGTCACCGCTGCGGTACTTCGGGTCACAAAGCGGTGGACTGCCGCAAGAGAAGAGAAGAGCCTGCTACTTCAGAGAAGACGCACGAACAAACATCCAGAGCCGCGGATAAACCAAGACCAATCACCTGCTTCGTGTGTGGACGACCAGGACACTTGGCGTCGGCGTGTCCAGATCGAGCGGGAGGTGGCGGAGCAGCGGGGGTCAAAGAGGTCCACGTGTGTGAACGCAAGGCATCTAGGAGCACCTTGACTACATCATCCGGTGAGCCCGTTTCCTTCCTTTTTGATAGCGGATCGGCTTGTTCATTAGTAACTAACAGCTACGCCGAGAAGTTTCCAGGTACTGCGCAGAATGATTTAGTGTATCTGACGGGCATTGGTAGAGGGGATGTAGAATGTTTTTCCCAGGTAATTAGCCCCATCAATGTTCAAGGCGTCTCGCTGTCAGTGTTGTTTCACATAGTACCTGATGGCACCATTGCTGAACCAGTTATAATAGGTAGGGATATATTAGAGTATAACGTACACGTGCATATGGATAACGATCAAGTTACTTTTTCTCAGCGTAAAGAAGTTAATCTTTCTGACAAATCTAGTAACATTGATTTCATGAATATTGATACAGAATTACGAGGTGATGACAAACTAGCATTGACAAGAATTTTAGAAAAATATCGTGAGTTCTTCACAGACGGTATACCAACGCGACGGGTCACGACAGGCGTTCTCCGTATAGACCTTATTGATCCAAATAAGACCGTGCAAAGGCATCCCTATAGGTTGGCACCCTCAGAAAAAGAGATAGTCAATGAGAAAATAGAGTCCCTATTAAAAGCGGGCGTTATTCGGGAAAGCAGTTCTCCTTTTGCTAGCCCCATTTTATTGGTCAAAAAGAAAGACAACACTGATAGGATGTGCGTAGACTATAGGGAACTCAACGCTAACACGCGTCCCGAGCACTACCCGTTGCCCCGTATTGACGAACAAATCGACCGTCTCCATGGCGCGCACTACTTTTCGGCATTAGATATGACATCTGGTTATCACCAGATAGTCGTTGACCCCGATAGCATAGCAAAAACGGCATTTGTGACGCCGGATGGTCAATTCGAATATTTGACGATGCCGTTTGGGTTACGGAATGCCGCTTCCGTATACCAGCGGTGCATAAATACAGCTCTAGGTCCCCTAAAAGACAAGGTAGCGCTGGCCTACATAGATGACGTCATGTGCTATTCAAATGACGTTACTGCTGGGCTAGAACGTCTAGACCTAACTTTGAAAGCTCTCACTGATGCGGGGTTTTCGTTGAACTTTAAAAAGTGCAAATTTATGAAAAAGGAAATAGATTACCTCGGTTACGTCATAAAAGCAGGTTCGATTACACCCAATACCCAAAGTGTCTACGCCTTGGCATACGATACATATAGACATCACGGGCAAACTAAGTGGTAAAAGTGATAGGAAAGAATATGCGTCCGTTATTATCGATTCGTTCACCAAATACGTTCTTTTAGATTACACACCTTCTCTCGATGCTGCTAGCGCAATTCAATCTCTTAAAAGGGCCGTTTACCTATTTGGTGCACCGAAGCGCATAATATCGGACCAAGGTAGGTGTTATATTAGTGCGGATTTCAAACGGTTTTGCATTGAGCATAGTATAGAGCTTCATCTTATCGCTACAGGCTCCAGTAGAGCCAACGGCCAAGTTGAGCGTATAATGCGCACTCTAAAATGCCTGCTCACAATAGTAGAGAACGACCCAAACAAAACGTGGCGCGACGAACTTCCCGAAGTTCAGCTCGCCTTGAATAGCACCCGATCCAGGGTAACAGGCTACTCCCCTACGGAATTGATGTTTGGCATACAAGCAAAGTCATTAGGAATGTCAAACTTATCCTTGCATGCTGAACCGAAGCCTCGTCTAGATTTAGACACCATTAGGCATAATGCTTCCGAAAACATCAAAAAAGCTGCTTCGTCAGAAGTAGAACGCTTTAACCGAGGTAGAGCAATAGTGAGACCATTTAGCGTAGGTGACTTTGTCTTTATCAGGGGTAGTGAGCGTAACCAAACCAAACTACAGCGAAAGTTCAAAGGTCCTTTTACGATTGTCAAGGTATTAGATCACGATAGATACGAGCTGAGAGACATTGATGGGTCTAACCGAACCTATAAGTACGCCCATGAAAACTTGCGCGCAGTACCCAGGGGCTACGGTGGATTGATGGAAGTAGCTACTTCGTTATTCAACGAGGCAGAGGAGGCCGAGACGGCGGAAGTCCATAGTCAAGAGAATGGAATGGCAACATCTGATGTTGATAGTGATACAGTATCGGTATCTGGTTCACACACTTTGACCGCAAGCTCTGGCACCCTCTCCGCCTCCGAACTTGATGAGTAGTAAATGGTGAGTTTATAACTATTGTGTAAATCCCGTTCTTTTCTCGAGAATCGATCTGGAGCGTAGGGCACTGGATAGGCAGTTGGGAGCGGCGTGGTGGATCAATGGGGCTGGCCTAAACTGGGTCGATGCCTCTGATCAGACCACGTCTTCCTACGTGGTAGGTAGAGTAGTTGATCGACTGGGCTGGCCTAAACCGGGTCGACGCCCACGATCAAACTACGACTTCTCTAGTGCGAGCTGGGTGGCACGAGATTGAGCCGGGACTGGCCTATGCGGGTCGACGTTCCGGACCAGTTGATTGCAGCAGCTGCGTGTGGCTTTCGTAACTGGTGGAAGGGGCGCTGACTGGTTGTCCGGTCCATCGCACCATGCGAGATGGTGGGTGGTCGAAGGGGCGCCTGAAGTCAGTTGTCCGCCCAGTGTGTTTAATTCAGATATGAGGGGTGAAGATCGAGATCTTTTCAAGCAGGCAGCATAAATGGGTAGCTAGTCAGGGATGGGCGAGCATGCCCATACGTGTACTACAGATTTGCATTTGGTCTTTGCAGATAACTCGAGGCGTAAGTAGTCGCACGAGGACGTGCGAATGTCAGTTCGGCCGTGACGGCGCTTCGACGTTTTGAGAGTGTCAAGAAACGTCAAAAATGACAGCAGACATTTGGACAAGCGCGGGTTGACGTTTCTTCACTCTGACGCAACTCCGGACTCTTTTGCGCGCGCAGCTGTCAGACGGGAGGATACCCGTTGGCATGGCGATCAAGCAAAACGTATTCGGTGGAGCGTCGTTGCATTTCAATTAATTATAGAGTGCTGATTGTGATTCCGTTAATATTTCTGTTAAAATAATAATTGTGTATTTTTCATTATCCTCAACACGTGGTTTAAATTCTCCTCGCCCGCCTACCCACGATAGCTCGGCAGCTACAATGAACCTAGATCTAACTGATGATGGCAATGTGCCGTTATATATTTTTCTTTATCATATTGTTTTCCGATATTATTTATAAGACGAGGAAAGTCAGTTCGTAATTATTTTATGGAACAACGCATAATCTGCCAAGCCTTTCCGATTTTGTTAGGGTCGATTTCCAGTCTAATCCGATGCAGCTGCATACTAGTATTTTACATCGAACTACTGCATATCAGAGCTTCACAACCCAGCTACTGATAATACGATACCCCTTGATAAGATGTCAGACTTTCGGGCATCTGACGACCTGTAACGACTGTCAAAGATCCACAATGACCGCCGGGACCAATGGCTTAATGTGCTTTCCGAGGCACGGAAGGCTCTTGGTAGGTAAAAGTCCACGGACCAAACGCGGCAAGTGTAGCCTAACCTGATTGACCCGTGCATTATAATTACATAATTGTCTTGCATAAAAGTGGGAATAGTTTAATCATCGTAATGATTAAACTATTCGTCCCGTGATTTATCGTACCCATTTTTATCATGAAATGGCCAAATTATAACAACATAGGCGAGGAGCTGCACCCCTCATTTGCGACCTTTATCTTCAGCATTTTTACTTAGAAGGGTACTATCACTGCCCCTCCTTCCTCAGATATGAATAGATGATGTGCCATTTTTCTCCATCAAACATGCTCTTTTCAGTTTCAGAGGCCATCAATCGTCGTGTGTATGCAGGGATTGTTCGTCATGTTACTACGGGTCGGATGGTGTGACTAATTTGTCAGAGTTAGGACACCGCGGAGTATTAGTAATAATTTGTCATTGTAGTACAGGAGCTAGTGTCAAGATTGGCATGCAAATTGTGTAGTGTGTAGGTAATAAATAACAACGGTCATGAATACGGCATATTCCGATACTCGCAAATAAGTCAAAACTTACAGGGTACTTGCCGTGGCTCTATAATCATGAAACTTGGCAAAAAGCAAGGTCGCACAGCACAAGTAAAGAAAAAGTTAAAAATCGTTAAAATGTGTAGTGACGTCACATAAAAAAATGTGATTAAAAACTGACAGTTGCAGTTGAAGAATTGACCGTGACGTATAGCATGGATCACCACCGATACGACACCCGTCATCACACGTCGTCGTCGTGGATACGTCACATGTAGTTCAGGGAACTGATGCTATGTATGTTCTAACTAAATGACTTTTATGAATGTTTGATCTTAAAATATATTCGTAGGCAATCTTACTGCCTCGTTGGTTCAGTGGTCATTAGCAGTAGTCTGCTGAGCATGAGGTTCTGAGTTTGATTCCTAAGTCGGGCAAAGTGTTATTGAAGTTTTTCGATCAGGAATTTCTCAGTAGCAGCATCGAGTCTGAATTTATACCCGTTTGATGGGAATAGGCTACATGGAATTCACCATAACTGGCAAAATGTGGGTACACTATCACCTGCACCTCTGCGTAACCCTTCGGGATTACCGGCTTAACGATAAAAAAAAACTTCAATGTTAAGAAGAGGTAAAACCCTGAAAATTACGTCTCATCCACAAGTGCTTAATCTTAATAAATTACTGTTCCAATTTGTCTTATGTCAAGATCGGTTTGTACCAAAAGTCGCACCGATCGTGCTTGTACTAGAAAATTTATGTGCCTACTTACACAGTACACATAAGGACTGACCACTTTATAAGGTGACACCTAGGTTAATTGTCTTTAGGTATTTACAAGTAGATATCTCTTAGAATTCTAGAACAACGTTACCTTATTCTCTCTGTTGTGAATTGTCTCAAAAAAGAAATCAATCGAACGTAATTTATTTAATTTAAAATTACATAAGACAGTCCCCCAAAAACGCTTGCCTTTCATTCACCACTTCCTAGTGCTTTAGCTGGGAAGAAGAAGTGGCGCAACAGACTACAAAGTCTGTTTTTGTATGTATGCGTCTGACGTCACTGTTTCAGTCTGAACATCGTTAGTTCATATGATAGTCTTAGCCATCTACTCAACTACATTATTTGATATTCTTATTGAGTCCAAATCATCATTTCAGCGAAAAGACGTCCACGGCTGGACATAGGCCAAGCTGCACCACTTCGACGGGTTCTGTGCTTCCAGCATCCAGCGGATTCCTGCGGCCTTCACAAGGTCATCGGTCCACTTTGTGGGAGCTCTTCCAATTCTACGTCTTCTGATATGCGGTCGCCACTCCAGCACCCTAATTGCGTAACTCACGATTAATCATAATCTGTTTCGTTTTGAAACAGAGTGCTAAACCATTGCTTCATATGTTCGAAAAATGTGTCTGCTCACCAACGTTAAAAACGCAATGAATATTGTCGAACTGTCAAAATGAAATAAATTATGATTAATCGTATGTTACGCAATTAGGGTGCTGAGTCCAAATAAACTTTATTATTACTATTAGTTTATAATCTATTCCGCGACATTGTACTGTCTATAAATTGAGAACTGTACCATACATACTGCTTAAAATTACACGGTGACATGTACATGTAAATAAATTCTCGCTCAATGTTTTACTATGCCTATTATTTATTAACGTGCTGTTGTTATGGCCTTCGAAAGGTGCCAGTCCTTCGGTTCATAAACCAAGGTCATCGAACAAGTGTCATTGTCGATACGGTAGTGAATCGCACACTTGTGATAACGTCTGCTGAAGCATCTTTTAATGATACAGTGTTCGTATTCATATATGTCTGGCTCACAAAGACTCTTCCATTTGAACTGGAAAATACCGTAATTTATATATTATATGTTTATTCTTTTAGTTGTAGTATTTGTAAAAAGTTTGTTTCACAAAAAGCATTCACTAGAATTTGGTTCATAGATTTAATATTCATTTATGTTTACATGAGGTACTGAAACTGATACCCAAACTAAGCCAGGGCTTGTATTTTGGAAGTCAGTCATAATGGTATCGTGTAGGCGCTTTAACTCGTAAGAATTTTGGTTTTGAGTCGCATGTTGACTTATCAAAAAAGGTTCCATTTTTTTCTTGTATAACTTTTATTAATCACCCAAATTATATTGTATAGATTGTCTTTTGTTTATTAGACACATTTCTTCAAAGTGTTATCATTGCTTAATTGTTTATGCTATGTTTATATGACAATGGTTTTTCTTTCACCTTTCTTTTTATTGTTGCGTGTCTACCAACTGAAGCGTTAATATGCGACACATTGAATTGGGTGAGCACGTTCCCACCATTATTCACACAGATAATATCTCTTATCGTTTTCCTTATTTCTATTTTCTGCACGGAAAAGTGGTTTCCATGTGCCTACAGATTTTCTTGCAGTACTGGTTTATTTTTTGAATTTGCTACAAACTCTACGAAAAAATGTAATAGATTCTGCAAGTTATTCTATGTGAATTCATTGCATCATACCTGAACTATTAAATGGGATTATATGTTGATATCTTATCAATGAATTCCGTTCTATGTTTGCTGTTATCTGTGTAATATTATAAATATAAAAGTTTGCATGATTATTACTATATCACGCAAAAAGGGCAGAACAAATCTGGTTTAACAAATATAATATAATTTCATTCCGGCAGTACGATCCCGTGCGATGATTAACGACCATCACACGAGTAAAGCCACGGGCAAAAGTTAGTGCTTTTAATAAAATAAAGTAAACGAGCAAGCTCTATTGTTTATAAGAATAATGGCTATACGTATTTATATATAACTCCTCAATAATAGTACGATAAATGCCATTAGGAGGGCGGAAATTCTCTCCCAGTATCTTAATTATTGGACGAACTATGTCCCTAATAAATCCATGACCATTCCATTGTATTCGCGGAACTCAGGTTAGTAAATGCTCCATTATGACAGTTGGCCCATTTATTATTAAACCCATAGAAAAACCATTGTTTAGGTGCGCCGGTCATTCACCTTAGCGTTGATAAATTCATACTCACCAATATTATGTACAATTCCTTGAAGGCCTAAATTAAACACGCAACACTTTATTTTGTTGATAGCAATTATAATTTAATTTAATCGGCACGTTCATTTAAATTATTTTCATACCAGGAACAGACAATCGGGTTGTTCGTTTATGGTTTTTGTTTTTTTTTTTGGGTGGGAAATCATCAAATAACTTCTCCCGCTCTGGGTGAAGCAGGAGGGCGTGTCAGACTTTTACTGACTAAAACCCACCTGTGTTCTCTCAGTTGCCTGTGTGCCAATTGTAAACGAGTTCTTACAACTTAAAATAACGTTTTTACCTAAAAAAAAACAAACCCCTTCAAAAAAAAAAAGCAAAAAGTGAAAAGACGGTTGTTGTTTTTGTAACAAGTTTTTTTTTCTCATTTTAGTTATGGTATCTACTCTACACTAATTTGTATACCACTTCTTGCTATGTTAACAACAGTGGCAAGAAGTATTAGACCACCATCAAGATACCTACACTAAGTGGATTAAATACGTATTACCAAAGCTAACGCAAGACCAAACAAAGTTATTAAAATTTATACGGGACCACGAGGCATACCCAATATTAGAAAAAAGAATTTTCGAAATTGATCCAAAATTTCCGGCGATATCTTGGAAAATAATACAAAAAACTAAAAATACAGACGAATTGAGAACCTTTTCAAGTCGGTTAAAAATCAATGGACGCGCTCATGCGAAATTTCTCCGGCACAATTAATTCAATAGACAAGCTATTGAATTATTTGTGCCAGAGAAATTTTTCAATACAAAACTCGTTAGAGCTTAAAATATTACATTTACAGTAAAAAGTGTTACCGCTAAAATTACTGAAATGCGGACAAGGGAAAAAGATTTAAATTGTGGTTCCACAAAGTGAAATTTTGACATTCGATACAATAATTTATATTAAAACGTATTATTTAAAGATACAGAGATTTAAATCAAATATTATTAAAACAGATTTATAGCTCAAATAGTTTCATTTTAAATTCATAGGAATCACTACATCATTACTCACGGTATACGCGCCATTGCGTGAAATATCGGTTTGTATAAACCGAATTATGTGTATTTGTCCGTTATAGACTATCTTGTTGGTCTAGTGGTCCCCAGCGCTAATGTTGCGATTCCCAGGTCAGGCAAACTGTTGTTGGAGTTTCCTATATGCACATTCTCAGTAGCTCTCCGGAGTTTGTATTTGTGCTCAGTTGATGACCATAAAGATAAA
This sequence comes from Antitype chi, assembly GCA_947359405.1. Classification (NCBI taxonomy): domain Eukaryota; kingdom Metazoa; phylum Arthropoda; class Insecta; order Lepidoptera; family Noctuidae; genus Antitype; species Antitype chi. The sequence continues at coordinate 10,023,288 of OX375826.1, forward strand.
GATAAGATGCAGATTTATTTGTATAAACATGTGTAAAATGATACATAAATGTGCACATATGGATGGAAATTCGTTTAAAATTGCTGGTTCAACATGTTTTGCCATATTCGGCGTACAAAATAGTTTTTAATATTTAGTTTAAAATTATAAATGAGAATGTTTTTAATAATAGTCAAAATCCAATCAATTTCAAATACATAATCAGTCAACTTGCTCCCTATTACATACGACTTAAACATTACTGGTGAAATTTGGGTGTACTATAAAAACATCTCTGCCAAACCCATCCGGAAAACGTGGCATGATGTTGTGATATTCGTAAAAGTTCAGACAATGTCCTAGATACATAGAGCAGGTTTTCTTGCATAATGGTGGGAAAATAGCTGAACATTTTACCTTAAACCTTCTTTGTTATTTTTCAAGAATATTGGCGTAGCCAAAGCAGTGTAGATTTAAGGATGCACTCGTCTACAAAATGATGTATTTTCTGATTATGTATGAAAGACTATATTATATATAGCTTGGAACGTGGATGAATACAGAGACAACGACAGAAAGAGATGTACATATCTGCAGAAAATAAATACATTGCTACTAAAAAATTGTACTCATTAAAATAGATGACAATGGCCTTGTCAGGAAGTATCTTAATTAACAAAAGGTAAGACGATAATTAATTACCTTTGTACTTTCTAAGATAATCTATTCTATCACTGACTGATCGTTTAACTCCCAACACGCAATAAACAAGAGTGCTGATGAATGCTCTTTAAGTTCGGAAGAGGCTTTTGTTCAAAAGTAGGGCAATTACAGGTTGGTATAAGTACCGTTATTGAATAGTAGCAGGTGCTTATTGTTTTTTTAATTAATGTTAGGAGTAGACCTATAATATAGTCCATGAACGGGATAAAGTTCTCTTAAATAGTTTGAAATGCAGCAGAATAAGTACTTACTGCCAAAGAAACCAAATTGAAAAAGAAAGAAAAAAAAATGGTTTTATTTTAACTTTTAAGTAATGGTACCTGCTAATGTTACAGCAAGGTCAGCAAGTATTAGAACATTATCAAGATACACAAAGTGGAGTAAATACGATTAGGTATCGAAGCTTACCCAAAAGCAACCCAAGTGAAGTTAATAAAATTTATATAGGATCTCCCTGAGGCATACCCTATCCATTAAACAATTTTGCATCAAACACAGATGAATCGGGAACCTCCTTTTTGAAGACGGTTAATAAATACTCTATACTCCATTTGAAATAAGATTAGATATTTAAACAAACCTTTTTTACAGTCAGTTCAACCGATTCTGACTTTTATACCGTAGGCATAAGGATGGCATTAAAAGCAAAATAGTAGTTACAATACCAACTGTTTACTGCAGCTGCCATTTGTTCTGCCACTGGAGGGTGGTGCGCTTGCAAATTTATGTTTTGGCTTCCAACAACACGCTTCGCTTGCTTGCTTGCTTAGCTTGGTTTTGTAGACGCAAACCTACCTTGCTTCCTCCCTCAGAGGCGGTAAGGTGGCGTGGTCTTGAGGGAGAGCGCAACGGTCGTGTAGATCCTCAAGGCAAGTCTGGTGATGTTCCTTCTCGAGGTTGCCACCCCGTTTTTGGTCTAATTCCATATGAAATAGACGTAACAAAAATCACCGGGCGATTTACCTCAGGGGTGGCGAGGTCATGCCCCTGGGTGTCCACCGTCGAACAAGAGCAGATGATGGACAGCAATGACCTCCCGCGTGTTTGTGCCGTGCGCGGGGACCCGTACGGAGGGATGAAGGAATCCTGGTAGTTGAGTGGAGCAGGTTGCACACAACACACTACTTTGGCCCGGATTTCCCCCTACACGGGAGGTCGTGGGGTAGCTACCCACGATCAACCGGCTGAGGCATCCCATAAGCGGGTTGTCAAGCGAGGGTCGGCTTAGTGGGGGAGGGCAGCCGGCGCGGCGTGGGGTCTCGGGATGAGTTGCGGCATAGTCTCGTGTCGTATACAGTCCTGTGATCTTCCGTTGCGTGCGGGCTCGTCAATTTCTTACTAGGCTGATCCTATACCGAAGGAGTAGCTCTGGCGTTCGCTTGTTGAACAAGCGACGCCCCCGACTGAGGGCTCCGTGGCGGGTGGAGAGCTCCAACGGTGAATCTTTAACATCCAAACCCATGGATAAAGAGACTAGCTTCAAAACAACAATCCCACAAGCTGCGTCCCGCTCGTCGGATGCGCTTGTAAAAACCAACGCACCAAAGGCCGCGTCTTCAGATGCGCCTCCTATAACCATGACAAGGGTTGCGTCTCAAGATGCGCCTAAGCGGCAACCGCCTAAGGCTGCGTCCACAGATGCACCCAATACACTCCAACGCTCGGCTGCGTCCAAGGATGCGACGAGGAAGGCAACCGCAAGGGATGCGCCACAACAGGCTGCGTCCCAAGCAATCCCAACCTCATCTGCGTCCATGGATGCGCCCCATAACACAATCCTGCCCGAAAGGCCAAGGACAGTTTTCGCTCGTGGCGACTCGAGGAGTACCGCAAATGTGGATGCACCCAAAACACGGGTTGCGTCAGCGGCTGCGGTCTCGGAGAGGGACCCGACGAGTCTAGCCAAAGCCCCACTGGCAGGAGGGTCGAACTGGCAAACAGTGCCAAACAAAAAGACGTCCCACAAGGCGGTGTTTGCAACGGCCGAGACGCCAAAAGGCGAGGCTGCCACCTGCATTCAGCGCAAGCGGAGCGCGAGGCCAAGAGGACGTAAAAAACAGAAAAAGACCAACACGGAAACACCGGCCCGGGCGCAGAAGCGTACGCGTCCCGAAGATTCTGTCACACCAACGGGGATTAGCAAGAAGAGCAAGCCTGCCCGCTCCCGTATGGTCGACGGAACTTTGGTGAGCTACGCCGAAGCGGCCGCGTCGTTCAAAAATAACGAGCTGTGTGTCGCCGTCATGACCGAGCCTTTCTCGGACATGACGCAGGAGCAAGCGGAGGGGATCCGTCAGACGATCGAGAACCAGCTCCGGGCTCTACTGATGGCAGCTCCTGAACAAACAGAAACAAACACCGCGATCCACTTTAGAGGCCGGGCCCACTTCGCTGAAGGCGTCCTCAAAACTTGGTGTGAGGACGAATTCACACTGGCTTGGCTCAAGGGGGTTGTCAACAACATATCGTCCCCGCTCCCGGGGACCAAGCTCACCGTTCGGCCCCAAGCTGATATCCCTGAGAAGGCACTGTGCATGCTCTATGTCCCGGAGACCACCGAGGACACAACAGGACTGCTCAGGATGCTGGCGAGGCAGAACCCAAACCTGAAAATGAACACCTGGACTCTGACACACGAAAGGGTTAGGCAGGAGCCCCCGGGTACCTGTCTCTTCCTTCGTGTGCCGGAGTCCATGGTCAAAACCATAAAAGACCAGCAGCGGCGAGTGTACTACCTCATGGGTAGTCTATACATCCGGTTCCTGGAGGAGGGTGGAACCAGTGAGGCTGCCGTGGCGTCGACATCAGCAGCAACCTCGAGTGCGCCAAGGGGAGAGCTGGTTCCGCCGCTGCCTGGACGTTCCCCGTCGCATCCTGCGATGGGGACCGTTGGGGAGGCGGTGGGGCTGGCAACTTCCATGGCAGCATTAGAGGTTGCCTCAACAGCAGGGTCAACGAGGGATCCGCCCTCGTCCGGCCTTACCTCGGACGAGGACTGCTTTCCGACAGGGGAGAGAAGTGAGGGCGAGGACAGCAGCCTCTGCTCCTCTCCTCTGCGGGACTAATATCCTACAGACCAACCTCCAGCACAGCCAATCTGCGTCGGCCACCTTGCGCAGAGTGCTGGAGAATAAACAACAACAACAAGGGAACACCATCGCCCTCATCCAAGAGCCGTGGATCAGGGGTGGCAAAATATGTGGTCTTGGTAACATCGGAGGTAAGTTGCTGCTAGACACCTCCGTAAGTAATCCGCGCACCTGCATTTTTGTCCCAAAACATGTACCAAACCTTTTAATTAACGAATTCTGTTCAAGGGACCTGACAGCAATCAGGCTTTTCAGAACTGAACAGGAACTCCCGGACATCGTACTAGCCTCGGCATACCTGCCAGGCGACGAGGAGGTGCCTCTGCCAGAGCTCGCCTTACTGGTTGAGTACTGTGAAAAGGAGAAACTGGAACTAATCATCGCGACAGACTCCAATGCGCATCACACGCTCTGGGGTAATGTCAAAACCAACAACCGAGGTGAGGTAATGCTTGATTTTATTCTTAGCAATAACCTTGTTTTACTTAACAAGGGCTCTGAACCTACGTTTATAAACGCGAGATCGCAAACAATAATTGACTTAACTATAGCAACCATAGGTATCTCCAACTGCATACAGGACTGGCATGTGTCCAACGAGATATCATGCTCGGACCACAGATGGATCCGCTATACCATTAACTTCAACCTAACCAAACCACAGCCAAGACGGGTTCCTCGCAACACAGACCAAGCCAAGTTTATAAAACTAGTCGAGGCTGAACTAGGCAGATTACCCGCCCTTCCGGCTGAAATACCAGTAACCAATTTAGACGAACATGTAAACAACATCACATCTATCCTTCTATCCAGCTATGAACAGTCGTGTCCCCTCACAGTACCAAGGCAGGGTGCCCGCCATTCCTGGTGGAGTCCTGAACTGGAAAGACATCGACGCAAGCTGAGAAGACTGTTCAACAGAGCTAGGAACACACGGTCGCCGGTAGACTGGGACCGCTATACAACAGCTCGTAAAACTTATAAAAAACTGATACGCCTCAGAGGAAAGAATAGTTGGAGGCGCTTCTGTAGTAACATTGAAAGCAACAACCAGGCAATGAGGGTCAAAACCTGTCTTGCTCAAGAGACAGACCACTCAATAGGATGCCTGAAAAAACCAGACAACACGTACACCACAAACGACGCTGAGACAAGCGAACTACTCCTAACCACCCACTTCCCAGGATGCGAGATTGCCACCCAGCAAAGCTGGGAACCACATAGTGAGACGGAAACGAGCAGATCAGATTGGGAAGTGGCGTTAGAGGTAATCGATAAAGACAAAATAACATGGGCAATCAACACCTTCTTACCTTTCAAGGCAGCAGGACTGGACGGTATATTCCCAGCTCTGCTCAGGTGGAGCCAAGACTTACTGGCTGAATACCTCGTCAAGGTGTTTCGAGCCTGCCTGGCCCACCGCTACATCCCCTTGAAATGGCGAGAGGTAAAAATAATCTTTATACCGAAACCAGGTAGGGGCGACTACACCCAGCCCAAATCTTTCAGACCCATAAGCCTCTCCTCATTCTTTTTAAAGACACTGGAGAGGCTGGGAGATAGGAAGATCAGATCCCAAATTTCGGTACAAAGACCTTTACATCCCAATCAACATGCCTACTGTGCAGGCAAATCAACTGAATCAGCACTCCATAGCGTAGTTTCACGCATAGGAAATGGTCTCAAAGCCAAAAACCCAACCCTAGGCGCCTTCATTGATATAGAGGGCGCTTTCGACAAAACTAAATTCGCCAGCATCGAACAGGCACTTGCCACGCACGGTGTTGCGCGAACACTCATAGAATGGATTAATAACATGTTAAAATACCGTGCTATTCAATTTACCGTGAACACCACCACACGAGGTATCGTGAGTAGAGGCTGCCCACAGGGTGGGGTGCTGTCACCACTACTGTGGAATTTAGTCGCAAATGAGCTTATCGCAGAGCTCAACGCTAGTAGTCTGTACTCGGTGGGATACGCGGATGACATAGCAATTCTAATATCGGGAAAATTTGAGGGCACCTTGTGCGATCTCATGAGAAGGGCCTTCAAAATAATCGAGAGTTGGTGCACGAAACACGAACTATCGGTTAACCCCGCGAAAACAGAACTAATAATTTTCACTAACAAGAGAACCTTGGGACCCCACAGGCTTCCAAAACTCTTCAACACAGAATTAACACTTAAAGACGAAGTCAAGTACTTGGGGGTGATCCTTGACAGCAAACTGCTCTGGAACAAGCATCTTGACTACAAACTGAATAAAAGCACAATTGCACTTTACCAATGTAAAAGAATGTTAGGGAAAACATGGGGGCTCTCTCCGAAGATTACTCTGTGGCTATATAAAGCGGTGATCAGGCCAATGTTGGCTTATGGCGCTCTGGTTTGGTGGACAAGGACCGAGCTCTCGACCACCATTACCAGACTACAGCGCTTCCAACGAATGGCCTGTTCAGCTACCACTGGCTGCATGAGAACCACCCCAACAGCAGCCATGGAGATAGCCCTTCAATTAACTCCCCTTGACCTGTACATACAGCAGGAGGCGGCACTAGCTGCCATCAGGCTAATGCATCTGGGCATATGGGGCAAGAATTTAACCAGTCCACACGCTAAAATCCTGGACCGGGCGATTGAGTACCAGCCGCTCATCGCTGCCCCGTGTGATAGAACACCAAACCAACCTATGCTCAACAAAAACTATGTTATACAAACAGTAGAGGAAGAAAGGGATCAGTCAGGAGCCAATGAAGTGCGCATCTACACAGACGGCTCAAAAACACAAAACGGTTCAGGTGCTGGCGCACACTCCCTTGACCTCAACTTTAACTTTCACATACCGCTAGGCAAACACAGTTCAATCTTTCAATGTGAATGTGTTGCCTTAACACAAGCCGCAACGGCAGTAAAGGGCTTAGGCATCCAGAATTACGGAATTAAATTCGTATCTGACAGCCTATCTGTGCTTAAAGCCCTAGCAAACAAACAAACCAACAACAAACTAATTTTTGAGTGCCATCTAGCTCTGGAGAGTATATCGACGTCCAATCGTATTACCCTCCAGTGGATCAAAGGGCACAGTGGATCCTTGGGTAATGATGCCGCAGATGAACTTGCGAAGAGAGGTTCAGATACGAACGTGCTAGGCCCGTACCCACTTCTCCCCCTGCCTTTCTCACAATTTCGTGCGTGGATTCGCCAAAGATCAACCGAACTTCATAATAACCGATGGTCACGGGCTACAGACTGTAGACAGTCAAAATTGGCTTTGCCGACTCTAAACCCGCGATTAACCAAAAAGCTTCTCAGCCTGAATAGAAATAACCTTAGAATAATCATAGGAACAATTACGGGCCATAACCCCCTTAACAAACATCTTCATAATATAGGCGCCACAGACAGCCCGCTTTGCAGAGGCTGCCTTGACGCCGAGGAATCAGCCGCCCACGTCATCCTGGAATGCGAGGCCGTGGCTTCTCAACGTGAAGAAATCCTCGGAACAGTGAGGTCGCTCCGCGAAGCCTGTGAAGCTCCCAGGAAGCTTCTGTGCTTTTGGGCGGAGCTAGGCTGGCTTTGTTAGCCAGAATCCCCACGCACAACGGACCGAATGGGAGTCTACGTGCGGAAAAGGGAGTCCCATCATCATCATCATCATCTGCCACTAGCGCAATAGAAGTCAAAATCGGTTGATCGGACTGTAAAAAGGGTTTAGTGAAATGTCTAATCTTATTTCAAATAGGGTATAGAATTGTCAATAATTATGAAAACCAAACGCAAGAACAGCATTGATATAGAGTGAAATGAGGTAGTATTTTTCCAGCTGTAAATGTAAAATGTTAGGCTCCTGCAACAAGCGTGAAGCGACATCGCGACGTAACACTTGTACAACAATTTCTTCAATTTAATGAAGTTTTCATAGAAAATGTTTCGCGAGTGTCGCGACCCAACCGTCGCGTTGCGTTAGTCTACGTGAGCCATAAAGTGACTTTATACTGAAAAATACAGTACTAGTATAAATACACTTTGCTAACCAAGGCGTATTTATAATATTCTGTAAAACAAGCAGTGAACATTTATCGTCTTAAGCTTTAAATCCGCTCACGCCTGTAGCCAATTTCGCCAAATAAAGTCTTTTTATAAAGAAAACATTGGAGTTTCCTCCATTGGTTCAGTAAAATCAAATTTCCGAATCAGTGAGTAGCATCTGACGATTAAAACTCCCTTATTTACAGACGCTTGATTTCAATAAAACGATTTCGAACTTCACTTGGGGAACGCTAAAGTAGATTATGAAGCACCAAAAGTACTTAGGTACTTCAGCGAATCTTACAACGATATTTTTTAAGATTTTCCAGAATTTTCATCTGTACCTAATACCTTACTTTTATTTGATGTACCTATTCTCATGTTTGGTAAAAATAAAAATCTTTTAAATGATCAAAAATACTTAGGAAAGTTGTAAATAAAAGCTGATGAAATTCTACTGGCACGCCTTTTAAACATTCTGAATAATTTATTTACCTTTATTGAAGCTTGATTCATGAGTCATGACCAGATATCGGATATTCGGATGCATATAATCAAACGAAGAATATTGTATGGGGAACAAAATACACACTTACACACACACAGTTTACGCCACATACACACACCACACACACACACCCCACACACACGCCAGACACTACACAAACGTTACACATACATACACTCATAAAATACCATACTTGAAAGCACCTCTCTAGTCTCCACTGTTGTATTCGTATCCTGAACCCCAAGATACAGACTAACTGCCTAGTTTGGGGTTCACTGGCAAATAATATTTGTAACTAGCTGTAGGTAATATTTAAGCTACTCATATGTCGTCTCAACTTGTTGTTAATCTATCTATGCTTACTGTATTACCTGGACAATAAATATATTTTTTATTTCTATTTCTATATTTACCTAAAGATAATTTTTAGCTATGAAAGTATGGAAGCTGCTTTATAAATTATTTGTAATATTTATTAAAAACCCCGGGATTCTTGGATTGCATAACTATTCAGATGTGTATTAATTTAAAATTAATGTTTAACCTGATACAAATATGTGTATGTACTGAAGGAGTGGTTTGTATTAGTTAAAACAAAAAATAAACAAATTACTTACCTAAATTAAGACTTTTTCGATACAAAAGCGCATTCCATGTTAGACAACATCTCAACTTTAGGTGAATATGCATCCAAATATCCGATCTCTGGTCATGACTGTGTATATTACATATCCCTATCTTGATACAATAATTTTAAATAGTTTATTGTACGGTAAATTGTAAAACAACCTGCATAGTAACAATTATGCCACTAGCACCACATTATAACGTGAATAAAGACTAATTAAGCGTGACTTAGCAGCACGGCATACGCCATAGTACTAGGAGAGCATAACAATGCACGTAATATTGGTAGAACGCCTGCAGTGTAGAATAGACATATTATAATATGACGCGGGAATATAATACAAGCCGTGGATGACCACGGAGCGTTTAAGGTATCTTAATATCATATGCACATGACAGCTGCAGTATTACCGCTATAGACAGCTTTGTTAAGCAGCTTTTAAGGAATAAATAGAAGCCCAACATCTTAACAGTAGTAATACTAAAGTGGAAGAGTTTGTATGTTTGTTTGAACGCTGTAATCTCTGAAACTCCTAGTCAAATTTAGGCGACTAGGGCCGTAAGGGCGTATATACTGCCTCTCTCTCACGTGCGCGTGAGATGGGTCGGGGACAGAAATTTCACGCAGACGTATTCGCGAGCAGAAGCTAGTACTCAAATAAAAATGGATGAGTAAGGTTAATTAATTTGCAACAGAAGCTTATGTCGAGAGAGAATAAAAATTGAATTTTTTTTTTAAGAAGAAGCTCAACGTAATCCTTAGGAACATAGCTTTTACTGGCTTTATTTTCTGTAATTATCTGGACTAATAAATTGCAACTAGGTCCTAATAATTATGGTGGATTAAACTGCAAGAGTAATTACGCTCGCCCTCGTGAATCGAACGGTGCAATGTTAAATTCAACAAAGAGTTCCTTAACATGCAATGAACCTCATATAACCGTCTATGTGCAGACGAAACTAATATTTTCCAACAATTATCTGTCTGGCACGAATTTGTATGGGTAAGTATGGCCAATTTATTATTATAACGCGGTCATATTATTAAGACATTTTTAATTTGATTCAGGGTGACATTATGAATTATTGTATTAATATTTGCATGCCATTGTTTGAGGCAAACGTTTTTTTTTTAACTTTTTAACATCTCTTGCATGCTGACAATTTGTGTTGTATGTCTTGTACTCATGTTTAAGCAAATAAATTATTATCTAATATTATCAGGAGAATTCATTGTCTATCAAACTGACACACTACGTCAATTTACCGTGTTTTAGCCATGCCAAACAAAGGGCAGTCAATAAACTGACAATTTAAGTTACTTGTCACTTTGATAAAAAAAACCTTGTCTTTATTTACATTGTGGCTAGACGGAATAAAAATAGTATCCAGTTTTACGTGTACAATAGACCTCGACGGCTGTCTCTAAATAAAGCCTCGACCGATTCTAGGCTTTATTTAAGCATTCGTCTGTTGTCCAGTTTGTTCTGAATTTTCTGAAATAGCACATTCATGCTATCTAGCCTAGGTAGATACCTAGACAAAGGGCGATCGATTGATGTTCTTAGTACATTTATATAGTACAGCAGAAACAAGTTTAATTTTATTATTCAAGTTACATAAATTTATGCTAAGTTGATTTTACACAATTATAAAAAAACAATAAGAATCATATTATTAGATTTTGTTAATGGTTTGGACTGCGTGAGCTTAACGACGTGTATTACGTTTTAAAATATTTTATTTGTTCGAAAACAAACTGACAGGCACGTGTCACAGTGATCAAATTACGGAGCTTATTTAGAAAAAAAATATAAGTACACAAAATTTTTAGTTTTAAACTATGATTTATTATTTATGAACTTTGCTTAGTGTAATATACTTAAGTATATTTCATATTTATTCATAAAAATATATAAATAACTGGCTTTTGCCTCCGTCTTCGCCCGCGTGGAAACCGGAAATTATTCAACGAGATTGTACTGCCGGAATAAAAAGTATAATTATGTCTTAATCCAGGTCATGGTCTATTCACATGTCCAAATATGATCTAAATCTGTTATGTCATTAAGTCATGAAATGGTCACACACTTCACATAATACAAAGAAATTAATATGGAAAAGATAAAGAAACGCTAATGCAAAACAGTCTTTTTGTTTATATCTTTATTATAAACCTATATATCCAGCAATTATAACCCAATCAAAACTTTAACAGTAAAAGTGCCTCTTGCCTCTAATAAAGGAACATAAGCCGTACACTTTATTCGCAAAGGCCAATTAACGTGGTCTAGAAGACTACACTAAATTCCAGACAATTCGCGTGTCTAACAAATGTACTGAAACGATTGAAGTCCACCTACATTCTCATTTCTGTGACATGTCACACCACTAAACGTAAAGAAGCAAAGTTATACCGTACTTTAATATAGTAGGGATGTAGGTTGCTATAAAGAAAACATTTCTACGGACGCTTTCAGCATTTATTCTACGTAAAAAAATACCTATATAGCCAGGTCCAGTGTATTAGATATTTTATGTTATGTTTTGGTACCATATTTGAAATGAAGCGAAATGAAATTGTCCCACTATGGGACACACCCTACAGGCTTCCATTCGGTGAGAGGAACTGGGCCGTATTCCACCACGCGGGGCCAGTGCGGGTTGATAGGAGTCACATGTCTTCGAATTTTTAATCGACTTTAAAAAAGAGGAGGTTCTCAATTCGATTTGTTTTTTTTTTAAATGTATGTACACCGATTACGCTGAGATTTATGATCCGATTTAGTGATTCTTCTTTAGTTTGATGCGGAATAGTTGCCATTTGGTCCCATAAAAATTTAACATATTTTGGTCGAGTAGTTTTCATTTTATGTTTTTTTTTATTTATGAACATTTTTGTTTACGTGGACGATGTAATTTTAGTTTGTGTACGGCTTTTTTAGGAGTTTTCATTTATTGGAAGAGTACTTTCTAGGAGTGGTCCCATTTCAATTTGGTGAAGATCTGATGAAGAACTTCGGAGATAGGCAACGGAACTCCTCAATAAATGATAGCAAATGGACTGGGATTGATTGGAAATACATATTCAAAGTCACCCACTTCCGCAATTAAAGTTATTTTTCACTTTGTAGTGTTTTTTTGGAAGCCGGATGTCCTTTTTTTTTTTTCGTTGGTTCTAGGATATGCCAGTTTCCTCACAATGTTTTCCTTAGCCGTTTTGAGAGCAGTGATGATGAAATAATTTACACAAAGTAAACCGTCTGTCCACCTAGGACCTAGAACCCGTAAGTCACGGCCACTGGGCCACCAATGCTCTACCGACATTTCTTATCTGACTACAAATAAATAAAAGACCACGTCATCAGGTATTCTATCGTGGATCGGTCGGTACTGATAACTATCGCGTGAGATTTTCGTCAAAACAAAAAGTACTTAAAAAACATGAAACAACGCAGTGGCCAAATTAATATTCTAGTGAAACATTGAAGAAAAATGTACTTATTTGTTACAATCTCTCTCTGTCTGTTTTAATTATTCAGCCTTATGTAAGCTCCAAATTTCTAGTTCCTTTCTTTGGTCTCAAAAAATCCATGTATCATTTTTCCGCTCCGATTTTTCTCGCCATAAATTGAAGAATATTTCAAGCTTGTCGACGTTATTTATGTCTTTTGTAACAACGAAGAATACATCACTATGTAAAACGCTTTCTAACATAAAACTATTAGAGCGTAAAAACGCGGTATAATGCTTCAAGAATACATTTTATATTTTACTATGTCGCAATAATGTAACCAAGAATCGTGCGTAAAACATTCAGCCGTTTAATTCAATTACTACAATAATGATATTCGTAGAAGTTGGGTAGTTTAGTCATGTTTTTATGTAGGAAAACTATAATGAATTAGGCGTGACATATTGCTACAGACTCCCGAAGGCTTTAGTAGTACGAAAACATGCGATTTCCTAGAAATAATGGCCATAGAATTACCAATAGAAAAGTTACTTAATTTGATGCCTTTTTACATGTGCTTAAGTTATTTTTCACATAGATTGTGTTTTTGTATACGGAGGCTTGTGGGTTAGGTAATTTTTCACTGAAAATGGACCCTTAGGTAGGGCAAGCATCTGAAAATTGTGAGATAAGTGTATTGGGTCACGATTTATGTTGCTATAGGTCTTATGAGCAAAGAGACCACTTTTTTAACTTAAAAAAATTGCATAGGTGCCTTAAAAAGGGCGTCGTCACAGAGGCAGGCCTAATAAACGCTGGTGCGATGATCTAGACTCATTCTTGACACATAGGGGAGATAGAACAAAAGCAATGCGTATACCGAATACGGTTGTAAGACAAAACAATATCATCATAATTACTTATCCCAAGTATCAGGAGGATCACTAACGTTGACACATGTAACAATAAGTAGCTTAATAGGTACTTTCGATGAGATAACAACGGCTTAGGCTCAACAAGAAACAAAAGGGGACTTTATCAATCAACCCTTAATCCCTTGTTAAGATAAATCGATTTGATCACAGTTCAAAGCATTCATTCCTTCTAGGGCCGATACCTAATTTCTATATTTAGATATGATCCCAAAATTATCGATAACATAAATTATATAATGTTGTATAAACATGTATGTGGGTCGTATAAAATATTTGGTATGTAGGTTAATAGGTGAAGAGTGTAAACACCAAGCCAGTTTAACACATTCGCGCGCGGTGCTCACTTTTTCGAAACTTGTGATGGATCACTGTTTTCCCCCATACATTTTTTTTGACGTTTATAAACGTTCATTGGTACTTCTATTTAGTTGAGTAATTAACTATGATTAGAACGACATTATACGTCGACGTATGATGTCGTTCCGCAACATATAATCATTTTTCATATTTTAAAATTAAACACAACGTCTCGATACGTCGACGTGCAGTTACGTTCTGCCACTTTTTATCCTTAAAAACGTATTAAATTATACATAACGTATCATTACGTTGACGTATTAATATGTTGTGCTGCATGTTATCTTGCTTTTCCTATCATATCACACGCAACGTCTGATTACGTCTACGTATGAATACGTTGTACCCCTTAACGTCTTTTTTTACCTATTATGTCTCGCGCAACTCCTGATTACGTCGACGTAAAGAAACGTCCCGCTTCATTTTATCTTACCTTACTTGATATATTATTCGCAACGTGTCATAACGTCGATGCATGGATACGTTTTGCTTAATTTTGTCTCATCTAATCTATTATATTATACGCAACGTTGACTAAAATACATTAAAACAAACACTGTCTTAGGTGGGTATGTATTATTGTTATTGAAATAAAGAAAGAGATAAAAAAAATACAAAGCAACTGCTCTTTTGTACTTACTTATAACTAGTTAAAAGTAGTTAAAAGTAATATCACAATTTTCGTAATATTAGTCATATTAATATTGTTTGAAACATGAAATAAAGTGTTTTATTTAAAAAATAAACCTTACTGAAACTAACACAACAAATGAAACAAAAATCTTTCTTCTATGCAAACTAGGAAAAAAATCAGTCTTGTGATGCAATCTCAAGTTTACCCGCATTTATTTATTATTAATTACTTTTACTTAATAACAATAGTATAACTAGCTTACAGATAATAACTTTAGCTTTGACTTAGTTTTTACTTGAGGTTTCCCTGTAAAATATAGAGATCATAATAATCAGTCTTCTGATTTGAACATCTGTGCTGGGTTTTACCTCAGCTCTTTTTGTATTTTTCAAACCTGGTTATGCCATTCTTCGAAGCAAAAAGCACACAGGGGTGGCTTTTCTTCACATCCTTTGCATCTCAGTCCCGTTTTTCGCCTTATTTTATTTTTAGTACACATTCTGCACTTTATATAATTTGTTTTTTTTTGGAGCCTTCACGGACTGGTATTTTTTCTGGCCAATGACCACCGTTTCCGTGTGAATTTGTGATTGGAGGAAGAATTGACTCCCTTCATTCTTGTTGTCTATTATCATTTTCTCAACTATGTAGTCTATAATGTTTGGCGATAATAACTTACCAAATACTTGTTCAACTGATGAATTGGGGCTAATTTCAAACTGAACTTCTGCAGAAAGCTCATCAAATTCAAAAATCGGGATTTCAGCGATTGTTTCTTCCCACGCTGATTCCTGTTGGGGCGAGGCTTCCACGGATGGATCACCTTCAGGGCTCGCAGGATCTGATATCTGAGGTGGCGCCTCGCGACGTGGGCTGCTTTCAGGGCTCGCAGAGACTACTATCTGAGGCGAGGGTGGCACTCCACGATGTAGGTTGCCTTCGGGACTCGCAGGTACTAATATCCGTGGCGAGGGCGGCCCTTCAAGGTCTTCGGAGTTTGGAGTCTGAGGCGAGAACGGCATCCCGCAATATGAGTTGCCTTCGGGGTCCTTACGGTTTGGAATCTGGGGCGAGGGCGGCATCATGAGATGTGGATTACGGAGTTGTCAGGGTCTATATTCTGAGGTGAGGATGGTGCCCCGCAGTGTGAATTTTCTTCGGAATCTTCAAAACAACATTTGGTACTCACTGTTATGCCCGAAGAACATGGTTGTGATTGATCCGAGCTTGTATTGTCACCTTTTTTATTACTTTTCTTTCTTCTCGCTCGCTTTGTTTTGTTCATCTAAAACGATGGTATTTCTATAATTAAAACTAAAATAAAACAACTGTTGTTGCTCAAATATGAAAATAATGATTGTAATCTATATAATACACACTCTATTATTTAAATCCAGCATAAAATATGTGATAACTTACGATTTAAAAGTTTCGTAACTCGGGAGCTCACTTCACTGTACACTCGCGTCGCGTAACGGTGCACAGCCCGACTGACAGTATGGCGGCGCATACTCCAGTTGACGACTATGCACGTTCTGCGTTTGGGAGTAGGTATCTTTATATGTGTGAGAAGCACCCACAAGACGCTTAAAATGTCGATGCTGTGTGACACTAGGAAATCAAGATTTTGATATGTTGTGGCACTGTGACGTCACTATGGGAGCATTATATGAGAAACGGACGTTTCCTTACGTACTGACTGATAGAGAAACATAAAATTTGACGTATCGATACGTTGTGCGACATCGTATCTCGATTTTTTTACGTATCCATACGTTCTGCACGCGAAAGTGTTAATTGATAATATCTTTAATCAGAATAATTATGAAGCATTTTCAGGGGTGAACTCACACGAGAATTGACTTATCTGTTATGATTATGAAGTATAAGTGACTCATGCGGCGATAAATTATTTATCAGTTTAGCAAAATATACTCAATAAGTTAGTTTCATCCGATTTTGAAAGTTTCCTTGAAATAAAATACACAGTTTAGTGTCTTTAAATTACATAGACCAAAAACGAAGTTTATCTAGAGTCTTCAAACAAAAACGAAGATAAGTTTCCTTCTCGGAATACTTAATAATTTCACAGCATAAACTCGGAGAGTTAATTATAAGAAGATTCAGATTTCTCGACATTATTAAAGCATTATTCTCTTCTCTCTTAAATTGTCTACTTTCCAGGAAACATACGATAAGACGAAAGTCAGTGTAAACAATGAAGAACCACATTTTTATTCCAGTACAAGTGTACTGGAATAAAAATGTGGTTCTTCATTGAAGTGAAGCGACCGCCGACAGCGACCGGCGTGTGACCTTCAAGTGAAGGTACCCGTTACCGGTATAAATCGTTCACGCTTACAACAGCCATAATGGAATAAAAGAAAAATTTATTCACGACAGAACAAACATTACAACACTATGAAAAAGACCAAAAACAAGTAACAAATGAAAACGTGTGAGTGCTTTTTTGTTTTTTTTTTATTTTTGGGTGGGAAATCATCAAATAACTTCTCCCGCTCTGGGTGGAGCGGGAGGGCGTGTCAGACTTTTACTGACTAAAACCCACCCGTGTTACAGTTGCCTGTGTGCCAGGGGCCGCGGTATCTCTTTCGAACAACCCGCACCCCTGGCAGGCATCGGCCCTTGCGGACCCCCCCATTTGGTGCTGACATCTCTTTGAGGCGCGCGTGGAACACAACGCGTCGTCGACCCGGGCTTGGTCCTTACCGGACAGCGAGCTACCCATTACTCGCCGTCCGCAAGCCCGCGCCTACGGTGGCCGGGAATCAGCCTGGGAAAACGTGTGAGTGCTGGGTTTTTAATAGCTCAGTGTATATACAGGAATTTAGACGAATTAGTATACTTTTCATCTGCCTAGCCTATTCCCAACTATGTTTGGGTCGGCGTTCAGTCTAACCGGATGCAGCTGAATACCAGTATTTTACATGGAGCGACTGCCTATCTAACGTCCACAACCCAGTTACTGGGTAATACGATACCCCTTGGTTCTTACCAAGGGGTATCGTATTACCCAGTAACTGGGTTCACACAACAGTCAACAGTCTTCTGTTTATCAGACTTTCGGGCTTCTGACGACCCGTAACGACTGTCAAAGATCCACGAATGACAGCCGCGATCAACGGCTTAACGTGCTTTCTGAGGCACGGAGGACTCTTGGTATCTGAAGGTGGTCAACCATCCACGGGCCAACCGTGGCAAGTGTAGCTTAACCTGATCGACCGACCATTGCGGCTGTTATTACATAGCCATATACCAATTATTATACTCATTTTATTGTAATTGAACCCCAAGTTTTGTAAGCAAACTTTCTAACTTAGAAAGACAGATGACACAAAAATATCTGTAAATTGTAAACGTATAGGTGAGCAAGAGTTTAGTTAAGTTGTATTTACAATACAGCCCACACTAAGAAAACGGGTAGACCTGTCTTCTTAAAATCTCATTTTGCATCCATTAAAAACGTTAACAAGTTTCTCGTGTAATCCGTGTTTTACTTCAGTTAAATTACTTAGGAACATTGTAAGAACGACGCCTCAGTAAGAGCTTGACATAAACTTCAATCCCTACGAGCAGATAAAAGTTAAAAGCTTAGATACTTTGTTAACTTAAAAAGAAAAATGGGACAATTTTGTTTATGGATTAAACGGCAACAATATTATAAAACATCTATTTTGATTAACAGTAGTTCATAAAGAAAACACATGCGACTAAATCCCTTACCGTGAGGTTTTTACTGAGTCGGAGACTGACATTATGTCTACTATCCCCAGACGGACCTATTTCCCCACGCGAAAAAAAAGGATAAGGCAATAGTATCATCGAAGAAAACCACCAAAACCCGCAACACCCCATCACTAAAAGCGACCGCGCCGTAGTTGCTCAAAAGGGAATAAAGTCGCTTTTATTCCCCTTTGAGCGCCACGTAAAAATATTGATTGGTGTTCAAATGGGAATACCTTTGTTGGTCAATAATAATAATAATACAGGAAAATAATAATATCTTTATTGAACAAGTAACATGACTCAAATGTGTTAGTAACAATATTCCTTACCCCTATGTTAGTATTCCTATTCTAATCACTTAACCTAAAACAAGTTAAAGGCAATTTATTGGTGTACGAATATCGGCCGCAGTGGAAATGTTAGCACGGTAACTGCCCAATGGTTACCGTATCGACCGAAAATATACATTCATTATAACAACGCTAGACCTATTTTCCCTTACAAATAATAACGGTAGATGTAATCGAGGGCGACTGATAATAATTTTCGCCACATCGCTTTCATTCGATGTGGGTGACATTAATTGGGCCGGAGTGTATTATTAATAACTGTAATCTTATTAGAGCAGTTGTGACATGATCTATTCCTGTAACCTACCCATTATTACTGGTTAAATGAAGCACTCGTATCTTTGTTAATATTAAGACATATATATAGAAATATTGGCAAAAGACGAAATAAGTACCTAATTTAAAAGGAATAGGATTCAATTTTGGAACTATCGGTTAGCATTTAACCTACAACCTTGCTAACATAGAAACGTCCAACAACTTTTGCTCGCCTCTGCACAAAATGTAATCTGCAATTCATATACAAATTACCAAGTCAGAACTTCCAATAAATTGTGTTTAATATAAACTGACTTTGTAGTTTACACAATGAAAAGTTTCATAACCAAAACTATCGCTTTGATTTTGAGCTCTGTGGTTTTAATTTTAGTTAGTTATGAAACTTTTATGACCGCATTTCCTTTATTCCTACTGTATCCTACGATCTATTATATATATTTCGCAGCCATCTGGTTAAATTAGCCAGCTAATTGGACGCCTAGGCCGTTCATTAAACGCCGATAGTTACGCCAACGGCAACGTTGAACAACTTGGCGTATTGAAAGTCAGCCCTTTGAAGATGACTGACCAAGACTCAACTAAGTGATTCAAAAGTTCGGTTTTATCCACTGCGGCGCTAGTAGTCACCAAAACAAATATGGCGTCACGTCAATAGCGCAAACTGTGAATGTTATTTTTTGTTCTTGTGTGCAATTTTAATTAAAATTATTTATTTTAAAACATTACTATTACTAGTTACTTAGTTATAGGTATTAGTAAAAAGTAGTCGTACATAATTTGTGAACTCATAGTCGCCACAAATTCATCAATATAACCAAATGACTTGATCCAATTTGACCAAAAAAATTCACTCCATTTACTGTTAACAAAAACTGTAAACCAACTGAAAAGTCACGGTTGTTTTGTTTTATATAAATTGAAGCCACATACTCTCCGACTCCTAAGATACAGGTCTGCCCTACCTAGTTTAGGAGCCCGGAAAATAGACTATAATTTTAAACTTGGTAGTACAACCCACTATTTCCATATGCTATGTACTGTGTTTTTGTTTTTATGTACTAATAAACTTAAACTTAGACCACACGACATTCAGCCATCTGGTTAAACATTACGCTCAATCACTTGGCTTCTTGTCCTTCAGCTATTTAATTGGATGCTTAATGAACGACCTAGGCGACCAATTAGCTGGCTGATTTTACCAGATGGCTGCGACAGGCTGCGACATATATAATAATTATGATAACTGTGAAAGTTTGTATGTGTAGATGTTTGGATGTTTGTTACTCAGTCACGCAAACACGGCTGAACGTATTGGGATGAAATTTGGAACACTGATAGTTTATAATCTGGATTAACATATAAGATACTTTTTATTCCGGTAATACGGTCCCGTGGGATGATTTCTGACCTCCACGCGGGAAAAGCCGGTGGCAATAGCTAGTTCTCTCTAACTTTACTGAAAACGATTAGACCTATGAAATCGAATGTCAACGATGTCGTATTTACATTGCCTGTTAAGCCCAGTAGCACTTCATCAAAGTTAACACCTACTCCCAAATAAAATGTCCAGTTCAACTTCGTAGCCTGTTTATACAAACGTGAAAAATCCATTACGAAAACAGCTGACCGACATATGGGGCTGAGCTAACAAGATCAACAGTACAGTACAACAAAGTTAGGTTCTCGACAGGTAAGATAGAGTACCTTTTCGACGGTTCGTACGTGAAATTGACACGAGATTTAGAGAAATTCCAAATATCTCGTAACTTAATTAGGTAAGGATTGGTCGTAGGAAGGCACCTTTAAAATAAATTTAGGCGTGTCTGAGTATTGCAGCTAATAAACTGTGAAATGAAAATATTACGGCACATTTATTTTGTACGAGTTTACTTAAATATCTTCCCGTGAAAATCTTCACCTTCATAAATATAAAATAGGTGCGTGCGGATTTTCTCACGTTCATATTAGATATGCCTGACTAGTTTCAGACAAATCCAAAGAGGTCCTATTTGAACTCCTAAATAAGGGCTCCATGGGATGAGCCCCACACTAGTTGGGTCATACCCAGAATGTGCACATGATTAAACCAAATACTTGTTTACTACATAAAATAATGGTGTTAACTATCTTTAAAGTATGTACCTATGCAAAACCAGTTTAGCTTACTGAAAAACAACGCTAACACGTAATATTAGAAGTGAAAGTTGCTTAACAAAACGAATAGCCACAATAAATGACGTCAGTCGAATCAGAAACACACGTTTAGGCGCAATACCTTCCCTACTCCCCAAAGTAACGTTTTACCTCCTAAATAACAATACAATCCACTTAAGTTAAATCAGAGTTATTTAACTCACTACAGTTAATAACTTTCTAGAAAAAGAGTTATGTACTTACTGAATGAGTTTGATCGCAGTTGCGTGGGCACAGGTGGGCATAGCACGTCACTGCCAAGGCTGCTGACACTGACGACATCCCGAAGTTCCCCGAGCGATGACGAACGCAGCGTCGGTAGCGAAAAGTTCACCTCTTTCGTCCTATAACAAAAACAAAACAATCACAAACAAAAGAATAAACCAGCTTTAAAATTCGCCAAAATTGATGAGTGAAGTAGAATTACGTCTGGTCTCAAAGGAACCTTTTTATTCGAACAGAAGTTGCCGCTTCGTACATAAACGTAGACAACGATTCATTCGTGAATGCAGACATAAAAATAAAGGTGGAATGTTCGAAATACAAATGATTGTGTAATGGCGGTCGTCTGCGAATTTTCCCGCATTTATTAACGACGTACCTAATTTGGAATGTTCTGAAACGTTGTATATAAATTTACTACCTTGAGCCGTTACGATAGAAGTGGTAATTTTGTTGACAATTACGGATGTTTATATAGTGACTCTTTCTTATGTCAACTACCGTTGACAGTCAATAAGGATGACAGAAGCCATTGACCACTTTAAGATTTTGGTCCAACTACCAAAATCCAGGTGAGAATGGACCCAACAAAAGTTGAAAAATTTCGTAGAAATTGTTTCTATTCAATTATATACTTACCTAAGTATAAGTTGACTTATAAAAAAAAAACAACCGACTTCCAAAAAAACACTACAAAGTGAAAAATTACTTTAATTTCGGAAGTCAGTGTCTTTGGTGCCGTATTTTAATTTTTTGTCACCGCCTTCCGAAATTAAAGTTATTTTTCACTTTGTAGTGCTTTTTTGAAAGTCGGTTGTTTTTTTGTTGGAAAAAGTATTTTTTTCACTTTTTAGTGGTTCACATGTGCTTACCCCTTCACAGCATACCGGCGTAATTTTATATTATGAACTGGTGTAAGCAATAGACAGACATGAGATTTCAGCAATCCCAGTCCATTTGCCATCATCTATTGAGGAGTTCAGATGCCTGTCTCCGAAGTTCTTCATCAGATCTTCACCAAATTGAAATGAGACCACTCCGAGAAAGTACTCTTTCAAAAAATACCTAAATCGCTTCGTGTGCCTATAAAATTTGAAGAGTTCTCTCTATTTCTCCAGGATCCCATCATCAGATCCTGACTTGATGATCATGGGACCACCTGGAAAGTATACCCTTTCAAACAAAAAAATAATAATCCAAATCGGTCCAGCCATCTTCGAGTATTCGGGGAACATACATAAAAAAAAAAAGGTTCCGACGAATTGAGAACCTCCTCCTTTTTGAAGTCGGTTAATAAACAAAGCGACACTTTTAGATAGAAAACCCAGGAAATAAATGAGCAATGGAATGAAAAGAAAATCGCATAAACTGTACGCTCACGGAAGGAGAAAATTTTGCTCTTTAACTCTCTTTTCACAATAAATAAGAAGTGCAAGAAAACTTTAGAAGGTGTACAACTTTTACCTTGATGTAGTTTCTAGAATCCTCGAACTAAGTTAGTTAGCCTTTGAATTAAGACCTTCCAGGGATCTAATATCGGTGAGTGTACGACTAAACGCCGACAGACACTACGCTGACAGACTAAACACCGACAAGACTTTACTTCGACGAGACTCTTCACCGACAGTACACTTCGCCGACAGGACTCTTCGCCGACAAGGCTCATCCTTGCGATATTACTAAATAGTCAAGTAACTGCCACTAACATGGAAGTAGCGGTTGCCGCCGCGGTACCGCTCGCTTCACTCGCTCGGCTCGCGCGCGGTAGGTCGCAATTCTAACCTAACCTATTACCTGCCTGATGAGTCATGTCGGCGAAGAGTCCTATCAGCGAAGTGTCCTGTCAGCGAACAGTCCCGACGAAGTAAAGTGTTGACGATGTTCAGTCTGTCAGCGTAGTGTCTGTCGGCGTTTAGTCGAACACTGAATATCGGTAAGATTAAACTGGGTTGTAGCCTGACTAAAGCTAATTTATTTTTAATTAACTATCAATTTCCGTAGTAGTGTTAGTGAGGCCTTTGAGTGATGAGATGGTAATTACTTTAATATGAAGTGCCGATAGATTTTGTGATGTTAAACGCTTTTATAGTAGGTATATTACGTGAATGTTTCTGCCAAATATGATGGGATCAGGCGGAATAAAATACATTTGAAACTCTATTAACATTCTTAATTAGTTTATGACTAACAACAAAGGTTCAGCATGGTCTCATAACAACATGCAGTTAAAGAATTTCGTTTTCTGAATTTATTATTGGTAACTACCAACTCAGATTTTATTTATTTGTAATAGCTCTATATCTTTGTTCAATGCATTAACTAGGGCACCGGGAATCCCAGGCTGATTCCCGGCCACCGGAGGAGCGGGCTTGCGGACGGCGAGTAATAGTTAACTCGCCGTCCGATAAGGACCAAGCCCGGATCGACGGCGCGTTCCCAAATAGATGTTCAACACCAACTGGTGGGCTCCGCAAGGGCCGATGCCTGCCAGGGGTGCGGGTTGTTTGAAAGAGATACCGTGGCCCCTGGCACGCAGGCAACTGAGGGAACACGGTTGGATTTTAGTCAGTAAAAGTATGACACGCTCTTCTGCTCCACCCAGAGTGGGAGAAGTTATTTGATGATTTCCCACCCTCCAAAAAAAAATGTATTTACTAAATGTGTTACTATCCTAATTGTACAATAGCAAAATTTTAGTGCCTTATTGGTCCAGTGATCGCAAGAGCTACTGCTGAGCCTGAGAGGTTTGAGGCTTGGTTTCTATTCCCAAGTCGGGTAGAGTGTTACTGGATTTTGCCATCATAAATTTCCCTTTAGCATTCTGGATTTTTGACCGGTTGATGGCAATAAACTCACCCCAATAGGTACATTGCACTTAAAACATGACTAGCGAAAAATGTGGGCGTATTACAGGTACACATCTGCCTAAGCCTTCGTGGATTACAGGCGTTATGTTATGTTATGTAATACAATAGGTGTTCTTATCTTTATATGAACTTTACTGAGGATATTATAATAACATTTAGGTACTATGACAGGTTTCATTGCGTCATTATTACATTGAACAGACATTTGAAAACAATCTTGTTACGGTTATAGAGCATAATTTCTGTTTTGATTTTACATTATATAATCCTATTAGCGGCTCTGAAATTGAGGTGAGCAGCATATTCGGCTAGACGTGGTGATGCCAGGTGGAGCAGAGCCCTAACAGAGTGGTTGCCGAGAAAGGGTATAAGGAGCGTTGGAAGACCAATAGCCAGATTGGTGGATGACCTTCGGAAGTTCGCGGGAATGACCTGGATGAGACTTGCATAGACCTGGGAAGCATTGTACAAAAGGGAGGGGGCTGAACATGATTAGAGAAAAAATAAAAAATAAATATTTATCGTAAAAAAAACATGTGTATCATATCTGCATGTGCATATGTAACCGTAAAATAATTAAAATATATAAAATATATATAATTGCTGAGACCCTCAAGTGGCGTAAATACCGTAACCTTATGGGTAACTACAGTTTTGAGCCGTTTGAGGTCGAAACGCTCGGATCATGGGGCCCGAGGTTACGTCTCCTCTTTAAGGAAATTTCTCGCCAGCTGGTCGACACTTCACGTGACCAGAGGGCTGGGTCATTCTTTGGCAAATAATTAGAATTGCCATTCAACGTGGCAATGCTGCCAGTTTTCTGGGCGCGTTTCCTGATGACAGCGATGCGGACGAATACTTCGACGCCTAAGTGTCCTTTTGTTTTTATTTGTTTAGTTAGTTAGTTTAATTTTTTTATTCTTTAAATATAAAAAAATGGACTCACGTAGATTTAAGTTTAGTCTGTAAGCTTAAGAAATGTGTCCGATGTTGGAGCACTGTAATTGTAATGAAAAATAAAACGTATAAATAAATACACAATGCACAAAAGGGCGCGGACCACCATGTCCGCAGTAGAAGTACTAATATATATTTAAAAAAAAACATGATTAGAGAAATTTAACCGATTTCGAGCTTGTTTTGGTTTTTTGATATTATATTATTAACTACTTTATAACAAACAGTTAGAACGCAGTGTCCATTGCGTTCTAACTGTTTATCATAATCAGACTATATTGTTCCAACTCCTGAGACTCAGGCCTCCTCTCTGTAAGAGGGAGTATGCCGTAACCACCACGCGGACCTAGTGCTGCACCCTAATTGCGCGATTCATCATAATCGGATTCATTTTGACAGTTCAACAATATTAATTGCGTTACTTACGTTGTTGAGCAGACATATTTTTCGAACATAATTATGAAGCAATGGTTTAGCCATCTGTTTCAAAACGAAACAGAGTGAGTTACACAATTAGGGTGCGGTTTGGTAGATAGCACGTCTTTGAATGTTTCCTCACGATGTTTTCTTTTACCAGTTTGAGAGCAGTGGTGATGAAATAATAAATACAAAGTAAAGCCTATCTTGCTGTCTGGGTTCGAACCTACGACTGTCGCGGCCGTTAATACTGGGCCATCACTGCACGCACGCAAATAACACACTCTCTCATTAGAGTGTGTACAAATGCAAAAATGTTGTACACAGGTGTACGAAGTTCCGGGTACGGACTAGTTAAAATTCATACATAATTTAGTCTAATTAATCAAAGTCACTCATTTTACGACATATTTTAATGAAGTACCGTCGACACGATAGGACCACATTTTAGAGGCGTGTAAAATATTGTTTTGAATAATAAATAATACTTAACAACTACGATAGAATGTTTGAATTAGGTAGTACCTAGGTACTTATGAGTTTGAGTTATTTTTTGTTTTTTGCGAATATCTTTTATTCGACCGCCTAGTGGTTTACGCCAAGAGCGGACGCTTTTAGTGACTTTTTTTGGGTGCTATATATTCGTCAGAAAAGCCAGGTGCGTAGTAATCGATGCCGGCGTGCGTGTATGATCAGATGGATGACCTTGAACGAAGCAAAAGCAGTAGGCATGCAAATATGGTAGCAGATGTCGTCCTGTAATTTCTGTATACCCTATGGTAAAAAAGCGTGTGTTTATGTATGACGACAAAACACGAAAAGGAAACGAAACATGTTCCATAAAAACTCGTAGAACTCGTTCATAGTTGTTCTCATTATTGGCCACAACAATAACAGGATAAATGTATTATATTTCAGGTTTCCTCCGTTGGCCCATGAAAAGGAGGCACGTCCTTTATCTAGCCGCCCCAAAATAAACCTTCACAGTCTGCAAAGCATTAATCTTAGTCGGCTTTGCATTAATTTACATTAATTGTATCTTTTAAAATTCAACGAAAGATAACTTCGTTGCAGGAATATTTTATTCGAACATATTTGTTTGCATGAAATGATAATAAAGTTTGTCAGGAAATAGAGAGCAAAAGTCTTTATACACGCTTTATATTAGCTTCACTTGTATGTTTGTTTGTATATTAAAAAAAAAGTCTATGACAGTTATGCTGCAGATGTGCTTAAAAATATCTACGTTTCATTGGCTATCCAATAAGGTATAACAAGCTCGGGTATTATCAAAATTCTTAGAAAAAACTTTGATGAAAGGCTCTCAGGTAGTAGTATTATAACAATAATTTGTTGAGTTCCTTGTTGCGGCTATTGTCCAATATGTTGAAAAAGGTTAAGTTTGGGGTACGATGTGTCATAGTGAAATCAGTCAGGAATGATCACAATTACAACCTCTTAAAGGATCTAGGTCGACTTAACTTGTAACCCTGTATACGTACATAAAAGAGCTCCTTTTTTGTGTTAATCACCTGATTAACACCAGAAAAAGAGCAATATTGCGTAGATTCTATTCGTGTTACCTAATAGCTCCGGGCGAAAAATATGTTTTCTCATTTTTATTGTTTCATTTCGCGGCTGGAATAGGCAATTTTTTACTCGTAAAATTATGACTTGCTGTTTTCTCTTGAAATGGATCTGACAATAAAAGGATCACAAGAATTTTAGTAATTGTCTATTCATGGTATTGAAATCTCAGGCAGTATCAATATTAATAGGACAAGAAGAAATTACTGGCTTCTTGGCTTAATCTTTTATTTGAGGCCTAATTCACCCTCCAGGAGCGTTTCTGTGATTTTTAACTATCTGTTGCCAACTGCTTTTGCTAGCGTGAAGGTCGGAAATGATTAAACGGGAACGTACTAACGGGAAAAAAAGTTATGTGTTAATCCAGGTTGTAAACTATCTGTGTGCAAAATTTCATTCAAATCCGTTCAACCGTTTTTGCGTGTTTGACTAACAAACATCCAAACTTTCACAGTATAGCCGGGGTGCACCGCTTTTTTTTTTGGGTGGGAAATCATCAAATAATTTCTCCCGCTCTTAGTGGAGCAAGAGGGCGTGTCAGACTTTTACTGATTTAAACCCACCCGTGTTCCCTCAGTTGCCTGTGTGCCAGGGGCTGCGGTATCTCTTTCGAACAACCCGCACCCCTGGCAGGCATCAGCCCTTGCGGACCCCACCAGTTCATGCTGACATCTCTTTGAGGCGCGCGTGGACCACAATGCGCCGTCGACCCGGGCTTGGTCCTTACCGGACAGTGAGCTACCCATTACTCGCCGTCCACAAGCCCGCGCCTACGGTGGTCGGGAATCAGCCTGGGATTCCCGACGCCCAGGGCGTCTCCCGCGACGACTACGGCCGTGAGGGCGCATATACTGCATCTCCCTCACGTGCGCCGCCTTCCTCTTTGCGAGCATTACTGCTTCGCAGAAGGAGGTGACGGCTACCCATGCACTCTCGCTCCGTACCATGGCGTGGACCAGGGCCGGACGCGAGAGATCGCCGCCGCCGATCGCCTCCACAAGGACACGGCGGTGCTCCGCCCAAGCCGGGCAGACCTCCACCGTATGCTCCACCGTGTCCTCAGGGTGATCTTCGCAGTGGAAACACCCGGGCGTTTTCTCTCGCCTTATTCGAAACAGGAACCTCCCGAAACAACCGTGTCCGGTGAGGACCTGCGTCAGGCGGAAGGTGAGGATGCCGTGCCACCTCTCAAGCCACTCCTCAAAGAGGGGACTTACCGCCGCTATATATGGTCGCGTGCCCTGGGGTTGCACCGCTGTCATTCATTTTAATCTAAAATATAAATGATAATGGTACTGGAGTACAGTGTATGGGCTCGTGGCAAATTGAGAACAGCCATAGGGTTTGACCGAAGGTTAAGCTATGTTTGCCGTGCCACCATCCATTATGTATCTAGATTCATCCATGACTCGAAAATCGCTTTTAGCCTTTGGTTTCGTGTCAAATTCTGGTATTCAGCTGCATCCGAATAGACTTTATTTATTTATTTTATTCTCTTCTTACATCTACCATTACAGGGTAACCCAATGCGATAAATGCACTTATCCTAACTTAATTATCTTATACTAACATTCATGTACCTACACATAACAAATTACAAACAATGCATTCCTTGTGAATTTACTCAGAGAACAACTGAACAAGTCCGTCTCAACCGCTACGAGATTGAGCGTGCGGAGTGCACGCGTCAGCGGCGCCTCGCTTACCAACCGTTTCTAACAACTTATCTACAATAAGCTTGTGTGAACAGTCAATCGCACTATATAAAGGTAGAGCCTTTAGTTCGCCGTAGAACAGCATTAGCAACACAACCGGACATGAATGACATCCATTGTCTATATACCTCAACAATTCTATTGTCAGTCAGTTTGTTCCGCTTGATTGACATTTCACTGTTTCGAGAGCATATTGTTGTTTCAAAAAGCGGTTACTGTTATGTTGTAGTAGCAGACTGGAATATTTTCTATAAAATGATTCGGCTTTTGTGTTGTACATACCTATTCATGATATTATTTGTTTTTTTCTGAGTGATAATTTGGCTTTTTAGTGAATTTTTGCTGCCTTAAGGCCACTCGCAAGAAGTTAATATATGTGTTGACGAATCGGAAACTCCAGGAATTTTGAATTTTAACTACTTTATTGGTTGTGCAATAACCTTTTTCAGAACGTAATTGTATTCAAGTTTGAGGTTTTGTATATAAATACTTTTTATGTCATGTTGAGAAATTGAAAGGGCTAAGGATCGCTAGTTCAATTTTTTATTGCAAACTTGCTCTACAGGGTGAAATTGAAAACATGCGACAAACCGAAATGGGAGATTGTACTCATCATTATGAACAACTTTTACTAAGGGACCAATGATGCAATCGCGAAAAAAAAACATCTGTTCCCTACATTTATGTTCGCATAACTCGTCAAAATGTAGGGAACAGATGTTTTTTTTTCGCGATTGCATCATTGGTCCCTTAGTAAAAGTTATTCATAATGATGAGTACAATCTCCCATTTCGGTTTGTCGCATGTTTTCAATTTCACCCTGTATATTTTCAGTCTGCGAGTGTAACCACCCATAACGTACCATGTTACAAATATGCTACATTTTCGTATTAATCCCTCGAGATTTCTGTATAGCACTATAATTATTATAATCGGCCATGTTATGCTGTAATTATACAGTGGTTTAAGTGATTGACTGCTGCGCTGCGTGTCGCGGGTTCGATTCCCGCACGGAACAAATATTTGTATGACCAAGTAGTTGTTTCGGGTCTGGCTGTTTGTCTATGTGAGTTTAAATGTTTGTAAACGCACTCACAATACAGGAGAAATTCCTAGTGTGGGGCAACGTTTTTTTTTTAAAAAAAAAAGGACTGTATTAGTATCAAATAAGGCAGTAGATTTGGTGCGGGTTGTTCGAAAGAGATACTGTGGCCCCTGGCACACAGGCAACTGAAGGAACACGGGTGGGTTTTAGTCAGTAAAAGTCTGACACGCCCTCCCGCTCCACCCAGAGCGGGAGAAGTTATTTAATAATTTTCCCACCTAGTAAAAAGGCAGTAGATTTGCTCGAATCTAATTAACACTTTTAAATTGGCACAATTATAGTGGTAGCAAATATATTGTTTTTATAGCACGAGAGAAATGTTACATTATATAATTTATTGATGCATTGTACTTTTGTAATGCCTACCACAAGGTATTTGAGTAAAATATGAGTTAATACTTCTGTTTGAAGGGTTGCATACAACTAACTAAAAAAAAATCGTATTCGGGCTTCGATTGTTCTATTTTCATCCGAAATATAGGCCAGCCCTTTGGTCACGTGAAGAGTCAACCAACCGCTCTGGCCTATATTTCGGTCAATGAATCAGCATTGCCATACAACGTGACAATGCTGCCAGCCTTTTGGGCACTTTTCCCGTTGACAACGTTGCGGACTTATTTTTTGATGCCTTATGATTATTTTCTTTTTTATATACATGCTATTATTATATTATTAGCTTTGTTTTGTGTTTATCAAATGAATTGTTGATTCTAAAAAAAAAAAAATGGTTTTTTCATCCGACATTCAAACATAAATTCATTTAAAAATAAGTTTATAAAAAAATTGGAACGTCTAATTGTGCCAATTTATATTTATCCTCGTTTTTTCTAGTATAACGAGAACCACAAGCAGCAATCAATCAACAGTAGATCGGTATCATCCCAAACCACGTGTTGCGTATCGGGTGACAAAATCACGATTGATAGCTTGTCGATAACGGACACCAAAATACCCTGTTTTATTATTTATTTATTTTATTTGGGGGTATTCGTATCAATAGTATTATCTGACATCTTCTGTGATAAGCAATGGAACTCTCAAAGGATTATACGAAAATGTGTTTTCGTATCAACAGACTTTCCATTTTGGACAGAGCCATCGCACGAGAATAGTTGCATTATTTGGTGTTTGTCATAAAATAAAAAAAGTGTCATACATGAGTGGAATACGGAATTTCGACGCACAATTAAAATATCCATAAATGCTAATACGATGCTACAAAATTGCGATGCACGTTACTGCGAAAGACCGTCTCTGCGAAGCCACTACACTTCGACGCACGTTACCGCGAAAGATTTTCACTGCGATACTACTTGACTTCGATGCATATTACCGCGAAAAATCATATCTACCGAGTTGCGGGCAAAAACTAGTACCTAATAAACGTTTGAAAATTATACATAAATTAACAAGTTTGGAGTTTACCTGTTTGTCAGTGACGATATTGCGATTCAAGATAAAAACTTTGTGCATTATTACGAGTATAATAATCAGTAGGTAAGAAGTGTAAGGATCATCATGAACAAAATAATTTGTTTTTTAACAAAAAGTAATTTAGGAGCTCGTAAAATTACTTATTTTGAGTCGGCGCCAAACAAACAATCAACACTGCAGATCAATCAAACTGCCATTATTTTACGTGGTGCGCTTATCTTTGTTTGGTGCCGAATCAAAATTAGTAATTTGCATTAATTTACGAGCTTAGTAAATTTTTTCGTTAATCGTTATTTTTGGGGCTGTTTTTGTCTACACTTGCAGGTGGACTTTCATTTTCAATTTTAAATGGGACAAACTTTGAAGTAGACTCTTTCCAATAAAAATTTCAAAAACAATTTTCATAATCAGATTACTCAATAAAAAATTACATTAACGACATCATTCGACGAGCTCTTGTCACCGTCGGCGTTCCAGCTGTATTAGAACCCAATGGCTTGGCACCCGACGATGGCAAGGGACCGGAAGGCATGTCTTTATTTCCATGGAAGATGGGTAGGCCTTTAGTGTGGGATGCAACGTGTGTCGATACTCTTGCGCCATCCCATCTGTCTGGCTCGGTGTGCTGTGCTGGCGTTGCCGCTGTGGCTGCAAAAAACCTCAAGCGGCGAAAGTATAAAAACCTTATTGGTAATTATATTTTCGAGCCGCTTGGGGTTGAAACCCTCGGGCCGTGGGATCCGAGTGCTCATGCTCTCTATAAGGAAATCTCGAAACGGCTGGTTGACACTTCCCGTGACCCAAGGGCTGGTTTTTACCTTGGCCAGAGGCTGAGCATTGCTATACAACGTGGTAATGCCGCCAGTCTCTTGGGTACATTACCAGTCGACAGCGATGCGGATGAGTTTTTCGACGCTTTGTTTTAGTTAGGTTATAGGATTTTTTTTATTTTTTATTTTATTAATTTAAACTACATTAATAAATCAATATTTTAATAATAAAAAATCCTTTTATTATATATCCTACTATCCTACTATTATTATAAACGCGAAAGTTTGTAAGTATGGATGGACGGATGGATGGATGTTTGTTACTCTTTCACGCAAAAACGGCTGAATGGATTTGGATGAAATTTGGCACACAGACAGATTATAACCTAGATTAACACATAGGATACTTTTTATTCCGGTAGTACGTTCCCGCAGGATAATTTCCGACCTCCACGCGGGCGAAGCCGCGGGTGGAAGCTAGTTTTACATTTATGTATAATAAATAAAGAGAGATATGCGTCCAATTAAGAACCACCTCCTTTTTTTGCCAAGCCACTACAACGTCTAGGAGTTTTCCATACAAGTTTAATGTCACATTCCATCACTTGAATAAACTTTATGTCATTGATTCTAGTTTACGATGAAAAGTTATGTGCGGTCAACGGTTTAATGATTTTATGCAGTCCGGGAAATGCGATAAGGCGCTATGATGCGAATGTGTTCTATTTATCAGTTTATTGGAGAACTAATAACCAATTGTTTGAAATCTAATTGAGTTTTTGGAAGCAGATATTTATAACACGTTGGTATGTATTTAAAAGTTATGGTTTGTGTGATGATTGATGTTTCAAATAAAGCGCTGTATTTACAGCTCAGTTATTATTTGCTCTGTTAGTATGTCAGAAGGCAGTATTATTTTTTTCCTATTTATTCATTTATGATTTATTAACTCACACCTTCTTCTCATGGGTGTAGGCAGGTAGTATAGAACGCCACCTGTTACGGTCTTTAAATACTCCTTTTGCTTCGTTTTCATTCATACACCTGGTGATGGTGCTATTTATACTCACATAACAGACCAAGGAATTTACAAGAAATGTACTGACCGACCGTACCCTGGCACTTAATTTACTGAGAATGAAGAAGAAGAAGATAAAATACGATCACAATGTCCCGAGTTTGTGAGATAGCTGTTTGAATTTTTCGTCCTATTTTAACGTAATTAGCTTATAATGTTCTCAGTCACACACTGTGTCGCAGCGGACACAAGCCTCCACTCTGTAAGTTTTGAGACCAGTGATGATAAAATAATTTATACAAAGTAAAGCGCCTGTCTGGGTTCGAACCTGCGACACACAACTTGTAAGTCGCAGCCGTTACACTAAGCCACTGCTGTCTTATTTGATCTTTTGCTAATTTTAATGACAGAATTGTCGTTTAATCCATACTAATAATATTATAAAGAGGAAAGATTTGATTGTTTGTTTGCATTGAATAGGCTCCGAAACTACTGAACCGATTTGAAAAATTATTTCACTGTTGGGAAGCTACACTATCCCCGGGTGACTTAGGCTATATTTTATCCCCGTATTCCCACGGGAACGGGATCTACACGGGTGAAACCGCGGAGCGCTGCTAGTGTTAAACCAATAAATCTTAAATCAATGTAAGCTGAAAGCCTTCATGCAATTTGTACTTACATGTAGCACGGCGCGGAGATATCATGAGGGGGGTACACGAGGATCGGGGGGGATGGCACGGGGGAAGGACTGTTCTTGCGTCTGCGCGCCACGAACACGCCCGCCATCACGATTAACAACACTAGAGCTGCGCTCGCGCCGCCCAACGCTACCAACGCTGCCTCTGTGGACAAAACACAGTATTAGGATATACA
The DNA here is from genome assembly GCA_947359405.1 of Antitype chi. Classification (NCBI taxonomy): domain Eukaryota; kingdom Metazoa; phylum Arthropoda; class Insecta; order Lepidoptera; family Noctuidae; genus Antitype; species Antitype chi. The sequence goes on from OX375826.1 coordinate 10,057,163, forward strand.
TCTGCTAGGGGTGCGGGTTGTTCGAAAAAGATACCGCGGCCCCTGGCACACAGGCAACTGAGAGAACACGGATGGGTTTAAGTCAGTAAAAGTCTGACACGCCCAGGAGAGCGGGATAAGCTATTTGATGATTTCCCAATAAAAAAAAAGGATGTACATTAAAACATACTACTTTTCTTCTCTTACGTTGGCCCTTGACCCTTGTTTGAGCTAGACCGCACCCGCAGCTTTTGTACCTAAATAATTTAGCTAGTTAGCCAGGTGGTAGCAGATCTGACTGCCCGGTGTGCATAGAACTGAAGCATGTACATTTGAATCATAGAGGTTGACACAGCAGCAACACAGCAAGTTTAAAAATGTTTTCTGTTTCAAAAGGTATGTTGCAAGAATTTTTATTCCAAAGTAGAATGCCTTCCGGGTAAGTAAATTTATTAATACATGTTTTACCTTCCATTGTAAAAGGAACATAAAAAATATACCACTCATATAAATGTACAAAGCATTTAAATTAAGCTGGTTTGCAGAAATGCGAAAATAACAATTCCTAGAACACTTAAAAGGTTAATAAGGCACAACATTGTTATCCTAAAAGTTTTTCGAAGTTTCAGAACCGACCTTATAACCTAAGGTTATGTCTGTAAACAAAGATAACACGAATAAAATCTAAAAGATTTATACCTGACGTCTTTCGTGAATTTGGACGTTTTAAATATTTCAAGGTACTTAAGCTAGGTTTGAAGAAAGAAACACAGCAGTAATACGTAACGACAGGTCCATATTTTTTTTCACATACCAACATAATACGAGCGACTGTGGGTGTTGACCTCGAGCGAATTACAGCGTACGACAGAAAATATGATATGAAACCATGAATAATTTTATGATGCTCATTAAAGTAAGTATTATGGTATATATTACGTTGGCACATAAACTGTTACAACAATGAAAAGGACATAATACTGTCGTTAATGTTAGAAATAGACGTGCTACATAAAAATGTTGTAGGATAATTTTGTGGAACATAAATTCCCTTATTTTTGGGTAAACTAATTAAAAAGGTAATCAAGTTGATCAAGACATTTAAGTTAGCTGTGTTTATCTTGTTTATATTGATCATAATTCAAGTCTTAATTACTCTAAATGGGCGTACTTATTCCAAAACAGGTTAACATCAATAGCCATCAACTTGTTAAAGTGCTCTAAAGTGCTATTAAATGTTTCTGCAGAGCATCTGGTATGTTCAACCCTGCACACGTTGATGGCTTCCATGCCATCATCAGACAGAAATGCTCCTCGTGGCTCTGCAGACTGCGGCCAGCTCCAACTCCCTCCGGAAGACTATAGCAGGGAAGTGCAACTCTCCACTGTTATATGATATTGTTCGTAGATGCATCTCGAACATTAATCTTGTTACTAAATAAGTTTTACTAACATAGATATAAGATTATTTACTTACTACCCAACTATGGATGTTACGTCCGAAATAAAAATTATTTGTTTTTTTTGACATTTAACGTCTGCAATTAAACCATGGTATTTTACTGATTATTTTGTTAATAGCTCGCTTGGGGTGCATTCAAAGAAACTCGGCTGACGATAATTAAGTAGGTACATCCGGCACACTCTAGGCAATTACCTCTACGTTGCGGACTTGGTAACCTTTTCACCATCGCACGACACGATCTATTCTTTAATCGCTCATGAAGGCACAAGAGATTTTAAAACTGGATTAATCATAATTTTGTTCTTTTGTTTCAATACTTTCGCTTCTGTGCAAAATCCAGTACAAGGATAAAACTGATGAAATAAATACGCCTAAAGCGTTCGGCCTTTTAGAAATTCAAGCGTGAATAATAAATACAGTATATTGTGATTGCTCGATTGAATTTCTAAGTCCAGAGTACAAAGTACAGAGTTTAAATAACATCTGTGAGAAAACGCCTTTTGTCTTAATAAATCCAATCAAATATTTGACAAGTACACAAAAGGATTTTAACCATTTATTTTAACTGGACCAAGAACTTTGTTTGTAATTTTCCTTTGTCTTGAAGTATTTACAAGCTTTTGTCCTTTCCAAAATTATCAACTGTAACTTAAGGGGAACCTAGTCGCGGGCTCGAACTCACTGGTGGACCTGGCTAAAAATCACGGTGTCTCACCAGGCTTTGTGTCCGACAGTGATAGTATCAGTGATGTGCAGTTAGACGCTAGTATACAAGCATAACGTTATTTAGTGAGAAGCAGGATCATTTAAAGTAAAAAATTCGCGTTGGAAGATCTGGTTTTATGAAAAAGCCAATGCATAAATCAATGATCAATAAAGTTTATTGAACTTTTCGATAATTGAACTTTGTCGGTACTGACATGGTTTTGGAGATTTTACACTTCTTTTATTACTTAAACACGCCAAAAGTTAAGTAAAATTAGCAAGAAAAACTTGTTGGCTCTGGCAAATATTTGTTGGCTCACAACTTTTTAATGGGTTTTTTATTTTAGTTTTTGTTTAAGTACAGACAATATTAATGATGAGATAAAACAATATCATATTTTACTTTGGATGTACCATGTCAGACAGTGGAGTAAAACACTCCCGAAGTTTGTGTGCAAAAAATGTGGACTAGGTTCACCTTAAAGTAGTGTGAAGATTTTTTTTTTAAATAATTATTTGGCAATATCAAAATTACATTGTTTCAAATAAGGTCTAAATTATATCAAGTACAGAAACATCTTCTTATTTACGCCACCCAGCTATACAAACCCATTGTGTTGAAATTTAAACACGGTACTGAAAGGTAACGGTACAAAAATGAGATCAAACGATAGACGCTCAAGGTTAATACAAAAAACCTCGACACCTTGTTTAAAACAAAATAGATCACTATCCGGTTTAAAGGTTGTAATAAAGTTAACAGTGACAAGTTACCGATACCCTTCGGACCCACTACGTAAGTAGGTTACAGTCCGATATCCCTGATCCGATTCACGTGGGAAGATTTATAGAGGGTATTACTCTGTTTTCCTTCCGGAATACTATCAATTTTGAATAAACAATTAGTATACACCAAACTTGATTCCGCCTGTAAGGTTGACCTTGGCGTAGTCAACCTGCTACGGCGTAGCGTAGGAGCTACGGCGTAGTAGTATTCGGTTACCAATATTTTCGATAGATGCTGTCTAGAAGTGAGATATTAAGTAGGTATACGTTTTCGTCTAGTCAAACATTTGCCACACGAGCCAATTTTTTGATACATTCCCAAGTATGGAGTTTTGGACGTTAAAATTATGTACGTTAGCTTCAACTGTGTTTCGATGATTAAAACAGTTGAGTCCGTGTAAGGAACTAAACTAAACTGTTAAGTGTACACTACAACGAAATACTACTAGTGGACGCCATTTTTTTAATATTCTAGTCTACAACTGTTATTTTGTTTGCCTGAAATAAAATTAAAATAACTTCTATTGCTCGTCCTGTTTTTTGATTATTTAATGCATATTCATTATTTATAAAAACGTGTCTAGAATAACATACCTCTCAAATTCACAGCATTAGCAATAGAGAACTCCGACACCGAAGCTGATGTCGGTGACTGTTCGAAGTTGTTCGGTTTCGGGGGCGCGGTCTCAATCTGGCTCAGACCTTCGACGTGGCGTGACGTCACTGGGTCCTCATACTCCCTCTGCCGGTCATAGTAGTCAACGTTCTGTTTCTCTCGCGGCTCCTCGACTGCTTCAGGGTCGTACTCTGAGTCGTAATCTGTTGATGAGAAGTAAGGTGTCATTTCCAATAATTTGTTCATGTTATATTGTTAGTTTTGTTTGTTTTACAAGTTGTTGTTGCTTACGAGTTGTAAAGCACTCTAACCACTGGTCTAATATACGATACGATATTCGCAGGTTTCAGGTGTCGCATCAAGTAAAATATGTATGTAGATCCAGTTGGATTTCGTTAGATGTATACAGAAGCTGATAGTATTTTGTTCAGTAAGCCATCTGTATGTTTGTCTACATGTAATTCGGCTGGCAAAATTCGCATTATAGATTCGATCATGAAACCTTTGCTGTTAAGTTATTCTGGTGATGTTACATACCGCAAGGTTTTAACGGCTTTGGAAATATTTTGATTTCCAGCTATTCTATAAAATATTAACTTCTGTAATGAAATGAAATGTTTATTAGACACTTTTATACGTCAATATTTTGTTGATGCATACGTTAAAACTAGAGGGAGCGGCATTTATTGACTGACTGATCCCTAAGAAGAAATGTCGAGAAATGCTGAAACAAACTCAGAATTCATGGTCTTTTTTTTTGGTTTTTAAGTGAGTCCAACAATGCCGGGCGATGTCAGACCAATGCAATGTCAGGGCAATATCAATACCTTTTGTAGATGGAGCCAGGTTCATTGTCACAATTGACAGATTCACGAATACACATGCCAGGGTAAACAATGTCATTCCACGAGGTTGCATGTAATTGTACCAGATTGTGACTAATCAGAAGTTGATAAGGCAAACTTGCAAGCCATCGTGCATTTCTGCGAAGCAGTAATGCTCGCGAAGAGGGAGGCGGCGCACATAAGGGAGAGGCAGTATATGCGCCCTCACGGCCGTAGTCGCCGCGGGAGACGCCCTGGGCGTCGGGAATCCCAGGCTGATTCCCGGCCACCGTAGGCGCGGGCTTGCGGACGGCGAGTAATGGGTAGCTCGCTGTCCGGTAAGGACCAAGCTCGGGTCGACGGCGCGTTGTGTTCCACGCGCGCCTCAAAGAGATGTCAGCACCAAATGGGGGGTCCGCAAGGGCCGATGCCTGCCAGGGGTGCGGGTTGTTCGAAAAAGATACCGCGGCCCCTGGCACACAGGCAACTGAGGGAACACGGGTGGGTTTTAGTCAGTAAAAGTTGAGGTCGGCATCCAGTCTAACCGGATGCAGCTGAATACCAGTATTTTACATGAAGCGACTTCCTATCTGACCTCCACAGCCAAATAACTGGGTAATCTGATACCCCTTGGTAAGACTGGTTGAGAGTAAAGAGTATTCTATTCTATTTTATACTATCAGCTTTACAAATACTAACCAGATGCCTCTAAACTTTATTTATAATATATGTGCATATACCAAACCACACATGTGTTTGTTAATTGTATTAGCATACGCATACAATTCAATTATAGCAGTTTGCTCTGACCGGGAGTCTATAGGTACTTGCCATTTCGTAGGAGGTAAGTTTCTTGTTATTACCGCTAAATGTAGTTATGAAATACAGTGTATCTAGAATCGTGAAAGCACCGACGCAGAGCAAATTGGTCCTTGTATCTTAGAACTACCTAATATAAGATGGGTAACCATGTGGGTGTATACCTCGTGCATTGCGATAATAATATTTATGTGTAGATCCTTAAAACTAAGCCAAGTGGGGACAATGTAATCTATATTTTATGACGAGGATCAAAGTCATGACCTGTCCACCGCCAATTTGCGCCGTTATTTATCCTGAAATTTGAGTGATTGATTACTCAGTTCAGAATTTAGATCATTAACAGGTGCGTTACTCAATTAATTGAAAATCAAATTCCTATTTCAAGAATGCTACTTACTGCTTTTGACTAACTCATTACTCCATTAACAGAAGGAGAACAAGGTCATTAATTACCTTACCCTTCATTAAATCAATGTCGAGGTAGTCGGGTCAAGTCTATCGGTTCATTTAATTGATTACTGGTAGCAGAGCAACCTACATATATGGGCGCTGTACGCCAATCAGGCTCGCACAATTATTGTTATTCCATTACTGATGAATGTGGGGCATGTGGCTAAGTATTAACAGCCGCATGGGTCAAACGATTAGGTTAAGCTACGCTTGCCGCAGTTAGTCTGTGGATGGGTGACCATTTTTACATACCAAGATCAATCCGTGCCTTGGAATGCACGTTAAGCCGTTGGTCCCGGCTGTCATTCATTGATCTTTGACAGTAGTTACGGGTCGTTAGTATGACAACCAGTCGTACCAAGGGGTATCGTATTACCCAATAACTGGGTCGTGGAGGTCAGATAGGTAGTCAGTCCATGTAAAATACTGGTACGCAACTACATCCGGTTAGACTGGGAGCTGACCCCAACATAGTTGGGAAAAGGCTAGGCAGATAACGATGATGATGATGTTACAGAGTATTAAATAATAATAGGTTTAAAAAGTTACTGATAAACAAATGCTATTATTCCTCAGATGAATATTTCAATGATAAACATAAATAATAGAAGAAATGTCTATGGTATATCTTAAGGAAATTACTAATATAATAATAAAAAATATAAGAATCATAAAATTGATAACAGTAATTAATAATAATCGCGCAATCTATAGGTGTTTTTAATATATATTAATGATATGGTAATGATTAATAAATAATATAATAATAATAAATATTATAACAAAAATAATAATGAATTATAATATAATATATTATAATAATTATAATTTGTTGTAAAGGATGGCACGGTTGACATATGTCGGGCATGCCACCGTCCAGGGGAATCAATCCGACACATTATTTCTGGCTGTTCTCGTCTGGCTAATGGAGACTATTTGCATAGGACAACCTTGTAGCCAGGATTATCCACCAGCAACTTGCACTGAAATACAGTCTTGTGGAGTCGGAAGTACCGTAGTATAGGTAGGTGCCCGACCCAGTTCTGGAAAATGGCACTATCACATTGTATTGAGATCGATCCATCGTCACTGACTGGACTATTGTTGCCAATAAGCCGGACATAGTGGTGATGGATCGATTAGAGCGTCGCACAATGATTATTAATATAGCAATCCCACATGACGAGAACCTCGTGAAAGCTGAAAAAGATAAGCAGATCAAGTATCTTGACCTGGCACGCGAGGTTGTCGACATGTGGGATGTGGATACAGCAATAATTGTGCCAAAAGTCGTGACGACCAATGGAATTATAGCCAAGAGCCTCGACCAACACCTCAGGAGGCTCTCGTTAGGCAGCTGGATCAAGGGCTTGATCCAGAAAGCAGTACTACTGGACACGGCGCGTCTCGTGAGGAGGTTCCTCTCTCAGCAGCCCTGACCACCGGTAGCTTGGACCCTGTTCCCAATACCGGTGGACTACTATTTTTTATATTTTCAGATGTTAAAAAAAGTGTAAGACGCAAGTTTGTTGATGAAATGTTCTTATGTTAAAAAGCAGATTTTCTTTAAAAAAAGGTTCTATTTTTTCATTGATTTTACATTCTATAAACGAAACCAAACCACTTGTTTCAAGGATAACGGTGTACCCTTACAGCCTGTATATAAAATGCGAATTCAATATTCATAGCTAAGACAGGACAACGTCTGTCGGGTCAGCTAGTATAATATAATTTTTAACTCACAACCTCTAAAAGATTCTGTTTGTTATTCGAAATCTGCGTGCAAAAGTGCATTTTACCCGCTAGCGTGGAAAGAGTTTTTGAAATTCGAACCTGTCCATTCAATAATTTTATGTACAGCCAGTCCACTGAAAATGCATTAATACTTATTTCATGTCAGTGCACCAACCCCATTCTTAGAATAATCGCACTGGCCAGCAGGACGACTGCATGAAAAAAAGGAACTTAAAAGCGTACAATTTGTTCAATGCATAGAGACATTATAAAGGCGTGAAAACGTTTTCGAAGAATATAATGCAATGCTATCATACTTCATTGAACTACACTAATTTAATATATTATATAGGCTGTTTTTCTTGCACCTAGCATTTTCCTCGCTGTAGTGAGGTGAAAAATTGTGTGTTTCGCTCGGCAGCAAAGGTATTCTGCATCTTGTAGGTACCTTTAAAAGCCTCGCTACGCTTAAGATACTATGTATGAACCACGCATCCTTCCCTTGCTCAACTTTCAATACAAGTAGGTACTTGCGCTAAAAAACAACTTTGCAGTCTTGCATAACAAGTAACTATTTCAACCGTGTCGTAGGTTCTACTATGCTCGTAAGTATGAATTAATATTCGTCTTGTCTTTCTGAACATTCTCAGTGTTAAATCTTAAATTTAAACACTAAGTACGCTTGCCAACAGACAAAGATTGATCACACATTTAAATAAATTTTACCTTCCTTTTTTACCATTTATTCATTATTTCTAGCCTGTAATTACAGACTAAGTATGCCTATCAATAATATTGGATTGTATGGGTGTACCTGTCTAAAACTCATTTATATTCGATACATAAAGGTCAAAGTTAACGCAACAAACGAATCCGGTCGAAATTCTAATTAGTTAATGAAAGTGATTAACTTAATTATACGTAAGTTTTACTATCTCTGTGTGTTGAAGCCATTTTACTTTCGAGTATATTTTTTGTAACATCTTCGTAATTGTGTTTGCTTGCCGTCGGTCGTTCTTTTGTTTTAGCCGACGAAAAAAGAAGGAGGTTCTCTAGTCAGCGTGCATACATTCTTTTTTACACCTGGCTTATGTTCATCGGTAAAAAAACCATTAATTTTGTAAGTGCGAAATTTTGTAAATCTCGCTCAATTAGAAAAGATTCAATCAGAAATCAAATTCTGTTCTGAGTCGCCCTCACCTCATGAAACTTTTCATGTATCTAACTATATGACCAGTCAAGGGAGTTCAAATTAGGAAAGTTCAAAATTAGTTTGGCTTTCCCAACCCTATGTAAAACTATCTTTTTGCAGCAATATATTTCGTGTTTTGCGGTAAGATATTATCTGCTAATGGTTACTGTTGTCTCATGTTGTGTTGTGGTTGTGTTGTTGGCATTCATCCTTGTTCTCTTGAAATTCAACACATATAATAATTTTGTTTTATTTTTAATCCCCGACGTAAAAACGACGGGGTGTTATAAGTTTGACGTGTCTGTGTGTGTCTGTCTGAGGCATCGTAGCTCCCGAACGGATGAACCGATTTTGATTTTGTTTTTTGTGTTTGAAAGGTGATTTAGTCGGGAGTGTTCTTAAACATGTTTCATCAAAGTGCTGGCTCTGTTTGGCGTTTTCATTGACCGTCCCCCGACTTGACAATGCCTTGATCAAAATATTACGTACAACTTAAAAAGCCAATAATTTATATTATTGTTTTTCTTTTTAGAGTTTTTGTATGGGTCGGGTGTTTTTTATTAAAAACCTTTATTGGAATTATAAACTTTACCTATTGAAACGTATTTATTTTCACATGAGATACTAATTAACGTGTTACAAACATACACAACATAATCAGCCATAACGTTCCCACTGCTGGGACACAGACCTTCTGTCTGTGAGTGGGAGTGGGCAGTTATCCACCACGCGGGGCCAGTAGGGGCGGTAGGTAGGTAGCGGGTTGGTAGATGGCACATGTCTTCGAATATTTGGTTCTAGGACATTACAGTTTCCTCACGATATTTTTCTTCACCGTTTTGAAAGCAGAAACAATTTACACAAAGTATAGCGCCTGTCAGGGTTCGAATCTACGGCTAACTCGTAAGTCACGGCCTGTCACCACTAGGCCACTACTGCTCCTAATTTATGCTTAAGAGGGCTATTACAAATTGAAGTATTTAGTTTTAGGTAAATTTAACAGCGCGTGGTAGCTGGTCGTGCGTGCGTGTATAGTGAAGTATGCTACTCAGATATGCTAACCATTATGATTCGGACGCCCAGGAACAAACCGGCGCGGACTTATAGCTAAAGCCCACGCGTCCCGAAATATATTACTGATTCATAGCGTTGCATTAAAAAAATGTTTAAAAATATTATTTTACTTTTAAATAGACTGTTTCTTTTTCTCATGCAAGTTGACTAAGTAACCTTAGTTATTAAATACTTTTAGTTTCAATTTCGATTTAACATACATAGATAAAAAATATGATTTCAGACAAAAAATTATCATTAATTCTCTGTTTTACGGAATTATTTTAGGGTTATTATTGTATGAAACATAAAAAAATTATTTGAGCATTCCAAATAACAAGCTACAGTCCTACCCCAGACATTTTTATAAATGACTAAACTATTATATGTTCCATGTAACAGAGCATCAAAAGATGCCCGAAAGTAACATTTTACGAAACATCCTTTGCCGAGACAAGGTTTTTACTGACTTATGTAAACAAATTGAAAAATTTGTTTAAAGCGCTCCCTAGACAAATAATGAAATTTTCCCGGACATATTTTAATTTTTTATTTTTTGCCTATATCTAACCCATAATCTCTCATCAAATCTCGAGTCAAACGCTCAAATTCAAGAAAAAATGTGAAAGCGCCCGCCCTTAAGCAGCGTAAAACTCAAAATTGTCTTCCGATCCCTTTCAACGGACCAATTTAGTAAGTATTACTGAATGTTACATTATTGATAATGGAATCGATCCAATTTTAAACATCGTAGTCGAGTTAAAGTCTCTCATTTCGGTATAAGATGGATCGGTCTTGAAAGGAGGTCAATATTGGACTGAGAAACACAAGAAAAAAGAGGTTGACCAAAAAAGGTTGTGTGATCGTAAACTCTGAACAGTCTAACCTATTTATTAAGCTTTGGTACTTTCATGTCTAAAAAACCTAGATATAAAGTTACGAAGCTTTTTACAGCTTTTTCAAACAACTTTTAGTTCAGTTTCTAACTCAACTGAGAAACATAAAATTAACACTGCCAAGAGAGTTGGGTGTTCAAAATAAATCGTGCATTTTTCTAAGATAAAACTTTGTAACAGTTCGTAAGTCAATTCGATAAAGAATAGGGCTACAACTTGGAGAAACTCTATATGAGTAATTTATATCTAACCGTATAAATTATGAGATTGTAAACTATAGAATAATTGTTATCGATATATTATTTATTTATATATTCTTTATTGTACACCACAAAATTACATTACAAAATAAACAAATTACACTTTAAACCATACAATGGGCGGCCTTATCGCTTTCCGCGATCTCTTCCAGGCAACCGTGGAATGGACAGTGATTGGCCTGGACCTAAAATGGGGATGTAGTTGGTGCTAATAATATGTATACAATATACTAAAATAGATACACAGATATATACATATCCTAAATAATAGATACATAAATACATACGTACAAAATATAAAAAGAACGAAAATAAATGAAGACTCATAGATTATTACAGTTTGGCACGAGAGCAAGATCATAATGACAAGTAATGTTCCTTTACGAGTCTTTTAAACACATGTAAAGACTGCGCGCGTTTAATTTCATCTAGCAATGCATTCCGCAGACGAGCACCCTGGACAGTAAAGGAATGGTCGAGGAAAGTTTTGGAATGCATAGGCATTTTAAGCGTCAAGTTATCTAATGACCTTAAGAATTTTGTGTGAGAGTCACAAAGAAACTGAAAACGATTCTTGAGAAAGAGACGGGTGGAAGGGGAAAAGAGCACATTATATAAAACGGAAAGAATATGACCATTCCGGTGAAGGCGAATTTGTAACCACTTGAGCTTCTTACGAAATTCGGCAACATGGTCATATTTGTGCAAACCAAATATGAACCTATATTATTATCTATCCATGGCCAACCGATAAATTGTGAACTGTTTATCAAACTTGCATACGTCCGAATGCTCCTTGCGCTAAAACTAAATCGCCAAGTAAGTGCGACCACCTTGGAAGTAGCGCTCGCCGGCCGTTGCCACGGCACTACTGGCTCTCCTTGCGAGTGGTTGATCACAGTTGTAACCGCTGTCACCTAATCCATTCGGTCGGGTTGCCCTGACTTAGTTACTGCGCCAAATTCACCTAACGCCAAGACCGAACAATTAGGGACGGTTCACAATTTTACATAGATTATAAACTAACGATGTTCATAATCATACGGTGATATAATATACATCGTTAAAATATCAATATTGCCATAATGTTAGACATGAAATTTGTTAATATTATATTTTGATATATGTAAGTACTTAAGTAGGCAATAAGCCAAATGGCAAATGTTCGATCAATATTTTAGCTACCGCCGCCAAACATTTATTGATATTTCTTTATCTATTAGGTATTCAATACTGAAGCTTTCTAATAAATGAAACGTAGGTAATATTAAATAAGTACACGATCCACTTATATAAGCTTATATAGTCAGTATCAGATCACATTCAGAGAAAGAACAACTTGAAGAATGCTTGAAGGACAAGAATTGAGGATTCACTCAAGCTCCCTCCGTTTTCCTTTGCCGTAAGTCAGTGTTATCCTTAAATAACGGTGATAATACCCGCGTTACTGATAATGTAATAAAAGGTAAATGTCAATGACGAAGTAATAGCTTAATAGAGCAATGACCATAAAAAGGTGCATGGGTCAGACTGGATGCAAGCAAAAACAGGAGTTTAGGTGCAAGTTAAGGTGCAAATTGGGTATTTGACAATAAGGTATCGGGGCAGCAAAGGTTAAAAACAGCGATGTATTTGATGTTAGTTGAATCGAATGACCCATTACGAAATATTTTTGAACAAGTCTTTTCTTTGAACATTTGAAAATACACTCTATTTCTGGCGTGTAATATGTACCAATACGCTTTACTTTGCGAAAAAAAAAACTGAGGAATTTACGGTGTCGTATACGTTTGGGCAGGTCCGGCAGTGGACTACGATAGTTTAAATTGATTAAGCTTTACTCGTTGCTTGATGACCTCATTGGAGCATCCGAAAGAGTGGTTCTAAATGAACATAGACAAGACAAAGATCATCACCAATGCCCATGTAACACCCACTCTCATAACGGTCGGAGACGCTGCACTCTAACTTGTGGACGAGTACGTTTACCTAGGACAAACTGTCCAGTTAGATAGGTCCAACTTCGAGAAAGAGGTCAATCGTCGAATCCGATTCGTCTGGGCAACGTTCCGGAAGCTACGCTATCTTCTCGTCTCACATACCGCAGTGTCTCAAGATGAAAGTCTTTGACTAGTGCGTGTTGCCAGTAATGACTTATGGTACTGAAACGTGGTAGCTCACAATGGGCCTTATTAGAAAGATTAAAGTCGCCCAAAGAGCAATGGAGAGAGCTATGCTTGGAGTTTCCTTACGAGAACGAATCAGGAATGAAGAGATCCGCAAGAGAACCAAGGTAACCGACATATCCCAAAGAATTGCCAAACTTAAGTGGCAGTGGGCAGGGCACATAGTTCGCAGAACAGATGACCGATAGGGTGGAAAGGTTCTGGAGTGGCTACCGCATACCGGAAGACGTAGAGTTGGCAGACCTCCGACACGGTGACCGATGATCTTGTGAAGGCGACAGGAACCCACTGAATGCGGGAACTACAGAACCGTTCGAAGTGGCGGAGCTTAGGAGAAGCCTATGTCCAGCAGTGGACGTCCTTCGGCTGAAATGATGAGGATGATGATAATTAAGCTTTCTGAAGATAACACTCATCGGCGAACACACTCCGTCAAGTCGCGAAGCCGAGCGGATGCGCATCATATATACGAAATATCAATAATGGAAATTATAGAGATTTATTAAGACCCACACTTGCGAAACTCACCAAAAAGTAATTTAGAACTATCCATCAATCTACAACTACACTAAAATAGCCGCCATGATCAAACCCACATTCGATCATGCCATTATTCACACATTAAACACCCTTGCATATTCAGTGCTTCACTCAATTAACTACTCCATCGCTGCGAACAATGGCTTCGTTTGTCTAAAATTGCTTTCACATAAGCCCTTTTGAATACGCACGGTCATGGCGCGACTACCTGACGTAGGTTCAACAATTTCAGTAGGTGTACCGAAATTGTGACGTCACGAACAGGACAGGGTTCTAATGAGACCTTTGAGGCGATGAGTTAACAGCCTGTCATTTGTTTAGGTATTTGTACATTTACTCGTAATTACTAATGGTACCGATTTTAGCGTTACGTGTAGGTAATTAAGTAGGAGTGACGTAAACGTAACAATGTTACGTTTTACGGACTTGAATCTATTCTATGCTATCTTTATCTTTACACAATATAAAACAAAGTTGCTTTTCGTGTCTGTACGCGACCTTTTAAACTGCGCAACGGGTTTTATTGCGGTTTTCATCAGTAGACAGCCGACTTTCACGCGTTCGAAGCCCCTGGCAAAGAATAGTTTTTGATATAATAAAGCTGAAGAGTTTGTTTGTTTGAACGCGCTAATCTCTGGAACTACCAGTCAGATTTGAAAAATTCTTTATGCATTTGATAGCAAAATTCTCGAGAAAGGTCATAAGCTATATAAAATCACGATAGGACCCTAAGGACCCGAGCAAAAAGAAAAAAGTCAGAAAGAACGCATAATGATACCTACTCGTTAGTTTTTAAAGGTTGTTAGTCTAATTATTAACATAATTTCCTGAATATAGTTGAATTAAATATTACTTACTTACGCTCATTAAAAACCCTACATTCACACGACAAGTCTGGCGACTGAATGCAGTTAAATAAATAAAAATAAAAAAACTAATCTACTCAGGTTCAGGCACCTGAATACATTGTAACTTTATTATAGTTAAACCTAGGGGAACCAAAATAAGAGAGCTGGTAGAAAGCAATCAAAGAAACAGGCTTAGTTTTTTTCATTACCTACAAACCACTGTTCCCTGGAATAATTTAATTTTGAAACCAATCACATTTTTATCCTACCGGGATTAGAACCTACGGCCCCAGAGATGAGATTTAAAGCCGGGATTGTAACAACTATAGAAAAATGATACAAAAAGTTAGGCTTTTTCTCCTTTTGAAATGAAAGGCTTTTCCAAAATTATACGGTTATACCTACAGTTCGGCGTCTATACGTGCTTACAGTCAATCGCACATCCATAGTAACAATTTGACTGACTTTCTATTTCGTAGGAATAAGGATGGTTTTTGTAGCTCAAATTTTGCTATTGCGACGTGCGTTTAACCTGGGTATCTTTGTTATACCTAATGATAATTACGGTTTAATTAGTGAATCTTACCTGGCGTATATCTCAATATCTCCGCCGGGTCTATCGGCGGAGCGTACCAAGGCCTCCGCGAGTACACCTTCTTGGTATTGACCGTCCGTTCACTCGCGTCAACGTTGCGGTAACTCGATGGTGACAAGTTTAACATCTCTAAACATCTGATGATACCTGTGGAAGAAACAGTTAATTAAAATTATGTTCCAATATCAAAACTAAACCGAGTGAAGGAAATGGAAACAATACAGAAGTTCTCACAGATAGCAAAGAATATTTATTTTGATATCGTCTTGTAGATCCAGCATCTAAACATGTGACTAGCATCTCAACTATGGGTGACATATAAATGACACTTGTCAGTTTGGACAACTGTCAGTTGAAGTGTAGATGACAATAATTGTTAAGTATAAAAAAAAATGTAGGCTATTATAACAGCTAGTGTACCCGCTAAGATTTAAGAAGCAGAATCCATTCTAACATTTGAAGGTTGATGTGAGCAGAATAATGACACTAAGTTAAATCTAGCAAAACTAGATTAGTTTATAACCAGTGACCCCTAAATGCAACCACTGAAAAGTGGGCTAAGTCTATTTGTAGCCGCCTGCCAAGAGGTCAGCTGAAGCATATACGACGGGACCTAAGTTTAGATACACTTGCTTTAACAGCGGCTTTTCTGGAAGCAATTATACGTTCACACGAGATGTGCCCAAATGGGCACATTATTATTTAGATCGTCATATACATAATCGCGGGTAAAACAACCTAAAAAACCGAACCGCCGTGAAATCAAGTCTTCTCATAAGACGAAGAAAGGATAGGGGCCTGTGGAGATTATAAGATAAGTATTTGAATTAAAATATGAATGAAACTACACAATGACGGCACGGATATCCCAACCAAAAAACATTGTTCCTCATCATAGGCCGACCAATGACTACGTTCGGTAAACTGCATATCGACGGCAAAGTGCCAATAACTAAGTGCCTAATTGAATGTTTTCGCGAAATTCACAATCACGCGCTAGAAAGTGTGAAACAAGAAAATATTCTCATCTAAAAGCCATAAGCCTTAGGGCGATCATAAGCCTTAGGGCGATCATAAGCCTTAGGGCCGATCATAAGCCTTAAGGCCGATCATAAGCCTTATGTCAGCCCGTATGTCATTTTGCCCTAAGGCTTATGATCGGCCCAGCCTTTTCCCGACTATGTTGGGGTCGACTTCCAGTCTTACCGGATGCAGCCGAATACCAGCATTTCACATGGAGCGACTGCCTATCTGACCTCCACAACCCAATAACTGCGTTATCCGATACCCCTTGGTAAAACTGGTTGTCACACTTTCGGGTTTCTGACGACCCGTAACGGCTGTCGAAGATCCACGAATGATAGCTGGGACCAACGGCTTAACGTGCTTTCCGAGGTACGGAGAGGTCTTGGTATGTAAAGATGGTCACCCATCCATGGACCAACCGCGGCAAGCGTAACTTAACCTGATTAAGCACAAGCCCCTCGCTTGATCGCTTACCACTATTAGAATGTATCGTTTTGTTAAGATATAGTGTTGTTTTTTTAGTTCAAGGGTTTATGTTTTCTAGAGGGCCATGTTCATCGTTTAATGTGACGTCAAATAGCCTATCGGTCTAGCGGACAATCAACACGCTTCGATACCTAATTTTTCAAATTACGATAAGTATGTAGTTTAAAAGTTATCAAGGAACAGATCCAAATACATAGTACATACTAGATAAAATCATAACCTACCTTTTTGCTTCACTGTAGTCTGATAAAAATTCGCACCCTTTTCCTAATTACTTATCGGGCAACACCACAAAGAAATTAGACTCTGTTTAAGGATAAAATAACGTACTTAGTTCCTTTTTACTCCCATCCATAGTAGATGAATTCTCATTACTACTACGCACCGGTCTGACCTTTTTAAAATAAACCACATAATAGTAAAAGGATACGACCTATGAAGGCGAATTCTCTTTGAAATGTTTTACCTATTGAGTGAGGTGCGACCACACTCGGCCGCAAAGTCGGAAATGAAAATCAAGTAATCCTTTGGCCTACCTATTACATTGTTAAAAGAAATTTTCAAAAAACAACAGATTACTCATTACAATACGAATAATTTTGGTATCCACAATTGCTCATAATACACAGCTATTAGGTACAGATACCAATCCGCATGCTGCTGCTTCATATTATTACTAGCTTCCACCCGCGGCTTCGCCCGCGTGGAAGTCGGAAATTATCCCACGGGAATGTACTACCGGGATAAAAAGTATCCTATGTGTTAATCTAGGTTATAATCTATCTGTGTACCAAATTTCATCCAAATCCGTTCAGCCGTTTTTCCGTGAAAGAGTAACAAACATCCATCCATCCATACTTACAAACTTTCGCGTTTATAATATTAGTAAGCATAATAATTACAAACTTGACCATTGCAATTTTCTGTTATTAATTATATTTTTTTAAATATTTTTCTTTAATTAAGGTGGATAAAAGCCATTGTCAAAAATGTAATCTAAGAAGCACTTTGTCTTTACACATGCACAAAAAAGAGAAAATAATATAAAATTATCATAAAATAAAAAGTTAACAACTCTTTCATAAATCCCGCTCACAGTACTTCTGAAATGCCGATAAAATCTTCGTCCATTAGTCCGCAAACAGGTGGCCAATTCTCGTAATTAAAAACGTTCAAAATCTAGTCGCAGTGTCATCTCGGCGACAATCAATTGTCAAAAACTTGTCAAAAATGTATGGAAACTCCAGGGATTTTTGACAGATTGAGACTGAGATCAGACTGTGACCGTTCTTAAAATTACGAGAATTGCTCCTCAGATCATTTGTCCAAGAGATCATTTAAAAAGCCTCTGCACACCATCTTCACACATGACTTAGGCCCAATTAGAAGATTCCAAAGATTTTGTACTTTTAACCGACTCATAAAAGAAGGGTGTTCTATGTTCGTCTGTATGTATTTTCTTTTTGTGTTATTACTTAGTAAAATCCTAACACATTTTATAAGCCCTAGGTAAAGTTTGAAGAGGTGAAAAGGCTTGTTTGTTCAGGCTTATTGTTTGCCTTTTATGTTATGATTACGTAACCTAGCTGTTATACAAAGCATTGTCGTAACAATACTCTTTATTGGATCTAAATACAAACAAAAGAAAATTGAAAAGAAATTTCAAAGAAAGTAGAAGGGCTACCTTATCGCTTATAGCGTCTACACTGAAAAACTTTTGTATAAGAACCATAACAACTCATTTTTCATTTCATTCATTAGAAAAAACTAGAAAAAAAATCGTTGTCAAAACTGTGTACAATATCGGAAGTTGAGTAATAAAAACAAATGACGAACATAATAGACGCTTAATCCACAAAAATCACAACGTTTTGAGTCCTGACAAAATCACTTAACAGTATAATAACACGTGCCAAGGGCAATGGGACTGAATCCATCCCGGAATACTTATTATTCAAATTACGCATCTGTCTCAAGAATCATATTTCGGATATTTTATATAACATTTTTACAAAAACAAAAGGTTTGGTAATTACTTTATTTCGTCTATTGAATTGGTTCCTACAAAGGCTTTCTAGGAATTCGGAAAATCATTCAATGTAAACAAAACATTGTTTTCAGAGTCATAAAGGCTGTATATTTGTTGGTTCTTAAACATTTTCGCTAAAGAATGAATAGTTCTTTTTGTTTGTTGAAATTGTTTGATTGTTACCGCAACACTGAAGCCACAAAAATGCAACCATAATTGTAAAATTAATGAAAACATTTTTTTTTACCAGCAGTAAGTGTATATTGTGTTTTCCTTATTGCGACTTTTTAAGTTCTTTACCAACGAAATATTAACATCGTTGTTAATAAAAATACCGTGTTAATGAGGACTACAAATCTTCTCTAAAACGGCAAACAAAACTAAATAAAATAACTAACAAATCCACTCAGATTTAATCTATTTAGGACCGTTATTTACTATTTTCCTTGTGTTTTTCAGTCTCGCTACAACGTTTAAAGTATTACTTTGTCTCTTTTTGCATTTTATCACACCATAAATAAATGCCTGGAGATGTCTGCAGTTTTCTTGAGGCAGATAAAACACAACGTTTATTTTACTGAAGGTAAGTACGTGAATGCTGCTATCAGATCACTTGTTATCAGCCTTGGGGAAAATCGGTTGTATTTACCATAGAAGCCAGCCAGATCCGCCTTTGGAAAAAGGGGTTTTATTGTTTGAAAATACTTTGATATCGTTTACAAGAAAATCTTACACAACAAGGATATTTTTACGGACAGTTTGAAAAAATGGGGTAAAAAAGTTGCTCCATTGGCACCGAAACCAACAGATTAGCCAATAGACTAATTGAGTGTTCTTTCATCCATTATAATATTTACCAACTTTTAATTTTATGCATCTTGATAACTCTTAACCCTTAGCAGGGCAGATACGAAATTCTTACCCGACTACGGTCGATTTTTTATTGATTAAATCGACCTTAAACTTAAACTAGTTAAAATTCTAGAAACTAAAACGTAGACAAACTTTAAAAGCATTTGTAACGTTTCCTTTTTAAACCGACTTTAAAAAAAAGTAGGTTATCAAGTCGACATGTATATATTTCTTTTTACCTAGTCATATAAGATACTGCCGGCCCAACCAAATGGGCATCGTAACTCTTTCAAAGCAACTCAGATAGAAATACAAAAAAACGCTATTACCCCGAGGCGTTTCAGAAATTGGCAGCTTTAGACCACTATCTGAATAATGTTTTGGCAAAGAAATTGGAGGCCTTTTAAAACACCTTACGTATGCTAAAACTTTACATGATATACGGGTTGCGAATTTACCAAAAAGGTGAAACTAAATTCTAGAGATACCATTTCTCGAAATGGGTTTGTTTGCATTTATCGTTACCTACGTAGGTAGGTTAACTAGATTGCCTCGTAGGTCTAGTGGTCGCTAACGCTACTTGTGACCATGAGGTCCTAGGTTCGATCCCCAGGTCGGGAAAAGTGTCATCGGGTTTTTTTGTCTGGAATTACTCAGTAGCAACTCGGATTCTGGATTTGTAACCTGGTTGGTTGAACTTAAAACATACCTAACTGGCGAAATGTGGGTGTACTGTAGGTAATATTAGCTACTGGCACCTCTGCCCCACCCTTCGGAGAAACATGGCGTGATGTTATGTCCTGCCTACTAGAGAAAAAAGAAGGCAAACTTATATAATAGCAGATTAACTCACAGTTTTCACAAACAAACAATCATGATTTAATCATTGTTCTTCTAGCAGTTTCAATTGGATAAAACAAGATTTCTAAATGATACAATTAAATAAAGTGTTCAGTTTAACTGGTCAACAAAACAGCAGGTCCAATAAACATAGGGCCATCCGCATCTAACATAGCTTAAAATTCATTCACAATCCTTTCTTTTCAGTTTGCCTCTAAGTAAGGTGAATCAACAGTTTTTGGTTATACTCAAAGTGTCCAGTTTTAGTGGTCAACCAAAATGGCTGGTCTTGTGTCCAAATTTCTATCCAGGAACGCTTGTAGACTTGGCCCTCAGTTACTCTGCTACTTAACCTGATTTAAAATCCCCACCCAATTTACCAAGAAATGTAACAACAATGTTGTGACACCTTTTTCTTTATTAAAAGGCAAAGAATAGCCTTCGGTATATTTTCTGCCTTTCCACCCGGTGAGGCGGTAAATTTGCATTAGTTTCACTACGCCATCTGTAGCTTCACTCTTTTATTAAAATTAACTTAAGCATAAGTTTTAATTAGGACTTTTATCTCTCATATTTTTTATATTATACTTAATGAGGTAAAATATTGATTTGGATAAAAAAAACATCACTTTCCCTTTATCCAATTCGTACCTTGGCTCAATTTATTTGTGGGCACCGTAACGCGTATTTTACTGTTTAATTTTTTTGAGTTAAAACCACTACCCTTTTTTTTTGGGGTGGGTAATCATCCAATAACTTCTCCCGCTCTGGGTGGAGCGGGAGGGCGTGTTAGACTTTTACTGACTAAAACCCACCCGTGTTCCCTCAGTTGCCTGTGTGCCAGGGGCCGCGGTATCTCTTTCGAACAACCCTCACCCCTGGCAGGCATCGGCCCTTGCGGACCCCACCAGTTGGTGCTGACATCTCTTTGAAGCGAGCGTGGACTTCCCTTTTTTTTCTTTTTTGTTATTAAAAGGCAGTTGTTATCCACCCCATCATAAATATTTATGGTGGGGTTGGCATATCCGTGTGGATAACAACTGCCTTTTAATATAATAAATATTGAATAAGGGATATATATTCCTTATATGACATAGGTAGATGTAATTTAATGATATTATTATGACTACTAGAAATATTTGCACGACTCGTAAAACAAAAAATATTTTACTACGCTATTATGTAAGTACCCATGTCATCATCATCAATATTTCAGCCGAACGACGTCCACTGCTGGACATAGGCCTCCCCAAAAGGGGGGTTTTGCCATAATCGCCACGCTTGGCAGGCGGGTTAGCTATCGCAGTATGGTGGTAAAATGTTTAGACAACGCTGCTGCCCATTTTCTAGTAAGTCCCTTAATCGCCTTCTACAACACCTACGGGATACCTATGTATATTCTGGCAAATAAATACAATTTCAGTTGAAATTTCAATTTAAACTACATACGAAATGTGTAATGGAAAAAGAATCATTGACTTGGCATCTTCACCAGGCTACACAAACTATTTGCAATAGCCAATCTAGGGTTTGCTAAACTGTTCAGAATTATCCCAACATCTGACCTCTCTATTAAAATTCTTATATTAGCTGCATGCAATTAGCACATTTGCATCCTCTTTGCGACCCAACATTCTGTTAAAAATTACTATCACACCCACACTATTTTCGGATAGTAGTAAGGTTGATTACTGTTGGAATAAAGCACTTTGTTTAATTAATATATAAAAAATTGTACTTCAATCTGGCGATCAACTACGGGCCGTTACGCTGGCGACTTTCTAGGCTAGCTTTTAACATTTTAATGATAGGCAGAATCTACAGAATTGCATTTGCTACGTAAATCATAATTTCTCACCTAAATATTGACATATGTAAATCTCACTATTCTACGAATCCTACTAATATTATAAATGTGCAAATTTGTAATTATGTTGCTCAATCACGCTAAAACGGCTGAACGGATTTCGATGAAATTTGGCACATAGATAGTTTATAATATGGATTAACACACAGAATACTTCTTATTCCAGTAGTATGTTCCCGTGGGATAGTTTTCCACCACCACGCGGGTGAAACCGCTGGAAAAGCTAGTAAAATAATAAAATAAAATGCTGAAATTCAGAATATTAAATAATTTTGTGTCAATCTAAATGACGTGTAAAAGAAGGCGAGAATAGATATCACTGCAAGTGTTGATCAACTTACCATTCTTACCGACCACGCTACTGCTGGCTATCTTTGAAGTGTTAAAATCATTATTTTTTTAATCGCCCGGGTTTTCTTTTTATAGAATCCATTTTCATCAACGAATATTACCGTGCATGAATGAAAGCGAAAAGTATATTTTAAAAGCCAGACCTTTTTAAAAGTAATTAATTGATGACACTCAGGCATTGCGATAATCCCACTTTGCTTTTGCGGTTCCCGCGCAATCAAATGTGGCTTTTGAATAGTCGACTAAGTACAAAATACGTCACTATTCCGATTAGTCACCAAAATTAAATATTACTTAGATTTTCCTACTAATCCTTACTTATCCTACTAATATTAATAAACGCGAAAGTTTGTAAGTATGGATGGATGGATGTATGGATGTTTGTTACTCTTTCACGAAAAAATGACTGAATGGATTTGGATGAAATTTGGCACACAGATCGACTATAACCTAGGTTAACACATAAAATACTTTTTTTCGAGGTAGTACGTTCCCGCGGGATAATTTCCGACTTCCACGTGGGAGAAGCCGCGGGCGGAAGTTAGTAAATCTATATACCAGGCCATTCAGAAAGTATTGCGAAAAATAGTTTTTTTATGTATGAGAGACTGGCCAGTTATAATCTATTTTGAAAATATTTTTATTTGTAAGTAAAAATAGGTACCTACGTTCCAATTTCAAAATTTCCCTCCACATTGTTTGCGAGCTAATTAAATTATCGTGTCTCATAAAAAAATGGATCTGCGCCGCAATATTTTCACGCTAGGATTTTTTACGATTTGAAGTGTCGTCTGAGACCGGACGACTCGTACTCGACTTCAAATGGCATTCATGGATGAAGGCCCTTCTAAGGCAACCATGTATAGTTAGTTGGTATAACGAATAATAATATAACGGTCGACTAACTTTGGAAAATGAAGAAAGAAGTGGTCGCCCTTTGACGGCTGTTACGGAAGAAAACGTGGTAGCAGTGAAAAACTTAATCCATGACAATAGGCGAGTTACGTATCAAGAGATTCAGCACATACTGCAGGTTGGATCGGGAAGCCTTCACGAAATTCTACACGTGCATCTTCGTGTGAGGAGGATAGTTTCACGCTGGGTGCCGCACAACCTCACCGATGCTCAGAAGCAGGCCCGGTTGGCATAGTGCTGTGATATGATAAAGAAATTTGAAGCAGGCTCGTCTCGGCGTGTATACGACATCATTACAGATGATGAGTCTTAGGTTTGTCATTACGATTCAAAAACGAAGCGCCAGTCGACGGTTTGGGTGTTTCAAAACGAATCAACGCCTACCAAAGTGAAGCGATTTAGAAGCGGGAGGAAGATTTTGATTTCACTGGCTTCTTGGTGTCAATTTATTTACGGAACCAAATAAACATCAACGCTGTATGATATACTACCACCTTCTTGGCAGAAGTTTTCTCTGTTGTGAGCAACAAGCGACCAAACACAGGGCTCCGCGGGCTACTGCTCCACCACGACAATGCGCCTTCGCACACCCTGCTCAAAACGAGGGACTTCCTGGACAGCGCGCCGGTCAAACTCCTGGGTCACCCTCCTTACAGCCCTAACCTCGCGTTATGTGACTTCTTTTTATTCTAGAAAATAAAAAATCAGCTAAAAGGGATACAATTTTGGTCGCCGGAAGATGTGCAGTCAGCGTTCGAGCAGGCTGTAAACGAGATTAGATTAGAGATAGTTTTTTTTTTTCGAATACTGTTTCAGACGCATTAAACTTTGTATAGAGGCTAGTGGAGACTACTTTGAAAAGATTGAATAAAAAAATATTTACCTATAGAACATTTATTTTTATTTTCGCAAAACTTTCTTAGTGTCCCACGTATTAACACGTGAAGCAAAAACTTTGTACGCCTGTTACGAAAAGTACGCGTAAGGAGTAAATTTAGCACAGTTAAAGTTCATATTATTATGGAGAAGTAGTTCAGAAAGCTTATATTTTTATTTATTAATGCATTAAAAATGTATTAAACAAATTAAAAAAAAAACATGTTCGAATTTCGTCCGTTAGGCGACTACTAGTTTTAAATATTGTGTATGCGATTTTGGTATATGTTTGTTATTAAAAGTCGTACACTATATAAACTCTATCCATCTATATTTTAATGTATCAACCGTAATATCAAAATCCCCTTTCCCTGAAGAATCTCAAGCAATTAATGCGTAAACTGCAACGAGGGAAAAAAAGTTAATTCACTGCATGTCTCCAGACTATCATTAAGAATTTTATGGAGCGTGGAACTGGTTCTGTAGAGGAATAATTAAGGACAGTCGTCAGACCGAGTGCAATTCTATAAAGTTCTCTTATTACTCTGGGCATTAGCCTTATTGAAGGCGTGTTCGTCAACTAATTTAGAATAAGTTGTATAAGTACTCAATAGCGACTAAGGGACGGTATTTGTTTTTTGTTTTACCAACAATGTATGTTACTGCTACAAAATCACAAAGGTTATTCCTAAAATGGCGTCAAAATAGATATATGTTGTTTGTACCCCAAAATATCACATAGGAGCTTTTATATGCATAAACAACTAACGAATTTAGCATAAGTGTTTATCAATAAATGACTGGCCTACCCTTTTAAAACGCACTCTATTGCTATTTTGTTTATTTGTATTTCATTAAAACTGCAAAAACTATCGCCCACACATAATATGCCTAAAACCAACACGTGTGGTTTATTCTGAGTGGAAACCACGGGGCAATTTCTGTTGACCATACGAAAAACCACATCAAATTTGACGAAGTGTAGAAAGACAGAGGGTACCAACTCAAATAACCTAAAACATTTGTTTTCTGTAAATATGGAGTTGTTTTCATAATTTTTACAGCTGAATAATACCTACAAGGTGGCGCAAAATTAATCATCCAATTTTGTTTTTGAATAATTTTTTTACAAAATAAAAAAATATTATTTTGAGTGATGGAAATCTTTATTTGGCCTTTACATATTTTTCTGTTAAGTGGAAAAGATCGTATCCGTCAAGTGGCTGCTGCCAGCGTTGAAACAAATTTGTGCCCATTTTATCGCATTTTCCATGACTTTCCGCAAGATTTCCGGTGATAACTGTTCGCATTCCTGTCGAATATTCTCCTTAAGGGCTGCGATTGTCTGAGGCTTGTTGGTATAACCCCGCGATTTCAAGTAGCCCCAAAGAAAGAAGTCTGGGATGGTTAAATCAGGCGATCTTGCTGGCCATGCGAAATCGCCAAAACGGGAGATTACGCGACCAGGAAACGATTCCTTCACAATATCCATCGTGGCTCGTGCTCTTGCGGAGTATAGCGCTCCATTACTTGTCTGTTTGTATACTGCAGCTGTCTAGTTCACAAATGTCAAATATGAATGACATACGACGTCATTTGCAAAAATTATAACATCTTCCGATAGGGTGATTAATTTAGCGCCACCTTATGGTACATTTTGTGATACATAAGTATTAGACAAAAGCTTCTCTCGAAGATCTCTCGAAAATTAGGTATATTTCGAGCGGAGAATACTTTTCTACTTAGTAACTTACTTCTATGTATACTTTATATAAAATAATACATAACTACATATATAGGAAACGCTTCCGGCATCTAGACACCCATCCAAACTATGTCCTTGCGAAATCAAACTCAGGGATTCATTCATCATAATAGAGTACCTACTCTTTGTGTGTTCCTGGTAACTCCATTGGTACACGGTAAAGCAACCTTACCCTCTTTATGACAACCGATGTGTAAAGGGAGTGGTGCCCTTGAAACATCGGTTGTCATAAAGAGGGCAAGTACACCTATTATTCGAGCATTAATATTGACATTCTACGTTAAGCATTGCGTTTTGTTCTGCGTTGCGAGTGTGCCCTTAAAGTTTCTTCTAAAGATCTAGTTATTCAGTATTTAGGTTAAATATAGTATAAAATAGCTATAGACAATAAAAAGCTACAAAGAAAAAAAAGAGGGTGTGTGCTTATGACCACACGATAGCAGTAAAAACTTATTTATGATTTTCTCATTTTAAACTATAATAATTTAGGTACTGATGATGACTGGAGCCGAGGATACGCGATTCAATCCGGAGCATACCCGATTCACCGGGGAGTATACCCGATTCAGCGTCACTGACCTAAACGTGACGGTTTTATTACGTTCACTGTTCAGAAAGACTGCAAAGGGCGCCTAAATAAGTTTTTACTTGAAAATATTTTGTTACATCTAAATACAGAAAAATAACTCTCATTCTGACTTGACCACTTGTCTGTTTTTCATTGATAATAAGAGCCCCTTAATTAAACCAAGTTTATTAATAGCACTCAAGCTTTTGTATTCCTATTTACAATCTGTTTCATTTCAACAAGTATTTAAATTGGCTCCTTCAAAGCTACGCAGAACAGAGGAATTTGGACTACTTTAATTATTCACCGTAATTACTTCGAAAAATGTTTCTAGCTACACAAATGAGTTCAATTTAGGAGCTACTTAAATATCTATAAGTTAAAATGCTCTGTCTTTGTTACTGACCCTTTTAATTGGCATTTGTCACAGTTGATAAGAGAAAATTAAGAAAAAATTCGCGTAATTAATCAGCTGTTACAATGCCGCTGCTAAACAGAAGCGTCATAGTAGAGAGATGAGTAAATGAGTAAGTTATTTATACAGAAAATGCTGAAGATCAGCACTTTGAATTACGTAAGATAGTCTCCCAAAACGCAAGCCCATCTACACTTCTTAGTGATTAGCGGGAAGAAGAAATGGCGCAATAATCTCCCCAATAGCACAGCTGTCTGTTTGTCTGTTATTGAAAATACAACGCATCCTGTCCAAGAAACTCCTGTCTGTTCTAAAAGAAATAAACTATTTTAAAGACAAATGCAATTCCCTGTTTGCGTTTAACAAAAGGAAACCGTTTAAAATTACATTGGGTTAAAACAATGTTACTTATTTACTCCCACACTATTGCAATGTGCACAACGCCGATTGCAATCGCTACGTTTTCTCAAAGTACGTGACTCAGATTCTCATTTGTTTTTGTTGTTCCAAGATTAAATATAAATAACTTTGTGTGTGTGCTATGTTCACAAATTCAATTTTAATATTGAAGGTAAGAATTAAATGGATGAACTGTGTGAAATATGATATTATGGCTGTGACTATCAAGATCACGACTAATGCAGAAATATGGAAGAAATAAATTGGAATTAAGGCAGTAGAATGATGATAATTGAAGGTAAGAATTGTCGGCCTTATTCATAAAAAGTTATCGAACATCTAAACACTTGTTAAAGTCTAGTTTTTTATATAGAAACCACACTTTAGCAACTATTTAGATGTTCGATAACTTTTATGAATAAGGCCGTGTATATGTATTACATGATTTAGACAATTGATTGACTCGTG
The DNA here is from genome assembly GCA_947359405.1 of Antitype chi. NCBI lineage: Eukaryota > Metazoa > Arthropoda > Insecta > Lepidoptera > Noctuidae > Antitype > Antitype chi. The sequence continues at coordinate 10,084,971 of OX375826.1, forward strand.
GGCGAAAAATCTAAATCACATGTCATTTATTCAAACTAGGTTGAGAGTCAGCATTTTTTGAACGTCTAAAGCAGAAGCGATCAACATCTTTACTTTTTTGCCGTTCGATCACCTTCAGTTATATTCTTCCTTTATTCCTGTATTGCCACATTCCATCAGTTCGGATACATTCATACAACAATAATCTACAACGATCGAATATCACACACCCAATCCCACAGAAATACGATAGTAGGATTCGAATCTTGGAAAGTCAATTAGTTATTTTAGTTAGACCGTAATGAACGTAACTTTGTTCCTGATGTGCGTAACAAGCCAAAACCTCTTATAAGGAAACCTACATTATTTACTAGGCTTTCTTTGAAATCTACAAAATCAAGTAACTAGATTTTATTTTGTTTTGGTTTTCTTTTTGTGTAGACAGAGTATTATGAATAAAAAATAATGATAGGTACTACATCAAATCTCATTCCCAAACTTTGTTTACGGCAAAATATTGTACCTTTCTCAAAGATATTTCTATGCGTAATATTTGATTTGATTTTCTATGCAAAGGAGAAAGATAGAACTGTAAACGAATAGGAGAAAATATATTGTGTTCTAAATTCTACGAGAAAAAATGTTGGGGCGACGAATCTTTCGTCAAGTGATTGAATATATGTAGGTAACAGAATCGTACGTTTTTATTCAATTCACTTCAATGTTTATGTGGTAATTCGAATAGGAAATGAGACCACACCTATAAAAAAGATCCATCAATCAACCGTAAAGTAAAAAGCCTCTTTAAGCACACTGCGATTTTATTAAGCGTCTGTACGTGCGTCAAACGCAACGGGCGTTGCTTTTTAATGGCAGTAAATATAGTATTTTTATCTCACGAGGCAACGCGTGCTTTACTTGTGGTTACCAAGTGTACAAACATGTGTTTGTAAGCCAGGAGCTCTCTGTACCGTCCCAGACAATTGCGAAGTCGGAAGTGTGTTTGTGCGTGTGTGTTTTGTGCTGTCGCTCCTCGTCTTCCACACACATTCACAGCGTGTTTACGAGTAATCAATTGGTTGCTGATTTTATTAATTACTAGCTTTTGCCCGTGGCTTCGCCCGCGTGTATGTCGGTTATCACGTAAAAAAGTAGCCTATGTCCTTCTCCATATCTCAGGCTATATCTCGGCAAAATTTCATGACGATCGGTTCAGCGGTTTAGGCGTGAAAGCGTAACAGACATACAGAGTTACTTTCGCATTTCATAGGGATTCTAAAAGACAAAGTCTGGGTCGACGGCGCGTTGGGTTCCACGCGCGCCTCAAAGAGATGTCAGCACCAACTGGTGGGGTCCGCAAGGGCCGATGTCTGCCAGGGGTGCGGGTTGTTCGAAAGAGATACGGCAGCCCCTGGCACACAGGCAACTGACGGAACACGGGTGGGTTTTAGTCAGTAAAAGCCTGACACGCCCTCCCCGACCGGGATAAGTTATTTGATGATTTCGTACCCAAAAAAAAAACTTGACTTTTTTTTGTTTTACTTCTTTAGGGTCTCTAAGGTGGAATATTCCATAATCAAATAACATCAACTTATATCCCAATAGAATTAGACAGAGGTGTACTTATAGTAACCTACATTTCGCATTTCACATCTTCCATATCCACCAAGTAATCTCTCAGAATCATTGTGTACTTGACAGTTTAGTTTAGAGCAAATAGATTATTAACAAAAAAAAACTCGTTATTTTGTCGAAGCGTGGTTGATCGGATTTAGGAATTAACTAGCAATCTTGAAAGATGAGATGAGAAACGAGGACTAAGTTTACCCTGGATTTGATTTTATTTGTATCGTGTTAGTTAAAAAATCGATGTCAAAATGGTTCCATTGCCCAAAATATTATTATCTTTATGTGCATAAAAATGTTTTCATTGCCAGTGATAAAACAGTGTCATAAAAAATTATAATACAGATATCAAAAGTTCAGTGATTTAACTTGTTGTCTTAGCAATTAATTGAAGAGATAACATTGCAATCACATCGAGTAAATAAACAATACAACACTTTTATGCATAGTTAGATATTATTAATACGAGTATTATTTCTTCATAGATAATTTTAAATGTACAATAAAATAAATAGCTATATTGAACCCAGTCTTTCGAAGAGCATGTTTTACATTTGAGCACTTTAATAAATTAGATTTTATTAAAATCGAATTTGAAATTCAGGTCGCACAATTTCGGAAATGTAACAGAGTTTCAAGGGTTCCAATCAAAACTCTCTTAGCAAGGGTTTGCTCCTGATTGGTGATACAAAACCATAGCGCGAAAATGTTTCCGGCGCAGATCCATTCTTTAATGAGACATGATAATTTAAATTAGCTCGCAAACAATGTGGAGGGAAATTTTGAAATTGGAACGTACCTATTTTTACTCACAAAAATAATCATAATTTTCAAAATAGATTATAACTGACCAGTCTCTCATACATAAAAACTTTTTTTCGCAAAACTTTCTGAGTGGCCTGGTACAATTAATGTGTATGAAGCACATCCGTATCTGACCATGTCTTAGGCAACAATCCCACTGCAGGCGATTAACGAGAAGCGAGTGGAGACGGTGAGCAGTAAGTGCGAGTGTCTCAGAGAATGTTCTGTTTGCCAAGCGAGCATCGCTGACCAAATACTTTCCTTGACAGCTCTTGTCGCTGCGACATACGAGTACTCGTGTGAATAGTCCGCGACTAACTACTAACGACAAACCTGCAATCTTTTGTAAGTTTCTTGAGCGAGAAAATGTATGATAGCTTGTCAATACCTCGTCGCGGTAGGCAAGGTGACAGAAAACGGACCACCATTGGATATGTTCTGAAGAACATAGGTAGGTGTATAACTAAGTACGAAATTATGTCTCGTTACAAATGCTAGGCTGACCGAATCTAATGAGGGTTGAAAGTTAATTATTAATCGCAAAGTTTTTTCTGTTCGTAAGCTACATTCTTTATTTAAAATTCTATTATTATTTAACCTTTATTTATGGTTAATGAAAACAACGTTTTGCTTTCACAAACATTATTATGTTTAATTAAACGCAGAGTTTTGTGAACTCTAGAACATAGGTATTTAGTTTATTATTTTAGTTTATTCTATTTATTAGACAGAATGAAAATTATTATTTCTGACGCACTTTGTGTTGTTATCTTTGCCTACTCTAGTTTTTTATCTTAGATACCTATGATTATTTTGTTCTAACTTAGGAACTACGTAGCAATACTTATCCACATAACATAACATACCATCACGCCTGTTTTCCCCGAAAACTTAGGCAGAGCGACACCTGTAGTACACCCACATTTTTCCAGTTAAGTTAAAGTCCCATGTATTAGGAGGCGAGCCTTTTGCCATCAATCGAGCACAAATCAAGCTAGAGAAATTCTACATGGCAAGACAAGTGAAGGGGATGTGAAAAGGAACTCCCCTTTTTTGAATCAATAAGTTTATTATAACTTGCATTTACAAGGGGGTGGATTATTCTTGAACTGACGCAATGACGTTTACATTTATGCGCGTGAGTCGTTCGATGTCTGGTGTAGTAATGGCGGCGCGCTGCTCCGTCCAGCGCCCCGCGTGCCTTGCCGACGTTGTAGTGGAGTGACGCGCGCGACGCCACCCGCGGTTCAGTTCGGTTTTACGTATAATCAGCTTAGTGTACACGATGGTGTGTACAACAAGATAACACTTTGCCCGACCCGGAGATCGACCCGAGGACCTCAGTGCTTACGAACACTAGACCCACGAGGCAGTTGATAAACTATTGGAATAGTAACGAGGCAATACTTATTCAGTAGGTGATTATTAAGTTCTGGTGGTAACTATTACCTATTTTATTGAGAGAACAGTTCTGGCCCAGTGGTAACGGCTGTGACTTACGGGTTGAAGGTTGGGTTCGAACTCACCCACACAGGTGGTTTACATTGTGTTAATTATTTCCCCACCACTGCTCTAAAAACGGTGAAGGAAAACATCGTGAGGAAACCGGCATGTCCTAGAACCAAAAATTCGAAGACATGTGACATCTACCAACCCGCACTGGGCCCGCGTGGTGCATTATGTCCCCTTCCATCTCACAGAGAGGAGGCCTGTGTCCCAGCAGGAATATTAAAGGCTGTATATGAGGTACTTATTTCTAGTTTTAATCACGTTTCTTAATTGTACACTACTATTAGTGTATTACTTTCAAACACAAAGACCCAAAGGTCGACTGGTAGAAAATATCTTTGGCATTAAGTCCGCCTCTGTACATTTATGTGCGTGAACTATTAAATTAATAAATATTAGTGTATTACTTTCAAACACAAACATAGTTGATAAATATATTGTCTTAAAAATGCTACTTAATATCGACTGAAACTTTGAACTCAACACGAGTTAACGCAAACTCCAATGTTTGCGTTAACTCGTGTTGATCGAATAAGATTTCGATTTTTGTTATAACTTTCTCCCCTAAACCAAAGTTTCCTTACGAAGGATTTTACTTTTCGTGTTAGTTGAAGGCCTATTCAAGGCAGAAAGCGTCGAAACGCTCTAATTCAAAAGTTTTTCTTTAGAAACGAAAACTAAAGTGAATTTTCGCATGTGTCTTTAAAGAAATCTGAGGGGCAATTCTCGTAATTTTAAGAATGTTCACAGTCTAATCTGTCTCAATCTGTCAAAAATACCTCTAGTTTCCATACATTGTGACAAGTTTTAAACGTTAGATTGTCGCCGAGACGAGACTGCCACTAGATTTTGAACGTTTTTAATTACGAGAATTGACCTTCAGATCGGTGTATCTGCCATTTGACGTTTTCATACCAGATTTTTTTGCCAAACGAACAGTAATGTCCAAGAAAAGGTGGTGGGCGTTGGATCGAGGTGGGCCTGGAAAATGATGACTGGAAGGATTTGATGGGGGCCATTGCTCAGCAGTGGGACAGAAAAAAAAAACTAAATGTACAGTCGCCAAAAGACATAAGTAACCAGTGTAGTCGGATATAGTTGAAGTTTAGTAAGTAACAGATATATTATATGTATTCAAATGAAATTTAATATGATAAATATACGGTTTGTTTTCATTTGTTTTTTTTTTCAAAAACATCTTATCTATTTTGGTGACCGTACCTACCTAATTTAAATTCAATGCGATATTTTTTACATTCCATTAATTTAGATGCACATAAAAACCTAGCACACGCTAGTCAACAAAACTGTATAGAGTCCACATAACATATGAGTGAGTAAATGAATTCGGCGGAACGTTGAACAATTTCGGCTCTAGACAGTACACAGCTACTCCCCATGGTGCTGGTGCTATTACAAACGGAAATGAAAAACAAAGCTGCAGATTTTGTACAAAATATCCGCAGGCTATTCATGGAAACTGCTATGGCAGAACGTTTTTCAGTCTCAATAATTTTTCAAAAGAATGTAAGTAATAGGGTCTCACGGATAAAATCTTTGCTAGATCTATACTTTGCAAATACACTTTTACAAATGGTTGATAAACTATTTCATCTTATTTTATGGTATTAATGGACGGCAAACACTGCGATTCATGAAACGAACAGTTCGGTGAGTAGCTTCCAAACATTATAAGCAAAGTCTAATAGATGTGCTCGCGAACGAATGTTCGATGTGTAACAAAAGCTCGCGCTACCAGACGCTCGCGTTGTCAGACTTTTCGGCTTCTGACGACCCGTAACGACCGTCAAAAATCCACAAATCACAGCCGGCACCAACGACTTGACGTAATTTCCGAGGCACGGGTCTTATGGTCTTTACGGCTTATATGGTCACCAATTCCACGGACCAACCGCGGCAAGCGTAGCTTGACCTGGTCGACCGACCTGTGCGGCTGTTATTACTTAGCCACAAGCCATTGAACATTCAAGTATTCTTAGCGTAAACCTTCAAATAAATTAGAATACGTTTTTTGTTTCGACAAGATGGAGTAGCATGGCGAGCGCGTTACTGTAAACACGAAAACGTGGAATAAACGAAATATTTATGAAAAGCGCACAACAGTGTTTCATTATTCGATCCAGAGGCGTAATTGCGTAATAAACTATCGGTAGGAATCGCTTTCATTTTGATAGTTTCACAACATTCATGGCGTTGTTTACGTTGCTAAGCAGACAATTTTTTCGAACATATGAAAGAATGGATTAGCAATAACCTTAAAAATGATTCAGATTCTGATTAATAGTGTGTTATGCAACTAGGGTGCTGTACGAAGAAGCCCTCTTTGTTTTCGTTCTCACGGTCCTTACCATCAAACTTCGCCTTTCATCATATCAGTCGAAAGACGTCCACTGCTGGACATAAGCCTCCCCCAAAAGGGAGGGATTTGCCATAATCGCCACGCTTGGCAGGCCGGTTGGCGATCGCAGTATGGTGGTCAAATGCATAGAGAATGCTGCTGCCCATACTCTAGTAAGTCCCTCAGTCGCTTTCTACGACACCCATGGGAAGAAATGGGATGGTGCTATTCTTTTACGTCTGGCCCCACACGGAACTTCGCTTTTACCGAAAGTTTTTGAAACCGAAGGGTTATGTAGGGTCCATCCCATAACATAAGTAGTGTCAATGCAAATGTAAAATGTCAGTGTAATGCAGAATGTCAAATTTAAGTTAAATGCATAAAATGTCAGTGAATGCTCCACGGGATGAATCTAAATAAAAATGCAAGTTATCCGACTCAAACCACGTCTAATTGGACACTAAATGTAATATTCATAAAATGCATCAATGCACTGCCAAATGTAAAAATATTTTAAAACCCATGTACGTGGACCGTACAGGTTATTTACGTAAATATAATTTTATTAACAAAGGAGAATTTTGATTGGCCCCTAAATCAATTATGTGACCACGGGTTTTGCGGTTACGAAGGGTGTTCAACCGAAGGTACCGACCCGACACAGTTTGCTTAGGTACCTATGTAATCTATTTATCTTGCGATCCCATCTAAAGTGGTATTTATTGGCTTTACCTAAACCCGATGTCGATAGATGTCAGGTATTAAAATGATTAAACATAATAAAATAGGGGTTCATGTGAGGTACAGAACATTCTGAAGGCGATCTTCAAATGAAAGATAAATAGCATTCGTCAACACAAGTTGATTCTGCTGTTTGTCAAATAACATAGAAAACGGAAATACCTGAAAATCAAACCATGCTGACAAACAAGTTTTGGTTTTTTACACGCTTTATATTATGTGATTCACTTCACCGACTCCTTAGGGAGCGATTTTAGCCCACTTTAAACGGTCAGATTACATTTAAACTTTGCAAACTTATCGAGGACCGATGACAATACAATAATTTAAAAAAAAAATTGAGAAAAATTGAAAAAAAAAGGAAAAAAATCACGCTTTTGTAGTTAGCAGAACTAAAAAATTGAAATTGACATTAATTAATTATTTATAAAAATCCCTCAAAAAGCACCCCACGCTTTTTAATTGAATTAAATTATTTTCTCCTTTTTTAGTTTGGTGTTTAAAGCGTGTTTTTTGAGTTTTTTTAAACTATTATTTATTAGATAAAAATTGGACAGCAGTGGTGGCCCATTGGTAACGGCCGGGGCTTAACAGTGAAGGACAACATCGTGAGGAAACTGTTCTAGAACCAAAAGTTCAAAGACATTTAAAAACTTGCACTGGGCCGGCGTGGTAGATCACAGCCCACTCCCTCTCACAGAGAGGAGTCTTGTAGCCCAGCAGTGGGAACTTTAAAGGCTGATTATGATGAGATAAAAATTGACAAATAATTATTTATTTGGTATTAGAGCTTTGGCCTTTTTAAACTTAAAAAATATTTGTATTTTCAAGAAAGTCATACCGCAGCTGTTCATAAAATGTCAAGGTTTAGATGCTCAGTTCCAATTTGCTTTTCCCTGAGGAAAAGAAACCAGCGAGAATCCCGCTAAAACACATTAACCAATGTTTATTATATTATTTTATTTATAAGATTGTGCTTTATGGAGCCCAAAAGCAAAAGCTAATAAAGCTGGAATTCATATTTTTCTGTTGTAATTTTATAGAACAAAACTGTAATGCAAAATAAATACTTGTTGATTATAAAAAAGGTGGGCAATATTTATTTAATCCTTTAATAACTTATTGAACTTCTAAAGATGAAAGCTTTTGTAAATTAAAGAACCTCTAAAGAGTTTTTGGGATTGTAAGGTTGCACATCTTATTTTGAAATTATTTTACCTTTTAAAGTAATCAAATGTTTTTAAGATTAATAGATTATTTGTAGTTCGATTAGATAGAAGCCAAATCTACCAAGACTAGCTACAACTAACTAAATGAAATACGAAATAATATTCAATCCAGATTATGGAACAAATCATTAATGTCTATTACTATAATCCGTGCAATCGAAGTCTTACAAAATGAAGTCTATCACTACGTCTTAGACCTTCTTTATAAGTATGGAAGAAGACATCTTATTACCAGACTCTAATACGACGAAGCTTATGGATTACCTAGAACAGTGCATTATTCAAAATTTCTAAGGAAAGGGATTGACGTAAACCGCTATTTCAAGAACCTGTAGGATTACCAGAAAAATTAATTATTCTGAATTTCTATAGAAAAGGTTTGACGTAAGCTGAAGAACCTTTCAAGAACCAAGGGTTACCGGAAAGTTTTTAACACTTAATTGGTTATATTGAAATCTCATCGATTTTTCTTTCCAGATTTCTAAATAGGTTTTATTCAGGTAAATTTTTACCATTCATCTATACCAATATTAAAAACTTAAAAAAAAATAACCGACTTCCGAAATTAAAGTTATTTTTCACTCTGTAGGGTTTTTCCGGAAGTTGGTTGTTTTTTTTTTAAATATAGTACCTACCCCACACCAATTCGAAATTTCATCATCCTTGGGGTCAAAACAATGCATATTTATGCGATAGCAGCAATCGCAGTTGATTTGCTGTCATTTTTTGAAGAGTTTCGTTGTCTGTCTCCGAAACGCATCATCAGATCTTTATGAAATTTAAATGAAACCATTTCGGAATAAACTCCTTTCGAAAAAAAAAAAATTTTGCAAATCGGTCTATATATGCCGGAGTTATGCCCGAACATCCTACCACTCCTAACCGTTAAAGAGTTGTACCTTCCTTCATCAGCTCAGCGTCATGAGAGGATGATGACCATACGCAAATAACTCAATGGCTTTAGAAAATATAATTATGAAAAATATTGTTAATACATATACCATTTGAGGGTTACCCTCGATTTTCCTGGGATTCCATCATCAGATCCTGACTTGGTGCCAACGAAACCACCTCAGGAGTATATTCTTTCAAATAAAAAAAGAATTTTGAGAATTGGTCCACAAATGGGAGAGAAATCGGTGAACATACATTAAAAAAAAACATACAGTCGAACATAGAACCTCCTCCTTTTTTTAAGTCGGTTAAAAATACTGGACCGATTTCAAAAATACTTTCACCAATATAATACTACATTATCCTTGAGTAACATACGCTATATTTATAACTAGAAAAAGTTGGGATCCCACCCGTGCGAAGCTGGGACGGGCTGCCAGATCCTCATAATCAGCCTATATCGGTCCCACTGTAGGGACACAGGCCCCCTCTCGGCGAGAGGGAGTGGGACGTGATCCACCACGCGGGCACAGTGCAGGTTGGTAGATGTCACACGTCTTCGAAGTTTTTAGTTCAAAGACAGGCCGGTTTCATTACAATGTTTTCCTTCACCGTTTTGAGAGCAGTGGTGAAGAAATAGCTTACACAAATTAAGAACCTACGACCTACAAGTCATAAGTTACGGTCGTTATCACTGATCTTATTCCATTCCTAGTTCAAGCAAAAGGTGTTATTGAGTTTTTCAGTTAAGTAACTCTTTGCAACGTCCCGGAGTTTGGAATGGTATGCCCTATAAAAGGTATTGCCTTTTCGACCTCTCGGCGCCCCGTGAAGTAACACTTTAGTTTATGGAATGACCCATAAAAATAAACAATTTTCAGTGTGAAATTGGGAATTCGAAAATATATTTTCGTTGAGTAGATGTTAAATTTTTATATGGAAATGCTGCTATTTTTCTCGAAATAAGAGGTATTTCCGTATCGCTGTATGTTTTTTTGTTTTGGCTTTTGCTTTGCAACAATTGGAACAATAATAGGCTGATATTATTATTTTATTAATAGCTTTTGCCAGTGATTTTGCCCGCGTGGAGTTCGAAAAGAATCCCATGGAAACGGAAAACCGCGATAAAAAGTATGCTATGTGCTATTCCAGTTATAAACTATTCATGGGCCAAATTTCGTCCAATTCCATTTCACCGTTTTTACATGATTGAGTTTCAAAGATCTAAACGTCTCAATGACTATAGTCATAGAGAATTAAACCACTATAGTGGTTTAATTCTCTTTGAAACATCAGAATATACAAACTTTCACATCTATAATATTGATAAGAATTCATAAACGATAGAAACGTTTGAAATTATAAAGCACATAATGTACAGTGGGCTGCATCAATTGGGTACCCCAGTTGTATTAAAATTTTAATACAACTGGGGTACCCAATTGATGCAGCCCACCGTACCTAAATATTCAAAGGTAAACGAAAGATACGATGGAAAAAAAATAAAGAAAGAATACTGTTTATTTGGACACAGTTCGTGAAACACAAAATACAATAACTGCTCGAGACGCTGGTTGACGCTGGCTGGATTGAACCTATTATTATAGCACTGTAACCAAAAGCATCTCAAGCAAAGTCGTTTATAAAACAAAGAATACGTAAAACAACATCAACAAAAGCGAACGTTGGTTTGAACGGCGTAAACTACTAGAAAATTCATGGAGATACGGGTGGCTTACAAAATCATTCCACGTCCCTAGTTTATTATTATGAGCACAAAGAAATTGGTATTGCCAAACAACTGATGTCATTGTTGAGACAGTCAGCGTCATAAATATCGGGGCGAACAGACTGTTCAAAATGATCTTAGACGTAGTGCATAGAGATCGATTCGTATTCTTGCTTTTTGTTTATCGTTTTGGAGTAAAGAACTTTTACCTTTTTGAAAGTAATGGAATGCACAATACTAGTCCACTTAAGGGGTGCGATATCAGAAAATGTTAACATGACATGGTGGTGGTGACATTTTAAAATAATAATAATAATAAATAATAGTTAAAAAAACTAGAAAACACGCTTTAAAAACCAAACTAAAAAAGGAGAAAATAATTTAATTCAATTAAAAAGCGTGGGGTACTTTTTGAGGTATTTTTATAATCAATTAATGTCAAGCACCCCACGCTTTTTTATTCAATTAAATTATTTTCTCCTTTTTTAGTTTGGTTTTTAAAGCGTGTTTTTTAGTTTTTTAAACTATTATTTATTTTCTATTTTTTAGTTCTGCTAACTACAAAAACGTGTTTTATTATTCTCATTTTTTTTTTAAATTATTGAATTGTCATCGGTCCTCGACAAGTTTACAAAGTTTCAATGAAATCTGACTGTTTAAAGTGGGTCAAAATCGCGCTCAAAGGAGTCGGTTACATACAAACATACAAGTGAAGCTAATATAAAGCGTGTAAAAAATGGAACCCACGCATTGAAATATTGCGCTTTTTATCTGCAATTATCCTGGAAACCCAAGACTATTTCAGAATAAATAACCAGGTTATATATAGCCTAACCTAGATATCTGCGTCTACTTTATTAGGTAAATTACTCACAGCCAGGGGTGTCAGCAAACAACTGATGGTCTCCAATAAATCTGAGCCGAAGTTACTGCAAGTCTTTTGTTTTTGCCCAGCTGATACCCAGAATAACGTTATCACGCTTTGCAAAGGGGCTGGTGAAAGGTAGGTATTATTGCTATTGCAAACGATGTAGCTGCTAAGGCAACGGCAGGTTATAGTGGCATTGGGCCGTAGCACATCGCATCATAATACCAAAATCACGATGCGGTCGACTTTTAAAATGCGATGGTCCGATCAAAATGTATACGATAAAAGCGATAAGGGGGAATCAAAAATCAAAAGTCATTTCTTCAAGGGATTTTAGCAACGTGGCGTGGCCTGCTAATGCGTGCGTCAGCTTTTACTGTGCGCAGACATAGTACATGCCTTCTTGATGTAAATTCAACTTCATCTGAAAGGACATTGGCATGACATGACATGGCCTAATAAAGCTCCGAAAAATTGCATTCCCAGAATTCACACACTTAATTCAGGATACGTTAGGCTTTTCATCATCATGCTGTTATCGTACCGCTATTGTGATGAACTGCCATTGCAAGCATCGTTGTAGTTTGAACTATCCATATCAAAGGGAAGTGAGGAAGGATTTTGGGAATCTGTTTCCCAGAAATGGACGAAATAGGTTTATTTTTCATGAATTCTCAACTAACTAACTAGTTAACCAAAGTTAGTTCAGTAAAAATTGTTCATTGGACATTTTTTTTAAATTTAGGGCTGATCGTTCAATAGTCAGATAACTTTTATCACAAGAATAAATCAGACAATTTGGCATATTTTCCATACAAAAGCTGTCAAAACACAATATTTATTCCTACTATTGAAAAATCAGCCCTTAAACTTCTAAACCGGAGCAAGCTTGAAAGGTGTTTTTTCCATGAAGAATATTTACTCAGGAAAGGCCAATAAACTCTTTCTTGAACATGGCAATTGTTATAGGCGATATGTAGGTGTACAGAAGCACACCTTAGCCATCCCTTCCAGGAACACATGCGTACTATAAAATTCTTCAAAGTTACGGTAACCCCGTTTTGCTACGTCACTGCTTGTTAGCACAGGTCTCATATTATTCAGGTCGATGTGTTAGTGAAGGCAATTTATTAGGTTACATAAAACATAATCGAGGAGTAAGTACCTAGATTCTGTTGCGAAAACATACCTAAACTTACAAAGAACACAAAACAAAATTATAAAACATTATTTCACTGTATTTAACTTCGACAAGAATACTATACAAAAAAAAAAACTACTCAATATAACTCCACTTTACACACACTGCACTCACGTCCTTATTAAAAAAAATCATCACCTATACAATCAAATATATACCTACACAGGAAAAATATTACATACTACGTAAGGAATAAAAACGAAATCCAGTTAAAACCAACGCACGCTCGCACTAATTATGGAACTAAACAATACTGGTTGAAGTAGCACGACTGTTCAATAGTTTATCGGAAGACATAAAATAGTGTGACAATGTAAATACATTCAAACGTAGATTAAGACATAACCTCCAATAACAGAATGCTAATACAATGTTTCCAACACCCTAGAGGTGACTAATATTAATTAATAGTACTATAGTTATAACTAATTTAAGTATCTCATTATAAGCGAACTGTTATTGGAAAGAAGTTCCTTATCGCGCGTTGTGAAAGGGGGCTAGACGGAAAAAATTCTCACGAAAAGTTGTAACGACACTTTTTGCTATAGTAAGCTATTGTAAGCCGTGCGGCGCCGGCGTGCGCATGTTTCTCTGTCTGTCTCTCTCTCTCACTTATAGAAAGCAAGCCAGATATTTTCATTTCGTCTTTTATATTATTTATTATTTTGTTTTTTTTTTTAACTTCGTTCCATCCGGGTGTCCCTTGACACCTCTCAAGTTTTTTTTTAAGTTCTTATGAGAAATAAAGTTCTTTAAACCTATTCTCTAAGCTTGGCTCTAAAGATAGGTAAAAACTCTTAATAGGATCGAGTTGAGTAGAAAAACTAAAGAGAAGCCTTTGACCTGCAGTGAAATAATACTGTCTGATTATATTATCTTTATCTATATAATTCTTCTGTACGTGTGTATGTACAGGCGCCAGCACATCAAGCTACCCCAATCTGTCAAATTTCTTTGATATATTTTCAACTTTATTACTTATGTATAAAGTTTTTTTTTTTTTTTTTTTTTTTTTTTTTTTTTTTTTTTTTTTTTTTTTTTTTTTTTTTTTTTTTTTTTTTTGGGTGGGAAATCATCAAATAACTTCTCCCGCTCTGGGTGGAGCGGGAGGGCGTGTCAGACTTTTACTGACTAAAACCCACCCGTGTTCCCTCAGTTGCCTGTGTGCCAGGGGCCGCGGTATCTCTTTCGAACAACCCGCACCACTTATGTATAAGGTTCATGTTCAATTCGGAAAATTTGACAGTTTGGGGTAGCTTGATATGCTGGCGTCTGTACACTAAACTCTCCCTAAACGTCTGGACTGATTATGACGATATTTTTGGTGTGTGTGTTGAGTGGGTTCCTGGATAGTAGCAAAAAAAAATAGAACTTTATACCGAAATTGAAGCCTCCAGGCCATATACACCTACATTATGTAATGTTAAGCAAACTAACGGTTGAACCGCAAAATCGACATAATTCTCTATTTAGACCAAAATTTCCTTCTAATATCAGAAATAATTACGTAATCTAAATCAAACATTCCAACCGTGAATTAACCGCTAAAGTAAAATTAAACTCCACTAATTTATTCATGCACCCTAACGTATGTAGCTACGTACGTACCCATGCTGCTGAGTGATTTAGTATTAACCACTTCAGCTTTATATCACGGCTAATGAGCTACCAGGCAAACATATTGTATAAAGCATTAAACTTGCAAACTTGAGTACCTATATCGTTGATGGAAGGGTTAATAGTATTAGCGAGGATGTGAGTGACGTTATCTTAGGCATTATTAACTGTCAGAGGACGAGTTTGTCTATAAATAATTAAATAGCACTATGTCTTTATCCTAAAGCAGCCAGATCAATAGCAATGAACTTCAAGTATACTGAAACCTTGTTCAATTTGATCTATGTATGGTCAAATCTCGTCATGTCATTTTATAAGATTGGATGTAGCTATTTTGGTGACCCAATCACATCAGCTAATACTATGTTAGTTTACTGATCGGGTTTTCTGAATACAAAGAAAAGACAACATACACGGGCTAAGCAAAACAATGTTCCAGAAATAACTGCGTAGCTAATCGTTTTTCTGCTACGACAGCGCAATTGGCGTAGCAGTGATAATATCATGTCAGCTACGCCGTAGCGGCAGTGCAATCCTTTTATCTGTAATCGTACGTAACTTTGGGCTTTTATGAAAAATTTAGATGCTTACTACGATATACATATATTTTGTTTTAATTACGGACGCTTTTAATTTGCCCGTTTTTTTACATTGTTCTCACATTGATAATTTCAACATAATGATGTAACCAACTTTTTGTAACAATATCATGATTTTAAAAGACTGTCCATTGAGCTTCTTGCCCGTTTTTCTCCATAGGTACTTACGCTTTGGAATGGGCAACTAGCTTCATCTTTCTAAGTCACCGACCTTGACAATTCAAAAGTGCCTGTAATTGGTTTATTTGAAATAAATGTTTTGAGTTTGAGTTGAGTTTGTGTGTAAAAATTCTAATATTAAATTATTTACAGTTTTCTCGAGTATCATTGTTTTAAAGATCATAAAATGGTTGGCAGTAGCAGAAATTAACTTAGGGTTTCTTTTTTAGATGAAGGCAGAAATTATACTATAAAAAACAACTAATACATTTACTAAGGAATAATGTGGTCATTCTATAGTAAATTATAACATAAGCTCTGACTATGTATTGGGTGTAGTCATTATTATTTCATGTAACCATCAATATTAAAAACTACTTACAAAATAAATTAAAACTTATGCGAATACAGTAGTTTTGACCCCAGAGACTTATGCTCTGGCCTATAAGCCCACGTTCCGACTGACTGGGTCTTCAACGGCTAAGCGCCGAAAGTAGAAAATCGAAGACTTTGTTTTTCGACGCGCTGAGACTCTCTGTTGGATTTTGAATGCTTTGATTAATACCGAGAGTTGAAAATCCTGCTGCGATTTTATAACGTCCGTGTCCATGACGTCGACTTATATTGTGCATGATATCTAATCTACTTTAACAGGAAACAGGGTAAAAAATACATTGTATTATGTCGGCTGGAGTTTTAACAACGACTTCATTGAAGCATGTTTAATGAAGGGAACATTCATACTTGTAAATTATGCTGCGTAGGTACAGGAATATTATGTATACAATTTCAAATATATACAATGTATAACGGAAAGGGAATATACATACCAAAGGCACGGCTTCTTTGGATGATATCAAACGATATTGGAAGAGTTTTTGAATCCTATCTCTGCATGTTCGGAAGTTATGAGAATTTTTAATACATTGATATCAGAAACCGAACTTTTCAAATTGAAATAAACACATCAATTGGAAGAGATTTATCGTGATATTGGCAAGCAACGTGGAAAGTTATTGACCTACGTAGTGTGATGACAGGTTTGTTATGATTTGAATTAAAGAAAAATACGAAATCGAAAATTTGGTATTCAATCTTAGAATATTTAATTTTGAGCTGAAACTATGTATAGTGATTATTATACCAGAGATTATATATCTTTAGTGCTTAAGGATAGCAATAGGGTTTATGTTACACTCTGTATATCACATTGAATTCTTTTCTTTTAAAAGCACCCCACGCTTTTCAATTGAATTAAATTATTTTCTCCTTTTTTAGTTTGGTTTTTAAAGCGTGTTTTTTAGTTTTTTTAAACTATTTTTTATATCTCCTGACCTGCAAAATTGCTTAAAACTAAAAAAAATAATCCCGGGTAACCCTGACCCCTTAAAGTACATAACGCAAGTCGTTTCTGTGAGAGGGAGTGGGCCGTGACCGTGGGCCACCACGCGGGCCCAGTGCGGGTTGGTAAATATTACATGTCTTCGAAGTTTTGGTTCTAGGACATGCCGGTTTCCTCACGATGTTTTCCTTCACCGTTTTGAGAGCAATTTACACAAAGTAAACTGCCTGTCTCGGGTCGAACCTACGACCTACAGCTTGTAAGTCGCGGCAGTTACCACTGGGCCACACTGCTCTCCTATTTTTATCCAATTTATGATACTTAGCGTACCCCGACCGACCCTTGCTCGTTGAAGCGCCAGCCCGCGCCGCAGCTGAGCCAGTAGCTTTAAATTCCCCGTCTAATAATAATAATGCCAATTTGATCCAGCCTGCCCCCAACGATAGCTGTCCCCCTATCAGTGACGCCCTGAGCCAAGGTCCGTACCCCACAGGGGGTGCCCTCAGCGTGCAGTCGCTTAGTTTGTAAATTTTAGTTTGTAAGCCCTGGCTGGAGGCGTTAAGAGTAAAACCTTAATGGCAGCCCCAGGAAAGCCCGGTTGAGCAGTCACGGCCTCTCAAGGCCAACTGCGAGATGCCCAACAAAAAAAAAAAAACTTAGCGTACATAGCAAATTCTTATCAACAACTTATACATTTATCCTTACCGAATAACTTAAATTTATAACAATAGTTTACACATTATCTTTATAAAGACCCACTTGATGGCTATCACCAGGGTTACAAATATTCCTTTCATGCATGATGGTATCGTGATCTCTATGCCTTACTAGTAACGACCTTCCTCTTAATTTATTTACATAAAATTGATACCACGTTTCACGATTACTCCTTACAATAACTAAAAATGCGTCCAATATTAGAGGATTAAAATAAGTTATTAATGTTAATATGAGGTTTGCTATTTCACCTGCATTTGAAAATGGCAGCTCTATCGCATATTCACACAATAATAAAACGTCACTTAATATAAATATCAAAGTGACTATATACAGGCGACGACAGATGTCAGCAGCTGTATATGTGCTCGTATTTAAACTACGACAAAGTGAAAATAAAATGATAAAGTAAAAAACACAGTTAACTATCACTGGTAGAATTACATCTGCGAGCACGATGATAACAATTATTTCTATCGATAACACACTTATAAGTTCATCTAGAAAATAATCACTTACATACGTAAAAATGGCGGTTGTTATTAAAGGCAGACCCCAACCAAAAATGCAGCTCTTTAAATATCTCCTTCGTACATAATGCGTGTGAAAAACTTTTACTAAGTCTATGTAAAACATATGGCTGATAAGTACCAACCAGTGGTTCTTCGCTGTTGACAAGTATTTAAGAAGATGGTACGTTATATCTTGTGTCATAATATTGTCGGTCGTGATATGTATCCATAATATTGTATAGACTAAGAAGTTTGATAAAATTGCGTTAAGAAAGACATAGTTTCTGTAATTACGAAATTTCTTCATGATGCACCATGATGTCACTCCGTAAATTAAAGTAGCTAGTGTCAGCACAAGCACAGAAATAATCAACCCTTGAATAAATGATAAATCCTCTATAAAAGTCTCTGTAGATTCATTTGCTACACTAGTATCATTATCAGACATGGTGGATCTCACTTTGACTTGCACGATATTTGTATTGATTCACTTTCACTGCACGTATAGAATGGCGGGAATAACTAGTCACAACTTAGCAATAATGGTCCACACTAGCCTAGAACCAAAATAGCTAGATGTCACGGAGAGAGGCTTTTGCCCAACTGTGGGATGATGTAGGCTAACAGTAACCACTTACGAAATATTAAATAAAAGTATTAACAGCTTAACGTAAAGCACAGCCATTAAAACAGGTGTTGTTTCTGAAACAGTCGATGCAACAATAACTACTTATTCGTAATAAGAAAACGCTACATAAATAATTAACGGCCTATAATTAAGTTACTATACAATTTTCCTGTTCGTCAAATCACCAGTGCTTATTAATAAAAATACTACTGCACTACACTACTACAAAAAAATGCATAGTTAGGACGTTTGTTTACCTGTTCTCTTTGTTATTTGTATTTCCATTTATGCGACGATCGATTGACTTATAATTGTACTTAAAATTCCTTACACTCCGGGTCTCGGGGTCCTTCGTATTTCTTTTCTCCGACTCAAAAACAAATGACTAATAATATAATAAACACTTAAATTCACTGACAGATAACACCAAAAGCATGAAATTTTGCTCAAGAGTTTATCCCTTTAAGGGGAATATGGGATGAATTTTTTTTAAGAAGTTCGTAATTCGGCAAACGGCTTGAAGTAACTAAATCTCCACTAAAACAATGACATACCTAAACCTTCAATTATGCCCGAAAGGCCCAGTAATTCGAAAAGTGCCATAATTGGGCACGCTACAGGAGGAAAACACTTTCATACATTGCACATCAAGCAAAATTGTGTTGATTCAATTTAAGGATAGACACGAACCAGCGTCGATGGGCGTTTACCAAAACATTTGAACTAACAGCATCTTGGTTAATTTTAGATATGATTTCCTGCAATATTGTCACTATGTTATGTCCATTTATTGCCAGTGTTTTCATTTATTGTTTTAATGTCGTCTCCAGAAGTTTAAATTATGTTTTGTGGTCGCATCAGCGTCAATTATGTTGTGACTTTCATAAAATGAGTTCAGAGCTTGCTTTTAATAGTATCAAGCAACACTCCTACATAACTATACTCTTGTCACCATCATTCTCCAGTCACGCGCAAAAATTTTATTTCCTAAAAACGCTTTTACGCCTTTGCGGCTAAACAGATTTGGATGAAGGGAATAGACCATGACCTGGGTTAGGATATAGTCTACTTTTTGTTCGGGCGAAGCCACGGGCCAAAGCTAAGAAAATTACAAAACGTTAAATCAAATGTTTTCAATATTATTACTCATTTAATTTATGGAAAACCTATCGCGGTGGAAGATGAGAGGCGGTAAGAGGTGATGAGACTTGACCATTTAAGTATTTCAATATTTAGTATGGTCATCCTTGTAAATATTTTAATGCCGTCTTCTTAATATTAGTGTTCAATAATTGTCATTAAAGTTTCCGCCATATTGCCATCGAAACCCCCCACCCCGCGTGGAACAAATATTTGTATGACCTACAAGTAGTTGTTCCGGGTCTGGCTGTTTGTATATGTGAGTTTAAATGTTTGTAAATGCACCCACAAAACAGGAGAAGGTCCTAGTGTGTGGCAACGTTAAAAAAATATATCTTTGGGCGATTACTTTACAACTTGTAGATATGTAGGTATTAGGTTTATGCATGTTTTTTTATTCTGTTGTTGAGTTTCCGTTATATCAAATTGATACATTGATATATTTTCAACTAAAAGAGGCCTAAAATATCTCAGAAGTTTTATGACCGAGAAAAAAATTAAGGATTTATTACAATTAATTTTAAAAAAATACCACAAAAACTGAAAAATTCTGGGTCACTTACCTGTGGTCTCTGTGAACCCAGCTCTATAATGTTTTGGTCTTTCTATGACAACTTTTTATATTAACTTACCCTTACTTAGTAACAATAAATATAATACAATATTAAATACATTTTACACTGTTTCGGTTTGAACAACCGCTGACTGCCCATCAGCAGGTTTATAAATAAATTTACCATGCAAGACTATATCATCATCTTTATGCCTTATTAATAAAGGCCTTCGTGTAAATTTATTTACATAAAAATCATACCACGTTTCTCGATTACTCTTTAAAAGGACAAAAAAGGCGTCCAATAATAGCGGATTAAAATTAGTTAAAAATATTATTAAATTTTGAAGTTTAACCATTCGGCCTGTGTATAAAAATGTAAGCTGTATGACATAATCACAAAATAATAAGACGTCACTTAATATAAATATCAAAGTGACTGTATACAAACGACGCCAGATGTTAGAAGCTGTATTTGTGCTCGTATTAAAACTACGACAAAGTGAAAATACAATTATAATGTACAAAATACAGTTAACTATCACCGGTAGAATTACATTTGTCATTGCGATGATAACCATTGTTGTCGGCAATAACACAGTTCTCAATGTAATAATATAATAATCATTGACGCACGTAAAAATGGCGGTTGTTATTAAAGACACACCCCAACCAAACATGCAACTTTTTAAATATCTCCTTTGAATATAATGCCTATTAAAAACTTTTACAAAGTCAACGTAAAACATATGACTGATGACCACCAACCAGTGGTTCTTCGCTGTTGACAAATATTTAAGTAGGTAGAGAGTTATGTCTTGTATCCTATTATTTTCGGTGGTGATTAATATCCACAATATTGTATAGACTAAGAAGTTTGATAAAATAGCGTTAAGAAACACAAAGTTTCTGTATTTACGAAATTTTTCTATGAAGCACCATAACGTCACGCCGTATATCAACGTAGCTAGGGTCAGCAAGATCACAACGCTCATAACAATCAACTCCTGAGTAAATGATAACTCCAAAGGATCACTATAATTCTCTGCAGAGACATACTGTTCGCTGGTGTCATTCTCAGACATAGTGCATCTCACTTTCACTGGCACGGTATTTGGATTGGTTCACTTTCACTCCACGTTGCAGATGGCGGGACTAGCTAGACGAAACTTAGAAACAATGGTCCACACTAGCCCAAACTGAAATAGCAGCATGTCACGGAGACAAATCTTTGCCTAGTAGTGTCATGATAAAGGTGGGCAGTAACTTGTAAGCACTTTTAGTATGGAGGATATAAAATAAAAGTATTTTTGAACAGCTTGACGTAAAGCTCAGTCATACTCTAAAAGCAGGTGTTCCTTCTGAAACAGTCGATCCAGTAATAGCTAGTTAAAATAACCAAATACGAAAACTAATGAAAAATGTAATAATATTTTATCTGTATACCATTAGCACAAATTTGATTGATTATTATGTTCTCGTTAATCTTATCGCTTTTGATAATAACCAAAAGCTAATTTAAAATGGCACAGTTGTTGTGTTTTCGTAACGGGTCTCGTCGTGATTTTAATTTCGATTTATAACTTACTAGCAGCGCTCTGCGGTTTCACCCGCGTAGTTCCCGTTCCCGTGGGAATACGGGGATAAAATATAGCCTATGTCACCCGGGGATAGTGTAGCTTACCAACAGTGAAATAATTTTTACAATCGGTTCTGTAGTTTCGGAGTATTCAATGCAAACAATCAAATCTTTCCTCTTTATAATATTAGTATAGACAGTCGAAATTTAAAAGAAAAAATGTCTGTAGATTATAATGTCAGTCTTCGTTTTACTTATGTTTGACTTGAAAACAAACGACTATTTCCTTCATAAAAATCTTAAATTCATTGGCAAAGCCATAAAATGTATTAATTTTAATCGTAGCAGATGGCTTTCTGTAGTTTCCCTGTGAAAAAAGGCGTGATTTTATGTATTAAAATTAATATAGTTTTTAGCCATGCAAAATCTCTTCCGGCACACAGCTTGAAGTTACTAAATGTTCGTTATGCACTCTTGGACAAGTTACTTAAAATTCCAGTGTCAAGCTAAAATTGGCCAAAGTACAGTCACGAAAAAAAAATACCTTACTTTTACGGCAACTTACCCGTTGAGTTCGGTCGCAGCGGACAAACGATCGCCGTCACCGGCACGTCACTCTCAGTTCGAATAATCTCGTTTCACGGTGATGTGCCGGTGACGGTGGCGGTGTACAAACGTCCTTGATTTCCTCCTAAAGTATTGATAGATATTTTTTGGTGTAACGAATACATAATATTATAAGCGAAACCACAATGTTATGAAAGTTGAAATTTTTACTTCACGACGAAACGCTTTTGCAATTTGCGTGACTCTAAGGTTTTTAGGTATTTACGCTCGTGACTGTTCGTTTGAACGGGTTATTGTAAACTCACCACAACGAAAATTCGCCACATTTAAAAATATTGGTTAACTTGCCTGAGTGACAAAATAATTCACAACAGGTATAGTAAACTAGTCACAGGTACCGTACGTCAAACTTGTTTTGAATGTACCTACAACAAAACGATATTCGTTCTACATTAGTGTTTAGTAAAAGTAATGTAGTTTGAATGATTTAGTTTACGAAATTGTCTATAGGAGCATAGATTTAAATTATCGCAGACGATATTAAACCTTACTTAGATTTTAATGAATCAGTGATAGGGATATATAAATCACCTTTCAGACAAAAAAATAAAATTAGTTCAACCGTTTAGGAGGTACGGTGCCACAGACAGACACACAGATACACAAATATGTTAAACTTATAATACCCTTTTCTTCTTTTTCCGCCCAGGGTTAAAAATGTCGTACCTACTCATCATCGCCATGTAAACGAGGCCTCATACACGTTTTCGTAACTTGTATTTTCATTTCGCTTCGAAAAAACACATGTTATTAAAAAATTCAGGCCTCATATTCAATCCTGTGACGCGTACAATGCAAATATTATGGGAGCACGCATGGCAAGCTTGAAAATTAACATAATACGCAATGAGGAAGGTAAAAAATACATATCAATTCCTAACAAAAACTGACGAAGTTAAATATCATATCTAATATATAAAATTCTCGTGTCACAGTTTTCGTTGCCATACTCCTCCGAAACGGCTTGACCGATTTTGATAAAATTTCGTGTGCTTATCGGGTAGGTCTGAGAATCGGCCAACATCTATTTTTTTTTTTTTGCATTAGGAAACTGCCAAAAAATCGGGAAAACTTAAATTACATTTTCTATGGGAATTTTGTATGGACAGGACAACGTCTGTCGGGTCAGCTAGTTGTTTAATAAAGATTGAAACTAATGGCAGCGGATGAAAATATACAACGTGTAACGGAAAGGGTGTATACATACCAAGGGCACGGCTACTTTGGATGATATCAAACGATATTGGAGATGAGATGAGATGATTTTATGAGAATTTTTAATACATTGATACCAAAAACCGAACTTTTCAAATTTAAATAAACACATCACTCGGAAAAAAAATTATCGTTATATTGGCAAGTAACGTGGAAAGCTATTGACCTACGTAGTGTGGTGACACGTTTGTTATGATTTGAATTTAATAAACATAATATGTAACTGAAAATTTGGTATCAATTCTTAGAGTATATTATTTTGAGCTGATTCTATACCAGCTGTTATCTTTAGTGCTTAGGGATAGCAATAGGGGTTCTGTTACATCCTGTATACTACACGTACACTGTAAGTTTCCTAATTGAAGAAGAAAGGCATCTCCCGTACAATTTTTCTTCAGAATTGTTGAATAAATTATGAAGAAATTGGAATATGAAAACGAAACATTTTCATTCTTACGTTTTCTTAGTCGGAATCATGTTTATTTGGAGGAAACAATGCATGATCATATTGATGTAACAACATTATGTAGGCACCTAATAATAATAGTCAAATTTAATTATCATATTAAATTCCTGATGTTAAGTAGGTAATAATAGCCGTACAGCTCCATCGATCAGGGTAAGCTACGCTTGCCGTGGTTAGTCCGTGGATGGGTGACCATCTTTACATACCAAAACCCCTCCGTGCCTCGGAAGGCACGTTAAGCCGTTGGTTCCGGCTGTCATTCGTTAATCGTGGACAGTCGTTACGGATCGTCAGAAGCCCGAAGGTCTGACAACCAGTGTTACCAAGGGGTATCGTATTACCCAGTAACTGGGTTGTGGAGGTCAGAAAGGCAGTCGCTCCATGTAAAATTCTGGTATTCAGCTGCATCTGGTTAGATTGGAAGCCGACCCAACACAGTAGGGATTACGCTAGGCAGATGATGATGATGAAGACTAACTTCCTGATGCTCCATAAGAAACTCTCCAATCAATTATATTTTAATGTAAATGTACCTTTAGAAATAAATGCTTTAACTTAGACTATATCGTCACATCTACAGCAAACTTACGAATCTGCAGAAAATGCATTTTACAGGGGAGCGTTTTGAAAGCAAACATCAATGATAACTTTTTTTTATTAACAGGTGTAAAAAAGGTACCGTGGTAGATTTGGTACTACATGATTTGGAAAATACTAGTACTTTTTTAAAGATATTATCAAAGGATTGTCAATATTTTACTAGGATCAGAAATAAATACACATTCGTAACTTTACATCATCATGCATAGAAGTTAATAGGTATTTATTCGTACCCCGGCAAATTTACGAAAGTGGTACTTTCGTTACTATCGATTTTCTTACTTTCGTTGCCACGGTGTGTAGTAGGTACCACATTAAGTATAGTTTTTTATCTAAATATCGATTTTATTAAAACTGCAGATTCGTAAGTTTGCCGTGGATGTGACGATATGTAGTTTGCGTTAAAAAGCTTCGAAAATATCCCTTCTTTTTCTAGGCATCTACAGCATGTTACAGAAATATGTGGCACTTTTGCGAAGTGCACATTCTGCGTCAAACCCTAAGCACATAAAAATTTATAAAAGACTGACTTTTGAACTTTTCCGTGAAAACCAGAGGAAGTAATCTGACAGCGGCAACGCAAAATCCTTACTAACTTTTTTTCCAACAAATGTTCATATTATTTCAAGTAAGTATAAAAGCAAAAAAAGGCTAAAGGCATTTTGAAACGGACAATGCCTTACTTAATAAAATAAGTACTGCAGTGACGAGGAAACGGCAAAGAATATTGCGGAAATCCTAACTTACAATTTTATGTCTACTTTTATAAGGTATCTTTTTTATTTACAGGACAGGACATTCCTAAGGTTACTTTATTGGTAATGTTCATCAGTAAAGTCAGGTAAGTAGTTGTCGCGACTGATGTGCGTGTATGACTAGATGTATGATATCTATACATATAATAAAATTGTAACAGGCCGATGTCTGTACATTAAAGATATTGAAGAAAAAATAGTATGGGGTGTCTTTATTAGAGCAACAGAAGCCAAAACAACGGTTTTTAGAATTTTTGTCTGTCTGTATATTTGTTACCGCATCACGCAAAAACCACTGCATGGAATTGAATGCAGGTTTCAATGATGAATTCCGAGACGTCTAACTTAAAAAATAGGCTATATATTATCAAAAAAAATGATTATCTACTTGATTCTAAACTCCACGCGTATGAAGTCGCGGGCAAAAGCTAGTATGGTATAAAAGAGTCGTAGTAGGTGGTGTTCTGTAGTTTTTGCCTACCCTCTGGGAAGCTGTGATTTTATTTATGTTTTATTTTTACAATTGCAGAAATCAAATAACCACCGAATTCAATTGGTGTTCATGAATCTGGATGCGTAAATGAAGTTTAATAAAATACATTGCCTGTCATTTCATATGGATTTTTTTTTTGAGGTTGGGAAATTATCAAATAACTTCTCCCGCTCGGGTGGAGGCATGTCAGACTTTTACCGACTAAAACCCACCCGTGTTTCCTCAGTTGCCTGTATGCCAGGGGCGACGGTATCTCTTTCGAACAATCCGCACCCCTGGCAGGCATCGGCCCCCACCAGTTGTTGCTGACATCTCTGACGGCGCGCGTGGAAAACAACGCGCTGTCGACCCGGGCATTTTTTTTTTGTTTGTCGTGAAGAAATGCCTACTGCGCTACTACGGGGAGATAACACAGTTATGTAGGACTGTAACCCACTAAAACTCCACGGTGTCCTCCAGTGCCGCTTGAGGCGGGAACACGGGAACGCGCAAGCCATCCGCGAACCCGTGATTTCATATGGTGCCGGTGGTATATTGTTTTTCAGGTAATATGGCGCGTCTGTGCACAATATGGCGCGAACACAACGCGGCTTCATCATTCCACCGTGAATAACTGAATATGTTTATTTTTTTCAGCATAATATTCAAGACATCATGTTGAAAATTAAATTGGGGAAACAAAAGGCAGGCCCACATACATTTCATTTGGTTTATGTCATCAAGCTACCCCAAACTGTCAAATTTTTCCAATTGAACATGAACCTTAAGCTTATGTGATAAAGTTGAAAATGTATCAAAGAAATTTGACAGATTGGGGTTATCCAGCATTACGACTGTCTAATACTCACTATAAAATAAAATAAAAGAAACTTATAAGTACCTAAGCTCTAATAAGATTTTCATCCTTTCAAGATCCCAAGCAAGTAATTAAATAATAAATGGATAATGCTGTATATATTTGTATAGCTCAGCACTAAATTTTAATTTCAAAGAAGAACAGCCTCACCAATTGTTTCATCATCATTAATTCCAATTAATAAGATGGAATACTGTTTCCGGAACAAAACAAAGGAATCGGGACTAAGAGGCAACCGTAGAGAACATACTTTCAAAGAAGCTTAAGTGAGTATTAAAAAAATTGGAGAAAACGTTTAGAATTCAAAAAGGCATTTGTCATCAAAATATCTATGTAGATGATACGATAGGTAGATATATTTTTCTTGTGACGGTAAATGGTGGTTCAAAGAAGTCTCTTCAAAAACAACACTCTCTTTTAAAGCAACCGACCCTTGTATTTTGATTTTCTTCTAAAAACGTCTAATTTATACTGTTTGTTAAAGGTATGACCATGCATAAATTATTTATGAAACGTAGTCTAGACAATGTTATTTGGTCTTAATTAGATTCAAGGTAAAGTGATTGGAGTCAAAATTACGTCAATCGATGTTTTTACTCAATACGAAATGTATTAATGTCTCTAAACGGACTGATGTTTTCGTCAAAAACCCAGTAATGGTGTATATTACTAAAAACAGATTTATTCTTGTATTTTTAAAACCTGCTAATTCGATAAAATAACCCCAAATGTTAATCGTTTTTAAAAGAAAGTAGAAATAAATATAATACATGACTGTATCAACCAATTTTGCATCTGAATCAAATTGTTCATACTTAGACAGTTAACGAGAACACGAATCACTTTAAACTGATTTGCTACCAAAACTCCACTATTATTTTGGTAGTAAACTAGGAAACGTTTTCCTAGAAAATCTACTCGATATCTATTCATATCATTCAACGACATTTAGTCTATAGTCATTTATTTCACGCAGCTGCTTTGTATGGGTTCCATGAGATCGCTATCATTAGATATCCAGTTTCCACTTGGGAACTGCTTCATTTACAAGTCATGACGCAACTTGGCTTCGATAGACGTCCACTTATACTAAGATTAACCTTTACCTTTTTAACGGGGGGTTAAAAAGATTATTCTAAACTTAAAGTGTGATTTTAGTGTTATAGAACCCATTAAAATTATATTTCTAGCTGCGCCCCATGGTTTCAGTCGCATAAGTCTCGATCAAGTGGGAATATTGGGATGATATTTATCTTATGTCCAAATACAGGTTATATTATACCAATGCGTCAAATTTCATCAAAATCCGTTCAGCTGTTTTACCGTGTAAGCGTAACAAACATACCAACAAAAAAGTTTAGAAATTTAGGTATAAAAATAATGAAGTTATAATCTTTACGTCATTATCTTAACAGCAAGACTTATAGGTTAAAAACACGTTCAAAATCTAGCCGCTATCTCATCTCAGCGACAAGAAAAGTCAAAAACTTTACAAAAATGTGGAAAAATCAGAGGTGTTATTAACAAATTAAGACTGAGATTTGAATGCGACCTTTCATAAAATACGGGAATTACCCGTCAGATGTCAAGTAACAAAAGTGGATACCTGGGGTAATTCCTGTATTTTTCCCAAATTGCATAAAAGCCGTTATAGATGTTTATTAAAGGATGACCTATCATAAATAATGTGTTCAAGTTTATTGCTGGCAATTAATGTTGTCGGTAAATCCTATTGTCCAAAAATGCCTACGTCTGTGCTGGGTGTGCGTCACGGAAACGCAACCCACCCAAAATAAAGCTGCAATCTTCGAACAGTAGGGGACCATAATTGTTCCAACCTCAGTAGAATTTATTGAAATCCGGAATCAAGAGATTTAAAGAGTTCAAAATAAACATACTTTAAGCTGCAAATTATTGTAAGTATAAAAAATAAAAAAAATAAGGGTAGTCCACCACGGTCATAATTTTGAAAACATCCTAAACCATAGACAGAGATACCACAAGTTTCACACATTCAAAAACGTATTGGTATTAAAAATCCTTCTTCTGAAGTTCAAATATCGTGATCCAAACTCAAGAAGAATTATGAAATACAGCATTTTTCTTATAAAATAACATTCAAAGTAAATATTAAATGGAATGGTCGTAGCCTGTACTTACCTGCACCTACTTAAAACTTTTAATTATTTCGTAACTGTTTTAAACTACAACACGCATGACATTAATCCTAAGGTTAGTTTTCTTTTTATTTAAACACAAACCAATTCTAATTCTCACACGACAAAGTTAGATAGTAGAGAAAGTTAATTTGTCATGCAAAATAACAAACTATTCATTCATTAAGCGTGATTAGTAAATCACAGGGAACTACAGGAAACAATTACTTACCCTTTTACAAATAAATCACAGGTACACCTAATTTTCAAGGGGAATTTCGAACTTTCTAAACACACATATACATGCTTTTCTACTGTTTTTAATAATGCTTACATAAAACACCGGGTGGTTTTACTTTGGGCAATAAGTGCGAGCGTGATTCCGCTCAGCTTAGTATACGTACGATGGTCAAAAGTCCCGACAAGCCACTGGATGAAATCCCACCGCCAAAGTTGCTCCAAGTTCCTACTGCGCATGTTCCTTTCATTAAGTTAAGTTAGAACTCGTACAGACTCTGTCAACTTCAAAAATTGTGTCAGAAAACTGAAATGTGCAAACATAGAAGTGGCAGCGTCTGTAAATACACTAAAAGCTGTTTTTTACGATTACATTTACGGTACATAGGCCCGGCTTAACAAAATTGTGGGATTTCTATAGAACATCTGCGGATGGGATAAGCTTCGGAGAAAGGGGATGAATGTAAATAGACCAAACACAAACCGTTGGGGAGGGTCAAATTAGATCTATGTTTGAGTTAAGTTCCGAGTTTAATGCCATAGAGGCATGTTTCTGCAGAAAGTTTATGTAGCAAGCTTAGTCACAGTTGCGTGGTTTTCTACGCATAAATGTAGGCAAGATAAACACTATGAATCGTAATAATCCTACTATCCTACTAATATTTTAATCCTACTATCCTACTAATATTTTAATCCTACTATCCTACTAATATTTCAATCCTACTATCCTACTAATATTTTAATCCTACTATCCTACTAATATTTTAATCCTACTATCCTACTAATATTTTAATCCTACTATCCTACTAATATTTTAATCCTACTATCCTACTAATATTTTAAATGTGAAAGTTTATATGTTTGGATATTTGTTACTAAATCATGAAAAACCAGCTGAAAAGATTTGGGTGAAATTTGGCACACACATAGATTGTGACCTGGATTAACACGTAAAACTTTTTATCTCGGTAGTAGGTACTTACCAACCCGCACTGGGCCCGCGTGGTGGATTAATGAAAAAGAAAGAAAGAAAATACATTTATTTAGCACAGACTTTAAAGCACACAATATACACTAAACAGCAGGAAAGAGTAAAATAAAAATCAATTAAAGGTGTAAGCCCACGGCCCACTCCCTCTCACAGAGAGGAGGCCTGTGTCCCAGCAGTGGGAACGTAATAGGCTGATAATAATGATGATGAGTAGGCACGTTCCCATGGGACAATTTCCGAGCCCCACACGGAAAAGCTTTTGGGATGCATGAAGAAGCTTCCTCATGTAGCACCTGCAATTTGTTCCACCAGTAACTCGAATGAACCGAGCGTTTAGCGCATACTGGACAGTCACACCCAATACCTTGATGACTGGCCAATTCTTCCCTTGCGATGGTAGCGGGCTAACGCCCGCCCGGTTCGCGACCACCCTCCCACGGAGTCCGGCGTCAACCAGCTTGCTGTGTTTCGACGATGCGTGGGAGTGCCAGTGCCCTGAACAAGAGTGAACTGGCATTTTCTGGGCACGCTCGATCCATCATAGACCTCATCAATCGCTTTCCATCAGGCGTGATTGAGGTCAAGAGCGCGTCAATGGACCATTTAGTAATTTAAAAAAATAATAGTTTAAAAAACTAAAAAACACGATTTAAAAACCAAACTAGAAAACCAGAAAATAATTAAATTCAAAAAGCGTGGGGTGCTTTTTGAGGTATTTTTATAATCACTTAATGTCAAGCGCCCCACGCTTTTTAATTGAATTAAATTATTTTCTCCTTTTTTAGTTTGGTTTTTAAATCGTGTTTTTTAGTTTTTTAAACTATTATTTATTTTTATTTTTTTTAGTTCTGCTAACTACAAAAAGGTGATTGTTTTTTTTTCCTTCTTTTTTTTTTAAAATTATCGAATAGTCATCGGTTCTCGATAAGTTTACAAAGTTTCATTGAAATCTGACCGTTTAAAGTGGGTCAAAATAGCGTCCAAACGAGTCGGTTACAAACAAACAAACATACAAGTGAAGCTAATATAAAGCGTGTAAAAAAGCTGCTGGTAAAAGCTAGAAGTCAATTCAAACCTAGCGTTTGTGTAAATCTATGGATACCACTGTATGTATTGTAACACTAGCTAGTAATAGTAATTCTTCTATTTTACCACCGTTTCCTTTAAACCATGTAAACTAGATTATAATCGACATACATACATTTACCTGAATTTGGCGTTGTAGGTATATAGTAAGTGCAATATTCCTTAGTTAGTTTATATTAACATTAAGGCAAAACTAATAATTTTCGACAGGGTCCTGAAGATTCGAATATACTTGGACAGGTATACATATATAATGTCTGAATTTCGTATCGTATTTAGACAGGATGCTCTGAATTCTATTCTCCGATTGGCTTTTATATTTTCACAAGCCTTGTGCTCATTGGCATTTTCCCATCGATAACTTCTCAGAAGCCTCAGGGGATGAGTATCCAAATGACGATGATACAACCAACTATAACTTGAAAACAAAAGCCTAGTACCAACTTCCACGTTTCTTACTTCAGGAATGACGAACTTCTACACAAACTTTCATGTGAAAATTAACCCCGTTTTTTTTTTTTTGAGGATGGGAAATTATCAAATAACTTCTCCCGCTCTGGGTGGAGCAGGAGGGCGTGTCAGACTTTTACTGACTAAAACCCACCCGTGTCCCCTCAGTTGCCTGTGTGTATGTACATTTTTCTAGAGTATTACGTTTTGCACGAGGATTGCGAAAAACCCATCGATTTGGGATGTGCGTTATGCGTCATTGAATGAATGAAAGAATTACTAAGTTGCTTTTAAGATAATTCTTTTGTTCCAATGAAGTTGAAGACGGAAAAGGGTTGACCCTTTTTCATCTTCATGACATTCCTGTAATAACCT
Source organism: Antitype chi (assembly GCA_947359405.1). Taxonomy (NCBI): domain Eukaryota; kingdom Metazoa; phylum Arthropoda; class Insecta; order Lepidoptera; family Noctuidae; genus Antitype; species Antitype chi. The sequence goes on from OX375826.1 coordinate 10,117,063, forward strand.
TTTGTTGTGACGTATTGCGTTACAACATACCTACTTAGGAATACCTGTATGTAACAAAACTGTATGTTTAGTAATTAAAGTATATTTAATAAACATTATTTACTAGCTTCCGCCCCGACCGACCCTTGCTCGTTGAAGCGCCAGCCCGCGCCGCAGCTGAGCCAGTAGCTTTAAATTCCCCGATCAATAATAATGCCAATATTTTGATCCAGCCTGTCCCCAACGATAGCTGTCCCCCTATCAGTGACGCCCGGAGCCGAGGCCCGTACCCCACAGGGGGTGCCCTCAGCGTGCAGTCGCTTAGTTTATAAATTTTAGTTTGTAAGCCCTGGCTGGAGGCGTTAAGATTAAATTCTTAATGGCAGCCCCAGGAAAGCCCGGTTGAGCAGTCACGGACTCTCAAGGCCAACTGCGAGATGCCCAACAAAAAAAAAACTAGCTTCCGCCCGCGGCTTCGCCCGCATGGAAGTCGGAAATTATCCCGCGGGAACGTACTACCGGGATACTAAGTATCCTATAACCTAGAATATAATCTATCTGTGTGCCAAATTTCATCCAAATCCGTTCAGCCGTTTTTGCGTGAAAGAGTAACAAACATCCATCCATCCCTACTTACAAACTTTCGCGTTTATAATATTAGTAGGATTATCTTGAAACAAAAATCTGGTCGCTCAATACACTTGTAGTGGAACACGACCTACGATTTGGGAACTACCAGGGTACCTTATGGTTTTATTTAGGGGGACTAGAATTAAATACGCGCTCGATATCTTGAAGTCACGCCAGCATCCTGCGCGAATTAACCATTTATCGTTTTAAAAAAAAAAAAAAAAAAAAAAAAAAAAAAAAAAAAAAAAAAAAAAAATCCTAAACAAAAATTAAAAGCAACCTGTATAGGAATTTTGAGATTGACTGGAATCGTTCTTCATAAACATTGCATGTGACTCACGTAGGTAGGGTACTTACTAATAGATGTTTACGGCTATCGTAGTTTTTACGTACAAATTATTTTGAATGTACCTACATAGTTTACATAATAGTGAATCAACACATTAGTGATTAAGCAATGTTATCGAACTAGTGAATGTGAGTATCAATACAAACCATCTCTGGTTTAATGATACAAATAAACGAACTTGTTAAGACAATATATCTACGAATAAAAAAAAAAAAAAAAAAAAAAAACATAATTATTTTCTTTTTTTAATAAACAACTATTCCATACCTTCTTTGAGTTCCTTAATTTACCTGTCCTAGCAGGGCCCCCTCCATCGAGAGGAGGCCTGTGTTTCAGCAACGGGAACATTATAGTGTAATTATCCATGTTGTACATTATTATACGAAATTCAAGCATTTTCTTAGGGAACTACATAACGACTGAGACTAATTAGTACTTAAAATAAGTAAGTTTCGAAATTGTAAATATATATTAAAACGCCTCCGCTTGTTATAACTTTATCTTTAACTTATTTATCCGTCATTAAGGGATGTAACACAACACAATACAAGTTTGTTAAATTTCACAGCCCTACACGTATTTCAGTTTGTACCGTTATTATAATTGAATCTCCGTCAAAGTTAACGCTTCCCGTACCTATTGAATTCTATAACAATAAAAGAATAAAGACTTTAATAAGACTTATAAATTTCACAACCGTTCCGTTTTTTTTAATTTCAAATTAAGAACTTTACGTTATAGATTTCGAAAGATACAAGTCAATAACAATTCAAAATAGGAACAAATATTTTAAAATACATAATTTTTTCACTTGAACTTGGAGAAAAACTAACGTTCCGAATTATAATTTGATACCAGAGATAATTAGGTACCCGGGCTTGGACCTGGGCTACACGCGAGAGATCGCCGCCGCACATCGCCTCCACAAGGACACGGCGGTGCTCCGCCTCCCAAGCTGGGCAGACCTCCACCGTATGTTTCTCCGTGTCCTCAGGACGATCTTCGCAGTGGAAACACCCGGGCGTTTCTTCCCGTCTTATCCGAAACAGGAACCTCCCGAAACAACCGTGTCCGGTGAGGACCTGCGTCAGGCAGAAGGTGAGGACGCCGTGACGCCTTTCAAGCCACTCCTCAAAGTGGGGACTTACCACCGTTATCGTGGCGTCCCCATGCTTTGGGGTCGACTTCCAGTCTAACAGGATGCTGCTGAATACCAGTATTTTACATGGAGCGACTACCTATCTGGAGTGTACGACTAAACGCCGACAGACACTACGCCGATAGACTGAACACCGATAAGACTTTACTTCGACCGGACTCTTCGCCGACAGGACTCATCGCCGGCAGGGCTCATCCTTGCGCTATTACTAAATAGTCAAGTAACTGCCACTAACATGGTAGTACCGTTCGCTCGGCACACGCGCGGTTGGTCGCAATTCTAACCTAATTTCTATTACCTACCTGATGAGCCCTGTTGGCGAAGAATCCTGTCGGTGAAGTGTCCTGTCGGCGAAGTGTCCCGTCTAAGTAAAGTCTTGTCGGTGTTCAGTCTGTCGGCGTTTAGACGTACACTGACTTATCTGACCTCCACAACCCTGTTACTGGGTAATACGATACCGATACCCTTAGAAAGAGTGGTTGTCAGAATTTCGGGCTTCTGACGACCCGTAACAACTATTAAAGATCTACAAATGACAGTCCACTAACGGCTTAACGTGCTTCCTGAGGTCAGGTGGGATCTCGACATGTAAAGATAGTCACCTATCCGCGGACTAACCGCGGCAAGCGTAGCTTAACCTGATCGATCAATCCGTATAGCTATTATTTATTAGCTACAAGCCCCACAAATAACTATACTGATACTATCATACTTATAACTTTTATCTGGCTAAGTACTTTCAGCACTTGACCATACCTACAATCATATAGGTAGGTACATGTAGCTATCTCCTCTGCAACGAAGGTCGAGGATTACGAAGAAGACATTACTTCCACTTTAGCCGGCTAGCTTATTATCTAATCTCGTGAAAGCATATTCTTAACTTACTGAGCGCTATGCAGAACTAAGTAAGCGTTGACTTTGTATGAATTTAAATTCCATTCTGCAAGCGTTTCATGTTAGAAAATCGGAATATTTAAGTCCGTTTTTGAGCGGGAAAGTGCCGTTACTATGTACTTAAGTTTCATCTTTGGATGAGATCAGTTTTACGAAGAAAACGAATATGTAGTAAAGATTTGTAGGGTGGTTAAGTCGAGCACTACCAGCTTAATATTCAAACCATAACTGTCATTCCTTAACACCTGTTTAACACCGTAAATAACACGGTGAATCGACGTAAGATATCAATTTAGTTATCAATTTATTTCCCTGATCGTAGTACGTACGATTATTGTTGGTTCATGTCTCAAAAAAGTATTATGCCAAAGTATAAAAAATCTTTTAAGTAATTATCTTCTTCACTGCATAAGATTACACGAAGCAATAATTGACTCCCCTAAGTGGCACTCAAAGGATACTGCAATGAATGTGATTAGCCATTTGTCCAAACCCGGAAATGAGAAAGCCGTTTTAAGCTAGCTAGTTACAACCCTAAGCAAGTCGTTCAGATTAACTGTACCGAATCGAGTTACTGTACCTCTCACAGTCCACGTTATATAAACGTAGACGAGATGGGAATACGAAACCTGTCTCCTGTTTTTTCTATACTTACCTACGTGACTTCGAGTGACGCACTTCGGTGTCAAAGAAAATACTCTGGAACTCGGTAAGCGGTAAGTCAGTGTTCGAATTGGAGATGTTGTAGGTCCAAGGTTCAACCCTACCAAGTATTTTATTGCCGGTTGTTAATTTTTTTTTTTTCATAACCTTAGATCGAACATAACAACATGTTCTAGAAACATACATTCAAAAGAGTGACGGAGAGACAAAATGTTCTCTACACTTATAGTTTTAATACACAGTGTACTTAATCCAATATTTAGTGACATCCTTTAAGCTTGTGTGTTAATAAATTAATTTGAATTTTAGTGATTCGACGTCCATTATCTCGCTCTGAGCCCGCGTGGTAAACAACCCGCGTGGAAAAAAATCTTTTGCTTGTCTCAGCAGTGGAAGCATAGAATCAATTCGATAATGGTCTCTCAAACCAATATTTAAGGTGTTATTAGTAGGTTTCGTGTGGTTCCGGACGTAAAGAATAACACCATCTCATTTCTTCCCGTGGGTGTTGTAGGATAAGCGACTTACTAGAGAATGGGCAGCAGCGTTCTCTATGCATTTTACCATCGTACTGCGATTGACAACCTGCCTGCCAAGCGTGGCTATTATGGCAAATCCCACCACTAGGGGGAGGCCTATGTCCAGCAGTGCTATCATATTACTATCATTTGCGTGGCATTTCAATGAACATTACTTTCTTATAATTGAGGACATTATGTGTCGCTTGAATTATTTATTCGATGATTGATATCAACTACAAGTTATGACATTTATGTTTAGGTTCAATAATGACCTGAAAGCCAATTCTCGTAATTAACAATGTTCAAAATCTAGTTGCAGTCTCATTTCGGAGACAATCAAATGTCAAAAATATATGGAAACTCGAGATATTTTTGACAGATTGAGACTGAGATCAGACTGTGAACCTTCTTAAAATTACGAGAATTGTCCCTCTAATGGTGTCAAGTACTCTATTGTGATCTCAGTACACTTAATTTGTTTACCAAATACCTAAGTAGGTATCCACAGAGCTAACGAAACAAAAATACATTTATGAAATAGACCATAATCCATGCTTGATAAAATGATAACCTGTCATAACTTTTTATTTGTTTTTTTTTTACTTATTATATGTCTAAAGCTTTTACCAATCCAAATGTTTTCCTTTGTTTTGTATTGTACCTACTCTGCGACGTAATTAATTGATCAACGAAATTCGAGCAAATCTGTAGTCACCAAATAACATTAGGGTGTATTTAATTACCACACGCTTTAAGAGGTAATTTTATTTACCCAGTAGATATATTGCAAGTAGCTCTTAGTATTCATTTTACCGACTTTCGCCTCGGTAGCTTTAAAAGTAGGTTCATTTGATTCCGCATACTTAATCGTATTTTCTCGTACTGCTTGAATTTTAGTGCTCATTAATGCTCGCAGTCTTATACTCGTGTTCCAAAGGAGGTCTTGTATTAATTGATTGTAAGAACGTCATTTAATTACTTATATTTATTCATAGCTATTACACGGATTTTATTACTTAATCTATGTAGGTAGGTTCTGTAGAGGTTGTTTTCATAAGACAACCTTACGATCGTATAGGCTGGTTATAATTACTTTAATACTTTCGAACTCTCACAGTAATTTTGAATAGAATAGAGAAAAACAATTTATGAGAGATCGGGCTGACAAGCTGTAGAAGGATGTGATAAATATTATAATTTGTACAATGTTTTCTAGGAATAAAGACCACAAATAACTGCAAAAGAGTTTTTCATTATTAGACCCCTGTACCAATGGGACCTCTGCGTTCCTACAGTATCATTAATGTATGTAATTAATGAAGGTTTCGTAATCATCTGTCTTGTAAGTCGAATCTATAAGTTGCAACACGGCATCTAACTTCTTGAGAATTTATAAGTAATTGTTTGTATATGCTTGCATTGAATAGACAGATCCGCTCAAATCAGTGTGATTCTTTCCTCAGAATACCATTTCAGCCATCTATCTAACTAGATCCTAGCCTGACCAGGATTATGTCTGGATTTTAAAAGAGATACTTTGATATTTCATCTGGGTTCAAATTTATTATTAACTGGCTCCTTGTTCAAGATATCAAAACATTATAAGTTGCTACGTTATCGTAACTTTATTCTTAAGTTTAAAAATGTTGTAAACCTAAACGTTTGTACTTTCCCTACCTTATTTTAGGAAAACGAATATTAACGTGAAATTTAAGCAAACGTGATTAAAAGCACCTATCGCCTCCCGCCACGAAGAGTAGGTAGATGTATCTAAGCGAGTTAAGTTACTATAACAGTGCTTAAGGCGATAGCTTAGCCTTCTCTACTTAAGTACTTATGCATCAAAGCGGCGTTTAATCCAACAAAGGTGGCTTGAGGCGAACGTCGGGAACTGTATCCTTGAGCCACACATTATATGCAATAACAGTACGTATACTGCTTCTTTGAATCTAGGTGAAGTAGGTTCCTATATTATTTTTAATGGTGGTGTAATCTATAAAGTACTGAACTCCAAACTATCAATTTTGAATGCCATAAAGAAGACTTTAATTTTACTTTTGGTAGAATTGTCAAGTATTTTGTTAACAATTTTCTCAATAAATCTTGTCAAATTTTTATAGCTATAATATTTAATTAAATCACAAGGTTCAATATTGTTCACACAGTTCACAAACAAGCATCCATTAAAAATACCTGAATGAAACGTGATCGGCTTTTCCCCGGTCCGGTTACGGTCCGGGTGTGGCTATTATGTCAATTACAGTTGGATTTCGTAGGTGAAAGGCATTGACCCTTTGCCCAGCAGTGGGAAGTTAGTAGGATTACATTGTGCCATTTTCCTAATTGAGGATAATTGGTTGTGTCATCGTCGTTTCTAAACAATGTGCCGTGTACCGCCGCCAGCACTGAAATATGTGAACGACGCTATTTAAAATGTAGCCAAGGATAGAATATGGTTTTTTACTTGCACCTTATATTACTTTCATTACCATTATCATCATCATTTCAGGCGAAAGACGTCCACTGCTGGATATATGCCTCCCCCAAGCTCCGCCACTTCGAACGGTTCTGTGCTTCCCGCATCCAGCGGATTGCTGCGGCCTCCACAAGGTTATCAGTCCATTTGGAAGGCCTTCCAACTCTAAGTCTTCCGGTACGCGATCGCCACTCTAGAATCTTTCGATCGTATCGGCCATCTGTTCTGCGAGCAATGTGGCCTGCTCACTGCCACATAAGTTTGGCTATTCTTTAGGCTATGTCGATTACCTTGGTAGATCTGCGGATCTCTTCATTCCTGATAATCCTGCCTTATTATACCTCTCCATTGCCCTTTGGGTGACTTCTAGCCTTCTAATAAGCCTCATAGATTTATCCGTAAATAAATATTTATTATGCTCATAATATATTATTTCACACCTCATTAAACTTTTTTCTATTAAAGTACTGCTTCAATGTTTTTAGTAATATCTGTATGGCATACGCCCGCTGTGTTATTTAGGATTTGGGCACCACATAATTACGTTGTGTTAGTACTAATTACATGAGTTTAGACACATAGTACCCACTCTAAGACACATACATAACTAGGTTTTAAAATAATCGTGTGATACTATTGTGTGAGCTTCATAAACTACCTACAGATTTTGCACGGATTTTATTTATAATGTATTAATATAATAATATTAATGTATTAACTTTCAGTGTCACTGCTTACATTAAAATAATATTGCTCCTACCTAGTTACGTAAAATACGTAGAAATTACTCATTGACAGTAAGAAATAAAATCCTAGAACGAAAAGTGTAAAAAGAATAATTAAACGCTGAAGAGCAACATTAACATCAAACTACGGGAAGTTGTGTTAATGAAGTCAAAAAATTCTCTTTGCAATGGACTTTACTATTTTTGTTTTTTTGTTAAGTACGAGAGTTGTTCAAGTGTTTTTGTTTAAATAATTTATCCTCTTACGTCGTAACCCACCTATTATTGATGCGCTTGGCTTGTAGTATGTGACATCACGAAACGAAATGAAATATTCTAAAAGAGAAGTAGATAGGTACTAACCTATTCGAAAATTCGAATTTAAACCATGCAAACCTGATATTGTCATTGACTCATAAATTACGAAATTACATAACTATTTTAAAATACTTTACATGTTACTGATTGGACCTACTCCAATCAGTAAAGTGATTAAGTACATCCCTACAAATTATTTTCACTAATAGGCTATTGAACAAATTCTCTTGGTGATAAAACATGAGATTCATCCTGATCTTTTAAGGCAGCGATTAGGCGCCTACGCAACATCTGTAGCCGAAAGAATTACTGTTATCTCACTGACAACGACCTTTATCCAGTTCTCTGATTTATCAGACGATCAATCTTTGCAAACGATCCTTTTGTGGTCCTCCAGGATTCGCGTTTTTATTTCGCAGTTATTTGATACTCTCAATGTTAGGGAGTTCTATGTTTACACTCTGAATTATTAAAGTTTTTGGTTGCATGTAGATTTCTTAAACTGTTTTTTATTTATGCTTAAGTATAAATATTGAAGGACTCGTGACTAAATTATAATAGCCGCACTGGTCGATGGATCAGGTTAAGCTACACTTGCTGCGGTTGGTCCGTGGATGGGTGACCATTTTTACACACTAGACGGGTTTTGGGGTCGTGCATCGGAAAGCACGCTAAGCCATTGGCCCCGACTGGCATTGGTGGATCTTTGACAGTCGTTATGGGTCGTGAAAGCCTGAAAGTCGGACAACCAGTCTTCAACCAATGAACGCGTATAGTTTTACCCAGTTACTGGGTTGTGGCGGTTAGATAGGCAGTCACTCCATATCATCATCATCATTTCAGCCGAAAGACGTCCACTGCTGGTGATTGGCCTCCTCCAGGCTCCTCCACTTCGACCGGTCTTGTGTTTCCCACATCCAGCGGATTCCCGCGGCTTTCACAAGGTCATCGGTCCACCTTGGGGGAGGCCTTCCCACTCTACGTCGGTACGCGGTCGCCACTCCAAAACCTTTCGGCCCCATCGGCCATCTGTTCTGCGAGCAATGTGCCCTGCCCACTGCCAATTAACTTTGGCAATTCTTCTGGCTATGTCGGTTGCCTTGCTTCTCCTGCGGGTCTTTTCATTCCTGATTCGATCACGTAGGGAAACTCCGAGCATATCTCCATTGCCCTTTGGGTGACTTTATGCCTTCTGTTATGGCCCATTGTGAGCTCCATGTAAAATACTAACATACCAGCAGTCTACTGGAAGCTGACTCCAACATAGCTGGGAGGCCTCTTTATTATAAAGAGGCCTCCCTTAAAAAGCCCTCCTCTTAAAATGTTAAGAATAAATAATTTCTGCTTACTGATAGAGATATCAGTAAACAGAAATTATTTATTCTTAAAATTTTCTAGTCACGCATTGAACACCACAATAAATTTATGTTTGATGGGTCTTAGTTGATTATGTTCACGGAGTATGTAGTAGCTATACTTAGAAGCCTAACCCTGTTTGCAACAACAACACAATTACGTACTTCGAACACTGTAATCCGCCTGTCAAGCATGTCAATTAATTCTTGCTTCCGAATACGAATATGGTAATCTCTACATACGTAATTAATGTCACTCGTCAAGATCCCCGACCGTAAACTGCACACTGAAAATTGTCAGTAAGTACTACCGATATTTACTTGATAAAGCCTCTGACTCGGTCTCCTCATAAAGATATTATTATCTTATACCTACATAAATGGTAGATATAAAAAAAAAACATTTCAAAATATGGCTTGACAAATTTCATTGTTTCTTGCCTTAATTGGGACCTCGCTTCGGTATTCTGAACCGTTACTTCAAAACCATAGAATAAATAAATACAACATTTACTCGCGCCTTCTTCCCATGTGGTTAGGCAGAGACTGCAGAACGCCACCTGCGACATCATCCTTATGCTTCATTTGCGTTCATACATCTGGTCATACATACACGTACAACTGGTTGCGAGTACCACACACCTGACCATTCTGAAGAACATCAGCAATAAGGTATACCTATGTCCTTCTAGGGCGTCTCCAGCTTGCGTATCTACTCACATCTACCGAGTGAGAGACCTTTTGTTATTTCCCTTTCAGTCATCTTCTCAATATGACCAAACCATCATCATCATCTCCCCCCCAGTGGGTTCCCGCATTGTCGTTGCGGGGGGGCTCAGTAGCCGTGGTCCGCTCCCACGGTGAAGCGAATAGGAACCCAAAGGTGGGGCCACTCGTCAGGGCTTTGGTCTCCAAGCCGACGACGTAGCGGCCAAAAAGTAGGTTGCGGTGAGGTGCACCGCAACTGAGGCGGGCCGCGATGTCGAATGGGAGGCATCGCGGCTGAGGGTTACAGGCTGCGGCGGAGGAGGAGTGCCGGTACTTTTGAGTAGCGCTCTTCCCTTCCGTGGCCTGGACGGGGCCGCCACCGTTTGATGGCGGACGCGGTGGGGCCGCAGGGGAAGAAGAGTGTCGGTATAGCGTTGGCCGCTCTCCCTATCCCCTGCGGCCGAGAATTGGTAGGCGGCGGGGCCACTGCGCTGACCCGTCGCAGGGGGCCAAGGGAGCCAAGGGTGCCTGGGTAGTCTGGGGCCCTTGTGCTACTTGGTTCCTGGGGTGGTCACGGCGTGCCATGTGTCCTGGTGCGCCGGACTGGTGGGGTCCACAAGGGCCGATGCCTGCCAGGGGTGCGGGTTGTTCGAAAGAGATACCGTCGCCCCTGGCACACAGGCAACTGAGGGAACACGGGTGGGTTTTAGTCAGTAAAAGTCTGACACGCCCTCCTGCTCCACCCAGAGCGGGAGAAGTCATTTGATGATTTCCCACCCTGAAAAAAAAAAAAAAAAAAAAGGGATCACGGGTGGGTTTTAGTCAGTAAAAGTCTGACCCGCCCTCCTGCTCCACCCAGAGCGGGAGAAGTCATTTGATGATTTCCCACCCTGAAAAAAAAAAAAATCATCATCATCTGCCCAGCCTTTTCCCAACAATGTTGGGGTTGGCTTCCAGTCCAATCGGATGCAGCTGAATACCTGTATTTTACATGGAGCGACTGCCTATCTGACCTCCACTACCCAGTTACTAGGTAATACGATACCCCTTAGTAAGACTGGTTGTCAGATTTTCGGGCTTCTGACGACCTGTACCGCCTGTTAAAGATCCACAGATGACAGCCGGGACCAACGGCTTAACGTGCTTTCCGACGCACGGAGGGGTCTCAATATGTTAAGAGGGTCACCCATCCACGGACCAACCGCGGCAAGCGGAGCTTAACCTGATCGATCGATCCGTGCGGTTTATATTACTTAGCCCTCCAATATGACCAAACCATCTATGTATATACTAAATGTTTGTCACTACATCCTTTTTTAACCATACCGTTGCCTGGAATCAACTCGCCCATCGCAGTCTGCAGGACATAGGCCTCTCCTAGGCTGCACCACAATACCATGTCCTCCGCCTTCCACATCCAGTTTGTCCCAGCCGTCTTAAGGTCGTTGGTCCATCTAGCTGGGGGGCGTCCCACGCTACGCTTGCAGATACGCGGTCTGCACTCCAGGACACGACTGCTCCACCGGGCATCGGTCCTAAGACAAACATGGCCAGCCCACTACCACCTCAGTTTGCTTACTGTGCAAGCTATGTCGGTTGTCTTTCACATGATATTTTATTTCATAATAGCGAAAAGTAAATATAGGTTAGGCAAATTGATTGAGCAAAAAGTAAAAATTCACTTAATGTTATTTGTTTCAGTGTCTACAGATCTCCTTAAACGTATTTCCAACACGAAACCTCTATTAAACCTTTGTATTGGATTATCGAATAACTTGACAGCATGTGTATCTATAATGTCTTGGGGCGAAGTTTGGCGAGACTTGGTTAAGTTTGAACAGTATCCACGCTTCAAGAGAAACTTATTATTAAGGGCAAATTTTACATGCTTAGACAACCACACAGTTTCCGTGGCTATTTATGTATATGCTCGCGCAGCAAGTGGCGCCGTCTAGTTCTGTTACGAAGTTACTGAAATATTATACTTATATATTCCAAGAATAGTGGTTCAATGCGAACCGTATAAAATATTTTTCACAATCACCAAAAAGGATACGGTCTTTAAAATGTATCTGCGTTTCAAATACCTTTACCTGTAATCAAATACCTTTTTAATTATAATTTCGTCTGAATCTTGCAACGATAATTATATCGAAATAAGATCTTCTACATTTCCTACAGTAGTACCTACGTACTTATTTGGTAACTTGATCTCATAGAACAGACATATACCTAAGTAGCACTCTCCTGTAAGTACCTGCCCACATCTTTCGCAAGAAGCCTGAAATTGCAATGGCAAAAGTTCGTAATGGGACCCCGAAGTGAACCAACACCATACCTACAAGTTTGTAACTGAAAGCATCACTATTACGGTATTACCCTATAAGGAGTAATTAAACTTCATGTTCTACGATTTTACGGGTTTAATTAAACCGTTTTGATATTGTGGGAATGAAATTGTTTAAACTAGCTAAGGCTTCGTCTGGCTGTGCTGCAGGAAAATTCAATGATCTTGATGTACAGTCGACAAATGGGTTTGCAGAATACCTAATATTGATTGATCATAATACATTCAGGACTATGGGTACCTTGGATCAAATATTGTACAGAAATATAATGTACCTACAATCATATATACAGAAAGCCTCTTTGTCTAATAAAATTACTTTTTTCTGAAGTTTTATTTTTATTTTATCGTGATAATTTATAACATTCGTACACTTCTCACAACTAAAGCCTAATCTAATCAATCAACAGTCTGGACTTAATTAAATGTATTATTTTAAGTGCTGTAATTTCAATGTAGTACAATACAACTTGCGTGGTTACCCTATATTTTTAAAGTGTCCGTTGGTTTAATAAATAGCCGCTATTACGCCCACACGCTTTTTCGACCCAAAAAGTATAAATCACCATCTTGGGGGTAAATAATTTTCTCACAACCTTTATGCTAACATTTTTCAGATACAGTGGAAATGAACAAAAAATACGCAGTTTAAAAATACCAACTAGTATTTCTGAAAATGCAAAGGCTAAGAACGAGATTTAATCGCCATGTTTACTACGTCAACGGGATTGTAATCATGAAAAACTAGAGCATCAGATGCCATCTGAGACGCTAAGTAAAAAATACCCGTGCAGAGTGAATATAAAGTTAAAAAAAAGTTTTTAACAAAAAAATTAAACCGCCGAAAAAACTGAAAAGCAAAAAATAGTAAAACGTTTTTGTTTAACCTTAATAATTAAGTTCTTAAACTAATGTAAGTATACCTAAGTATATACTTTTGTAATTATTATGAGTTTTCAATTAACCTTAATAACTAAGTATTTTTTAGTCAGCGCCAAACAACCTCTTCCGTTTTTTCGTCGGTTAAAAAGCAGGCCAAATGCGAGTTGAACTCACATATGAAGGGTTCCGTACAGTAATTAACACTACTTATTAAAAAAAACATTTTGCTTGTCTGGGGACCTTCCTTTAATTTTTAACTTTATGTCTTTTATTTGTTGCTACAGCGGCAATAGAAATACGCACTCTGTGAAATAAGAAGCGGCTTGAAGCCCGCTGACAGACAGACGGATGGACGGCAGAGGCTAATTAAATAGGGTTCCGTTGGCACCATTTGGTTACGGAAGCCTAAAAAGATGGTACGCACGGCTACATATTAAGCTATACATTTTCAGTTTACGCTGACCTCGCACTGTACGGAAATCCTATACAATGCGAGATCAGAAATCTCCAATGTCCCGGAAAGACGGGGAGAAAACTTACCAGCTTTATTGGAAGATATAGGTAAAAAGATCGACCACAATATATCAAGAGACGATATTACTTCAATACATCGCGTGCCACATGCCACAAGCAGCGAGAGACCTAAAAATATCATTGCCACTGTAAAAACACGTACTCTGAGGGACAATATAATAACTGCATGCCGCTTGAAGAAAGGATTTACCTCTAAAGATCTGGGCATCGCTGGCGCACCACATTCTATATATGTAAATGAACATCTAACTCTACAGAAAAAACAGTTGCTACGCGAGGCCCGAGAGGCTGCTAAAAAATGTAGTTATAAGTTTGTCTGGGTAAAGCATGCCACCATTCTTGTTAAACAATCTGAAACCTCGCCTACTATAGCCATCAAATGTAAAAATGATATTAAAAAAATCATCAATGCTCCAAGCCATTTAGCTTAGAGCGTTAATTTTGTTTAAGTATTAATTAGGTTGTCACTAATTACAATGTCTAATATAACAAAAAATCATGATTTCAGCATATATTACCAAAACAGTAGAGGTATTCGCACGAAATTGAATACTTTGTATATGAATATACTCTGTAACTGTTTTGATGTTATTATTTTAACAGAAACATGGCTTATTCCTACAATCAATAACAACGAATTTATTGATAATCGGTATTTAGTTTTTCGCTGTGACCGGAATAGGACTGCAACTAGGAAGTCTGATGGTGGTGGTGTATTGATAGCGGTTTTGCGAAAATATAACCCTGTTTGTATTCCATCTTCACAGCTTGGTACATTAGACCAATACCTTGAGCAAATCGCTATTATCATTCCTGGGAGCAACAATTCTTCACATACCCTTATCTCCGCAGCCTATGTGCCGAACAATATACCTTTTGCTGTATACAATACTCTTTTTGATAATATTGACAATTTAATCAGCTCAATAAAAACTGAAAATATTATAATTCTGGGTGACTATAATATACCTACAGCGCAATGGGCCAAGCTTGATCCTGCTAAAAACTATATGACTTGCCTGGGCACCTCACCGACTTGTAACCGTTTGAGGGACTTTTTGATTATCCACAATGTCAAGCAATTCAATCATATATCCAACTCGAATGGACGCGTACTGGATCTCCTTATCTCTGATGCAAAATGCACTGTTTTGAAACCTAATCAAGATCTTTTACCGGCTGACAGCCACCATCCACCATTTTACACACTGTTATCCCTTAATATTAATATCAGTTTAACCAGACCTCTACATACACCGAAATATAATTACCGTAAAGCCGACTACACAGTTATTAATGAAGATATTAATGAGATTAACTGGGAAGACGCTTTGGGGAGCAATTCGACCGATGTGTGCGTCGATACTTTTTATAACTGTTTATACGGTATAATTAAAAACCGCATACCGCTTTCGAAACCACCAAACTCGCATTTTCCGGTCTGGTTTTCCAAACCGCTCATCCACATTTTTAAGTATAAAAAGAAAGCCTGGTCTAAATGGAAAAAGTACCGTAATATAAGTGACTACGAAGTGTTTTCCTTGTATAGAGCGCGTTTTAAAGAGGAATGTGACAAATGTTTTCACAAATATATAAATAGTGTCGAGGATGGCATTTCCACTGATGTTAAACACTTTTGGGTTTACGTTGCTAATCGGCAAGGTAAGTCGGGTATACCGACCGGCATGTGTTATAATAATGTAACTTCTAGTGACCCAGTTGAAACTTGTAATTTATTTTCAGCATTCTTTCAGTCAGTTTATGAGCCCTCTAGTCTCTCTCCCGGATGGTGCCCAGCCCCTGGTTCTGATTTGAGTAATGACAATAACAGCTCTCTGTGTACTTTGGATTTTACTGTCCGCGAAGTTTGCAAACAACTAAAATTGTTAGATATAAACAAGGGACCGGGACCTGATGGCATACCGCCCTATTTTCTAAAGAGGACAGCTGAAACAATTTGTATGCCTCTTTCCATGTTGTTTAACAAGTGTATTCAAAGTGGTACTTTTCCGTCTGTGTGGAAGAAAGCAAATATAATACCAGTGCATAAAAGTGGGTCTAGACAAAACATAGAGAATTATAGGCCTATATCGATTCTTTGTACTCTTGCAAAACTATTTGAAAAACTCGTTCATCAAGCCATTTATCCATTTCTGCGACACAATATTATACCTGAGCAACACGGTTTCGTTAAAAATAAATCTACAGTAACTAATTTAATGATCTTTACGGATCACTTGTTCAATAACATGGACGCAGGTTTTCAGACAGACGCTGTTTATACTGATTTTAAAAAGGCATTTGATAGAGTGGACCATTCAATTCTATTAAAGAAAATAGCCTATAATGGCATCAGAGGTAACTTACTGCGTTGGTTTTGTTCATATATCAGCAATCGTAATCTGACTGTAGTGAGCAATGGGTACAAATCAGACTCATTTCTGGCGACCTCAGGCGTTCCCCAGGGATCTATTCTGGGTCCATTGATGTTTATTATATATATAAACGATATTTGTAACTGTTTTCAAAACAGTAATTTCTTATTATACGCTGATGATCTTAAGGTATTTAGAATAATAAAAAACACTGTCGATAGCAGCCTTCTGCAGGAAGACTTGAATAGATTATCTGATTTTTGTAATATAAATAAATTAAAACTAAGCATCCCTAAGTGTAAATACATAACTTTTACTAAAAATAAAAATGTAATAGCCTACGATTATTCACTCTGTAATAAGACTCTATTTAAGGAAACCTATATCTGTGACTTGGGCGTCCTTCTTGATTGCAAACTTCACTTAAATTTACATATAGATAAAATTACTGCTAAAGCATTTCAAATGTATAACTTTGTTATGAGAACCACGTCTGACTTTAAACGACCAGCCACATATCTGTATTTATTTAATTCTTTAATTCGCCCACATGTAGAATATGCTTGTATGATCTGGGATCCTTATTATATTAAATACGAGACTGCAATCGAGAGAGTTCAGCGTAAGTTCCTCAGTACATTGCAGTACAAATGTCGCATCGCACGACTACCGTATAAAGACGCCTTAAATAAGTTTGGACTATTAACATTGCGCTCTAGACGCTTGTTGCTGCAAGGAATGATGCTCCATGGACTTGTACATAATAGGTTTGATTGCTCAGATTTGATAAACAAAATATATTATATTGTACCTAGAACAGTCATGAGACGTGAGGCGCGCTCTTATCCACTGTTTGCTACGACTCCCTGTCGTACAAATGCGGGAGAGAGAGCGCCGCTGCAGAGATTGGTTCAGGCTTACAACAATAATTTTAACGAAATCGATGTTTTTGCCATAACTAAACATAAATTTAAAAAACTAATTATTAAGCGTCTTGCTCAAAATTGTTGATTGTTTTGTGGTATTTAAGTATGTTTTAACTTTTTTGCTATTTGGATTTTAAGATTACCAACTAAATGTAAGTTGTTGTTATTATATTGATTGTACTTAATTTTAGCAATTACATTCGTATTTAAGCTAGTAACACGTGGAAACGTAGTGGATTGTACATTTACCTATAGCATACTGTGTATCTAGTTATAATATACAATGTACGATTGTTTGTTTTCCCAAATAAAATAAAATAAAATAAAATAAAATCAGCTTAAACTGGAAATGTAATTGCTTAGTATAGAATACATACTTACCTCAACCAAAAAACTAACCTTATTTTAGGCTGGATGAGATGTGGTATGTCTCCAGAAACCGCAAGGTTTCGATTTATCTTCGCTTTTCCGTTACAATATAAACTTTGATTGGTGGTAGGTCGGTCCAACGCCTTAGAAATATTCATTGACTGGCACTTTCAAATATTTTATGGAAAGCACATTTCCTTCGCTGGCTTTTTGCGGCTGCTTGATGATGCGTCCCCGCGTCAGGTGGCGGGCGCTATTTGATATTGTAGGTATTTAAAAAAAAGGCTCTGAACTGAGTAGCACACAAAAAAATCTTTTACATTATTTATTTACGTATTCATAAACATTTTTATTACTAATATTCAAGTATGTATCTATCTTATCTGCCTGCGTCCGTGTGTCACTGCGGGGTGCCAACAGAAAACCAGCGCTGGGTGTCTAACGCCCAGCAAATGCTGAGGTAACCCTTTCGGTATGGGCACGCTCTGCACAATTTTACTGCAATTTTATTGTTATGTTTATTGTTCTCTTTCTTATTTTATATGTTTGTTGCTGCTGTGTTGTGTCTGTGTCGAATAAATGTTTTCTATGCTATTCTATTCTATTATACCTCCTTATTTAATCACGCTGCTTAAAGTATTAGTAGTAGTATTAAAGTTAACCTGTACTCAAAGGTTTTTGAAAATAAATTTGATTTGAAAAGTTAAGTAGGTAGTGATTAGCGATTGCTTAGCCATACATTTTTGACGTTTGAACATCTCTTAACTTTAAGCAACGTTTATAAATAAAAGGGGTTTTTTTTTGAGGGTGGGAATTCCTCAAATAACTTCTCCCGCTCTGGGTGGAGCAGGAGGGCGTGTCAGACTTTTACTGACTAAAACCCATCCGTGTTCCCTCAGATGCCTGTGTGCCAGGGGCGACGGTATCTCTTTCGAACAACCCGCACCCCTGGCAAGCATCGCCCCTTGCGGATCCCACCAGTTCAGCGCACCAGGACACATGGCACGCCGTGACCACCCCAGAAACCAAGTAACATAATCCCCCAGACGTCCCCGTGGCTGGCACCCTTGGTCCCCCTGCGACGAGTCAGCGCAGTGGCCCCGCCGCCTACCACTTTTCGGCCACAGGGGATAGGGAGAGCGGCCAACACTATACCGACACTACTCTTCCCCTGCGGCCCCACCGCGTCCGCCATTAAACGGTGGCGGTCCCCTCCAGGCCACGGAAGGGAAGAGCGCTACTCAGAAGTACCAGCACTCCTCCTCCGCTCCCTCAGCCACGATGCCTCCCATTCGACATCGCGGCCCGCCTCAGTTGCGGTGCACCTCACCGCAACCTACTTTTTGGCCGCTACGTCGTCGGCTTGGAGACAAAAGCCCTGACGAGTGGCCCCACCTTGGGGTTCCTCTTCGCTTCACCGTGGGAGCGGACCACGGCTACTGAGCCCCTCCGCAACGACAATGCGGGAACCCACTAGGGGGGAAATAAAAGGGGTTAAGTCACGATATTTACAATCTGGCGAATGAAACTTAGTTATGCGTAGGTTTTAACATCAAAGCTTCAATACTACGAAGTGAATTGCCTTTTGGCAAGAAAGGATGCCATTAGTTTTCCGTGGGTGTATCAAACAGATGGCTAGCCGGAATCCGAAATAACCAATACGTATGGCATATAGAGAGCAAAGAAGCATACATTAAGTATGCTTCAATTAGACTACACAAAGCTTCGTGTAAAATCTTTTCAGTGTTCTTCTGCTGTACTGTTGGTGTTTTAATAAATTACTGCAATTTGTAATGTGTTCACAGTTTGGTGACTGTATCGATTATTGATAATTATAAAAATGTAGCCAAGATTTTCTTTCTAAATTAGTTTAGTAACATAACCAAGGTTATTTTCCAAGGTTGCCTGGAAGAGATCGCAAAAAGCGATAAAGCCGCGCATTGGATGTTTTTAGTATTAAATGTAAAAGAAAGAAAGAAAGAAAAATTTTTGAAAGAATTTTTGTTACGTTTTTTTCAAAATCAAAATGAAGTCATTTGTTCAAATTAGGCTGAGATTCAGCACTTTTCGAACGTCAAAATACATAAGACAGTCCTCCAAAAACGTCCACCCTTCACCACTTCCTAGTGCTTTTGCTGGGAAGAAGAAGTGGCGCAACAAACTCCCCAACAGCACAGCTGTCTGTTTAGTCGGATAGACTTGATTCTATACATACAAAGCAAAGGCAAAGTAATAAACAGTACGAGACACAGAACATTAATTAAATAATTAGTCCTACATATATCAGCTACCCGTTCCAATATACCAACAAATAAAATGAAAACGTAACTCGAGCAGAAAGAATAATTAAAAAAAAATATATAAATAAAGCATAATACCAAAATAAGAGCCTCCTGGTATAAAGGGCGTGATAGCTTACATAATGCAATGCTGGATTATGTTTACATAGCTGTTTCTACCCCGAGTTACAACTCGAGGCCACAAATGATAACCTAGGACCGTATTTTCTGATGTACAGACGCCAGCACATCAAGCTACCCCAATCTGTCATATTTCTTTGATTGATTTTCAACTTGAATACATTGGTGTAAGGTTCATGTTCAATTGGGAAGATTTTACAATTTGGGGTAGCTTCATTTTCTGGCGTCTGTAAAATAAACCACACATAAATAAATACATAAATGACCAACTTTGTAACACAGTTTTTTTGTTACACTAGCACGTAGGATAGTGTGAAGTCAACCAATAATAAATAATAGTTTAAAAAACACGCTTTAAAAACCAAACTAAAAAAGGATAAAATAATTTAATTCAATTAAAAAGCGTGGGGTGCTTTTTGAGGTATTTTTATAATCAATTAATGTCAAGCACCCCACGCTTTTCAATTGAATTAAATTATTTTGTCCTTTTTTAGTTTGGTTTTTAAAGCGTGTTTTTTAGTTTTTTAAACTATTATTTATTTTCTATTTTTTAGTTCTGCTAACTACAAAAACGTGTTTTTTTTTATTTTGACCAATTTTTTTTTAAATTATTGAAATGTCATCGGTCCTCGACAAGTTTACAAACTTTCAATGAAATCTGACCGTTTAAAGTGGGTCAAAATCGCGCTCAAAGGAGTCGGTTACATACAAACAAACAAACAAACAAACAAACCAACAAACAAACATACAAGTGAAGCTAATATAAAGCGTGTAAAAAATAAGTACAACAAATCTGACTAGTCTAGCCAACTATGATAGAATCGGCTTCAAGTCTAACTGGATGCAATTGAATACCAGTATTTTACATGGAGCGACTGCCTATTTAACCTCAACAACCCAGTTACTGAGTAACACGACTATACCCCTTGGTAAGACTGATTGTCAGACTTTTGGGATTCGAACTGTTCGTAAAGACTCAAAGATTTTTGAAAAACAGCCGGAACCAACGGCTGAACGTGCTTTCTGAGGCAAAGTCAAAGTCAAAGCATTTATTTCAAATAGTCACTTAAAAGGCACTTTTGAACGTCAACATTTGCATTAAAATAGAATTGATGCTAGTCGCCCCATCCAAAATGTAGTTTCGTATAGAGAAGAATGGGCAAGAAACTCCACCGTTACTCTTTTAAAATGTTTTAAATACAATATTTAACATAGTACGTTCATTATATAATTATGTGTGAAAACGATGCACCCAGAATAAAATTACTATACCAAAATAGGTAAAAGGAATGAAATTGAAGCAATACAGATAAATTAATTTTATGATAGATACATGATGCTGACATATTTACAAACTTTGTAAAAGTAAGTATATGATTTTCCTAGAATATTAACAAGTAATAAGTCAGTGTGTGAGTTAAAGTAGTAACTGAGTGTTAATCAATACGGCACGGAGGGGTCTTGATGTGTACAGGATGGTCCATCCACGAAACGGTCGCGGCAAGCCAACCATTCCTTTTTCGTTTGTTTTTCAATAACGGTAATGTTTAATACTTCACCGCAGACGAAACATTTACAGTCGGTAGAACCCAACCCGCACAATTTCACCCGGAATTTCACATCGTTTTATATCCAGAAAAATCATGCGCCTACTGCCTAAATAATCTGCTAAGCGTAGGCGTCCATACCCTTAACCCAAGTTTATACAAATTGTACAAATGGGTAAGTAATTGTATTCGCTGCGAACTTGAAAGATTTTGCGCGCCATTTATTTTTGAACTCCTGTGGAATTTTTGGGGTTAGTCACAAACTCGACACGAGAAACTGGACTCGCGTGTGTCCAGTTGATGAAACTTAAAATTAGTGTCAATTATTAATTCGTTATTTGGACACGCCAAGATTCTTAAGCATGTCCACATAGTGAAACAAAAATTAAATAATTTAAAGTTATCACCAGTCACGCAGATTAATGTTTTGTGTTACAATCATCATCGGCCACTAAACGTCCCACTGCTGGGAACGGGTAATTTTTATGTCATAAGAAAATTATTCACCATTTGTGAATTTATAAAGAACTAGCTGACTGGGCTAAATTCGTACCGCCTCAGAATCAATAAAAATTGTCTCAACCTATCAGCAAAACATCTTGAGTCATTGCGCATAATCTCCTACCAAGTTATGACAACCTAATACTTCGAAGGACTAAGTATTTTCTAGCTGGCCTATGTTGCGTGGCTTCTACTGAGTTATTACAACCTAGTACTTCAAAGGCATAAAGCGTTTTCTAACTGACACGAAAAATGTATGAGAATATCAGGTATCCTCATTTTTTTTTCGTGTATTTTACTCATGTTTTAATGCTTGTTCTGCTATTCGGGGTGGAGACGAATCCAACAAATCAAAGATAGTAAAAATCGGTTTCACCGTTCTTGACTACCTTGACTAAACTAACGTAACGTTCGTAACTAACTCGACTTTGTTTTATTTATATAGATATATTTAATCGATTAGACCGATGACCTTGTGAAAGCCACAGGTATCCGCTGGATGCGGGGACCACAGGATCGGTCGAAGTGGAGGAGCTTGGTGGAAGCCTATATCCAGCAGTGGACGTCTTTTGGCTGAAATGATGATGATGATGACGAGTACATTTAAGGCACTGATAGTATTTGAAAGTCACTATCTCGATGCTTTTCTATAATCTTCAACATGTAGCCAGTGCTAGTACACTTTTTGTATTCCTGGTGGCCGGCGACTAACAATGACGTAGTCAGCTCTGATTTATTGGAGCAGGAGCCGGTAACTGTTTGGTCATAATTCGTTCGTCGTACTTCGTTTAGTGTGTGCATTAAGCGCAGTATTTATGCCATTTAAAAGTGCCTCGTTCATTAATTCAGAGAACGATTTTTAACCTGACTGTACCTTTTTTTTGCAAATAAACTGGGTGTGTCTAGTTGGCAAAAACATAAACATAATTTAATTTAAGTTTCACTATGTGAACCCACGTATAAATCTTGGCGTGTCCAGGTGACGAAATAAAAAGTGATACCAATTTTGAGTTTCACCAACTGGACACACGCGTGTCCAGTCTCTCGTGTCGAGTTTGTAACTAACCCAATTTTTAAATGTCGACACCGTGGGATGCTATAATTAATTTAGTAGGGATTAAGAATATATTTTGTGTTAGGTATATCAACGCTAAGATAAGTTGTTTTGCGTTGGTGTTGCTTGTTCCTTACTTCTACTTTATCTAAGTCTGTTGTAACGTATTTCATAGCAATGGGCCTTAGGGATTATCTCAAAGGGATTATTAGTCTTTATAAGTAATGGTTATTAAATGGAGCAACTGTAGGATATAGCTGATTGGTATTTATTATTCCATAATTGTAAAATAATACGAGCGAGGCGGATCTTATAAAACATTACGTCTTTTTTACTACACCCATCACAATATCGGCCTATAAAACACCCATGAAACGTGTAAGAGTATACCACGTTTTAAAAGCATGTTTACTTACCGTACATTATTTTATCTTCCACTTTACTCTTTATACCCTTAAGTTATTGGAAACGCAACCCTCGTGAAAATAATTTCTCAATAATATTCTGGTAAATTCTTTTAAACATTAATTGCTACTTTACGTTGAAATAAAGGTTCCAATTAAACAATATAACTCCAGGCTAACCACCTACGCTTATTAAGCCATACTTAACACACCCACTATCTCCGACCAGTGTCTACCTATGTCCTTTTCAAAGTTTACGCATCCTAAACCGATGATATTATTCGATATTTTACTTAGTATTTTGGTAATTTTATTCGTTTTATCTCCTTACTACCTTTTGCCAACGGCTTCACCCACGTGGAGGTCGGAAATTATACCACGGGAACGTACTACCGGGATCAAAAGTATCCTACGTATTAATCCAGGTTTTAAACTATCTGTGTGCCAAATTTCATACAAATCCGTTCCGCCGTTGTTGCGTGTTTGACTGTCAAACATCCAAACATCTCCATCATCAAAAATACAAAGTTACACATTTATAATACCAGTAGGATTTGTTTATTTCCTTGTTTCTTAGTCATAAGTTAGAAAGTTTCTATTTTGGGTTCAACAAATTTAAAAAGTTTTTCTTTCTTTCAAAATTAAGGTTAACTTGAAATCTGAAGTCGCTGCCCTGCTAGACGGTAGGAAGAAAACATTCCTGAATATTCGTAAAAGTACCTACTATGCTACCTCATTGAACTGAAATATTTCATTTGAAAACGAGTGATAGACGAGAATAAATGAAAGATTTAACTGCGTCAAATTAAGATCTCAATAGTCACTATGACGAAGTGTGTCTTGAAATAAAATTCAAGTTATTACTTGAATTTTAAACCAAAACCAAACCAACCAATCCAACCAAACCAATACCAACCAACCAAAACCAAAACCAAACCAAAAACCAACCAACCAACCAACCAATTACCAAATACCAACCAAACCAAACCAATCACCAAACCAAACCAACCAAACCAACCAACCAAACCAACCCAAACCAACCAAACCAAACCAAACCAAACCAGAAACCAATTTATCAAATATATTTTTCCCAATACTATTGTATTGGGAAAAATATATTTGATAAATTGGTTTCCTGCCAAGCATTACGTTGCTTTGCACACGAATAAAATTTTGAGGAAATATTTTGAAAAATGAAAAATATTTTGTATAAAACGAGAACCTACCACGCAAAGGTCATTTATTTATTTTTTAAATTAGAATTAGTAAAAGAGACACGCAAAAATATAGAACAATACCGACTCGTTGAAGTTTCTCGTAGTTTAAATTGCGATTCCGTACTCAAGTACCCAACTTTTTCTCATTCCTTAACTGTCACGAGCACGCCATCGCCATTGCCACGACAATGAAATGATACCAAACAAATTCAAAAGAACGTTTCATGAAACGTTTTATTTCTCTCATCCCTACAGTTTATTGCAATTGACAGTTGACAGTCTGTAGCATTGACGTCACAATGACGTATGTTAGTAGGTTTGCATTTTGTGTTGTCGATAGTGATATTCATTATTTCATTTATCTCTATTACTATTTTAATCAATCAATCAACTCAGCAGTCCACTGCTGGACATGTTCAAGATTTCCCGGCTTCGCGACAACACCCTATCCTCCGCCTTCCCATCCTTCTTCGTCGACCCATCTAGCTAGGGGACGTTCCACTAGACACTTATATATAAACAGTAGACATTATTGAATTGTAATCACCTTGGGTGAAATGTAGGCGTGAAATGGTGCTCTTAAGTTTTTTTTTGTTTACTCTTTGAGGTGCCTCATCATCATCTTACAGCAATCCACAGCTGGATATAGGCCTCTGCAATTGCACGCCATTCATTTTGATTCTCGGCAAACGTTATCCAGCTTTACCAGCCTGAGGGCGTCTTAATTTACGTTTGTCGATTCGCGGTCTCCACTCAAGATATGTTTCTAAGTCAACGGTAATCGGTTCTACGGCAAACATGGTGTAACAGTGCCTATAATATTTATTTATATACTGCGATCGATAAAGCTGGTTAATACTCAAATGAAAGGCCTAGATTCAGCACCGGCTGACTTTTTTTAAATAATAAATTAAAGTAAAAGTAATAAAAAACAACTTAATTCAATTTAAACTTGAATGGTTCAGTGCTCACTACGTATTAAGTTAGATTTTTCCCATCTTACGAGTATTTCTGTTACCAGGCACCTACATGTTCCAATTTCCCCAGGGCTAATAAAATAAATAAGGGTACTCCGCGTCGCAATCTATGCTACTTCTAGGAACAGGGCTTGTAATAAAACTTGTCAGATTAGAAAACAACTAAGAACTCACATTAGACGCGTGTTAGACAAAATATGAGCAACCCAAACAATAAGCAAGAGTTCTCGATATTTTTCTAGAAGCTTATAACCATATTACATAGATTACACTATACACCGATAATTTTTAATGGTTGTTTTCCCGGGGCAGAACAACTTGCCATAAGGACCACTTTCGAAGTATAGAGTAAAAGTAAAAAAATAAAGATGTTTTTGTTTTAAAACAATTAAAAACATATTCATCAACTCGAAAACGTGAGAATCAATAGTATCACTAGAGGTAACTTGTAGGTACTACTCGAACCGCACGCGCCGCAGTCCAGATTGGAGGTTTCTGAAAAAAACAATATTGAACTACGTTCAGAAATAGCATTATTGCGCAACTTAGGTTCGGTAATTGGGTCACCAGAGGCCTCAAAGGTGAACACGCGTCGTGGGGCGCAAAATGCATCCATCGGCAGTTTTGAATCGGCGAACGCAAGTGCGTCACCAGCTGCCGATAACGCTGAGCAAGCGCCGCCCGCCGCCGCTGTCGCCCGCACCACAACACCGGCTGCGGTAACGTCACATGTAGGTACGACGACCCCTAAATGTATCTACGTTGCTATTGTTGGCAAATCTGATGCGTCGCAGCCTAAGCGACAAACCGGAAAAGGGGACAAACTGAAAAAGGGTACTCAACCTGCCCTGACTGCGGTCCGTAGCTCCTTGCCAAGAACCGGCCTAGTTGATGAGGAGGGTTTCACGAAGGTAGAAAAGAAGAAGAAGAAGCCCTGCTCTCGTAACTTGTACGGTAGCGCACCGAGTGGACCCAGCACGTTGCTGCGCCCTGCTGTACCTACGACGCAGCTGTACATTTCGCGTCTGCATCATTCCACGAAGATTGAGGAAGTTGTGCAGTACTTGAAAGTGAAGACCAACTGGACTCTGAGGGTCGAGAGGTTGGAATCGCGCCACGACGTCAACATTAAGTCATTCGTGATACGAGTTCCAACGCGCCATCTACAGCACTGCTTGAAAGAGGACTTTTGGCCGAAGGGTGTCGTATATCGACGTTTCCGAGGACGGTTACGTGATACCTCACAGCAAAACACGATGGCGACAATTTTACGCGTTTAGTTGTAGTTTTAAGCTGTTTATTATATGTATTAGTTTGTTATTATTGTTTAGGATTATTTTTGTGTATTTTGTCTATGGGCCTTAGTTGCCTGATAATAAAATGATTATTATTTATTATTTATTTATAAATGTTCAAAGCAAAATAAACTCTCGCACGTGGTGATTTTTCACAATGATTAATCTGCCGTTTTTTTTTTTTCTAATATTTAATTTGTTTATAAAACGATTGTATTACCAAGGCAAAACCATTTCGCAGCGGGAAAACAACCATTTAAATTTCTCGGTGTATACTGATTTATATAAATGAGTACTTGTGATATAATTATGTGAAATGCAGTATGAGGTACCAAAACCGTTTTTTTATTGAAGAATATTGGTAATCTTTGACAAAGATATTTCCGAAATTTGTACCCGCTTACCCCAGGAGCGTAATGGTTTTAGTTACAATGGTTTGTTGGGCCGACCTTCGACATAAAAATACAACACTTTATTTTATAATAGGTACCTTAAACCTCCGTTTGAAATCAATCTCTTTCCAGACCTGGCCTTGAATAGAATAACAATGAGACTCATTTTTCGTTTTCATTTTTCAGTTCCCAGACAAGTCTGAAAATAACTAGGCCGGCTATTAGTCAGAATAAAGTTAGGAACTTATTCTATTACGCGGTAAAAGATGCGAACAGGATCCAGTGTCGGATTTTAATGGCTGCCATGATTATGCTACATAATTCTCCTTTATGCAAATAACTCTGTTACAAGACCTCGTGAATGTACCTAATAAATGTTTAATTATTCTTATTTCGATCATTAACTTTTCAATTATTGTTAGAAGCTCTTTGCTGTTATTAGTTTGAAGGTTTTTATGAAATCTCACAGAACAGAGTTTTAAGAGACTTTGGTGAAACGACTATAGTAGGTTTTAAAAGTTGGTAAAGCAAACCAGCTTTTATCAGGTGATGTTGGCTATTATCCTCCTATCCAACTAATATCATAAATGTGAAAGTTAGTATATTAGGATGTTATTCAATCACGCACAACGGCTGAACGGATTTGGATGAAATTTGGCACACAGATAGATCATAACCTGGGTACTTTTTATCCCAGTAATACGTTCCCTTGGGACAATTTTGAAACTCCACGCGAGCGAAGCTAGTAATATTTTAAATGTGAAAGTTTGTATGCTCACAGACAGTTTGTAACCTGGATTAACACATAGGTTACTTTTATCCCGGTAGTTGGTTCCCATAGGATTATTTCTGAAATCCACACGGGCAAATCCACTGGCGAAAGCTAGTGTAAAATAAACAATACAATTCTGTAAACACAAACCGATGAAAAGTTAGGTGATGTCTAGTGTTTTCGAGTGCTGCTGCATCATCGTATAAAAAGCTTTTAAGAAAATGTTGTAAAAGTGAAACCAAATAGGTAACAGTGGCGATGGGTCAATTTTTCTGGAACGGCTTCCCATTGCCATAATTTTACCCCTCGCCTCTGATAGGTAAGTGCTGTTTTGTTAACAGAATAACCTAACTAATCGTGTGGAAGTTCTGAATCCTCATCCCTTGATAAAATATTTTCTGCGACTAATTATTTCTGGCCTCGCACTTTCTCATTAGTATGATTATGATAATGTCGCCTCAAGAATAATCTAAGGGACATTCTACTCAGGAACAGAATTTTTCAATCTGTAATTACAGACGTTCAGAACAGCATTGGAATCCTTAATGAGCTGGTAGAGACTAATACAATACTAATTTAATTAAGCTTAGGGTTTGATATAATTTTGTTATTGAATTCTATACATACATAGTTAGTGTATTGCCAAACTTAAGTGGCAGTGGGCAGAGCATATTGCCCGCAGAACAGATGGCCAAACGGGCCAAAAGGTTCTGGAATGGCGACCGTGTATCGGAAAACGTAGCATTGGAAGGCCTCCCACAAGATGGACCGATGACCTTGTGAAAGCCGCAGGAATCCGCTCGATGGAAGAAGCGCAGAACCGGTCGAAGTGGAGGAGCTTGGGGGAGGCCTATCTCCAGCAGTGGACGTCTTTCGGCTGAAATGATTATGATAGTAAGTGTGGTCTACATAAATTTATTTTCCTTGATATTGTTCATCGAATCGTTGAGCTCCATAAGTTTTGGGTTGAACTACACTATTACTGACAAATGCGTGCACTGATTGGACAGGTCTACGTAATCTGTTTGGTTCTTTCTTCAATAGACCATTTCAGACATGAAGCTATGTAGATCGTCTTTACATTATCTAACCAAGATAAGAGAGACCTCTGAGTTTGTTTCGGCCTTTATTCTCAGAGTAGTCCGATAGAACAAGCGAATCTCATCTAGTTTAAAAAATATGATTGACGTGTAAGTGTTTGTACAAACCTATGTACAGAAATAAAATAATTTCTGATTTGAAAAAGTATTAAACAGAGTGACTTTTCTGCGTCTGTCTGTGTGGCCTTATTATTTATTACTAGGTTTTGCCTGCGGCTTCGCTCGCGTCGAGGTTGAAAATTATCTCCCTGGAACGTACTACCGGGATAAAAAGTATCCTATGTTTTAATCCAGGTTATAAACTATCTGTGCTCCAAATTTAATCCAAATTCGTTAAGCCGTTTTTGCATGCAAAATCGAAACATTCAGACTTTCACATTTATAATATTTGTAGGATATATTAGGAAGTCGGATTACTAAAAGCCTGGGATATCCCACTGTAGGGCAAAGTCCTCTCTACCCTCCTTCCACTTCTCTCTGTTTAAAGCTGCTAAGGACCAGTTCGTGTTGAAGGAGTCCAACTCATCCTGCCATCTCCGTCTGAGCCTACCGCGATGTCGCTTGCCATTAACAGGGATCCATTGGGTCGTAAGTTTGGCGTTAGATCTTCTTTATTACATATTAGACATTTATGAGGTTTTTACCTTCGTTAAGAGAATTTATTCTTGAGCACATAAATGTTGATTGACATGTCGCCACATCAGTTTATTTACACTCGTGACCAAGGGCGCTACTTATAAATAAAACTAGTAAAAATACGTTAAACGAATATTGATAATTATTTTTTTTTTCATTTTCGGGCTGATTTTTTAATAGTCAGATAACTTTCCGTTTTAACGAAAAATTAGCCCTTAAAAATATAAGTTAACAGTTTATTATATTTTTGTTTTGATGCATAACAAAGCCAAACGTGACATGTTTTCGAACACGGCTGATTATACCATCAACACGTTACATAAGACCTGAATGACATTATCTAGATATAAACCTGGGAGGACGATCACTTATGACCTTTGATTTATTGATATTGATATTTACCTAGTGTTTAAAAATGATTCAGACAACCATTTTTACCCGACTTCAAAAAGTAGGAGGTTATCAATTCGTCGGACCCTTTTTTTTTTTTTTTATGTATGTTCCCCGATTACTCGAAGATGGCTGGACAGATTTGGATTTTGTTTTTTTTGTTTGAAAGGGTATAATACTTCCCAGGTGGTCCAATGATCATCAAGTCAGGATCTGATGATGGGATCCTGGAGAAATAGAGAGAACTCTTCAAATTTTATAGGCACACAAAGCGATTTAGGTATTTTTTGGAAGAGTACTTTCTCGTAGTGGTCTCATTTCAATTTGGTGAAGATTTGATGAAGAACTTTGGAGATAGGCAACGGAACTCCTCAATAAATGGTAGCAAATGGACTAGGATTGCTGAAATCTCATCTCTGTCTATTGCTTACACCAGTTCATAACATAACATCACGCCGGTATGCTGTGAAGGGGTAAGCACATGTGAACCACTAAAAAGTGAAAAATAAAAACTTTATCCAAAAAAAAACAACCGACTTCCAAAAAAACACTACAAAGTGAAAAATAACTTTGATTTCGGAAGGCGGTGACAAAAAATTCAAATAAAGCTCCAAAGACACCGACTTCCGAAATTAAAGTTATTTTTCACTTTGTAGTGTTTTTTTGGAAGTCGGTTGTTTTTTTTTTGGAAAAAGTTTTATATTATCGCTTACGTTGACATAAAAGTTAAGATGAGTTGAAGGGATTGGAAAATAATTTTTACTATTTTAATGAAATGAATGTATGTATGTATGTATGTATGTATGGAACCGAAAGAGAAAGTATTAATAGAAAACAAACAGTTCATTTCAATATCAAAATTTTATTCGAAAACACATCGATTTCCTACTCAAGTTTCACTAGATATATCTGACGACCCTGGTCTAACCTCTTTTGGTGACCGTACATACATTCAGTTCTTTAAAATAGTAATACGCTATTGAAAAGCATACTAATGTAGATAATTGCGAATTAAATTTCAAGTAATTAATGATGGTATTTAATTTTCATCAAAGGAAGTAGCTTAGAATAGTAAAATAGTTTTATATTTAAAAGAAAGCAGCATTGTGTGAGAACTGTAAAGTGCTGGATTACTTAGACAGTGCTTATTTCATTATTAACTAGAAAACAGCTTCTCAGAATTTTTAAATGGAAACTTCTAACTCAAGGTACGATCCTTTTACAAAATCTTAACAAAACGAAAACTTTAAATAATTATGTAACAAACTTTTTAAAAGCAAAAACGTTACCCTGCTTCCTAACTAAAGCGATCAATCTCGAGAATACGCTATCGTTACGTTTCTTGTCACACATTTGTTCGGAAAACCGGAAGGCGCCTTCTGTCAGTGCGAAAACGCGTTCGGGTTCGCAAATCAAAGTGAACGTGATGTTCGGGTGTTCGCGCGACGATCGTTTTGGTTAGGACGTGGCCTATACCCATTCCAGGTAAATGGAATCGGAGATGAGAAGACTTCACTTTTCCGGTGCTTTTTTTTGGATTGGAAATCATCAAATAACTTCTCCCGCTCTGGGTGGAGCAGGAGGGCAAGTCAGACTTTTACTGACTAAAACCCACCCGTACTGCCTCAGTTGCCTATGTGCCATGGACAGCGGTATCTCTTTCGAACAACCCGAACCCCTAGCAAGCATCGGCCCTTGCGGACCCCATCAGTTGGTGCTGACATCAGTGTGAGGCGCGCGTGGAACACAACGCGCCGTGCGTCGACCCGGGCTTATAGTCTTTACCAAACAGCGTGCTAACTTTTCCAATGGTAAGTTATCTCTAACGATTCTGTTTGAACTCGTGTTTATGAGCAACTCAGATTTTAACATTATCTAAGATCTAACATTTATGATTTTAAGCTTTTCAACAGAATTTTATTTTAGCACCATAATTTCGTTAAACTAAACGGTATGTTTACTACATAAGTAAGATGGCGAGTATGAAACAGTATCAGGAAAGAAATAGGGCCATCAGTACAGTTCACACACACCGCACACAACCGTAATTTCGACCTCGCCGCCGAGGTCCTTGCGCCCCGCGAAGACCCCGAGTAACGGCACATAACGTCGAGACCCCCGACCGACCCTTGCTCGTTGAAGCGCCAGCCTGCGCCGCAGCTGAGCCAGTAGAGTTAAATTCCCCTTCTAATAATAATAATGCCAATATTTTGATCCAGCCTGACCCCACTTGCAGTTGCTTGCTTGCAGTTGCTTGGCAGTGACGGTCTGAGTCGAGGCCCGTACCCCACAGGGGGTGCCCTCAGCGTGCAGTCGCCTAGTATATTTAAGTAGTTTTTAAGCCCTGGCTGGAGGCGTTAAGTTAATTCTTAATGGCAGGGTCAAGGTCAACTACTAGATGCCCGAAAAAAAAATGCATAATTATAACACGCGTTGGTTTTTCGTTTTAACTCAGTATCTTTAAAATATTTTTTTTACTGTATTAAAACGCTATCAAATTTAACTAAAGTTTCAATCTGGTGTAGTCAGATTGAAGTGATGGTGCCATGTAATCGTTAAATTCTTAAGCAATAACTGTCTTAAATGTCTCTCAAGAATCTTTCCCTTGACAATAGCGGCTTAGCGAATGATATTATTTGGGGTAAAAACAAATCAAGACCTTTGAATTGTCTCGAGTTTTTGAGAGAACCATTTTAACATTTTTCCCTACAAAGATCTCGTAATTAAGTACCATAAGGTAGGTAGCTACTTAGTTTAGCTACTGGGGACCTACCCCAGAGGCAAAGTAAAGATTTCACATTAGTGTTTGTCCAGAATAAGCTAGATGTTTTTGAATGAATGATGAGATTTTCATACGTTTCTTTATACACCGAGGTAGCAACTCACATCCAGTATAAGTAAATATTAAGTATAATTGTGATAAGAAGCATGATGGTTGATTTTACACTACAAAAGCCTGCTAGTTTTTTGCCAGAGGCAGAGACGACTGTTGTATTGTGTTTAACTTATGTATTGGCAGCTGGTAAAAAGTTAGTTGTAGAGCTGGTATCAGTCGTCGAAAAAGGATTGATGAAAATAAGAGACACAGGTAACATTTTAAATACTTGAGAGTTATATTTTTTGGTTTTTAAATTGCATTAATTACAGCAAAAGTTACCCATTTAGCAACGTTGTTAGTTACGCATTCAAACATCAATCAGGTTAATGTTGCGGTCATTTTTGATGTTAAGATCGGTATCCACGAAGTACGTGTCGGACTCGAGGGGAGTCCACTCTACCCAGTTGTAGTTCTTCAGCACCCAGCGGTTCCACCTGGTCCTCATGTCGCACGTCATCTTCTTGTGGAAAATCTTAACATCCACAAACTTCATGTTAGGTGTGAAGAAGTTTTCGACATCAATGCGACGATCGAAGGGGAAGCCGAGAGGCATCTTGTCCAGAAGGACGGTTGACCTAAAGTCGAGCATGAGATCTTTGCGGTTTACGTCCAAGACGTTGATGTCAACGTTGTCGACGAGTCTCAATGGTGTCACAATGATGTACATAACCATGTCCATACCTCCAACCCAACCCTTAGGAAGCAGAAGCCTTGTGGGGAAACCGGTGTGGTAGTTTCTCAAGTCCTTGACTAAGAAGTCACGCATATCGGTGATGGATTCAACCTTCTTCATCAAATCGCGGGTCATCATGCGGTCGCGGACAAGGTTGTGCATGTCATAAGAGTTTCTGACGATCGTGTTCTTGCCAGTGTTCAGCTTGTATAAGAAGGTATCTAATTCAACGAAGTTAAGGCGGTTGACGTTGATATCAATAAGACGGCCCATCCTGTCCTTCTTCGGTCCGAGGAACACCCTTACGACACAGTCGACTGCCTTGTCAGATACTACGTCAACGGTGACCTTGAACGGCTGGTGATTAAGGCGGCGCTTGCGAACCCAGAATTTCATGTCAGATTTGGTCTTCTTCAACTCCTCTTCAGTCATGAACACGGCGTTGGTCATGTCCATCATATAGTCATCAAAGTAAGTGACGAGCTTGTCAACTACTACATTGTCGATCTTCACACCGGAGAAGTAAAGGTCCTCTTTAGTGTACACAGGTAGACGCAGCTTGAACAAGCACACCAAGTCGATGATGCGTTTCTGCAGCATGTAGAATAATGGATCACGAAGAGCCGTCTGGTATTGGTCCAGGATGGAAGGAACGACGAAGTACCTGTAAAAAGTAATTATGAGTTTTACAAGAGATGTTTAAAAACTTTGTACTTAAGATTTTTTTAATTTATTGTAACAACATAACAAAAGGCCACGCCTTGTTTTTACACGCTTTATATTAGCTTCACTTGTATGTTTGTTTGTTTGTTGGTTTGTTTGTATGTTTGTATGTAACCGACTCCTTTGAGCGCGATTTTGACCCACTTTAAACGGTCAGATTTCATTGAAACTTTGTAAACTTGTCGAGGACCGATGACAATTCAATAATTTAAAAAAAAAATGAGAAAAAAAAGCACGTTTTTGTAGTTAGCAGAACTAAAAAATAGAAAATAAATAATAGTTTAAAAAACTAAAAAACACGCTTTAAAAACCAAACTAAAAAATGAGAAAATAATTTAATTCAATTAAAAAGCGTGGGGTGCTTGACATTAATTGATTATAAAAATACCTCAAAAACCCATCCCCGGACCAACCGCGTCAAGCGTAGCTTAACCCGTGCAGCTGTTACTACTTAGCCACAATCTAGAAAATAAAACTCGTACGGAAAACTCGATACTTACTTGTCAGAATAGAAAGTGTCAAGACCAAGAGCGGCCTTCATGACTATCAGCAGGTAGCGGTAAGATTCGACGACGGTCTTATCAACGTCAAGCTTGTCAATTTTACCGAAGATCAGTCTTCCTAAAACTTCTATATCTTCAGTCTTGGTCAGTTCAAGCCTCAAACCGTTAATCTATAAAACAAAGTTATTTTGATAAGTCTTAATTTTATTTTAATTTTTCAAATGCTACACAATATTTACTATAGTTTAAAATACTCACTTCAATGAATCCCTTCATGATAGCCGCCCTGATGATCCTCTCATACTCGTCGCACAAACGGATAACGTCAAGGTTGTGGTCGCGAGTAATAACGTAGTTATCGAATCTTACAGGGAATTCTACACCATTGTGCAGTTTCATCCAAGGCCAGTATCCCTGCTTGATAGTTTTGTGCCACGAGAAGTCCCTAATCTTACCTAATCCATTGGACAAACGCTCCATGTAGTATCTAGCAAGGATCTGTTGGTACATGTATACTGTCAGCTCAAAGCGCCTCATCTTCATTTTGTCCATGAATCTGTCCTTCATCCAGAAAGGATAGTCTATGTGGAAGTAGTAGTAGTAAGTGTTAAGGTCGATATCCTCTGTGAAGTAGCGGAGTTTGTCTTCATCGTTGAGATAGACACGTTTGTCGTAGACGTTCTCATCGATTATGTAAACATCCTTGTCTGTCTTCCTGATTCCGTAAAAGTCGCAAAGTTTCATGTCCAGAAGCCCCCTCTTCATTTTCAGTAAGTATGCCTTCTGGATAACATCAGCGCGCACGAAGTAGTATGGGTAGATCTCATAGGGAGGAGGCAGGATGATTCCCTTGCAGTCGTCACGATGCCTGACAGCCACGGTGAGAGCGTAGACGAACATGCCTTCGTTGAGATAAAGACGCATCCAGCAGGCGGTCTTGACGAAGGTGGTGAAGTCCTTGGCGTAGTACAGCATGTGGAACATATTGACTACTTCTTTGAGCTGACGGTCAATGTGCAGGGTGAA
This sequence comes from Antitype chi, assembly GCA_947359405.1. Classification (NCBI taxonomy): domain Eukaryota; kingdom Metazoa; phylum Arthropoda; class Insecta; order Lepidoptera; family Noctuidae; genus Antitype; species Antitype chi. Next base: position 10,152,784 of record OX375826.1, read on the forward strand.
GATCTCACCGCGTGGCAGGACTCCAACCTTGATCATCTTGACGAAGTTCTTGACAACATCGGTTTTCTGCAACAGATAGTGAAATTTTACAGTGTACCAAGTTTAATTAATCGTGCAACTAATTAAATAGACAGCAGTTTATAAAAATTATAAGGTTTATGGTTGATTTTACTATAAAAAATTACATATTTTGTACTTACGATGAACAAGTCTATATTTTCCTCAATTTTAAAGTTCTTCCCAAAGTCCTCAAGGTCCTTGTACATCAGGGGTTCCATCACGTGGTTCAGTAATTTCAAGATGACCATTTGCCGTTGCTTGATGTCCATTGTCACTAAAATAAAATAATGAATACATTATATGTGAAAGTTTTCAAACAACACTGTTAGTTTCTTATTGCACTGATTATTATTAAAGTTAGCGAAAATTGGAAATCCAAAAAAGAACTCAGAATACACAGACCAAGTGTTACTTCAGGTTTTTTTTAAAGTAACCAAAACGCCTCTCAAAATTGAGAATCAGAACACCATATTCCACAAAACCATTTTGAGAGATGTTGAGCCGAATAAAATTTGCTGTCTGTTATTAAATAATATTAAAAAAAAGTGACCAAAGCCAAGCAGTTTAGCCAGGATTTTAATCAGAAAACGATCAGAGACAGAAATATAAAGATGAATGGGTAAAAGTACTTACCTATAGTGGTGTCGTCGACCTCCGACCTAGCCATGGCCACGGCGGCCAGGCTCACAATCACTAATAAGACAGCCCTCATCGTGGAGTCGACTCGGTGTGAGATCAACTGTGCTCTTAATAAAACTGTATCCCCTTATATACGAATTGATTACACTAATCTGGAAGAAGACTTTCATTATATTGTTATATTGCTAGGGGGCGTTACAATGTAACGGCCGTATAGGCAAAACAATGTCTGTGTGAACTCTCTAGGACATTCATATTATCTGCGCTAATCACTGCATTCACTATTTTTATAACTTTATCTTGTTTATTTAAACTTATTAAACACTGGTCATGAAGACATTGGTAGCAATTTACTTGATAAACAAGGGGTTATTTAACGCTATAGGAGAAAGGACAATAATTTTATAATCAATTCCTTAGCTATATTTTCTTAGCAAACTATCTTACAGAAGATTTGAAGACGTAGCTCTAGAGATAAGAAACCAATAATTGAGTAGGTAAGTTTAGATAAGAATCGGGAGCAAACCCATTCTAGAGAATTCTCAATAATTTCAGCAAAGATTCTTGTAGCAATATAATCTTCCCAAAGTCTTAAAGAAAATTACAAGACATTCAAATGAGAAATACTAAACAAAAATAAAAGTTTGGGCCAAATCGTTTTATTTCATGATCATACTTGAACTTAATAAAATATTTTTGTTCGAAGAACTTTTCATGAATAGGGTTTTTGAACCTGCTAGGTACAATGAGGTGTTGGATAGCATGTTACTAATAATAGATCAGTCTAATAAATACTAACTTTTTCAGTATTTCTTCAGCTCCCAGCACAAGATTTATTTCCAAAGGGTAGAATGGTGGGATTAACTTTTCTAATATTTTATAGCTTTCCTTCCATTCATTTAAATTTGAGTGGGTAAGCAAAGTTGGAACTTAAGTCCTACCCCACAGCACCTTGGTTATTGTTTGCTGGAATTTGAAAGATCAGATAAAGTTACAGCATCGTAGGGAGGCAGTCTCACATTTTATCAGAAAATCTGCTTTTATTCGTCTCACGTCGATGTTACCTGAGAGCGCTGTGTAATACTAAAACAGGGATTACGAATACAGTGTTTAGTAACAAATATAAAAATGTCGTTCTAATATTGGGAACGGCAGTAGCTTATTAATAGTATTTACACTATTTTATTTAGGATAAGGCGCTCGGATTCATAAAGTTTATCAAAAGTTATGGCTATATTTTCCACTAGCTGTTTCCCGCGATTTCGTCTTTGATCCAGGATGAAAACCAACTTATATCCTTTTCCAGTTCATGTTCTATCCATATGACAAATTTCATACAAATCCGTTGAGCTGTTTTAGTGTGACAACGTAGAATCAGAATCAGAATTGATTTGTTTGATTCGAATATTTTTTCTTTTTTAATATGAGTTAAGAATATTAGTTTTGATTAGTGAAACAAATCATTCTTGCAATAGTATTAGATTAACCGGTTTTCATATCCTCGGTCCACGGCACTAAGAAATTAATCAGGAAAATCCTAGCCTACACACTGATTAATTTTTAAGTGCTGTGCTTCACCGAGGCTATGGTTGCCTGGAGACTCGCTTGCCCGAACTCAGATCTACCCAGTAATCCATTTTATCAGAGACGGTGGGATGAATCGCTCCGCAGAGTTGTACAACATGATTTACTTAACACGTCTGCTACTTCTGCGGAGCGTGCGCGCCTGCTGGTTGTGGGTAATGAGGAATCGGCTTCTTGCACTACCGTTGTCGAACATTGGCACTTTGTTCGATGTCACTACTTTCCGCCTAGCTGCTTCCCAACAACTAGGAGCTCCATGATGTTCTCCTCATCGCTGTCACTGTGACGAAGTCTAGGACACCACGGCCTGTCTTGCAGCCGAAGTGTGGGTCGCATCACGCGAACATTAACGACATCATCCGACGAGCTCTTGTCACTGTAGGCAATTCTCAGATGTCTACGGACTAACCCCGAAAAACGTATCTTAACCCTTCATATTAAACCGTTAAATCATATATTAGACAGCCCACGAGATATTCTAATATTTCATTTAGGTATGCATTCTCACATATATTTATACACGTACGAGTATATTGATTTACATTATTTATGTGTAATCTACCAACCCGCACTGGGCCCGCGTAGTGAATTATGGCCCACTTACTCCCTTTCACAGAGAAGAAGCTTGTATCCCAGCAGTGGGAATATTATAGGATAATTATGTTATGCATTCTCACCAACAATGTATTTCAAACATTATTTAAATTCAACGAAGTACTATCCCTACGGACGGACAAACAATTTTAATAAAGACCAGTCATTTGCGATGGCGAGTATAAGCAAAACCTTATTCAAGTTTAAATTACATTGTTAGTAATTTAGAAAATATTTGAATGAAAAAATTGTTTTAGTTGCCGAAGGAAAATAATGAAAGGTCTCGCAAAAGTAAACTTTTAATTGGAATAGCTATGATACAATAATGAAAGGTTATGTCCGACGTAACAGGGGGTAAGACAATAGCTAAGGGGGCATAAATCCAGGGTCCGTAAACAATAGAAACTCAACTCGCGAGATTGAACCCATAATTAGCCTATAATATTCCCACCGCTGGGGCACAGGCCTCCACTCCGTGAGAGGGAGTGGGATGTAATCCACCACACGGGCCCAGTATAGGTTGGTGAGACTGCACTCAGCAAAAAATATTATCCTACGTGACCTTGAAGCTACTTGTAGGAGATTTCTCATGCTGTGTTGGGTATTAAATTATTTGAACACGTATAACAGTGTAAAGTGTATATTAATTAGAACAAAAAGTTATTATAGGAGCACAAACAGGTAAAAATGAAAAAAAAAACAATCAAAACTAATCGTTAAGATGTTTGGATGTTTGTTACTTAATCACGCAAAAACGGCTGAACGGATTTGGATGAAGTTTGGCACACAGATAGGTTGGTACCTGCAATAACACATAGGATACTTTTTATATATACTTTTACCCGATAGTACGTTCGCCGATAGTAAAGCCACCGGCAAAAGCTAGTCTAATATAAAACGTACCTAACATCTATGGCTAGTCTTCGCTGAGATTGGCCACCATCACCAAAATTCGTTCTGGAGGTTCATGTTCGATATAAACGATAATACTACTTTCCTCTATCAATGGCCCGTACCTAAATCTCACTAACAAGTTTGCGAGACATTCAAAACGTAAGTTTTAGTTCTATCGACGCCAACGAATCTTCTTTTAAAATCAATTATCTATTTCTATATCTGAATGCTACCTAAAGGAAGTGCAGCATCGTGCTGCAGTGGTCTTAAAATCAATTCAATCCCGAGACACATGGAATCAATTAGTGATTCCTACTGCGGTCAGGGCAGCCGTACATTTGAAGGCAATATGTATGATATACGAGTACCTACGTAATTGAATATCTCTAGATAGGTCAGAGTGATACCTACGTTGAGGATTTACCTACGTTGTAGAGCTATTACGTAGGTCTTAATGCGTCTATATGTAACCGAATACATGTCAGTTAGCATTGACCGGGTACAAAAGCAGACTCCGAGCTGGAAATGAAAACTGATAAAAAAAATGTCAATAATGTTTTGCCATACCTGGGAATCGAATTTAAGACCCCACTTAGCAATCGCACCTGCGTCCACCAGACCAACGAGGCAGTCGTTTTCAAACACAGTAGGTATACCTACAGACTAGAATTGCATTAGAATGAATGTTAGGTTACTTAGATGTTCTACTGAATTCAATCTTGCGAGTCAGGTATTTACTTGCTACTATGAGAATGCAGTACCAAGGCCATCAGAAAAGGTTAAGAGGTTATTGTAAAGCTATGCCAAAGTCCTTGAAGTTTGACAAGCATTGGTTAATTAAGCATTTACGTGCATTAGTTCATTAACTATATCAACTCAAGCATGCTGCGAGCGTCAAGTCGTATTAACGTTTGTGTGTAGGCTGTGAACTCTGTGTTTCGCAAAGTCTGTACACGAATGTAAAGATTTTTGAAAGTTAGAGCACATGACTGAGCTCGCAAATAAGCACTCATTGCAATTTAAACCACATTCGACGGCACGGTTGGCGCAGCGGTTAAGCGATTGACTCCTGCGCTGCGTGTCGCGGGTTCGTTTCCCGCACGGAACAAATATTGGTATGACCTACAAGTAGTTGTTCCGGGTCTGGCTGTTTATGTACATGAGTTTAAATGTTTATAAACGCACCCACAATACAGGAGAAATTCCTAGTGTGGGGCAACGTTTAAAAAAAAAACATGTCAATGACATAAAAGTCAAATACACATTTATAAATTGCAACCACTCCACCATGGTGCCTACTGCAACTATACTGTATCTTCACACTGCTTTGCGATTCATTACCTACTGTTCGTGTTTGCTACAAATTAGTTCCGTAGACGCTAGGATTATATTAGAAGCTCAACTAACACCCTTTAACTGTGCACTAAACTAGCAATCTGCATACTAACCGCAGTGATTAGAGCAGCTAATGAAGATTTCAGGAATCGCTCGTCGCTCGCTCTTTGATTATAATATTGGGATATGCTGTACTTGATTCTCCGATTGGTTACAATGTATTGTAAGGATACAACGGTAATTTTATCTCGAATTCTTTTAAGCATGATGTAAGTTTGTTTTTTTAATAGATAAGTTAAATAACACGCTAGTCCCGCTAGCTTGCGAATCCATAAATATGAATATGCTAACATTTTAAAGAAAAGGCTATTAAATTAAATAATTAAAGTGGCTTCACTATTAGACTTTCACTTTAGTTTTTTTTAAAGCTAGCTAAATTAATTATAGGTAATGTAAAAGCGAATACTTTTAACTATAACTAGCAGTCTTTTGTTAACTTGTTAAATAAATAAGTTCAGAGCCAGTGACGCCGCAGGCTACAATTAATATAATGCGATAAAAATAATTATATATTTTTCTAAAACGCAATTCAGTGGTCTGTTACAATCAACTTGCTGTCATTTACACAATCATTCATTTTCTTTTTATATCTTTCTAAGTTACCTACTCATAATAGATGTTTAATTAAAGAGACTAATATAATAATAAAAAACTTGAGAGGTGTCAAGGGACACCCGGATGAAACGAAGTTAAAAAATAAAATAAAAATAATAATAAATAATATAAAAGACGAAATGAAAATATCTGGCTTGCTTTCTATAAGAGAGAGATAGAGAGACAGACAGAGAAACATGCGCACGCCGCACGGCTTACAATAGCTTACTATAGCAAAAAGTGTCGTTACAACTTTTCGTATGATTTTTTTCCGTCTAGCCCCCTTTCACAACGCGCGATAAGGAACTTCGTTCCAATACGACGTGGTATCGATCAGTATCGACCATGTACAAACTGACTAAGCCCCGAATATTCTGCCCTTCCTACCATAAATCATAGTGCTTTCTTCATTCTGGCCAAGTCTTCATTCACGATTAATTTATCTTGTTTAATTTGACGAAAAAAATAAACAAAAACGTCTTGCTAAGAGGATAAAAGGAAAATGCTTTCCGATTGAAGTAATGGCGTTAGAAGGGACAGTGGTACACGTACCCTACATAGGTACGTACATGTATGTAAGTAATCCCTGTTTTAATATTCTACAGCACTCTCATTTGACTCCCAAGGGTGGGGTGCGGGTTGTTCGAAAGAGATACCGTGGCCCCTGCCATGTGAAGAAACACGGGTGGGTTTTAGTCAGTAAAAGTCTGACACACCTGCTCCACCCAGAGCGTTAGCTCTAGTTAAAACTTTTAATAGATAAACTAGACAGATTTCTTAGAAAAATATTTCCAAAATCATACTCCTTAGAGGTTTTGGAACCTTTTGTAAAACTTTCCCCAAAACAAAGTTGATTTTCTTAAAGTTCGGTGTCGTTCATCATTTTAGAGCTGAAAATAGTTTACCTACAGCAAAAATACCCTGTTGGCTGTCTCCGAGGCTTTTGTTTTTTTGGTGCGTTCAGTACAAAACGGAGACTGCGGGTTGAGCTGGACTCCTTTAATAATGATTGGAACCAGACAGCTCTGGACAGAGAGAAGTGGAAATAGAGTAGGGAGGCCATTGCCCAGAAGTGGTCCGTTATTGGCAACAACAAAAAAAGCACAAAACACTACAAACGACGTTTGGACAAAACAAACGAACAGCGGTCTACATGATCCCAAGAACTGGAACTCATGGGGTGAGGCCTATAATTGTCAAGCTGCAGAGGAATGATACAGGTTAACAATAAGGCCGTGTCTACTAGGAAACGATTGTGGCGCGATTACGCGATCGTCGCGCTCTTATGTCACTTTTTGTTTGGTGAACTAGAACGCGGGGTCTCACCGATCAAGGGCGCCTTCCGGTTTTTCGAACAAGAAGTGACATATGGACTCGACGATCGCATACTCACCCGATGATCGCATTCTAATAGAACGTGGGATATCAGTAACCTCCCTTTTTTGTTATTGAAATAGAAGAACAGCGTCATGGGAGTTAGGAACCACCAACTTCATACTTCCTTCATCTTCATTCTGTTGTTATGCTATAGCCATATTGGTTCTATGTCAATGATAAGGGTTCACTTTTGCCGCTTCTTTTACTCAAAACTTAATTGTTAAGGTAATTTATGATGTAAATGGAAACTTTCTCTTTCACCAGAGAAAGTCTCTAGACTAATTATTTTAGTCTGTTGGCGTCATACACTATCTTGACCTGATACGAAAACACATTAAAGTAATTTAACCTCAGTATCAAACATAAAAATAATAGTGCTGTTGATAACCTACACTTTCCTTACATTGTAATGCCCTTTAAATTGCAGATATTAAGAACTAAAGAATAACACATTGGAAGATAAGATTGTCGTTCGATTTTGACTATAAAAGGGGATGCAGATTTAGTAGGAGCACAGTTGAACTCACGCAGTCTCGACTCCACGATGAGGGCTGTCCTATTATTCATTGTGAGCCTGGCCGCCGTGGCCATGGCTAGGCCTGAGGTTGACGATACCACTATAGGTAAGTTTTTCTCTTTATTTATGACATTACCGTCCAAGAACATTATGGGAGATAAATTCCGTATTCCCAAGTCGGGTAACGGGTTATTGAGTTTTTCTATCTGGAAATTCTGAGTAGCAGCAGTGAGTTTGGTTTTTGGCCCGGTTGATGGCAAAGGCCTCATGGGACTTAAACGTAACTGGCGAACTGTGGGTGTACTAGGTACTATGGAAGAAATCCATATCTATACTGTTTGTTGTCTGTTGAAAACAAAATCCTGTGAAAACGATGACCACATCTGTTAACCGCCCCCTACCGCCTAACGGCTGAGCATTGCAAGCAATAATAGTCCTTAAGGTGTGTAGATATGGATGTCCCAATATACATCTCTGCCCAACCCTTTGGGGAAACAATACGCGGTGTTATGTTAGTCCCTTCACACATTGACGGCAGCTTTCGAACTGGAATAGAATATACTACACTCCAGTTAGATTTTTGTTTTTTGTTTTTCATGTTAATTTTAAACTTCTAGTGACAATGGACATTAAGCAACGGCAAATGGTACTCTTGAAATTATTGAACCATGTGTTGGATCCCTTGATGTACAAGGACCTTGAGGACATTGGCAAGAACTTCAAAATCGAAGACAACTTTGAGCTTTTCACCGTAAGTACAAAACAACTAACCCTGTTTATTTTAACCAATTTCATGATTAACATATCCGGTGCTTCTATTTAAACGTGATATCTTTTTTCAGAAATTCGATGTTGTAAAGGACTTTATTAAAATGCTCAAGGTAGGAGTTCTGCCACGCGGTGAGATCTTCACCCTGCACATGGACCGTCAGCTTAGGGAAGTAGTCAACATGTTCCACATGCTGTACTACGCCAAGGACTTCACCACCTTCGTCAAGACAGCCTGCTGGATGCGCCTTTACCTCAACGAAGGCATGTTCGTCTACGCTCTCACCGTGGCTGTCAGACATCGTGACGACTGCAAGGGAATCATCCTGCCTCCTCCCTATGAGATCTACCCATACTACTTCGTGCGCGCTGATGTTATCCAGAAGGCATACTTACTGAAAATGAAGAAGGGACTTCTGGACATGAAACTGTGCGACTTCTACGGAATCAAGAAGACCGACAAGGACGTTTACATAATCGACGAGAATATCTATGACAAACGTGTGTTCCTCAGCGACGAAGACAAACTCCGCTACTTCACAGAGGATATCGACCTTAACACTTACTACTACTACTTCCACATCGACTATCCATTCTGGATGAAGGACAGATTCATGGACAAACTGAAGATGAGGCGTTTTGAGCTGACAGTATACATGTACCAACAGATCCTTGCTAGATACTACATGGAGCGTTTGTCCAATGGAATGGGCCCGATTAAAGACTTATCATGGTACAAGCCCATCAAGAAGGGATACTGGCCTTGGCTGAAACTGCACAATGGTATTGAGTTCCCTGTCAGATTTAATAACTACGTCACTGTTCGCGACAACAACCTTGATGTCATCCGTTTGTGCGAAGAGTATGAGAAGATCATTAGGGAAGCTATTATCAAAGGATACATCGAAGTAAGTATTCTTACTATGCCAATAATGTCTTTTTCTCAGAAATTAAATACCAGTTGCTTTATAACTAACGAACACTAATAAATAGCATTACTGACCGAACATTAAAAAAAGCATTAACATTTTTTCAGATTAATGGCATAAGACTTGAACTGACCAAGACTGAAGACATGGAAGTTCTAGGAAGACTGATCTTCGGTAAAATCGACAAGGTTGACATTGACAGGACCGTCGTTGAATCTTACCGCTACCTGCTGATCGTCATGAAGGCCGCTCTTGGTCTTAACACTTTCCATTCTGACAAGTAAGTATCGCTAACTACTCTGTTTTCCTTCAAAGCGCTTTGAGTATTATAATAAAAACAAATTTATAGTTATAAATAAAAAGTAAGCTATTGCCCTAGACTCGTAGCCATTTGTTTGGTGTCATAAGTGTAAGGCTGTGAGTTGTAAAGCCTTAACCACTCGAACAATCTGTCAGTTAATTAGGCATTAAGGGGCCAGCAGTGTTTTTTTTACATTTGTAAAAATTACATTCTTTGTTACAGGTACTTCGTCGTTCCTTCTGTCCTGGACACATACCAAACAGCCCTTCGTGACCCTGTTTTCTATATGCTGCAGAAACGTATCATCGATTTGGTGTGCTTGTTCAAGCTGCGTCTGCCTATGTACACTAAGGAGGACCTCTATTTCCCCGGAGTGAAGATCGATAATGTAGTGGTCGACAAGCTCGTCACTTACTTTGATGACTATCTAATGGACATGACAAACGCCGTGTACTTGACCGATGAGGAGTTGAGAAAAACCAAATCTGACATGAAATTCATGGTTCGCAAGCGCCGCCTCAACCACCAGCCGTTCAAGGTCACCATCGATGTTTTGTCTGACAAATCCGTCGACTGTGTCGTAAGGGTGTTCCTCGGACCGAAAAAGGACAACTGGGACCGTCTCATTGACATCAACAGAAACCGCCTTAACTTTGTTGAATTAGATACCTTCCTATACAAGTTGACTACTGGCAAGAACACAATCGTCAGAAACTCTTATGACATGCATAACCTTGTCCGCGACCGCATGATGACCCGCGATTTGATGAAGAAGGTTGAATCTATCACCGATATGCGTGACTTCTTGATCAAGGACTTGAGAAACTACCACACCGGTTTCCCCACCAGGCTTCTTCTTCCTAAGGGTTTCCTTGGAGGTATGGACATGATGGTTTACGTCATTGTGACACCATTGAAACCAGTCGACAACGTTGACATTAACATCATGGACGTGAACCGCAAAGATCTCATGTTCGACTTCAGGTCAACCGTCCTTCTGGACAAGATGCCTCTTGGCTTCCCCTTCGATCGTCGCATTGATGTTGGTAACTTCTTCACACCTAACATGAAGTTTGTGGATGTAAAGATTTTCCACAAGAAGATGACATGCGACATGAAGACCAGGTGGAACCGCTGGGTGCTGAATAACTACAACATGGTAGACAGGACGCCCATCGATTCGACGTACTTCGTGGACACAGACCTTAATATTAAAGTTAACCGGAATATTAACATAATTGACTTTTAAATTAATAACTGCAGAATGAAGACTGAACTTAATAATGACAATGACTGTTATGAAGCAATTTAGAAAAACGTAAAAAAATAAACTGAAGTATTTTTTATTACATGTTGTTGTCTTATTTAAAAACAATCCACTTATTTTATGGTATAGGCAAACAATTAATGGCATATTAATGACTAGATGAACCATACCAGAAGTCGTTTTCCAGTCTATCTGAAAGCAGATCACTGCCAGTAATTTACAAAAAGCTACTACTCTTTTTGACCTCCACATCCAGTTACTGGGTAGAAGGGTTGTGAGAAGCACGAAAGTCTGCCAAACGGGCTTCTGACGACCCTTAGCGACTGTCTAAGATCTACAAATGATAGCCGGGACCAACGGCTTAACATGCTTTCCCAGGCACAGAGGGGTAAAAGGTATGTAAAAATGGTCACCCATTCACGAACCGACCGCGGAAAGAGTAGCTTTACCAGATCGTTTGTTATTACGTAGCTTTTTTTGCAGTAATTGTACTACAAATGAATAAATATGAGTCATTCAGTTGCTCTTACTGTGGCCTACCAGAAACTTGTTTGAGGCTCTGTTGAGGTAAAGATTTTAAAAGTAAAGCACCTATCGCTAACAGTTTTGATTTTACTCAACTGCTGCGAAAACGAAAAAGATAGGGTATCTAATGTTTCTAATCGAATCCCTGACCCAGGAGCAACATAGGTTCAGCTTGATTACTTAACATCGTCTTCAAATTAACTGACCAAGTTAGTGCTGTGATTTCTGGAGTTTGTTTCATCCTTTCTTCTGAGTAGTAAGATAGGAAACACGACCCAATCTAGTTTTTGTTTGTAGAAACCTACTTAACATGACATGATAATATTTGTATACCCTTAACGTGACTATTTATGTATGCATGACGACTCTAATAATTCGGTGGACAGTGTCAACTTAAAAAAAATCAAATCAGTAGCTTATTGACATTATTATTTAATATTGACATTATCGAATTTTGTTAAATATTCTGACATTACCTGACAATTCCTATTTCATTTTTATTAGATTCATTTTAAATTAAATAAAAATTGACATTGATACTACTGAATTAATATACTGAAATTAATTTACTTAATTGGAAAAAGCCTATCATAATTGTATATTTGTACGCCAAATGGCAAAACATAGAGAAATTATTATAATTGACAATTGTACCATCTGGCACACTGTTGTAACCTATGTTTATAAATAAAGACTATTGATTGATTGGTTGTGTCTATTTTGTATACAAAGTGAAAGTCTAAACAAAGATTATCTGAAAAAAGGATTGTCCATAGCGATCGAAACAAGCTATTAGGCGACCATGTGCTGCTGTAATTTTACATCTGTAAACTTTAAAAAAAATACCTACTACTGCATAAAGGGAGAATATTGATAACATTGAATGTATGATTCATGGGTTAATTTTCAACGAGAGTGAAAATTACAACCATTAAACAATCCATTTTTAAAAACAAATCACTTTTAACTGTCACAGGACTGTGAGTTATAATACTATGCATGCAAGGGCTCCGGGCAACGCATTAATCAATTTGTTAATGCTGTGTATAATATTTAAATGGTTTGTTTTCTTTATCATTACATGACTGACTGTCTGTCTGTCTGGTAGTTTGCGATAAGCTCAAAAAGTACTAAACAGATTTTTATGCGGTTTTCACCAAAATACAGAGTGATTCATGAGGAAGGTTCACGTGTATAATGTGTGTAACGTGTATAATTTGTCAAGGTTGTGTTTAAACTGGCTAACGCAGGCAAAGCCGCTGGCAAGAGATAGTATAGCATAAAAATCTGCCTATTATTTTCCCACTGCTGGGACACAGGAATCCTCTCTGTGAGAGAGAGTGGGCCGTAATACACTACGGCCCACTCACTTTCACCGAGTGGATGTCACATGTCTTCAAATTTTTGGTTCTAGGACACGCCGATTTCCCCATGATGTTTTCTTTCACCGTTTTGAAAGCAGTGTTGATTAAATAATTAACACGCCAAGTAAAGCGTCAAAAAAATTACGTTCTTTGTTTCGAATATTTCGTTGTTCCCTGTCCTGGTCACCGTTCCTAAGGTGCCCAATCCTATAAAGTAGAGCACCTGTGTAGCTGCGACTCAGATAGTCCCCTAATGGTTTAGTGGTAAGCTCCGAGGCGATTGCCTGCTTGCATCTCCACGCAGGATGGTCCTCTCCACTAGCACAGCAGTAGATGCAGTTCTTTTCGGAATCATAACACTTACAAAGAAGGAGGCCATTATCGTCCAACAGCCAATTTGTACCTTATGAATAGAGTCTTCACGTAAACACTACTCCTTTTTAGTACCCACGTAGAAATGAGATGACCTTCCTAGCCTGAAATTTTGCCGGGGAGAACACTTAATAATGAACTAGGTAGTTATATGAAAAGAAACCGGATGAGACTGAATTTCGAGACACTTAGGTATCATGGTCGACGTAGGGACTACAGGTACTTAGTACATACCTACTTAATTTTTTTTACAATCATAAACTTTTTTCTGATGTCTCCAGCAAAATATGGATAAACCCATAGGTAGGTAGGTATAACCATCTGTAAGGCAGAATAGTATTCTCAGGCCTTTATTGAGATATCAAGATTCAACCATCTGGAAAATAAATTGAGAGTCATCAATCGTTAAGTACCGAAAGTTTCAGCAGAAGTAATAAATTACAAAATTGAGAGCTATCTGAGGCCTTGTAGTTCATGAGTTGATTAATTAATATTGCTAGGTATTACATTATTCTTAATAGGTAGATACATTTACTTACTGCTAGACCATTAAATGGTCACTACTTGGCACGAATAATTCTAATACAATGTTATAAATCTTATTGAAATGGTTAAGTACCTACCGACATCTACACCGAAATTACTTGCAGTTTCCACAGAGTCAAGTGGTTTACGCACGCGACACTAGGTGGCGCAGAATGTGAAGATTCAACACTTTTGAAATAATTGCACTAGAAATTGATCTCCTGAAAATAAATAGCTTAGATACCGTACCTTTAACTATCTAGGCACATCTGTTTCAGAAAAACATTTTCACAAAAAACCTGTTTAAAACTACATTCATTTTCGAGGAATCTTGACTCAGTGGTAGGATTACTCATGACTTTACTCAGTAACCAAGTTTGCAAGGTTTCAGTAAATGTATACTAGATGGCAGTAATCCATATTACCTATGTTCCGATGTTAGAGAGATTAGGCTGTAATCTGTGACCAGAACCACCATGGCGGGAACCATCAGGACTGGAACCATCATCACAATAAAGCATCATTTATCCACTTGTGGAGTAATTGTGTTCCATAATAAAGTCCGTTTACAGTTATTTTACCTCTGGAAGGTGCATCCCAACTACAATCTTATTTAAAGGGACATAAAGATCACGGTATTTCTGACGACCAGGTACGACGACGGTCAAAGATCCACGAATGACAGCCGGGACCAATGGCTAATCTTGCTTTCCGAGCCACGGAGGGTTCTTCGTATGTTAAGATGGTCACCCATCCACGGACCAACCGCGGCAAGCGTAGCTTAACCTGATCAATCGACCTTTGCGGCTGTTAATACTTAGCCCCTCGTAAAAGAGTAGGTATGTAAAAGTATTTAGAAAGATTTTCTAGAAAGTTCATATTGCAATAAGTTAGGTAAGAAGATAACATTTTTTATCGTGAAACGTTATCACTGTTATTTTTACTCTGTCTGACCTCATATTTTTGTCTTAGGTCATGTCTACTTCTGCCACACGGTCTGCATAAAAACACTGATAACACAGTGGCTTAGTGGTTCGCAGCTGCGCTTCGTGTTGCGGGTTTGATGCCCACGAGATTTTTTGAAATGCAGAATTAACTATTTCACTGGGCAGCAATGAAAACGCTTCGCTCCTTCTGACAATTATCTAAATATGCTCCATATTAGGTACAGTCAACCGTACAGCATGCAGTGGTTTAATATTAAGAACACCTTTTTTTAAGGGTGGTCAATCATCAAATAACTTCTCACACTCTGGGTGGAGCAAGAGGGCGTGTCAGACTTTTAATGACTAAAACCCACCCGTGTTCCTTCAGTTGCCTGTGTGCCAGGGGCGACAGTATCTCTTTCGAACAAACCGCACCACGACTTTACATCGAAACAGTAAACTTGGAGAGCAGCTGTTGTGGTTCAGTGGTATCGACCCCGACTTACGAGTTGTAAGGTCGTGAATTCGAACCCATTCAGGCACTTTGTGTATTTAATTTTACAGCACTGCTCTCAAAACGGTGAAGGAAACATCGTGAGGAAACCGCCATGTCCTAGAATCAAAAAATTCGAAGACATTTAACATCCACCAACCCGAACTGGGTTCGCGTGGTGGCTCATGGTCCACTTTATCTCAAAGAGAAGAAACCTGTATCCCAACAGTGGGAACATTATCGTTGATTGTGATGGGGAATATACAAACACAAAAGACACTTAAACTTTGTTTCTGTAAAGCATCTTCAAACCTATGTGTAGAAGTTGCATAGCAACCACTTTCGATGGCCTGAATGCAATTTAGTGACTAATTAACTACACGAAAACCAAAAAAAGAACATCACACCAGTACTGTACACTCAAAGACATAAGGATGTGACAGGTGACGAGCCTATTCCTATTTCAACAACAGCAATGAAAACTCTTAAGTAGCTGCTTCTGACAAACTCCCTAAAACAAAAGCTCAAGTAAACTTGGAGAGCAGTCGTGATGCATGTGTATTTAATTTCCTCACCACTGCTCTCAAAACGGTGAAGGAAAACATAGTGAGGAAACCGGCATGTCCTAGAACCAAAGATTCGAAAACATGTCACATGTACAAACCGGCACTGGGCCCTCGTGGTGGATTACGGCCCACTCCCTCTCAAAGAGAGGAGGCCTGTGTCCCAGCAGTGGGAATATTATAGACTGATTTTGGTATGAGTACCAAAGGGTGATTTTCGTAGAGCAAGTGTTACCACAGATGTGCATGCTGTCGCCAGTACTTTGCTTGAAACAAAGACCCCACGTTCAGAAGTTCGATAAAAAGTATAAGTACCTAATTATTATCGTAATACAAACAATATTATGTTAAATTTAATACTAATAATGTTAAATTTAATAATATTATGTCTCAATGTCTAGATAAGCTCCGTAACTAAATGGAACAATATTCTGTGGACCAAAACGTGACTCTTAAACTTGACTTTGACTTAGGTCAGTACAGCCAAACATGCCGACTGCACTGATTACGTTGTTTTTTATTATAATACGTGAGGTAAAAACAATTTTATATCACATGTTATTTTAATTTTATAACTGCCTATCCTGATACATTGTATTAAGTAGCGACTTATTTTTCTCAATAACGGAACATAACATTTCTCTTGTATTTATTGAACGTGTTGGCAGCATGGCATTTTTTAGTACACACATTTTGACAATTATTTATTATTAGTCCCATGGAACAGACGGCGAGAGTGGTTATAATACAGTATTATTTTATACCAACCAGTTGGTGTCAATACAATGGGGCTGTTCACAATGGTGTGCTGGTGCCTACGCTTATGTATGGAAATGAATGTTGGGTATAGCAAAAGAGTCATGAAAGTAGAATAAATGCTGTGGAAATGCGTTCCTTGCGAAGAATGTGTGATGTGACTATGAATGATAACCTGGCTCGTAACTAGAATGATGTGATAAGACGACGGAGTGACAAAAATTAAAAAGGGAATCCTTAGATGGTTTTTTTTTATTTTGAGGTTGGGGAATCATAAAGTAACTTCTCCCGCTATGGGTGGAGCAGGAGGGCGTGTCAGACTTTTACTGACTAAAACCCACCCATGTTCCTTCAGTTGCCGGTGTGCCAGAGGCCACGGTATCTCTTTCAAACAACCCACACCCCTGGGAGGCACCGGCCCATGCGGACCCCACTAGTTGATGCTGACATCTCTTTGAGGCGCGCGTGGAACACAACACGCCGTCGACCCGGGCTTGGCCCGCGCCTACGGTGGCCGGGAATCAGCCTGATATTCCCGACGCCTAGGACGTCTCCTGCGGCGAATAGGGCCGTGAGGGCGCATATACTGCCTCTCCCTCACGTTCGCCGCCTCCCTCTTCGCGAGCATTCCTGCTTCGCAGAAGGAGGTGACGGCTACCCATGCATTCTCGCTCCGAACCATGGCCTGTACCAGAACCAGACGCGAGAGATCGCTGCCGCCGATCCCCTCCACAAGGACAAGGCGGTGCTGAGCCCAAGCCAGGCAGACCTCCACCATATGCTCCACCGTGTCCTTAGGGCGAACTACGCAGTGGAAATACCCGGGCGATTCCTTCCGCCATATCCGAAAATGCTTAGATGGTTTGGTCATGTTAAGAGGATGAATAGAATGCGACTGTGAGTGGAAACGGTCGCTCACAACGGGCCTTATCCGAAGGCTTAGTCACCCAAAGAACAATGGAAAGGGCTATGCTCGGAGTTTCCCTACGTCATTTAATCAGGAATTAAGAGATCCGCATGAGTACCAAGGCAACCGACACAGCTCGAAGAATTGCCAAACTTAAGTGGCAGTAGGCAGGGCAAATTGCTTGCTTGACTTTTTGTGACTGCACAAAAGGCTTTGAAAGTCTTACCTACCAAAATACTTACCTACCAGTTATAGAACCGTTTTTTGTAATGTTTTTTCTAAAACTCATTCGACAATTGAGTTTGTAAAGAGCCGACAATGTATACGCAAAACGATCTTTCCATGAAACGATTTTCCAAAGATCATTTTCTCACATTAGGCTATGACGTTGGTATGCAAATCTAACGCACTGCACAGCTGCCAAAACCGAGCTGATCTATTGAAACTGGCCAATTAACTGTCGGAGACTTATCTCTTTGGAATGTAGATAGGTAGGTACCTACTGTGTTTAGGCGACTTGCTTCGTTGCTGGTAAAACTCACATGACATGAAACGTATCCGTAATGATCAGCATCCATAATATGATATGACGTGTGTCGCCATTGTTCCAGTGCAAGAGAGAGACAACTATACAGGACTAATAGCACCATCCCTTTTTTAGAAAGGACACAACGATGACACTTCATCCGACAGGACCATGGACTTTCATCGTTGGTCTAGTAGTTACAACTGCTAAAAGTAGATCAGGGTTCGAGCCCCAGATCATGCGCTTACAAAGACTGATGCATTTTTAACCGACTTCAAAAAGGAGGAGGTTATGGGATACCTATTCTCAAAGTCATGTTTAAAAAAATTAATTCACCACTTTTCAATTCTGAATGTGTACTAAATGGAATGGAAATTAATAGGAATATAAAATTCAATTGATAAACAACTAGCCGCCCGTCCCGGCTTCGCACGGGTGAGATCCCCATTTTTTTTTTCGACCGTGTTTTCTCCGACTTACTTTGAAAATCCGACTAGCACGAGAAAGTCTTTTCTTTTTTCGGGCTAATATAAAAAAAAAACATGGCTTTCCATTGATAAAAGAATCTGAAAGATAAGAAAATCGGTTTAATACATCCAGAGATTACCCCCTACAACCTCACAAACTCACAAACTTTACATCTTTATAATATTAGTATAGAAGAATAGATAAAGCAAACCGTTTGATAGCATCATTATCAAAGCTTACATAATACTTACTCGCCTTGCCTTGTCGGTCTAATGTTTGTAAGCACGAATACTGAGCGTGCCGTTTTGGGTTCAACTCCCCGGACGTTATTGGGTTATTCAATTAACAATTTACCCAATAGCAGCTCGGAATCCGAATATTTTCCTCTGCCTAACCCTTCAAGGTATATAGGCGTGATGTTATGTTATGCTTCTATCATAATAATATTTCTTTCGTTGCTGACTGATGACTAAATCGATCCAAGAGTCTTTAACTTAAAATGTAGTTTTGGTCAATTTTCACATAGGAGAATTTACCATAGAATCAGCCTCTAAGTACCCTGTCATGCTACTCACTTCTCTTAATGATCATGGTTAGTTAGGCAGATGATAATTCATTTGCCTAAACCTTCTCCCAACTATGTTGGGGTAAGCTTAGAGTCAAACCGGATGCAGCTAAATATTAGTATTTCACATGGAGTGATTGTGTAACTGACCGCCACAACCTAGTTACTAGGTAATACGATGTCCCTTGCTAAGACTGGTTGTCAGACTATCGGGCTTTTGATATCCCGTAACGACTGTCAAAGATCCACGCATGACAGCCCGGACCAACGGCTTAACCTACTTTCCGAGGCACGGAGGGGTCTTGGTATATGAAGATGCTCACCAATCCACAGACCAACCACTGCTTAACCTATCTTGCTGTAGCTTAACCTGCACCCTAATTGCGTAACATACGAGCAATCATAATCTGATTCATTTTGAAATTGATTGCTAATACATTGCTTCATATGTTCGAAAAATGTGTCTGCTCAACAACGTAAATAACGCAATGAATATTGTTGAACTGTCAAAATGAAACAGATTTTGATTGATCGTATGTTACGCGTAAGTAGGGTGCTGATCAATCGACCCATGCATCAGGTATCACTTCTTATTATCATAAACACAATTAGAGCAAAAACAACAATCACGTCGCAAGTCAGAGATAGGAGGAGATGACATGCTGTGTCGACCCCAAGTACGTTATAACTTTTTGCCTACAAAGGAAAACAGGATTATGATGGCGATAAGCAGACGCTTATTCATCTTAATAATGTATAGGACCTGTTTGGAGAAGTTTATCATGTCAATGACGCCGGGGCTTTGTACCGCCAACAATTACATATTGCACAAGTAGACAGTGAATCATTCACTCAGGGCATTAGACCAACGAACTGTGAACTTGTTATTAGCATATTGCATTACCAGTCATAACTGTTAGTCCATTCAACTACCCTTATCATCACGCAAAACAAAATGTCTATGAACTTTGAAAATTCTTTTTACTATAAATTGGTGAGATTTGTGCACAAAACCACAGTCAGTTGGACAAAATGAAGACGTTAACAACAGTATTAGTTGTTACTGTGTTTGTGATACATATTTCGGGGTACTTGATTCAAGTACCAACTGCACCTTCAGTACCACAGCCTAAGGAATTAGGTAAGACTTGTTTCTATTTAACAGTACCGACTAATAGTGCAGCAGTGCTGGCCCAGTGGTCTCGACCCTGACTTACGAGTTGTAGGTTCGAATCAAAACGGTGAAGGTAAACAATCAATCTGCCTAGCTATGTTGTGGTCGGCTTTCAGTCTAACTGGATACAGCTGAATACTAGTATTTTACATAGAGCGACTGCTTATCTGACCTCCACGACCCAGTTACTGGGTAACACGATACCCCGTGGTAAGACTGGTTGTCACGTTTTCGGGCTTCTAGTGACCCGTAACGACTGTCAGAGATCCACGAATGACAGCCGGGATCAACGGCTTAACGTGCTTTCCGAGGCACGGATAAATCTCGGTATGTAAAGATGGTCACCGATCCACAGACCAACCCCGGCAAGCGTAGCTCTACCTGATGAATCGACCCGTGCGACTGTTATTACTTAGCCACGAGCCCCGCAATGTGAAGGTAAACATCGTGAGGAAACATCTTGCGTATTTATTTCTTCGTGTCCTAGAACCAGAAATTCGACGACTTGTGACCTCTACCAACCCGCACTGGGCTCGCGTGGTATTACAGCCCACTCCCTTTCGAAGAGTGCAGTCTTGAGTCTGAGTAGTCGGAACATTATAGGTGGATTATGATACCGACTAACGTGATGGATTAGAATGTCCCTTCGAGTGACGACACTTGTAAACAATGCGATGTAATCAGAGTAGTCAGCCCCAATACTACGACATATCCTATTTTTAACCGACTTCAAAAAGAAGGAGGTTATCTATTCGACATGTTTATATATATCGTTTTATGTATGTTCGGGCATGACTCCGTCTTAAATAGACGGATTTGCAAAATTCTTTTGTTGTTCAAAAGGGGTTTATTCCAAAATGGTCTCATTTAAATTTCATTTGGATCTGATGATGCGTTTCGGAGACAGAGAACTGAACTCTTCAAAAAATTACAACAAATCAACCGCGATTGCTGCTATCGTATAAATATGCATTGTTTTGACCAAGGGGGATGACATTTCGAATAGGTAGGTACTGTAACTAAAACGTGAAAAATAAAAAAAATACAAAAAATTAAAACAATTGGCTTAACACTACAAAGTGTAAAATTACTTTAATTTCGGAAGGCGGTCACAAAAAAATTTAACACATATCCAAAGTCACCCCATTTTTCACTTTATAGTGTTTTTCCGGAAGTCGACTGTTTTTTTTTGGATTAAGTTTTTATTTTTCTCTTTTTTAGTTATAGAAAAAGTTTTTTTTAAATAAAGCACTGGCCAAACTAAGGTGATTCTCGCCTGGGACGCGGGACTTAATTCGCTCGCGTCGATTGTCAAATACCTTGTATCCGCTTAGCCTTTTTCCAACTAATCAGGGGATACTGGTATTCAGCAGAATACCAGTATTTCACATGGAGCGATTGCCTTTAAGAGTAAAACCTAACTAGAATGAGTTAATCATGGGACCTCCCTGTGATTTTATAATCACCATGCTTAGCTTAAGAACCAGCTATGGGAGAATAAGCCCCCATCACTGGTTCTTACGCCAAACAATAGAATATCTGTTGTACGTAGGTACTTTTAATATTTCTATAACTTTAATAAAATATATTTTAGTTGGAATAATTGCCTACAAATGGATAGTTAGTTTGTATTATTCTTGGATGAGTCCCAATGAATACTTTTTCATTCACAGCAATCCACTGCTTATTATAGAATTCTCTAAACATGTGAATATTTTCAGTAAATAATTAGGTAGGTAATTCTTATGAATAAACACAAAAATTATAATAATGTAGGTAAAAGATTTAATTTAATTTACGGTAGCCATTTAATATAAAATATTATGACTAATCTCGTGTTCGTCCGGAGCAATCAGAGATAGTTAAAAGAGTCATCATGATAAATGTTTGGCACTCAATACATCCTCAACGTTAATGGCTTCTGTCAAATGTAATAGGTGGCTAACTGTTATCTTAGCATCGTAAATGTTTTACAGCTCATTATGATTGTACCTTAAACATAATATAACATCATGCTTGTTTTCCTCGAAGGGTTAGGCAGGCGTACCGATAGTACACCTACATTTTGCGAATAATGTTTAACTCCCTTGTAATAGAGGGCGCTGTACGCTGTAATAGAGGACGCGGTGGTGAGGGAAAAAATTGCTCCGCATACCATGCACCGCCAAGAGCACGAACAAATCTTTTTTTATTTTTTTAATATTAAATGGGCCCGCTCTTGACCTCGATCACACCTGATGGAAAGCGATTGATGACGTCTATGATGCATCGAGCGTGCCCAGAAACTGCCTGTTCACTTTGTTCAAGGCACTGGTACTCCCACGCATCGACGAAACAGAGCAAGCTGCTTGACGCCGGACTCCGTGGGAGGGTGGTCGCGAACCAGGCGGGCGTTAGCCCTACCACCGCAAGGGAAGAATTGGCCAGTCATCAAGGTATTTGGATGTGACTGTCTGGGATGCGCCGAACGCTCGGTTCATTCGAGTTACTGGTGGAACAAATTGCGCTACACGAGGAGATATCCTCGAACAACTACGCATAAGAGATAGACTTCCCACGATCTGTTACCAAAGTAGTCTCGGTTACTTTGGTCACATTGCCCGTAGGGAATCAAATAACCTTGAAAATTTGGTGGTGATGGGCACGGTGTACGGGAAAACACCTCGCGGCCGGTGACCTTACCGCTGGTCCGACCAAGTAACTGCCCTCACTGGACTCTCTGTTATGACCGCCATGAGAAAAGCTGAGAACCGAACGAACTGGAAGAACATAATACATAAATCCACGAAGGTCTTTACCTTCAGTAATGAGGTACGCGACCAAGAAGAAGAGAGAATAGAGGACGAGCATGTTGCCGTTGAACTCAGTACATATCCAGACAGCCGGTCCTGGGTACGATTCCCATGATGGCAAAGTGTCGAGAATTTCTCAGTAGCAGCCTGGGGTCGGGATTTGTGCCCGGTTGATGGCAAAAGGCTCACCCCTATTACATAGGACTTACACATAACTGGCGATGAGTGTACTATACGTACGCCTCTGTTTACCCTTCAGGAATTACTGGCATGATGTAATGGATATATCGATGATGTTATCATGAAGAAATCTAAGCAGGACAATAATCCTACCTAGAGTGTGTAGTGGTTGCAAGCACAGCTGCTGAGCATGGGTCCTGGGTTTCGTTACAGCAAAGCTTAATGGGTTTTTTAATTTGGGAACTGCCATCAATAACTATTAAGAGGCATAAAGCAATGGTGTTTCAGCCACCTTGAGAACCAATTTTTCACTGATATTTCGTTTAGTAACCATAATGTTTTGTGTAAATGCAAATATTTATGTAAAAGCCGTAATAAGACTGTCTGGGTTGGCAAAGTATTTTATTGAATCATATCAATCGCTAGCTCATACGGACATTACATTTAGTTGCAATGCCATGTTACACATTAGTCTTCTCCTTCATTTGTATGATATGGTATCGAATGCCAAACTATTCAGAGATTCAGCTTCATATTTATACGTATAATAGCATTTATTATAGATAACCAACTATACATAAATATTTCATTTTAGTTACGGTACAATGGCTGAGGGTCCAAAAACTGTTGACTCCGTTATTTGAAAACGTTTGCGAAGAAAACAAAGATCTACCAATATCTCAAGGAATTACTATAAAAACAGGAGATTTCTTGGTAAGTAAATATTTGTTCCCACTACCAATTTAATTATTTGATAAAATATCTCAATCCGTTTTTCTAACATTATGCTTTAATTACAGAAACCAGACGCAGTTACTAATTTGGAAAAGCTCATTGCAGCTGGCTTGCTGCCCAAGGGAGAAATTTTCAGTGAATATAATCCTGAACACATGAAGGAGTTGAAAATAATCTACGAACTATTGTCCTCCGCTAAAAACTTTGAAGCATTTTATCAAGCAGCTGTATGGGCGCGTCTAAACTTAAACTGCGGACTATACGTAAATGCTATCTACATGGCTATTCAAAATAGGAGAGACACAGAGAGATTATCCATTCCAGCACCGTACGAAGTATTACCAAATTACTTTGTACGGAAAGACGTTTTGATCAAAGCTTCGTCTATTCTTGCTGGGCAAGAAATCACTCCCACAGATGGCATTCGCGATGAAGGAAATGCTTACTATTTAGATGCCAATTACACTGCAATGTTTTACGGCAACGACGATGACTCAAAATTAGCCTATTTCCGTGAAGATATCGGCTTGAATTCCTATTATTTCTTAAGAAAGCTTAGATTGTCACCATGGTTTAACGACGACATAAATAGCAGTTACGGAGAAAATATGTATCAGATGATGAAACAATTTATGGCAAGATATAATTTAGAACGATACGCTAATGGTTTTCCGGAGATAGATGGCTTCAACTGGGATTGTTTACCTGATATTCCTTATGATCCCGAGTTAGTTTACTCTGATGGAATCGAATTTAGTCACAGAACTGTGCCCTTAGAAATTCCAGTAAATGAAGAGATATCATTACTGCAAACTATAGAAAACAACATTGCAACCGTCGTCGGTCACATGGTATGTATTTTACTATAGTTTCTAACTATGGTTCTAAAATAATCAAATCGTAATTGTTGTCTTGGACAATAAGCTTGTAGAATAAATTACTGAAGAAACAATTCTTTCAGCGCCAGGGTGGATATAATAAAACACAAATATTGAATCATTTAATGGAAATCCTAGTCACGGGAGAGAGGAGTTATGAGACATTGGCTCGCCAGCTCCTTGGCAGAGATCGTACCAACAACAGGTAATTTAAGCATTGATTAATTTGTATTTGATGATGGCTTTATAAATAATTGCATACTATTTATGACATGTAACTATTTCAGACACGTCTCGGTACTAGAGCATTACATGACTACACTTCGAGATCCGATGTTTTGGAAGATAAACAAAAAGATAGTTGACCTCGCGGACAATGCTTTAAAATTGTTACCTACATACTCGAGAAACGAACTGTACTTCCCTGGAGTGGAGGTCGTAAATATTGACGTGAAAAAGATGATGACAGCGTTCGATTACTTTGAGTTCGATGTTACAGACGCACTAAAATTAGACGACAGTAAGGCGACGTTCAACATTAAAATAGGCCAACCTAGATTAAATCATAAGCCGTTTACAGTCAAAGTTAATATCTCGTCTTTAGTCGCAAAAAAAGGTTTGGTTAAGATTTATTTGGGACCTAAGCTTATGCCTGGTGAACTCGCTAGTAAAAAGAATCTTTTTACGTTACTTGATGTTTTTGAGATTAATCTAAAACTAGGAACCAATATAATATCTAGAACATCGGACGATATGAAACATTTTGCTTCTGACTTTATGTCGCTCAAAACTATTCGTAAGAAAATGGAAGACGCTGAATTTGGACTGGATTCTTTGCCGTTAAAAATGATCGAGTCTCAAATTGGCTACCCAACACGACTTATATTGCCAAAAGGTTTACCCCAAGGTCTGCCTATTCAAATGTTTGTTTTTGTTGCACCATTTACTAAAGCTGGTGCTAGTGCTGCAAATTCTATAAATGACATGGAATTTAACTCTGCAATTTTATCACCTGGCTATCCACTTGATTTAATGATAGAAGAGAGACAATTGTTCGCGTTACCGAATGCCTTGATCAAATATGTCACGGTTACGCAAAAGGGGGACAGTAAAGTGGAAAATTATGGAGGTCCTGGAGTAACTAAACAATGGTACGGTACTAATAGTTACGATCCATCATCTCGGCCAAGTTATTCTCAATATAATAAGAAATCTTATGATTCCTCAAACAAAGGACCTTCCGATAATAACGAGAATGCTTTAAATGAATCTCCAACTACAACAGAAGAATACTTCGATTATCACTCAGTGTTGCCTTTAAAGGATAACTTTGGCCCTAATGCAGTATTTGACGAGAACACAGATGTTGAAACGGTTCGTTCATTAAATTCTATTAAATTTGATAAAGAACCTTATGATTATAAGGTGAATAAAGCAAAATTTCAGAAAAAAGAGGATTTGGCCAAAAAGTATGATTACTCAAAATATCATAAAACGTCAAAAGAAGAAGATGACACTATCCCCATTGTGAATACTCCGTTATACGAAGAAAACGCTTCTGATGTTGAAAATCAAGACGACTTAAAAGTGACTACTCCTCGTTTGCTAAAAGCAGCAAATTATGATTATTCTTCTAGATCGAAAAGCAGAGAACCATTTGACTACCAAGCAAAAAAAGCGCAGTTTGATAAAAAAGACTATTCTGCAAATAGGGGAGATTACAGTAAGTATCGCATCGTAACGCCAGCCGAAGAAGACATCACCATAACAACTCCTATGAACAAATACCCAGTAGACAATGACGACGTAGATAATTTAATTGTCAATACGCCACGTCTACTAAAATCTTCAAAGTTTGATTATTCCTCTAAAAAAAATGAACCATTTGACTATAAAGCTAAAAAAGCGCAATTTAATAAAAAGGATTATTCTGCAAAAAGGGGAGACTACACCAAATATCGTACTGTTACACCTAAGGAAGAAGAAGTCACCACGACTTCCACAATATCAGTGCCTGAATCTACAGATGAATTAGCAAGGGTTCAATTAGATAAGGATATTAATAATTTAGATTTACTCAGTGAAGTTAAATATAATGACGTAAACGTAGATGAAAATAAAGATTCTGAATTTCAAAATGATATTGTAGCGAGAAATTTGATAGATTTAGAACCACTTTCTATTGATGGAAGGAAGCGCACTCCTACAGTGTATGACTTTTTGTTTCACACATTTGAGGATGACGATAGCCCTGAGTTTAAGGTGTATGAATAAAACAAATATTGTTTGTATTAAATCTAAAGTTTGATCATTCACTGTGATTTTAAAAGACGTGTGCCATTTTTATTATTTAGTTTTTATTCAATAAATCAAATGATTTTATTTCAATAGTTTTATTTAGGTACTATCCCTTGCATTTCTTTGCCTAAAACGTTGCCAAGGTATGTATTGTAAAACCTAAATTATAAAAGCATTAACAAAATAGCCAATAAATTGTCAACGAAGCAGATAATAGGTACACACAATCACCTGTAAGAGGGAGACCGTTACTTTAAAATATATAACATTTCCTTTTTTTTTTGTGGGTGGGAAATCATCAAATAACTTCTCCCGTTCTGGGTGGAGAAGGAGGCCGTGTCAGACTTTTACTGACTAAAACCCACCCGTGTTCCCTCAGTTGCCTGTGTGCCAGGGGCCGCGGTATCTGGTTAAACAACCCACACCCCTGGCAGGCATCGGCCCTTGCGGACCCCACCAGTTGGTGTTGACATCTCTTTGAGGCGCACGTAAAACATGCACCATCGACCCGGGCTTGGTCCTTACCGGACAGTGAGCTACCCATTACTCGCCGTCCGAACATTTACGATTAAACCAATAAAACTCTCTGATCGCCGCACATCGTGTGGCTGATTTTCATTGATCATTAAAGTATACTAAACATATATCTAACAAGGGGAACGAATGCACATTATTGCTATTTCGCGAGATTTTCTATCATTATTTTTGGAGACGTTCCAAACATTTTACAACGACGTTACGCTTTCCCTATTTTCATCGCGGAAAATTTAAAAACCATCGGTCACTACTGTGACAACAGCTAGAATACAAATAGAAAATACTTTTACAGTCGATTACAAAGTCTCTACAGAAAACGACACAATAACCAATAAAATATTTCCAGGTAAGTATTGAGATTGAAATCTCAGCAGATATTAACTTAAAAATAGAAGCACAGAACCTCGTATCGTATTATAATATTTTGATACCATCAGGTAAACAATATTGATTTTATTATAATATTTTGATACCATCAGGTAAACAATATTGATTATATTATAATATTTTGATACCATCAGGTAAACAATATTGATTATATTATAATATTTTGATACCATCAGGTAAACAATATTGATTATATTATAATATTTTGATACCATCAGGTAAACAATATTGATTATATTATAATATTTTGATACCATCAGGTAAACAATATTGATTATATTTGGTGTAAACACAAATAAAACTTTATGAGAAAACGTAAAATTCGAACGGTATACATATATTTTCCCGACGCACAAATACATAAATTCATGCAAAATACTCAAATCATACTTCCTCGTTACATGGGAAGAATAGCTATCATAAATTAAAATTATACATGGCTAAGCTTAATCCTGTTTTCTACTTCGCGTTCAGAGCATAGAAAATATATCTAAGATCAGTTTATAGAAACTACGTAGAGTTCTAAAATTGAACGGTTTTACTTGTCACAATATAGGCCAGTCACCGTAGACGTAAAAATCGCATAAGATCGCGAAAAATTGCAGTGTTAAACCAAGGCAATGTTAGAAATGCTGTAGGTATATCGGGTTCTATTGGACCTACAAAGCTACGGTTGCGCTCAAATTGTATCTTTGTAAACTTAGAAATTGTAATTTTTTTTTTCCGTTTGATGCACTTTTTAGAAGTAATAAGCAAAAAAACTAAAATAAGTCCGAACATTTCGAGTCTTTCTAAGCTGTGGTGGTACTTTCTTAAGCATTAACTAAAATGTTGTTAATTTGACATTACAACCAGACACTTCAATTGTATGTATTTGTTACCGGCCAAACCCGATTTCAGGCCAAACTAGTTTGTCCTAGGCCAAACTGGGCACCCCGATTAAATGGGTTAGGTTAGGTTAGAACTGTGACCAAAAGGGCGCGAGCCGAGCGAGCGCAGCAAGCGGTGCCGCGGCAGCGGCCGGCGAGCGTTACATCCAAAGGCTGTTAACGAAACGGCTAATTTCCTACGCGTGATATGTCGCAGCCAACTAGCTTAATTAACCGTTTCGTTAACAGCCTTTGGAAGTAACGCTTGCCGGCCGCTGCCGCGGCACCGCTCGCTGCGCTCGCTCGGCTGGCGCTTTTTTGGTCACAGTTCTAACCTAACCTAACCCATTTAATCGGAGTGCCCCGGCTTAATAAACCAGTTTGGCCTAGGACAAACTAGTTTGGCCTGAAATCGGGTTTGGCCGGTAACATATATAAGATTTAGCCTCAAGGAAATTTATACTTGCCAGGGGTGCGGGTTGTTCGAAAGAGATACCGCGGCCCCTGACACACAGGCAACTGAGGTAACACGGGTGGGCTTTAGTCAGTAAAAGTCTGACACGCCCTCCTGCTCCACCCAGAGCGGAAGAAGTTAATTGATGGTTTCACAACCAAAAAATAAAAACAGAAATTTATACTATGATTGATATAATGATCTACATTGAAGTGTTTACTTGGCAGGCAAGTCGCTAAATGTCTCAAAATCCACTCTACCAGATGTACGACAAATAAAACGCACAAAATGTAAATCAAAGACACATTACCTGTGAACTATTTCAAGAATTATTTACATTTGGCTCTGAGATATCAGCCGGTGGATACTGCAAGGAAAATCCTGTGTTCTGTGCCAAAATGAAGTTATATTTCCACTCCATTGACGCTGATGATTCAGGGTGCGGTGCCGGCAACTCTGTCCAAACTTTTGGCTATGATTACCAATTATTTTGATTATGGAATGTTAAGTCAGTGTAAATTAGTCAGATGTCGGTTACGCATCGGCAAATAAATTTAATAAGTCCCTGCCGCTGCATCTGACTGCGGCCGGCATTAAAATTATTAGCACATTTATTTACGATACCTCATTTCCTGCTGTTCTGTGTTTTATGTTTCGTCGTCATTTATGTTGGTACTGTCGTTTTACTACACGTCAATCTGGTCTTAATTGTTACATTATGTGAATTTAAATGTGACAGACTACGAGCTTTAGCTCTTGACAATACTTAAATTCTTGTTTACGCACAATAATATTAATACAGACTTTCCAAAATAATATTTGTAAACGAAGAAAATCCCTCCTATTAAAAATAAGACGGACATAATAAAATATTATGATCCTATTAACTTAAAATACTTTAGAAAATAATGCTATAGTCCAACAAGATGATCGTTACATTGATGGATGAGCTCTTGATATAAATAAATCCTCACAAATCAGAAATAGTTTTAGGATGCCTGAATTCAAGGTTCGTCTGATCGTTTCTATACATACAAACAATAGGAAGACAAAACATACTTTATATTTAGGCTGGTGCAAATATTCTAGGGAAAATGTCGCAAAGTGTGTGTAGGAAATAATAAAATAACCGTGAAATATGAACGTACGGACAGAGTGAATTATTTAACGATGTATTAAATGAATCGCGTTACATAACACAATGACTATCTTGTCCCATTTGTTTTCATTATTCTGAATACTTCGTAGTATAACAAAGACCACACGTCTTGATTGATACCAAAATAACCTGAGTGTTGTGTTTCATAAAATATTGAAAACGGGTAACTGTTATTACCATTATGAGGGTAATTGTTTTACAAAATAAAATAATTAACGGTTCTTCTCATTGAATTTAAATATTAACATGATACTCGAGGCCGTAGGTGTAAATTTTTTTTCCCGATTTTGCTTATTTACATGATTTAAAGAAAAAAGTTGTTAAAATTTTTTGCCATCGGAACGCAAAGAAAAAGAAGAAGAAAAAATGTTTTCCAAAAAACACAAACGACTTCCGAAAAAACGTTACAAAGTGTAAAATAACTTTAATTTCGAAAGTCGGTGACAAAAACTAAAATACATATCCAAAGACACCGACTTCCGATTTATTTTTTCACTTTTTAGTTATAGGTAGTAGCCATTGTTAGAACTGGACCAAATTGAAATGGGACCACACGAGAAACACCAGCTTTCAAATAAAAAAAGAATCATCAAAATCGGTTCACCCAGTCGAAAGTTCTGTGTCTTTCATGTTGTGTATTAAAACTTGTAGAAATACAATATTTTGACTGTAAAAGTGCGTCTTTTAAATCAAGTAAATCAGCGAAATCTTCAAAATTTCGTATATGGCCTCTTTTAGCCAAATAAAATAATACAGATAATTAAATCTTTAAAACTGCAATTATGAAAATAGTGTTCACAAAAATCGCCTTATTCATCCTATGCCATAATAAACCAAAATGTCAACGATCATTTTACTGCTTTCTAAGGAATGCGTTGACCAGAAATAACGTCACAATAATACCAAGTGGATTAAAAATAAACGTGTAACCTGACCTAATTTCGGCTTGTATTGTTGTTTTAAGAGTACACGTGGTCGACACGTAAAGCGCGACTCAGATTAGATGTTTCTCTCATTGTGGCATTCACATGAGAACACAAAAATTATAGCCGATCACCGGCAGTCTATATCTGCCCCGGCGCCGCAGTATAACCCGTTTCACGCGCCAGTGGTCGCCAATCATCGGTCTGCCGTACATTAGCTGTGGATTTAACTCATAATATTATTCAAATATTTACATCCGCGCTATACATCATTATTTTACTTATATCGTAATTTTCTATTTAACTGTAACATCGTAAATCAATCATGCATTTTAATTCTGATCGTATGAATTTATATATTGTGTGTTTCTTTTATTTCTATGACGTATCTATACCATGTGGTATCCGAGCAAATATTGTCCATAACTCATTTTCTGTACAAAATACATAACACAATTTTTTTTGCAATTTGATACAATATGACGTTCCTATCTATAAAACTTAAAGTCGTATAGCAATTATTGCTTTGTCATTTGTTATTAGTTTAACGTCTGGCTTCAAAAAACTTAAAAAAACAACCGGCTTCCAAAAAAAACTACATAGTGAAAAATAACTTTAATTTCGGAAGTCGGTGAATTTGGATATGTATTTGAATTTTTTGTCACCGCCTTCCGAAATTAAAGTTATTTTTCACTTTGTACTGTTTTTTTGAAGGCGGTTGTTTTTTTTGTGTTTCACATGTGCTTTACCCCTTCACAGCGTACCGGCGTGATGTTATGTTATGGACTGGTGTATGAGATTTCAGCAATCTCAGACCATTTGCTATCGTTTATTGAGGAGTTCCGTTAACTATCTCCGAAGTTCATCAGATCTTCAACAAATTGTAATGGGACCACTCCGAGTAAATTTTCTTCCAATAAATGAAAACTCTTAAAAAAGGCGTACACAAACTAAAATTACATCGTCCACGTAAACCAAAATGTTCATAAATAAAAAAATTGTTCATAAAATGAAAACTTCTGGACCAAACTATGTAAATTTTTTATGGGACCAAATGGCAACTGTTTCGCAAAACTAAAGAAAAATCACGTAAATCGGATCATAAATCACAGCGTATTCGGTATACATACATTAAAAAAATATCAATCGAATTGAGAACCTCCTCCTTTTTGAAGTCGGTTTAAAATGCACTTTAAATATAAAAGTACTTAAAATGTGATGTAATGCAGATGAAAACTCAATTACTAATCTATATCTTATTATATAAAATTAATCGCTATTTCCCTTGGTCACGGCACCATACGTGAACGGCTGGACCAATTTTGCTAGTTCTTTTTTTGTTGTGTTTGTTATTGTCAGGAAAAGGTTCTTATGAAAGAAAAAAATAAAGAAAGTAGAGAATTCAATATTCATAGTTAAGACAGGACATCGTCTGTTGGTTCAGCTAGTATATATATAAAAAATAATCCTTATTTCCCTTGGTCACGTCATCACACGTGAACGGCTGGACCAATTTTGCTAATTCATTTTTTGTTGTGTTTTTATTGTCAGGAGAAGGTTCTTATGAAAGAAAAACTTAAGAAAGTTGCGCGTAACATATACATGTGCATTCAATATTCATAGTTAAGACAGGACAACTTCTGTCGGGTCAGCTAGTAAAAAATAAAACCTAATGGTTTAGGACCCGTATCTACAAAAAAAAAAAACAGTTGATGACACCTGACAGTGACGTCGCTACGCGTAATATTCTCGTCGGGATTGTTGTGAATCGGCGGCCGCATCAAAGGAATTTCCTGCTCTTAATCAAGGAACAGCTTTATATGCGCAAGAGTTGCTGCTATGTTTAAAAGTGGACGTATTGAAGATGTTCAGTTTCACATGTTGCAATCGAGAACTCGAACGACTAATCCATGTACAAAACATCCCTCCTTTTACAGGATATCCATTTATTCCTTCTTTAGAGCTGACATTATTGACTAAACTTTATACTGCAGATTAAATACGTGCCCACACGTGCTCTTAAAAATGCACTTGTTAACGGATAGTGCCAGCGCAATGCTTGCAAAATATCAGGAAGTTTACATTACATGGCTGCCAATTTACTCAATACTGTAAACCAGACAAATGACTGAGCTCACTGTGCACAATTTTCTTTTTCAATTTTGTTAAAGAACAATAAAATGATACAGTTTAAACACAACAATCGCGTAAATCTCCATGAATAAATTCAAATAAATATAATAATCAAATACGTCATTGATCGTGAAACGCAAAACGGCACTGGTATAATGCTATTCGGAAGCTTCGTCAACAACTATCATATTTCTATAAATGGATCGCATCATCTGTGTTCCTACGTGTGAGTCGATATCTATTAGTTTATATAAATCTGACAGGTCACTTCCTGCAGAATTCAGGTTTTGCTGAACATTCCCACCATCTGACGTAGGTATAATTCACGCTGACGAAGAACTCAATAACCACGTCACTATTATTAACGGGTACGGTGGAGAGGGAGACAGCAGCTTTTTCACTTATTTTTGTATTCCAGTCTGAGGAGGAAGGAATGCTATAAATAAGGGTGCCACACCGACGTAAAATCTAGTGTAACAACACTCGCACTCGGATTCAGTTCTTGTTACAACTGCCAACCCTACACAAACACCATGGTGAGGATCCCAAGGATTTGAAATCTCCTGTTCGTTGGACGTGAATGTGATGGTTAATTGTGAAAAATTTGAAAGTGTTTAAAAATTAAAAATATGGAATGTTCCATTGAAAATTCTTACATAATTTCGAAGCAGTGATATTTGCATATTTATGAAAACGATACCATTTTCACGGTTTTCAACAATTTTACTGCCATGTTCATTACCCAATACTTCTGTTAGACTTGCGTTTTATTTTTTACTATTACTGCAAGATTAAACACATGGTTGAATAAAACGCGTTTAGTTCCTAATTTACACAAACCTAAACGACATATTATATTTCTTACATTGGTCTTCTCTTCTTAGGATACTGACGATGATCAGAAGATGGCCATGCTGCGCAAGGCTTTCCAGATGTTTGACACCACCAAGTCGGGATACATCGATGTCCTGAAGATCTCAACCATCCTTAACACCATGGGCCAGCTTTTCGATGACTCTGAGCTGAACGCCCTGATCGATGAGAATGACCCAGATAGTAAGTATTACAGTAGTTGCTTAGTCTTATATAAATTCAAAGTTATTGCGAATTTTCCATCGCCAGGTCCAGTAACGACAGAAACGGTATTTGTTTTCAAAAGAAACTCTTCAATCCAAAAAATATTCTATAATCTAATAAACAATTTATATTGTTGCAAATATTTCAATCTGATGTCAAGGCTCAATCTTATATTACTCATAAATCTTTCCGCATGTCATATTCATCAATAAGAGTTTCCTCACTTACATAGAACATTTTCATTGATTCTGGATTCTTGTTAAGAAAAATAAATATTTATATCAGTATCGAATTTGTTTACCCCATAAACAATTTTATGGATAGTTTATGTAAAAACTTTAAGCTGAACTTTAATTTTGTTGATGTACTATATTATTAGCTATTGTTAGCTCTACGACTCAAAGAAAAGATGTTTCATACTGTATTTTTTTTAATCCTAGTTGCCAAGTACAAACATGAGCGAGATAAAAAAAATGGGAACAACAACTGTCGTATAAACAGCTGCAAACATCTCTTGTTAAAAAGTAATCCATCATCAGAATACGCTAACAAGAATTCACACGTACCGAGGCTACGACACCTTTTCGAATATATTCTCGAATATTTTTACTCGTCGCGGGAACTAATGAGGCTATTTCCGTACGGTAGTTCTGTCCGAGCTTCCAGTCCCTTTGAAAGATGCATGTCTCTGTTTCCAAAGTTTATTTATCTAGTCTGTTTTCAATGAAAGAAATAGAGCGCTCAATGTTTAGAACAGTTCTGGTTTTAGTCTCGAACTAATTGTTATTTTTACTACATTTTAGAAGCCGGCAAAATTAACTTCGATGGCTTCTGCAACATCGCTTCCCACTTCTTGGAGGAGGAAGACGCTGAAGCTATGCAACAGGAACTGAAAGAAGCTTTCAGGTGAGCATTTGTTTATATGGAGCGCCAGTTGGCTCTCATTGGATTATTTGAAATACACATTGTCATGCTATCTAACCTTTGTTAAACGTAAATATTTCATCAATCTCAAGGTTGTACGATCGTGAAGGCAACGGATACATCACCACTTCCACCCTGAAGGAGATCCTGGGTGCCCTTGACGACAAGCTCAGCTCGAGCGACTTGGACGGTATCATCGCTGAGATTGACACTGACGGATCCGGAACCGTCGACTTCGATGGTAAATATTTCTACTCTAGCATTCATGATTACTAATATAAAAAAAATCTTAACAATATTAATCACTATAATGTTCCAAATTATTATTATAATGTTATTGGAATATCGGCTGGAGGTCTGCCCACATTTTGTCTCGACGCCAAGACAGGCTTCCGCAGTTAACACGCAGTTACCTGATGTCAGTTCGTCGACAGAAGTGTCAAAAGCGTGAACATAACAATTTGGCCACGTATCAACCCACGCTAGTCACTTCAGCAATATATTATAAAAACACTAAAATTGTCCGTTCGACTAAAACAAAATCCCGTTTTAAGTCGATTACTAACTGGTTGCCGCAACAGCTGCTTTTGAAGATAAACTATAGCATAAATTTTCGCGAAACCAACATACATAAACACATAACACTCGTACTAATGCCGAAACATTACAAGCGCTCCGAAAAGGCGGGTGGTATGTGACGTTCAAAATTTATGTTGTCTAGTACACGCAATTATTGCAATATTAATTCATTGGATATCTCCGCTTGTTTTGGATATAGATCAAAGAATTTAACGGAATGGCTTTTTCACAAAAATCTTTTAAGTGGCTTTACATTACAGTTCTTTTACTTATGCATTTAATCACAAATATGCCTTCAATACATTAAAATCAACACATTAATACGTGAAGCAAAAATTTTGTATCCCTCTTTACGATAATTGCGGGGACGGAGGCGTATGAAATTTGGCACAGTTAAGGTTAATATGGGGAATAAGTGTAGTAAACGAGTAGTATTATTGTTGCTTAAAATTACCAACTATAAATTGATTTATTCAGACGTTTTTATGTTTATGCGCTTCTTCATAATTCTATTGGATACATAAAATTTACTGGTAAACTTTATTATTTTAAAACGTTTCCCTTAATCGCAACCTCATCAATTCAAGGTTTCTTGTCGTAATTCTTTCCGGTTGCTAACCTTTATCTTTTTGTTTCAGAATTCATGGAGATGATGACTGGAGACTAAGCAATTCGTCTGTTATTATTATATTATAGTATTATTAAATTTAGATGCTATTTTTATTGTATTTAAAAAGTTAAGACTTTGACACTAGTACAAAACCAAATGCGGTATTAGCATGGTTGTTTAATTAATTTGCACATTTTACTCTATCTTATAGATAGGCACTTGTTAATATTATAATTAATAGTCTACAAGGGTAGGCCAGGCATCATTGAGTTCGTTCCAAAGAATTATTTCCGGAATAATTCACACCTAACGAGTTCTCAAACAATTATATGCTAATATTTATAACGCATTGCACTTTATTTTGAAAGTACTCTTTTCAAATTACTTCATTATTATAACATCAATACACAAAACGACAGTCTTTTAACTCTTGTTTCAATTGGTGTATTGTTTTGTCCTTGACCTAATTATTCCTTCTAAACTACTGTTAGTTCGCGACCACTCGTTGTTGTGGGCACACACCAGCTTTGTTGATCAAAGGAACAGAAATACCACACTGGTAGTGTCTAGTGATTTATTATGATTTATAAATCCCGACCAGCTGTTATGTAAGCATATAGTTATTAATATTTCCACTGGCACATTCTATATTTCTGTTATATACGGTAATTT
Source organism: Antitype chi (assembly GCA_947359405.1). Classification (NCBI taxonomy): domain Eukaryota; kingdom Metazoa; phylum Arthropoda; class Insecta; order Lepidoptera; family Noctuidae; genus Antitype; species Antitype chi. The sequence goes on from OX375826.1 coordinate 10,190,074, forward strand.
TGTTCGAGAGTGAAGAATTGCCTCTTGACCAAAATTAGCCGTGTTCCAAGACCCGCAATTGAAAAATTGTCCAATTGCATTTAGTTTCCTGTGGGTACTGTACAACTGAGGACAGAATAACAGGCCACCGCTAATTTTCCTATACTTATAAATATGAAACTTTTTGTTTACATATTACCATTGGTGGCATGTGGTGGGTATCAACATTGTTTATCCGAAATCCCATTAATAATCGACTACAGTAAATTGGTTTTCTGACACAAGGATTGGCGATCGCAGAATGATATTATAAACAGTGTAGTAGAACCTGCTGGTCATCTTCATGATAAGGCCCTTCAAATAATCTATTTAAAGAAATGAAAGACGAATCACATCCAATATTGGGTCAGCCTTGGCATATAAATGATCACCTAATAATGAATTTCAGGGTCGAGGATTAAACTGCCAGATTAGGTAAAATTTGCGAATGAATCTGGCAAGTGACTTATTTTTAGCTTAACTGTTATGATCTGGAATTCTTAATGCCAAGTCATATCCTGGTAAAAAATTATAAGCATGGCAAACTATGAGTGCCAGTCAGTGTAGTGTAATATACATTATCAGTGCTCGTCCTAAGCCCTTGACGATCGGATGTATATTTCGAAAATCAAATCAGATCACTCTCTGTGATTATAATTGCAAATACAAGGCGTGAAGTCTTGAACTGTGACCACAAGTGTACAATGAAAATTGTACCTATTAAAGCGACCCTCAGGATCTCAATTGGATCAGTAGAAATACCGTTATGAATCCTCGTGTGCATATAAGCCATGTTTAACTATTTACGGCACTAGTTGGCTGCAGTGTTAGCTATTGTGATGTTTCGATCTGCCATCCTATTATGGCTATTTTCTGTGGGGATATCCATGTCGGTACCCACGGACGAATTCCGTGGATTGGTCAGCGAAGGAGGTATGTGACTGTGTTTTATAGCAAATAAACTGATCCTATAAATATAGTTCACCGTTTCTAGTGCCAAGGTTGGCATAAGGGTTTTATAGCCATTGTACACTGCTGGCAATGAATTTTAAGTACATTGGCCAATCTTACTCTATTTTATAGTGTTTTGTACATAGAACTGAAAGGTCTTCGTTGAATTCCAAGATAATTTTCATGAACAGTGGGGAAGACTGAGTGGGAGCCATAATATTGATATTATACTTAGAAATTTACTTCCATTGCTTGCAGTAGAACGAAATAGCGATAGAAAGATATAACGGGTTATCTATGAATAGAATACTCTCTATTCATTCTTATGTTCATTATAAAATGAAAGCTATCCAATTCACATGGTTTAATTCCGAACTGATACGTTATGTATCCCCTTCTTTTTAAAGTGATCTATATTGTTATTTTAGTCAATATGTCGACTGATTTGATAGTACTTAGAATGCAAACCATACTAACGTTTGTATTCAACTACTACACATTCTTTCTCCAGAGTTATCTATGAATGATGATGGTCCGGTCAGTGGCATCATCCCTGGTGGGTACCAAGCCCAAGGGTCACGGACAACTGGGAATGAATTTTATGAGCTGCTAGAGGTAAATAAAATCATACATGAGAATTCTTCTTTAGAACTGGATATATGCAGTTCTGAAATAGAAATCTTATTATTCTTAATATAATCACATCAATATATACTAATTGAATTACTTAAACATTTTCAGTACAATGATGATTTCAAAATCTTTAAGAAGTCTGTGAAAAAAGGTGCCACTGAGAAAGGTCTTACATTTAACGTATATGACGAAAATATGCAAGAAGCAGCCAGCAGTTTATTTGAACTTCTCCATGGAGCAGAAGATGCAGGCTATAATGCAGAGAAGTTATTCAATTTTGACGAATTAAATGATGACCTAGTAACATATGCAACCCAACTAAACAGACTATACAGGGACAAAAATGTTGACATTACTGCTTTCCCACCACCTTTTATTGCAAAACCTAACTTTTTTGTCAACGGTGAAACAATAGTAAAAGCTTTGAAACTTAGTAATTACGTTAACAATAACATAGACATTACTGAAGAAGCTCATGCAGATCAGTATTTCAAGACCTATGAAACTCTCACAATTAATACTAACTATTCAGGTTGGAATCTACCTGAAAATGGAGGTGAAGAGCTACTGAATTACTTTAGAGAAGACATAGCTTTAAACAGTTATTACTACGGTGTACACCTGAGACACCCGTATTGGATGTTCCGCCATAGATTGTACGCATTAAATTCTCGACATGACGAGCATTACTATTACATTCATCAGCAGCTGGCGGCGCGTCTTCACCTTGAAAAGGAGCATTTACGTGAGGAGAATACTACACAGAAAAATAACTTTGGTGATTTTCATCCGTACCTTATTCACGAGAATGGATTGCCTTTCCCTAGCAGATCAGGTACATTAGGTCATTGGAGTGATGATAGAGCTAAAATTAAAGCAATAGACATCGCAATTAGAGAGTGTATGTCTAGAGGACTGATTGTCATGGTAAGTTCGTTTAACCGAGTACTAAAGTACTTCTATGCTAATAACACTTTGGTGCAAAGTGAGGAAACCACTCTTTAAGTTTATTCGATTAACTTACCAAACAAAGAGAATTGGACAAAATTTACTATTATTTTAAAACTTCTCAGCTTATTTCTATATAAATACATACTTTCTAATACGGTTCTGAAAAACAGCTAGATTTATTCCCAAAATAATAAAATGCCTTCTTTGCAGGAAAATAAGTCTCCAATAAGACTGACAGAAGACAACTACGTCAAATTATTAACGAGATTATTCCGAGGCAATTTTGAAGTTGGAAAGATTTCCAAAATCGTTAGGTCGTTGTTTGGATACGGTGGAAATGGATATCCCTTTGACCAGTAAGGCCAAGTTTTATTAGTAGAATATACCCCCTAGAAATAGTGCATAAAAATTCAAATATGAACCTGAAATGTTTCGAATATACTTCTTGTCATATTACCGCACTGATTTAAATTTAGCACTCGGTCCATGTGAAATACTGGTATTCAGCAGCATCCCGTTGATTGGAAGCTAACCCGATTTTTTTATGGAAAAGGCTGGACAGATAATGATCAAGCCTATAATTATGTGTTATTGGAACGTATAGGTTGATTTAAGAAATTATTAAGGTTAATCATCTCATTTCAATTACTGTTGTTTTGTTACAGATACAATCCAGCGCCATCTCTAATGCACCACCCACAGACATCATTAAGAGATCCCTTGTACTGGTACATGATTCAGTATGTTCTGAACTACTTTACTGAATACAAGGAGTCCATTGAGCCAGTTAATCTACAAAACTATGCACAAAAACGCTGCGAAATCGTAGAAGCCGATATTCCAAAAATTACGACGTATTTTAGCTATTATCAGTTTAACATCAACAGAGCTATCATTAAAAAGGGTAACCCAGAGGGAAAACCAGCACTAACAGTAACTGCACGCCAGAAGAGGTTGAAACATTCCAAATTTGAGTTTAATTTTACAGTAGATTGTGACGGCATTAAAAATAGCATCGTAAGGTTGTTCCTCGGACCACCATGTTCTGACAATTGCTGGGAAGAATACAACAATTTCTTTGAGCTTGATAAGTTTACTTATACCTTTGATGAAGGATTAAATGTCATAACGTGGTCACCAGAGACCTCAAATAGATTTTCAAGTGATGAGTATTATAATATGGAAGGTTTGGCGGCACAGAAAGATAGAACAAATAATTTCAATTTGTTCAAATTTCCAGAAAACTTAATAATACCTAGAGGCACTGAAAAAGGGTTGAACCTTACATTATTTATTATGATTACGCCTGGAGATGAGTTTTTGGATGATTTCTATGCAGCCAACAAGTTCTTTTCAGAATTAATGAACGATATAGATAATAAACCGATAGGTTTTCCTTTTGATAGACCAGCTGCTAATTACTATGATGATGCTCCAAATTATAAATTTTACAATGTAACAGTATATCATAAGAAAAATAATGTTCCGAAGAATGGAGACTTTTCACCTCACTTGCAGTAAATAACATCAAAGATATTCTCGTCGTGTTGAAGATTATAGGCAAGCATAGAGATAGTGACTTTCGAATATTATCAGTGTCTTAAATACATCATCATCATAATTTCAGCCGAAAGACGTCCACTATTGGACATAGGGCTCCCCCAATCTCCACCACTTCGACCGGTTCTGTGTTTCCCGCATTCAGTGGACTCCTGCAGTCCTCACAAGGTCCTCGGTCCACCTTGTGGGAGCCCTTCCAACTTTCCATATTATAATAATAGATATTTAGATATTAAGAATAGGTATTGTAAACTATCTCTTAGGCTATTGTTATAATAAAAACTTCGTTTTATTTGTGTTAATTTCATTTGCATGGTGCTGGAGTAATAAAGGAAATACCCTTATTCAGTGAATTTTAGAGATGCCAATTAAGACTACCAAGAACTTGCTTTGTCAGAAACGACTGAGTTAACCTGTTGATTGGTGTGTACGGCCCACTCCCTCTCACAGAGAGGAGACCTGTATCCCAGCAGTGGGAACGTTATAGGATTATTATGAACCTGTTGATTTAAAAGACATACTAAATTTTTTCAAAGTCAAAATACACATGGCTAAGGATTAATTTTTAGTTCAGTGTTTAGAACTCTTCAATAGCAACGATAGATTCAACCGAATTCTTTATGATGAAAAACTAGTTGAATTAAAATTGAGGTTTGTGTTTGTTTTTGGTCTGAGAATGTGTGTAATAGGGGAAGCCAAAGTTCTATTAGATTGACCCCCGAGGGACCACAAACATTAAAATAAATAATTATTATGGTATTTTAGTTAAATTACGATTATCACTTATTTACCTAAGCTAAACTTATTACTTAAACCATCTCACTACTTCTTATGAGATAAGAAGTAAGAAGGGACGTTGAGCTCGTAAGGGTAGTATGCGCCCTTGTGGTAGATTTGCACATCTTCGAAAAACATGTTGGGTTGTCTGTAGTAAGCCTCACGCACGGGACGGTCGAATGGATATCCTAAGGGCTTGTTATCGATGATTAAGTTCTGGTATGAGCTATCTCCCTTCTTAACGCCGTTGAATGGGTACACGAAAACGTACAAAAGGAATGGATATCCACCGGGGGTACCTCTAGGCAACATCAGTCTTCTAGGAAAACATTCAGGGTGAACAGACATGTAATGAGGTAGCTTTCCTTGATCTAACAATTGGTAGATCTCGTTCATGGGGATGGAGTCATCCTTAAAGAACTTAAACTCGCTAGATTTGCGCTTGATCTGGTTCTCACCAAGAACCAGGTTCTGCACGAACCAGTCCAGTTCGTAGAATTTCATCCAATCTTCTTCAATGTTAATTAGATATCCATTGGTATCATACTTAGGTCCGATGAAGACCTTGAAGATGGCATCAGACGCAACCTCTGACGTAACGTCAATAGAGACAGTGAATGGTCCGTGGTTCAAGCGAGGTTGGCGGATCATGAAACCAGTAGAGTAAGATTTGAGCTCTTCCTGACTGAAGAATATGCTGCTCGTGGCATTGAAGTCGAAGTAATCGAAATAAGTAACCATTTCGCTGACTTTCACGTTGTTGATCTTGACACCGATGAAATGAAGATCATTGTGAGAGTAAGGCTTCACATACTCCTTGTAGTCAATAATGTAGTCAATGATTCTCTGGTAGAGCTGGTAGAACGCAGGGTCACGCATAGAAGTCTGGTAGAAGTCAAGAGCGGACGGCATAAAGGTGTGTCTGCAAATAAAAATAAACAATTTAATTTAGCTTTTGTTTTGTCTGGATTGATGTACTTATTCAGTGACATGCATAGAAAACACTTACTTGTCATTAGACTTGGGACTCGCGCCGAGCACGTGACGAGCGATGATTTCGTAAGAGTACTGGTGTAAGTCATTCTTTCGGTTCTTGGAGTACAGGTCTTGGTTCATGTGCCAGTAATTGCCTACGTAGTTTATCTCCTTCTCAGGCTGGAAGTATAAAATTCATTCGTGAGTTTTATGTTGGCGAACTACCTAATAATCATATTCAAATATAGGATTTATCTATTGATACTTACGGTCTTAAATTCGCCCTTCTGCAAGAACTGGAAGAATGTGTTCTCATAGGTGTCCAGGAAGCGAATTTTTTCGTAGTTCTTCTCAGTGTGGATGTCGTAGTCGTTGCTTCTTTGAGCGAAAGGCAAGTAGTTTCCCGTCATTTGAGGATAGTATCCAGTCTTTAATTTAGAGTACCAAGAGAACTCGGGAATTTCACCCAAACCATTAGTAAGACGCTCCAAATAGTAACGAGCCAGAACTTGCTGGTAGTAGTAAAAAAAGAATTCACCTAGACGCTCTTGGAATGAATCTTCTTTGACGGACTTCCACCAGAAAGGAATTTGTGAGTGAAAGATGTAGTAGTAGGAGTTCAAACCAACGTCTTCAGTAAAATAAGACAGCTTCTGTTCTTGGTTGGGGTAAGTCAGGGAGTTGGAGTAGTTGGTGTAGTATACGTAGTAGTTGTTTTCTTTTACCATGCCGTATTGGGCACCAAGATCAGCGTCGAACAAACCACCTTGCATCTTGGTGCGGTACATCCTGATCAGAGTTTCCTTATTAAAGAAGAACTGAGGGTACACTTCATAAGGTGCTGGCAAAACCATGCCATCAGTATCAGTCCTTTGAACAACGGCAATGTAGTACGTGTATAAGAACTGTTCTTCGTTCAGGTAAACCTTGGCCCAAGCCGCGGTTTTGTAGAAGGTGTCGAAGTCCTTAGCGTAGTACATAATGTGGAAAAGAGCAATGGCTTCATCCCTCATCCTTTTGTAGAAGATGGAAAACTTGTGATATTTCGGCAGGAATCCCGTTTCGTACAATATCAAAAATTCCTCAACAGCACTTTTGCTCTGCAAAAATGAAATACCACATAAAGGATTCTTAAGGATTTGTTAGAGCTACGTTGAACTCATTATTAAAATACTCACTGTGTAATTGTCGATGTTAGCTTCGATGTTGTATTCCTTACCAAATTCGTAGTACTTGGAGTGTAAGTCCAGTTGTTCAGAGTGCTCGCAGAGCGCCAGAATTTTTTTCTGGTTCTCAATGAAGTCAGGATCAACTGTAAATCAAATATCAGTAACCGTTTGTTTTTATGAACTTAGCTTGAAGTTGCGAAGAATGATTTAAGGTCATTCAGAAACTTCTTGCCCGAATATTAAGGTTCTAGTACTCGATTAACGAATCATAATGTTAAGTTTCGCTGATACAACTGTCTTGGTTTTTAGCGCCTCATACAATTTAATTTGTATGGGTGGAACACGCAATATCGTGATTGATTGGGGTCCTTAAAAATCGGGTCTAGTATGACCGCACCAAAACTAGGAACACAAATTAAATTAAATTAGTTTTTACCAGCCTTCAGCTTGGTGTTTTGGTGGGAAAGGCAGACACTGCCCATCACCAGGGTGATCAGCCCCGCTAGGATTAAGACAATCTTCATCATTGCCACAATCGCTGCTAACTTTGGCAAAACAGCTTGATGATTCACTTTTTATACCACCTATCAATGCATCTCGATGCTGAATTAGATATCGTAATGTTATACTTTCTTTAACGTAAACACCGTATTAATTTATGACATGATTTGGACTTTTTAGTAAATCAAAACCGCTATAAGGAAATCTGTTGCTTAATCTTTTCTGGAGTATTAGCTTTATCAGTTTACTGTAATCGTAGATGTTGTCTATAGAGCTAAAAGTGGGTAACTGTAGAGCATTCGAAAATACTTTATCGCAAACGAAGAGAACAACGGTGTGTTGACAAACAATGGTAGGTAACTACCATTGTTTGTTAATACACCGTTGTTCTCTGAAACATAATAATATTGTTTTTGTGTCGCAAAACATAAGCCATATTTATAAAAGAGCTCTTCATAAGACTGCGAAAAAACCTGATTCGCAAAAGATAGAAACTTGAATTTTGGACACTACAACTCTACTTTTTGTTTTGTTATCGTGATGGACTGCAATCACACGGTATTCCGCTCCTTACGAAGATACAGTCACTAATAGTGAAGCAGTCCGTAGCTATTAGAACATAAATGTAACGTAAGAAACTAGCAACAAAAAAATGCTTGCAGCATGCTTTCCGCGTCGTACATATACTTAACTGAGTCACAGAGTCGTGAGTCTCATATGTCATATTTAACCAATTAATATGAGACTATTGCATGAATCAGTGGGCTCAGTTACTTTGTGAGTCGGTATGTTGGAATAATCTCCGCTTCGGCAACATTTAAACGACCCCATTGCATAGTTTCATCTTCCAAAAAACCAACTTCTCCAGCATCGGCAGCGCCCTCTCCAGACATAGGGTGGAACAGGTACTAACGGACTGGATTACGAACATGCTCAGCAAACGAATGGCTTGCTATGAGGATGAGCAGCAGCTGGTCATGATAGCCAGAGGCTGCCCCCAGGGAGGGGTACTGTCCCCCTTTCTATGGAATTTGGTGATTAATGACCTTATCACCAAACTCAACGCCAGCCGTTACTTTACAATAGGTTATGTGGACGACCTCGCAATTCTTGTTTCGGGGAAAGTAACGGGAATGATCTGTAACCTCACTCAGCAAGCACTACGTATAGTAGAGAGATGGTGCAGGGAATTTGAACTATCAGTGAACCCCACCAAAACAGAACTAGTCATGTTTACCCAAAAACGAGCACTAGGCCATTTTCGCCTACCGAAACTGTTCAATATAGAACTCCAGTTGGCCAACCAAGTTAAGTATCTCGGGGTTACCTTGGCCAATAAGCTAAACTGGAGCAGTCATCTAGACAACAAGCTGAACAGGGTCTGCATCACATTCTGGCAGTGCAGGAGAATGATAGGTAAGAAGTGGGGTCTATCACCCAAAATTATACTATGGCTGTACACCGCAGTGATCCGCCCCATGATCACCTACGGGGCCGTGGTCTGAAGGCCCCGCACCAAGTTAGCTACAGCCACCGACAAACTACAGCGCGTGCAGAGACTAGCCTGCATGGCGACCACGGGCTGCATGAGGACTACTCCGACTGCAGCAATCGAAGCCATGCTGGGGCTACCACCGCTCCACCTGTTCATACAGCAGGAAGCAACGATGGCCGCAGCGCGTCTAAAGGCTATAAATCTCTGGATAAGAGAGACACACAACACACCGCACTGCTTAAGGAACTCCAGAGTGAGTTCCCCATTACGAAGGCTATAAATGACCGGGTGCCCAAACAATTTATCTTCGATAAAAAATACAGAATCCAACTGTATGAGGATCAACGATGCAAAGGCTTGCGCCCCGCAGAGCTGCGCATCTACACGGACGGATCAAAAACAGGTAGTGGCACAGGGGCTGGAGTCTTCTCGGAGGATTTCAACATCCACATAGCTACACCGCTGGGAGTCCATAACACAGTGTTTCAGGCCGAATGCATGGGCATCTCCCTTGCCGCGTCGGCTATCATGGCCAGGGAAGTTAAGGACCACTCGATCCGCATACTCTCAGACAGCATGGCTGTTCTGCAAGCGCTGAACAGTCATACAGATGACTCTGGGCTGATATACGAGTGCCACCAGCGCCTCAACGAGGTAGGTAGCCTAAATAATATTACCATCCAGTGGATCAAACGACACAGCGGCTCGCTTGGCAACGATGCAGCTGATGAACTTGCCAGGAGGGGGTCGAGCATGGCACCAGTGGGACCGGAACCCATTCCCCCCTTCGGGTATCTACGCGCTCTGGTAAGGAAACGTACCAGGGATCAACATCAAAAAATTTGGTTGGACCTAAGTGAGTGCAGGCAGGCTAAGAAAGCACTTCCTGCATTCGATGCCCACCTCACGAAACAGGTTCTCCGCTTATCTAAACCACAGCTGCGTACAGTTACAGCAGCCGTAACTGGCCATGGGTCATTTAACAAACACCTCTTTGTCATAGGAGTAACAGATAGTCCGCTGTGCAGGGCCTGCATGGAGCACGACGAGACAGCGACTCATGTGCTGTTAAACTGCCCGGTGGTCGCTAAGTAAAGAGAAAAATACTTCGGTAACCCAGGTACCCTACGTGAGATTGTAAGCAACACCAAGGCGTTGTTGGCCTTTCTCGAGGAGCTGGGGTGGACCGAATAGCTGATTTTCCATACGCGCTTAGACGTGGAGGTGCGGACAACAGCCCGTTTTACCTATTACCTATAATTTCATCTGCGTCACGTAGCTGCAACATGGCACCGGTTTCGTGTGCTATAAATTTCCGGAAACTTAATAATATCAAAATATTTGAACCGTCTATAATTAACAAAATATTGACAAAAAATATGTACTAAAATCAATGACGTTGCTGAATTCCGCTAGATGCGAAAAACACAAGACCAGTGGATGTGGCCAAAACTACCAAAGGAGAGCGGCCAGGTAGTCCTACCAAAGGCAAGAGCCTCCAAGAGGGATAACTTAGTTCCCACTTTAGAAGATCTGATTCATCAGGTGTATGGAGATGTCAGTAGAATACCGTACCAAGAGAATTCTCGGATAAGTGCAGGGTCCATTTTAACGACCAAAAAAATTAAATTAAAGGGAGCGAAGTGTTACACACCTCCATTAACACTGTTGTGGAGCAAAATGACACCACTACACCTTAACCCGTAGAATTTCTGAATTATCAAAAGTGCCAGTGGACTGTCTTCGCATATAACTGCAGCTCGGTGTCCCGATAATGCTCCTTCGGAACTTAACTTCGATACTTCTCACACAGACAACTGTTTGTAGTTTGCTCATGCGTAACCATTCCCGACTCTCTGTATTTTTTGGCTGCTGACTTGCTGAGTACAAAACTACAAACGTATCGCAAACGAAGCGAACCTTGCGAACGAAGTCGCAAAAAAAGGCTAGTAATAAAATAAATCAATTTGAATTTTCCTGTCTAAAGACTTTTCTTTTAAAAAAAATTGAAAATAAATAATAGTTTAAAAACTAAAAACACGCTCTAAAAACCAAACTAAAAAGAAGAAAATAATTTAATTCAATTAAAAAGCGTGGGGTGCTTTTTGAAGTATTTTTATTATCAATTAATGTCAAGCACCCCACGCTTTTTAATTGAATTAAATTATTTTCTTCTTTTTAGTTTGGTTTTTAAAGCGTGTTTTTAGTTTTTTAAACTATTATTTATTTTGTATTTTTTAGTTTTATGTTTGGTGGCAGCAGAGGATGCAAAGAAAACCGATTTTATTTACTTATAAGAATTTAATTATTACCAAAAATTACAATTATATTATAAATCTAATTAATTATTAAAGGTATTATTCAGTCGACGATTGACCAAAGAATATCCATGAATTTGGAATCGGGTCGCTAGCGTCCGGTGTCAGCTTCGCGACGACACGAGGCACGTGTGCAGCGTCAGCTTCTAGATATTGCGCGGTGTTGTTGCCGTGTGAAATCAGGGCGATGCATGCTATAACAATTTGCCTCGGCTATGCTTGCGTAACACCTCCCCCCGAAGAACAGCGACTATTGAAGACCTTGGTCGTAAATTGCGCTGGGAGATGATCTGTTCTATCCCTTTGTGTCTCTGGTATAGCGTAGATGATCTGCGGTCGAACTTCCTTGTCATCGGAGGATTCTTTCTTAAGATTGATCTGCTTCGGATAACATCTTCGATAAGTGAAGTATGCAGCTAGTGCACATGCACTGAGTAGTAACACGTACAGCGGTATAGTTGTATGATAGATGCTGCTATTTGAGTGTGTGTCGAACTGTATCGGTGACTGCAGTGAAATCTCCTTATTGGTAGCGTGAAGATCATCCAAGTTAATAGAGTTGAGGTTGAATAGTGGGCGTGCCGTTGGGCTGGGAATATCTTCTTTAGGAACATCTATTATCTTCAAAGCTTGACCTTTCAATCGATCATTGGAGTTTGAGATGGTGAACTCTTCTGTCTGAATAAAACAGTTGTGAGGAAGTATGGCAAGGTAACTTCCTTGCAGTAACTTGTGGAGATCTTGTTCGCAGGATAGACGTACTTTCGTCGGGGTCGGGAAGCTGATGGTATAGTGTCGGTCATCGAGTTTCTCGTAGGCTGATTTTTGAAGAGATATCGTGACTGGTTTGCATTCAGGAAGTCTCGTCTGCGTGGTGATGAGGGCTCCAATGCAGTCCGGCGAAGTTCTGCTTTGTACGTTGTGTATCTCTTCACATAGATACCCTTTAGTGGACTTCGGGCATTCAGCCTCTATGTACTTGAAATCTTTCGGATGGATTGCAAGGAATTGGAAGTGAGGGACGAGTATTTCGTGGTTTTTGTTGGGGACTATGGATATCTTGTATAGATCATATGTCTGGGGTAGAATGATCGGGAACTTGTAGACTATAACTATTTCATTACCTATATAATATGAACCTAATTGTATAACGTCATAATATTCTCTAGCTCCTATATCTAATACCTTATCACTACCATATAACCTAGTTAATTTGCTTATTATAGATCTAATGGTATCTAGACTAATAACGTCATGGTGTGCTGTTGACGTTCTTATGAATGCTAGTATGATCTGTAACTTCGATATCTCTCGCGATAGCCTATCAACGTTGTCACTAACTATTAAAATGGTTTGTCCTAGATGAGCATACTGAATTAACTCTTGATTTCCTTTATCCAAATTCTGACTAATATTTCTAACCAAGGCCATTAATCTGTTCTGGTTGTCTACCATGCTATCTACTACTTTCGAGTGTTGTGTTACCCAAGTTTTGGTTAGACTCACGTGATTATTAAATTCTGTTAACAATTTGTTTTCATTATCTTGGAGAGTTTTTATAGCATTATTGAAATGTACTGCATCGGTATAATCAAGGTTACCGGTTATGCTTTTAACGACAGAACCGAGTCCATCTACGAGACCTCTTTTAGAACGGGTAGTTTCAAATGACTGCAATTGGTCAAGGACGGTTTGGAGCTGGTCCTCTAAGTATTTAATATGGGGCTGGAATAAAGAAAGGCTTCTATTATTAAGGTAGGGGTTTATTTCTCTTAATTGATTACGAACGGTGTTGACTTTATCTTGCAATTCTTGAAGGTTTAAATGTTGTAAAAATGTATGGTGGTGAGATACTATTCTACAGGGACCTAATTTAAAAGGTAATACACCGGGGCCATCGTCGAGATTTTCAAGTTTTATCTCCTGTGTTAGGGCCGAATGCAGGAGCAGATGAAGTACTAGGAGGGTCCTGTAACAATCGGGCACTTTTAGGTACTCTTTTTAATCTTGATTTAGCAATGGGTCCACGCTTTTTGCGTGTATATATATGTATTGGTAGGTCAGTTATGACAGTATCGTGCGTGTAGCGGGGTACTATCTTTTGGCGAGAGGCAAAGGGATTTTTCACAAATATTTGTTGTTCCGGTGGGTACTGGTTTTCCGTCTCTCTAGATTTATTACGAGCATCTATTAAATTTTTGCGTTGGGTCATGCTAGACTCGTGAATTAAATTATAAGCTTTCGTCATTTTGTTTTTATGTTCGACTGTATACTGCTGTAACAAATGGGTAGTTAAATCTATGTCCAATGGGTCTCGTGGGTCGAAATGTCCAGTAATAATGTCGATTGGTCTGCATCTCGTCAAACTATGTATAGAGCTATTGTAGGCCAAGAGGGCATAGTTTATTAAATTTAAAACGGATTCGTTCTTTTGTTGCATTTTTAAAAGACGTAGGTGTTCCAAGATAGTTGAGTGGAATCGCTCGACAATCCCATTTTCATTAGGAGTGTGAGGTGCTATTTTATGGTGTTGGATTTTATGTAGTCTTGTGAACTCGGCGAGCAGTTGGTTGGTGAACTCCGGGCCATTGTCTGTCACTATAGTGTAAGGTACTCCGTGATGGGTACAGAATTTTAATAACGCTTGCACACTACACTTACTGCTGTCCCGTCTCTTAAGAAATAGGCTTGAGCATACTTTGAGAAAGCATCAACAATAGTTAGGAATTTTTCACTCTGAATAGTTAGTAGATCTAGATGGACGGTTTCAAAAGGCTTACTAGGTGGAGGGACGAGATGAAACTGTTGTTTTATGGGATTGCGATCATACTTAGCCTGGCCGCATACTGTGCACTCGTTGATTAGTTTAGTGATGTGCTCTCTCATTTTAGGCCAAAAGTATTTATTAGACAGGGCTAAGTAACACTCATTTATACCTCTATGATTTGTTTTACCGTCATGATATTTGTTAATTATTTCTTGCTGTCTTAAGTACTCTCTTATATTTTCCAATTCGGTTTTTGCTAGTACTAGGTTCATGGCTGAGTTCTTAAAAGTCTTTTGGATTATGGGTATAACTGTGTACATTGCTAACGGTGGATTTATTAGTAAGCCTGTTTTGATTTTAGGGTGAACATACTCTTTAATAGCATTAATGACATCTTCCTCCAGATTGGATTCCGTCAATTGAATGGCAGTACGCGTGTGCGTGTCGAAGGGTTTTGTGACGGTTGGCCTTCCTTTGATGTCGCCTACGATAGTGAATACTAGCTGTTTAGTAAATTTGTTGAGTGGTTGCTCAGTGATAGGGACTTCTAGGATAGGATTTTCGCCGTCGGTATGGACTGTTAAGGTGTTAGAGTCATTTGCGGCCTCTGAGGCTGTAATCGTTCTTGAATCGTCAGTTGATTGGTTCTTTTCAGACGGGTTTACAGCTATTGAACTTACTTCTTCGTTATGAAGCTCTATGCGGGATAAGGCGTCGGCATTGGTGTTTAGTTTGCCTTGCTTATAAACTACCGAAAAATCGTATTCCGATAGCTTCAAACGCCATCTTGTAAGTCTGGAATTGGGTTCTTTGAGGCTCATAACCCATTGTAGAGGTTTATGGTCGGTAATAATTTTGAATTTTCTACCAAATAGATAAGGTCGAAAGTATTTGCAAGCCCACACAATAGCTAGTAACTCCTTTTCTATTGTGCTATAGTTAAGTTCGCTTGAGTTTAAAGTTCTGGAGGCGTATGCAATGGGTTTATCCGAACCTATTGGACCCTGCGATAACACGGCCCCTAATGCGACATTGGAGGCATCAGTGGTCAATAAAAACTCTTTGGTAAAATCCGGGTATTGTAAAATTGGGTCATTTGTCAACAGCGTCTTGCAGTGCTCGAAACAGCTGATGTAATTTTGGTCATGAACTATTTTGGATCCCTTCTTCAAACATTGGGTCATGGGTTTTGTGATACGTGCAAAATCCGGTATGAATTTCCTATAATATCCAAGGAGACCAAGGAAACGTTTAATTTCTGTAGTATTTTTAGGTAATGGGTAGTTATTTATAGCGCTAATTTTATCTGGATTTGGTTTAACTCCATCTCTACAGACGACATGCCCTAAAAACTGGGTCTCTGTGCAGCGGTGTAATAGGTGGTGGTTGCTGATAGGTGCTGGTAGCGTTGGTGCCGAGGAAAATAAATGAAAAGGCGGACCGATTCTTTTTCACATGTGTATTGGACCAGTGTCACAGTTGGAAGGGAAGTGTTGCCACAGATCACATATTAATTTACCTGTTAATTTTGGTGTTGCAATCTAATTACTTAAAATACCCAACATGCTGCGGGCTCACAGAAGTAGCAACAAACTTAGTTTATTGTGATAAGGTACATAAAATTAAATAACAATAACTGAATGCTTAAATTTGTTTAGAACTAAGTATGAAAAACAAAGAAATTAAATGGTTTTACTAACCTAAGACTTAATATTTACTCACAAGAAAAACAATATTTATATCTAGGTACTTATTTTAATAGTTACAGAAATATCTAAGGACTTTCATCGTATTCTATTGGTAGTAGGCAGATTTTATTGATGGCCCGGGAATGAGTTTTTCCATTTGGGGTCTTAACCTCCACTGCCCTAATTTTGCCATCGTGTCCTGGAAACAATTTAACAATTCGTGCCATGGGCCACGACATAGGAGGAGTATTATCCTCTTTTAAAATGACTAAGTTGCCTAATTTGACATTACCTATGTTATCACGCCACTTAGGTCTATTTTGTAACAAATTTAAATAATATTGATACCACACTTTCCAAAAGGACTGTTTTAGAGAATTACACAATTGCCAAAACTTAAGCCTATTTTGTGGAATGTTACATACATTATTTTCAGGATACATTGACATTGCACTACCTATAATAAAGTGACCAGGTGTTAGATAACAATAATCATCAGTGTTTGAAGATAGAGGTAAGAGCGGTCGAGAATTAAGCACTGCTTCGATTTCAATTAATACTGTATTAAGTTGTTCGTATGTTAAAACAGTTTTTTGCAATATTCTTTTTAAGTGAAACTTCGTGCTCTTTACTGCTGCTTCCCAGAGCCCCCCAAATGTAGGCGAGTAACATGGTATGAAGTGAAATTGTATCCCACGCTCGGCGGTAAATCTTTGTACCTGCATTTGGTGATTCTGAGAAGCTTGCAGCTTGTAGAGGTCGACTAATTGACTCCTTGCACACTTAAAGGTACTTGCATTGTCGCAGTGAATTTCGGTGGGCAACCCTCGTCTAGAGATGAATCTCCTTAAACAAGCTAGAAAACTTTCCGTGGTCAAGTCTGACGCGAGTTCCAAGTGAACGGCTTTTGTCGCGAAACATACGTATACGCAGATATAACCTTTACCTATTAAGGATCGTCTTACGCGAGAGAGTTTTACATTTATTGGCCCAGCGAAATCCACGCCGACCTTCTCAAATGGGCGGCTGGTAGCGGTTACACGTGCAGCCGGCAAGGAGCCCATTAGCTGCTTGGCCACTGAGGCCTTTTGTCTGAAACACACAATACATTTGTGAGTTATTTTCTTAACTTCTAATAAGCCATTAACAATCCAGAACCTTTGGTTTAGATGCGACAGTAAAAGCTTAGGCCCTGCGTGCAGTAACCTTTCATGTTCACACCTTATAAGCAAACCAGTAATCAACGAGCCTCTGGGCAGTATGATAGGATGTTTTTGTGAATAAGCAATATCAGCATAATGCAGCCTACCCCCGACGCGCAAAAGACCTTGTTTGTCGAGAAAGGGATGCAATTCAGATAGATTTCCTTTCAAATTGTTATTATTGCTTAAAGCTGTGATTTCAGATTTAAAATATATTTCTTGTTCATGTTTAATTAATAACATTAAAGACTGATCTAACTCAGAACTTTGCAAGAAGTTAGTATTTATTTTGACTTTATGTTTATTTATATTGTTTAAAAATCTCAATATGTATGATAATAGCCTTATTATTTTATTTATATTGGAGCAATTATACAAGCGCTCGAACACATAATCAAGCGGATTTGGATTTTGGCATGCCAAGTTGCTGGAAGGAGCCAAACAGGATTCCACTTTGAACGAATCAGTGGGCGCGTTGTAAGCAGGGAAGTTGTACTCACTGTTTTGCAGAAACTTTGGGCCATTCCACCAAATATCGCAGCTACTCAGCTCATTCGGATTGACACCTCGGCTAATGAGATCAGCAGGATTGTCGTTTGTATTGACATAATGCCAACTACATCCAGCTGTATTTTGACGAATTACATTTACTCTGTTTGATATGTAAGCTTGAAGTTTTGCTAGCTCAGTATTAAGCCATGCAAGGACAATTTGCGAGTCGCTGAATAAGCGAACATGCCTTATATTAATTTTAAGTCTGAGCGTAGTATGAGTCCTTGAAATTAATTTCGATAGCAACAGTGCTGCATTCAACTCAAGCCTAGGCACTGTCATGCCTTTCTTTTGGATAGGGTTGATTCGCGATTTGGAACAGAGTAGATGCAATATTGTTGTACCTGATGGGTTTGTGAGTCGCAGGTACACACAGCATCCGTAGGCTGTCTTACTCGAAGCATCTGCAAAGCCGATTAAATCTGCCGAGTCTGCATCTGAAATTCTAATGTTCCTATCTAATAGGATTGGCTGCATTGCAGCTAAATTTTTGGTAAATTGATACCATTCTTGCTGAACATTTGCGGGCGGACTTTCATTCCAGCCTGTGTTCAGTAGCCATAATTTTTGCATTATAGCCTTTGCTGTGACTACAATTGGGCTCACGAATCCCATTGGGTCATAGAATCTACCTATATAACTAAGAATGCTCCTTTTTGTAACCTTATTCATATTAAACGGTTCTGGAGTAGAGATAATGAAATGATCATCCTTTACATTAATTTGAAGTCCTAAAGCTTTCATGTTATAGTTATCCTTTTGTAAATCTAAACTATCAAAGTGCCTTTCGTTTGTTGGTATATTGTTCAACACATTTTCATCATTTGATGACCATTTGTGAGTGTTGAAACTACCCAATTTAAGCAAATCACGCAATTGGTCTCTGGCAGCAATAGTAGTTTCTAAATTATTGTTACAATAGATAATATCATCAACATAAAGATAATTTTTGATAATAGATGACGCTAGTGGGTATGAATTTTCATACCTATTTGCCAACTCATCTATGCAGCGAGTTGCTAAATAGCTTGAACTTTTCAAGCCATACGTAACCGTATCTAACCTAATACACTTGACTGGCTCTTCAGGATTGTCCCTCCATAAAATATTTTGAAGGGTAGTGTATTCAGGATTTATTTTAATATTTCTGAACATACGCTTAATATCTGCAGTAAATGTATATTTACCTAAGCGGAATAATAAAATTATATCAAATAATTCTTTTTGAACCACAGGTCCATTGAGTTGCAAATCATTTAGAGAAACTTTCTTGTTTGTTTTCATTGAACCATCAAAAACTGTTCGTAGCCTTGTGGTTTTGCTGTTATTATTAATAACTGCATGATGTGGCAGAAAATACACAGCATGTTTATTCAAATCATACAATTCTATATCAATATAATGACCATGACCAAGAGCTAGGTATTCATGAATAAATTTTTTATATTGCATGAATAAATCAGGATCAGCGTGCAATCTCTTTTCCAAATTTAAAAACCTTTTTAAAGCTAAGTGAAATGACTCACCAAGAGTATCGTTCACATGTACTAAAGGTAATTTTAAAGGCAGAGGAACCTCAAACTGATTATTAATTAATTTAACTGAACTTTGAAAAATATGTTCACAAAGCTCTTGCTCAGATGTTTGCTCAGTAAGTATTTCTGGGACCTTTTCGTTGGTCCAAAACTGGGCAAGTGTCTCATTGAGACTTAATTCACATTTTAATACTACTCTATTACAAGTCTGTTGTGATACCTTGGGTGGCAGATTTCCTCCTACAATGTGCCCGAAGTATGTGTTAAAGATGTATAGCTGTGTGTTACTAGGTTGCTGCAATGGATGCGCAGCATTCTGGGGCAGCACTGATGACTGCTTGCCTTGCCTTGGCAGGTCGATGCTCATGCACTGCTCGTTCGGTATCAGCGTCTGGAAAAACACATCAGCCCCTAATAGCATATGTATGTCACTAGGTACATTAAATTGGTCATCTGCCAATATAATGTTGGGCGGTATTATGACCCTAGAGACGTCAAATTTATTCTGAGGCAATTTGCATGTTATATCTTTCACTACATGACAAGTTACCATTGTCTTAAATGGTGATTTTAATGAATGGATTTCAATGGGAATGTTATATTTTACGTTACTTTTTTCATTAGCGATTCCAATAATACAAGTGTTACTTTGCAAGGGTGTTGAACCTAATAGCTGAACAACTTTGGAAGTTATAAAGGAAACCTGAGATCCGCTGTCCAGTAACGCCTTGATAACGTATTCGGTGCCATTCCTTGCTACGACCTTGATTCTAGCTGTGGGTAGAAGTACATTGTTATCAACATTGCCTGACAAGGTAACGGCTGGTGTGGTTTCACCTGAATTGCAGTGCAGCAGCGTGTTATGAGGCTTCTTGCACTCTGAGCACCGGAAGTGGAACCTACATTTTGCACCATGTGTACCTAAACAAATCACACACAGTTTTTGTTCTTTGGCAAACATCAGTCTATTATTTGCTGGCAATAGTTGATATTTTTTACACTTATATAATTTATGGTCATTACACTTACAGAAGATGCATGTTGCTCCTGCGGTGGCGACTGCTGTTACCTTCGTCGACTGTTGCTGCAAGTGAGAACCCTGTCCGGCATTTTCCAGTGCCAGAGCTCGCTTCTCAATATATTGCAGGAAATTTTCGAGGTTAGGTTGTACCCCTGGATCTCGGTCTAGCTGATAAGCTCTTGCAGTGATTCCATCTAATTTCCGAGAAAGAACACATAAAAGAATTGCATCCCAGTATTTAACATTTGAGTCAAGGTTTTTAATTGCAGCTAATTGTTGCCTAATAAATGATACAAAATCCCTCAAAGCACTAGCTGTTGACTTAATAATGTTACTTAAATCTAAAATGTTACTTATATGGTCATTTATAATCTTATATTTATTATTGTAGCGATCGTTCAGTAGTTTGCGAGCTTCACTATAACTTTCTGACGTTAAACTTAGATTTTTTATTAGATTATATGGTTCATCTTTTAAAAACGATCTCAAATAATAAAACTTTTGAACATGGTCAAGATTAACGTCATTGTGAATCAATGAGTTGAACAAATTAATGAATGGTACGTAATCAGTAAACTTACCATCAAATGTTTTTATGCAAATTGGTGGTAACTTTGTTTTATGGATTGCATCAAAATGCTTGGAGTGGCCAGTTGGGCCTATGTTATTATCGCGGGACCTTATTTGCTCGCTCAATGATGCCAAAATACTATAATAATTATTTTCTATTTGCTCGACATTTTCCTTGTCGGCAGCATCGAGATAAAGAATATCTTTACATAGCGACTCGTATTCTTGAAAAGCAGATATGAGTCGATCACGTTTGTTGCCCAGTTCATCACAACTTATTTTGCTTAAATCAGAAACTTCTACGAAATTAAGTAATCTTGTGATCGTACCTTTCAAGTAGCCGCGTGAGGCGATTTTACGTTTTAATTCGTCATCCATTTCTAACAACTAGCGCACAACACTTGTTAATAATCACTACTTAGTAACTAATTATTAATTAAAGTCTCAACTAAACGCTAATGATTAGATTCGATGCGCGTGGACAGATCTTGAGGACGAATCGATCGAAGCCGCAAAATGGCGGATCCGGAAACTTCCTTTTCAACGACTTGGCGTCACTTGCTATCCCTTTTTCTCTCGTTCCGTCGTGCGTAATTCGCACTCTGCTCCACTGCGTGCAAGGATCGCGCGTTCCAGGCGCTTTTATGTAATATTTGTTGAATATTGCGATGCGTGTCGTCTCGCTCCTTCTTGCGGAATACCTTTATGTGTGCTGCTGCTGTGCTCTTCACACCTGCAGAGGTCACTCCGGCGATGACGATGAAATTGATCGTTAGGATGAGGACGTGATGGCTGCTTCTCTTTTCTCAAGATTGCTGCTGGGGTTGTCGAATCGATGGTATTGCGATTGTGTTGCGACAACCAAGCAGAAAGTGATGCAGACTGCGCCCGCTTGCGTTACCAACCAAAATGGCTGCGACACGGTCGATGAAAAATTTTGCCAAACCTCTAACTCGCTTCTTCCGCAGCACCGCTGTTCTCCGCGAAGGACCAATGTGCAGCGGTGTAATAGGTGGTGGTTGCTGATAGGTGCTGGTAGCGTTGGTGCCGAGGAAAATAAATGAAAAGGCGGACCGATTCTTTTTCACATGTGTATTGGACCAGTGTCACAGTTGGAAGGGAAGTGTTGCCACAGATCACATATTAATTTACCTGTTAATTTTGGTGTTGCAATCTAATTACTTAAAATACCCAACAGTCTCCAGCTTCAAGAACTCGGACTTATCCATCTGTATCTTGAAGTTGGATTCCCTTAATCTTTTGAAAACTTTTTCTAAATTATTAATATGCTCTTGTAGGGATGTACTGAACAGAATGACGTCATCCAAATACACTAAGCAGATGTCCTGAAGGTCTCTTAGGATATTATCCATTACACGCTGAAATGTTGCCGGAGAGTTTTTCAAACCCATCGGCATTCTTAGAAATTCGTAATGTCCATTTTCTACATTAAAAGCAGTTTTGTGTATGTCAGAAGTGTCCATTTCGACTTGGTAAAATCCGCTGGCAAGGTCCAGGGTGCTAAAGTATTGGCATTTGCCTAACTTATCTAATATGTCTGAAATATTCGGTATGGGATACTTGTCATCAATAGATTTTTCGTTGACTTTGCGAAAATCTATCACAAGGCGCCACTTGGTCTTACCCGAAGCGTCTGCCTTTTTGGGGACCACCCAAACGGGAGAGCTCCATGCAGAATCCGACGGTCTGACTATATTCTGCTCGAGCATCTTATTGATCTGGTCTTTAACTTCCTGTTTATGGATATACGGATATCTGTAGTTTTTAGCATGGACGGGGATTTCGTCAGTCGTCCTAACCTTATGCTTAATTTTGTTCGTAAATGTTAGAGGTTCTCCTTCGAGATAAAACACGTCTGAGTACCGTGCGCATAAAGCTCTTAGATTTGCCAATTCTTCTGGATTTAAATGGTCGGTCCGGAGACGCGATAAAACTTCCTGTGTGCGGTCAGACAATTGCTCTACATGTTCGTTCTGTACGTTAAATAGTTCGGCAGTAACGGGACGGTCCATTGAAAAGATTACGTCATTAGGTGACTTATTTGAGATTTGTACCCATCCTCTGTTTTCTTTTACTGTGGTTAAGCAATCAGAAATTAAACAGTTACTAATTATCTGGTCAGGAACGAATACCTCACCATCGTGGGAGTTTATGGGCAATCTTACTAACTTAGCTGTCTGAGCTGGTATAATTTCCTCATAGAGATTAGCATTGCGAGAGTCATACATAGTAATGGGTATCTCAGTGTTTCTGGTGATTAGTTTCCTGTTTCTTAGATCAATGTTAGTACCCCATGAGTCCAATAAATCAAAGCCAATAAGGCCATCAAAATACTTATGGAAATCTAAGATGAATAGGGTAATATCGCCTTCCTCTTTAAATTCGGGGAAACTAGGCAAGGTTATTGTATAGTTATTTTTATAAACAGTGCGCACGTTGGTTACTTCAAACGGATTATAGCTAAGAGGTACATTGGAAAAGTACTTTTCAACAGCTTGAGGCGATATGAACGACTGGTTGGCTCCAGTGTCTATAAGAAATTTTAAAGGTGGGTTATGGATTTGTATGTATCCAAGTTGTCTCTGTATGTTAAAATTTACATCTATTTTGGCTTTTCTGATTTCGGGACCTCGGGAAAATTTCCATCCGGTTTCCGGTTTTCGTTTCCGGCTTCGTCCGCATTTGGCTTAAGTTCCTCTACCACTGCGGCTTCATATTGTCCATAGTTAGTGTAAAAATCTAGGTACTCCTGATAAGCATCATAGTCTTGGTTATACGTTGCACAGACTAAGTCGTAATAGGGATCAAATACACAATCATAGTTATTAACCTCTCGTGTTCTGAAATAGTTGCTGGGTGGTGGATTACCAGCTGTACGCCAGTCATGTCCAGTCGGGGGTAAAGGTTTAGGAACGAAGTGGCTGACGCCACTCATAGGACGCGGCGTATTGTTAAAATTGGTGGGTTGCACGGGTGATCCATTCGGGGGCCTAAAGGCATTGCCCTGAGTGTTATAATTTGGAGGTGGTGCCCGGAACATTTGTTGAGTCCGAGTAGGGCCACGTAGTTGTTGTGGTTGGGGTACATTTTGCCGCCAACCTTGGTAAGGTTGAGGGAAGAATTGCTGGGGGCGCAAAAGACCCGGCATGCTATATATCTGTGGTCTTGAGGGACCGGGCATAAAATTATTTAGTGGTAAATTGGAGTTGGGCTTGGAGGGCTGCTGATTGTTATCTTTCTTACTAGACCCGCCTTCAGTGCGTTGCTGCATATAAAGGGTGTTAAGCTCTTCCTGAACGAACTCTAAGGCCTTTTCCATCGTTTCGGGACGCATGCAACGGACCCTAGAACCTAAGGGATCTTTTAAACCGCGCAAGTAACATTGTAGGGTCAGTTTCTTATAAAGGTCACGTTTCGCTGTAACTGTAGTGGCCACCGTTTCATGCAATGTGACGTATGTCATGATTGTACTGAATAGGTTCTGGCAGCGCTCATAGAATTCTTGTGGGGTAGAAGACCCCTGAGTTTGCAATGACAAATCGTTATATAAAGCGGTCTCGTCGCGATGGTCAGCGAAGTTATTGATTAGTGCACTTCGAATACCAATCCAATTTTCGGGAATACCGTTAGTATTTATCAATCGAGCTGCGGAACCCGTAACCTTGTTTAATATGCCGTTTATGAGGGCCAAATTGTTTAACTCATTACCCGGCTCTGTCTTGAAATATGCAAGTACCAGTTGGTCACAGAGGTTTATGAAACGGGTTAACACGTGAGGGTTGCCATCGAAATCAGGCAAAACCTTAAGTGAATTAAAAATTTCTCCTATCGTGCCCTGTGACTTACTTGCTTCCAGCAGTGCTGGTTCACCTAACTGCCTAGACTCGTCCATAGTGCTAAGCCTATTCGATCTACTACTACCTAAACTAGGGTTACGTGACTCTCTTGGGTGGAAAATCTTGAAAGCTATTAAATAAAACACTAAAATAAATCTTACACACACAATATCTCTATTATACGATGCGCGACTGCGATAAAAAATTGACTATAAATGACAGGTAGGGATCTAGGTTAGAATAAAATCAGGACAGTAGGGACTTGAAAGATTCAAAGTACTTACAACATAGTTCTCCTGCCGAATCGATGTCTGGATTCACCTCTGCTGGCGCCTCACGATGTATGTAGGTTCAGGATTCTCGAGAATCGATAAGCCACGCGGGACTTCGGTCCGATTTTGGGGGAAATCTTGACGCGTCACGTACCTATTACGCTTCGAAAATCCTACCGGCTGCGCCAATTATGTTTGGTGGCAGCAGAGGATGCAAAGAAAACCGATTTTATTTACTTATAAGAATTTAATTATTACCAAAAATTACAATTATATTATAAATCTAATTAATTATTAAAGGTATTATTCAGTCGACGATTGACCAAAGAATATCCATGAATTTGGAATCGGGTCGCTAGCGTCCGGTGTCAGCTTCGCGACGACACGAGGCACGTGTGCAGCGTCAGCTTCTAGATATTGCGCGGTGTTGTTGCCGTGTGAAATCAGGGCGATGCATGCTATAACAATTTGCCTCGGCTATGCTTGCGTAACATGCTAACTACAAAAACGTGTTTTTTTATATATTTTTTTCCTTTTTTATTAAATTATTGAATTGTCATCGGTCCTCGATAAGTTTACAAAGTTTCAATGAAATCTGACTGTTTAGGGTGGGTCAAAATCGCGCTCTAAGGAGTCGGTTACATACAAACAAACAAACATACAAGTGAAGCTAATAACAAAATTACCCACGGAGAGTTACATACTGACATACTGACATACAAGTGAAGCTAATATAAAGCGTGTAAAAATCCATTCTCAGCCATGTCTAACTAACGCTGAGTTAACAATATAGTTTCTAAACATATGTTTTTTTGAAAAACAACTTTAATACCCACAAAAAAGTGCAGCTTAAGTTTATATCCGTTTAAGTGGAGACTGCCGAGACTTTGACTTTGCTTGATGCCGGCTATTATCTAGAGCGTGTAAATAGCAAATATATTGTATGTAGTGGCACCATTTCAGACACAACAATAATGACTAAGTATGCATATTTATACATATAGATAGACATCCAGGATTTGGTATCAATCACGTCAGCCCATTCCCTTACTTTGCCGTTTCGAAGACTGGCATGCATGGTAATTTCCTGTCCCTGCTTACCTACACCACAACACAAATTCAAGTGCAATCCCGACTGTTATCAGCCTGTATTTCCTAGCGGGCCTCATAGAAAAGTGTCTCCCATTTCAATATTGATTAAACAAACAATATGCTATTTTTTTTTTAATCTGTAACCCTGGTAGACACCTGAAAATCTGTATCTTGCGATGAAACCAAGGTGGTTCAGTAAAATATTCATCAACATTTTTTCATCATTATCATTTTCAGGATCTGAAGATAAGACTACTCATTAACTAAGATTGGCCACATAATATGTTGTCTACTAACATAAAGCGAAACAGTTTGCATAAAACAAATTTAGCAACTAAGTTTAATAAATACTTGTGCAATAACGATCTGTCAGGTAGCTAAACTTTTTAATAGGCTACTTATAGTGTTGGCCTCTTAAACAAACTGAATATTACTTTGCAATTATGTAGTGTAGTTAAGTACATCATATTTGGAAAACATCCAAAGTTATATCTTGAAATGTTACGATAAGAGGCAGGATAGGATAAGGCGTAAGGTTCATTTGTTATTTTAAAATAATTGATATGTTAAAATATATATATATTTATATCACTCGTATTCTTTGTACATTTCGTTCTAAAATAAATAATTTTAAAAGTCAGATAAGACAGTGAAATAAGAAGGAACGTTAAGTTCGTATGGGTAGTAAGAGTCCTTGTGGAAAATTTCAACATCCTTGAAGTAAATGTTGGGTTGTCTGAAGTAAGCTTCACGCACCGGGCGGTCGAATGGATAACCGAAGGGCTTATTGTCCAAGATGTAGCTCTCAAACACATCTTCTCCCTTCTTAACGCTGTTGTATGGGTATACAAATACGAACAGCTGGAATGGATATCCACCAGGGGTACCCCTAGGCAGCATCAGTCTCCTAGGCATGTTGTCAGGCACAGTAGACATATCGTAAGGTACCTTTCCTTGGTCTAAGTATTGGTAGATCTCGTTAATGGGGATGGAGTCATCCTTGAAGAACACAAACTCGCTGGATTTGCGCTCAATCTTGTTCTCACCAGGGACAAGTTTCTGCACGAACCAGTCCAGTTCGTAGAATTTCATCCAATCCTCCTCAATGGAAACTGGGTATCCGTTAGTATTGTACTTAGGTCCGATGAATACCTTGAAGACAGCATCCGACGCAACATCTGACTTAACGTCAACGGAAACAGTGAATGGTTTGTGGTTCAAGCGCGGTTGGCGGATCATAAACCCGGTAGGGTAAGACTTCAGCTCTTTCTGGCTGAAGAATACGCTGTTTGTGGCATTGAAGTCGAAGTAATCGAAGTAAGTGGACATTTCACTGACTTTCACGTCGTTAATCTTAACACCGACGAAATGAAGATCATCGTGAGAGTAAGGCTTTACGTACTGTTTGTAAGCAATAATATAGTCGACGATTCTCTGGTAGAGCTGGTAGAATGCAGGGTCACGCATAGAGGTCTGGTAGAAATCAAGAGCGGTTGGCATGAAAGTGTACCTGAAAATAATAAACAACGACTTAATTTTTTTTTACAGTATTTTTTTTTAAGATTGCTTATTATGCTTATTATATTGCTTAATGAGGGAAGGCACCTCCTTAGATTCATGATTTGTAGCCAATTTTAGAAATAAACTTGGTTGCTAATGGATTCTATATAACAACATCCAGACCAAATGAAACAATATATTAAAACTATATAGTGTTTTGTCTCAGAGTCTGGCACTACTAATTTTAATAAGAATAAACTAGAGAAGCTTAGAAGAGGTTCGTTGTAAAACTCACTTATCAAAAGGCTTGGGACTGCCGCCGAGCACTTGACGAGCGATGATTTCGTAAGAGTACTGGTGTAAATCCTTCTTGCTATGCTCGGAGTACAGGTCTTCGTTGCTGTGCCAGTAGTTACCAACGTAGTTCATTTCCTTCTCGGGCTGAAAATTATTCACTCACGCATTAGTTTTCATGAAAATTATGATAGTGAAACTGAATCAGTAGAATTTGTCTATTAATACTTACAGTCTTGAATTCGCCCTTCTGCAAGAATTGGAAGAATGTCTTCTCATAGGTGTCCAGGAAGCGAATGTATTCGTAGTTTTGCTCAGTGTGAATATTGTAATCGTTGCTCCTTTCAGCGAAAGGCAAGTAGTTTCCGGTCAGTTGGGGATAGTATCCAGTCTTGAACTTAGAGTACCAAGAGAATTCAGGAATTTCGCCCAAGCCGTTGGAAAGACGTTCCAATGAGTAACGAGCCAGTAGCTGCTGGTAGTAGTAGAAGAAAAGTTCACCCAGACGATCTTTGATTACATTAAGTTTTTCGGACTTCCACCAGAAAGGCATGTGCGAGTGGAAGTAGTAGTAGTAGGAGTTCAAACCAACGTCTTCAGTGAAGTATGACAGCTTCTGTTCCTGGTTGGGGTAAGTCAGGGAGTTGGAGTAATTGGCGTAGTATAAGTAGTAGTCGTCCTCTTTCATGATACCATATTCGGAAGCGGCTTTAGCGTCGAACACACCATTTTGCATCTTGGTGCGGTACATCCTGAGTAGAACCTCCTTGTTCATGAAGAACTGAGGGTACACTTCATAAGGCGCTGGCAGGACGATGCCGGTGGTATCTGCCCTTTGGACGACGGCAATGAAGTATGCGTATAAGAACTGTTCTTCGTTCAGGTGAACCTTGGCCCATGCCGCGGTTTTGTAGAAGGTGTCGAAGTCCTTGGCGTAGTACATGATGTGGAAAAGAGCAATGGCTTCATCCCTCATCCTTTCGTAGAAGATGGAAAACTTGTGATATTTTGGCAAGGTTCCGGTTCTGAACAATAACAGGAATTCGTTCACGGCATCTTTGTTCTGCAAAAATGTTTTGCTTTAACACTTAATATATTCTGAAGAATTTTCAAGAGATACGTTGAAGTCATCATTAAAAATACTCACTGTGTAATTGTTGATGTTAGCTTCGATATCGTATTCCTTGCCAAGTTTGTAGTACTCGGAGTGTGCGTCCAGTTGTTCAGAGTGCTCGAAAAGCGCCAGAATTTTCTTCTGGTACTTAACGAAGTCAGGTTTAACTGTAAAACAAACATTATTTACTATTTGTTTTTATGAACATAGCCCTTTGATTTGATTTGATTTTTTTTTTGATTTTATGATTTGCTGAAGAATATTATGGTTATGGTATTCCATAACCATAATATTCTTGCGGATATTATGGATCTGGTACTCAATTAACAAACTATAAGATTAAGTTTCGTTGTGTTGACCTTGTTGGTTATTTCACTTCAAACAGTTTAATTTGCATTGTTTGAACCTGCATTAACGTGATTGCCTGGGGCCCTTAAAAAGCGACCATTATGGCCGCACCAGAATAAGAAGCACATTTCAAATATTTAAATTAGTTCTTACCATCCTTCAGCTTGATTTTTGGTTCGGAGGGGAGGGCACTGCCCATCACCAGAGCGACGAGCCCCGCTAGGATTAAGACAGTCTTCATCGTTGTGACAACTGCTGCCAACTGTGACAATTCTGCCTGATGATCCACTTTTTATACCACTTATCAATGCATCCCGGTGCTGAGTTTGATATCGTATTGTTATTCTTTCTTTAACGTTATCACCGTATTAACCTTTGACACGATTTGATCTTTTTCGTATATCAAAACAGCTTTAGTGAAATCTGTTGCGTAATCTTTCCTTTGGTTATTAATTTTATCAGTGACCGGTATTCGTAGATGTTTTTTTTACTGCTCTTTCTGATTCTTGTTCTGCGCGGGTATTAGATCCATCATAAAATATGCATTATATATCTGGTTTCAGATGTATTGTTGCATTATACAAGCTGACCCAGCAGGCTTAAGCATTACGTTTTCTATTTCTACGAAGAATAGACAGTGCTTATTCAATACAAAGTGACATTTAGTTTCTCTATTTTTGACATCGCACCGTAGATATCCTTCTACAATCTGTCATTTTGTCTTTCGTTTCTAGCGATCTTAGTGTCTGTATAAATTTAGAGTACCTATTTCAGAATAATATTTCTTTCCAAACTGTTAAAATCACACTGACAACAAACTTTCTACACGACGGCCACAAAGTATATACGATTATCTACAAAATCATGATTCGTTTAGAACGCCTAACTGTGATAATGAATAGAAAAACATAGCTATCCTCTCCTATTGTATATTATTTAGTTAATAGTCATGTCTATTCTCCCGTTGACAAATCGGTGCTCGTGCTAAGCCTGCAGGTGGTTCTAAAATAGGATTTGATCATTAAGTGAACAACATAAACTGAATAATAGAAACATTTTCACACAACGATTTTTCAAAACTCGTCACTTTTAGGGTGAAAATAAGCGCTTCGGCCGTCAGGGAAACCAGGGTTTCGTAACTGGTTTCCATGAAGGCTTTATTTATACTACTATGTAACCACTATGTAACTGATTTCCATGAAGGATTTATTTATACTTCTACGTAACTGTTGCATAAACTCTTCCTTATGTCTGGCCACTTATCATTTATAAAGACGTCATCTATCAGATAGTAAAGTTGGACTTGAAATTGATAGAATGTCAATAGTTAATTTTCTTGAATGTAATCTTACTCTAATGATTGTACTGAAAATGGATTTAAGGGATATTGAATTCATCTCGACGAGAAGAGGAGGCATTGCTGCTCTACATGGAGGACATAAATATCATCGATTAAAAAAGTACACAAATGGTAAAAATACATTTTGGCTATGCTGCAATTACAATCGTGGATGCCATGTCAGCATTACTTTAAATGAAAAAAAACCATCTCAACAGTTACAATTCACATAAAGAGTGTTTGCCAAACAATGAACAGAATAAAGTTTTGAAGGAACTTGATAAACTGAAACAAGCAACTGGATCTAATTTTGATTCGATTCAAAAACAGTAGGTACAGTGAAATAAAATAAAATAGTATAAAATAATGTACTGTAAATATGTTAAAAAAAATGGTCAAAATGTACTGTACACCAATGTTTTTTTAAACCTATAAAGAATTATGTCGCAGGGGGGTTCAGAATCATTATCATAGGTGATGATAATGATTCTGAACCCCCCTGCGACGAGGCAGGTGCCTAGCCTTTTCCCAACTGTGTTGGGTCGGCTTCCAGTCTAAACGGATACAACTGAATACCAGTAATTTACATGGAGCAACTGCCTATCTGACCTCCACAACCAAGATACTAGTATTTTATGAAACAGCCGATTTTATTTTAAATTACCTACGAAATATTACTTAGAAAGGCTTTAGGGGGTCTAGAATCATATGCTTACTTCAAGGGAACAGTTTCCGCGTCGATTTCGAGAGATAGTTAGTATGAAGAAATCCTTCTTGGGCTTAGAAACTTAAAACTGACTGCCACACTTTTCACACTGCCGGCGAGAACTCTCTCTCTCCACTAGTTTGTTGCAGCGACAAGAACTATCAAAGACAAAAATTATTCGCTCTGTGACGCCCGGTCGACGGGAAGATGGTTCGCTGAGATACTGTCGCTTGGCATACCAGCAAGTCACTATGGGCAGCCATTCTACACGTTGGACTTGCTCATAGCCCAGCGACAAAACTATCCGTACAACACACTCGCTGTTTGTTGCTCGCCAACTCGTTTCTAGTTGCTAGCTCTACTCGCTTCTACTAGCGTGGGACAGGTGACTCTAGTGCTTGGATAAAACAAATTGTAGGTACTTTTGTTTATTTTCAATGACATAACCACTATAAACACGACGTTGCCAGCTCGCGCAGGATGAACGTTCTTAAATGCACCGAGTATATCAGGCTTTACTCATCAACTAATAAAATTGTGTCTACTTACAAAACTATCGAAATACCTAACCTACAGAACATTGCAATTTGCAATTGCTTTACTGAAAGATCAATATCTAGATTTACGGTTCGCGTTGAGGTTGTTGAATTTATCCTGCTTAGTCGTCGCAAATGGGACTGCTGAGCTTTGGTTCAGGCATTAGGTTTTAGCCAGGCTTACTTTTTACAGCTAGGCATTTTTCAATAGCATTCCGCTGTCTGGATTTCTGTGCAACATCAGACTTAATCATTTTTGCCTATCACTACAGTCATTGGAGCAGGCATATTATTATGTTTATAATTATTATTTTTGGATAGAATGTAAACCATTGTTGTTTGTGTTTGCGTTATCTTATCAAAACACTATTTTAGGTAACTGACAGTTTTTATTCGACAAGATACAGATAGATACTGAATGGTGATTGTTGGTTATTCAAGGGTTTTTTTTGAGGGTGGGAAATCATCAAAAAACTTCTCCCGCTCTGGGTGGAGCAGGAGGGCGTGGCAAGCTTTTACTGACTAAAACCCATCCGGGTTCCTACAGTTGCCTGTGTGTCAGGGCCCAAGATACCTCATTCGGACCCCACCAGTTGATGCTGACATCTCTTTGCGCGCGCGCGGTACAGAACGCGCCAATGACCCGGGCTTGGTCCTTACCGGACAGCGAGCTACAAGCGCAAACCCGCAACTGCGGTGACCGGGAAACCGCCTGGGATTCAAGTCAAGTCAAGTTAAGTCAAAGCATTTATTTCAAATAGGCACTTAAAAGGCACTTTTGAACGTCAACATTTACATTAAAATAGAATTGATTCTAGTCGCCCCTTCCAAAATGTAGTTTCGTATGGCTTGACTTGCTACCGCTAATCGCCTCCACAAGGACACGGCGGTGCTCCGCCTAAGCCGGGCAGACGTCCACCGTATGCTCCACAGTGCCCTCAGGGCGATCTACGCAGTGGAAGTGGAAACACCCGGGCGTTTCCGCCCGCCTTATCCAAAACAGGAACCTCCCGAAACAACCGTGTCCGGTGAGGACCTGCGTCAGGCGGAAGGTGAGGACGCCGTGGAGCCTCTCAATCCACTCCTCAAAAAGGAGACTTACCGCTGCAATCGTGGCGTGCCCAGTTATTAAAGGGCTACAGTAGGATAGGTACTTTGAATATTACACACTTACTGACTTCTGAATTTGTATAAAAGCAAATTTTTAAGCGTTTGTCATCATCATCATATTCCTGCGGCCTTCACAAGGTCATCGGCCACCTTGTGGGGGGCCATTAAGAGCCGTATACGAAATTTTGTCGATTTTGCTTACTGACTTGATTTTAAAGACGTACTTTTACACTTAAAATACTGCCTTTCCATAAGTTTTAATGCACAACATGCAAGATCGTTTCAATTATTGTCTAATGAATGAGCTCCTTTTTTGGTTTTTGGTATTTGATTTGGTTAACTCGACCTCAAACCGGTGACTGTTTTAAGAATTTGGTTGTAAGAGGTTAAGAATATCACTGATCTTTCATGTGGTGTATTTATGTAAGCTATAACTCACAGAAATACAGTATTTTAAGTGTAAAATCACGTCTATAAAATCACGGAAATCAGCGAAATCGGAAAAAAATCGCATCCGTTCTCTAAACATGTGCTAGTTATTTACAATCTTTGCAGGTTGTGGACGATAATATTAAATATCAGTTAAGTGGTACCTATTTTCTGAGATTTCATTAAATTACATTATAAAACGGAACGAATTTACATTTTTGCCAAAGTGAAACAAGTCATATGTTTATAAATTAGTTTATTATTCATTAATGTTGTTATTTATTTATAAAAATCACTTTTAAACACATTTCTCAGGTAGATACCGTTCCCGGACGTTAATATGACCTAACCAGCTTGTCCATGACCATCTCAACAAGGTTCTAAATATGGTTAAGGCCCTCGACCACACAATGCCCAACTTTTTCTAATCTTCAATGTTTCATAACGGCCGGGTTTAACTATTCACAGTAACTTACACTCAAACACATTCTTCACTAGGTACGTGCGAACACACTCCGTTGTTGCAGTAAGATGCATATGGGCAATCAAGGACAAGTCCACCGAATAAGGTGCAGATCAATCGTGTATGGCAGTCGTGGCACCGAATTCTTGGACCTGCATCGATGTCACAGGGAGTCCAATGTACACCGGAGTCAAGGTCGATCCAGTCGGGAATATCATGGTCGTGAGGTTTGTCTTGTGGGATCGGTGGTGCCTCAAGAGGGATCGATTGTGCCTCATGGAGCATCAGAAGTGCTTCATGCGGGATTGGCGGTGCTTTATGGAGAATCAGTTATGCCTCAAGGGGGATTAATGGTGTGTCTTGCGGAGTCGATGGTGTCCCATGGGGGATGTGCGGCGGAAAGTGCGGCGGAATGATGTGCGGCGGAATGATATGCGGCGGAATGAAGTGCGGTGGTCTAACTTTGGCATCGGATGCTTGGGTGAGACCTCCAGCAAAGATACACTGTGGAGATAAATCGAGAATGAAAATTTATTGGTATTGTTATGAAGGGCTTATTTATGATCGCAACTCCACGTCTGAGCGCGTATTTTGCGTGAGAATTATATTCTCACTGTGAAAGCGAGTGAACCGTAATCCACCACGCGGGCCCAGTGCGGGTTGGTGAATGTCACATGTCTTTTGACATTACGGTTCCATAGGATGTTTTCCTTTAACATTTTGAACATAACAATGACTAATGTAAAATAGTTTTATCTAATTCAATGGACGCTTCAATACTGAAAATAGCCTTCTTTTCTGATGATCCAAATATTCTTTATAATTATGCTGGAAAACTAACACTCATCTTTTAAATTTAACACTTATTCTAATTCACTTCATTGATATCTCTAAAACTGAACGATTACAATATTTATAAATACATACCAGTACTACAAAGAGCAGGCCGTTTTGGATGCAAGCCATTGTGTTTTCGTGTATATTTTCTATTTGATAGATATATCTATTGCAAATATCTTTTTATACGTCTCTCTTATCTTGGGTTTATCATATTTTTTATCTCTACATCTCAATGAAAACGTAACTCATATTTTGTTCAAGTGGATAACCGAAGAAGATTGAAGGAAAATTCAGTGACTCATACACAGCGCCTAATAGCGATAATATATTTGATGAGAGGAAATAAAAGGATTTTAGAAAAGAAGGATTTTAATGTGTATGAAATAAAATAAATCAATTCCTATTTTGTCTAAGTTAGACTCATATTAGAAAACTTTCAGTGTCACCCATTTCTTACTGATACTGCGTTTGCGATTTAGTTGCCAAACATGATTATGTGTTTTTAGAAAAACTATTAAAAAACCCTAAGGTATTACGGGCTGGTGTTCGCAACTCCACGTCAAAGCGCGTATTTTGCGTACGGCTTTAGAACCCTTACATAAACTTCAATTTTCGCTGCAACTTAAAATAATTTATGTTGTTTTCGATAGCACCAGTAATTCTGAAAGCAACTTTACTAGGCATAAGGTTAATATGCGTTTAAGTGTAGACTTTGCCGCTGGTTGCGTGATCCCAGTTATGATCTGGAGCATGTAAATTTGGTAGAAATTGTATGCCACATAATAAATGATACGTGATTTTATTTCTGTAAGTAGGTTTGTACAAACACTTTCACACGTCAATCAAATTTTAAAAACTAGATAAGGTTGGCGTTTCCTATCTGACTACTCTGCGAAGAAAGGCCGAAACAAACTCCTGAGTTTGTTGTAGACATAATCTTGGTCAGATCATGTGAAGACCCTGTATATTGTTGTCTGAAATGGTCTTGTGAGGTAAGAATCACACAGGTTAAGTGGACGTGTCTAGTCAGTGCACGCATTTATCACGAATCGTGCAGCTCAACTCAGAACTTTAGGACCAAAAGGATTCGACGAACAATACCAAAGAAAGGGCATTTGGATAGGCCGCATACACTACTCAAACTGCGAGACCATGATCAAAAGTGAAACAATGACCCACAAGTCCACAAAATCAAATTACGAAAGGGAAAAGGCACTGTCATTAAATTAATCTCTTTAAACTTGTATCTGAGGGAGTGTATAAATTGAAAAAATTGGCCTTTTTTGAAAAACAAACATTGTTTGAATATCAGCGACATTTCCCCGCAGCACACTGTCTCCAAATAAGTTAAGTCACAAATTTTTCTAACGGCGGGCGTATGCTGCAAAGCTAAACTTTTTTGACAATTTATCTAAATGTGGGGGGCCCATTGAAGCTTGGCATCCCAAATTATGCCTAAGAATACTGTTGTATCTTCGGGTTTCAACTCTTCCCCTTTACGAGAACACTACTTGTCCAACATGTGGTATCGTAAACTTTATATATTTAGTTATTTTCTCGTCAAGAAGTCGCTTATTTACATTAAACCAATTAATTACTTTTGCGGGGGAGCTATTTACATTGTCAGTAACCAGCTACTGACGTTTGAGTTTAAATAACAGTGAAGTGTCGTTTGCAAACAACACTATATCATATTTATCCGTTACTAGCGTTTGCCAGCGGTTTCGCCCGCCGGAAGTATAAAACTTACAAATGGGATAAAAAATATCCTGTGCTAATCCAGGTTATAATCTATCTGTATGCAATCAAATCCATTCGGCCATTTTCGTGAGATTCAGTAACAAACATCCAAACATAAAAAAACTTCCGCATTTATAATATTATAGTATTAGTATTAGTATGATATTAGGAAAGTAGGAATTTAGCACACATATTGTTTATATCCTGGATTAACATATAAGATACTTTTTATCCCGGTAGTACGTTCCTGTGGGATCATTTTTGAGCTCCAAGCGGGCAAACCCGCTGACAAAACCAAATAAGAAATAAAAATGGGCCTAAAATTGAGCCCTGGGGGACCCCCATACTAACTACAGATCCAGTTGATTTTTTTCCGTTAGCATCAGCTCTCAGAATGCTATCACTTAAGTACGTAGTTTGAATATCCAGTGAGGCGTTCCGGATTCCGTATGTAATTTCTATGCAGATTTATCAAGTACCTTTACCATTTTGAAGCCATGCATGGTAGTTTCCTGCCCCAAGAGACCTACACCATAACACCTAAAATACCTTCGTCCGCGTGGCCCCGGTTCTAATTTGTCTGTGTGCCGGGGGGCGTACCAAGCTACATTTTGGCATAGTGCCCTTATTCCTAGTAGGTTAGTAGTTACATTTTTTATTTCTGTTGTGAAATCCTATAACGGTGGGTCCATTTGAAGAGAACGAAGGGTTATATCGGACTCCTTGTTTCCCCGGAGAGTAGAGACGAGGTGTACCTTTAGTACACCCGTATTACACCAATAATATTTAAGTTCCATGTAATGCGAGCCTATTGTCATCATCCACAAAGCCTGTTACTGAGAAATTCCTGATAGAAAAACCCAATAACACTTTACCCGACCTGGGAATCGATCCCAAGACCTCGTGCTCAGCAGTAGAGCTTGCGACCACTAGACCAACGAGGCAGGACTATCGGACTTCTACCGACTTTAACCCACCGACTTAGTATATCGGACTCCTACCTACTAAAACCCCACAGTTCCTTACACTACCATAAGTTGGGAACCCGGGAGAACCTTGTAAATCTGCGTGCAATCCCGAGGACTGGTATCAGCATGACGATGTTGGATCAAAAAAGCACATACATTTATTTTTATTTTTTTTACCTTTAAAATCTGTTACCCTGGTCTAAAATCTATATCATGACTTTGCAACGGAACCGAGGTGGTTCAGTAAAATTTTCACCTAACATTTTTTTTTTCATTATTAGTTTCAGCAACTGTAGATAGGACTACTTATTAACTAAGGTTGAACTAATATATGTTCTCTACTCAGAAACTCTTCATTACTAGGTAACTTAAGGCGAAACAATTTGCATAAAAGCAAATTCTGCAACTAAGGTTAATAGTTATGTTGTAAAATTACTATCTGTCAGGTACCTAAACCATTTGCTAAATAAACTCATTATTACTTTGCGAGTAGTTAAGTATATCATATTTCTGATACATCCATACTTCTATCGTGAATAAAATATTATAGTGGGATAGGAGGAGGCAGGATATGATAGGATGTAAGAGGTTCACTTGATTGATAATTTAAAATCACTGATATGTTAAATATATATTTATTTCACTCGTATTCATAGTACATTTGATCTATAATAAATAATTCTAAAAGTCAGATAAGACAGTGAAATATGAAGGAACGTTTAACTCGTATGGGTAGTATGAGTCCTTGTGGAAAATTTCGACATTCTTGAAGTACATGTTGGGTTGCCTGAAGTAAGCTTCACGCACGGGGCGGTCGAATGGATAACCGAAGGGCTTGTTGTCCAAGATGTAGCTCTCAAACACATCTTCTCCCTTCTTAACGCTGTTGTATGGGTATACAAATACGAATAGCTGGAATGGATATCCACCAGGGGTACCCCTAGGCAGCATCAGTCTCCTTGGCATGTTGTCGGGCACAGTAGACATATCGAAAGGTACTTTTCCTTGGTCTAACCATTGGTAGATCTCGTTAATGGGGATGGAGTCATCCTTAAAGAACACAAACTCGCTGGATTTGCGTTCAATCTTGTTCTCACCAGGGACAAGTTTCTCCACGAACCAGTCCAGTTCGTAGAATTTCATCCAATCCTCCTCAATGGAAACTGGGTATCCGTTAGTATTGTACTTAGGTCCGATGAAGACCTTGAAGACAGCATCCGACGCAACATCTGACTTAACGTCAACGGAAACAGTGAATGGTTTATGATTCAGGCGAGGTTGGCGGATCATGAAACCGGTAGGGTAAGACTTGAGCTCTTCCTGGCTGAAGAATACGCTGTTCGTGGCATTGAAGTCGAAGTAATCGAAGTAAGTGGACATTTCGCTGACTTTCACGTCGTTGATCTTAACACCAACGAAATGAAGATCATTGTGAGAGTAAGGCTTTACGTACTGTTTGTAAGCAATAAGATAGTCGACGATTCTCTGGTAGAGCTGGTAGAATGCAGGGTCACGCAAAGAAGTCTGGTAGAAATCAAGAGCGGTTGGCATGAAAGTGTATCTGAAAATAATAAACAACGATTTGATTGTGTGAACATCAATTTCTTTACCATTTATTTATATTGCCTTAACCTTATTTGTGTATCCAGTCAGGCAACGGACTATTGAGGAAAGGCAACCCATTGGATTCGTGATTTGTAGCCAACTTTAGAAACAACCTTTATTGCTAATGGGTCTTCTATTTCAAAAACACCCAACCCGAATGGAACAAAATATTGCAGCTAGTGTTCAGATGCTGAGTTCTGGCACCACTAAGAATAAACTTAAGTTGCTTAGGAGAGGTTCATGGCAAAACTCACTTGTCAAAAGGCTTGGGACTGCCGCCGAGCACATGCCGAGCGATGATTTCATAAGAGTACTGGAGTAAATTCTTCTTGCTATGTTCGGAGTACAGGTCTTCGTTGCTGTGCCAGTAGTTACCGACGTAGTTCATTTCCTTCTCGGGCTGAAAATTATTCATTCACGCGTTAGTT
Organism: Antitype chi; assembly: GCA_947359405.1. Taxonomy (NCBI): domain Eukaryota; kingdom Metazoa; phylum Arthropoda; class Insecta; order Lepidoptera; family Noctuidae; genus Antitype; species Antitype chi. The sequence goes on from OX375826.1 coordinate 10,229,398, forward strand.
TTCATAAAAGTTATGATCGTGAAACGAAAACAATAGGATTTATCTATTGATACTTACAGTCTTGAATTCGCCCTTCTGCAAGAATTGGAAGAATGTCTTCTCATAGGTGTCCAGGAAACGAATGTATTCGTAGTTCTGCTCAGTGTGAATATTGTAATCGTTGCTCCTTTCAGCGAAAAGGCAAGTAGTTTCCGGTCAGTTGGGGATAGTATCCAGTCTTGAACTTAGAGTACCAAGAGAATTCAGGAATTTCGCCCAAGCCGTTGGAAAGACGTTCCAAGGAGTAACGAGCCAGTAGCTGCTGGTAGTAGTAGAAGAAAAGTTCACCCAGACGATCTTTGATTACATTAAGTTTTTCGGACTTCCACCAGAAAGGGCATGTGCGAGTGGAAGTAGTAGTAGTAGGAGTTCAAACCAACGTCTTCAGTGAAGTATGACAGCTTCTGTTCCTGGTTGGGGTAAGTCAGGGAGTTGGAGTAGTTGGCGTAGTATAAGTAGTAGTCGTCCTCTTTCATGATACCATATTCGGAAGCGGCTTTAGCGTCGAACACACCATTTTGCATCTTGGTGCGGTACATCCTGAGTAGAACCTCCTTGTTCATGAAGAACTGAGGGTACACTTCATAAGGCGCTGGCAGGACGATGCCGGTGGTATCTGCCCTTTGGACGACGGCAATGTAGTACGCGTATAAGAACTGTTCTTCGTTCAGGTAAACCTTGGCCCAAGCCGCGGTTTTGTAGAAGGTGTCGAAGTCCTTGGCGTAGTACATGATGTGGAAAAGAGCAATGGCTTCATCCCTCATCCTTTCGTAGAAGATGGAAAACTTGTGATATTTTGGCAAGAATCCGGTTCTGTACAATACCAGGAATTCCTCGACAGCATTTTTGTTCTGAAAAAATGTATTGCGTTAAACCTAAACATTTTCTGAAGAATTTTTAGGAGCTATGTTGAAGTCATTATTAAAAATACTCACTGTGTAATTGTCGATGTTAGCTTCGATGTTGTATTCCTTGCCAAGTTTGTAGTACTCGGAGTGTGCGTCCAATTGTTCAGAGTGCTCGAAAAGCGCCAGAATTTTCTTCTGGTGCTTAACGAATTCTGCATCAACTGTAAAACAAACCTTTCATCAGCAATTTCTTTTACTAAATAATGAATGAACCTAGCTGAAAATGCAAGGAACGGTTAACACATTTTGACTGTTATTCTGAATCAGAAGCTTGTAGTTAAGCTACATGGATTAGTAGATATCATCAGTTAGTCAATGTGTGACTTCCAATCTGGTCAGAACCAGATTGGACGTCATTGCAAAGCACATAACGCGGTATCGGTTGTGACAGTTAGTACCCACAGAAGTGCGTTATCTGCCAACTGGCCTCATGTCTATCAGAACATCGGTTGACCGACAGATGTATGACTAACATTTTATCAGTACCATGTCATTGAAGGTGAGTCCAATGGCAGTTATTGAGAAATTGCTTGCATTACACTTTGCAACCCTAATATCCTACGCTCACTAGTCACTCTTGTAAATACTAAACCGACGAAGCTTTCAAAAATAAAAAAATAGTTAATCTTAAGTAGTTCTTACCAGGCTTAGTTCTGATCTCATGTTTTGGTAGGACGGCACTGCCCAACGCCAGGGCGATGAGCCCCGCAAGGAATAAGACAGTCTTCATGGTTTCCACAGCTACTGTCAACTGTGCCATTCTGTTGGCCGGTCCGCCTTATATATCGCCGCCGCATCCCGTTCCTGAATGCATCGATATCTGTATAAAAATATTTGGCTTTCTTTATCACAATACTTCGTTTCTTTATCATTGTCAGTCGTGACCTTTAACTTCATATGGGTATTTTTTTTTCTTTTATTAAACACTGCCTTAGCCATCGGCTTCGACCGCGTGGAAGTCATAGATTATTCCACGGAAGCGTAATACCGGGATAAAAAGTATCTTATGTGTTAAACCAGACTATAATCTATCAGTTTACCAAATTTCATCCAAATCCGTTTAGCCATTTTTGCGTGATTGAGTAACAAACATCTAAACATACAAACTCTAACATTTATAATTACGTAGAAGCTGATCATAAAATGTATTTCCCATTTTTCAACAAGTCTGTTAAAATGGTAAAAACATTTGACTAGGGCATCGGCTTTTAAATTGAGATACAGTTTCCTGAATGATTCGTCTTCATATTAAAGGCCATTATGATCATCTTCCATTCTTATTCCCTCTAATTTTGTTTATGCATACCAGAATAATTGATTGACACATAACAACAACGGTCTGTCAATTACGGATAAAGATGGATAATGACCGCAATTTCCTCTGATCTTTGATATGCCATCAATCTATCAGTTTGAAGTAGAGAATGCGTTTTACTGTTCTGAAATAGCCGAAATGTTAAGGCCATCATATTAATGGCAAACTTAACCGCAATCCTATTGGATTTTAATCGGGTTCATTTAGGAGTCCCGCAGACAAGCGCGACGCGACTCCGGTAGAACAATTTCCATTAAGTTTTCATAGAAATTCACCAGAGTCACGTCCGTTTGCGGAAGCCTTCATGCTCGTTCTTCAGAAAAATACAGGTAGCGCCAATATTGAAAGTATCCAAATAATGTAGACATAGCATCTGACAATATATTTCCAAATATAGGCCTAGTGCCTATTTATTACCTATGTGCTAAGTATGAAAAAACATTTTTCCAAAAAAAAAACAACCGGCTTCCGGAAAAACATTACAAAGTTAAAAATAACTTTAATTTCGGAAGGCGGTGACAAAAAAAAATACATATCCAAACGCACCGACTTTTTTTTTGGAAAACGTTTCTATTTTTCACTTTTTAGTTTGAGTACCTACTCCAAACCAATTCGGAATTTCATCATCCTTTGGGTCAAAAAATGCATATTTATGCGATAGCAGCAATCGGGGTTGTTTTGCTGTAGTTTTTTGAAGAGTACCGTTGTCTGACTCCGAAACGCATCATCAGATCTATATGAAATTTTAATGGGATCATTACGGAATAAAACCCTTTCGAACAATAAAATAATAGGTCTTTACCTATGAAATAGCCGTTTTGTATGAAAAAATTTAAACGAATTTTTTTCATGTATTTTTTATTTGTATTAATCGAAGTAATCACCCATGCAATCAATGCATCTTTGCCATCGCAGTGGCAGTTTATTGATGCCCTTCTTAAAGAAATCAGCTGGACGGGAGGCAACAAATTCTTCAAAGGCATTTTGTACTGCCTCTCGGGTATTGAATTTTTTTCCCGCCAAGAAGTTATCCAAATTCTGGAAAAAGTAGTAGTCTGTAGGCGCAAGGTCTGGTGAGTAGGGCGGATGACGGAGAGCTTCCAACCCCAGTTCTTGCAACTTGGAGACCGTCTGCTGTGCAGTATGAGGTCGCGCGTTGTCGTGCAGGAGCAGCGGAGACGAGCGATTGACCAATGCTGGTTGGAGATGTGCCAGCTTCTCCATCATTGTGTTCAGTTCTTCACAGTACACATCTGCAGTAATGCTCACCCCGTTTGGTAAGAAGCTGTGATGAATCACACCGGCGCTAGACCACCAAACAGTGACCATCACTTTTCTAGGGGTAAGTTTTCGTTTAGGGCATTGTTTAGGTGCTGAACCAGGATCCAACCAACTTGCTGAGCGCTTGCGGTTATCAAACAGAATCCATTTTTCATCGCAGGTAACAATGCGGTTCAATATTCCTTCATTTGTGTGTCTGTTGAGCAGTGCAAGGCACGTCTCGACGCGTACTTCGCGCTGACGATCATTGAGTTCGTGGGGCACCCATTAGTCAAGCTTTTTTACCTTGCCAATTTGACGCAAATGGACCAATATTGTTTTGACGCTAACGTCGAAAGCTGCTGCTAATTCAGCCGTAGATTGTGTATCATCAGCTTCCACAATCGCCTTTAATTCGTCATTGTCGACCAAAGTCTTCGAACGACCGCGAGGTTCATTTTTCAGGTCGAAATTTCCAGAACGGAAGCGAGCAAACCAATAACAGGTGGTGCGTTGGTTTGTAGTGTTAGCTCCGTAAACGTCGTTGATGTTGCGTGCCGCTTGTGCCGCGTTGCTGCCACGACGGTACTCATATTCCATAATTACTCGAATTTTTAACGTATCCATGATGACGAAAAAGATTGAAATGCGATGAAAATGTAACACTAATCAATAAACAAATGACTACTTTTGGAAAAAAAAATCCATGTTTTTAAAATAAAATTAATTTGAAATTAGAATTCTTACCCAAACAAAAATTATTTTGATTTGAAATGGCCAGTACTGCAAAACGGCAATGTCATAGGTAAAGACCTAATACCTTTTGCGCTCTATTAATAACTAAATACCCGAAAATTACCAGAACCGGGTATTGCTGAACCGGTTATAGTCAGTAGCCTATGATCGATAATTGTGTTCCGTTTACTCGATTGGAATTATCTTAGTGCCTAGCCAATACCAAACCATTTCAGTAATAAACCGTAGGTAAAAACTGATACGTGTGTTCGTTTTAACTTATCGTAAAGTAAACCATAGGTTAATTTATTCAAACATGATTCTCAAAGGAAGTATCCTAACAGGTTGCGTTCTGTCGTTTCTGCCTACCCCCATGCAAAGATGGCGTTAATTTATATATATATTTATGATTTTCACAAACACAGCAACAAACAAAATTATGTTCAATTACAAAAGAATTCGTGTCTTATTTTTGGGTAAACTTTTTAGCTTTCATCACTCAGCTTTCGGTCACATAATATGACCTGGGAAAAAAGTTCCATTTGAATATCATCATGCCTATTTGACAGTTAGTTCTTTTTTTAATTTTAACAATACATTTAATAGTTAAACCTTATTTAACTTTATTTAAATGTAATTTGATAAACAACTTACGCAAGTGAGTCTCGAACATACGATCACTAGCGTGCCGTGCCATTGCCCTAACCACTGAGTTACTTACTAGCTCAGAAAATAAATCTATTTTACATAAAAACAGCCGACTTCTTGGCTCGTTGGCAAAAAACGAAAATACAAAACCAAAGACTTCCGAAATTGAAGTAATTTTTCGCTTTGTAGTGATTTATTTTGAAAAAATATATTGTAGTGAAAACTTCTTTAGGCGTCGTTGGGCATTTTTTGACACCATTGTCAACACGAACGTACGAACGAATAACGTTGAACGTACGTTGAATGTTGTTTAAACTGACTATTCAAAAATATTTCCTGACGATTCAAAAAATACACACATAATTGTTCAAGTTTTCACTTCTGTCAGCACTCCCGGAGTGCCACTGTTTTTTATTTTTCTCTTTTTCGTTTTGGTGCCTACCCCACACCAATTCGTTTATCACTGTGTTATAGAAACAACAGTGACAGCTAGTTCATATTAGAAAATCATCAAGAAACACAAAGTGCATTGAATAGGTAGTATCGAAGCTCACGCAAAAACAACCCAAGTAAGCTGAGGCATAGTCTATCCAAAAAAGAAATCGAAATCAATCCAAAAAAAAATATTTCTGACATGAACACATAAATGAATAGTTCATAGGTTGATGGGTAAGTAATAGAAACTACTAATAGTCTATATTAAAATTGTTAGTTAGGACACAGACACAGAATGCCTAAGTAAATTTACGGTAATACCATAGGTAAATTTACGCCTCCGCCTAACTCTTGGGGAATCATAGGCATGACCTTATGTGATGAAACTATTATTTGTTAGCAGCGCTTCGCAGTTTCACCCGCGTAGCTACACTATCCCCGGATGACATAGGCTATATTTTATCCCCGTATTCCCAAATACGGGGATAAAATATAGCCTATGTCATCCGGGGATAGTGTAGCTTCCCGACAGTGAAATAATTTTTCAAATTGGTTCAGTAGTTTCGGAGCCTATTCAATGCAAACAAACAAACAAAAATTCAAATCTCTACTCTTTATAATATTACTATAGATTTACGTGTATCTATAGCTATTTCCACCCAGTGCCGTTGTATCGGACAGTCTGGCACATTAACAATCATCTTCAGGATGCCGTTCCGTGGGTTACGCAACCGCTGTAGCAAGGAAGTCGCTTTTTTACGCATGATAGCGTGAAAACCATTTGTGTGATACTTCAATTTACTCCAGCCTACTGCCACTGGTGAACATAAGCCTCTCCCAGGCTGCGGCACAACACCCTGTTTTCCGCCTTCCACATGAAGTCTGTCCTGGCTACTTTTTGGAGATTGTCGGTCCATCTAGCTGGGCGTGAGGGCGTCCCACGATACCCTTACCGATACACGGTATCCACGCCAGGACACGTCTGCTCCACCAGCCATCGGTCCTTCGATAGACATGGCCAGCTCGCTACCAGATCAAAACCACTTACAAAAAATAAAAATCAGTACAATAATACTTACAAAAAAACTACAGATAAATTTTGATTTGAGTTTACTTTATTCTCATGAGAATATATTCTCATAAAAATTGGGAACCTCTTCCTTTATGAAGTCGGTTAATTAAATGTTTGCTGTACTTATTCACAACGGTCATTCAGGAGTGTTGAACTAAGTCTCGTAACAGACTCTTCCTTTCATTATGATAAAGAGACTTTTTTTTTATTGAACATCCTTTTGACCGCCATTAATTCCGACAACAATAAACAATGATCAACGTTATCAATAACTAGCTTTTGCGCTTGGCTTGACTCGCGTGGAGGTCGAAAATGATCCCACGAGAACGTATGACCGAAATAAAAAGTATCCTGTAAGTTAATAATCTATCTATGTGCCAAATTTCATCCAAATTCGTTCAGCCGTTGTTGCGTGATTGAGTAACAAACATCCAAATATATAAATATCCAAACAGCTAAACTTACAAACTTTCACATTTATAATAATTACTAGGATTAGTAGGAAATAGGATTAGTGATAGATTTGTGATTCTGATCGTGCACAGTGCATTCGATTATCCGTTCCTGTTTTACTAAGCGAATGCCTACTTTAGAAATGATAATGATGATGATGGGGAGTCCCTTTTCCGTATTTAGATTCTCATTCGGTCCGTTTTGCGTAGGGGTTCTGGCTAACAAAGCCAGCCTAGCACCGCCCCAAAGCACAGCAGCTACATGGGAGCTTCACAGGCTTCGCAAAGCATCCTCATTGTTCCGACAATTTCGAGGGAAAAACAATAGATATAGGAGAGTGACAGTTTGCCACTATTGTTTTGCTATTGTAAATTAATTGAGGAAAAGTGTTTGATTTAAGCATATCAGTTTACAAGGATACAAAATGGCTTTCAGCATAATATATTAACAACAGGCTTGTATTATAGATGCCCTCTGGCGCTCCGCCTGTACTATAGGTAGAGGGGCCCCTAAAGTACACCCTTATTTTACCAGTTATGTTTACCCTTGTAACAGCGAGCCTATTACCGTCAACTTATCCAGACCTCGGGCAGGTACTGAGAAATTCCAAAAGGAAAAACCCAGTACCGTAAAACGAAGTGAATAGAAATGCAGGGGTGAATCGAGACGAAACTTTAAAGTGGATTTTATCGTTGAAATTATGATCGTGCTCTGTCAACAAAGGCACTTAATCTTTAATTATAAAACAGTAAACATATTAGAGTCCTTTTTGACTACAAACTATATAATTGCAACGTTAAAATTCATTGTAAAGTTTCGTCTTGATTCACCCCTGCATCTCAATCCACCCCGTTTTACCGGTACCTAACCCTATCTCCGATCTGGGAATCAAACGAAGCACCTCATACTCGTCAGTAGTGCTTGCAGCCACTACACTAATTAGGCAGCCAACTATCAATATTAGTGTTCAACTAGCTTCCGCCCGCGGCTTCGCCCGCGAGAAAGTCGGAAATTATCCCGCGGGAACGTAATACCGGGATAAAAAGTATACTATGTGTTAATCTAGGTTATAATCCATCTGTGTGCCAAATTTCATCCAAATCCATCCAGTAGTTTTTGCGTGAAAGAATAACAAACATCCATCCATCCATCCATGCTTACAAACTTTCGCGTTTAAAATATTAGTAGGATTTGTAAGTATGGTCGTCTCCGTGCATTCCGTTATCAGGAGTTCCCGTGTTATCAAACGAATGCCTACTTATTTGTCTTATTTCGTTTAAATTGGTCGAGCTATTGCAACTTAAAATGAATCTAGGAAAAGTGTTAAATTAAAGCATCTCAGTTTCTATGTACATAATGGCTTCAGCAATAGAAACATAGAGCGTTTCATTTAAAGACATCGGTACTGTATCCGGTAGGTATAGCTACGTATTACGCTTATTTCATAGGTAACGGTGAAGACATATCATCAGATGGTTCGCTTGCTGCCTGCCAGCTTGGCATAAACGAGCCTATAAAGTACCCACTGCTGGGACACAAGGCTTCTTTCGGTGAGAGAGAGTTGGGCGGTAATCTACCACGCGGGCCCGTAGGTACATAATTATGTACATATCTTCAAAGTTTTTATCCTAGAATATGCCTTTTCCTCACGATGTTTTCCTTCACCGTTTTGAAAGCATATGGTGATAAAATCATATACATAAAGTAAAGCACCTGTCAGAGTTTGAAACTAAAACTCGTAAGTTTCGGCTAGTCAAAAAGCCTACCAGGGGAGCTACTAAATAGTTCAATACTTAGGAATGAACCCTACTCCTGATTTATTCATTTTTACGGGCGGGCAAAAACACATCGAGAGTGATGACAACTGTCAAATCGTGTTGCCATACATTTTAACTTCGGGCTCCAAACTAATCTTATGTCCGTAGGTGATACGGAGTAGGAAACGCCCGTAACTTCGGCCGAAACTACGGACTTCGTTCTTAGAGCGTAGATCCCCAGAGCGGATAACATAAATAAACTAATAAACAAAATACAGAAACAAAACTTTTCATTCAATTATTTAGAAGGTGCATTATGTAACTTAGGTTGCAAAGAAACTGCGGATCACTGCTTACAGTAACGAATATAATACAAGTATTGAAAAGGGGAATTCGATTCTTCACGTGACCAAAGGGCTGGCCTATTCTTTGGCCAAAGAATCAGCATCGCCATACAACGTGGCAATGCTGCCAGCCTTTTGAGCACTTTTACTTTTCCCATTGACAGCGATGCGGACGATTTTTTGACGCCCTGTAATTCTTTTCTCATTGTTTTTTGTTATATACATGTACCTACATACTATTAATATTACTTTTAATTGATGAAAACAAACTAATACTATTATTGAATAATACATTCATAATAATGCAATAGCCGCACGGGTCGATCTTCTAGATTAAGTAACGCTTGACAAGTTCGGTCCGTGAATGGGTGATCGTTCCTTACATACCAAGACCTCAGGCCCACCGTGCCTCGGAAAGCACGTTAAACAGTTGGCTCCGGCTATCATACATTGATCTTCGACAGCCGTTACGGATTTCAGATCAACAGCCCGTTTCTTTTCGCGCTTAATTTTGAACTCTCTGTATTGAACCGACGATTGAGAATCAAACAGACCGCATACAAGAGTTTCAGGAAAACACTCTTTTGGATTTCAACTCTCGGCGCCAATTAGAGTCCACGCGCCGTGATTTCCCAGTAACTGGGTTGTGGAAGTCGGATACGGAATCGTTCGTAAAATGCTAGTTTCCATCTGCTATGATGGCGTTCAGCTAAAAATATTTGGTAGGAAGCAGAAAGTATGCAAAATTACTTTTTTATTTTAGTGGTCAAGTAAAAAAACACGAGTACTCATTTAATCAGATGATTGTCTTATTTTCTCTTAACTACCTAGCCGGATTACTTTTTTAATGCGTCGCGATAACCTGTACTATAGTGACAAACAAGTAATTAACTGAGAATAATGATTTATCTGCTGCGATAGCTGTCGAATATCCGCCAAGTTCAAGGCTGAAACTATCTGGTTTAAGATTATATTGGTGTAAAAATTCCATGCTTTATCTCGACTTAAACCGCGAGTAATCGACAGTGAGTGGTGGTCTGGTACATTATCTAAGTACCTATTGCTCTTATTTTTTACTTTTTACATTCTGATTTATCATAATCTAGGTACAGACTAGCACATCAAGCAACCTCAATCTGTCAAATTTCTTTGATGGATTTTCAACTTTATTACAAAAGTTTAAGGTTCACGTTCAATTGGGAAAATTTTATAGTTTGGGGTAGCTTGATGTGGTGGCGTCTGTACCTACTTCTTAGATGATGTGCAAAATTTCTTGACGGAGGATTCTTCAGGATGGATGTGTTATGAGCATTCATCCTGCGCGGGCAAAGCAAAAGTACTTTTTTTTTCGGCCAAGCACTAGATCTTTGGTATTTATAGGTTTGTATACTATTTTATTTAAGTTATTCTGGTATCCTACTATCCTACTAATATTATAAATGTGAACGTTTGTATGTTTAGATGTTTGGATGCTTGTTACTCAATGATGCAACAACCGCTAAATGAATTTGGAGGAAATTTAGCACACAGATAGATTATAACCTGGATTAACACATAAGATATTTTGTATCCCGGTTGCACCTCCCTGTGGGATAATTTTCGACCCCACGTGGGCGAATCCACTGGTAAAAGCTAGTTTACTTTTAAAAATCTTCATAGTGTCAATTATTTTCCATTTGCAAAACTAATCACGATAAAATGTTTTATTTAAGAGTGAATGTTAAAAATAATTGTAAATACCAACGATCTAGTGTTTGACTGAAAATTAATAGTATTTTGATTTGTACTAAATAAAATAATCATAAAAAACGACTACAAACGTGACGTTGCCAGCCCGCGCGGGATAAACTCTTAAGAACAAGAATGAAAGCGAATCATTGAATAGAGAATTTAAATTAAACAATTTTGGATGTTGAGATAATTATTCAGAACATTTTAGCAAATCCTAGATCGGCGATTGCTGAGAGGTTGTGTGGCCTGGTGAAGATGCCTAGTCAATGATTCTTCTTCCGATACATATTTAGTATGTAGTTATTTGAATTAGATTTAAATAGTTAATAAAGTATGATGGGTTAGGCACTTAGAGCACTTTGCTCGCAGAACAGATGCCCGATGGGACCGAAAGGTTCTGGAGTGGCAACCGCGTACCAGAAGACGTTGAGCTGGAAGACCTCCAACAAGGAGGACCGATGACCTTGTGAAAGCCGCAGGAATCCGCTGGATACGGGAAGCACAGAACCGGTCGAAGTGGCGGAGCTTGAGGGAGGCCTATTTCCAGCAGTGCACGTCTTTCGGCTGAAATGATGACGATGATAATAGGTTTGGTATATGCGTGTGAGTGAAAACTCCCGTTAGAAAAAAAAGCACAAAAAAATAAATAGATTAAAAAAACTAAAAAACACGCAGAAAGCAGAAAACTATTTAAAAAAAGCGTGTGTTGCTTGATATTAATGAATTATACAAATACCTCAAAAAGCACCCCACGCTTTTTTTTGAAGCGTGTTTTTTTAATCTATTATTTATTTTCTATTATTTAGCCCCACTATCTACATAAGCGTGATTTTGCAGTTTTTTTTTATTTTAATTATTTAATTGTCATCGGTCCTCGATAAGTCTACAAAGTTTAAATGAAATCTGACCATTTGAAGTGGGTCAAAATCAAATCCAAAGAAGTCAGTTACAAACAAAGATGCTTACAAACATACAGGTGAAGCTAATAATAAAAGCGTGTTAAAACAAATCAAGTTCTGATTTGGAATATGATCTGCGTTGTTGCGCACCTATGCTATTCTTAACTATGTTAGGGTCGCCGTACTTCTAAGTTTCTAAAGATCTTTACTTATCAAGATCTCTCCGTGCCTTAGAAAGTTCTTGAAGCTTTTGATCCCGGCTGTCATTCGTGGATCTTTGACAGCGTTACGGGTCGTCAGAAGCCCGAAAGTCTGAAAATCAGTCTTACCAAGGGGTATCGTATTACCCAGTAACTGGGTTGTGGAGGTCAGATAGGCAGTCACTCTATGTAAAATATTGGTAAGTATTCAGCTGCTTCCGGTGAGACTGGAAGCCGACTCCAACAATGTTGAGAAAAGGCTAAACAGATGGATAGGTAGTTATGACAATGCTTATTTTAATGCCTTCGATAACCTTTCCGTTTTACTAACTTACACCTGCCACGAATTAATTAGATACCAACCCATTTCATGATCGTGAAAAGAATCTTCATTGTTTTGCCCGACCCGGGATCACTCAAAAACCCAGTCGAAGCAGTCGTGCCTGCTAACAACTAAACCAACGATGACTGAGTACCTATTTATACACTTTGACAATATTTAGTAAATATTGTCCTTCGGACAACACAGGCCGCCGAATTTCTGCTAGTATACTAAATAGTCATAGGCGCACGAAGGAGCATATTATCGTGAGCAATGGTAGCTATAATGGCCGGGACATACGGGTTGTAGGCGTAGGTTCGAAGCCAGACGGGTGCTTTGTGTAAATTATTTCATCACCCATGCGCTAAAAAACGGTGAAGAAAAGCATCGTGCGGAAACCGGCAAGTCATAGAATCAAAAACTCGAAAATATGTAGATAACATCTACCAAACCGCACTGGGCCCGCGTGATGGATTGCGGTCCACTCCTGGCCTGGAGACCTGTATCCCAGCAGTGGAAACATTAGAAACTAGCACCAAGGCACCAAGTTGTCACCAAGTTTGCCAGATGTATCACCTTCTGAAACCCTTTGTGATTTGTGGCTAGAAAGACGTAGCTGCACATTCTCTCAAATGTTTTAAACAATGTGTCCATCAGAATATAAGTTAAATTAATAAAATAGGTAATTGTAGATCGGAACAATAATACATTATATCGCCAACTTTTACCGACTCGCATAGCGACTGCGATAACCTGATGCACATTAACGATAGCAGTCAGTTAACTTCATCTTTATTAATTCTGGTGCAATCGAACATAGCTACGTTGTTTGATTATTATTGTTTTTTTGTTTTTGCAAAAAAAAACAGTTTTTACCCGACTGCGGCGAAGACCAAAAAAAGGTTTAAGTTTTTTAAGGAGTAGGTACCCTACCTTATAAAGTAAGCCTTATTTCAGCATTTTCAGTGCTAGCCACAATCGTTTTTTTTTTCAGTTGTGGTCAGGAGTGACAGTACAATCACTAGTGTAGTACATTCGCGTCAGTGGTCGCTATCTTCTTGTTTTCTTTCTTTCTTCAAATTCAGCTTTAAATTAAAAAGATGAAACGCGGTCACGTGGTCGTTGGCATTGATTCATACACATACTATTATTTTTTTAAACGTTACCCCACACTAGGAACTTCTCCTGTATTGTGGGTGCGTTTACCAACATTTAAACTCACATACACAAACAGTCAGACTCAGAACAACTACTTGTAGGTTATACAAATATTTGATCCGTGCGGGAATCGAACCCGCGACACGCAGCGCAGCAGTCAATCGCTAAACCATGTCCATGGAGTGTCCATGCAGTTTCTTGCCCGTTCTTCTCCATAGGTACCTACGCTTTGGAATGGGCAACTAGCTTCATCTTTCTACCTCACCGACCTTGACAATTCAAAAGTGCCTGTAATTGGTTTATTTGAAATAAATGCTTTGAGTTGAGTTTGAACCACTGCGCCAACCGTGTCGTCGCGCCAACTATACCTACATCTGCCTAGACTTTTTCAATTATTTTTTGGGTTGGCTTCCAGTCTAACTGGATTCAGCTGAATACCAGTATTCTACATGGAGCTACTGCCTATTTAACCTCCACAATCCAGTAACTGGTATCTACAGCGTGACCTCGTGCGGTTACAATTCAATTTTTGAAGTGAAAACTTTTTTAGGCACGTTGGGCATTTTTTGAGATGGCATATTTTTTTTTTTTTTTTGGGATGGTTTTTTGATTATGATTATGATTGAACTCACTACATCGTTACCGACACCTCTGTTTTTTAGTAGAGGTATTTCAATAATTTGAGTCTCAAAAGATAGGTTTAGGTCCAGAACTAATATTCCAATTTGAATTATGAAAATCGGATAAGTAACCCGTTTAGAAGATATGACCAAAATTATGATTATGAATAATGTGAAATCCTGTATTGACAATTCAAAAAATACACACGTAATTGTTCAAGTTTTCACTTCTGTCGGCACTCCCGGAGTGCCACTGTTTTTTTTTCTGTATTCATTTACCGCCTGCCAAGCGTGGCGATAATGGCAAAACCCCCCTTTTTGGGGGAGGCCTAAGTCCAGCAGTGGATGTCTTTCGGCTGAAATGATGATGATTCATTTACTGGTCAGGGCTACCAATTTTGGTCTTTTTAATTTTTTGACTAAGTACGATGTTGGAGAGTATAATGCTTGTCCTTCATCGGAACAAGCTAGGATACTGTACAAACTGCCATTTTTTATTTTAAAGTAAGTGTTAACTGTTTTTAGGTTTAGTTGATTCTGCTGATATAACAGGGCGACGTTATCGCTCAGCGACAAAGCCCAATAAATTAAGAAGAAAAAAAACATGAGAAGAAGAAGTCATCTTTTTGACGATCGGAAAATAGTCAGTAGCTGAAAATACTTAAAGAATCCAGTCGAACTTGATATTTTTTTCGGAAATTTAATTCTAAGTTGGCCGTAGTATGTAAGCGCCTAGACTGTGATACTAGGCTTTATGCCTCCTCATCTCCCGAACCTTTTGTCAACTACTTTGGGGTTGACCTACAATCTAACTGAATGCAGCTAAATGTCAGTAATTTACATGGACCGACTGTCTATCTGACGTCCACAAGCCTGTTACTGGGTAATACGATATCCCTTAAACTGGTTAAAAGTAAAACTGGCTGTCAGTCGTTCGGGCTTGTGACGACCGGTAACGATTGCCAAAGATCCACGAATTACTAGTGCTTTCCAAGGCACGCAGGGGTTTTGGTATGTCAAGATGACCCATCCATGGACCGACCGTGGCAAGCGTAAATTAAATTGATCGATCGACCTCAACGGCTATTACTTTTTGGCCACATGCCCCAAGACCAGGCTTCAAGCCTGTTATATACAATAAAATAATATTTTACGATACGGAAAAGTACATAGGTACTTACCAGATATGAAGAATCAATCTGGAATGTAATTTTCCTTATTTGCTCTCTCAGTGAAAATCTCAGCCTTTCTTTGGTGTAGACCAATTAAAAAGGGGTGCTTCCAGCTTTTTTTCCGGGTACTGGACTATTCACCAGGCTCGGTGGAGTTTCTTGCCCATTCTTCTCCATACGAAAATACATTCTGGAAGGGGCGACTAGAATCAATTCTATTTTAATGTAAATGTTGACGTTCAAAAGTGCCTTTTAAGTGCCTATTTGAAATAAATGCTTTGACTTTGACTTTGACTTTGCTTGTGAGCTCATGGTTCGCTTCTACCAGTCGCATAGAGTCCTTGAAGTTCGAGAGCGGCAACTCCCTTCTGGCAGTGACATACGTTTGTCGGATCATCACCTGCGATTCCGTCGAGGAGAGCACCGCTTTGAGGCCAGCGGTTTGTCAGGATAGCTAGACGTGCTACGCTTTGGGACTACGGTTCATCACGAATTTATCTATTATAGTAGCATTAGTACCTCCGGGTTAATATTTTTAGTATTTTTTTTACCACTACTGTTTCTAGCATAAGTTCACCTTTATAAAATAATATTAATTCTAAAGTGTACGTAATTTAGTGATCCCGGGCCAAAAATCGATTCCATAGTTCGAAAAACGAACAGGTAAGAAAGATTTACCAAACAGTGTTCCCAAATTACTCCGTTGGTCTAGCAGTCGCAAGCACTACTGCTGATCATGCTCAAAGTCCTGGGTTTGATTCCTAGGTCGGGCAAAGTGTTATTGGGTGTTATTTGGAATGCTTCAGTAATGTTGTTGTAGTTGATGGCAATAAGACCCTAATAGGACCTAAACATAACTGGCGAAATGTGGGTGGACTTAGGTACACTTCTGCAGAACTCTTCAAGGAAACAAGACGTGATGTTACGTTCATCGTCATCATTTCAGGCCTGCCCTAAGTTCCGCCACTTCGACTGGTTCTGTGCTTCCTGCATCCAGCGGACTCCTGCGGCCCTCACAAGGTCATCGGTCCACCTTGTGGGAGGCCTTCTAACTCTACGTCTTCCGGTACGCGATCGCCACTCCAGAACCTTTCGGACCCATTGGCCATCTGTTCTGCGAGCAATGTGCCCTACCCACTGCCACGTAAGTTTGGCAATTCTTCAGGCTATGTCGGTTACCTTATTGGTTCTCCTGCGGATCTAATGATGCGGATCGGATGTTATGTTTTTGTATTATTACTGTTAAGAGTTTTAGGTATTAATCTAAATATTGAATACCTACCTACCTATCTGTACATATACGTATATATACGTGATAAAGCAGCGAAGTCCCTTTTTGATATCGCTACACTGACTATCCTTACTTACGTATTCCTTTGTTTTCTCCCTGGCTAATGATACTAGATTCCGTGAGGTGCCGGACGTAAAGAATAGCACCATCCCCTCTCTTCCCGTGGGTGTCGTAGTAGGAGGCGACTAAGGGACTTACTAGAGAATGGGCAGCAGCGTTCTCTATGCATTTTACCACCATACTGCAATCGCCAACCCGCCTGCCAAGCGTGGCGATTATGGCAAACCCCCCCAAATTGGGGGGTCTATGTCCAGCAGTGAACGTCTTTCGGCTGAAATGATGATGATACTAGTCCAAATATTATTTTACATTAGAATAGGACGACGTGACCGCGTTAACTCTTATCCATTACGTGGTTCCCATGCTCCCAGTACTCCTCAATGATCTTGTAATAAAAAGGCAACATAAATATAATTTTAAACCAACTATTGAACGCCATCTTAACCCTTCTGTTGGTAGTAGAGAGGTCACAACCAAGTCTGTGGCGCCATCTTTCTTGTTCTGTTGGTAGTCTGTCTAGTTTCAAACTTTCAATTTGTATCTTCTCTGTATCACAGATGGCGCTGTCTTCACAACTTTTTGACTCGTACGTTTAGATGGAGCCACATTAATGTGAGGACGTGACAAGGCAATTTATGGCAAAATAGTAAAATGCGAGTAATAGTTTTAAAATACTAACATTTATACAGGTGTGATATTTGTGTCGAATAAAATAAAACTCTTATTTAATCATCTTTTCATAATAATATTACTGTCGTTGTAGTCAGTTACTACTGTTGTACCCAGCTAATTAATCCTTGCTTTTCTGGAAGAAAACAAAAAAAAAGTCAATCAGATAAAAACTTTTTCCAAAAAACAACCGACTTCCAATAAAGTGAAAAATTACTTTAAGTCGGTTGGTTTTTTTTTTGTTGGAAATAGTTTTTATTTTTCACTTTTTAGTTATAGTACTTGCCCCACACCAATTCGAAATGTCATCATCCTTGGGGTAACAACAATGCATAATATTTATGTGATAGCAGCAATCGCGGTTGATTTGCTGTAACTTTTTGAAGAGTTCCGTTGTATGTCTCCGAAATGCATCATCAGATCTATATGAAATCCAAATGGGACCACACGGGAAGCACCAGCTTTCAAATAAAAAAATAATGATGAAAATCAGTTCACCCAGTCGAAAGTTCTGAGCTAACAAACATTAAAAAAAAATACAGTCGAATTGAGAACCTCCTCCTTTTCTGAAGTCGGTTAAAAAGACTGTGCTTACTTACTATATTCATGTAAGCAGGTAAAGCGTTAGAATAAATATTTAACTATAATAATAAGGCTCATACTGTCGTATTACAAAACGCGATCTAATTTTAGTTCTAGCCTAAAGCTCTGATCCAGTTATTGCATTACCAACTTTATTTCGATTTGGGTAAAGTTCTTATTACATAAACTACAACTTAGTGCGACTAAGTTGTCAGGTTTGTGAAAAGAACTGCATTTGTATACGTATTGGGTTCTTAATAAAAAAACTGGCTTGTAAAAAACCTTGTATTGTAAGGGGGGGAATCCTGGGTGCGGGTAGTTCGAAAGAGATACCGCGGCCCCTGGCATACAGGTAACTGAGGGAACACGGGTGGGTTTTAGTCAGTAAAAGCCTGACACAACCTCCGGCTCTACCCAGAGCGGGAGAAGTTATTTGATGATTTCCCACCCAAAAGAAAAAAAGGGGGAGATCCTTGTGTTCAATGTTTGAGAATAGGAAAACACTTCATACATTATTATTTTAATATGTAGAATATGTAGATCCAGAAAAATCCTCGATAACACATCATGTCTGGGTAGGTAAGTAGGTATACAGGGTGGCAAGGCTATCCACACGCAAATAGTAACCATGACTTCTGCATATGGTTCTAGACCCTAGCGTAGACATTTTTTTTTTTTGAGGATGGGAAATCATCAAATAACTTCTCCCGCTCTGGCCGGAGCGGGAGGGCGTGTCAGACTTTTACTGACTAAAACCCACCCGTGTTCCTTCAGTTGCCTGTGTGCCACGCTGCCGCGCTTATGATAATTACAGTAAGTCACATTTTTGTCGATATTGAGTTAAGTACATATTTGGAATGAAGAGATTGAGATCTACATTTCTGTATATTTAAAATTAATTAATCTGGCATAGAAAACAAAATAAGTTTAAGCATATTTACAGTAAGTCACATTTTGCGCCAAGGCATACTTATTATGAATGCAGTATGGGCACATACGGTTGATTTTTTCATAAAATTAAATTCATTTCCTAGGTACTGCTACAGTAAGTAATCTTGCTATTTATATTTTTAAGGTATGAGTTTTTTTTACCAAGTATCACTGAAACATATTAACAGTAAGTGGCACTTGCTGTTATTGTATTAAGTGATGGAAATAAAACATTTGTATACTAGACCTTATCATATTTACAGTAAGTGGAACTTACTGTGTTTATGATAAGTCAGCAAATGAAAATATTTATTTATAGGCGTAGACGCAATAACAGCAAAATTACCTACTGTAATTATGTTTAGGAAAACGTAAAATTTTGCGTAGACTTCACTGGAACAAATAAGATAAACACGTTACTTACTGCAAATATTCTAAGGCCTTTGGGGTCCGGACGGGTAGTGCGGGGTGGGGCAAGTACGAAAATTTGCAGTCGCGGACCCAGGACCACGCAACAATAGAGGCTGACGTGTGTCGGAGAATAAAATTGGCGCCAAAATAATAAAAATAATAATAAAAATAATAAAAATGTTTATTTGCACCTTAAAAAATAACATAGAGAAACAGGTTCAAATAAAAATAGGCCGAAAGGTAGTTACAATATTTTATATAGAGTTGCTACTAATACCTAAGCTAAGATAACTTAATATCTTGTAATATAGGTATCAGCACCCACCCTCATTTGCATTCACATATTATTAAAATACATTGGAGCCAGAAAGCTTAATATTATACTTATCGTTTTATAATTAAAATTCCCGTTATAAATTTTGACAAGAAAATGGAGCATTCTAGGTACAAAAATAGTAGGTAAATGTTTTTTTTTTTTTTTTTTAATTTTTTTTTTTATAATTTTAAAGACTACAAAAATTAAAAAATTACCATGCAAGATCACAATCACTAGTAAGTATACGTACTTTCCTAGCGTTTGTATTCGGAGCTATAATATTTGAGCAGTTAATTACTGGGGCAATTTTATGATATTATTAACAGCTTAATATAATAAGTTTGGCACTAGTTTTACATTTCATAATTTTATCACGTCAGTAAATTGTTTGTCGTTACCGTTTTAAGGTACCTACCTAAATTAGAATACAAATTATAATTATATTAACCAAAAATAAGTGTGTAAAATAATAGTTCCTTAATTTCTACGAATACAATCGAGATACGGTATTTCGAGCCAGGACATACCTTCATGTCAGCTGACCATTTTCATCATCAGGTTGAGAAGATGTTAGGTAAAAATAAAGTGTATGATTTCGATGATTATATCCAAAGGGTAAAAATGGCAAATAATCGCAAATGTATTGTCTAATCGATGGGTGTTTCAGACTTTTATTTATTTGAAGACTTATCGTCACAATATAAACTGAGAAACATGGAACACAGGATTTACCTTAAGATTAAAATGGTAGTTAAAGTTGAGAGAGGTAAATTCGTACTAATGTATAAAACGGGACATAATGAGATGTTTCAATCATTGGACTTCTTACAAGCCAAAATTGTAAAGACCCAAAAGTTCCCTGAGGTGAAGTCTAAAAATATTCCAAGAGGAATCACTGCAGATCGTGAAGCAGAGATTATACAGAAGCTTATACCTCTGATGCCTGAAAATAGAAGGGAATTTTGGTCTAACATTCCGGTTTCGAATTCTGCAACAAATCTACTAACGGAAGAGTTTTAGGTTCACATTTTTTTAATTTTTTAAAGACTAAAGTAATTATTTATGCATGGCAACGTATCTTCTTTTAACTTATTGTAAAATGGATAGTAATAAAAGACTAAAGTGGTTATCCTCAAAGACTTTCTTATTGTAATGATAATGTTTTTGTAAGTCTACGCTTTACTGGTCACTTAGAAGACATTTTACTATTTTATCATTAACTGCTACATAGGGACTTATATTATTAATTGATTTGTAAGACTGATTTGATTATGTTCGTATAACCAGGCCCTAATCATTTATATAATGGTAACATGTTAATAATCGTTCTAAACAAGCCATGTTAAAGAATTTAAAGTGCTTTGTAAGAAGTTGTTCTGTCATTGTAGAACGACAGAATAACGTTTTTTTTTTGTAATGAAGAAATCCAAAGAGAAAACTTATTTTTTTAGAAACAAAGTGTTTATTTTATTTGTTTTTTCATTTTTTTATTGTGTACGAAGAATGAAGAGTTTTAATTAAGGAAAAATCTTTAAAGGTGTTATTTTTTGAAACGGTGCTAGTTTATTTGATTTATGATTGATCCATGTACGAAGTAGTTTGTACAAACACGAATTGTTTATTTTGGTTAGTTTATAATATGATTCCTAAATGCTTAATGGAACAGATTTTTTCAATTTTAAAGTATTATTAAAGCTGTATACGTTTTATATTAAACTGTGATTTCAGAAGGTCTCTTTTGTTTCATTTATCTAAAATAATTGAGAAAAAGTAATTAATTATATGGTTCCGATGGTTTATGGTAGATGCCATAATTACACATATTGCTCTTAGCTACAGTAAGTGATTAAGTTACACTAAGCAAATTGTGTAATTTCGTAATCAGTGTTGCAGTATGTACTTCAAACTAAAGATTGTTACAGTAAGTCACACACTTACTGTGCCAATACTAAGAAGAGCATTATTTTTTAATTGTTCATTCCATAACATAAATATTTTTTCAAGCTTTACAGCTCCAATATTATTTCTAAATAAAAATAAAAATATAAAAATTGTAAAACAAACCTATCTTTACGTTAAAAAATTAAGAAGACTTAGGTTTAATTTATATTTCGGGAGAAATGTCAAAAGTAAAAAAAAAAACTTTAACCGCCTTTTTCTCGAAATTGCCGCCAAGGCACTTACTGTATATATCACAAGCACGGCAGCACGGGCCACGGTATCTCTTTCAAACAACCCGCATCCCTGGCAGACATCGGTCCTTGCGGACCCCACCAGTTGGTGCTGACATCTCTTTGAGGCGCGTGTGGAACACAACGCGCCGTCGACCCGTACTTGGTCCTTACCGGGCAGCGAACTACCCATTAGTCACCATCCGCAACTCGCAAGCCCGCGCCTACGGTGGGCGGGAATCAGCCTGGGATTCCTGACGCCCAGAGGTCTCCTGCAGCGGCTAGGGCCGTGAGGGCGCATATATTACCTCTCCCTCACGTGCGCAGCCTCCCTCTTCACGAGCATTACTGCTTCGCAGAAGGAGGTGACAGCTACCCATGATCAAAACAAAATCTGCTGTTTCATAGAAAAGTGCAATACCTACGCGGTCAAAATAAATGTATGGCACAGCAATTTCTTTTTTTATACCTAGAATTTTTTAACTCTGGGGCTTCAGAATTATGTGCAGAAACCATGGATACAATTTGTGCCTCGATATATGCCACCCTATACTAGTGATCATTTACCACCACTTGTAGCCGAAAAAGTAAACAATCATTTTATTCGTCTTATTGTACGTTTTCACAGTTTCCACTACTCTGGCGTTCATCAACAGTTTATCAAAACGTAAACCAGACTTAGTAATCCAAAATGTTCTTGATTTTAGAATCTAGCTCAAAGTACCTACCTAAATAATAGTCCCTAAACACACAAAATTTATCTAAGAGTTTGTCAAATTCATGATTTGATTTTCTGCTGTTATTTTAGTCAACAGTATTTTGACAGTCAGAAACCGGGTGTTGTGGTAATAGCTGCATATAGTACGAATTCGAGAAATATCGTATATTGAACTCAGGGGACCTATTCAGCACTAAGTCCGTCGATTCCGTCGTTTCGGTCGAAGTAACGGGCGTTTCTAACTCCGTATCACTTACGGACAGAAGATTAGTTTAGAGCCCGAACTAAGAACGAATGACAACACGATTTGACAGCTGTCCTTACTCCCGATATGTTTTTAACGGTCCAAAAAATTTAGTTAATTGACTGTATGATTCACTAAGAAGTTTCGGACGGGCCCGTATCTCCGTTGATGGAGTTTGAGAGTAGGCCCCCTGATCTTGAATTCGGATTCGGATCGGATGCGACAACGCTTTAAGGGTTTATGGATAACGTGAACATCGCAAACTTACATACATACTTACATACATAGGTACGCAAATTGGCGCGAGTTTATGAAGGTATGTATGTATGTAAGTTTCTTCCCATGTACGTAGAACTTTCAGAACGCTACCTGCTATGAATGCTACGATCCTCACTTACTCCTTTTGCCTCGTTTACGTTCATACATCTGGTTATCTACGCATCTGACCTCAAACTCAGTCATACCTGTCCCCCAAACCCTTATCCTCTCTTCAAACTTATCTGTTGTTCAGTTTGCAATAATGTAAAAAGCTTTTAATGAACTAAAATGTACTGAACTTTTAAAAAACTTAAGTAAAATATCAAAGTTTTATAACTTTGATATTTTCTTAAAAGCTTGTGGCTTATCTTAAAGTGTAAGAAGGACGTTCACGCCTGAAGCTTTCTAAAAAATATTAAAGTTTTATGTAAGAATATACCTACATCACATTTGTGTGACCCAGCAAAGGACCCTGCAAGGTAACATTTTCAGGAAATATTTTATTTATTACACAACTGGTGACCAGCCGTTGCTCGCACGGTCTTTTAAAATGTTTTAAGGCCCTGGTAACTTTAAATATTGTCGTTATGAGCGATAATAGTTCTTATTGCAATCCGATACCTACGGATTAAAATCTGTTGTAATAAATGAGCAAGCATTTTCGTAAAAATGCAAATGAAATCGTATAAAATTAGATAATAACTATTTAATAATAAATAATCCATCACTGGATGCAATTTGCCATTTGGAATTTTATGGTATTTTTTTTATAATTATAATAGTTATTGAAGGGATAAACTGGTTTTAAAGATAATTAAGAGGTGATTTTGATGATTTTTATTATGCATCAAAGCATGTTTAGTTATGTTTTAAGTTCCATCACTCTATGCAAAAAAGACTTGAAAATATCATGAATGTTTTTGCTTTCAAAATTATTTATTGGTAAAGAGATACACTGGTTTAAAAAACCACCTTTTTGAGCGTTTTCAAGAGTTCACCGCCCAAAGTACAATATTTAACGCATACATTCATTAATGTGCTCATTCAATTATGTGTGAAAACGATGCACCCAGAACAAAATTACCATACCATAATAGGTAAAAAGATTTAAAGTGAAACGTTACGTATACGTAAGTTTAAACACCTTCTGGATTAAATTCTTAAGTGATGGTGAAAATCCACTGCGTCGTTAAGAAGAACAACGAGGTCAGACAGACAGACCAAAAAAGTGACTTTAATTTATAATAATCACTACTTAATACGTATATAATATCATAAAATGCGAAAGTAACTCTGTCTGTCTATTACGCTTTCAAGCCGCTGAACAGATCGTCATGAAATTTGGCAGAGATATAGTCCGGGATATGGAGAAGGATATAGGCTACTGCTTTTTACGCGATAATCGACATCCACGCGGGCGGAGCCGCGGGCAAAAGCTAGTTATGTATAAAGATGTACACAAAGTTACAGGCTACAACTATACTTGGACTTTTAATTGTATTCAGTAACTTGAAAGTTGAAGGGAGATTTAGACAAAATAAATAATAGTTTAAAAAACTAAAAAACACGCTTTAAAAACCAAACTAAAAAAGGAGAAAATAATTTAATTCAATTAAAAAGCGTGGGGTGCTTTTTGAGGTATTTTTATAATCAATTAATGTCAAGCACCCCACGCTTTTTAATTGAATTAAATTATTTTCTCCTTTTTTGGTTTGGTTTTTAAAGCGTGTTTTTTAGTTTTTTAAACTATTATTTATTTTCTATTTTTTAGTTCTGCTAACTACAAAAACGTGTTTTTTTTTCTCATTTTTTTTTTTAATTTTTGATTTGTCATCGGTCCTCGACAAGTTTACAAAGTTTCAATGAAATCTGACCGTTTAAAGTGGGTCAAAATCGCGCTCAAAGGAGTCGGTTACATACAAACATACAAACAAACAAACATACAAGTGAAGCTAATATAAAGCGTGTAAAAATATAGTGAGGTGGTGTAAGAATGAACGAAATTGAATGAACTTGAAATTATGTACTGATCTACATGCATTTTTTTTAATTTCGAATTTAAGAAATTCGTCTTAAAAACATGATATCTATGCACTATTAAAAATTGTAGAATTTGTTACATATTTTGTTTTTTAATAGTAAGGTAATGTATTTAGTTTATTTCTATTAGAAGAAGTTCCGTGTGGTGCCGGACGTAAAAGAATAGCACCATCCCATTTCTTCCCATGGGTGTTGTAGAAGGTGACTTACTAGACTTATTAGAGAATGGGCAGCAGCGTTCTCTATGCATTTATACAACCATACTGCGATCGCCAAGCGTGGCGATTATGGCACCACTCCTTTTTGGGGGAGGCCTATGTCCAGAAAAGGGCGTCTTTTGGCTGAAATGATGATGATGCTGATATTAAAAGAAATAAAAAAAAGGAAATTACTTTTATGAATAAATTATTAATTATTCTTATATTCCACATCTTACAAATGATTTTTTAAAGTTTTATAACGAATGATAAAAATGGTTTAATCTAAAATGAAACTATTTTTATCATTCACTCTTTATGCAAAATCGTTCACTACCTCAAGTATGGTAACATATTTTTTTTTGAACTGTCAAGTTATTGAATACGATTAAAAAGTCCATGTTTATTATAGACTAGGCTAAACTTATGAGGGAATCTCGCTATTTGGGCTCAGCAAGTAGTAGGTACCTAATATGTAGTGTTGTACCTACTTAATCACAACAAACATTATTTAATACTAAGGACTTCTCTTTATTTTCTTATTTTTTGCAATTTGCCTGACACTATTTTAAACTCACTCATACATAACATAACATCACGCTCTAGTTTCTCCGAAGGGTTGGGCAGAGGAATTTAGCAGAACATTAAATAATTAGTTAAATTGCGGGTACAATTAGAGTCCTAGTGCTGTTTAGTGAACGTTCACGCAATTACGTAAGGGAATTCTAATAATCCTATCATAGTCAAATAGGATAAAAAAAATCGTTTCAGGTATCTTTAAAACTGCAATATGCTTTTCTTGGTTTCGATTTGAAGTCAATCTGACCATTTTTTTTTTTTTGCAACTGATTGGGAATTTATTATAACATTGGAGTTGGAACTAAAAATAAACTGGCCATGTTTAACGACATATTTTATTTATTTAAACAAAACACAAAATACATATATTTAGAATCTGAGATCTATCTAGCTGACTGAAAGAGTAACTGGGTCACATTTTCAAAATTTTCAATTTGTAGGTAAATGGTACAAAATTATATGAGGCTCTATGAACATGTTCAGTTGTCATCTTAGGTGGGAAATACATTAACAATCACTACATTGATCATAATACTACATTTTACTAAATAATACATAAATATTAGTTATTATACAACAACAATAAATACATACACTACATAAATAAATACTATTATAAACATAACATAAATGCACATAACTTTATTGACGCCAAGTTGCTGAGGTATTGAAATTAATTGAGATTTTTTTAAGCCTGATTTGCTTCTTTACAGATCTAAAAATTAAGTTAGAAGTTCAAATCATTCGCATAGGAATATTTGCACTAGACTACAGTATCCAGTGATTCCATGTTGTTCATAAAGAAGCAACATTGTTCCACTTGGCGTCAAAAACACTCCGTGAATCACTTATTCCTTGTGAGGAACTTCGATTTCGGGGGTGTGCTTGTGGTGGATCAGAACATCTTGGAAGTACAAGTTCTTGACATCCACCACCTGCCAGGGGTAGAGAGGCCTATTGACTGGAAAGCCGAACGGCCCGTCGACCAGCTGGCGATTGACGGGAGATAGACCAAGAGTGAAAGTAATGTCTGAGGCAGCATTATAAGGAACCTTGGGTGCGCGGTACTCGGAGATGTAGACCATGAGGACGAAAGGCATACCGCCGACACGACCTGTGGGAATAAAAAAAGGTAGTGAATTTTTGTAGAAGGTACCTAATAGTATTAGAACCTACCGTGTGGTGCCGGCCGAAAAGAATAGCACTACCCCATTTCTTCCTCTCTAGTGCCTGGCAGCCCGCCTACCCTAGGCTACGGTAGCGGTCAAGGCCACGGTGAGGCAAGGGGTACGAACAATCCCCGGAACCGATCCAGCTACCACAATCACCGAAAACTGGACCTGGCAACTTATACACGCGTACACTCCGGACCGACGAGAAGATCGTCGAACTTGAGGAAGGATTGAGCAGGTTACGATGGGATATAGTAGGATTATCTGAAGTCCGACGAGAGGGAGAGGACTCGATAATTCTCAAATCCGGTAACTTGCTCTATTTCCGGGAGGGCGACCAGCAGTCCCAAGGTGGTGTCGGGTTTATCGTCCATAAGTCCCTTGTGAGCAACGTAGTTATGATCAAAAGTGTGTCGACCAGGGTGGCGCTCCTTATACTCAGAATATCCGCTAGGTATTCACTGAAGGTTATACAGGTTTACGCCCCGACCTCGTCTCACCCCAACGATGAGGTGAGACCATGTATGAGGATATTTCCAGAGCCATGCATGGTTCCAAAACTCACTTCACCGTTGTCATGGGGGACTTCAACGCGAAACTGGACAAACGAAGCGATGATGAGTTGTGAGTGGGGCAATTTGAAGTTGGACGTAGAAACCACCAGGGTCACCTACTGGCTAGTTTTATGGAGAAGGAAGATTTATTCCTTCTTCAAAAAACGTGAGCATAGGAAGTGTACCTGGCACTCCTGATGGTGCAACAAAATATGAGATTGACTTCATTTTGTCAACGAAAAAGCAAGTATTCAATGATGTCTCTGTGATAAATGCGGTGAAAACTGGTAGTAATCACCGTTTGGTAAGAGGCATATTGAATTTCAATATCAAGCCGGAAAGATCTCGGCTGATGAAGTCTACGCTCCGTCCAGCACCGATCCAAGTCCAAAACTCCGAAATCATTCAATTCGAGCTTCAGAATCGTTTCGAGTGTCTAGGGAGCTATGTGGATGATTTTAACGATGGGTTCGTGGGAACTGTCCATACGGTCGGGTCTAAGAATTTCAAGACCCGTCGTATCAATAAAAATAAGAGCCTCTCTGATCCTACTTTGCAGCTCGTGAAGGAGAGGCACGAGATCGTTCTGCTGTCTTCAGACGATGCGCACGAGTACCGGCAGCTTAATAGACAGATCTCTAAGTCCTTGAAAAGCGACCCATGCCGCTTTAATACAGAACGTACTCAAGACGCGATAGAGCGGAATAAAAGCTCCAAGGTTTTTGCTAGGGATCTGTCTATTGGGCAGAGTCAGCTTACGAAACTGAAGACCGATGAAGGCAGGATCGTATCCACCAAGCCTGAGCTGTTGAGAGAGATTGAGAGGGTCTATGGACGGTTATACACGTCAACAAGAAACCCCGTCATGAATATGGCTAACGACCCAAGAGCTAGATTGACCCGACACTATACTGAAGACATCCCGGACGTCAGCTTGTACGAGATTAGGATGGCTCTGAAGCAGCTCAAAAACAATAAGGCGCCGGGTGATGACGGAATCACGGCTGAGCTCCTAAAGGCCGGTGGGAAACCCGTTCTTAAAGCCCTCCAGAAGCTGTTTGACTCCGTCATACTCGAGGGCAAAACGCCACAGGCATGGAACAGAGGTGTGGTGGTACCTTTCTTTAAGAAAAGTGACAATGCCCTTCTTAAGAATTATAGGCCCATCTCACTTCTGAGCCATGTCTACAAGCTGTTCTCCAGAGTCATCACGAACCGTCTAGTGCGCAGGTTCGACGACTTCCAGCCTCCCGAACAAGCTGGGTTCCGTAAAGGCTTTAGCACCGCAGATCACATACATACGCTGCAGCAGGTTATACAGAAGACCGAAGAGTATAACCTGCCTCTCTGTTTAGCGTTTGTGGACTACGAAAAAGCCTTGGATTCGATCGAGACATGGGCCGTACTGCAGTCTCTCCAACGGTGCCAGATCGACTATCGGTACATCGAGGTGTTGAAGTGTCTGTACGAAAACGCCACTATGTCAGTCCCACTCCAGGACCGGACCTCGAAACCTATCTTTCTGCATCGAGGTGTTAGACAGGCAGACGTTATCTCTCCGAAACTCTTCACTGCTGCACTGGAAGATGTCTTCAAGGTACTGGACTGGAAAGGGACTGGCATAAACATCAATAGCGAGTACATCCCTCACCTTCAGTTTGCCGATGATATAGTTGTCATGGCTGAGACCTTGGAGGACCTCAGTACAGTGCTCGATGACTTCAGAAGAGCTTCCGAAAGAGTGGGTTTTAAAATGAACATGGATAAGACAAAGGTTATGCCCAATTCCCATGTAACAACCACTCTCATAACGGCCGGAGGCACTGCACTCGAATTTGTGGATGAGTACGTTCATCTAGGACAAACTGTCCAGTTAGGTAGGTAGAACTTCGAGAAAGAGGTCAGTCGTGGAATCCGACTCGGCTGGGCAGCGTTCGGGAAGCTTCGCAATATCTTCTCGTCCCACATACCGCAGTTTCTCATGACGAAATTCTTTGACCAGTGCGTGTTGTCAGTAATGACCTATGGAACCGAAACATGGTCGCTCATAATGGGCCTCATAAGAAGGCTTAAATTCACCCAAAGGGCAATGGAGAGGGCTATGCTTGGAGTTTC
Source organism: Antitype chi (assembly GCA_947359405.1). Taxonomy (NCBI): domain Eukaryota; kingdom Metazoa; phylum Arthropoda; class Insecta; order Lepidoptera; family Noctuidae; genus Antitype; species Antitype chi. The sequence continues at coordinate 10,258,773 of OX375826.1, forward strand.
CCTGCGTGATCGAATCAGGAATGAAGAGATCCATAGGAGAACCAAGGTAACCGACATAGCCCGAAGAATTGCCAAACTTAAGTGGCAGTGGGCAGGGCACACTGCTCACAGAACAGATGGCCGATGGGGCCGAAAAGTTCTGGAGTGGCGACCGCGTACCGGAAGACGTAAAGTTGGAAAGCCTCTCACAAGGTGGGCCGATGACCTTGTGAGGGCCGCAGGAGTTCGCTGGATGCGGGAAGCATAGAACCGGTCGAAGTGGTGGAGCTTGGGGGAGGCCTATGTCCAGCAGTGGACGTCTTTCGGCTGAAATGATGAGTATTAGAACTAATATGATCCTGAAATTCAAAAGCTAAGCACTGTTTGATTGCTGCTCGACGAGGTGGGCAAGCTCTTTGAAAGAGTAATTGCAGACCGCCTCGTCGGGCGGCTGGTGCGGGTGGGGCCGGATTTGGCGGAGAGCCAGTTCGGTTTCCGCAGGGGGCGCTCCACGGTGGACGCCATCATGCGCGTGCGAGCCCTCACGACGGGGGATGCTGTGGCCCGGGGTGGGGTCGTCTTGGCGGTGTCTCTAGACATCGCCAATGCCTTTAACACCCTGCCCTGGAGTTGCATAAGGGAGGCACTCCGGTATCACCGGATGCCGACCTACCTCTGTCGTGTGGTCGAGGCCTATTTGACGGACAGGGCCGTCATCTACCCCGGTCACCAAGGAGAGTGGAACCGGCGAGAGATGTCGTGCGGTGTCCCACAGGGATCGGTTCTGGGGCCGCATCTGTGGGACATCGGATACGACTGGGTGCTGCGCGCCGACCTCCCTAGCGGCGTCAGCGTAGTCTGCTACGCTGACGACACGCTGGTCCTGGCGCAAGGGAGGTCGTACCAGGCGGCGGCCGACTTAGCGGCAGACGGGGTTGCGACAATCGTCGATAGGATCCGGCAACTGGGACTCGAGGTGGCCTTGCACAAGTCCGAGGCCATGTGTTTTCATGGTCCTCGGAATGCGCCACCGGCGGGTTCCCAGATAACGGCGGGAGGGGTTCACATCGGCGTCGAGTCGACGATGAAGTACCTGGGACTCGTCCTCGACAGCCGGTGGAACTTCGCGGAACACTTCCGACGTTTGGCTCCCAGACTGGAGCGGGCCGGGGCTGCTTTGAAGCGGCTCTTGCCCAATCTAGGGGGGCCAAACGCCTCCTGCCGGAGGCTCTACGCGGGGGTCGTGCGGTCCATGGCCCTATACGGGGCGCCGGTGTGGGCGCCTACATTGAGGCGCCAACCAGCGCGAAAGCTGAAGGCGTCCCATAGGGTCATGGCGATCAGGATGATCCGGGGATACCGCACGATCTCAGGTGAGGCGGCGGGCCTCCTTGCCGGATTACCGCCATGGGATCTGGAGGCAAAGGTCCTCGCGCATGTCTGGAAGTGGCGCGAGGAGGCCAAACGCCGGGGCGTTACTCCGCTGCCGCGAGAAATCGAGGTGCAGCGGACAGAGCTCCGGCGGGATCTCATGGCGACATGGAGAGCGCGATTGTCGCAACCCAGTGCTGGGCACGCCACGATAGCGGCGGTAAGTCCCCTCTTTGAGGAGTGGCTTGAGAGGCGGCATGGCGTCCTCACCTTCCGCCTGACGCAGGTCCTCACCGGACACGGTTGTTTCGGGAGGTTCCTGTTTCGTATAAGGCGGGAGGAAACGCCCGGGTGCTTCCATTGCGAAGATCGCCCTGAGGACACGGTGGAGCATACGGTGGCGGTCTGCCCGGCTTGGGCGGAGCACCGCCGTGTCCTCGTGGAGGCGATCGGCGGCGGCGATCTCTCGCGTCCGGCCCTGGTGCAGGCCATGGTACGGAGCGAGAGTGAATGGTTAGCCGTCACCTCCTTCTGCGAAGCAGTAATGCTCGCAAAGAGGGAGGCGGCGCACGTGAGGGAGAGGCAGTATATGCGCCCTCACGACCGTAGTCGCCGCGGGAGAAGCCCTGGGCGTCGGGAATCCCAGGCTGATTCCCGGCCACCGTAGGCGCGGGCTTGCGGACGGCGAGTAATGGGTAGCTCGCTGTCCGGTAAGGACCAAGCCCGGGTCGACGGCGCGTTGTGTTCCACGCGCGCCTCAAAGAGATGTCAGCACCAATAGGTGGGGTTCGCAAGGACCGATGCCTGCCAGGGGTGCGGGTTGTTCGAAAGAGATACCGCGGCCCCTGGCACACAGGCAACTGAGGGAACACGGGTGGGTTTTAGTCAGTAAAAGTCTGACACGCCCTCCCGCTCCACCCAGAGCGGGAGAAGTTATTTGATGATTTCCCACCCAAAAAAAAAAAAAAAAAAAAAAGCACTGTTTGATTGATTTTCCCAACATCTTAATCATCATTCAGAACGTATTAACTGCAAAGAAGCAAGGCTAGATCTGCTTAAAAAATGAAAACATGTACCCTTAGGCAGCAGAAGGTGCTGAGCCAGTTTATCCATGCCCTCAGTCTGCTCGATGTAGAGCTTTCCTTTGCCGTGCAACGCCTTCTCAACGGTGTCATAGACTTGTGCGGCAGAAGCCCCGTCCTGGCCAGTGTTGGCAAGAGAGTCGCGAATGATGACGGATTCTCCCTCAGGTACTGCAAACAAAATTAGTTAGTATGCTTTTAATAATCTACCACACCGTTACAGAGTTATTCGGTCCTGGGCCGTTCACAGATTCGAAAGTTCTTATTGGTGGGCTTAATACAATGCCCGCCGTATTAATTCGTTTTGTTTTATTGCATGTAAAAAAATATAACTAAATTCCACTCCTTAGTTTCTATTGGTATTTATATTAAATAGATATTGAAGAGGTAGTCTTGTAGAAATTGTTAACAGTATACAATACAGACTTACAGTCATGGACGAACTCATCTAACTGCATGAAGTTCTGGGTGTTGACGTGGAGAGGGATCTCATACCCATGGCTATCGTATTTAGGCGCCAAGAAAAACTTGACGAGGACACTCTTGGCAATTTCGCTCTTGACATTAACACGGATTTGGAACTGCTTGTGGTTCAACCTCGGTTTCTGGACTAATACACTGACTTGGTCGTACACTTCCTTGGCTATAAACAAAACAGATAAGGTACAGTATTAACAATCAGAAATGAACTTTATGAAAACTACGAAACAAAAACAACTTATACAATAATACCTTCTTCCTCGTTCATGTGCAGATGACAAGAGACGTTCAGGTAGCTGTATTCGAAGTATGTCACCATTTTGTCAACATCAACCTTCTGGATGGCCACCTGGGGTAAGGCGAGTTCTTCACGCTTGTAGTGAGGAAGCTTCTCCTGCCACAACTGGAACAGTCCTAAGACACGCTTCCAGATCATGTAGAAAGCGGGGTCACGCAAGGCAGTCTGGTAGTGCTCCAAGACTGAGGGGACGACCAAAGGAACGACACTGGAAATAATAACAAACATTAGCAAATAACGAACACTGTCATGTTCAACTATTTAGTACAATATCATGATTGTTAACTCACTTGTGGAAGTACTGCTGTTCCTGAACAAGAGAATTGCCCAAGACCTTCTTCCAGACGCTGATGAAGTCCTTGTAATATTGAGCATTTGGAGAGTCAACGTTAGCCTCAATGACACGACCCAAGGTCTCAATAGCCACTGGAGCACTGATGTCGATGCGATTACCAAGATTCTACAATATAAGACATAATATAAATACTGTGGATATATTTTATTATGCTAATTATAAATTTAAATAAACATACACTTACACTAACTAAGTAACCTTTTTCAATGGCATCACGAATGCGACGTTCGGAATCGTTGATTTCTTGGATTTCATCAACGAACTGAGGCTGGTCGAGGTTGAAGTAGTTTGGTCTAACAGGGAAAGCAATACCATTGTGGTACAAAAGACCAGAGTTATAGCCATCTTTAACAATCTCGTGACCAAGTTCAGGAATTTCACCGAGACCGTTAGACAGTCTTTCCATGTAGTAACGAGCAATAATCTGCTTGTGCAGGAACCAAAACCATTCTCCACGTCGGCGCTGGTTGATTGGAAGAGCTGCGCTGTTCAGCCAGCTAGGTTGAGAAAGGTGAAGGTTGTAGTATAAGGTGTTTAGAGCGTAGTCATGCGTGAAGTAGGCGACGGGTGTACTCTGGCTGTTATAGTAAGGCCAGATCGTAGCATTCCACCTAATGACTACATTCTTGTCCCATTTGTACGTAGATGGGTAGTGCTCAATCATGCGGGCACCGTGGGTGTTTATCCTCTGAGCGGTCATCATAATTTCACCGTTGTTGAAGAATGAAGGGAAGACCTCATACAGACGGGGGATGTAGATTCCTTGTGTGTCTGGACGGTTCAAAATGACCACACTGAGCACGTAAGCGAAGAGATTTTCATTGACGCGGTCTCTCACGTATACGGCACTCTTGTAGAATGTGTCGTAGTCCTTAGCAGAGATCAGCACATTGTACAGGGTAACTACCTCAAACAATTGCTCGGATTCGAGAATCGAGAATGGTACAGCGCGAGGAAGCACCCATTGGTGTTCCAGCATCTCGATGAAGGTTGTCACAGCAGTCACATTCTGAAACCAAAAATATTATGGTTACAGCAGCAGCTGAATTCGGGTTATTAGTGCATTAAAAAATAATCTTTAGGTAGTACTTACGCTGAAGTGTTCAATATTCTTCTCGAGACTCCAGGTGTTGGAGATGGTCTTGGCAGATTCAATATGAATCGGCTCATGAAGGTGGAAGTACAGGAGCATCAAATCCAACTGGCGTTGCAGGAAGACTGGGGTGCAGGAAGACTCTGTAAGAAAAAAACGTGAAGTAAATATTATGTACTGCGGTACAGGTTTACTTTTGAGCTGGAATATAGCTTTTCTAGGTTCCAAGCCTAGAAAGATTGCGTTGCACGAGCGTAAGCTTTGTGTTCATCATCATCATTTTAGCCGATAGAAGTCCAGTGCTGAACATAGGCCTCCCCAAAAAAATGGGGCTTTGGCATAATCGCCAAGCTTAACAGGCAGGTTGGCGATCGCAGTATGGTGGTAAAATGCATGGGGAACGCTGCTGCCCATTCTCTAGTAAGTCCCTTAGTCGCCTTCTACGACACCCACGGGAGGAAATGGGGTGGTGTTATTCTTTACGTCCGGCACCACACGGAACGGAAGCTTTATGTTACTAAATTGTAATTAGAAAACTATAGAACTGCATAATTATGTTATTATTAAAATCCACATACAATAAATATTTCACATATATTTCACAATTGAAACTTGAACTTAGAAACAAGCTTTATGGAACCCACAAACGTTTCTTTTTCCTATTTCCCTTTCTATAAGATGTTTTTATTCCTTAAGCAGAATCGGTTACTACGGTAAATTAGGTACAACTCATACCACATTTTCCTTATTTTCATCTGGCACACTCATATAAAGCTACATAGCTTCCCAGGATAATGAGATCGTTGTGGTTAATTAAGTAAACACGGTAATTTCTAACGAGAAATTAGCATGTTTCGTATTAGAACAGACCAACAAACACAAGATGGTTAATATCACTAACCTAAGCTTCTAGTCTAGGTCATAGTTTCCATAAGAATACCAGCGGGGTAATTGCATAACACACAAACAGTAGGAACGGCTTTGAATTTGACAGTCCAACAACATTCATTGCGTTATTTACGTTGCTGAGTAGACAAATTTTCTAAAATAATAAGCAATGGATAAGCAATATCCTTAAAAATTATTCACTCTGGGTTTGAAAGAGTGTTAAGACTTAAGCTCGACGCGACTTTTGCAGAACAATTTCCATGAAGTTTTCTTAGAAATTTGTCTACGAGAGTCGCATGTTTGCCTTGATGCAATTAGGGCGCAGATTTATTCGCAGTAACTCCCTGTCTAGCCAGATTAATGCTGCCTATTCACCAAACACTTATGGGAAACAGGTACCTTTAGACAGAAATATATCTTATGGTACCCATAAAATACTAAATCAATTTAAAATCGGACTTACCAGCTTTCTGCGACACATTTTGCCTCACGGGTTCCGAGAGGACCCCGGCCGCTAGGAGAGCCAATACACACAACACCAAACGAGCCATGTCCGCCAGTGCCACTGCATCTGCTGCACCACATATTTATACGTACCTTTATCGCAGGTCACCTATTAATTACTACAGTTATCAATGAACACGTTGTAGTAAAAGTACGATGATTAGACAGTAGTTGACCAACAAACGACTTTCATTCTGCTCTCACAATAAGATAAGGGATCAATATCTTTTTCATTCTGTCTATTAAGTATGTTTTGTGTAAGTCTGTTTATTGTGGCAGCGGTCTTTATCCATGCTTGGTTGGCAATAAGCTTCGCCCTTATTATATGGGACCCAAAGTGTCAGTATACTTAACTGTATCACATGAAATACAGGCATGATGTTATGTTTTTTTTCTGTATTTCTTTGTTAGTACACAAAAATCTCTTTTGATTTCATCTGTTTACAGCAGTGTTCTCAACTCCGCGTTGAAGTCCAGAGCAAAGTTGGCAAGAATGTTCTCGTCAAGTTATCCTTAGTACCAATATACGCAAGCCCAACTAAGAGATATCGATCCAATTGACAACAACGGTGACTATGGCGATGGTTTTAATATTGACGAAGAAACAAAACTGCAATGGTATGAATGTTTTATTGACTTCAATTAACTTATTATTAAACACTTTATTGTGCACCATTTAGTATTGGGTCATAGCCTACAACATAGTTTAAGTTTTAAAACAATCATTTGCTTAGATTATAAGCTTAGCTTATTGAAGGTAACTCACACCGATCTACCTAAGCCCACTCATGGACACAGTTCTCCAATTAGTCCAACATCAATATCAATAGCGATGCAGGTAGTGTGATAACGTCAAAGCTAATCGATTCCTCAAAGAAAAAAGTTCATTATATCACAAATGGTTATAGAACACAAGAGGGTCCAGCGGAATTAGAACGAGAACCATAGAGAAGCGTTTTGCCGACGGAAGAGTAGACAAAAATGACGTTTTCATGTAGACTGTTGACAGTTTTGAACCGAGTAATGTAGACCAGCGATTTCTATTCTACGGTGGAGTAGTAATAAAAAGCGTATTGCTAAGCCTGCTGGTAGTAGTTTGTATCTAAGTACCTTACCGTACCTTAAACATGGCTAATAAATGTTCACAATTTATATATGGAGGGCTAATGTAATCTGGGATACAGGGTTTACCACCTAGTTCAGATGCAGATAGTCCCAAAATATGCTTTTTACAAACTTTAAGCCATTACTTAGTGTATATTTTCATTATTCAATTTTGTAATACGTGTTCATTTGGTGACCAAAATTATTTATTTTTTACTAAATATTTATTTTATTTAAGTTGAAAGGGCACCTGTTCAGGAAGAGAATCATGGACGACTCGGCCTTGGAGTGTAAATGTGGTGCTGTTCCACGAACGATGGGATACTTAATATCATGTTTTTGGGTCCTGTCAGCTGCACGTTACAGGAACTGATGGACGCTAGTAATGCGCAACACACGTAGCCGAATTCGGGCCGAGTTCAAAAAGATTGAGAAGTGCAATTAAGGCTAGGCACTAAGTCCGGATATGCCTATTTTGGTTTTTTAGCCTATACTGTCCCACTGCTGGGCAAAGGCCTCCCCCAAGTCCTTCCAGGAACTCTTTTCGCGCGCCATCTCGAACCAGCCCTCGCGGTACCCATCCAGGTCGTCTCGCCACCGCTTTCAGCAGGCTTAGCACGAGACCGATTTGTCGACGGAAGAATAGACATGACTATTAACTAAATGATGTACAATAGGAGAAGATAGCTATGTTTTTCTATTAATTATCACAATTATGCGTTCTAAACGAATAATGATTTTGTAGATAATCGTACTATATACTTTGTGGCCGTCGAGTAGTAAGTTTGTTGTCAGTGTGATTTTGACAGTTTTGGAAGAAATATTCTTCTGAAATAGTCTACATTTAGGTATAAGGACCTAGAAAAAAATCGTTAGAAACGAAAGACAAAATGACAGATTGTAGAAGGATCTTCGATGCGATTTCAAAAATGGAGAAACGAAATGTAACTTTGTATTGAAAAAGCACTGTCTATTCTTCGTAGAAATAGAAAACGTCATGCTAAGCCTGCGGACGTGTATAATGTGCACGTCTTTTTACATCGTTCTCACATTGATAATTTCAACATAATGATGTAACCAATTTTTTGTACCAATATCATGATTTTAAAAGAGTGTCCATGGAGTTTCTTGCCCGTTCTTCTCCATAGGTACCTACGCTTTGGAATGGGCAACTAGCTTCATCTTTCTACCTTACCGACCTTGACAATACAAAAGTGCCTGTAATTGGTTTATTTGAAATAAATGCTTTGAGTTTGAGTTTGCGTTTTGAGTTTGCTGGGCCGACCGCCTATTATGTAGCAAAAAGTTTTAAATAAATAAAGTAGAAGGCTTATACGCAAAACCGATACCGATAAAGGTATTTAATGAACAAATAACATACCTAATTTAGTTTTCAAAAGAAGAATTGTGTCTTTATGTTTTTAATAAAAACGGAACTCTTCGTGTGCGAGTCGGACTCGCACACGAAGGGTTCCGTACCACAAGGCAAAAACGTATGGAGTTTTATCTACCTATTACGGGTCATGAGAGACAGCCCGCTAATAGACAGACGGACGGATAACGGAGGCTTAGTATAATTTAATTACCGTATCGTCTTAAGTAAGTGGGCAAAATAGCAATTTTGTTTGTTTTGTAATTTTACTTTCGTTTCTGTTCTTAGTTCTTAATCTTAAGTTTAAGAAGTATTTGGTCATAATTACAAAAATTTAGAGCCACTAGTTTTAATATAAATGTTATGTGTCATCCACCTAGGTATTTCAGAAAAACTGATTAACCTGTAATTGGCGACTGTGTAAGTCCGAGGCTGTTGTTACTCTATATTACATATATATATATACAGAGGCTGTTGGTGTACCTACCTTTCTTAATAAATAAAGTAAAATTTAGTGGTCTCAAGCGCTACTACTGAGCTCACCTTGAACCCAAGACCTCTTTGTCTTGTGTTCAATTCCCAGGTCGGGCAAAGAGTTGTCGGATTTTTCTATCTGGGATTTCTCAGTAGCAGCCCGGAGTTTGGATTTGTGTCCGGTTGATGGCGATTGGCTGCCCCCCTATTACATGGGACTTAAACATAACTAATAATATAGTTCTGGACCGCGACCGCGTACCAGTTGGAAGGCCTCCCAGAAGGTGGACCGATGACCTTGTGAAGGCCGTAGGAATCCGCTGAATGCGGGAAGCACAAGACCGGTCGAAGTGTCAGAGCTTGGGGGAGGTCTATCTCGGACAGTGAACGTCTTTCGGCTGAAATTATGATGATGTTGAACTTGAAAACTGGCGTAATATGGATGTACAGACACCAGCACATCAAGCTACCCCAATCTGTCAAATTTCTTTGATAGATTTTCAACTTTATTACATAAGGGTAAGGTTCATGTTCAATTGGGAAAATTTGACAGTTTGGGGTAGCTTGATGTGCTGACGTCTGTGCTTCAGGTACGGTCAGCGTCAATAATATAGGGACGAAATGATCTAAACAACTATAAAAATTAATTATTAACCCAATGACACCAGAAATGTTTTAGAATGAAGACAGTATACGATAACTCTCATTCTGACAAGAACTTTATTCAATTGAAATAAAGTTTAATTGTCTTAGTTGTTGAGATCATTTTAAACAGTCTGTTCGTATCTATATTTTTGACGCTGACTGTACACCTCTGCCAAACAAAACCGAATACGGGCGTGATGTGCTGTTATGTGCTGCAGAGGTTGCTTACCCAGTTCACTATTCATAAAAATACTAAATTATGTTTCTGTTTTAAAAAAAACAAACACTAAACTGCCAGTTGCTTGTTATTGAAAAAGTGTTTTCTTAATGGCCGTGTGCTGGATTTGTAAAATGCAATAGTAGCTTCATCTTCAGGCTGACCGAATCCTTTGACAATTCGAAAAATCCTCCTGTAAGTGATTTAATTGAAATAAATCGCACCTTTAGAATAATAGAGACCTAATGCGAAATTAGCCGCAACCAAAATTGGTCTCTATAATTCTAATAATTCTAAATAATTTTGCTTGCGGCTAATTTCGCATTAGGTCTCTATAATTCTAAAGGTGCGAAATGCTCAATCAATAAATTGCAGTTAAAATTAAGATAAGCTGCATTGACGAACCACCATGATTGTCCATTTAAGTTTAAAACAAGGTTTTTGACGTCGCCCTTTCATGCCGTTTTAATAACAAGTTACTTCTGAATTTTCAAACGTTACAACACAATGTACCGTTTCGCATAGTTCACTAAAAGCAAAATTGTACACTATTAGTATGCCATCCTAATTGTTCACTGTGGCACGTACAGTACAGCAATTCTATTTCGACTCGTATACGGCACTAATTGCACTATTCAGAATAGGTACGTCATGTGCAGTCAAATGACTTATTTGAATGTTTTTCTTACTAGTATGCGTAGTTGGACGGTGATAGCCAAATTCGAAATTCGTAAATACTTATTTACCTACATAAAGTATCAATGTTTAGTTGTTCATGGCTCGAATAAGAGGCTAATTAGTGGACTCGCACGAATTAACTCACCCGAATCGGGTTAATTATCACTGAAATAATTCAATATTTTGTATAGGCTCACACGAAGGTTATTTTTTGGTAGGTGAATCGACAAGTATTGACGGCACGGTTGGCGCAGTGGTTCAGCGATCGACTGCTGCGCTGCGTGTCGCGGGTTCGATTCCCGCGCGGAACAAATATTTGTATGATCTGCAAGTAGTTGTTCTGGGTCTGGCTGTTTGTGTATGTGAGTTTAAATGTTTGTAAACGCACCCACGATACAGGAGAAATTCCTAGTGTGGGGCAACGTTTTTTTTTTTTTAAAAAAAAAAGTGTACAACTAGGGCACGTTTTGCATTTTATGCAAAGAAGTTAGTGTAGGTTCTACTTTTTCCATAACTTTTCGTTGTTTCCATAACGTTATATTCAAAACATGCCAGTTACCTTATTTTAAAATTCACCAAAATATAAATTAAGTGCGTACGAGTAGCCTACAGAAAATATTAGGATATTATTGAAAAGCGACGATTCGCCCGATCCGGGCGAGTTAATTCGTGCGAGTCCACTTATAAGAGGATACTCATCTTGTATAAGTTATCACAATCATTATCAATTACCTATTCTTATTCCTATTATGACATTATCCTCTCACAACAACCTTTGAATGGATACAATAGTCTAATACGACACCACTATGTAGTACACTATTAGGGTCTAATAACACGCAAATTTTGTTGCCAACTCCGGCTTGTGGCTAAATAATAATAGCCACACGGGTTGATCATCAAGGTTAAGCAACGCTTCCTGAGGACGGTCCGCGGATGGGTGACCTTCCATTGCATACCATTGCATACTTGGAAAGCACGTTAATTCGGTGGTCGTGGCTGTCATTTGTACATCATTGACAGTCATTACGAATAGTCACGTATAAAATCAGGAATGAAATTATTCGTAAAAGAACCGACATAGCTTAAGCGAGCAAGCTGAAGTGGCAGTGGGCTGGCCATGTTTGTCGAAGGACCGATGGATTGTGGGGCAGACGAGTCCTGGAGTGGAGACCGCGTATCGGCAAACGTAGTGTGGGACGCCCCCCAGCTAGATGGACCGACGACCTTAAAAAGGTGGCTGGGACAGACTGGATGCGGAAGGCGAAGGATAAAGTGTTGTGGCGCAACCTGAGAGAGGCCTATGTCAAGCAGTGGACTGCGATAGGTTGAGTTGATTGATTGATGGATAGTCAGAAGCCCATACATCTGAATACCAAAGTTACCCAGTAACTGGATTGACAAGATTATAATCAGACCAGCCTAACTAATATTATAACTTCAAAAGTAAGTTTGTTTATTTCCTAACGCTTTGACACCAAAACGACTGAACGAATTTGAATGAAAAATAAAATGTTTATTGCATCAACTCAAATAACTTATTATAGTTACAATGGGGAGAATCCTGTTAAGCAAATAGTTTCAACAGAACATGAGCTAGATAAGGACATATGCTACTTTCATACTGGATTACAAATGAAGTCGTGGGCCTCAGCTAGTATTCCAATGAATCTTAAAGCCTGATGAGTTTCTTCACTCATGTTAGACTCTACATGAATCTAACATGACTTATTACTTTATTAGTACGTTTATCTTTACTTATTTATCTGTTTCTGTTCCGATGTTTAATAATCTAACTTCTTCTATGCCATTTCTCCAACAAGATAAGGCTTTGCAGTAATCATCTACCACATAATTTCCATGAGTAAATCTATTCATAGATTTGATATTTACTTAATTTTACGCTGTAAGCCCATGTAATTACCGTTAGCATCGATTCCGTGGCTTTCTCATTTAACTTTTCATAGTAAGACACAAATGACAGTTGGTCCCGGCTGTCATTTACGGATCTTTGACAGTCGTTACGGGTCGCCAGAAGCCCGAAAGTTTGAAAACTAGTCTTATCTAGGGGTATCGTATTACCCAGTACCTGGGTTATGGTGTGGAGGAGGTAAAATAGGCAGTAGCTGCATCCAGTTAGAAGCTGACCTCAACATAGTTAGGAAATGGCTGGGCAGATGATGAATAGGACACAATGATTTCACAATACAAATCGTATGTTGACTATCATAAATAAGTTGTTGTGTTTACAGATGAAGTAAATGTCACTGATACTATAATTAGTCACTCGATAAATTATAAAAATAAAATGTAATAATTTTTAATTTATTTTTACAATAATTCATCTGATTGCTTTATCACTTTTTCTTTTCGTATCAATTATTATGGTTTAATTAGTCACGCAATGAGATGATGCACTTTCTCCGTGGTTCTTTTTAAAGTTCAGTTTTAACAAAATGTTTACGGTCACCAAAAAAGATTTAGTAACCAGGGCCGTCGGATATACTGGAACTTTAGTAAGGGCCGGTTTTTTGATCCGTAGTTAGACCAATGCTTAGAAATAGTAACTAAAGGTTAAATTTTAGTATATTGTGTTTTTTAATCAATTGTTAGTTGAACCAATGGTCAAATAACTAACAATTAGTTAAAATAATTAATCCTCCAACGTTGGAGGGTTAAACAATATGGCGGATGGTTAACTCAAGCACAACATGTTATGTACATTTTATTGTGTTACTGCTGCAACTGCTTTGTACAAAGGTACTTTGTTACCTATTTGATTGTTGCCTGTTTCGTGTCATTTTTAAGAAGATGCTTGGTGATCGAGGTGAAAATTTCAGAACAATAAATTTGGAGTGAAAATAGCTTTATTTCAATCTCGTGATATTTTATTTGATTTTAATGCAGTTTATAAGGTTTGACATTTATACAGTCAAAAAAAAAACGTTTCGTTACAAAGCCATAGCTATTTCTAGGAAACGATTTCTCCTAAGATTGGCAATATGATGCCAATGTTAAAGTATAACCAATAGTTAAGTTTGACTTTAGTTAACATAGATATTGAAAAACGTAATAGCCCTTTAACCATTAGTTGACCAGTTGACTACGGTTAATCTAACAAATGGTTATACGGTTTGAATACGGATAAAAAAACCGGCCCTAAGAAACCGTTGAATGTTTTCGAATAAAAATGAATTTACTTCATCATCATCATCATCATCACCATTTCAGCCAAAAGACGTCCGCCGCTGGACATAGGCCTCCCCCTAATTTACTTAATAGAAAACAAACAGTTCATTTATCAAATTAATCTTTCGAAAACATTCATCGGTTCCTTACCAAACTTCAACCCTGGTTACTTATCTCTTTTGGTGACTGTACTTTTTTTATGACTGATTTACATTGATCTAATATTTTGGTCTAGCGATGATCCCTAGTCCTAAAGATAATATAATTGACGTATGTTACGTAGGTACTTGTTTCTTTTTTCACTACCAATATGAGTGTTTATCGAAATCCAATCATAACATGTTTACTCGTAAAATCATATAAAACTTATGTGGTTTGACCAATCAAAAACTAATAGTAGGTAGGTATAATTCCGATCTTTTACCAATTCACATAATAGTTTTTTAATTAATAGTGTAAATTGAAACAATAGATTTGAATAACCATGATGCCGCTTTATAATGGATTAAAGATTGCTCCGTCAGGAAATAACACCAAATCTCGAAGTTATTAATAGACTGCAATAATTTAAAAAAAAAACACTATGTTTTTGCAATTTGGCTTAAACATTAATTTTAATAAATGGTTTTCTGGGATTATCGTAATTCGTATTTAAATAGTAGGTAATATTATTATGTTGGATGACGTAAACGGAAAACAAGTCTGTGGTTCTACCATGCTTCTTTTTGCATTTTTTGTGTCTTCTCTTAGGATAGTCATCGGTAGGGCAACCTCGCACCTGTAATTCAAATATTATGGTCTACAGTCAGCAAAAGAGATAAGTAGCCAGGAATCGTCAGATATAGTTGAAGATAAATAACAAACTGATAGATGTTTTAGTGACTGTACTTAATAAAGAATATTATATTCTATCGCACGTCTACCTGACCATTAAAGCGCCCCCCGGTCTACTTCTTGATATGCAATGGCCCCTGTAGCACCATGAAGCATGAGGCTACAGGGGCTAGTGCGAATCTTGGGGTTCATTCGATTAATCGAGTCTGGTCAGGCCACGCTGGGATCGGTGCATTACATTACATTATATTCTATAATTGTGCGCGTGTTCAGGAGAACAATTTTTTTGTTCTCTATTTTTTGTTCGTAATTTTGTAATCCTTTGGTGACACTAACTGTGGCGGGACACAGTGATACATACTTTATAACTTTGCAACATTTTATATCATGTGTGCACTAATAAACATTAGATTTGATTTGAAGGTGATAGAAGTAAATAATAGGCGATTTCACAAGTTATATTTTAAATCCCATGAAACAGGAAGCCAGCCCATCATCTACGGGGTAAAAATCGAAGCTACAAAACGATTTCTGATGGAAAAGACGAAAAATTCGGTAACTTGGGGACCGAATCTAGGAACCTACGGTCACTAGTCAAACATTACTAATCTTACTAATACCTAATAAGTATTATAAACTAGATCCGCCCGCGGCTTCGCCCGCATGGAAGTCGGAAATTATCCCGCGGGAACGTCCTACCGGGATGATAAGTATCCTATGTGTTAGTCTAGGTTATAATCTATCTGTGAGCCAGATTTCATCCAAATCCATTCAGCCGTTTTTGCGTGAAAGAGTAACAAACATCCATCCATCCATACTTACAAACTTTTGCGTTCATAATATTAGTAGGATGTGAAAGTTTGTATATTTAGATGTTTGGATGTGTGTTACGAAATCACGAAAAAACGACACAACGGATTTGGATGAAATTTGTCACACAGATAGTTTATAACCTGGACTAACATATAGGACACTTTTTATCCCGGTAAGACGTTCCCGTAGGATTATTTCCAACCTATACGCGGGCGAAGCCACGGGCAAAAGCTAGTTCATAATAATTAAACACGTTTTATTCGATGATTCCTAGTACTACCGAGTATATTCCAGTAGCTTCACATATTATCTCAAGAATATTAAGAAAAGATAACATTATTTCGTTTATGACGTCACACACGATGTTTATAAATTATTATCTCAACGTTTTAATTGCAATGTGCTAGGTCAGTTCATAAAAATGCAAAACATTGGGAAGATTATGTTCTTTATATTCGGAATCTTTGTTTAAAGAAATTACTGCCTCGTTGGTCTGGAGTTAGCAAGTTCAAATGCTGAGCATTGGGTCCTAAGTTCGTTCCTGGGTGAGACAAAGTGTAATAGGGTTTTTTTGTTGGTAAAACGTTCTTTATACGTAGCGGGCGTAGCAGCTTCGTGACAAATATCATCATGTGCGTAGCCTTTACCCAACTATTTTGGTGTCGGCTTCCAGTTTTACCAGATGCAGTTGAATACCAGTATTTTACATGAACTGCCTATCTGACCTCCACAACCCAGTTACTGAGTAATACGATACTCCTTGGTAAGACTGTTTGTCAGACTTTCGGGCCTCTTACCCGCAACGATTGTCAAAGATCCACGAATTACAGCCGGGACCAACGGCTTAAAGTGCTTCTCGAGGCACGGAGGGGTCTTGGTATGTAAAGATGGTGACCATGGTACTCGTAGCTTAACCTTATCTATAGACCCATGCGTCTCTTACTTACTTCATAACGTGAAATGTAGTTGCAGATTGTATTGCTCGAGGTACGTTGCACACTCGAGGTTTGCTAGAGGGCTATGGAACGAAGTATTCTGGACATCAAACTAACAGACCGGGTTAGGAATACGACCATCCGTTCAATGACAAAGATAACTGATGTCACTTGGAAAGCTGCCACACTAAAATGGAATTGGGCTGGAAACATCTGTCGCATGTCAGACGACCAATGGGCCAAACTTACGACCCAATGGGTCCCTCCTAATGGCAAGCGACGTCGCGGTAGGCCCAGACGGAGATGGCGGGATGAGCTGGACTCCTTCAACAAGAACTGGTCACTAGCAGGATTAAACCGAGAGAAGTGGAAGGAGGGTAGAGAGGCCTTTGCCCTGCAGTGGGACATCACAGGCTTTTAATAATAATAAATAATAATAGGTTGTATTGACACACTTCCGTCTAATCTTTCAGGATATTTCCTGAAAGGTTACAGTCAAAAGTCAGTCATGTAATAAGTAAGCAGTTCTCTTTGAAGTCGACAAGCGCTTCGTTGTTTTTTTCTCGCGTTTCTTGATGAGTTTTGCATAAAAGGAGATTTTTTTAAAGCGTCAGAGAATGCAATAAAGTGTAGAAGGCGAGAAAAAGTCTCGGTGAAATATTGCAACGTGTCATGAAGTCGTTGCAAAGGATTGGAAAGTGCGGAATGGCGTTTGTAGAGCTTTGTAAAGTGAACAAGGCCCGACAGTAAGCCCGGGGTTTGGAATTGTGCCAAACAAAGGTCAATGAGAGACAGACCTTCAGATTCTGAAGATTAGTTTATGTGGTTTTTATCGAACAATTATTAGCGCCAACTTTAGATTCAAATCTGAAGTGGGTTGGTAAAACTGTTGAAATCAGGCTCCTAGAATCAGGGGTGCATTCCGTAACAGGCCAAAAATGTAGTAAGAATGGAGCAGTCGTAAACATTCCTTTGTTGAAATAGGCACAACAATAACAAATGTGCCGGGTGTCTCACCCTCAAGTCTACGCAGACTCATTAGTAAAACGGCCCATCCGAAATGAGCAATTTATTAATCGAGCCTCATATTAAAATTGTTAGGAAAAGGTAGAGTGCTGTGACAAGGGCCAATATATCACTCGGATGCGCTCGCGCCGCCCGGCCACGTCCGAAGTTTTGACGTATGAGTAATTTATTGGCTAAAAAAATAAATTACCGGATTGCCCACACATTTGTTGAGCCCAAGGTGGTTGATTCGGGTGCACCCGCAAAAAATGATCAACGCCCGAGGCGCGATATTAACTCGCTACTTGCTCGCCTAAAACCACTCATAAAACGAGTATGTTGTGATGTCTACACGAGCCGTTAAGATGAGAGCTTTTGAACCAAATCGCTATTGTTAATGTTGCATTTATTTAAAACTAGCTTTTTCAGCGGCTTCGCCCACGTAGAGGTCGAAAAGTATCCCATGGGAACGTACTATCAGCATAAAAAGTATCCTATGCCAAATTTCATTCAAATCCGTTCAGCTGTTTTTGCGCGATTGAGTAACAAACATCCAAACATCTAAATTTCTAAACATAGAAACATAATAAACCTCAACAGTTGATTTATAGTTTTTGTTTTTTTTTATCTTTAATAAATGCCTTTCATAATGTAGGTAATGGAAACAGCATCACTTTACATTTCCATTCTTATTCATATTGCCAGATAACCTTTACGCAATAAACTGTTTACATGTTTGTATTTAATCTAAAAAAAACCTTATTCCGTGGGATATTTTTCATAGGCAGTTTGCACAACATTATAATAATTAGAAGAATTTGATCTTTTGCAAAAGTGATAAAATAACGGCCAATGGCATTATAGCCAAGAGCCTCGACCAACACCTCAGGAGGCCCTCGTTAGGCAGCTGGATCAAGGGCTTGATCCAGAAAGCAGTACTACTGGACACGGCGCGCATAGTAAGGAGACTCCTCTCTCAGCAGCCAAGACCACTGGTAGCTTGGACCCTGTTCCCGATACCGGTGGGCTACTATTTTTTATATTAAAAAAAATATAATTTACATGTATATTTCAACGAAATAAAGAAGAATGAGGTCTTTTGCGAAAGTTATAAGCATAATATGTTCCCACTGCTGGGACACAGGCCTCATCTGTTCGAGAGGAGTGGTATCTACTACGCGGGCTTAGTGCGGGTTGGTACTTAGATGTCATAATGATGTCTTCGAATTTTTAGTTCTGCCGGACTCCTTACATTATTTTCACAAAATAAAACGCCTGACTGAGATCGAACCTACAACCTACGACTCGTAAGTCGAAGCCTTTACCACTGGGTCACCACTACCCTAACGAAAGTGATTACTTTATTTTAAAACTATTCTTGGTACCAACTCAAAACTAATTGAATGACCAACTTTCCTAAGAAATAAGAAATTAAAAAGTACTTAATCCAAACCCGTCATAAGCCAAAATAAAACTTGAAGAAAAAACTTTTTTATAAATTATATATTGTCTTTTTAAAATCAAGCGTCTTCACCACAAAGAAAATATTAGAACATTATTTTATTGCTAACAGTAAGTCACATACGTAGGCACAACAAACAATACCTACTGTAAATCCACTGAAAATACACCCGCTGCAGCAAATGATTTCCCGGAATATTAATTAACGATGAAATGAATGTTCCAAATTGCGACAGCAGCTACCAAAATTCCATCATCCTGTCGGCTGCACGTTTTGCAAGTTCCATACTTGCAGCGCGGACTAAAATATGCAGTGACATTGTTCAAGCGCAATATTTGCGAGCGCTTGCAAGTACACCTGTGAGGAATTAGCACTCTGCCAAGTGGAGGGTAAAATCATTTTGCTGTTTGAAATGGTAACTAATAAAGAGAATATAATGGTAACTGCCCGGTGGTCGCTAATTACAGGACAAAATACTTCGGTAAACCAGGTAGCCTACGTGAGATTGTCAGCAACACCAAGGCGTTGCTGGCATTTCTCGAGGAGCTGGGGTGGATCGAATAATCGATTCTCCCACCCGTACGCAAAATACGCGCTTTGACGTGGAGTTGCGGACAACAGCCCGTTTTACCTATTACCTAAACAGAATATAATATAGGCGAGCATTTTTTTTTTCTACAAAGGAAAGTTAGATTACTAGCTCAAAGTTTTTATTTCAAAATATACTACGTACCTTTGTATTAAGGTATCAAGGACTCATTGGTTGTTTTAACTATAGTTTTGTCTTGTACTCTCTATTAATAAAATTATGTAACATAACATCGCGCCGTGTTTCCCTCGAAAGGTTTGGCAGAGGTATACATACAGTATACCCACATTTAGCCAGTTATGTTTAAGTCTCATGCAATAGGCCACCCTATTGCCATCAACCGAGCAGATACCCAAACTCCGGGCTGCTACTGAGAAATTCCAGATAAAAAAAACAAATAACACTTTGTCCGACCTGGGAATCGAACCCAGGACCTCATGCTCTGCAGTAGGACTTGCGACCATTAGACCAATGAGGCAGAGAAACCAGGAAAGTCAGTAAAATTGTTATGGCCGTGTTGGGGTACACGGAGCCGTTACATGGGACTGGTCAATCATGGACCCGTGTAGGTGTGTGATCAGTTCTTGAGTGGCGTCTCTGGGTGTCGTATTGTATAAGACTACTTTTATTACCTTGGGTTCTGCCTGTAAATATAATTGTATGTGTAAATTAATAAATAAATAAATATTTGGCATCCACCATCTTGTCTACCAACATAGCCCGAAGAATTGCCAAACTTAAGTGGCAGTGGACAGGGCATATTGCTCGCAAAACAGATGGCCGATGGGCCCGAAAGGTTCTGGAGTGGCGACCGCGTACCGGAACACGTAGCGTTGAAAGGCCTCCCATATGATGGACCGATGACCTTGTGAAGGCCGCAGGAATCCGCTGGATGCGAGGAACGCAAAACCGGTCGAAGCGGAGGAGCTTGAGGGAGGCCTATGTCCAGCAGTGGACGTCTTTCGGCTGAAATGATGATGATGATGATCTTGTCTAGATTAATAAAATTTGAGATACAATTTTGATCCTAGCAAAAGTCGCGATTTCTAAAAATGGAACTGCCTACACATTATTAAGGTAAACATCCCAATCGATAGATGAGTATATTAATATCGAAAAACTGATAAATTCTTCACATAACGACAACAATATCTCGACGTGGAGATATATCGTCTCATTTAATATTCATATATTTGTTTTCGACGCCGTTTCGCCCTGACACTTTACCGATGGCTATGTATTAATTATTCCATGCATGAGCACGCATTCATTGAACCCTGCACTCGTCAATGTCTTTGTAAATAACGAGACCCTTGTTCTTTCGTGTTTTATTATATTCCTAGCTTTTTCCAGCGGCTTCGCCCGCATGAAGGGCAACAATAATCCTAGGGGAACGTATTAACGAGATAAAAGTATTCTATGTGGTTAATCCAGGTTATAAACTATATGTGTGCCAAATTTTATCTAAATCCGTACAGCCGTTATTGCGTGATTGAGTAACAAACCTGCAAACATCTAAACATACAAAAAATCACATTCATAATTTTAGTAGGATTAGTTTCAAGAACGTAGCAGATAGGTACATGGTTGCATTAAGGTCAGTATGCAGAAGAATTAAACATAGCATCATGCTCTGTTTCCCCGAAAGGTAAGGTAGAGAAGAATAGGATAGGCACTTTGGTATTATTCGTCGAATCATACTTAAGTTCTGAGTGGCGCTGCATGATTACTGATAAATGAGTGCACTGACTGAACAGGTCCACTCAATCTGTGTGGAAATTTCCCCAAAAGACCTTTTCAATCACCAATCTGTATAGTATTTAGATGATCTGGCCAAGATAATGTCTGGACTTTAAAAGAGACTGTGACCTCTGAGTTTATTTCGGCCTTTCTTATCAGAGTAGTCAGGTAGGCCGCGCCAACCTCCTCCAGTAAAAAAAAAATGATTGGCATGTAAATATATATACCTACAGAAATAAAATTATTTATAATTTACAGGTTTAATAGTACACCCAGATTTCGCTAGATATGTTTTAGTCCCATATAATATGGGCGAGCCTAGTTCCGTCAACCGGGCACAATACCCGATTCCGAGCTCTTAGAGAAAAACCAAAACCACTTTGCGCATTCAGGGAATCAAATCCAGTACCTCATGTTCAATAGTAGTGCTTGGAACCACTAGACCAACGAGGCAGTCAATATAGGAATAAATTTACAATGTCTGACATATTCTCGTCATTATTTGACATTATACATCAATTTTAATTTCGACTATTTATTATTAGTGATTGTCATGGAAATCATGTCACTTGGTTCAAAAAGGTTCATTTTATGTAGGTAGATTCTTTTACATATTGTGAATGAGAGAACGTTGTAGGGCTTAGAGACTAGATTTGTAGACGATTTTCTATTCTATATTTTCATTCCTCTGAGTACCTGGTACTTATTGACAGGCCTGCACTGTCCTCCCATACCTATTATCACTGTAATTTGAAAACATTGTAAAAGCCAATTATTTTTAAAAGAGTAACCGTGGAGTTACTTGCCGGCTCTTCTCCATAGGAAACGACCAATTGGAACCGTGCACCTAGCTTCTGACGTTTCATAAGTGCTCATGCAGGCTTATGTGAAACAAAATATTTTGATTTTGAATGGCAATTCAATAGGCTGGCTTCCCTTACATCCCATCCCATCAGCACAGGTAGGTATGTGCTTGTGCTTGGTCATAGAAATCCGATTTTCTTAAGTCCACCGCTGATTAGGATTATGATAACCACATCAATTTCGTTAAGTGTCGTCATAAAATTTGAATAAAAGGAGGTATTATCTGGGGATGGAGACAGCTCTCTAAAGTTATAGAAGATTATGACTTTATAAACTAATCGAACATAGATATTATAATATAAAATGCCTTCAAACTCAAACTCAAAGCATTTATTTCAAATAAACCAATTACAGGCACTTTTGAATTAAATTAATCCTTATCCTTATTAAATTAATCTTTTAACTCTACTAATGTACTCGTATCGTTGAGATGCTATTTGGGTATTTTAAGCATGAATCAAAATTTATATTAAAACTAGCTGTGCCCGCGACTTCGTCCGCGTGGAATAGTGTCTTTGGGTCTTTGTCTCGTGTCGCTAACTTATGAAATATTCACATAAACCTTACATATTTAACTTTCATCCCCTATTCCCTATTGTTATTTTACACGCTTGAGGGTAAAACTTTTACAAACTTTGAATGTCATAATATCGTACCTACGGTGCAATAACGTCACTTATGCAATTTTTGTCAAAACTTAACTGATTATGAGAAAATACTCCAAATCCACCTCTTTACTAGGTGCGTTATTGTCATTTGTGTAGTACGTAAACTTCACGAGGAAAGTTTGTCCTTTCTTAGGCTGTAGACTATCTGTGTACCAAATTTCATTTAAATCGGTTCAGCAGTTTTGGCGTGAAAGCGCGACAGACAGACAGACAGAGTTACTTTCGCATTTATATTATTAGTAAGGATTAATGAATGACCTACTCATTTTGATGACAGAACGAATATAAAAGTCAGATAGGCAGTCGCTCGTAACTAGTATAAAATTGCAGAGACACTGATTTTTTTTTAAAGAAGAAGTACATCATATTATCATTCCGTGTTAATGAATGGCCTTACATTTAAATTATTATTTTGTTTTATTAGGCTTCACTGTCTAACTGCTGAGTAAATGCTTCCTCCAAATTCTTCTAAAGCCACTTCGATCCCACCCTTGCAATAAGTGTCTTGGTCATCTCGCTACCTATCTTCCTAGCCTGGCTTCGGCTGCGCCGTCCATCCTCAATAATTTAAAATAAATTATACTGATGTTTTAATGAAGCCTACAAGTGGATTATTAATAACTTCTTAATACCCTTTACCTATCCTCTGTAACTGTAATATTTATTGTCAAGCCTCAAACATGACCGAAATAGACCTACCCTCAAAAAGATCAAACGGTCCTTTGCGAAGGACACAATATTTCGCAGAACTCGAAACTCACACTAACAATTCTATAACAAAACTCTTCATTCGAGTACTGTCAACAATAATCTTGTCTAATCCCTTATAAAGAAAGAAAAGATTAGTTAACAACAAATAGAAATATCTGCAAAATATTTTGTCAATTTTGTGTCACAATTGGTGGTCTTATCATCCCTAGATCTTTGTTAACACTTTCTTTTTCTATTGATGGCGTATTCTACCACCCTAAAGCAAAAATTAGAATGTCAACATGACGCTCAAAAGTCGGATTATCCTGTTAACGTCACAATACATGTTGTTTTCACGGGTTTTGCTTTCACTTCAGTGGTCTGGAATGGGATTTGTGTGTTTGCTTGTTTTTTTTTCTATCATGTTCCGGTACAGCGCGCCAATCTTAAGAGGTCTTATGTAAAAAATAAACAAACTCAGTGTTGGGACTGTTAATTTTTCTTTTCTTTTATTATCGGTGTTGGTTGACAGGTCTGTTGATATTTTTGTCATTGGCAACTTTAATCAGTATATTAAACAAGACACCAAATTTTTTACGAAATACATCATCTTAGAAATACAGTCTTTAGGTTTAAGTGTTTAAAAGAATCGTAAAGGAACATTACCTTGCCGTTGTGATCTTGTTCTCGTACCAAACTGTAATAAATAATCTGTCTTTTATTTTCGTTCCTTATATATTTTGTATGTATGTATTTATGTATCTATTATTTAGAATATATATATATATGTAAACATATCTGTGTATCTATTTTCGTATATTGTATATTATTATTTGCAATAACAACAAATTCCATGGTTGTCTGGAAGAGATCGCGGAAAGCGATAAGGCCGCCCATTCTATATTTTATAGTGTAATTTGTTTTTTTTATAATGTATTTTTGTGGTGTACAATAAAGAATACATAAATTAATTAATTCATTAATCACCTAAGGGTCAATTCTCACCGAGACGCGGCGCGACGCGCACTTTTTAAGATCACGATACAAAATAGATCTTATTTACTTCACAATAAGGTATACGGGCTGCACAACGCGGTGCACCTTAGCGTTCTTCGACACGCTTTCGCGCTCGTAGTGAAATTATACCTTTTCGTGTTGTAAATAAGTTAGATATTCTGTTGCTATCTTAAAAAGTGCGCGTCGCGCCGCGTCTCGGTATTCTATTGTGCCAGATTGTCTATCTAACACTCTTGGAGTTAAGCAAATCGTTCAACAATGATCATCTGCCAAACCCTTTCCCAACTATGTTGAAGTCGGCTTCCAGTCTAACCGGATGCAGCTGAATACCTGTATTTTACATGGAGCTACTGCCTATCTGACCCCCACAACCCAGTTATCTACTGGGTAACAAGAACCGCCTTGGTAAGACTGGTTGTCAGACTTTCTGGCATCTGACTACTTATAACAAATACGTATCAAGGATAATGGAATATAAATAGTTATAAAAATTACATGTTATTTTTTAAATGGTCGTTAAATGATACACGTTAATATCAGTCAACAGGATCTCATCAAATGCACAACAATATAATGGCTTTTATTGTATTTAATAACCCGTTAGGTCTTCTGCTTCTAATAAGTTCTAGTACACCTAAGTCACACAATATACACATTAATACACATTAATGTAGGGACGGTGTAGAGCCCAACCCCTGACCACTGTCTTACTGTGTAGACACGGAGTCCCCGATATTAAATTGGGTCTTTGTGTTTCGTAGGTACTGATTCAAATCAATTTTAATAACTCAATCCTTACAAACTAATCCGTAACTTATTCCAGCAATATTCTCAAACATCTTAGAGAACATTAATTCATAACTTTAAGTGCTTTCTTCACACAACATCCTTAGATGTTAGATAACGTTGAGAATTCTATTAACACATAAAGTGTTCCAAAATCCAGTCGTGTCGACCACACATTAAGGTATCCCATTAGATTAACGGGAACCATTCCGAACGATTCGGAACGATGGAACGCCACAAAGTTCGTATTTCGTGCTATATGACCATAACAATCGAACCTCGTTTATTACTCGAATTAAATAATTAAGTGAAGAATCGCATCTCACAATTATCTAGAAATAATGAAATAATAACAGTTCTTTTGTCGCCTTTTGCGGTCACCTCTAGGATCAGTTATCGATTGTTAAAGAATAAAACGTTCCAGTCAGACTGACATGATAAGAACTATATAGGTATTCAAAGTAACAATTCGTTTACGTATCAGCTTAACTACAGCGAAATAATGCTCGGTATTATAATTATCTGACCCGCGTGAACCTTGGGTGGTTGCACCGAGTTAACTTTAGTTTAACCAGCGACTTTTTGGTACAACACAACTTTATTTTAACGTATGGTGACATACTTAATTAATATAAGACTAGCATTTTTGTTTATTTTGATCAATTACTAACTAACTTACAAAAAAATTGCAATAATATTATGTTAAGTATTAACAGAATTTCACGAAAAATTTATCTAATACAGAGAAGAAGCTTGAAGTCGTCATACAGAGTTCATGAGGCACCAAATTTAAAATATCTTTCAGATCTGTACTCTAACATCAGCCACTTTAACTGTTAACTTGCTGTTTTTATTCAAACAATGACTTATCATTGGAATATTTATTTTATTATCGGCTCATCCAATAGCGTTGAGATCAATATGAATAATTGTAAAGTTAACCATCTCAAGTCTAAACTTAGTACCATCTAAGCTTTTACCAACCAGACTTCTAATATAACATACAGCATTAACCTCCCAATTAAAATTGACGATTATTTAACTAACTACAGTCACTACTATGGTGCTAACAGGCGTCGGTCAGCGAGACCGCATCGGGCGCGCATCACACCTGTGCTGTCGGCATCAAACGCACCGCCCCCCTCCACCCGCACTCCCCCCACTCTGTATCATACGAGCCGCCTCGCATATTATACTCCCATGAGAACTAAAAAAGCGACCGAAGTTTTGTTTAAGCTTACTAGATGAGCTTTGAGCGTGCTTACTAGATATTACTACTTACTAAGTTATCTGATTGATTTTCTGTATAGTAAGGACTAGTAGGTACGGTGAGAAATTTCCATCTGAAACGTACAAATGCTTCAGATGGAAATGTATGTAAATAAGGCGTGTTTATCAAGTTCATTTCTAGAAGGATGTTACCCACCTACGTTACACTTTCTGAAAAAAAAACATTAAACCCTGTTTTTTTTGTAGGGCATCTGGCAGTTAGCATTGAGAGGCCGTGACTGCTTAACCGGACTTTTCTGGGGCTGCATTAAGAAAACTTAACGCCTCCAGCCAGGGGCTTAAAACTACTTAAATTACTAGGCGACTGCACGCTGAGGGCACCCTCTGCGGGGTACGGGCCTCGGCTCAGGGCGTCACAGGTAAGGGGACAGCAAGTGGGGACAGGCTGGATCAAAATATTGGCATTATTATTATTAGTCGGGGAATTTAACTCTACTGGCTCAGCTGCGGCGCGGGCTGGCGCTTCAACGAGCAAGGGACGGTCGGGGTTAAACCCTGATTAATTCCACACGTTAAAGTAACTTGTTCCTAATCACAAAGTAAGTAGGTAGGTATAATATCAAACTATTGAAAATGGCTTTTTAGTCGATTCTCGATTACTCGCCCAAAACGGGCGAATCGACACTTTGAAATAATATATTTTATTTTCTCTACACGATTAATCAATTTATCGGATGCCTAATTATGTATTTTGAAATGGTCGATTCGCCCACAAATTAACTACAGATAACAATACATTATTTAAAAGTGTTGATTCACCTGTTTCGGGCGAGTAAACTCGTGCGAATTGACTAATAAGCCTCTAAAATCTATCTTCAACACAACAACATCAAAGCATTGTAAACAACACAGTTTTATGGCCACTTCCAGTACGTCTACACCGCTATGAATGTCCAACCAATATTATGGCCTTTTCTGATTTTATTGATTTGAAATACCTAATCCGCTGATTGATTTCTTTATTGCCCACCGATACTTCGCCGGTATTATGTTGATCCTACTGACGCTTGTCTAGGCATTAATTGAGTTAATTGCCCATTAATTGACGCCGTTTACGCGTGTCCGGGTTTTGGCACCTAATTAAGTCCTGTGGGAATACAATAGTATGTTATGTAAGTTCGTGAGAAAAAATGTTGATATTTATTAACTAGTGTGTAATAGGCATTACTTGTCTTAAACTTTTTTTTTCTTTTATCGTTTTGTTAATTATCACGTTATGACATGTGTGGATTATAGTATGTAATTAACAATGACAGGAAGATGTTTTAAAAATAAAGACTAATCCGAAGACGTTTTTCTTTTGTTTACTGACAAAATAACTACTTAGATGCCTTCATATTCAGCTTATAATTTTCCCACTTCTGGGACACAGATCTGCTCTCTCTGAGGGCCCACGGGGCCCAGTCCGGGTTACTGGATGTCACATGTCTTCGAACTTTTTGGTTCTAGGACATGCCGGTTTCCTCACGATGTTTTCCTTCACCGTTTTAAGAGCAGTGCTTGTGATGAAATTATATGGGTTCGAACTCACGACCTCAAATCGCAAGTCTTGGCATCTGCTCCTAATAATAGTTAGCTTGATAATAGCAAACAGCACAGACAAGCAATCGGTATCAGTACATTATTATAAACCAAAGTCCCCCGACGTGTCTGTCTGTCTGTTCGCGATAAACTAAAACACTACAAAGTGAAAAATAACTTTAATTTCGGAAGTCGGTGTCTTTAGAGCTGTATTTTAATTTTTTGTCACCGCCTTCCGAAATTAATGTTATTTTACACTTTGTAGTGTTTTTTTGGAAGTCGATTGTTTTTTTTTCGGATAAAGTTTTTTTTCACTTTTTAGTGGTTTACATGTGCTTTCCCCTTCACAGCATACCAGCGTGATGTTATGTTATGAACTGGTGTAAGCAATAGACAGACATGAGATTTCAGCAATCCCAGTCCATTTGCTATCATTTATTGAGGAGTTCCGTCGCCTATCTCCAAAGTTCTTCATCAAATCTTCACCAAATTGAATTGAGACCACTCCAAGAAAGTACTCTTCCAAAAAATACCTAAATCGCTTCGTGTGGCTATAAAATTTGAAGAGTTCTCTATATTTCTCCAGGATCCCATCATCAGATCCTGACTTGATGATCATGGGACCACCTGGGAAGTATACCCTTTCAAACAAAAAAAAATCCAAGTCGGTCCAGCCATCTTCGAGTAATCGGGGAATATACAAAAAAAAAAAAACGTTCCGACGAATTAAGAACCTTCTCCTTTTTGAAGTCGGTTAAAAAAGTATAATTTGTTAAGGTTTTGTTTTTTAAGCCGCTAGCAAAAGCTAGTACTTAATAGCGAAGAGAAAAAGCCCACTACGTCACGGGGGACTTCACTTTTCACAGATTCCTGTGTCAAAGCTTTTACCGGTCAATAATTTATAGGAACGCGCTACATGCAATGAAATGATTTCAATATCCGATTGCTTTTGAAATCAAACAAGAACGGAACGTGCTTCAACCCAGCAAAGCCTGACTTTCTAAGGAACACGAAGCGTACTCAATGCCAAGGGTAGATACTAGATAACTATGGATAATCTTCTGTAAGAACCTTATTTTCATCAGTGAATATGCATGCCTACAGAACAGACTGTGGAGGTACCTATTCCACTCAGAGCACTGATTTCAACGGCACCTTTAGCTGCTCCACCAACCACACTATACATCGTACAAATATTATAAATGTGAATGTTGAATCTTTAGAATTTTGTTACTCAATCACGCAAAAGTGGTCAAACCGATTTATATGAAATTTGGCACACAGATAGTTTATAACCTGGAATAACTAATGTTCCCGTGGGATAATTTCCAACCTCCACGTGGAAGAAGCTGCTCGCAAAAGCTAATAATTTTGATAAGTGCCATTCGATGAAATAGCTCAGGTGCCGTTCGGTCAAATGCCGTTGAAATTAGTGCTCTGAGTGGAATACATCGACTCACACTTATGACAGATTTTAACCTTTCAGTAAGTGTACGTGTAATTGTATGTTTTGGTATTTTTGCTGTTAATAATCTAAAGTAGCGCTGAAGTACTTTGTAAGTACTCGTAGTAGGTACTTATGTACGTCGTGCAAAAATAATAACACGTATTTAGGTTATGATAAAGTTTGAAATCGCCACCAGCTTCTGAAATTATACAATTTAAAGGAATTAATTACCTTTATATTACTCTGAATTAGGGACTGACTTAGTTATTTCACGACACTT
Source organism: Antitype chi (assembly GCA_947359405.1). Classification (NCBI taxonomy): domain Eukaryota; kingdom Metazoa; phylum Arthropoda; class Insecta; order Lepidoptera; family Noctuidae; genus Antitype; species Antitype chi. The sequence goes on from OX375826.1 coordinate 10,288,443, forward strand.
AGCATAAATTGCTCAAGGCATGACTGCGTTTATGCACCACCATTATTATGATAAAAAGGTTTATTGTATAATACTTGTACATAAATATTCTAATTGACTACCGATTTAAATGTTTGGCATCATTTTGACTGCATTAAATTAATTATTAAGAAAATTGATACCCTACTTAAAGGACAATGGGCTCTACATACATACATACATGCTCGGCCTATAACCTTCCCACTGCTGGGACATAGGCCTGCTCTCCGTGAGAGGAGTGGGCCGTATTCCACCACGCGGGCCCAGTGCAGGTTGGTAGATGTCACATGTCTTCGAATTTTTGGTTGTAGGACATGCCGGTTTCCTCACGATGTTTTCCTTCACCGTTTGAGAGCATTGGTGATGATAATATTTACACAAAGTAATGCGCCTGGCTGGGTTCGAACGCACGACCTACAACTTGTAAGTCGCGGCCGTTACCGCTGGGCCACCACTGCCCTCTCTCGCTCTCAATGGGCTCTAGCGTCCCCAAAATTGAAACTTAGTCAACAGACTTGAGACATATTCACATTTAAAAGGTCTTAGCTTACTGATCATTATTTACTATGGCGACGACTATCAAAAGTATGGGTTTCAGAGAAAATAAGGAAATGTAACGGTACAACTATGGTACAAAATATGTTTGATTACTTCAAAATAAGTGAAAATCGTTATTATTTTTACTTAAGGTACTTCGTATCGTATTTTATTTTCAATGAAATAAATACCGTATTTACACTTGTATACCCCGTAGGTGTTGGTAGAGATTGTGCACTTACAACCCGTACATCGTTAGACAAATCAAACTGAAATATTACTTTCTTCAAGAAACCCCATATAATTAAGACTTGAAACCAAAGTATTGTCAGTATGTAGCCTATACCGGAAAATATGAGATAAAAATTAAGTACTTAGTATCAAAAAAATAAAATTGGGTGAGGAGTCTATGGTCGCTTGCCTATTGTCCTTTGCCGTGTTATAACCATTTCATAAAACTGTCAAAGAAGAACGTATGCAGCCCTTCAAATCGGTTAAAAGGAAGTTGTGACTTGAATATACGGCTAATTTAGGTAGGTATTCAACTCACTAAACAATGTATTTCCTTGACTTCACTAATGTAATCAGCGTCTTATCTTACTGTGTGTAGTTCGTTCCAATTCACTAAACTTAGACCCCTTTATTACAAAACAACGTTTTTCTTTAGGTATGATTTAAACCATCGAGCCTGTTTTTGAAATAAGAACCTAACTGAAATCGAAATACAGCTCCTTTTCAAAACTGACAACTTAGTCCAGTGCTAAATTGTATTTTTTTTTGTATTAAGAACTTTACCCAAATAGAAGAAAATTTAGTAATGCCAAAACTGACTTTAGAACTAAGCCGAAGCCGTTTCCGAGATTCAGATTATATACATATATACAAGAATTACTCGTTTAAAGGTATTTGATAAAAATGCCTCAATATTAAAGGTCCTTGGTAGCTACCACTCCAGGGCTCTGGACAGAGAGAGGTGGAAATAAAGCAGAAAGGCGTTAGTCCATGAATGCCATAATAATTACTAGAAAAAACAAAACATAATACACTTTTTTATTTTCTTTCTAGGACATCCTCAAGGAACAGTAAATGCCATAGTCTCTCAGCATGAAGATTATCCTCATAAACATTATTACCAAATATTTTTTTGCTAACATCAAAGAGCGAAAATATTTGGCCGAGATTTGTAAGGAGTTGTTGACTCAGGATTAAGGGTAGACGCGTCTGCGTAATATTCTATGCTTTGAGATTTTGTTGGCAGTCAAAGACCACTCGTAGGAAACCCAGTCGTGTGTAAGACTTTAAAGTTGTGACCTTTAAAAGATGACATTTTTACTTTATATATTTCGTTTTCAGGTATCAGCAGCCAACAGTGAAAGACGTGTCTTTTACAAGAAAGGTTCTTTATAGACGGTTTCTTTACGTACGTACCTACGTTCTTTAAAGAATATTCGTGTGAGTTTGTATATGACACCTTAAACCACCGGTTGTATGGCAACGGAGACATCCGTAATGCCATCGTGTCTGTTAACAATCTTCCATAGCTAGCTACTTCTTACTATGGAAGTTTTTTGAGAGAAACGGGAAATCCGTATCCACGCAACAATGACGACCGTAGTTCTTCACGGCAAGAAAAACCTGTGTGTATTTACACACAGGGCCTTAGGTGATAGCGAGCGTACCAATTACAAGGTCGACTATACCTTCCTACGATCGAAAGAAGACACAAAAAATGCAAAAGGAAACATAGCGGTAATCAATATCATTGTTTTCTTACCCACAGATCAGTTTTACGATTACATCATCCGACTGGTGATAATAACTACTATTAAATCCGAATGACGATAACCCAACCTGTGTGACAGTCTCTTTCCAAAATCTAATGAGCCATATTAAGGCAGCAAACAGACGCAACGCGACAACTCGACGTGACTCTAGAAGAACAATTTCTATGAAATTTAATGGAAATTGTTTTACGTCACGTTTGTACAAATTGAAGGGGCTTTTCGATTCTGTGTGACCGCGTTGTTCTTCTAAATTGCGCGACAGATGTTGATGCTGGTTTTACCATCATTAAGAAAACTTAGGTACACATTAATGCACAGTTCGGCTTCCAAGCGGGATTGTCTACAGAAACTGCAATTTTATGTCTTAAGCATACTGTGCAGTACTACACCGACAGGAAGACCCCAATTTATGGTGGCTTCCTTGATTTATCGAAAGCTTTCGATTTGGTGTCCTATGAACATCTTTGCGAGAAGTTGAGGTCCACCTCACTCCCCGAAGACATCATCAACGTTCTTGATTACTGGTATAACAATCAAGTCAATGTTGTACGTTTTTTTTTTTTTCGGGTGGGAAATCATCAAATAACTTCCCGCTCTGGGTGGAGCAGGAGGGCGTGGCAGACTTTTACTGACTAAAACCCACTCGTGTTCCCTCAGTTGCCTGTGTGCCAGGGGTTGCGGTATCTCTTTCGAACAACCCGCAGCCCTGGCAGACATCGGCTCTTGCAGACCCCACCAGTTGGTGCTGAAATCTCTTTGATCTGCGCGTGGAACACAACGTGCCGTCGACCCGGGCGTGGTCCTTACCGGACAGCGAGCTACCCATTACTCGCCGTCTGCAAGCCCGCGCCTACGGTGGCCGGGAAATGTTTTACGGTGGGCTAACGTTATGTCGGATGAGTACAGGTTGGAGTGTGGTGTAAGACAGGGTGGCTTAACATCCCCTCGACTCTTCAACCTGTACATCAATGAGTTGATCGAGGGTCTCAGTAGCACTACAGTCGGCTGCACTATTGATGGCACCACCATTAATAACTTATGTTATGCGGACGATTTGGTATTGCTGAGTCCTTCAATTAACGGTTTACGGAAACAGGTTAGGAGATGTGAGGAGTACGCCGTGACTCATAGGCTCAAGTACAATGCGAACAAAAGCGAATTGTTGGTACTCCTACTGCGAAATTCAAACGTCGACACCGCCCCATCTGTTACACTAAATAGTGTACCGCTTAAAAGAGTGACGCAGCTTAAGTACTTGGGTCACTGAGTCACGGAGGACGTCTCTGATGACGTGGACGTTGAGAGGGAACGAAGGGCGTTGGCTGTCCGTGGGAACATGCTGGCTCGCAGGTTTAAACGGTGCCCAAGCGCGGTAAAGTGCACAATGTTCAGGGCATACTGCCAATCGTTTTACAAGTGCACCCTGTGGATCGGCTGTACTCAGCGGACACTCAATGCCCTTCGTATACAATATAATAATGCTTTTAGGATGTTGTTGGGGCTGCCGAGATGCTGTAGTGCATCTGGCATGTTTATGGAGGCTCGGATTGATGGCTTTCATGCCATCATGAGAAAGCGAGTAGTCTCCATATTGTACCGTATCCGAGCAAGCTCCAACAGCATTCTGAAAGTAATAGCAGACCGGTTGGACGGTCCTTTTATTAGACACTGGATTGCACTCCACGTGTCTAATTGATTTCCTGTATTTATATTGTATTGTGATGTTACTAACTTAGCTCTTAAGTACTTACTAACACAAAAAAGGATATCTGATTCATCCGAAATAAATGATTATATAAATTAATGTTTAACTTACACAGTAAAGAAAACTAGATTTTAAGTCAAGTCGTAAAAACCGAGCAAAGCAGAGGCGGGTCGCTATTAAAATATGAACCTAAGTAACATCTGAAGGCTCAATTAAATGGCAATCCGATATACGTGGGATTTAAACCCCGAAAATGTGGCCCTGCATAACCCTTTTGGGAATACGAACGAAACTGACGATGAAAAAATTCCCCACTATATAATGAGCAAAATTCTGAAATCGCTTCTCTCTATAAATAAATAGAGAGGGTATTTATTTTAACGCATGGTATCCCCGAGGCGCCCATATATTCAGCCAATGAATATGCAATCCGATAGGGGACCGATCGATCCTACAGCAATTTAGCACGTACTAAAAATAAGAAAGTAAATGATAAATGATAAATGATTTTATTTCTGTAGGTAGGTTTGTACAAACACTTTTACACGTCAATCATATTTTTTTTTTTTAACTAGATGAGGTCGGCGTTTCCTATCTGACTACTCTGAGAAGAAAGGCCGAAACAAACTCAGAGGTTTTTTTTTTTTTTTTTTTTGAGGTTGGGAAATCATCAAATAACTTCTCCCGCTCTGGGGTGGAGCAGGAGGGCGTGTCAGACTTTTACTGACTAAAACCCACCCGTGTTCCTTCAGTTGCCCGTGTGCCAGGGGCGACGGTATCTCTTTCGAACAACCCGCACCCCTGGCAGGCATCGGCCCTTGCGGACCCCACCAGTCCGGCGCACCAGGACACATGGCACGCCGTGACCACCCCAGGAACCAAGCAGCACAAGGGCCCCAGACTACCCTGGCACTCTTGGTCCCCCGCGACGGGCCAGCGCAGCAGCCCCGCCGCCTACCACTTCCCGGCCGCAGGGGATAGGGAGAGCGGCCAACGCTATACCGACACTCCTCTTCCCCTGCGGCCCCACCGCGTCCGCCATCAAACGGTGGCGGCCCCGTCCAGGCCACGGAAGGGAAGAGCGCTACTCAGAAGCACCGGCACTCCTCCTCCACCGCAGCCTGCAACCCTCAGCCGCGATGCCTCCCATAAGACATCGCGGCCCGCCTCAGTTGCGGTGCACCCCACCGCAACCTACTTTTTGGCCGCTACGTCGTCGGCTTGGAGACAAAAGCCCTGACGAGCGACCCCACCTTGGGGTTCCTCTTCGCTTCACCGTGGGAGCGGACCACGGCTACTGAGCCCCCCCGCAACGACAATGCGGGAACCCACTGGAGGTCACAGTCTTTTTTAAAGTCCAGACATAATCTTGGTCAGATCATGTGAAGACCATGTGGATTGGTGTCTGAAATGGTCTTTTGAGGAAAGAACCACACAGATTGAGTGGACCTGTCCAATCAGTGCACGCATTTATCAGTAATCATGCAGCTCAACTCAGAACTTGAGGAGCTCAAAGATTTGACGAACAATACCAAAGAAAGGACATTTGGGTAGGCCGCATAAATTACTCAAACTGGCAGATTAACATTATAACTAACTGAGAAAGAGATGAAACACAAAACAAAAAAAACAAAACATGATCCACACAGTCCTCACATTCACAATAATTAAAACAATAATAATATTATACTTCTCAAAGTAAATATTCATGTCAAAGTGTATATAATAATAATCAAATGTCGAAGAGTATAAGTTTGCAAAAAAAAAAAAAAAGAACAACATTTAGTATGCAAAAATTGGAGCAGGTCAATCCCAAGATGTTTTGTCCTCAATATAATCCTTAACGGTATAAAAGGCTTTCTGGCACAACTTACGTTTAATGAATGATTTAAATTTATTGAGACATAGATCTTGAACATGGCTAGGAAGTTTGTTATAAAAGCGTATACATTGACATCTGAATGATCCACCTATTTTTTTGAGCCTTGTTGATGGTACAACAAATTTGTGTTTGTTCCTAGTATTTATACTATGGATATCACTGTATTTTTTAAACAATTTAATATTTTTATGGGCATATAAAAGATTTTCAAAAATATACTGTGAAGGCACAGTCATTACATTAATCTCCTTAAATTTCTCTCTGAGAGAGTGTCTCGGACTTAATTTATAAATTGATCGGACAGCTCTTTTCTGCAACACAAAGATAGTTTGAATGTCGGCGGCATTTCCCCACAACAGAATACCATACGACATTACACTATGAAAATAGCTGAAGTAAACTAAACGGGCTGTCTCTATATCAGTTAAATTACGAATTTTTCTAACAGCGTATGCTGCCGAGCTAAGCTTTTTCGACAATTTATCTATATGTGGGCCCCACTGAAGCTTGGCATCCAAGGTTAAGCCCAAGAATACAGTGCTATCTTCAGGATTCAATTCTTCGCCCTTTATCAACACATTAGTTTTCACCTGCCTAACGTGAGGTAGCGTAAACTTAATGCATTTGGTTTTTTTTCCATTAAGAAGTAAATTATTAACATTGAACCAGTGAACTACTTTTGAGATTGCGCTATTTACATCGTCATTAACCAGCTGCTGACGTTTAAGTTTAAACAAAAGTGAAGTGTCATCCGCAAACAACACTATTTCATGATTATCCTTTATAAGGTAAGGCAAGTCATTAATATAAATAAGAAACAAGAAAGGACCAAGAATCGAGCCCTGTGGGACTCCCATTGATACTAAGGATCCGGGAGATCTTTTTCCATTTACATCAACACACTGAATCCTATTACACAAGTATGAAATAAGAAGATCCAGAGCGGTGTTCCGGATCCCGTAGTGGCGGAGTTTCCTGATTAAAGTTTCATGAAGCACGCAATCGAATGCTTTAGATAAATCACAAAAGATGCCCAAGGCATCGTATTTATTTTCCCATGCATTGTAAATATGCCCTAAGAGTTCAACACCGGCATCGGTAGTTGAACGACCCCTTGTAAAACCGAACTGTTTGCTGTGTAATAAATTATGTTTATTAAAAAATCTTTGCAGTTGGTCTAAAATTAATTTCTCAAAAATTTTACTAAAGGTAGGTAGTACTGAAATAGGTCTATAATTAGAGGGGTCTGATGTATTACCTGATTTAAACAAAGGTATTATTTTACTATTCTTCATTAGGTCAGGAAACTCCCCACAGTCGATACAATTATTAAATATTAGAGCTAAAGTAGGTGCTACAATGTCTATAATTGACTTAGCGACTTCTACTGAATTACCCCATAGATCTGCAGTCTTTTTTACATTCAAAGTGTGAAAGGTTTTAATTATATCTCTACAGCTAATATGTTCAAAATGAAATTCTGAATCACAAACATTAACATTTTCCTTAAGCAAAGACTCAGCAACAGAAGGTGATGAGTTAAGAGATTTTGTAGTTGAAACGGGAATATCTGTAAAGAAATTTTCAAAAGCCGCAGCGACTTGTGAGTCGGCTGTTATTATTTTGTCATTGATAGACAGGCTGTAGTCAGTATTTCGGTTACTAGACCTTCCCGTTTCACTATTAATAATATTCCAAGTCGTTTTAATTACATTACTACTGTTTTTAATCTTTGAACTCAAATAACGCGACTTGGCCATCCAACAAACTTTTTTAAATAATTTAGAATAATTTCTAACATATAAGTGAAATTCAGCAGAGTTTACATAATTTCTCTCATTGTACAGCTCATAAAGTCTTGTTCTACTTTTATGAATACCAATGGTAGCCCAGTCACTGAAAGAGATGTTACTATTAATCGAGATAGTCTTGGGAATAAAAGTGGAATTGAATTGTTTACAATATATCTTAAAAAAATCATCATATAGATGATTAGGATCAGAATTTGTACCCAAAACTGGTAATTTATTAAAGAGTTTAACTTTAAAGGCTTCTAGGCGAAATGCGGTTTTGGGGTTAACAATGATATCCTTTTTAGCCATTTTGAAGTGCTTCTTATTAGTTCGTTTTCTAACAAAAAATATTTTTCCACGAGTAGGTAAACTTCGTCAATCATTGAAATTACAGAGGGACAATTCCCGTAAATTTAAGAACGTTCACAGTGATCGCAGCCTCAATCTATCCAAATACCTCTAGTTTCCCTACATTTTGGACACTTTTTGACATTAATTGTCGATGAGATTGCGACTAGATTTAAAAAAGTTTTGTATTATACGTGTAATTGATCTTCAGGTCCGAAGAAAGAAACATCGTGGTGGTATTCACAGGCATACAAACAAAAAAAAAACTCAGAGGCAGCATACTCGTATATAGCCGGCCCTATTACAAAACAAGGGTTTTTCTGTAGAACTATATAGGTTCAAAACATAGAATGGTTTTTTGATTTTTAATTTTATTCCGACAAAACTAAAGATCCAATTACAAAAAAAAACTGTCGTTAAAACTGACTCTTAAGTTGTGATTTTTTTACTTAGAACTATACAGCGCCTGGAATAAAGTTCAAAATACAATAACTGGGTCGACAGTTTCAGCTTGGAATAAAGTTAAGACTCCTGTAATAAGATGGATTAGGTTGTGGAAGGCTAGGACATTTACCCAGCAATGGGAAGGCGAACTTTTAAAGAAAGAAAATAAAAGGTTCTCATTTCTTTTCCTGATTGTTTTTCTTGCTCGTTATGAATTTGGGTAATGATCTCAAAAGTTTCGCAAAATATGTAATAACCGTTCCATCATAATGAAACAAGGATGGTAATGATCGTACGCGCAGCATTTAATGATGTGTTTGATGTCTTTATTACGATAATGGGATAAAAAATATAAACATCGACTATAATCGATCTCGACTCGTTTATATTGTTACCGTATTATAAAACCCTTTGGCTTTGCCTAGAATAAAGTTCATTATGAGATAATAAGATAAACATTGTTGAGTAACTCGTTAGTTTAGTGGTGAGCATGACGTCTTGGATTCTATTCCTAGGTCGGGCAAAGTGTTATCTGGATTTTTCATCAGGAGTCGGCAATACTCCGGAGACGGGATTAATACCCTGTTCATGGCAATAGACCGACGGCCGATGGCCGACTTAAACATAACTGGCAAAATGTGAGTGCCGGCTAAGGATTAGGCCTTTTGGAGAACACAGACGTGATGAATGGTTTGACTGCTTCGTTGGTCTGATGACTACTGAGCGTTTTATAAATAGTCGGGCAAAGAGTAATCATTGAGCTTGACTCTTTGTTCGGGAGCAGCAGTGGCCCAGTGGTATCGCCCCGATTTACGAGGTATGGTCGTGAGTTCAAACCCAGCGTTTTACTTTTGGTATTTAATTTCGTCACCACTGCTCTCAAAATGTTGAAGGAAAACATCGTGAGGAAACCGGCTTGTCCTGGAACCAAAAATTCGAAGACATATGACATCCACAAACCCGCACTGGGCCCGCGTGGGAGATAATGGATGTGATAATTTTGGATACACTCTCAGTCTGCCTAAGAAGTATATATAAGTAGATAGAGGTCGAAGTATGGAACACTCAGACGGCATAATAGAGGAAAAAACAAAGGTCAATTTCTTCCTTCAACTTATAAGTTTTGTCACACTCATTCTTTAATAAATTGACTCTTAAGTTTAGTCATATTACACAACAAAAATAATACGTATTTATTGAGTATATAGTAATGATTTTTAAGAGCACTCATACGACCCGTGTGCGGAATGAGTGATCCAAATTAATCGTAATAAATTTGTAACGAAACGTGCAAGTGAATTACCTATTTCTAACATATTTTCAATATTGAAATAAGAATTGCAAAGCCTATAGTCTGAGATATACATTTTGAAGTTTTCGTAACGCGCACGGTTTGAGTGATCCACTTTCTTGACCATATAATTTTTATCTCAGGTTTAACAATTTTTTTACTTCGCCATAATGTTTTAACAATTTTTTGCTAAATCTTCCTCGATTTTTGTTTCGATTTAAGAGAGGATCATCACTCAATCCACATGCACATGGTAATGGCCCCCTCCGTCTCATAGAGAGGAGGCCTGTGCCCCAACAGTGGGAAAATTATAGCTCTCTTTGCTCCTTGCACTCTTTGTTCTCAATAACAGCCCGAAGTAAGAGCTGTGTACAAGTAATTTCAAGACATGTAAGACAAAATAACTTAGTGAAATGTGGGTTAAAAACATATACCTATCTATGTCACCTATCTATGTCACCTATCCTATGGTCCCCCACGGTCCATCACACAAGTCATGTTGATATTAAAAAATATGTTAACTCAGCAGGTGCCTTTAAACATAATGCCGCGTGATTCTGAATTAATGAGCTGTAATAATCGCGAAGTTCTCTGAAAAATTACCACACACAATGTCAAAGAGCTTTTCCGAAATCTAGACGATTTCGCTGCTAATCCTTTACACGTGAAGTTAAGCAAGTAGACCCATCCATTGCCGTATATTTTGCTATCATGCCACCTATGGTTTTGTTAATGGTACCGATCCCGATTTATGAGTTGCCAGGTCGTGGATTCGAACCTAGGCAGGTGCTGTACTTTATGTAAATTATTTTATCAACACTGCTCTCAATACGGTGAAGGAAATCATCTTGAGTGAATCAGCATGGCCTAGAACCAAAAATTCGAAGAGATGTTACATCTACCAACCCGCACTGGGCCCGCGTGGTCTACCACGCAGGCCCAGTGTCAGCCCACTCTCTTGAAGAAAGTAGGTCTGTGTACCAGCAGTGGGAACAATATAGGTTGATTATGCTGAAAATTAATCATCAGCCTACAACAATCCGATTGCTGGGATACATGTTATTATAGGAACGTCCTCCTACCCAGACGCGTTGTTGGCTGTCACATTGTCTCCAATTTTTGTAGTTCATATACATTGTTTGTTCCTTCACGCTGCGCTGTTTCATTCACTGTTTTGAGAGCATCGGCTATGAATTAGATAGGTAATACAAAGTAAGATCTGTTTGGGTTCAAAGCCACGACCTACGATACTTAATCCGGGGCAGTTACCAATGAGCCACTACTGCTCTTAAAAGTTGACTTATTTTAAAAATCAGTTTATGTAACAAGTTAGGTAGAATAATGACTGAAGAAGCGAGCCGTGCGCGTGCAACCTCGTTGGTGCTTATTTTAAGCCTTTCATAATAGGTTCGGAAAAGGTTGGATGAAATAGAATATTAAATTGATTTCAACTTTGAAAGCTTTCTCGCCCGTTTCTTATTTCTTCGACCGTTATTGTAAACAATGAGATTGTTAAGTCATTATTTTTTTATAGAACAGTAGCTGTTCTCTAGATTTACTTGGCCTGATCACAACGTTTTGAAGACCGGTGTTCGCAAATGCAAATATAGAGGGGCTCGTCAATCGGCACGGGTCAATCGAATGTTAAGCTAAGATTGCTGCGGTTGCTAGGTAACCATCCATTACCCCCCGTGCCTCGGAAAGCAGTTGTAGATATTTGACAGTCATTACGGTTAATCAGAAACCCACATGTCTGACGACCAGTCTTACCAATGAGTATCGTGTTACCCAGTAACTGGGTTATGCAGAAGAGATAGCTAGTCGCTCTATGTAAAACACTGATATCTATAGCAGCATCCGGTTAGACTGGAAGCCGACCCCAATATAGTTGGGAAAAGGCTGGGCAGATTGATTTGTTCGCAAGTACTTGTCATTTATGTGCAGATGCAAGAACATGATTTTATCATACGCCTAGAGCCTAGACTAATTAATCCCTGTGTTTTTTCAGATATCTATCAAATAGAATTAAAAAAAAAAAAAAAAAAAAAAAAGTAATTTATTCAAACTAAGCTGAGAGTCAGAACTTTTTGAACGTCCAAATTTCATAAGACAGCAAAAACGCCCACTCTTCACCACTTCCTAGTGCTTTAGCTGGGAAGAAGAAGTGGCGCAACAAACTCCCCAGCAGCACAGCAATTCAGGTACCTAACTAGGTACCTGAATTGCTGGTAACTACCACACGTAAGCAAAATAATACGTAGTCGGGGAAAAAAGTATTTTCATGTTTTATAGGTATAAAGTTTTAGTAAAATCTCTTTGACTGTGTGTTGTATCTGGCTGATTTTCATACCATAAACTAGACGACAATTAAAAAGTAAAAACTAAGTCCTGCCATTTTTAAATTGCGTTTTTGTCCGCCAAAATGAGAGAATCTAACGAAGAAATTCGACATTAATTTGAAGTTTTTTTTTTTTAACTAATTTTAAACGAAAAATAATAATAATAATAATATTTATTTTTATTTCGGAAAAAGAATCCATAGAGTGTTAGTAACATACTATTAAAACAACTTATAATCTAGTGTTAGTACCAATCACCCTCTGCACAAACTGCTTCACAATTGGAGAACCGAAACTCTCTGCTACAGTTCTCAGGATGCGGTTGCGACTGCCTCTCACTCGACTCAGTAGCGAAGCGGTTTTCTTGCGCACAATCGCATGAAAACCGTCGGTACGAGCTTGTGCAAACATCTCAAACTCACATAGTCAACGGTATATCGGGAATAGCCTAAATGAGGCTTGTAGCACAAAAAAAATACTTCCTCGTTTTTAATGTCAATGAAAGCTCAGGATATTCTTGTAAATCTTGTAATACTGGGAATTTTTCTCTGCTTTGTAAAATACGACTTTTATATAATATAGGTTTTAGTACACGGGGAAGATCTTACGGTTCCGCGACAAAGGGAGAAAAGCTTCTTAGAGGAACATGTGCTACCTACTTACAGGGCATTAGGTGGTAGTAATATTATCATTTAATATTTATTATATTAAGTATAAGAATTCTATGGTATTATAGATTACAAGCATACTTATCTGCTTTCTTGTTCATGAAACTGTTTTATTCTCGAATCATACTTCGATCAACATACAACATGACAATAACCTGCGAATTGCAAAAAAAACCTAAGAATATTTGAATTTCGCGGATTAAACTTACCCCTTAAACTACTTAACTAAGTACCAAAAACCAGACACATTATACAATCAAACTTATATGTCGCTCCTTTAGAATTATAAAGACCTAATGCGAAATTAGCCGCAAGCAAAATTATTTAGAATTATTAGAATTATAGAGACCTATTTTGCTTGCGGCTAATTTCGCATTAGGTCTCTATAATTCTAAAGGTGCGATGTATTCGAAATGTGAAAGTTTTTGTGTTTAGATGTTTGTTACTCAATCACGCAAAAACGGCTAAACGGATTTGGAATGAATTTTGGCACACAGATAGTTTGTAACCTGGAATAATACATAGGACACTTTTTGGTGACACAATTTTCGAACTCCACGCGGGCGAAACTTTTGTTAGTCAATAATCATCATAATAACATTGTACAATTCGAAATAAGATTCCTCGACGCCAGTTTCCATTATTACGTGTAAGTATATAACTTCGACACTTCCAAGTTCGACCTTTGTACGATCGTTTAAGCCAGAACAATGTAAGTGCAAGTTTAGTCAGCAGCCCTTGGCTGACCATAAAACGTTCGCGAACCTGAACAAAGACATCAATCGGTTCACATTTCATCTCAAATTACACGTGTTTACTCATAACGTTCGCTGAAGTTCCAGCAACAGACGGGCATTCACAGCCGAGTAAGCAATATCAGGATTTAGTATTCTCCGAATTTCGCTTTAGGCAATCAATAAAATATATTTCAAAACGTCAAAATATTTTTCTCATAAAATCCACCAAAATACTCCGTTGTTATGTCCGCGAATGACTTAATGACCTCACGATATTTTACCTTTAAAATTATAAAAAACTGGCAACACTTTCTTTTTGCATGAAAGTATGATAGTTGGCGGGGAAAACGCGATTTTTTCCTCACGACTTCCCCACGGATGTTAACACCTGATCCCTGATGTCGGAGCTGCACATTCAGCACTAGCCGTCCGTAGACAACCAATTATTCAAGCATTTCGCTCAGGTCGACAAACAGGTTGGTGGTTTACCGTTTTCCTCCAGATACTCACTGCAGATTTCTTAAAAAACAGAGGTGTTACTAATGAGCTACTTGCCTAGGTACAGTTTAAGCGGATAGCTATTTACGCTTTTTCACAAAATTTCAGTTTAAAAATTCACTTCGCTTTTTTTTAATTTAATTCGCAACTTTAGCATCTTGCTATTACATTATTATGTCTTTACAGTTCGATGATGCTGAAACTAGTAAGTAATTGATAGCTGTTATTGTTATCATTCTGTTGAAATTCAGAATCGATTTGCCATTTTAATTTATTGGCTCTCTTTAAAACGTAATCGATAACCGATCTATAATGGAATGTTATTGAATTAGTTCAATAATAGATATATTTGGTCTGTTTGTAAAGAAGTTAAATCGTTTAACGTACTTTCCCCTTCCGTCTATTGCACTTTTTGGTTCCGTTTTTATTTTCACCTCAATATTGATTTGTTAACGCTAAATTGCAATACAGTTTGATTGTTCGTTAATGCAGTTTGTTACTTTAAGTAAGCATGCTATCTTTTATAGTAGTATATAGAGCAATCTACAGCTCTCGAAAAAAATACTTGTACAAATAATTTTTACCCACTAGCTTTACAGATTAACATCCAGTGTAGTTAATTTAAACTGTCGCAATTTATTTCCAATCAATGCTGTAATTTCCTTATTGATTTAATTTCGTCAAATAGAGTCAAAATTTAGTGACCTATACGCAAAACGTGTGACAAAATCATTTATCGATTCGAAACAGGTACTGCTAATCTGATTCTGGTTTACGTAAGCTGTAAAGACTTGAAGAAGCAGATGTAAGAGCTGTTGACTTTTTTATCGAAGTTAAACAACACTAAGCACCGTATCTAACAAATTGAACACAAAACAACAAGTGTATTGAGTAGCAACACAAAAGAATAAAAATGAAACGTATTATACACCTCAGGCTACACGCCAAAGTATGTACGAACCTGTTAACATGAAAGGCTGCGGCTATTAATCACTATGAATTAACAGAACTGTAACACAATCAGTAATTAATAGTCCATATTTATTGGGCTCAACATAAATACCGTGTTCTCTATCGTATCAAGACAACAACTCAAAATAAAATACCCTTGAGAGCGGCAGACCTCCAGGTGTGAGTGCATAAATATAATACACAGGCGACCCGCTGGCACGCTCATGCCCGCTGTCATATTAACTGTTACATTAAATTACGGCCACGAAACTGATCGACCTTTCGTACTTATTATCTCCACGGCCCACAAATCAAATTCATCCGTAACTTCCAAACATAGAGCTTAAATTCAAAACGCAATTCCGTCATATATACGACGTTTGAGGCTCGATAATTGAGATCCGGCAATGTAGCAGAGCTCGCACATTGATTTCGGCTCTTTCGAAAAGCTATCTTTTTTGTTCATTTGTTTGTTTTAATAATATTTTATCCGATGTGATGGAACGGACGCATTTGTCAGGTCTGTGAAATATATCTACGTCCTCAGCGGAGTCAGGACTGGCTAATTAATTAGGAAGATTGTTACCTACATGCATGCTAATGAAGGTACGTCGCTGATGAGCTTCGTTGATATAAGTGGGTCTTAATTGATTATGTATACATGCATCTTGTAACTTAACATAACATCACGCCTGGTTTCGCCGAAGGTTTGGGCAGATGTGTACCTGTAAAACACCCACATTTCGCCAGTTATGTTTAAACACCATGTAATCCCATCACCCAGGCATAAATCCCACTCCGGGCTGCTTCTTAGAAATTCCAGAAATCCTCCAAAAATTATTTAGGTAACTACTGCGAAGCTGAAAACCTGAGGACTTTAAAAGAGATAATGTAAGCAAAAATTACGGGATAAATAAGACAAAATATAATAAAGGGGCAAACTGTAGCGTGGAGGGTTAAATATGTGCTGCGTTGAAGAGGATATTATGAGTTACTTAATTATGTAGAATCGAGTTAACCTTGTTTTCGTTCCCAGTCTACAAGACATGGTTGGTAATGGCGCTGCATTATAATCAGCACATCACAACCTAATTTACATCCAAGTCTTTTAAATAACTAAGATCCAATATTGTACAAGATATACTTACGTACAAAACAACTGCTAAGAATAGTCATCAAGCACCCTTTGCCTATCAATATTTCCAATTACCAAACTTATTATATCTCAAAAAGCAATAACGTTACAAAAGAGCCCTTTATTAAAACTAGAGATGTCCTAGTCCACCCTCCATCTACTATATATTTAATACTAGCTTCCGCACGCGGCTACGCCCGCATAGAAGGCGGAAATTATCCCGCAGGAACGTACTACCGGGATAATAAGTATCCTTGTGTTAATTTAGGTTATAATCTATCTGTGTGCCAAATTTTATCCAAATCCGATCAGCCGTTTTTGCGTGAAAGAGTAACAAACATCCATCCATCCATCCACCCTTACAAACTTTCGCGTTTATAATATTAGTAGGATTATAAATGTGAAAGTTTGGATGTTAGTTACACAATCACGCAACAACGGCTGAACGCATTTGAATAAAATTTGTCACACAGATAGATTATAACCTGGACTAACACATAGGATACTTTTATCCCGGAAATACGTTCCCGTGGGATAATTTTCTAACACCACGCGGGCGAAACCGCTGGCAAAAGCTAGTAGGTAATAAAGATATACCAACTGTGACTCCGAGCATTTTTTTTAATGCTTTAATTACTTCGAATTGGAAAATGATATACTTGTTTGTACCTACTACAAATACCTACAGGAGTTACTTAATTAATTCATCAACATACTCCGATAATTAACAGAGTACTATGCCTGTAACTTTTAAAACCAAGAAGTGAAAAAGTCATGATTAAATCCTCGATTACTGCAAAAGATGGCGTTAGTAGCACAGTTAACGAAGTTGGACTCTTCGAAACTTTTGCTCAGTATTTCGCAATTCAACTTTAAGGCTCGGTGGCAGGCACGATGCGACGGTGCGACGCGATTCTCGTTCAACAACGTTCATGAAGTTTTCATAAAAAGTATTCTATGAGAGACGCGTCGTGCTGTCGCGTCGCATCTGTCTGCGGGAGCCTTAATGGGTACTTTATGTATTGTATAAAGTGTGTGTGTAAAGTTTTGTTAAATATGCCCTAGTACAATAGGTAAGCACGTTAGTGCTAACAAAAGCAATATAATCTGGCCTCTTATTGTATTGAAACTCCGTACTACGCTAGGCCAGCTCATGGTCTAAGTGTTACCACAGTAGCGTGTAGCCTACTGTACTTACACTCTTTACTAAGTCATCATCATCGGCATTCTCCTGCCTTTATCCCAATTTTTTTGAAGTTGGCGCAACATAACCTACGTTTTCATCAATACTTCTCTATTAGACGTAATCTCGGTATTCACCCCCTTTCTAACCATGTCATCATTCACAAAGTCTATCTATCGTACTCTAAGTATTACTCGTAATTTTCCCTTTTCAGAATATATCAAACGTATTAACTAACCGACATCGTTAGCATAAAACTCCATTCAATTTCATCAGAATTAGCCAAAATGACCGAACGTATCATAATTTTTAGCCAAACCTATATCGTTAAATATAATTTTATGTATCAGATATATCACCCACTTATCCCTAACCCACGTCTATTGA
Organism: Antitype chi; assembly: GCA_947359405.1. Classification (NCBI taxonomy): domain Eukaryota; kingdom Metazoa; phylum Arthropoda; class Insecta; order Lepidoptera; family Noctuidae; genus Antitype; species Antitype chi. The sequence goes on from OX375826.1 coordinate 10,306,143, forward strand.
AACACGTTCGCAACCCGTTACATACGATTCGACGGCTTGTAATACCACCTATGTCAAAATCTTGCGATTATAAATTTTCGATAGCATTGGGAACCTGCGTATCCATAAGCGACGAGCACTAACTCCTATGAGTGGAGATACCTACTTTGGTTTTGGTAATTTGTTTGTAGTGCCGTGCCTCAAGAGACACGTGATTCATAGCGCCTTAATAAAAAAAAACTGCGCCAATACCCCAATCCTCCAATATCCAGTGACAGCTTTGTAATAAGTTCTTCCGTTCACCTTTAAAAATGATTAATTTACGTGTCCAAAAAATTGCAAACTGTGACTTATGCCTGGTCCTAAGCTCACCGATTATCGCTAATGGTCCAAACGTTTGACGTCACAGCAGAGGTCCCGTAAACGCAGCGTGGCGAATACGTTTCGGCGTCGGTTCGTTATGTGTCGTTTGCCTAACAACTTGTAATGGGCGACTGTCATTAACTATATTAACCCTAGTTCGTAATTCTAATGGCGAATATCGCAAGTCATTCGGCGTGCTTTGTCACAATCGCCCTTATGATACCACTTCCCGATTATGAGATAGAGGCGTCGGTATGATATCTTTTTTTTAGCTATTTATTAATCTGGCCTTGCTTTTTCGTGAAGAATATCTGAAGGATGGTAAACAAAGTGGAAGAATGACCTGGTGAAGGCCGCAGGAATCCGCTGGATGCGGGAAGCACAAAACTGGTCGAAGTGGCGGCGCTTGGGGCAGGCTTATGTCCAGCACGGGACGTCTTTCAGCTGTAATGATGATGATAATCTAAAAGATATATGAACAGTGTTCACATTAAAAGGTAAATCTTATCAATTATCATAGTTAATAGATCAGTAGAGCTGCATGTTTGAAATTGGTAGTAATTCTATCAACTGGTCTAGGACATCTAACTTATTCCTCTGAGTAATGGTATAATTATGACATTAAATGAATAAGAATAAAAAATTAAACTAACTAACTAAACGAATAAATAAATAACTAATTAAATAGTGGGAAAGTGGATCAGTTCATATAGAGACAACTGAAGAGCATTTTGCGTGGAGTGATGACAGGTGGTGGAGCAAGGCTTTGACAGAGTGGCGTCCAAGGACTGGAAGACGAGATGTCGGTCATCCGGCAGCGAGATGAGCGAATGACATTGTTGCGATCTCAAACAAGATCTGGATAAGGCTGGCACAGGAGCATGGGAATTGGCACAATAAAATAGAGGTCTATAACCAACAGTGGGTTTTTTTTGACCGTGGGAAATCATCAAATAACTTCTCCCGCTTTGAGTGGAGCAGGAGGGCGCATCAGACTTTTACTAACTAAAACCTACCCGTGTTCCCTCAGTTGACTGTGTGCCAGGGGCGACGATATCTCTTTCGAACAACCCGCACCCCTGGTAGGCATCAGCCCTTGTGAACACCACCAATTGGTGCTGACATCTCTTTGAGGCACGCGTGGAATATAACGCGCCGTCGACCTGGGCTTGGTCCTTACCGGACAGCGAGCTACCCATCACTCGCCGTCCACAACCCCGCGCCTACGGTGGCCGGGAATCAGCCTGGGATCCAGCAGTGGGTGAAGTTGGGCTGTGGATGAAAATGATGAAACAGCATGAGTCTCTAGTCAAACTATGTACTCGTAAAAGTAAAATACATAATAGAAATATAAAGCGCAAAATACTCGGAAATGGCGGCACACAAAGCTTTATTCATTACGTTGTAGTTAGTTAGAAAACCTACGAACTGGTTGATATAATGACTAAAGTACCTTAGGTAAGCGAAATTATCATAAAAAGTTTTCTGCAATTACACAATGCAATGCTTTTCTATTGAATTGTTATTTCTATCCTTGGTAGTTGTTAATCTTTAATACCATGCCAGGTAATGTTTCCATTTCACCTGAATGATGTACCTAACCAATATTTTTATTTAAAACGAGTGTCCATGGAGTTTCTTGCCCGTTATTCTTCATTGGAACCTACTATGCTTTAGAATGGGCCACTTAGCTTCAAATTTTGGACTGACTGACTCCTTGACAATTCATAAGTGCCTGTAATCTATTTGAAATAAATGCTTTGAATTATTATCATTTTCATCCGTAGTTTGAAATTTCCAACTTAATAAAGATTTGTAAGTCGTTTTCCAATTTTCTTCTTCATCACTCACTACAAAAAAGTAGAGCTGAAAAAAGTATTTTTATTCCAATAATCCTCTTCCCATTTCTCCGTATTTATTAAGCCCTGACACCACTCAATACATTATGAGCACATTTTTATAATTTTTTTTTTTTTTTTAGTGTGGGAAATCATCAAATAACTTCTCCTGCTCTGGGTGGAGCAGGAGGGCGTGTCAGACTTTTACTGACTAAAACCCACCCGTGTTCCCTCAGTTGCCTGTGTGCCAGGGGCCGCGGTATCTCTTTCGAACAACCCGCAACCCTGGCAGGCATCGGCCCTTGCGGACCCCACCAGTTCGGCGCACCAGGACACGTGGCACGCCGTGACCACCCCAGGAACCAAGTAACAAAAGGGCCCCAGACGTACCCGTGTCTGGTGCCCTTGGTCCCCCTGCGACGGGTCAGCACAGTGGCCCCGCCGCCTACCACTTTTCGGCCGCAGGGGATAGGGAGAGCGGCCAACGCTATACCGACACTCCTCTTCCCCTGCGGCCCCACCGCGTCCGCCATCAAACGGTGGCGGCCCCGTCCAGGCCACGGAAGGGAAGAGCGCTACTCAGAAGTACCGGCACTCCTCCTCTTCCGCAGCCTGTAATCCTCAGCCGCGATGCCTCCCATTCGACACCGCGGCCCGCCTCAGTTGCGGTGCACCTCACCGCAACCTACATTCTGGCCGCTACGTCGTCGGCTTGGAGACAAAAGCCCTGACGAGCGGCCCCACCTTGGGGTTCCTCTTCGCTTCACCGTGGGAGCGGACCACGGCTACTGAGCCCCCCCGCAACGACAATGCGGGAACCCACTGGGGGGGACATTTTTATAATTAAATCCACTCGAAGGGCGCTTATTATAAAAGGCGAAGGATGTACCTTGACCCACTTGTGGAGCGAGGCCTCAGAGCGTCGAGTGACAAGCAACGGACATTGAAACAATCTTACCGCAAATAAACGTTTTTTCTTTCTTTTCTTTCTTACCGAGGATGTATGGAGGATGCAAATAACATTTTTTTTAAATAACTTGACGTTAAAGAAAATGAGCTATGGGAGAGACACAGATGTTTCTCGGTATTCCTACTGTACGTGTGTTGGAGTTTTTAATTGAGTTTTGGATTTTTTCTGTTTCTTGTTCTATGTCTCGTACTAATGTTCATATTGCTGTTATTTATTGGTTCTGTGATGTGGTAAAGTAGCATAGTGTAGCTACTCAGTCTAGAAGGTAGGTTTCATAACTTGGAGAGCAGTTTAATCTTCTTAAGGGCGCATTTACATCAAGCGTATGTTGAAAAAAGTAAGTTCAAAAACCAAAACCCGTTTAGTACTGAAAAATCACGCTGGCTGTGTACCTACGCCCAGATTTTGTATCGACACTATTGCGATGCTGTCGCGCTTCAGTCGCGATCTTATTAGGCTTCTTGCTTTTTTCGGCTGTATCGATGTATCGATACAGCCGCGCGTTTGCATCGTTACCGTCGCACGTTGCAAACGCTACTAACGCGCGATATTAGCGATGCAGAAGCGCGTTTACAAAACGCGCGGCAGCATCGCTACAAAAAGTCACCGTGGGTGAGGGGCCTTATATAACCCATGTCATCGTACATGTATAACAAGAGAAACCAAGTAATCAACAGAAACACTTAATGTTCATTATAATAAATGATACACCTACATAGCTTAGACTTGTTGAAAGTGTGGTGTACCGTTAAGAGCCGCCAGGATACATCACGTAACCGGTAAAAGGCGGGCGTGGAGTAAATAACAGCGTATTACCTTCAATTACATTATTATATTCACTTTAGCTTTGTCACGAGGCCCGCGATGACACGATCCGGTGCTTAAGTGAATATTCATCACGGTATCGGACACACCACTTTGAGGATTTATGTTTTTATTCGAGGGAAAATGGGTGAAGACTTTCTATATATATATGCTGTCAAAATATAAGGTAGCGAACAGATCATTAGTTACAAACGCGGACAATAGCGGTGGTGGATCACTGTTCACCCTTGCGCAATAAAGTTGAAAAGTGTTTAACCGCAAGTGTCCACGATGAAACCTACAAAGAAACATTTACCCACTCACAGAAAACACACATCAGTCACAAAGGCACTTATATCCTTTCTCCCTTTAAGCCCTTTCACATCAACACCCAAAGGCATTTTACATAAATTCCTGGCGCAACATTCTTCCTCCACAAACAAGCGCGCGGAGAGGCGATAAGTTTTATAGATGCATTGTTACCTTTTCTTGCCAATGTCCTGACTGACTTCGAGCGAACAGAGCCCAATAACACATTGAAGGACTGCTTACAAATTTGTTTCACCTATTCGTGAATATTTGGGTGCGTTTCAAAGGGCACATCACGTCAGACCACCAGAGCAACGCATAAACTCGCCAATATATTAAAAGTAAACGTCGAGATGAAATGAACGCGAGTATTTTGCATATGATTAGTAAGTCTGTTAGGAGCCGCAGTTCGCAGAGCTCCGCAATATAAACGTTACAGAGAAGCTTGAATACGTTACTGGTTGTCCAATAAATAAAATTTTATTGAATATTTCCAATATACGTGTACGCCGTCTATTCAAATTTTTCAATGCTGCGATTGAAGAGAAAACCTACAGACATATTGCAGTATTTATTCGTACTTGACATTTTCCGTTCTTGGATGTTGGTTGCGTGTATATTGAATATTGGCAATATGCAACTGGTCGTAAATAAACTTCTATATAAATTAAGTAGTGTTTATAAGTCGATTCACACGAATTTACACGCCCGAATCGACACTCTTTAATCATATATTATTGTCAATAAACGCTTTGTTCGAAGTTAATTTATTTGTGGATGAAACGACAACTCCAGAAATACGTATTAGGTAATTGGCACATTTGATCGGAATTTTATGCAATAAAGTCATCACTTCGATTTTCCTATTAGTCCTCTCTCTCTAGTCTACAGGTAATATAACTATTATTTGATAGTATCGATTCGTCTGGGCGAGCAAATTAATGCGAATCGACTAATGAGCCTAAGTGGTTTTTTTTTGGGTGGGAAATCAAAAAATAACTTCTCTCGCTCTGGGTAGAGCAGGAGGGCGTGTCAGACTTTTACTGACTAAAACCCACCCGTGTTCCCTCAGTTGCCTGTGTGCCAGGCGCCGCGGTATCTGTTTCGAACAACCCGCACCCCTGGCAGAGCCTAAATGGTATGAAATAACTTTATTCAAAGATAAACAACTTTATAACGACAGCTTTATATATTTTTCCGACTTCTACGCGGATAGAGTCGCGGTCACAGCTAGTATAAAATAAAACAACTGACAATAGTTTTTCTAGCAACTTCTTTATTTGGACACAAAAGATCAGCGATCATCATTTGTTAAGGTTGTTAAGAAAAACGGGTGCAATGACACTGCAACTTGCAATCGACGCCTGAAATAATTTAGCATACCTATTCGCTTAACTGCGGCATTTAATTACTTGCCTAAAACTTTAAACGAAACAAGTGCAAATAAAGGGTTGTTTGAGTTGTAACTAACACCTTTTAATTAACTGTGCCGAAATAAAAAAAAATCGCATTCTTATCCAAGATAAGAATGCTTGGAAACATGCTGGTCCTGCTCCATAAGACAATTTAGAGTCTAGACAAAATCAAACTGGTTGCTAATTGAATTGTATAATTAATTATATTTATGACATTGATTTACACTTGGGAATTACTTTAACTCACACACTGACTTATTACTTGTTAATATTCTAGGAAAATCGTATACTTACTTTTACAATGTTTGTAAACATGTGAGCACCATGTATGTATCATAAAATTACTTTTTTTGTCATCGCTTCACTTTAATTATATTTTTAGCCTATTTTGGTATGTTATTTTTATTCTGGGTGCATCGTTTTCACATATAATTATATAATGAATGTATGTTATATATTGTACTTAAAACGTTTTAAAAGAGTAACGGTGGAGTTTCTTGCCCATTCTTCTCCATACGAAACTACTTTTTGGATGGGGCGACTAGAATCAATTCTATTTTAACCGACTTCAAAAAAAGGAGGAGGTTCTGGATTCGACTGTATTTAAAAAAAAAATGTTGACGTTCAAAAGTGCCTTTAAGTGCCTATTTGAAAAAAAAGAACTGCAGTTTCCTACAAAGAAGAGTGAAAGAACACTATCTCTCCACTTTGTCATAATTGCATATCTACTTATTATTTAAATTGCATTTATATATTTTTTAGAAGTATGTTTTTATGTATGTATATTCTTATATTGTAATTTTATGTTTTCACTTCTACTGTTATTACACGCGTTGTCTATTATCTCTGTTATCTTCTCTCCTATCGCAGGTGTGCTGGAAGAGATTTCTGTAGAAATAAGCATTACCTTTGTACGTATTTTTCTGTTCCTTTCCCGCATCCAGCGGACTCCTGCGGTCCTCACAATGTCATCGGTTCACCAACTTCCAACCTTCCAACTTTACGTCTTTCGGTACGCGGTCTCCACTCCAGAACCTTCCGGTCCTATCGGCCATCTGTTCTGCGAGCAATTTGCCCTGCCCCCTGCCACTTAAATTTGGCAATTCTTCGGGCTATGTCGGTTATCTTGGTTCTCCTGCGGATCTCTTCATTCCTGATTCGATCACATAGGGAAACTCCAAGCATAGCCCTCTCCATTGCCCTTTGGGTGACTTTAAGCTATTAAGCCTTCTTGTCTGATTATATGTGTGCATAAATGGTCAAATATATAAAATAAAACTGCACGTGCACCTATGCGATCAAAATATATGAAACATCTAATTACGGCAAAAAAAATCAACGCAGAGGTGTCCAGAATAATATACAGATCCATGGGTACAGGTTGTACGTTGATGTCCATGCCACCCTGGTACATTATTACTTATCGTATTATTTTTCATTGTCCTTACGGGTAGTCAGATCGTGTTACCCAGTAACTAGGTTATGTGGGTCAGAAAGTCAGTCGCTCCATGTAAAATACTGATATGCAGCTGCATCTTGTTAGTCTGGAAACCAACACCAAAATCGTTGAGAAAAGGTTAAGCAGATAGATATTATGAGGATTAATTGCATGGGAATTAATAGGAAACAACCCCTTGAGTACTGCGATTTTTTTTTACTGAAAATATGTTACTAATTTTCGATTTAAAAATACAGGAAAAGTTTTTATTCAGTGCGCAAACTGTAACCATGAATTCAGCATATCATTCTAGAACCCCCAGCGCAGAAATTTTTCAACGGTTCTACCTCAAAAAAATCAGCTGTTTCATAGAAAAGTGCAAATATAAATATATAATACCTACGCGGTCAAAATGTATGGAACAGCTGATTTATTTTGGTAAAACCCGCGAAAAATTACTGCGCTACAATGATATGCTGAATTCATGGTTACAGTTTGCGCATTAGTCAAAAACTTAACCTGTACGCTCCAGGTTTGATGAAACTATGCTAACAATTTTATCGGGGAAAATATTTCATCAGCAACGTTTCATTTTCATTTTATTGGATTCCAAAACTTTGGTACTAAAATCCAGTTTGTACGATTGACTGAACAGTTAATAAAACGTTGCTTTCATTAGTAAAGGAATTTCAGTGTGCAGCTTATTAAATTTTGTAGAGCAGTCCAATAGGAATGTTCGCAAAGCTCTTATTGGATTTGTTTCTAATATGTATCGCATTTTGAACAGACATTATAAATAATGCTTATTCCACAAAACAGGTTGGTTTCAGTTCACGGGTTCATTGACCCGTATTCAAATGAGAAGCAGACATACAATGCAACTATTAGACCAAAAAAAATCAACAATATCAACAAAGAATAAATAGATAGCATCCGCCGTTATTGCTTCAATATTTAATTCTAAAATTTCGTTTAGGCCAAACAAGCGTTAAATAAATGTTGCCAAATGTTATGGGTCGCCTCTGAATGAGCAAGTTTCATCTTTGCATACAGAACTATTTAGCAAATGATATGCACTACTTACTCGAAATACGAAATCCAAAGTTAGTAATTATTTTTTTACTACCTATTTTATAATCTTAGACGATCGTGAATCGCAGAACCGATTGCTCTGTCAGCCGAAGAAGTAATTTGCAAAAGAGAAAAAACAGTCATTTGTCAGAAACATACAAAAATAAACAACAAACCTTTCCCACGGTTTCGAAAAACGATAGATCCACCGAATAGAATATTATTAACAATCATTTTTCGCCAATAAGAAATCCTATGTTCATCTTTAGGGGTCCACGCGTTGATTACGAGAATAAAAACTGTTTCCGCGTCATGATTTTGATATTTAGGTGCAATTCAAGATTTTTGTAGATTTATTAAATACCATAATTATATTGGCTAAAACACATGGAATCCAATTAAATCGTTTCATGTACGGAATAATAATTCAGAATGTGCGTTGTACAGAACCTCAGACACGAAGATTATTAGAGTTGCAATTTTTTCCACTTCGCTAACAATGGCTAGATATTTTTTTCCGCCTAGCGCTGTTATATTAAATTAGTTTAAATACTACCAATTAAGTCATTAGAATTAACTTTTTACATAAACAATGCTAAACGTTGACATAGTTATCGAATCAAAGATCTAATTGCTGATCACAAACATAGAATAATTAATTTATGAAAGTAATTAAGAGGCAAGTATTTTCTGACATAATTAACTTCACATCCAATGAATAGACACGTACCTGTGATAATTACAAGAGTGCTTATAAAGCTTTGATGGCAAACCCGACAGCTCTTGTCGACGTCATAAAAGACAATTTCACAGTTCCCTAGAAATAATGCTCTTTATCATCATGTATGTGATCCATCAAGCCAGAACATCTGCTGAAAATAATTTCAAAAATATATAAAAAGCACCCAGTCTTCTTAAATAGAAGTTTTCATTCAACTTTATAACAATAGCCCTTCCTTCATTGGCACACTGACGTTTGATTACTGCTTAGGTACCGACAGCAAACAAAACGCCGTCAATTTTTATTTTATTTAAATTATCCTACTATCCTATCCTACCTCCTCCTAATATTATAATCCCACCATCCGACTATATTTATAATATATATTATTTAGATATACATATTAATATTATAGATGTGAAATTTTGTATGCTTGTTACTCAATCACGCAAAAACGGCTTAACGGATTTGGATGAAATATGGCACACAGTTATTTTATAACCTGGTTTAACACATAGGATACTTTTTTCCCAGTAGTATGTTTCCGTGGGGTAATTTCCAACAAAGCCACTGGCAAAAGCTAGCGAATTATATTTCAATCAAAAAAATGTTTTGGACACTCTATCAAACTACGATAAAGTTATAACTACCTCCACATGCATTATTTATAAAACTGATCGTAATATAACTTATACATAAATTGGTGCTGATGTCTCTTCCCATTCAATTCGTGGGCGTCAGAAGACACACCTACTTGAAATTGGCAAACATCGTTTACCTTCTAATATTTGGTAGGGTTATTATATTTACTGTGATTGGTTGCTGATTTATAATCGTCCGTGAGTTAACTGAATATTTTAATAAATTTATCGCTTATTTGAGTTGTACAATTGTACATCTTTGTTGTATAATGACTATCACAGTACCAACTCTAACTCACGTCTTCTACTTTGTCGATGGCAATGTAAATCGAGTAGATTCTGAATTTTGACACTATTTTGGCGCCTTCAGTAATATCCATCAGTTCTTGTACTACCCGCTAAAACTGATGCAGAACTCACTGTATTTTTTTATTCACAAGGCAACTACAACAAGTAACACACACAGTATTTCAGTAAGGTTCACTTTATAGTTCTCTACTTGATTAACACCCACAACCTGACAAGCAAAAATAATAAAAAATTATGATAGCAAACAGAAAAAAGCTTAGGCACCAAATGACAGCTACAAGATCTGTGCGTCTACCCTCGACACACAGCTTAATATGTAAGCACCCAAGTGTGAGATAATTTTAAATATAACCAAGAATATTTTGAATAAAAATAATACCTAATATTTAAAACGTTTCCATGCGAACCGTACCAACGCACACAGCGGCACATACACACGGTACGTATAACTAGTTAATTTCCTTTGTGACAAAGGCCCGGCTCGTCGGATGGATGCGTGGAAATCGCGATGCGACACGGTGATCCACGCACCGGCCGCTGCTGTCCGTACCCGCTCGCACCCGCTTACGTGGGACGAACGCAAGTCTAGCTAAATAAAAGGTAAATGGTAAGTTTTTGTTTTGTGTTAGATCGTTTTTAGAAGGGATAGTTTGTTTATATTAACACTAGCTTTTGTCAGCGGCTTCGCACGCGTGTACGTCGAAAATTATCCTATGGAACGTACTACCGGGATAAAAAGTATCCTATGTGTTAATTCAAACTACCTGTTTGCCAAATTTCATCCAAATCTAAACATCCAAACATCTAAATACACAAACTTTCACATTTATAATGTTAGTAGGATAGGATTAGTAGTAGTTACCCGCCTTTGCCTCGCACGGATTTTACGACTTGAAAAAATATCGAGATTTCTTGTACTCTAAGTAAGTTTAATCGTAAGTTTTAAACACACACACTTTCCACAATAAATTTTCTAAATGACGGTGAAAACTACATTAAAATCTGCTTTGCAGTTCAGAAGAACAACGTGGTGACACAGACAGACACGAAGAGTTACTTTATTAATGCATAATGTGTATAGATACAGATTTGTAGGTATGAGTAGAAATATTTCTCGTTGATGTCTATTGCAAGCGTATTCAAATTCAAGCAAATTCAAGGTCGGTCCCAAAACCATAGTTTTAATATGAGAGATAACTATCAGTACCAGGACCACAACGTTAGATTACAGGACCATGTATGTGACTCGAGTGTTCCAAACCCAAACAGCTTTAAAAATTGGACGCGTAGAGTTGACTCTGCAAGTCTCCATGCAACAAATTATATGTGAGCCCAAGTGGTCTGCCTTGAAAATTGTTATTTAGCAACCTGGGACTTCTAACCCTTGTAATACCTCCTTCGTGCCATGATATACTGCATTGTCTTAATACTTCTCCTTAACTGCCAGGATCTTGTTACAAACTTTATGTAGGTTTGCATGCGGTGAACTAAGTTGTGAGAAACCTAGTTATAGAGGCAACTGAAGTTTATGTAGAACATTTAGTGAAGCCTTCCCGTTGTTTTCTTAGATAAACTTAAAGTTTTAAATCTGTGGGCTTATGAGAAATGTGTCTAGAAAGCTCAAGCTAAAACTTCATTATTATTTGTACAAACGTAATCAGCATTGGTCGAGGTAATACAAGTTGCTTACTTTTAGAAATATTATGACATTTCAATGTACCGGTATCCTCAAAAATAATAGTTACCAATAAGATCTCTGCTGATTTCATAACGTTGAGGTACATTCGTCTTGCTTCCATAACTATTTACTGAAATAAAATAAATCTGCGCAGTTTACATAAGACGGTGTAATCAAATGCAATGGTGGCTACTATTGTGAAACTGTACATAGGTACACGTAATTACGTTATGTAACGGTAATCCTACATTGTTACCATATAGCAGCGTTTTGTCGGCAAGCAGCCGGCGAGTCTGCGCGGGCGCAGGACCTCCGCGCCGCGCCCGGCGCGCGCAAGCGCGACGTTCCCGGAATACAAGCGCGATTAATAGCGACACAAACTATTTCCGCTTAACCGAGACAAATCATAATTACTCCTTCGGGTTTACTCTTACGCACCCCCCTTTGATGTTTTTATTCCAAATCCCGGTTACGGCCAACTTAAAACAAATAGAACGGCTCACGACCGATTATACGTTTGCGTTAAAACGATTTGTAACGGTGATAGCTTTCGTGAATTTCGCCCATGTTTTTGTCCCTGTGTGGTCCCGCGCTCGTTTTGGACAATTACTTGTTTGCTTTTTGTTATTAGTTCGCCCGTCAATAATTTGACGTTTGAGTGATCAAACGGAACGGCTTCCTTATTTCCCACGACCAAAAATACGACTGTAAACTGAACTATTTTAATTGACATTTTTAGATACAATAGACACCTTTAGATGTAAAAATAATTGTTATCTGGTACACAGGTTAACTTTTTAAAGTCGCAAGTTCTTTGACCCGCCGCGACTAATTCTAGGCACGCAATACGACTTCACGATTTTATCTCTAACCGGAGTTAGCAAGCACCCTGCGTGTATCGATTAAAACCAATTACTCCATTGTGTGTACGTAAATATCTGTATGCTTTTAATATCGCTCTCACATGATTTCCCTTCACAGATCGACGCGTATTTTGGGTGCAGACAAGCGGCGGCCGTACAGTCGCGCGCAGATGCGACATCCGTCGGTCTCACGTGAAAATCGATTTTCCACGGTACGCCAGCTGGCGCGAGCGACAGCTATAAACCACGTACTCTTTGCTTTCTATGGCAAAAATTGTGTACCTTACTGTTGATAAATTAGGGTCGACAGTCGGGTAAACCGGTGTTTGTCATTCATCTCATTAATTTGTCTCGGTGTATGTACTATGAAAGTCAAAAGTTCCTTTGTTGATATTTTTAATGTTTCGCACATTGTTCGTCAGCAAAACGGACCCACCGCGTTTGATCCGATTGCAGTAGTTATTTATGATTATTAGAATAGCGTGCCGATAGCGAATAATTAATTTTTACGTTCAATTCTTTATTGTTATGTCACGACGTTGATGATCCTGATATATTGGTTGCGTTGGTCTTTATTATACGTTCAGGTTTGCCAGTATAACTGACGTAATATTACATAAAATAACCTTTTTTCAAATTCTATTATCATCGCATTTTTTCAAAACATAATAAAGATTTGGAATTGGTAGGTACCTAAAATTTAATTTTACCTAATCGGTCTTGTAAACACAATATTATACAAAAACATTGTGTCCCGTATAATCCTAGATCTAAAAGGATAACCAGAACAAAGCGAATCAAAGGCAATGTACCTCTGTAGAGTCCTATACAAATGAGGCATTATCTTCTTATGAACGACACGAACTATGGCGAAATCGCTTGTGTAGACAAAAGTATTCATTACTCGCTAAGCCAAGTCAGCGACCCGATACTAAGGTTATTTACATTCAACCTGGAACATATAAAACGAAGTACCCATATACTCCTTACAAACTTCGCCAGAATTAATATCAAACAATACTTGAGCGATGACTTCTTCTTCTTTGCAAACTGTTATCCGTCAAGGTAACAAATATGCAGAATTTTAATAAATTTCCAGTATTGGAATAAAAAAGAGAAATAGCCAACATCAGGAGCCAGTCCGCATGATTGACGAGCCACAATATATTGAGTGTTCGCAAATGAAGAAAGACAGATTGCTCCCACTTGGACGATCTCAGAAACGTCAAAATTTGATTGGTGATTCCCATGTGTAATACTAGTAGTCTCGTAGTAACAAAGGCGTGAGGCCTCTTTAAATGTCAATTCTTAGTTATAATGAAGCACAGCGAGCACCAAGATCCATCATTGTCCAGACAAGGTCGCACCCGTACGAAACAATACACAAATATATTCGACGAATAACTTGGATCTACTAAAAAAAATGTCGTGTACCGCCTTATAAAGATGTTTGTTCCAATCCGGTTAGAGGCGAGACTATCGATTGAACACACTTAAAATTAGTGTGATATAATTAGGCATATGACATGAATTCAACGGGTATCACAATGGAACAAACGAGCCATGGCATTGTGATATGACGGCGTGTCAGATGCGTGTCGACCGTGCTCTATGAGGAGATGTGACCACTCAATCGTGCACCAAAGCCACTAAATACCTGGATCTAATCAGCATTTCTACACTCATTTTTAACACTTAATTTTACACGTATCTTAGCATTATACATTTGATTTTACGCGTGGCCCGTATGTAGTTCTATCATGTAATGCGCTGCGCAGCCGCACGCCGCGCCGACTGAAAGTATGCCTAATGAAATAACGCGTGCATGTTAATACTTACAAATTGTTTACTTAGTATTGCAAAATGCACTTGTTGCGGTCATATAATTTCAGCAACATTTTTCTGATTTGGGTAACAAGTTATTAACATTTTGTATTTTACCGTTAGGTACATAGTTACAAGTTGTTGTGTTTGTAAGATTTAATTTAACAAATGTAAGGGAAACAAATTAAATTCGTTTGAAATTAGCTTCTGTAACCACGCTTGTTCCACGTTCCTCAAATACGTACACGCCGGTATGCGTAACATTTGCGTGAAAATTCATCCCTTATGTTAATTTGACACGGCTTAAAGGAACATAAGTTTGTGAAACATATTAGCAGGTGGGACGTACGCTTAAAATACTTACTGTGAACTACCGTCAAGTTTATTAATTTTAATTATGTTCAGCTTTTCCACGCTCTATAGAGTTTTCGTTCCCAATACAGCGTGTGGAAAATGTGTCACATGTTTGTGAAATACAATATAATTTGGTATTTTATGTATGTACTTACTAAGTCACCTTTCCACATCTCCCCTCATTATCGTGAAGGGAAACGGTTATGGCGTACCGAATACTTTCCTTTTAAAAGTACAATTATAAATCACCGAGATGATTTTAAGCGTCTTATGAGCACACATAAATAAATAGTTTGTGGTTCTTAAGACTGTAGAACAACAAAGAGGGAGGAAATATAGTAATATTATTTATTTATCATGAAATGTAATATAAGTTATCTCATATTCACACTCAGATAATACACAAAATTTATTTCGGGCGCGGAATACCAGCAAAATTCTCTTCTAGTCACAATAATATCATTATGCGTGATTTATATTTAGATATGTCATACCTAGTTAATAAGTCAGTCAAGACTGGCAGCCGTTACAGCTTTATTAGCATAAGCTAGCATACGCTTAAGTTATAACTTAAAACATACGAGCTACGTTATTATGCTAGAACGGTTTGGCTTGTGGTTTTGGCAACGAATAAAATCAACAGTAAATATTCTAGCTTTCCATGGTTATCTTAAATTAAATCCTGAATACTCGGTTAATATTGAAATGTAAAAAATTATATTCAACAGATTTAATTTTGCATTTTTTTTTTCAAATATTCATTATCAGTGTATAATGTTCCCACTGCTGGGATCTTCGATCAATTATTGATCGAAGGCTGGGATACAAGCCTCTCTTTGAGAGGGTGTGGGCTGTAATGTACCGCATTTTGGTTCTAGGCCATACCGATTTCCTCACGATATTTTCCTTCATCGCTTTGAGAGCAGTGGCGTTGAAATAATTTACACAGATTAAAGCGTAACCACGATCGTGATTTTCGGATAATTAAGAAGAAATACCTGAAAAAAAAAGAAGAAATACTTGAAAAGGTTTTTCACTTGTTTTCAAAAATTTAAATACGGTAAGCATAAAAGTATTAGAGACATTTCTGGAAATCCCTCTGCCATCTATAATAAAGCCAATCAGAAATAAACGTAAGAGATATACTCGTATTCATTAAATGATGAAAGGAACATTTTTAATCAATGCATTTTAATTAATTAAGTTTTCTTGTTGACTAGAATCTGCAGTTAATTAAGTTAGTAGCGAAGCGTTGACTTGATTACTTCGATGTGACTTATGTGGAAATCCGTTGCTACCTGCACTGGATGAACTGAAGTTTGAATAGGTACTATTGCATATGGAGGCGAAATATAATACAGTCTTGGTTTCAGAATCAATTTGGAAGGTGTGGATGGTTGCAGGTCTTCGAAAAAACAACTTCTTTTATTTTTTTAAAGACTTATAAAAAAAAATGTAAGCGACGTGGTGCTTGTTGACAGAGAGAATGTAATATTGTAATAATTTGACGGCACGGTTGGCACAGTGGTTAAACGATTGACTGCTGCGCTCCGTGTCGCGGGTTCGAATCCCGCACGGAACGAATAGGTATTTGTATGACCTACAAGTAGTTGCTCCGGGTCTGGCTGTTTGTGTATGTGAGTTTTAAATGTTTGTAAACGCACTCACAATACAGGAGAAATTCCTAGTGTGGGGCAACGTTTTTTTAACAAAAAAAAAACCAACAACAAACAATTACTTAGGCTGACCAAGTTGCAACATTGTAATAATAATATATTTTCAAATAACGTTTCACGCAATGCCAACAGATGGCACTCAGAGTCCTTAACTTAATATATCATTTACTTTACTGATAGTACCTATTCCTATTAGTTATCTATAGGTAGCGATACTGAAGTGCACGTCGTCTACAGGTACGGTTGGCAATCACATATTTAAGTAAAATTGTATTTAAATGTTGGTGACAAATAAATATAATATAGATTTATTATTCTATCTTTTCGAAAGAAGACATTAAAGAAGTTCTAAATTCTAGATTTTTCAGGCACATCACTCGGCTAACGTGTAACTATTTTGTTAGTTCTCAGTAGAACGAAATGATCTGAAACTCCCTTGAAGCCAAAACCATACAAATTATATCAACTTAGAAATTGCATGTCTCAAATTCTGAGGGTAACAGGAATGCTTATAAGAGTTTGAAACTTGGGGAAACTTTTAAGGCCGTTTATTTTCGCAACCTCCACGTGAAAAGGGAGTTTTATGAATTTGCGAAAGATTGTTTCGAAATCATTAAAATTTAGTGGAGTTTTAAGTAAAGGAAAATTTGTACGTAAGGGGTAAAAACGTGACGTCCTTTATTTTAGAAATATACACGTGTTATTAAGAAGGGTATTTGATGAGGATGATTTTGTTTTAGGTACTTACAAGAAAAAAAATTGTAGCTTAAAGTCGAGAAAACTTTTGAATTGGTTTGGTTTTGCAACTAACACGTGCAAGTTCAAGTTACTTACTCTTTCGTGTAAGTTCAAGTCTTACAACAAGAATTTCTTCTAAGAAAAGTGATAGCCCAGTGGTAAAAACCGCGACTTACGTGTTGTAGTTCGTGAGTTCGAACCCAGACAGGCAATTTACTTTGTGTAAATTATTTCATCCCAATGGTGATGAAATATTTTAGTGGCTCCCAAAACGGTGATCCCAAAACATCGTGAGGAAACTGGCACGTCCTAGAACCAAAAATTCGAAGACATGAGACATCTGCCAAACCGCGCCCGAATATGGACCACTCCGTCACACAGAAAGGAGACCTGTGTCCTAGTAATTCGAACTTTATAGGCTGATTATCAATACGAAATTATTAAAAAAGTACCCACCTACCTATAAAAATTCTTATTACTGGTATCTTAAGTTTAATTTATTATGATCTGCAATCAACATTATTTTTGCTAACCGTGATGATACTAGAGACTAATAAGCTTGCTAGTACGAAATAAATAAGTAGCTACATGTTTGAAACCACGTGTATATTATATGCAGCACACGCTCCACATAATCGAGTTCAGTGTTACCATCAAATTAAGTTACGTGCATTTAACCTACCTAACATTATTATATGTAGGTAGGTACAGTAAGAAGTTGAATGAATTTTGGTTTTACTATCAAAATGAAATTTAATAAAAAACGTTTAATGCACACATTAGAATGATACATCATGTGAAACTCTTGACCTCCGAACTAAGTATAACTTGAGGTATGGAGGACAAAGCGTTCTCTTATATTTACAATGACTAAAAATGCAATAATACGGCAAAGGAAGCATGCAAGGATGTGGAGAGTATCTTATGTGGAATTGGGTAAGCGTGGAAGTATGTAGGTGAGTGTGTGTATGTGAGTGTGGGTGTATGTATGTATGCGAGAGAGAGTGTGAATGGTGTGCGGTGTGTGTGTGGCTGTGTGGGTGATGTGCGGTCTGTGTGAATAAGATTCATGTGTCAGTTGTTGGATTTATGTGGGTGTCAGTAGAAGCATTTCACTATCTTCACAATGCACGAAAATGTTGTGTGAACATTATACCCATTTAAATATTTCCATAAAGGCTTCCCGCTAACTGCAGCGACGCGATAACGCGACGCGACTCTCGTTGATCAATTTCCATCAAGTTTTCATAAAAATTGTTCTACTGTAGTCGCGTCGCGCTTATCCCATTGCGCCTTTCTGCGGAAACCTTATCTTGGTATTTTGTGTTTTCAATGTAGATTCGCAATTTTCACTTGCAATTTCTTATTATTTTTGCCAATACCTTTGCAAATGTAATTCTGATTACACATGGTTTTATTAAACATCAATTTACCTTCAGAAATCATAGAGATATTCAATTTGTTAAGTTTACTTTAATTTTAATCAGAGCCGCAATGATATTTCTGTGATTTATTTTCAGAGGCTTGAGTTTAAAATAATTTAATAAAGTTTTAACTTTGTTCTTGTTTAAACAAGAACTAAAAGGACTTCATAAATATTTCGATAATGAGATGCTAATGTTAGAATTTAGAGTAGATTAAGGGTTTGTCTAACTTTAAATTACGTCTGGCGGCCTAAATTAATTATGTTCTTAAGAGAAAGGCTATTGGCAAATCGTTAATGAATAGATCCATTGAATGCTACTGTTACTTTATAAATTTTCAGTTCAATTAACACAACTTTATTTTGTTATAAGTATACCTCAAATCTCAAAAGTTTTCTTCAAATGTTTCAAAGAGGTTTCACGGGCATCGCGTCATTTTTGTGACGATTATAATTAAAAGAATGTAACACAAACATCGGAGCTTTCGATAATTTCATGCATCGTTTAGTCATATAAAATACAAGCATGAAGACGTTGAATAATTCATATTTATGTATGTGTTCATCGTTAATGTCAATTTTTATTATCACTGTTGCTAAACCGTACCTAATAGCGTGGTGTGATTGTGGGAATACACCGGCCGCCCATTCCATTGTATTGTTTTATTGACAACGTTCATTTAACTACAGTCACTATCGTTAGCCGTTATTGAATCAATATACGTTTCATTCATAAAAGTGAACGAACGAATTCTTTCACATCGAGCTCGGCGTGACGAAAATGCTGTCAGTAAAACTTTCTCAAATATTTTCACATACTTTTGTATGTGAATCAATTAGTGCCAAGACAACATTTTGATCAGCTAAAAATTCCGTATCGAAAATAATGGAACCTTTACTATTCTCATGGACATTCTGTTGACGTTAATGTCACTGTTTTTCACTTGAATTTAGGACTCGATGCGCAAATTCACAAACATAAACAGAGAAATGTGAAATTTAAGGCTAAGTTGCTGTGAGTTGTGCAAAGGGACATTAACAAAATAATATTTACACAAACTTATGCTCAGTTGTCGGCAGTTTTAGAACTAAATTGGCTGAGGAAGAATTAAGGGTTACCTACCTAAGGGTAGAACTATGGTTGGCCTGTCCCTTAAATTATCCATCGATTAATACAATTATGTATCATAGACTCGATCTAGCGTAATTGGTACATAAACATTTAAGGCTAAAACCAGATTACATAAAGTAAGTAGTTAGCCCTGAAATACGAGAAATGTTCATAACAAACATAAACTACGGTAGTTACAGCAGTTTTGTAGAGTATTAAACAAACTTTAGCAAAACTGTTAGGACTTCAAAACTTCCAAGTCTTGGCAACAATGTCCTGGAAAATTATGAAAATGTGGCAAGCTAAGTTACCAGAGCCAGCTAAGCCAGTGTTATATTTCAAGAAACTCTTCTGCAAAGTATTGCTTATGTAAGTGAGACTTAAGTTTGCAAAGGATCTGAGGATTATGTTTCAAAATTCATATATGTATTTAAAAACATACAATAGTTACAAAATCTCTATGTGATATTTTCTGACACTTTTAAAACCTCTTGTTGCTCTAACGGCCAGTAGCTCCAAGCCAAATGATAAATTGCTCTTATAATTTAAAACTTCTCAACAAACATCGGGTCGAAATTCCCCGCGTGAAAGCCAGTCAGGGATCCCTGAACAAAAACATCCCCTACTCAACGAGGCATAACCGAACGACGTTATTATTACAAAACCCCGTCGAATAAATTCCGAACCACCCTGACATCACCCCAGCTAAATATAAAACGCAAAAAGTAAATAAACGACTACCATTACTGCTCTGATTATTTTATACACCCCTATATTACTGATGACGCCATTTTGGTTTCATTATAATTTTTTCACAAACGCTACCGATAACAATAAGAACGTTATTCAAAAATAACCGGGGATTTAGTGCAACAAAGTTTAAACTGTTGCCACCATTTTGCGCAACAAGCTGCAAAGCAAGATTTATTGAGTTTGTACATCGACTAACTTTTAAATGTTTTAAAGCGAGACTCGATTACAGAATTTAATCGAGGATGAAAATAAAATTGTGTATTTAGAAATAAATACTCAAAGTTTATTTGCAGTTAGAATCCGAGACAGAACATTAAATGACAATCACACATTAAGTCCTCCAAAATCTCAAATTCGACGGAGCTGATTGCCCTGAACATCAAACATTAGACACACAACTGAGTTACCGGAGCTTTTACCCTCACAAACAATGTGATGAGGGTAAATTTCCTCCCCCAATTTGTTGTTTAAGTGATTTCCCCGACGACACAGCTCTCTTGGCATTGACATTGGCAAAGTAGGGTATTGGGTGAGAAGACGGTTGTTCCCGACGGTTGTTGGGATTTAGTTCGGATACCGCGTCAATGGTGTATGAAACAAAGTTAAGTGGAGCGTGTGGAGTAGTTCAATGGGATAAAGCGGCTTAACTGGAAGTTTTGCAAACATTTTCATTTTGTAAACCTACAGTTTTCTGCTGCACTTCGTGGAATAGAAAATTGAGTTTGGACACGTGTCACTACACAGATACAACTTATCAAAATTTTCGTTTAGTAAAGTTCGATTACAATCATGACGAAATTTTATGTAAGTATAACAAACAATTTAAGGCTTCATAATCATTATCGTTTTACAGCTCGTTTTGTGTCACTGTGGAAATATCCCATCCGTAATTATCACCCTCCCAAACTTTATTGAACCATTTCCAGCCAACGATTATCTTTATGACGTCATCACACCTCACAATCTTGGGTGTAGGTAAATTTAATAGTAAAGTATCCATTACATTTAACATACACCTACACACAGAATATTAATAGAATCATCGATGCCTTGCCATAGGATCTTGAGGCTGCCTGTATCGTCTCCAAACTGCGTCATGTGACATAAAAAATGTTCAGTGAAGCATCTCTGCGGGTCAACACTTATTATGCATGGCTTAGTGTACCGTGGCTCTTAGTCCCACTTACAATGCTAGTCACATTTCTAGTAGCTTACTCTAACTTTACAAAACATAAATATACCAGTAGGAAATGGAAAACATCAGTTTATATTTAACATTTTCTAAGAACCATTCAATTGCTAAATTGTGCCACGAAACTGCAAATGGAATTGCTATTTGCAATATGTATTAAAAAGTTGAGGAGACGTAAGTTTCAGCGTTCAACACGCCTGACAGAAACTCATTTCCTGTAAAAAGTCGGAATGCAAAGTGACTTACTGTAAATAAAGAAGCTCGTATTTGTATGCTCCTCCATGTTAAGTTATAATGTATTATTTAATTAAACTTTTGTTTGCAGAAAAAAGGAGTTATCATCTACCTAACCTCTGCCCAACTATGTTGGGGTCGGCTTCCAATTTAATTGGATACAGCTGAGTGCCAATATTTTACATGAAGAGAATGCCTGTCAGATCTCCACAACCAAGGTTCTTACTGGATAATAAAAGATGCCCCTTGAAACCCCCTATCCCTAAGACTGCAGCCAAAAAATAATATTCGTCAGATTTTAACTTTCCATACATGCAGGTTTCTTTACCCACTTATGGTACCAGCGAAATTCTTAGACTGCGAAAAGGTTTTTCAATGCCTATACTGTCTATATTAGTCGTCGATTACAACAAGACACAATATTAAACTTTAATTGTGAGTTGTTAAAGTATTGTAGGTGTAGATCTATTATACATATGTAGTACCTAAAGGTCAAGAGGTGAATATGTGTGGTCTATCTTCCCTCTTCGTTAGAATAACTTAGGGAAAGCATCTTAAATCATTGTTTTTACAAACGGCACAAATTGTAAGGAAAGTCTAGAGGACAAAAATAAATACATTTCAATAACAATTCCCGTTTCAACTCCCAGAGCCCTTTACATGGTCATCGAACATTTGCATAGTAGTCGATACTTCACTTTATTACTCATATAAACATACTCTATCCTACAACGACTGAAGTGCTAGAGGAAATTATTCCCAAAGAATTTTCCAAGAAAAGCAATTACAGTTTTACGGACTTTTGCGACGATATTTACATATCTCCAAATTATGTGATGCTAAATAACGTTTTGCACAGTTCAACGAATAACATGCAGTCATCAAATGTGAAAATAACTGACAACTTATTAGAAAATTTCTTCAGAAAATAAGGAAGGCTGGGAATAGGTACTCCATTCGTGACAAAACGGTTTTCAACGACATTTGTTCTTTATTCTCGGTACATCGCCTTATGGGTCTTAGAATACAAAATTGGATATCTTGCTATGTAAAGAACTCGGCGTTAGTGACACTGCGAAATGTGTCGAAAACATTCCGACCCATACAAACATGAACAAAATTCCTGGCCATTTGTTTCAGCCGTAATGTCGTCGTGTACCTACAGGCAAATAAAATACAGTTGAATTATTTTAGCTGCCAGTATCAACAAAACTATTATACCTAGATTTTATTAAGAACCTAGGTAACATTAGAAAATACTATTTTAGTATGTCAAGGCTTGCTTTTTATGCGACTATTACAATAGTTTATGCTTAGAAAGTATCAAATTGAATACTAAAAAAAGTAGTAAAGTAAGTAAAAAATTAAACCCAATATACAGATCCAAAAAAGAGATTTGATTACTTTGCTACCACTTGCTGCGTTCACATCGTACAACCGACGTTACACGTCACACATTATTCGCGCATCTCGAATACCTGTCTTGAAAAACAGACAACAATAGTACGACACTTCACACCTATTACGACGCACCCCGGCTCCATTCACGTCCCTGACGCCACACACAATGACACCAGCATAAATGTCAATAACTGTAGCGGCTTTTTCAAAAATCGAACAATCTTCATTCTCTTCAGCCAGTATTTGATGTATTAGCCACGAATTAGGCGGCCAGTCCTTTTATACAGATACATAATACCTTTGATGGTATCTGAACTCATTCACGAGGTGACAAAGTAGTTACGCCCACAGTTTGTGTGTGGCAGAACCTGGGTGGTTGGTTCAAGGTAGGAAGTCGAAACTTATGTACCTACCTACTGTTAAAGATTTAAGGTATTCACTAATGTTTTAGACTTGAAAATTTTGTATTGTAGTCGTGATTAATGTGATAAGTTCAAATAATGCAATACTTTGAAAACTCTCGTTAGCTTAAGACTTCGGATTCTATTTTGGTATCTTAGTTTAATATCTTGAGTCATCAATTAGATAGGTATCCAATAGTATCCCCGATTGTGTAGGTCTGTAATTATATTTTTGGGAATAAGGAACAATTTAATGAGAAAAACATAGTTTTTGCATAAGAATGTATCCTTTTCAAATTATTGTGTTTAATATCTTGAGTCATCAATTAGATAGGTATCCAATAGTATCCCCGATTGTGTAGGTCTGTAATTATATTTTTGGGAATAAGGAACAATTTAATGAGAAAAACATAGTTTTTGCATAAGAATGTATCCTTTTCAAATTATTGTGTGTAAGAATTTTCAAGTAAATACCAGAAACCAAACACCTATTGTTTTTCTGAGTAACTCCAACACGCAAACACCTCAAGAGTTAACAATCACATATTTGTCAAGGAAGCAATCAATAACGCCGTATATCTGTCACCAGCTAGGTACAACCACACAGTAAAATGGCCCACCACCCACCGGTAGCATCATAGTTTGGTTTGCAACAATGAACTTCACTTAAATGTACTTTCATCTGAAGACAATGCTTCGGTCGCCGTTTGGAAGCATGTTTCTGGCCTGAATAGTCTTGTTTGTGGTTTCTGATTGAGCACAGCAAGCATCATGGGGGTCACCTCTGGCTACCGAACAGTAGTACCACACTCTTTGTTCTTATCTCAACATGTGGTCCATAATTGTGCGGTTGGATGAAGAATTTTGTTACGGACCACAAATTAAGACATACAAACGATACAGATTGTTAAGCAGTTCGTAGAAGGGTAGTCTAGCCTTATGCTCTAAACAATTTACTTTGGAGCACTTGTTGTAATTAACAAATACCAATTTCTTGCTGGCGATGGCTTTAGCCAAGATAAATAAAGACCTTAATAGTGACAATTACTCGTCAAATTGAATGGCCGTTGTTTTACTGGTAAAGTTTAATTTCGTGCAGACAGCCAGCGTCATCAAATGTTTACATCTTTATTTTACTTTTCTTTCCCTATCCTGAGGGCATAGAGCTCAAATTGTCGGGCTTTCTCGCGATGACAATAGTTTGGTTTTACGCATTTCTAGAAATAGGTTTATTAAGAGGTATCGTGGCACCGGTAAATGTTAATAAAACCCGAGGAGCCTGCAAACTGACTAGGAGACAAGCTTTATTGTTTCTTTAACGACATCGACACACGGTTTTATTGGAAACAGTGAGACGAACCTATAAAGCTGTGCTATCTATTTACTGAAGTATAGCCCAATAATACCTGAACTATAGCTAACATTTGAGTCATCAATCATCGACACACTCATAGATGTTCAGTCATTTTCTCCAATGATAAAATATAGAACATTTGATCACCACTCCTTAAGGTATTGTGTCATGACTCATAGTTAAATCATAATAATCGATAATCTTATGTGCACGCTATTTTTATACGCGCTTCATCACAATCGGCCTGTATTGTTCCCACTGCTGGGACACGGGTCTCCTCTCAGTGAGAGGGAGTGGGCCATAATCCACGACGTGGGCCCAGTGCTGGGTGGTGGATGTCATTTGCCTTCGAATGTTTTTTTCTAAAACATGCCGCTTTCATCACGATTTTTTTCTTTACCGTTTTGAAAGCAGTAAATACACAAAGGAAAGTGCTCGCCTGGGTTCAAACTTACGATCTACAACTACTCACTTACTGCTCGCGTACGCGCTTAGGGGATATACAACTTACTCTTTATAATGACTTTACAAAGGCACAGAAACAATACGTTGAAATTTATAATGAACACACACGACATTGACATACGCAAATAATCACTTGAACAGCCATAGTAATGTAAGCTAAACCACAATTTTAAGAAAAGACCAGAAAAATCTAAATCATTTATGAAGGATTAGGTACTTAATACAGATTACAATGGCTTACAAAATTGTAATGTCTCAATATATTGCATCTTGTGTCAACACCGGCTTATGAATTTCATCTCAAAGAATCTATTTTAAGAAATCCCAGGCTTTTCTTGTGTATCCAACATGTAGTATTGTAGACTGTTGAACGCAATGCCTTTTCTTCTTCTCCACCCTACTGTCACCGGGCTTATTGCCAAGGTCCCCTTTGCTAATGGACACTTACTTATACGTAACTAGCTAGCCCACATTCTATATGGGTGTAATAGGCAGTTTTTTATCAAGAAAATTCAAAATACTATGAAATACAAACGTTACAAAATTGTATGGATTTTTTTAAACTCTCTGATAGAATTATTGATAAAGTTAACTCGGTAAAAAATAAGAGAAACTGTGCGAAATAATCACAAAATCTCACTAAACAAAACAGCGATTATGACGATTTCAACAATCAAGAAAACAAATGACGATCTCTGTTTAAATTCTGTCACCGTTCCGGGAACGTGGCGAGTTGTAAATCTATTTAATTGCCAGTGTTTAAAGCTTTTAACGTTTTTACACAATATTTCGGGGTGCTACCTCCTGCGGGCGCGGGCGGCAGGAGCTGCGCAGTAAAACAATAAAATATCCTGTTGTACTGTTAGTCCCTTTGTCTTCCGTCACAATCGGCGACATTGGCCCTAACTGCCACCCATTGTTTCTGAATGACAAATGAAGACGTTGGACAACACTGAATTCTGTTAATACTACACGTAGTTGCTTGATTTCCCAGTTATAGTTGCAAGTTTATTATAGACTAGCTTTTGCCGGGCTTCGCCCGCATGGAGGTCCAAATTATCCCATGGGAACGTACTACCGGGATAAATAGGTATCCTATGTGTTAATCCAGGTTATAAACTATCTGTTTACCAAATTTCGTCCTAATCTATTCAGCCGTTTTTGCGTGATTGTGTAACAAACATCCAAACATCGAAATATACATACAAACTTTCACATTAGTAGGAAAGTAGGAATAGGAATTAGTAGGATAAGTATTTCGGTCTATGACAGTGTATACCGATTTTATGTAAGAAACATTTTCCTCCTGTTGTTCCCACTTTTAAATTG
The DNA here is from genome assembly GCA_947359405.1 of Antitype chi. Lineage (NCBI taxonomy): Eukaryota > Metazoa > Arthropoda > Insecta > Lepidoptera > Noctuidae > Antitype > Antitype chi. The sequence goes on from OX375826.1 coordinate 10,332,797, forward strand.
ATTCGATTGGTCTACTTATTTTTCAGTTTTGAAATTCATGTAGGTACAGTACAACTGCAACTTTTAATTAAATTAAACAATTTCCCCTCTACGTAATAATTCCCTTGAATTCATAATTATTTTATCACATATTATTGAAAGAAACAATTTCACTTTTCAAATAATATTTAATTAAGGCATTTCATCTACCTACTCATAATTCACAGCCAGAATAATTAACAAATAACGAGGTAACCGACATGCAAAATCCTGAATACCTGCTGATTGTGTGGAAATTAAACATTTCGCTAATAACTACAGTGAAATTTGCCTGAAATGCGGCATTGTTTAAGCGAACGGGATATTTAACATTAATTAGTGCTTCAATAATAATGATAATTACATTTCTGTTTATACAGTTCGTTCGGATAAATTCCAAATGATGTATTTTGATTCTATTTATGGACTGCGTGGGTTGAGCGACGGTTTTAACCCTGTGGTTTTAATCAAAAGCATTGTTTTTGTTTGGTGGTTGGCTGTTTGTATTACATGTCATCTGAAAACCTAGTAGGGGAGCGGGGAGCTAGTAGTAACAGGGTAAGTAGTAACAACTTAATTACTAAGCACGTTTCGAATCTTTTGTTTTAAATTTACATTTAATCTGCTCCTTATAACGGGGCCTACGACATAAGCACAGTCTGTGTGGCGCTGGCCAGCACAGTGAGTGGTTGTGAGTAGGTGCACCATTTTTAACAGGTACCATAAAAAAAAAAAATCTTAATGTTTGATTCTAAATAACTGCAATGTCTTATTGACATGAGAATCTGTTCATTTGTTTAGTCAATATATTAAGCTATCTTATGTAACTACTTTCATTTCACAAAAATACATACTTTTTTTCAATAAATAAAATATTTAAAATTTTGCCATGGGGCTAGTTGTAACGAAATTTCGGGCCACATTGTAACTTGTTACAACTTGCCCCTTCACATTTTTTGTGAGTGCCTTGTCGTTATACTGGAAAAGTTTTTATTCAGTGCGCAAACTGTAACCATGAATTCAGCATAATATCATTCTAGACACCCACGAATTTTTTTTTGCGCTGGGGGGTCTAGAATGATAGGCTGAATTCATGGTTAAAGTTTGTGCGCTGAATAAAAACTTTTCCTGTATACACAATCGATTTATTTTATTACTGATCCTCCCACTTTTGTTCCTGATCGTCACAGCCCGCTGCAGAAACAGTCGCAGAAAAAGTTACATCACAAAGTGAAGAAGACTTAAGATATGATCTCGAAAACCCCGAATTGTTACAATCTGCTTCACAGTTGGATATAAGCGCCACTTATGTTATTAATCAGCTGATAGATGAAATCTAGTGAACCAGTTCCAGAACTGTTCGAAGATCCTGTCCAGGTCCAAAGTAAATCAATCGATTTTTCACCCACAAAAATCAGATCACTACCTAAGGCTCCACCTATGAAACAATCTAAAAGGGGTTAGCAAGCGAAAATCCTTTGTATTGACTGATACTCCAGTAATCATATGAAAAAGAATAAGAAATATGAAAAAGAAGCAGAAGCAAGAAGATAAAGAGAAATACAAAGGGAAGAAAAAGGATAACCTGTAATAAACTGGAAAACTGTGGATAAACTGTAGCAGTATTCAAAAGAAGAGTGAAAGAACACTTCTCTCCAATTTATCATAATTGCTTATGTATTTATTAATAGAGCCAAGTATTATTTATTTAATACCTATATCTTTGTACCTATTATTTTAATATTATGTATTAGGTAAACACAAAACAAAGCTAATAATATGTACAGGTATATAAAAAATAAAATAATCATAATGCATCAAAAAATAAGTCCGCATCGTTGTCATTATAATTAGGTATACTTATTTAATTAATTAATATATTTAATTATAATATTATAAGTATATATATTTTAGTGATATTTATTTTGGAAGTATGTATGTATGTTCTCATATTATGTGTGTATATTTAAATTAGAGTTTAATTTGTAATTTTATGATTTCCCTTCTACTGTTATTACACGCGTTGTCTACATCTCTGTTATCTTCTCTCCTATCGCAGGTGTGCTGGAAGAGATTTCTGTAGAAATAAGTATTACCTATGTACGTATTTTTCTGTTCCTTTCTTCTTGTCTGTTTATATGTGTGTGCATGAATGGTTAAATAAATAAATAAAATAAGTTTATGTTAAGCTATTGAGAAATTGTTTTGACTGTTGATAGAAGTACCTATTGTTATTTTGTTTTCAAGACTAAATATAAATATATATTGACAAGAAAGATCTCTAAATGTTAATAAAGTAACACTGTTAACCTGTTAGTTTATTTGAAAAAATACGTTGTAACTAATATATTTAGTATTTATTTACAACAGAAGCCAAAAACCATACAGATATGTTATTTTTATAATGTTGTTACTACTTGCCCCACGACAGTTAGGTACAACTTGCCCCAAGGATGTGGTAAGTTGTAACATGCTACACCTTTCACAAAAAGTCATATATATTTTTCTATTTTTTATTTAAGCCTAATTATCATTCTAATCGATACCTGAAAGCAGGGCAGGGCATCTACGCTCTCATATAAAATTGCTTCATCATAAAAACACTCAATATTTTTCCCTTTCGAAAAAACTAAAAATTGTTACAACTAGCCCCCCGATCCCCTAGTTTACAAGATGGTGTTGAATCAGCGGGGTAATTGCAATTACCCCGTTATTTGAGGGTTTCGCAGGTTTCGTTTTGACAGTTCAACAACATTAATTGCGTTATTTACGTTGTTGAGCAGATACATATTTCAAACATTTGAAGTAATGGACTAGCAATACCACTTGGTTTTCACTGTAGTTTTCTAATATGAAGTAACTTTGTCCCCTACAGGATTACATGCAGGATCGGATCATATTCATATCATATTCATTTAATTGCGTTCCACAAGGTAAAAACAAGATGTTAACAAAAGGCTTAGAGCTAAGAGCCGTTGTAGACCTTGTTAGGGCACAGCAAAAGGTACCTATTATTTGATACAATACACAAAGCAGCAAGCACAACACACAACAAGACATAAGGCTAAATAAATAGGTATGTAAAACTTTATTCCATCAGTCAATCAGTGTCAACAAAACAAAGCGAAATCACCTTCTAAAGGACCCATTAAATACAACACCTCAATAAAATGTTTGTAAACACGCAAAGCGCTCCAACTGTGAGGAGCAGCATGGCCCAGCTAAGACAATGTACCCCTAATGGCTACCGATGACTCACTAACTATAAATATATCATTGTTACGAAGACTTCCACCGAGCTTACAGGAATCACGAGCAATTGTTGTCCCTTCTATGCTAAAACCAGACTCATAATTTGTTCAAAACAAGACACGCTCTTTGACTTCATAGTCCCATATTCCTGATAAAGGGTCACAGTATGACGTCCAACTCGAACGAAACTCACTCCATTGTTGATTAGAAAACAAAACGGCGTGTCGACACCCTCGCATCTATTATTTAGTACTGTTTCAATTCCTGTACTGTCAAAATGTTAGACAAAACATGGAACGAATGTCACCCTTTGTGATGCGAGCCTTAAACGATAATGAAGGCCGTTATTTATAATATATTATTACTTGTGAGTTTCCCCGTTACAGATATGCTCGAAATTGAGATGTCAGAACAATATTGTCTGTTCTGCAAAGGTTTTTAGAAAGTGAAAACAAATTAAAAAAGGCTTCCAAATAAACATGGAGGTTAAAGGAACGGATTATAATTTTAGATTGCGAACGTTTTGTGCCTTCTTACATCTGAAACATATTCTGAAGTCTGAACTATATTGATAGCTAAAGAAACAGATTGCCAAACTCATTGCCCAATCATTCGTTTGTAGAATTAAATAAAATTCCGGCTTGTTGCGCTAGGTAGCGAAAAAAATGTTTTATTTTAGTCAATATTCGACAAAAACTAGGAATCTGTGTTGACTTTTTTGGTCGAGTGATCAATGGACATGCACGACTTTCGCATTTGATCGAGTCTCTGTGGACAGCGGAATGCCGCCGGATTATTTCTCGTGAGAACCGATGAACGGCAACCAGCGGCAAGTGCCGTCGACAAATATTTTTGGGTGACTGTAAATTTTTGCTAAGCAAATGCTTTCGTTACGCTACTAAATAGCTTTCTTGAGAAGCAATTTTAAATGTCTACTAAATGTTAAATGTCATTTCATTAAGAGAGTCCTGAGAATTGTGTCAGGCATTGATTGAATTTCTTTTCTTATTATCTAACAAAAATAAAATGTCTTATTAAAATTAGAAACGAATAATACCCAAAAATGTTTCCTTAACTTAAATGACACTTGTAACTGGCATTTGTTTGACCTTTCTAGAATATCCATCCAATTATTTTACTGATTGAGACATCTACAACGTCTGAAGACATCCTATCAAAAACTTAGCAACCATCAACGAAAATCGCAATGTAAAGTAAAAAAATTAATTACTGTCAATTCTCCAGGGTTCGAAAGACAGTTTTCAGCAAACAACCTGTCGCGATGGTAGTGGACACAGCTCAATCAGGTAGCGACAGTGTGTCCAATCCCTGTCGGGTCGGATCGTGACACGTGCGTGAATTATCCGCTGTGAAAATCGATCGAGTACCGATAAGATTTTTCCGAAAAAGCAAAGCCGACGTCCGATTAGTGACGTGACGATCCCCACCACCCCCAAATCCGAGACACACGAAGCACCTGCGAACACTCCCGACCCGCTATAACTGTCGCTGATATTTTTGAATGTTTAATTGCTTAACAGTTAGCCCGTAATTCAATTTTGTGATTTTTCGTTCTCACGCGGTGTAGTGTGAGAACAATCATCTAGAGAGTTTTACATGTTTTAGTAGTCGTTAGATACGATTACCGCTGTCCGATACGCAAATACAAGATTGGTATGTATTTATAACATACCGGAAACTAAACGCAGTTCACATAACTATTATTATGTACCACGGTGCTAATTCGATTATTATACCAATTCTTTTAAAAGCTTTACTTTGAAGATATCATGAATGAATTGTTAGTAGCTGACATTGTCAGAATATAGCGCAATTCAATAACACTTGACATTACTTTTTAGAGCTTGGTGATCAAGAAACTGCTATAACAATGAGGTCAATGTTACGCTTCTTCATTCTGACTCTTTTATCAGAATACGTAGAATATTGTATCCTTATTTATTTTCATGTCGTCATTGTCATACAGTAGTGGATGTATTAAGAGGGCTTACATCACAAAAACCCACATCCGCCTCCACAAAGAGTCCCCGCCCAGTTTTTCCGACAAACTTGATTCGTCATGTCCAATTAAAACTGAGCCACGATTTTTCTCATCGACGAACGTAGATTTTTGGATTAACTTGAGATTTGGATAAGGAAATTACTATGTTAGACTTGGAGTAATCAGCTATCAATAGGAGAACTGACTTAATTTACAGTAAAATAATACTGCTTCAAATACCAGAGGGGCAATTTCGTATTTTTAAGACCGTTCGGTCAGTCTCAATCTGTCAAAAATACTTCTAATTTATCTACATTTTTTACAAGTAATACTACATTCTTGACGTTGATAATTACGCCAATTGGCTTTTAGATCCAAACTCAATTTGATTAAACTATGTTTGATTTAACATGACTGAAATACACCTATGTAAATATGTACAGGAATCCTCCAGCAGTGTGCTTAGAGGACTCAGGGCTAAGCAAAACCAAAACGGAATCAAGCTATCGCCATGAAACATGTCTCGCTCGATCCTTATAGGCTCGCTATTCCTGGATATTTCGCCATCCTGGATATCGAAGGACCGTTGTCCATTACCCCATACATGACATCAGGAAGGTGCAAAGAGTTGTATCTACTATACAATTCCAGCACCCCATGAACCATGTATGTGGCACCGAGTCATAGGCCTTCTTATAATCTATTCAACATGTCGAAAGAACCTTTCGGAAACGACGAACCTGCTGGCTAATGGCCGTATCAATAAGGAGCAGCTCCTTAGTACCGCGGGTCCCGTTCTGACATTATTATTATTATTAAATTCCTGTGATATCCCACTGCATGTCTTCATGGCGGCGATCGGCGGCGGCGATCAATGACGTCCGGCCCTGGTCCAGGCCATGGTATGGAGCGAGAGTGCAAGGGTAACCGTCACCTCCTTCTGCGAAGCAGTAATGCTCGCGCACGTGTGGGAGAGACAGTACATGCGCCCTCGCGGCCTTAGTCGCCGCAGGAGATGCCCTAGGCGTCGGGAAGCTCAGGCTCATTCCCGGCCACCGTTGGCGCGGGCTTGCGGATAGCGAGTAATGGGAAGCTCGCTGTCCGGTAAGGGCCAAGCCCGGATGGACGGTGCGTTGTGATCCACGCGCGCCTCAAAGAGATGTCAGCACCAACTGGTGGGGTACGCAAGGGCCGATGCTTGCCAGAGGTGCGGGTTGTTTGAAAAAGATACCGTCGCCCCTGGCATACAGGCAACTGAGGGAACACGGGTGGGTTCTAGTCAGTAAAAGTCTGACACGCCCTCCTGCTCCACCACTGAGAGCGGGAGAAGTTATTTAATTATTTCCCACCCTAAAAAAACCGTCTACCTGCAACTTTCTTAAACATACGTAGGCGTGTTCCTACGTATGTTTAAGAACGTTCCTGAAATCTAGGTAAGTAAGTATGAAAGCGCAATATCTTCTTCTCTTGATATGTCAACTTCAGTTAGGTAAGTATACATTATCAAAATCGAAATTATGAGCACAAGCTTTTACGGTTGCACTCAATTCTAGACTTTCCGATAATGTTTTGAGGTTACATTCCCCTTTAAAATTAGAAGTGTTTCAGTCCAGCAGATTAGTACCCATCGGTGTTTTAGAACTTTGACGAAAGTACTAACTATATCATGATAGTTTAAAAGCTCAATTTACAAATGTAAAAGCTAATTCATATTGCGCAACCACCATATATACATATTATTATTTTTGTAAACACTTCGTTAAGGTTGTCTAAATAGTCCTATTGATGTTAATTTTGGGAAAAATATGCCACGCAGTTTCTTATCCATCGTTGTTGATTCCGCGACACAGACGAATATCGTCGTCAAGTCAACCGCGGTTCCCACGCGTGTGCCTTACCGAATACTTTTTGCGTTCAACAATCCGTTTTTGTGGTAAAAACCTGACTGAAATCACGTTTTCCATTCAAAAGCTTTACTATGTACGAGTAGGTACGCCTTCCGCGTTGATTGAACCAAGTTGACGTCGCGACGCTAAACGCTTTGACAATTTTATCACCTTTGTAGGAATATTATATGGTATCGCAATCACCGCTGCCAGATCTCCAGATTTTTTAATATTTTTACTCTAAGTAATTTATAACATTTATCTTACCTAGATAAGTGTTTATTTAAAAGTATAATATAAATACTTCCTGTCCTTGTCATCTAAATGTTGCGAAAGACACCAATTTAAAAATAAAATATTTCTTTGGATTTTATTTGCTGTCCTATTTCACTAAGTGATTTCACATTATTTGAATTTCATGTCTCAATGCCTATTTTCAACCGTATTTCATTGTGATAAAATACGCATCGAAACTAAAGCTTTTTGAGAAACAATTTGCTCTCAATAGGGTTATTATCCCTATTGGAGGGATTTATTTAGACGTAAACAAAATAACATGAACAAATATTTTGAGCTTTTATGTCTGAAGTACCTAAGTAGGTAAATAGATCTTTCTTTGAATCGGGGTTAAAACAAACGGGTGTTTTATTTACTTTCATAAGTATATTCTCAGTTCAAAGCTTGGTTGATACATACTTTCAGTATATTCTTTAATATAAAATGTAGACAAGCACTCAAAAATGTGACCTGATGTAGCCTAAGTCACCATGATACCGAAAGGGCACCAGGATTGGCTTCCAATGTAATTAGCTAAGTACAGTCACGAGCATGAATACTTACACTTATTATCGAAACCATACTACCTATACCTATATAATGACATGTGTTTTTGAGAAAATGCCGATATCTAAATGCGTTTTATATATGTGTAACTGTAAGGTATCTATGCTCGTGAATGTACGTCTTAACGTAGGTTATTTTCAAGGAGTATCTGTAAACCGGTGCTGAAAATCATAAAAGGTTTTATTCATTTGTTTTGTTCTAAATTGTAGAGTAAGGTACAAAAACCACACCCACGTTTCACGTTAAAACAACAATTAATAGTATTTATGTAAAGTTACATTGTCGTATTAGAAGCCAAATTTGTACCACATTACACCATGTGACCTATTATGGAAAACTCTCACATCTCTAATAATTATAATATAACCGTTTACCGATAAGATATATGTGCCTATTTTGTTTACTCAAGCTTTGGCCCCTGTGGTAGGCCCTTTACAACATACATACTTATGATTATGATAATATTCACTATTTTCCTGAAATTAAGGTCAGTTGGATGAGAGTAGTGGTATCGCACTGGTAACAGCCGCGACTCACCGAGGTTCGAACTAAAATAAAAACACATTTAAAAGTTCCAAGCCAACAAAGATTCGATTTTCGCAGTCAGGGCAAGTTGAGTAGCAGGCAGGGCAGGTTGAGTTGTAGTTCTGATAAACACTAAACTCGTAAAAACCCTTTTCATTAAACTTTCGGCGTTCCTCTTTAGATGAATATAGAGCGATAAGGCTTGAATACTTCATTCCCAGCATTCAATAACGTTTTAGTAGAAAATCACCGAGACGAAAATACTTTATCAAAGCTCTTTTATGTGACAACATTATTAGAAAAGGTCTGTACTTTTTAATATACGAAATATAATATATCAGTTTATCGGCTTATGAATTAACTTTTACCTACCTATTCGATAAATGCGATGTTTGTAAGACGTAGGTACTAAGATGTAGGGGGGTTATTCGAAAAATCATCGCCTATTAATATTTCTTAAGTATCAACCTCTTGGTGATTTTTCGGAAAATTTTATTAGGATGTACAGACGCCAGCACATCAAGCTACCCCAATCTGTCAAATTTCTTTGATAGATTTTTAACTTTAATACATACGCATAAGGTTCATGATCAAATGGGAAAATTTTACAGTTTGAGGTAGCTTGATGTGCTGGCTTCTGTACAACACTCATCTTTTTATATTATTCTTAGTCTTTTTCATCGCTTACAGTTTTCCAAAACATCACCCAGTTATGTGCAGAGATCGTATTCAATTAGCAGATAAAGATTATAGAAACGTATAACAAATAATTGAGTAGGTGCTTTCGAACTAGACATGAAATAACATAAATTTTTCGATAGATATCCCGGATAAAACTTGGATTAGGATAACCCCGGTAATATTTATTTTCTTCAATATGTTCATTCCTTTGAAATAAAGTATAAAAATAAATATAGTATTTTTCTACCCGGCTAAAAGACGGTTAGATTTTATCTGACAACCGGATAAACGGATAAAGGTTACCTTGGTGCCATATTGTGTGTTATATCGCACTATTTTCGTAAAAGAAAATAATAAGTTAGTTGGGAAACTTACGAATAGCGTTTGTGTTATGTATATAAATGCCATTTTTTTTTAACTTGGTAGTGATGACTCGGAACAATTAATATAATGACACCAAACAGAGCATAACAAACATACACACACACGCAACATACACAACACACACTCGCTCACACACACACCACACACACACCACACACACGCCACACATAGGTACACCACTTACACCAAGATATAGACTGACTGTTTGGGGCTCACTGGTAACTAATAACATATTGTAACCTACCTATAGGTAATATTTTCAGCTACTCTTATCGTAGCTAATGTCGTTAATCATTACTTGGTGTTAACCTGTTAATCTGTTGAATGTATTACCTGGACAATAAATATTGCTATATCTATTAAGATTTTTTTTTCCAAAAACTAAAACATCCGTCTTCCGGAAAAACACTACACAGTAAAAAATGCCTTTAATTCGGAAGGCTAGGCGGTGACTTAGAAAACATATAAAAAAAATTGTCACCGCCTTCCGAAATTAAAGATTTGCTGTCATTTTTTGAAGAGTTCCGTTGCCTGTCTCCGAAACGCATCATCAGATCTATATGAAATTTAAATGGGACCATTTCGGAATTATCCCCTTTCGAACAAAAAAAGAATTTTGCAATCCGTCTAATGACGGAGTTATGCCCGAACATACATAAAAATATAAACATGTCGAATTGATAACCTCCTTCTTTTTGAAGTCGGTTAAAACCCCAGTTTTTGTACCAAACTTTATTATTTTAAATTGATTAAGGAATTCCAAACATCGGATTTATTTAACTTGCGTTGATTGTTCAAAAGCCACTTCTATTTAAGTTTGTTTCAAAAGCTCCTACAAAATTTAAATTGCTTTTTCTCAAAGCTCTTCATAAAAGATTCCTATTTCCAGAACAAAGAAGGATTTATTGTAAACTAATAAAATATTTCACAAGAACCTACATTTAAATAAAAAATCGATAAAATAGTGACTAACTTTAAATGTTTGCCAAAATGTCTTAGTTTACTTTTTGTTCGTCTTTTCTAAGGTTATCCCAATACAAGGTATGCTTTTATTACTGAGCACATAACATGGTCTTAAAATTAGAAATATTTACTTTAATAATAACATGGTCGATCAAAACGATTACGTATATTGAAACAAGCTTGAAATACCAACAGTTATAGCAACCTCCACTTTGTGACGAGCGAATATTTTTATGAAATTCTTCTTCAGTTCAAAGTGAAATAAAAATAGAAAAACATTCACAAGGCTTTTACAAAAATCTAAATCGAAAGTCGTTTATATTCAAACTAGGCTGAGAGCCAGCTCATTTTGAACGTCAACATTACATAAGACAGTCCCACCGAAACGCTCGCCTTTCACCACTTCCTAGTGTTTTAGCTGGGAAGAAGAACTGGCGCAACAAGCTCCCCAGCAGCAGGCTTAGCACAAGAGCCGTAGAGAAGCGTTTTGTCGACGGAAGATTAGACAAAAATGACGTTTCCGTATAAACAGATTTTAACCGGGAAAGGTAGACAAGCAATTTCTATTCTACGGTAGAGTAGAAATAGGAAGCGTCATGCTAAGCCTGTAGCACAGCTCTCTGTTAATTTAGAAGAACTTGATTCTATACAATAGTATCAACATTACGAAATAGAAAACATTAAATTTGCCATATGTCAGCTAGCACACGCCAATATACCAACAAAACATTGAAAAGTATAGGTACTCAAGTAGAAATAAATAGCAATAATTAAAAAAAAATACACTTACAATATAAATAAAAACCTCCAGGCATAAAGAGCGTACCCGCTTACATATGCAATTCTGCATTATGTAAATATAGCTATAACTTGAAGTAACAAAACTTAAACTAGGACCTTTGGAATAAAATTATTAAAAAGTTAATACAATTAACAATAACAAAACCATGGTCAGCAAAACAACCAGTCACTACAAGCAGCACCCGTTCAAGAGCATAATGCAAAGATCAGCCACAGCCGCCATATTTGAGGGAAGGAGGCAACACGACCCCCGACGCTACCGCAAGCGACATTTGAGGGAGCATGACGAACTTGCTGCCGGTTGCACCGGCAAGAATAATATGAATTGTCGAGGTCGCTAGCTAACTACATATTGCAATACAACTCATTAAAAAAACATTGTAATGAATAGATTAAGTCAACAATAAATGAAAATAAACTGAATTATAGGTACAGTCAAATAAAATAAACATGTATGTGTACTAACATAATTATAAAACCTGTCAGTAGGTAAGCTAATTCTGGTGAAAGAACATAAACATTGTCTGGCATACAGCAACGCAACACGTAAGTTAAACAAGGCATGCAACTTTAACAAAATAAATGCTCAGTACATATAATGCTATGTCCATCTCTGCTCATCCACCCACACAAACTGCGCTATGATACGGATCCTCAAGAGAATTAGACCAATTACATGTGGGGTTTGCATTTGACTGCCTAATTACGCCCATACAGCGCTGAAAGACAGTCGCTGCCATTGTTTATGTGTAGTATTCCCGTTATTGTGGCTAAGTTAAATGCTCTTTGTAACTGAAACATTTGTTATGTATGTATCCACGGTGCAACGTTTAGGGGAGCCTTTTTTAGAGCTGATTATTCAATAGTCAGATAAAGTCAGATTACTTTTAACTGAAGAATAAATATTGCGGTTTAACAGATTTTGTAATGAAAATATGTCAAACTGTCAGATTTATTCTTCCGATAAAACTTATTTGACTATTGAAAAATCAGCCCAGTTACGTTTATTTATTTGAATAAAAGTAAAATAGCATTCTGAAGACCTTAAGGTGAACCTAGTCCACATTTTTGCATACAAACTTCGGGAGTGTTTTACTTCACTGTCTGACATGGCACATCCAAAGTGAAATATGATATCGTTTTGTCTCATTATTAATATTCTCTGTACTGAAACAGAATACCTACTAAAATAAAAAACCCATTCAAAAGTTAGGAGCCAACAAAGATTCGTTTTTCTTGCTAATCTTACTTAACTTTGGGCGTGTTTAAGTAATAAAAGAAGTGTAAAATTTCCAGAACCAAGTCGGTACCGACAAAGTTCAGTTATTGAAAAGTTCAATAAACTTTGCTGGTCATTCATGCATTGGCTTTTTCATAAAACCCGATTTCCAAAGGACTCTTCGCGATTTTTTTACTATAAATGATCCTGCATCTCACTCAATAACGTGCGTGTAGAATAGCGTCTAACTGCTCATCACTGATACTATCTCTGTCGGACACGAAGCGTGGTGAGACTGCGTGATTTTTAGTCAGGCTCACCAGTGAGTTCGAGCCCGCGACTAGATTCCCCTTAATGTAAAGCGTCCGATTCCACAACCTTTAATTAAGTCAGAAAAAACGCAGTTTTCAGTAGATACGCATGAAAAGTACATGTAAATGTAGGACAGTCTATTTAGTTATAGGAATCTGGTATACAAAAAAAACTCAGGCATTCGTTCTACAAAGCCTATAAGCGTTGAAGTTTTCTATAAGGCATATCACATAGCTTACATAATCATTGGCGAAATGTGTTAGTTTGAAGGGCGTCTTTCTCATCTGTAATAGCCATATCCACCTCTTATTGCAACAACAATAAATAAATGATTACTTACTTACTTAATCCTCTGCCTACCCTTAAAGAAAAAACAGGCGGAATGTATTGCTATATTATTACAAATATTTAGGGTATGACTTATAGATCTATCTTAACCGCTATCGATACTGTGAAGACTTTATTTTTTCCCCTGTTTGTTTCCTGTTTGTGTTTGCCAACTGGAGTCATGTTATTAGTATCTAGGTATTTAATACATGAAGCAAAAACTTTGCACCTCTTTTTACGACAATTACGCAGACGGAGAAGTATGAAATTGGGCACAGATAAAGTTAAATATGGAGAAGAAGTGCAAAAAGTTAATATTGTTTTATAATAAAATTGTTGATTAAAATTGAAATGATTAAGGTCGAATTTCGTCCACAGGGCGACCGCTAGCTTACACTATTCTATAACCCGTTTTTAAACCAGCTTCATTTGTGCTAAACATAAAACCATGTTGCTAAAACCTGTCATTCATGACGGTCATTGTAACTTTACATAACCGTAAAATAGTCACATGGTTTCAGGTGTAAAGCAGTAGAATTCATTTGAGGAAAATAACTGTAAATCTGAAAAAAAACTATTAAATGAAATCAAGCGACTGTTTTATACTTAGATCTACATACTTAGTCAGTTTTCCGACGGTCTTATCGTAGTATTTAAACTTTCCTTTGCATGTGATAGCTTTGACATATTTTGGAGGCATAGTTAGCAAAACTTTTGCAGTCACTGCTTTAAGAAAACACATTTCAGTAATGCTGAACATTTTACTACGATCAACTAGAACTATGTTGATAACTCCAGCATCCATAAAGACTTACTTTGTAGAAATACATAATGAAGGCCACTTCTCCTGTTAACAACGATGAGGACGACTTTTTTGATGCCTTGATGATTCTTTTCATTTTTATATACTTGTACATACTATTATTTCAAAACTCTTTATCCTACTGAAGGCAAAATCGTAAATCAAAATCGTGTTTCTATTTTTCTAGATACTCCTAATATGGCGTTCTATAGATATGCTTCTTATTAATCGTACCTACAGCTTTGAACGCAAGGATACGTGCGTAATTAATAAGGACAAGCATGAAGTCATTATTGTACAAGAGACTGAAAAGCAAATTGGTTGGCTTAAATTGAGGGAACTGACTTGAAAAATACAGTCGTATTAAAAACTCCTCTCCATGTGATTACATACCTAGGAAGGTTCACCCTGAAAAAAAGTCATAATTAAGTTTATTTTTTATCAGCATTTTTCCCTTGTCCAAATTGTTCCATCAATCAATTTGCCTTTTCCCAACTCTGTTCGGCTCAGCTCCAATCTAACTGGATGAGGACACGGTGGAGCATACGGTGGAGTTCTGCCCGGCTTGGGCGGAGCACCGCCGTGTCCTTGTGGAGGCGATCGGTGGCGGCGATCTCTCGCGTCCGGCCCTGGTCCAGGCCATGGTACGGAGCGAGAGTGCATGAGTAGCTTTCACCTCCTTCTGCGAAGCAGTGATGCTCACGAAGAGCGAGGCGGCGCACGTGATGGAGAGGCAGTATATGCGCCCTCACAGCCGTAGTCGCCGTAGGAGACACCCTGGGCGTCGGGAATCCCAGGCTGATTCCCGGTCACCAGAGGCGCGGGCTTGCGGACGGCGAGTAATGGGTAACTCGCTGTCCGGTAAGGACCAAGCCCGGGTCGCCGGCGTGTCGTGTTCCACGTGCGCCTCTATGAGATGTCAGCACCAACTGGTGGGGCCCGCAAGGGCCGTTGCCTGCCAGGGGTGCGGGTTGCTCGAAAGAGATACTGGGGCCCCTGGCACACAGGCAACTGAGGGAACACGGGTGAGTTTTAGTCAGTAAAAGTCTGACACGCCCTCCTGCTGGAGAGCAGGAGAAGTTATTTGATGACTTCCCACCCAAAAAAAAAAAGCTAACTGGATGCAGACATTAAACTTGGAGCGAGCGTCCAAATTATTCCATCATTAACGGGAATAATACCCGCATATCGTCAAAGATAAATTCGGTAGTCTGTAGTCGACGTATATAATCGGACTAACGATTGTCAAAGCTATGGTGATCGGTATACCTACATATTGCTTAACTATTCATTGATATGCCACCTGTGGTTGACATGCCTTAGATAAGCCTAGAACAATGCACGTAGGCCAGACAATATCTAGGAAAGGGCTTCGGTGATAATTGCTTTCGTGATTGAATAAACACTGAGTTCTAAAAATAAACTATCCGGACTGTTTGGGCTTTTAATTAAAAACCTTGAATTATTTGCATTAGCATTCATTTATTTTGGGTAAACCGTTATTTTACAAAGTGCTTAGACGCTATACTTAATTAATCTTAGTTAAAATAATATACCTATAAATAAATACATTTTTTATATAAAATCACAACTTCATTCAAGGCAATTTTAGGATCAATCTTTAGGATATAGTCACAAAAAGAAAGAACAATTTCTTTAAATTTTTACTATAGTATTTATAAACGATAGTATGTTGACAGAAACGTTTTCTACCTTTTAGTAACTTTTTTTTAAAATATTATTAGAAAGGTTATTATGTTTATTGATTTTTCAACATTATTACAACATTGCTAATTAACATTGATTATATCTAAAATACAATATACACATAACAACTTACAAAATGTAGTAACGATCTATATCTAAAAAGATAAAAACCTACAGGAAAATTTGTATTATAGTGCGCACATCCGAGTACAGAAACGGTAAATATTACAATACAAAACATAATATAAACTATACAATAAAGCTCTATATTACAGTGAAGGAAGGCTAATGAAGACTCAAAATATTTATATCGAATGGACTGATTACAACCTAGTTTATTGCGAAATTGTAAATATACAAAATATTATCGTCTGTAGAAATATTTAAAACACTCTGTATCATGAAGGCACGTTACGATATGTCCTGGATCTAATATTAATATGTAAAAAACAGTTATGATATAGAATTATATTGCTTAATTAGAAGGTACTTAGGTCTAGTGTACTCTGCCCATGTCCATACCGCCGAGTTGTCCTAAATAAGGATAGCCAGACTTCGCCTCTGTGGGAGAATGCGCGTGCGACGCGTAGTGGGGGTTAGTGCCAAAAAAAGAGCTGGAACAAAGGAAAAATTACATGAAAATCTTGTATTTTAGATATCAAGAGCGCATTTAAGCCTCTTAGATAGGGAATTTGTTATTTTCAATTGGTAGTTCCTATATATATATGTAGATGCTTGTAACTAGGCGTCGCATAACAATAGATCGAAGACTGCTTAAAAGTTGAGGTCTTTTACTTTTCTATTAGAGACACGTCCAGGCCTATGTAAATATATGTAGGTACTTAGTACCTAGCCGGGTTACATTCAATTTTACTATCAATAACTTGGCTTAGCGTGGGATACTGCCCACTGCATAATTTAATCGCTTCATAGGTTCCGTTCGGTCTTTAAACATTACACCGAGAATCTAACGATTACACTAAAAATAATTAAATAATAACACAGTGTGCAAGCTCTAATGCCGCCTTGTAATTGTGACTTGTACCGGCCTACCGAACTACATAATTTAGTTGAGGTCTCTATATGCACACTTGAGTCAGTCGGGGTATTTTCGGAAGCATTTCGTGACTGAACGTGCAATAAAATTTTAATTTATAGTTAATACAGTGGCTAATACATTATTAAGGTACATTAGTGTCGTACATCGCTCATAAACAACGAAGGCCGCACGTAATGCTGTGCAGGTTCAACTATTACGATCACAATGAAAACCTACATTATGTTGCTCTGAATAATGCATAATTACTTTGGAAAGCAGTAAAACCTAATCCTTTGCGAGTGTATTATTTCTAGCCAGTTCCAAGCGTTCCTATAAGCTAGACAGGTTATGCCGATTGACTATTAGTTATTACTTAACTTCATCCCAAATACCACAGTTTACCCTTATGGTAAATATGTGCATAAACATTTTAACATGAGAATGAAACACGTGCGAAAACAATAACCAAGCGAGCATTTCTGTGGAGGAAAGTGTTCGAGGCAAGGTGGTTGCTCCGCGCTGCGCACGCGAGGCTTACCGCAGTTTAGGAAGTCGAATGCAAATAGCTGCAGATAAGTTTTAATACCGGGTTCGCGTTAGCATAATGCTTAGGTTCACTGCACTAATGTCACGTTCGGCCTCTCATTAATTGCCGAGCCGGCCACAAAGCAACGTGTGTTTATCTGTTATCCGCTACGTATTGTGCCGGCGTAGATTTCTAATATCAATAAATGATCGGCAGCCGTATTACTTGGAAGCTATTGACCTAAACAAACACAGCGTTGTTGTTTCTGTTTCTGAGTAAATAAAACTGGACGAATGGTAATAATGTCCCTTCGAGCTTTGCGAAAAACGATTGACCAACAGAAGAGCAATTGATTGGTGTTTACTTTTGTCAATTATCCGAGTAGGTATTAATAAACCAACCGCTGAAATGCGTCGTTTAATTCAATATACAGTTACAGCAAACAAGAGATGAAGATCAGCAATTTCATGAACCAATTTGTGGTAATATTGGGCTGACTAAATTGAATAATTTTGAATAATATGACGAATACAGCAATAGTTTACAGTGCTGAGTCGAAATTACAGATATAATTGGAGTATCGATTCGTTATTATGTAGATTTATCGACTTCTGAAAGTCTTTAAAGTAGGGTCGCTTTTCTCAATTTAACTTCGTTGTACCTACTAAAAATTTATTTTCCTTGTGAACCTAGTACCTACAATAATTTCTAACGAATACAATAATTTCACGTAAATACAAGTCTCGTAGAACCACTAGTGCGGCAAATAAAATAAAGTATGAGGTGACAATCACAATCGCTATTTATGGCCAATGACTGTCCACGTTAATTATAGCAATACGTACGTATCTCACTACTAATGGATAGGCAGCTTACTGATTTATTATGACTCATGAACATTGTACAAGATATAGCTTTTCCGGCTGCGCCAACATTGCGTAGAGCCGACACAAGATACAATCAAAAGAGATTTTCTTCTATTATCCCCATCTTCAAACAGATATGAAACGCCTATTAGCCATACTTTCGGCACACAATACAATATTTTTGGCAGACTAAAATAACAAATAGAGTTGAAACGAAGTGTTACGTCAATCAAGCGCGCGTAAAGGACTAGATAAGACACACCGACACATAAACGTAGCTAACCCATATATTATTAGTTTGTCTTCCATTGTGCATGGCGAGATATTGTGTGTGGTCCAATGTGAGGTTTATAGACTTGCTTTGTCTCGATAACACAGATAAATGTCGTCGCCGTATACAGTACAAAGCGACAATGTATTTGTCACATTGTCATTCGACAAATTCACTTTGGTAGTTACACATACCATCGACACAAGCACGAGTGAAATGTATTCTACGACCTTCTTTCTGTTGTAGGTAATAAAACCCAGATCCTAAAGACGATATATCGAATTAAACAAGCGAGTTTAAAATAACTAAGAAAAACTTTAATTAAAAATCGATCCAAAATCACTATAAAATTCGCAGCCCTATTGCATTCACGATCGGATCGGCGTATTACGAGGCGCGCGCTATAATAACCACCCGCGCGGCGTATAATGGCCGACTTCTTACACTCTTAATTGATTAGCGGCCGCTTCGGCTAATGATAAAGGAAGGTGAAAAGAAATAAAACGTACGCACCCCGATTTGCGATCGAGCCCACGCCCGATCGATAGCCACCGGACGCAGCATTACACGCATCCTATGTAGACACGCTCGAGAACTCGGCACGATCACACGACACGAGATGACGAGACGCGTCATACGCCACACTGGTACCGATTGACTAACACGAAATGATGTCATAGCAAACGTGCGCCCTAAACCTACTATTAGTGTAACAGTCATATCTGGTATTCACATAATAGATAGTTATTTAAATGATCGGCAGCAAAGGTCACTTTATTGTAATTGCATATTCATCCGCATAAGCCAAGCCAGATGAGTAGCTCGACATCAATAATTCATAGAGCTACTTAGTTGCCGTTGGGTATTATTGAGATGTTTTAATCTATGTTTGCTTTATATGATGTAAAGTTGAATATTAAATGAACGTGGAATAAACTTACCTATAGTTTTCAGGCCAGGCGCTGACTTCGGCGAGTTTGTTTTGCGCGTGTCCGCTCAGCTGTCTGGTCGTCCAGTGGTTGTGTGCGGACATGGCGTGCTCCTGTTTCGAGTAGTCTCCGTATCCGTACGGATGAGATAGAGGTTCACTTGGATTCGCATACGTTGAATGTTGGTAAGTGAGTGCACTGCTCTGGTTCACAGAAGGACTCGTCGTAGTGGGACTTGAGCTCGGAGGGGTAGCGTCAGTGGGTGCTTGTAAGGGAGGAGCAAGTTCCGAAGAATGGGACAGAGGTGTTAGGTTACCGGACGAAAAGGAACTTGAAGTTGGAGGATGTAGAGAGGATGCTGCAAGCGCTGACTGACATACAGAAGGAGCACTTAACGCAGATTGATGGAGGGAAGGCGCTAGAGCTGAGTTCAGAACTGAGCTGCCGCCCAGCGCAGATGAGTACGACTGTTGCCAAGATGCACATTGTGCGTTGAAGGTGGACGGAGGCTCGTATTGTTGGTGAACTGAAGGGAACGCCGACTGCAGAGACATGGTGTTGAAAGCACTCAGTTGCTGCGAGTTCAGTTGCTTGCGAAGTCGAGCTCTTCGGTTAGAAAACCATACCTAAACAAAACAAACTTTAATTAAGTCCTTGTTAAGAATAATTAAACATTACTGATTGCTCAATGCAATCTGACCGAGGAATCCAATCAGTTAATTGCGTTTATAATTATTATTGTTACAAAGTCTTCATTTTATAAGGCTTCGTTTGCAAGTCTTACAAAAACATTGATACGAATTAATGTGAGCCTACACCTTTGACTGACATTGCGATTGATACTGCTATAAATATTACAAATACCTAACTCATCAATACATAATTATAGAGGTAAGTCGATTAAACCGTCTTATGGAGGCCTACAATTACGTGGGGCTACTAATTGAACAAAAACTGATAAAACATCGGTAGCGATGAACAACATATGGTAGCTCTTACTATTGTTGTAATTAATTATAAAGGTAATTATGTTTTTTTAGTGCCACGCTTTTGTAGGGGCGGGAAGTGAGTGCGGCCACAATGGGACTGTTTGATTGCGTTCATCTATCATTGATACACCCAACCTGTTTACAGTTGACTACCGATACTCGTTGACCGTATCGGTGCTGGCAAAGACCCTCTGTTTTAACGTAAGTATAAAAAGGTGACTAGTGGATTATGGTTGGAGGGTGACTAGAACATCCAACTTTGAGTATCTATATATTCAATAATCATCAATTTTGGTAATTTTGGGCGATAAATCATCATTAACATTTCGACAAGTGGTCAATTGGAGTTAACTGTTCAAAAATAGTAATTTTCATGTGTCGGATTTTCTTACCTGAACTCTAGCTTCAGTGAGCTTCGTTTTCTGCGCAAGTTCTTCTCTCGTATACACATCAGGGTATTGGGTCCTAGTGAACGCTCGCTCCAAAGCTTCAAGCTGATCTCCGGAGAATGTAGTCCTGGACCTTCTTTGTTTCCTCTTCAGGGTGATACCAGGCTCCGACTCCGTATCTGAATCCTCACATGATGATGGGCCTGTAGAAATGAAGAAAAGCTTGGTTGGTGCAAGGTGCTATGTGCTTAAAAACTATGTTCATAAAACTATATTTTGTAGCTATAAGCTACTTAAATTATAGTTCGGCTATATTCCAAATGGCTGCACTCTTCAAATAATATGAATTCTGTCGTCGTAATAGGTAATTTTTATTGCGACTTTCTAAGATCATTTGTTTTTGTTTTACGTCGATTATATTGGACTACCGCGCGGACCACACGCGGCCTCGATTAAATTAAACGTAACCACATTACACTACGCCTCTAGTAGCCTCAAATGAATTCTTCGGGGCCTTAATAAATATTACTTTGTGCTAGCTGATAATAAAATGGAATTAGATTATGGAGAATTTGATCGTGTTCTTATCTCTCGTGTAAGCCACGCCGCTGGACTTTTAGAATTGAGAATGATATTATTTTTCTGTACTAATTACAGCTTTGATTCGGTACTGTTGAAGCGGTGCAGACGAAAATTAAACAAATGTCCGAGTATGCAAATTTTCAAGATACAAACTTGTTCGAGTGCGGTCCCTGAAATAATAATCAACCGATGTTACCGAAGTCCGCGCGTATGCAAATATTTCCACGAAAAACTGGCGACCAAAATGAACAGTTACCCGCCGTCACCGGACAGGCACGAACAGCAAATTTTCAATACTCGAGCTCGAGCACTAAAGGGGGCCGCTTTTCCAGTGTAGATATTACTTTGGCCGCGCACAACTTAATATGCATAATCTTATCGGTGCGCAGAATCTCGCCGGCAAAACCGCGCTCCGTCACTGAACCGGGATATTAGGAGCGCCATTTTATATTGGATAGCTATACGGCACAAGACGTGCAGTACGGACAGATTGTCGTAATGCAAGCCCCGCGGCCAAACGCGATGGGATAATAACACCTTTGGATACTAATTTCATTTTTATAACCTACAATTTCGAAGCCGACACAAGGGGCGCTGCCGTGGCGTGCGCGCGCGCCGCGCCCGCTTCACTTTTACGTGGATTATTAACTTTATACGCCATTTTGTGAAGTTTGCAAACGTTCCGACAGTCTCATTATAAGAATAAATTTATAATAATAGTATGCTTTGAACTAAATTAAGTGATTATGGTCTCGAATCAGCGTTAAGGACTACGATGACACGGCGAGTTATTTACGCGTCATTATGTCGAAGGTTTCGTCAGAGACTTTTTAAATAATTGAATTGAATCCGTCAGGGACTTTGAAATATTGCTAAATACTTCTTAATGCCTACCCGCATTGACCTCGTACATGGAAAATAATAGACTCAGAATAAACCACAGCACAGTTAATTCTTTATCAAGAGAGCACTACAACAAACTAGAGCAATATAAAGTTTTATGCAAACACACAACGCGGTATTACTTTTCAAGCGGTAAAGTGCTCCTACAAACTATATGCTACCAACTGATACGGCAAATGCCTGCAGTATGAGTGCCTAAGGTCACTTCTACATTATTATTCTCATTGTGAATTGTTATTAAAAACATATTCCAAATAGGGATCAATTGGATCCATGCAATGCAATGTTTTAATAATCCGAGGTAAGTATATTACTTACCTAGAATACCATCAATGCTGTGATTTCTTCTAGGATCTGATTCATCCCTTTTGCCTCCTCTTATTAGTCTCGAAATCGAACTCACAGACGGCGCTGTGTTTTTATCACAAATGCCTTTTTTAATTAGTTTATCTCTAATTTCCCAGGAAAATATACCTGGGTTTTGTCTCTTCAGCTCTTCGATCCTGTTTTCAACTTCTGGAGTCGCAACTCTTGGCTTGGATCCTCCAATCACACCGGGACGTATGGAGCCCGTTTCCTGATAACAAAAAAGGCAATTTAATGTTACGTTCTCATCTTTGGATGAAAAGTTGATTCTAATAGGTTTCAGGGAGTAGGTACGTGAAAGTATGTGAAGATCCTCACCTGGTATCTGTTGAGTATCTTGGACACGCAGCCGTGCGAGACGCGCAGCTGGCGCGAGATGACGCAGGGCCGAACTCCCGCCGCCGCCATCTCCACGATCTTCAGGCGAATGTGGTTCGGCAGCGGACGACCGTTGATGAACACACCGCCCAACTGGTTCATACGACCCTGACCTGTAGAAATAAAACACTCTTAACAACTTCTCCAATATTAAATGCTTTTCCCACACCGCCATTTCTAACTCACAAACGTGAACATAAGCAGTGTACGTGTGTGGAAACCAGTTGCGGATCGACTTCGCTATAAAAGCTAAGCCCTCTGATTGTGTGTATTCTACTTGTGATGAATATGTTCCAGTATACTTTCTGAAGCACAATCGTATTTCTATAAATCTATATATACTCTTCTGTATTTATGTATTAGATCACTATGAAATGTTTTGTGATCCTGTCGCCCAAAAGGAGGCACGTATTTATATTGGATTTGTATTACTACGGCAACCAGTAGCTGTATTAAACTCAAATAATGCGTAAAGTATCAATAGCAACAATACATTATGATCACAAAGCTGCGGCCCGGTTGCACGTCGGTCGCTCGTACACGCTCTACAATAATATGTACCTACGTCATCGGTAGGCCTCGATCACCTCGTAATTTTACGTTTCATTGGCAGTGTTCTCAAGCAAGAGTATCCAATTTCTTTTACACGAGTGCGGTCAAGCAGAAACGATAACACTTAAACTATTTCTGGCCTTTGTTGGAATCGACTTGTTACATTTTACTTGTATCGACTTCTGTTCTCACAAAAAAATATGTTATTCCTAGATTAAATGAACTGCCTCCATCTTGTTGTGTGGAGAATTCTGAGAGATTGATGAATCATTCTTGATTTTCAACAGTGAAAGAAAGTCATCAAAATTTTAATTAATGTTTTATAGCGATGAGTATCGTGAGCAGTAATTAAGTTGGCGGATTCAATAGTGTTTGCGAATAAAACCCCTTGGAATATAAGTTGTATTATTTCTGGATATATTAATGTGGTTACGTGTGCGTAAAGTGTCGCTATTATAATCACATCATTCGTGCGGCCGGTGGTTGGCAGACCACCTATCGTCAAAGGGAGCCGCCGGTCGTCGATTTTTGCAACGCCTTTGTGCATGCATGTTAATTTCTATTGGGAAGAAGATGATGTTAAGGAATACATTCAGCAGCTACTTATATTACAGTTATGTACAATAGGAGCAAGTGGTTAAAATATATTTTTTTTATACCGCGTGCTTTATCTTGGTAGAAATTCAAGTCAAATGCGAAACTTCGTATTTTGTATTTTTTAAATACTTGCGATTGTTGGCAATTTATTTGCTAATTTATTGCAATAATTAATATTTTCATTGAAATACGAAGAAAAAAAAGTAATTACCTTAAATTCCTATCCCATATCAAAATTTGATCGCATATGAATAGTAAAAAAATATAACAGTGGCATGTTCCACTTGTGGAGGCATAGTTTATCAATTCCAAATAATTCCTCAAAGGTTCCGCCTCATGTAAGGCCCTAGACCCCTACTGAGAACCACCAATCAATTAGACAACATGTCAACAAGTATGTCCTTTGATAAGACAAGAAACCGAGACGGATATTAGTCATACAATCAAAAGTGGACCATAACACAAACAACTTAGGGTTAACAACTGTATCCATCAATACAACCTCCCAAACTAACAGGAAAGCTATTATCAGTATTGGAAATTGAACCTTCTTTGGCTGTACATAAAACTTCTTATTGTTTTTGTAGCGGAGTGCTTTTGTAGTGTCCGGAGTCACGCCGCGGTTCTGCAAGCGATCCCCATATTTTTTGTAGGAGGCCGTAGACGTTGCGGTGCCTCGAAAGTCCATGTTTTTGAGTGTTAATTTTATGTTCCCGAAATATTTATGACGCATAACGTGTCCATAACAACCCCGCTATACAAATGTGGGTGGCTTTGTGGTAATGTATCACTTCATTATAATATAGTTTTCATTTTGGCGAGATAGTTTATTACCATCCTATATTTAACTCTATTACTAGGTTTTTTTTTGTTGTTATAACTTTTATAAGTGATATATTAGCTAGGAATTCACGACGATTAAAATATCAAACTTCACATTAGAAGCTTAAAGTAACAATTCAAATCAAAAACCAGATATTGGAATGCGCAAATTATGTGAATGAATCGATATCTATAATAATAAATTCGATCACCACACAAGTTGTAAAAGTTATTCTAATTCCTGTCTTACTCTACATCCAACTAAACTAACAGGATCAGTCAAACACGCAATTCATGAATTTTTCACAATGAATCACAAAGAGGTTCTCAAGTGCACAATACGTAATAGAATTCGCAAACATTGTAACGCTATTAACGCAAAAGAAGGTGAAGTTAACAACAAATTCAAACATTCATTGGAAGCTAATCGTCCGGAAGTGCTTTCGGAGCATGCGCAAGTAGAGCGCAACAATAACATCTACGAGGGTGGCACGTCAATGTGAAGCACTGAAAGTAAGGTTGAATTGGCAAAAAATATCAGACACTAGGTCGATATTGTGTACTCAGTAGCGGAATGCTGGCTGTCAATATGTTTTACTCACGCGTTTTATTCATAGCAAGCAAGTCTCGTCTGCTCGAAACATAATCACACACTAAACTTAGACATAGACACCGTTGCACCGTTGAAGTATAAAATTTTCTCACAATCACATAATCGTGTTCCGATTCGTTCAACCGTTGCGTTCGTGTTAGACGAAATTGAAACAGAGTCAATCATTTAATGCTAAACGTAAGAGGCAAACCGTGACCGAATAAATGAAGATTCTGAATTCACCATTCGCATTTCTGTGTCAACTTTAATTAACAATCACATTTTCATCAACCTTCGTAGTACTTTCGGGTTATCACTTCCATTGTCGGATAGAGATTGAATTTCTTAACCTTCCATCTTTGCTATGACGAAATTCATTTTCTGTTTGTACAACTTCAAATTTCTTCATTTAAAATGACCGCGAAAAAAGTACATTGCACTTTGATTTGCTCTAATCTGTATGAACTGAAATGGTGCATTTTGTTTCCACAGTGTTGCACTTTATATTGTTGAAACGTTTGATGTCTTTGGCTATTACTATTGCACTAGCCGTGGGTTCTGCACGGGAATGGCGGCCAATAAAACTTATGAGCGCAATAAGCGTAAAGATATCCCGACCTCATACCAGTACACACACTACTAAACCTAGGCTACACACTATACTTACAACAGGCTCGATTATTTACTTATTAGAATAACTCTTACAAGTTCATGGAGGACATAAAATATCACTCTTTTTCTTCGTGTCAGTTCCACATTTATTTCAATATAGATTACAAATCAATGAAACGCAGCCGTTGACAAATAATGTTCTTTGAATATATAACTTGCGGGTAGATAAAAACAAAAGTAAATCTAGCCACGAGTACCTACTTGATAACAACGGTACAGTGATAGTTTATAATGTTTGAAGTTGATATCGTATTGTGTAAATAAATCGTAAACCCCGTTTTCACAATCATAATATGTTTCTGCTTGCAAATCAATTTCACGTAGCGACATTAATGTGCCTATAGTAAAATTTATATGGGGCTTTACGTCACACGCCATGCCGCTTTTCTTCCACATGAGCTGTACCAACGATAACTGTACGGCGAGTGGGTTCTGTGAAACCTGGTCATAGTTCAGGAAATCTAATTAATGTTCGTG
This sequence comes from Antitype chi, assembly GCA_947359405.1. Lineage (NCBI taxonomy): Eukaryota > Metazoa > Arthropoda > Insecta > Lepidoptera > Noctuidae > Antitype > Antitype chi. The sequence continues at coordinate 10,359,469 of OX375826.1, forward strand.
GCGTTTTTGCTTTCGCATTGCAAATTATGAAGCTACAACTTGTTTTGAACGCACTTCTACGCCACAGCGTTGCTGCGCATCGATGTTGTTAATAACATTAGAAACTGTTCATACATGCATGCACATTTTTTTTTATGTATGTCGTTAGTAATGTTGACTTCAGAGATCTTGAAGTCAACCTAATCTTAATTCTAGCGCATGAAAACTTATTACTTTGCAAATCATTCTATGGACAATGAGTATTGTTTGAATTTACATGGAAAATTCTAAAACAAATATGCACAGCATATACCTACCTATCAAACATTACGACTAAATCTTTTTATTTTGCTGTGACAACTTTGAACGTTTATTTCAGATTTCATGGAATATTTATGTAAACATCATATCACGCCAGTTTTCACGAAGGGTTTGGCAGAGGTGTACTTATAGCACACCCACATTTTGCTAGTTATGCTTAAGTCCCATTTAATAGAGGGCGAGCCTATTGCTGGGAAGGAGTACGTCTACCTAGAGCAAGTCATCCAGCTAGGTAGACACAACTTTGAGAAAGAAGCCGACAGGAGGACCCGGTTGGGTTGGGCAGCGTTTGAGAAACTACGTCAAGTCTTTTCGTCACCTATTCCGCAATGTTTGAAGACTAAGGTCTTCAACCAGTGCGCCCTGTCCGTGATGACATACGATGCCGAAACGTGGACACTGACAGTTGGGCTGATCCACAAATTTAAAGTCGCTCAGCGCGGTATGGAGTGGGTTATGCTCGGAGTTTCTTTGAAGGATAAATAAGGAATGAAATTATCTGGAAAAGAACCGGAGTCACCGACATAGCTTGTAGAGTGAGCAAGCTGAAGTGGCAGTGGGCTGGCCATGTTTGTCGAAGGACCTATGGACGATGGAGCAGACGAGTCCTAGAGTGGAGACGGCGTATCGGCAAACGTAGTGTGGGACGCCCCCCACCTAGACCACCACGTAAGTTGTGCCTGAAAGCCTTTTATACCGTTAAGGATTATATTGAGGACAAAACATCTTGGGATTGACCTGCTCCAATTTTTGCATACTGAATGTTGTTCTTTTGTTTTTTTTCAAACTTATACTCTTCGACATTTGATTATTATTATATACACTTTGACATGAATATTTACTTTGAGAAGTATAATATTATTATTGTTTTAATTATTGTGAATGTGAGGACTGTGTGGGTCATGTTTTGTTTTGTGTTTCATCTATTTCTCAGTTAGTTTTAATGTTAATCTGGCAGTTTGAGTAATTTATGCGGCCTACCCAAATGTCCTTTCTTTGGTATTGTTCGTCAAATCTTTGAGCTCCTCAAGTTCTGAGTTGAGCTGCATGATTATGATAAATGCGTGCACTGATTGGACAGGTCCACTCAATCTGTGTGGTTCTTTCCTCAAAAGACCATTTCAGGCACCAATCCACATGGTCTTCACATGATCTGACCAAGATTATGTCTGGACTTTAAAAGAGACTGTGACCTCTGAGTTTGTTTCGGCCTTTCTTCTCAGAGTAGTCAGATAGGAAACGCCGACCTCATCTAGTTTAAAAAAAAATATGATTGACGTGTAAAAGTGTTTGTACAAACCTACTTACAGAAATAAATCATTTATCATTTATCATTTAGATGGACCGACGACCTTAAAAAACTGGCTGGGACAGACTGGATGCGGAAGCCGGAGGATAGAGTGTTGTGGCACAGCCTGGGAGAGGCCTATGTCCAGCAGTGGACTGCGATAGGCTGAGTTGATTGAGCCTATTACCAAAATGCCAACACTCGGGCACAAATCCAGACACCGGGCTACAACTGGGATATTCCAGATAGAAAAACCCAGTCATTGTCTGACCTAGGAATCAAACCCAGGACCTTATGCGCAGCAGTAACGCTTGCAATCACTGCACCAACGAAGCAGTGCATTATGTATTAATAATATATTTTACTGGTATTCAGAGGTTGCATTATATTAACTATGCATAATAATATGGCTTTTAGATAGGCATCATTTGCTTTATCGTAGGTACCTACACCAAAAAACTTTTAACTCGATCATCAAATTACAGTCTAGTCTAATAGCCGATTCCAATAATTTACGGACAGTTGTAGGTTAAGTTAATTATTAATTATAATTCTTGTTTTACCAAAAATTACGCAAAGACTTAATACCTTCGCATACTAGACCCGCCCTTTTTAGAAGTAGCTATCACACGTAAAATTAGCTTACGAAACTATTTATTTGCCCAGTTTGGAAATAAAAAAATGTTACCATTAGTAAGAAAAACAATCCGGTTTTGTTTATAGGAACCGAGCATTAGAGAACACCTGTTTTCGTGGTTGTACACAATAATCTGAGAGCGGCACAAACGACTACATACCCTGCATTATAGCTTTAGGTAAGCGCTGAAGGAATGTCGTGAATTAGCGGCGAAGAGGTGCCTTCTGGCACGCTCAGCGCTGGTCGCGAGCCAGATTGTTTCACTAAAGTAATACAAATGCTCGTAGAAGTAAAATTACTACTGTCGTTCCAAATTATCTTGGAAAAAAACATCGCAGAATAGGGCAAGTGCAAAATAAATTGAATAAAAGTAATATGTAGAGCGATTTAAAAAGGTTATCACTGAAGCGTGTATAGAGCATACAAAATCTAATTCGATCAACAAGTTGAAGTTTCCAACAATACATGCTCCACATTAAAACGTAGGTAATCCATTTCAATGCCTTGCAACTAAAATAACAATGTGCTATCAATTTATATCGACACAAGATTTCCTTTCTCGTTAAAAAATCATCTATACGCTAATAAAATAACCTATTACTATCCAAAATCAAGCAACAAAGAGAGGTGAAATGCCATCTGAATAGGCATTAGAATTGGGCGGCGTTCACAAAGGCTGTGTCATGCCATTAAGCCTTCTTCAAGTCTTCAAAGTATTCTGTGTGGCCCGTGGTCGCGTGGCGGCTCCGCCAGCCACTAAATGTAGCAATCGAATATCAAATCAATTCTATTATACTTTCATACGAGTTACATAGCAACTTAGATGGCGGCTTATTCTAATTTGGGTAATAGCTTTTGTAAATTCTAAATATTATTTACTTTGAATGTTGATAGCATGAAATTCACTTCATGCTACCGACTCACGCCATTTTGACAGCAAAAATATCGTCACAATAGAAATAGGTCGACTAGTTTAGAATCTAGATTTCGAGAATATCTACTAATTGGCAAATCGTTTGGTATTCCATATCCCGGTAAGCGACAAGAAGTACGGCTGTATGGAATACAAAAAGTCTTTCTAATTTGTTAAAACACGAGTCTCCCCATAGAACGCGTTGCCAACTGTTCAAACTGAGGCAACGCCTTTCGGCATGTCAGAACTGAATATTATGTACGTACCAACGTAGGTAATGAATGGAACTGAATATTTTATTTCAATATAATAGGCTATGTTTGAGAGTGCCCTGTTTGACCTCATTCCGTATTCATAACGCGTTATGTACTAATTTGACGGATTCTTTTCTTTTCTTGCACGAAATGGACTCTTTGACGTCGTCACTTGCCGCTTGGACAAAGGATTTCGCTCAAGAAACTAATAAATGTACCCGCAGTCGTTTGCTGCCTTAAAATATTACTTTAAATTGATTGCGTTGTTTGGTTCAATCAATCCTGATTGTAATTACAACAATAAGGACATATATTTTATTTTATTTGATGATATCGAAAGCCTATTGGTAATTAACATGTGTTAACTGGCAGTCATAGGTTTGCCTGATATTGGTGCTGCTGTAAGAAACTTTGTAGAAACACAAGACTTCTACATAAAATTTTGCTGCAACAATGAGTCACGTTTAAGTTTTATTTCAAAATACATAATTCTTTATTGGACATTTTGTAGAATGGGAATTCATTTGTAAGCAACGTTTAACAAAAGACGGTAGTTTATCAGAGCTTTAAGATATTAACTGCTAGCACATGATGTTCTTCTGAATTACTGTGTAGAATATACCTAGCATCATCATCTTCAAACACATGTACTTCCATATTATGTGATCCTAAATATGAATATCAGGGGTTCATTAGTTTAATGATATCCAAGCTAGAGTAACAAACAACTCTATGGCGTGCCATACAGGGTGGCAGAGAAATCGACGCACAAACTGATACCATGATTCTAGACCCCCGCCAGCAAGCGTAGAATTTTTTCGTCGGTTATAAAAAAAAACAACTGTTTCATAGAAAACTGCAATACCTACGCGGTCAAAATGGATGAAACAGAAAACTTTTTTTACGTTTCAACGGCCCCTGCGTTAGAATTTCAGAATCATGTAAGTACTGAATCCATACTGACAGGTTGTATGCATGACATATGACATATATTCACGACGCCTTTGTACAAAAGTTGTCGAAATCCGAGACTTTGTCATAACTTGCTTGTCCCATAGAACCCAAAGGTGCCTAATTATGATGAGTTTGGGCACGCCACGATTGCGGCGGTAAGTACCGTCTTTGAGGAGTGGCTTGAGAGGCGCCACGGCATCTTCACCTTCCGCCTGACATAGGTCCTCACCGGAC